>CM045453.1:12062193-13447929 GCA_024666655.1 Dascyllus trimaculatus
TTGAACACTTTGTACAGATGTTGCCGTTCTTTTCTCTGAGTCACACCGATCACGCTGTTTCCCACAAGTTGTGACACTTGCCCAACATTTACCGGGCTGTTAATTTTTACAGCCGCTATTGTATTGTATTTACATCTTTCCCTTCCAGCCCGGAGCCTCGGCACTAAATAATGCCTGTGAAAGTGGCAGGAAGGGAAATAATGCAACTTTATGAAGGGGGGAAATGATTGACAAGGCCTGTGCGCTATAGGGCAGCAATTATACGTCAAATGTATTGAATTAAAAACTGCAATGTGGGTGATTGAGTGAAAATATTAACTTCTGCTGCAGTGCATATAAACAGCTTACTGCAAATTCCTGTCATAATCAACACTGAATGATTGTGTCCATTTAAACAGTGTAAGACAAAGGCCACTTGATAAGTATGTGTAAATGAATAAACCTCCTGCACATAAATGGAAACGCCTATGAAGGAGTCGGCACATCTCCTCCATTTCTACAGCAGTAATGGAATGGAGCAGCTATTGCAGCCTTTTACACCTTTTTCTCCTGGGAAGCAGTTTCACTATGAATATATTTAGCCATTCAGATCATGAATATAGAGAGCTAATATGGGGAAGCTTTATACCAAAAACATCTGGCAGAATATGGTTTTAGAAACAGCAGGCACAGACACACACGCGGAACATGTTTAATACATTAATACATTTCACACAAATAATAAAGGCTCATCATAAGTGTGTAATGTTGATAATGTTTTTCCTTGATTGGTTGTTTTAAGGTAAAAATAACCAACCAGTGTCATATTTATGATTTACATGCTACTGATTACGAGAGAAATGTGGTGCATTTTTCATTTCACATAATGAATGCATGTTTTGAATAGATGTATTTTCAAAGATTCAAGCTCATAAAGCAAATTTCAGTTTCTATCTTCTAAGACATGATTAACATTTTTATGGGAATGTGTGAGCATCTCAGGAAACTGCAGTAAAAACAAGCTGGGTGCGCGATATTGACATAATGTCAACTTTTAGGATTATACAAGCAATTTCTTTAAGCAATGAGTCGCTTATTTACACATGAAGCTGTTGCAGGGCAAAAATATGAATCATTTGGAGTCGTGTTTTTGGTCACCAGGTGAATTTAAGTCTTTTAGCTCCATTTCACAAAACCTAATCTGCAGATCAGTATCTGCTTTATAAAATCCCTTCAGATTCACTTTTAATGTAAATTTGATATAGTAACAAGATAATAATGATAATAATAATAATAATAATAATGATAATAATTAGCCCTGCGATAGGCTGGTGACCTGTCTAGGGTGTCCCCTGCCTTCGCCCGAGTTGGCTGGGATAGGCTCCAGTTCCCTGCGACTCTGCAGAGGATTAAGCGGTGTACAGATAATGGATGGATGGATGGATGGATAATAATAATAATAATAACAAATTTTTATAAGCACAGAAAATGTAACACAGTGCTGTATGATATACACCGATATAACATTATAACATAACATCATGACCACCTGCCTAATACTGTGTTGGTCCCCCTTATGTGCTCAAAAATGCTCTGAACCATTGGGCATGGACAAGAGGACCTGTCAGGGTGTCCTATGGGGTCTGGAACCAGGATGTTGGCAGTGGATGCTTTGGGTCCAAGAAGTACAATGTGAAGTCAAATGAACTCAAAAACGTCATGCTTCTACTTTTTTTGTTACATGATACAAAACAAAACTTGCACAACTCTCATTTTGAAATAAAGTACAAGAGAAGTCAGTCTGACAGGACATAGCTTACTCCGATTTGACTGATCTCATATACACATTGTTTTATCATGTTATTTTCATTCAAGACACAGTTTGTTGACATGCAAGCTCCACATGTGCACAGCAAAATGATAAAATACCAGGAGAGAAGCACCAAAAAGGAAGATTCAGTCGCAATAAGACTCCAAAACCTAATTTCTATGGAAATATTTCAGTTACAGAAAGGAGTATATTGAACAAAAACAGGTTCTCTGTCAACAGTGTCTTCCAGCTGTTGCTGCTGCACAAGGCAACACAACTAGTTTGCTTGACTGTTTATATCAACACCACAAAGTTCTGTATACAAAGGCAAGGACAAATCTGAATGCCATCCAAAGTGAAAAAAAAAAAAACTATTTGTTTGCCTTTTCCAGTGTTTTACCAAATGAGAAAGATACTGCAAAGGATATGATATCAAGTAACACAGCTACCAAAGAAGGTTATAGGCCCTTGACGCCTGAATTTATTTACAATTATGTAAAAACAATATTTTTATTTGTTTTTTGATTTCAAGTTGATTTTAAATTAAGTGGAGATTGTTAATTTGTCTATACCACATATAGTTAATATAAAGGTTTAATGCAACAGGCATTAATGGTAAACATCTTCTTTATTGATGCCGGAAATGCCATTCAAACTGGTCCTAAGAGAAACCAGTGCTTGCAAAAGGTTCCTAGGTATGTATTGAATATGCATGAACCAGCATTGGGGGAATGGATGCACTATCTCGACTGCAGCAGTACGTTGCAAATTTGTGACAACCGGCGTTAAGGGGTTAAAATCATGATCTGGTAAGAGTAGTCTGTTATGTTTTTCTCAAGTTGCCATCCCAAAACTGTATTAAAAATGCACAACACAAGTTAAAACTGAGCTGTCATGGTGGAATAATATGCAGCTACACAAGTCTTACCATCCGCGTTTATTACAAAAACAGCAGACAATGCAGTGAACGTTACGAAGGCTGCTGCCCTGAAGGAGTGAAGAAAACTGGAGTGCTTTAGCCACAGATTGCACCTTGCATTTGGGAAGTTCTATCCCTAATCTTTAGCATCTTTAAAGAAATATTCAACAATTTGGAGTAGATGCTTGTTCGCTTGCGTGCAGAGATTCTATTCAGACTCCCTGGCAGCTTCACACTGACAACAAAAGCTGAGGAAATCACTGTGCCCAGCCAGGAAACACACATAATCCCCTTAAAAACACTAATTCTTGCTTTCGCACTTTGGTTTCTGCACAGATTAAACAAAAGAGACATAACCTGTTTGTTCGTGAGCTTTAGAGGTCTAAGATATCTGCCTGCTGGCTGTGGCTTTGGTCTACATACACCAGAGAGTTTATCAGCTGATATTATTTTTAATATTATCATTGATGAAGATTCCTTTAATTCATAATTGTGATTATGACATGTACTGTACATTTTCATTAGATAATGTATATCCTTCATGAAGATAGGTTTAATTAAAGGGATACTATTTTAAACTGCATTAGTCTCAGCAAGTTGATAGCAGAGTATATACTGATATAGGGCCTCCACCTTCTAAAAGATACTGATTCATATATTCCAGTATCAGTATCATAATGATTTATTTCTCGGCCTGACTTCATCATGATTAATGAAACTATGTGTGCCAGAGACGGATCTGCCATAACATTAAAACCTCTGACAGGTGAAGTGAATGACACTGATTATCTTGTTACGATGGCACCTGTCAAGGGCAGATATATTAGGAAGTGTGGACAGTCAGTTCTTGAAGGTGATATGTTGGAAGCAGGAAAAATGGGCGGAAGTACAGATCTGAGTGACTTTGACAGAATTGTGAAGCCAAATTGTGACGGCTAGACAACTGGGTCAGAGCATCTCCAAAACGGCAGGTCTTGTTGGGCAGTTAACACTTCGGGACCCACAAGAATCCTGGACATATTAATGAACAATAGATACCCCATAGTACACATTTCATTGTCTTGGTTATTATTGGTTTATTTACTTGCAATCCGATGCTTATTTGCATTTGCAGCCGTAATGTATGTTTAGCAGGTCAATCTACAGTTATGATGAGTAATGCTCACACAGGCACTTTGGGCAGTATAGGGTCCTTTGGCTCCTATGTAGGGAGGCGTATGTGTCATCTAGTAGACTCTGACAGCCTGCAGTTATGCTAATGTGCTTGTGTATCTGTATTTTCAGGTGAGCAAAAGAGGTGAAAAGATGTATACATACCAACATACCGACAAAGACTTTGTGCTACGGATTATCGCTAATGCTAAAATAACATGTATACCGGAGTTTGGAAATGGCCAACACGTCTATAGTGCTTCATAAGCTTCAGGCTGCCATGCGAGGCGCTTGCCTCCCGTTGGGAACACTTTGGGGTTCAATGTCTTGCTCAGGGACACTTCAACATATGGAAGGGTCGGAGATCGAATCACCCACCTTGCAATTAGTGGAAAGTCCGCTCTACCACCTAAGCCACGGCTGTGAATTTACAAGTTAAATAAACAAGTGTATCATGTGAAACAGTGCTTCACCTGGCAAGTTCACTATGAAAGGGAATCAGTAGTGTCTCCAGGGGTGGCCTGCAAGAATATAAGTTGTGTGAATGCGTAGCAACTTGTCAGTATGAGTGTGTTAAAAGACTTATGGTGCAAGCAGACACTTAATGTTTCATGCAAGGTCAAGGGTTGTAGTGCAAGTTATTCAGTAGACCCTGATATTCTGCAGTGTGCAGGCATGTGCATGTGTTTTTGTGTTTTTTTTCCGAACAAAAGAAATAGTTTAGAAGCTTTCAACAACCTCACCTACTGAAAGTGGTCCAAGGAAAGCGGTTCTCTGCATTCATGTGGATGTTACTTACATATTTACAAAATTCTTGTGGTTCCTGTTCACAGGGGCATTTTTACATGACGCTTCCTAACATTGGACACGTGATGAGCATAAAACAGAGTAGGCAGTGTATGACACACGATTAACAGCTGCTGTTCAACAGGAATCAACACAAGATTTAAGAATGGCTGCACCAGATGGGACGATGCTCCACTAAAGGCTCTGTGCTCCTGGATTTCAAACTTAACCAACATAGTGGCTCATTTGGAGATTTTGTATTTAAGTGCTAAAACAGTTCAGGAAAATGTGTTTATGAAATCGTCTTAGCTGTGCAGTTGCTAAATCTATCCTAAATTTTAAAAATTAAGTTTTAACATTTTTTAGATGTTTTCGGGGTCGTTGGACTTAAGCTCCATGCTCCTCAGTAGCATTAAGTAGCTGAGACCTCTACTTTATGAAAAGTAGGATAAGAGAACACCACACCATGTCTCTTAAATTGCAACTTAGCACGACTAGAACACACTGACATGACTGATCCTGTGGAAACGTACCAAAAACATGTACATTTTTCATGGCATTTCAATGGCAGTGGCCTCTTTTACCCACACAATGCTCTTTTCCACAATAAAACAATGTTCAGAAACACGATAAAGAGTTCAGGACGTTAATTTGGCCTCCAAATGACCAGATCTCAGTCCAATCAGCCAGCTGTGGGACATGGTAGAAAACAAGACCGATCCACTGAAGCCTTTCCTTGCAACGCCCAGATGCATTGTAGCCGTTTGGGTGTCACAAGGGGCATCTCCATAATATTTTGCAGGTGGTTTTAATGTTGTAGCTAATGGTTTGTCTATAAACAGCTCTTGATCTCAAACAAACATGCTGCAGTTCATATGAAAGAAAAAAAGACAGAATCGATAATCATCTTAATATAGGCTCTCATCTGCATTTGTGGCCACAGGTGCTGAGCTTGAACTCTCACAGTTCACGTGGTAAGCTGAGAGATATGAGATGAAACATTATGCAAATGAGCCTGTCTTTCCCTTTAGCAAGGTCCTCTAACCTTCATCCCACAAACCCGCTCACACTCACGCTTCCTTTTATAATGGTTTATTGTATAGAGGTTCTTTTTCTTAAAGAAATCAGAGAAAATATGACTAACTGTGAGTTAAAAACTGAGAAAATGTAAAAAAAGAACAAATAAATCAGCGACCTGGATTCCAGAGAGAATCAAATATACAATGACTGCTAATTCTCCCATTTAATTAAAGCCCACAAATGTATATTGACAGGAAGCTGGAGTGAGAAAATCCACAGCCATCATTGTTTGCTCTGGTATTTCACAAAGTGCATCAAAGTTGCTTTAGGTCCCACGCACTGTGGCTAGATTATCTTTCAAGCTAATCGTGTGGGTGCCAGTGGCCTGACAGGGTATGTATAGGAAATAAAAGTATTTAATATAGGGTTTCTCTCTGCTCTTCATTTCCATTTTTATAACAAGTCGTCAGCTGTGCCCCATGTAATGAGGGTATTTACTCTGTACAAAAGAAAAGGGAGATTAGAGCATCACAGGATGGGATTATAAAAACCTCAGACCACAAAGACAGCCAATCACTTGCAGAAAATCCCTCAACATCTTCGAGCTTTCATCTGCTCTTTCCCTGTTTACTCTCCACAGTCCTTCATCCTCCTGCCTGGTTTTGTTTCTTGTCCTTTTTCTGAAATAAAGCGGGGCATTAGGAAAATCCTCTGATTATAAAAATAATATCTGCTTTTGCTGAAAAGCTGCTGGCATTTTATTACTAGTTTTGCAAACGCTGTGACACTCAAGCATCTTTCTAAAACTGATTATTGTGAACCTGCTGAAACCTGCCACTGAAGTACAAAGTAACTTAGGTATAAAGGAATGTCAAGGACACAGAAAAGCAAAATAGAAGTTGCAGAGGCAGTGATAGCAAAATGAAAAATTGCCTACAAAAAACAGGAAAAAAAACCAGAGGGAGAGAGAGATGGGTAAAGAGAAAACAACTCCACACCCTCACAGGCATAACCCATTCAAAGACTAAGACAATATCAAGGCAATTTCAGATCAAATTTAAACTGCCCACTTGTCCCCTTTCATTGAGGCAGATAGAATCTCAGAGCACGAGGCCTTGAGAAAAGGTCACAGATAAGACCCAGTGAATGGCAGTGGAGTGGTGCAGCCTCTGCTTCAAATTCCTTTTTCTGGATGTTGATGTGAGAGAAAAAGCCAAAACACTGATAAACAAACTAACTATGACACAAAGAAACACACACAAAAACACCATGTAGCTCTCACATTTCTGTCATGATGATTTCTCAGAAAACGACACAATGAAAGACTATATATGTATGATAATAGATGCAAGAGCACAGAATATGAATAATCATGACAAACTGACACATGTCGAGGCATTTCAAAGAAACAGCAATCTAAATATCAACAGGAAGTAACCGAATGGAAATAAGAGATGAGTTGATTGATATGACACCGGTAAAGCTAACAGTGGGGAGCGAGCAGGTAAATTAATGAGGAACCGTGTTTGTGCTTCATAATGATGTTTTTTGTGTGCGTGTTACACAAGAAAGTTTCCAAGCACTTATGATCTGCTTTTACCTCTAAGACTGAACAAGACATAAAATGTGATGGTTTAATAATAGCAGCTTAGAAATACATTATAACAACTAATAAATCCATAAAATAACAGTACATGTGCTGCAGCTCATTACCCAGATTTTGTCCTGTAATTAAAAAGCTGAAATTTTTTGTACATTTTCCTTAATTCAGTGGTGTATCTATAGTTAAAAGACAAATAGACAAGAAACAAAGACAACAGACATTTTCTAGTTTTTATTGGCACATTTAAAGTAAAAAAAACAACAAAACAAAGGAACAGGTTCCTGATACTTAATAGTAAATCTGGAAAAAATGGACATTTGCAGTGATTTGATAGTGCATCTATAGTACAAACTAGAATGCACTCTAGCAAAATGCAGACCCACGCTGGATGCCTTACTAAACATGGCAGGTAGCCCTGTGACCTTGATCTTTGACCTTTTGACCCCGGGAAGGTCAAGATCAACATCTGTGCTGAGTTGGATTGTCCTATCTGTCTTTGTTATGGAGTTATGGTGCAGACATACACATCTACATACTCACACACCCACATACGTACATATATACATAAAGACAGACAGACAGACAGACGGCCATGACTGCCCTACCTTCGGCCGACTCCGTCGGCGTAGGTAACAATCTATCTATAGTGAAAAACAGGACATTTTCTGATATTTACTGATATTTAATGATATATCTACAGCAAAAAAAACCCTGCAAATGTTCAATAAATCCATAAAATAGCAGTATATGTACTGGCAGCTCCTGACACAGATTTTGTCCTGAATTTTAAAAGCTGAATTTTCTTTACACTTTCTATATTTCAGTGGTGTATATACAGAAAAAAACAACACACAATTTATAGTTTTTAATGGTGCATAAATAGTAAAAAAAAAAAACTAATAAAAAATGAAGGGATATTTTAATGTTATTTAATAGTAAATCTATAATTTCAAAAATGGACATCTGCATTTATTTGCATTTATTTGATGGTGTATCTATACCACTAATAATAAAAATAATTGATAAATTTTCTATTTGTAAATGCACATATCTACAGCATAAAAACTGAAAATGTTAAATAAATCCATAAAATAACAATACATGCACTGGCACCTCAATATTACCCAGAGTTTGTTCTGTAATTAAAAAGCTGAATTTTCAGTACATTTTCTGTATTTCTATGGGTCATCTGTAGGAAATAACTAAAGGTATTTTCTAATTATTTATGGTTTTAACAACACACATCCTGTTATTTAATGGTTAATTTATAATTTTTTAAAAATTGAGATTTGCTATTATTTGACGGTTTATCTATAGAAAAAAATCCATAAATTATGTATTTTTAATGTGCATCTAAAGTAAAAAAAAAAGGACATCTGTTATATAATGGTATATCTACAGTATAAAAACTGCAAATGTTAAATGAATCCATAAGATGTGCTGGCAGCTCATCAGACGGACTTGGAAAAAAAAGGAAAGAAGATATTCTCTGGTTTTTTATGGTTCACCCACCATAAATATAAAGACAACTGTTGTCATTATACCTACAGCAATAAAAAAAAGAACCTTTCTGTTAGATAACAATGTTCCTACAGTGATAATAACTTGCGTTGAAAAGGAGTTCAAACAAATCGTCTGTAATAAAAACTGTCTTCTTTTATTAACTTATATGTCTTTTACATTTCTATTAAAATAATTAACTAAATTAAAAGGAAAGTGTTTTCTTATGTCTAGATTATTCCATGTTTGCTCATACATTCATTCATACATAAAACCTGCATCTGAACCAAACATACACAGTGACAAGAAACATGAAACATGTACCATATTTTGTTATATTTAAATAAATGCAGCAGCATATCTGAAAAGAGAACACTTGCAGTTCTGTGGATGAATGAGTGAACACCTGTTTGAACCTTGTGTTCAGCCACAGTTTGCTGCCTAATTTGGAGGCTAATAATCCAAATGTATACTGAATTCCAACCACATCATTTATTAATCGGCAGCTGGTGCGAGTAATTCCAGGTTTATAGCTGTGCATTAAGGGGTTACGCCAAAGCTGTGGAAGTTATGTGCGTTGACTGCAGGGTTTTTGCTGAAAAATGTTGTGGATTCTTGTGAGATTTGTGAGATCATGACCACAGTAGAATCCATCTTGCCAGGCTTCAAGCTATGTGATCTGTCTAAAAAAACTGTGTCCAATAAGGAACCACTGGCAGTTTTAGGGTGTTCTTTAAGTGTTAGTTACCCTGTGATATACAATGACATACTGATGGTCCAACCAATCACCTACTAAGTATTCTTTGAAGTGCCTGCTTCAGGGGTGATTCTACCTTGGCCTTTACCTTTAGCTTCAGAGGAAATATACAGATGCCTCATTAAATACATAACAACCAAACTCACTTACTCGACAATCAACTAAGCAGAAGCATATTTGGTTGCGACCCAATTGCTGGATGCATTTCTCATCTTGGAGGTGTAAGGACCAATTTATGCTTCTTCGTCCTTGTGTGTGCAGGCCGATAAGCATACAGCAGATGCACACATGGCTCTGTTCCTACTACAATAGATACATTTACTCATTTACTCCAAATATCAAACACAGAAGAGCCTCTGTTTATATAACATAATATCCCATCTGGTTACAGATTACCACTGTGTTAATGAGATTATTCCAGTGGGTGGACATAGCACAGGATATCTGGAGAAACTAGGACTTCCTACTGGGTTTGGGCTCCGTTGACGGAAAGCATGTACAAATCAAAGCACCTCCAAAATTCCAGCAGTAAGTATAAAGATGTGGATGGCCAAGAACCACCTCACATTGTCTTTTCTCAAATCAGATTTGTTTAAGCACCGGTTGTTTTCCTAATACGTGCACAGTCAGGGGGATATTTGTCATGAAAATTTGCTATAATTGTTAAAATTACAAAAAAAAAAAAAATGCTTTGTTGGCTGATTTAGTATCATATACAATATGGAAACCACAGTTCGTCCAGATTCTTAAAGGAGAAGCACAAGTCTAACAGCTTTTACAGTGAACAGACAGTCAGAAATTCCTTTTCACTGGACCGTATATATAGTTTGTAAGCTTAAACCTGTGATCAGTTTCCATAACATAAGAACTGTCCATCTTTCCAAAGACAAAAGTCCTTGCAGGGGTGTAAATATACCAACTGAGGTGTAATTCAAAGCTTACCACATGAAATAGTTTCCCAACAATGACGGAACTTGAACATATAATGAATCCATAGCAATGTGTCACTTACGAACGAAAAGCCGGCTCTTTGAAGTGAAGGATTGCAGCTGGCTCATGCCTGGGAGCCGGAGTCGTGTTGTTTTTCTCTCTGTTTATTTATTTTTTTGTTCAACCCGCATTTGATTGGTCGACTACATGATGTGTGGTGATGTTTGTGTGTCTGCAGTAAACGCAGTAAAATTTGGATGCATTTCAGTTACATTGATAATACAAAGGCAGTGTTCTCTATGTTGTTTCACTGTAAATAGTTAAAAGTTTATAAATATTATACGTACAATCAGAGACTGGATCTTTTTGTCAATTTGAGATGGTATTTCTTTTTGTACTTTAAAATTTATTTTTTGTAGCACTCTAGCATGTTGAGTATAATAAGCCATATAAATCAGATCGCAACAATTAAAACAAATTTAACCAATCTCCGTGAATTCTGTGTGACCTTGCAATTTTGTCTAATCACTGCAGCTTTTCCGCAATTTTGGCCAGCCTCCTGTGAGTTCCACCAATCACAGCAGTCCCCAGCACAAACCTAATGCACGTACGTCACCTAATTCATTTCTTTGTTTATGGTTTGAAGATGCGGACATGTATGCAACAAAAATTACTGCCAAAGACCATGCAAAACAATTCCCTGATGTTCTTTGCAAAAGCGGAAGGAAACTGTTTTGCACCCCGTACAATATTAGGGTGGAACACAAACGAAAATCTTTCACTTTTCTACTGCAAAACATATTAGTAGAATGGGTGAAATGAGCGGACCACAGACCAGACAAATCACCGCAGTTGCATCCAGATCTGTCGCGAGCACTGAAAGGATGAAGGTACGTTAAATTACGGTTAGATAAGTTTGGAGGTCAAATCAACATGTTGGGCCATTGTCACGTTCCTGATTGTTTGATGTTTTTTCCATGTGGTAGGTTGCAGTTTCCTGCGGGGGTAGGCCAGTGACATTTGGGATTTCCATTTCAAAGTCATGAGGATGCCACAAGGGAACCATAATAACAAAGGTCAGCTTCTGACATCAGTAGAGAAAGTTTCTGTTGTCTTCCTAACAAACATCTAGGTAAGACATTTCTTCTGCAAACATTCTGTTCAAGGCAATTAATATTTTCTACAGTAAATAAAGTAAAGGTCAGACAGAAGGTAGCTAAATGTAACTCCCACTCTAGTTGTGATACATCCAATGATGCCACAATGCCTGGGTTTGTACCAAAAACCAGCAAAGTGTGATTTTGCTTACAAGCATTAAAATATTCCACGCTCATGATGCCCAGTTTACACTCAGCATTAGCAGCAGCAGATATAAATTCATTCACTCTTCACTCACAGGATTTCATTGTCCGAGCCATGATCCACTTCGCTGCAGACTTTGTGGCTTGAAGCTGGTGCACATATCGACTCAGTGTTGAGCTCTGCCCATTGTCTGAGCAGCACCTCCAGTCGTCGAATCTTGTTATTGTGTGATTGTCGTGCACAAAAGAAACCCGGGTGAGGAAGATGTGACAAAGAGGAATTCACTCTTGGGTGTGCCTCAGTCTGTGAATCTCAGCAGGACATGCAGGCATCACACGAAACCAATCACTTTGTAAATGAGATCAGTAGGAAACTAATAATATATCCGCTCCAGTGTCATATTTCAGACAGACTTCCACCACAGGCGTCCGCAAACTTTTTTTGTCATCCGCTTCCAGGAAACATCAGAGAAAACATGTAGCAGGTCCGCCAAGGAGGTGGCGTGGAGTTTGCTGTTCTACTTTTTGGTTCAGTGCTGGTCGTGATGGATAGACGGCAGAATCAGAACAGTCGCACTGCTGTTTTTTTGTTGTTGTTCCCATGATACAATCAGGTGAGAGCACCGGCAGCTCGTCTGTCTGTCACTCACTGAAACACAATCCGTGGGACACCAGCAACCAGATTTTATCACCACTTTGGGGAATGACACGTCTCATTCATCTTTCCAGCTATATTCAGAATTGCACTGATTGGCCAGAGAAGTGCATCATAACATTTTGTTTCCTGTGCCGAGATGCACCGTCTCTCAGACTCCCCTGGTGCGTGAGAAACATGAGGTAACATATTTTCAACTTCCTGCCCCATTAACACTCTGCATCATTTGTTGGGCAACATGTGTACTTGTTTCTTGGTGCTTGGTGATGTACTTTTTCACAGTTCAGCAGCTCCTACTGTCTATTCTCGTCTCTTCTGTTCAGGTTTGTCTTCTCTACACCCAAATACAGTCCCCCAAAAAGAAACTGCTGCTTTAATGAATGTAGTCAGTCTTTTCTTTTCTTTTTTTAAAAAATCTTCACACAACATTTCTGTGACCGACATTTCTGTAAGTACTGGATGAAATGGTGTGAAATTTGTCGAGCGTAAGGCAAAAGTTTGGCTTCCATTACACACACTTATTCCATAAAATCTTGAAAAGGAAAGTTACTAAGCAACAGAAAGAAAATTAGAGTCACTAATTTGTTTTGACTCTCGTGTTTTGAGGGAATGTTGCTTCTTGGCAAGGTTTTACTTCTTCCCGAGAGAAAGTAGATATTGTATTGCAAGAGAGGATAGTGAAAAAAAACATTTATTCAGTGTCAATATTTAAGTAGATCCATATGATTACCAAACTTTACTTTAAAAACAAGGTGATTCAGATGTGAGGATTCACTCCCTTTGTCTGTTTTTTCTGTTTTATCTTTTTTTGTCTGCATTTATTCTTATTGATTAACACCACAAAGGGGGTGTCAACCTTTTATGAGATTGATACATATTTTAGTCTTGCAGCCAAATATTTTAATATCTAGTGCGTGTGTGTGACCATCACTGGCCCTCCCTGGAAACTGAGCTGACATTCTTTATTGGATTTTTCTATTATGAGCCAGAGAGGGCAGTGCTGCACCTCAGTGAATTGAGGGGAAGACAAAAGGATAGACAGGACGAGACAGACGAACAGGGGAGGGTAAAGACAGGCAGTGCTATTATTAGAGTCCAAGAGTGGAAGATGCTGTGTTATTTCTGACAACCACCGCTACATCTGAAAACAACCACAAGAAAACAAACAAAAAATCAAACTAAAAACAATAAAAACTAGAAAATCACTCAGAGAGCGCAGACCTCCGCCAAGCAGCTTCAGTAGACCCCTAAACACAATCTCCCAATGACAAAGTATTCTTAAATTTAAAAAAAAAAATCCTGGATCCAGACAGTGATCTGGATCACTCCCAAAATTTCATCATTTGTTCCTTGTCCCATTTCACACATTTCCTGAAATGTGCCATTCTGGCAGGTCCCATTGGTTCTCAACACTGGGACTTGACAGGAGCTGAAAAACTCTGACCCAGCATGAAAGTGTGATGGACACCTAAGCCCAGAGCAGCTATTACAACTGAGCAGGGTCAGGTCGGCCAAGCGCCCGCCCCCCAAACGGGCCGCGGGAGCACCCAGGAGCCATCATCCAGAGAGCCATCAGGGCCACAGAGAACCACGCAGGGCCATAGACCAAGAGGGGCCAGCAACCGGAATCCCCAGGGCGCCAAGGACAAGCCCACGGAGAGCGGGGCACACGGGCCCACCTGCCACCCAACGCCCATCCCCAGCCACCTCATCACCCACCACAACCACACCACACCCCCCGTCCACCCTGTGTTTTTTATCATTGGAGCGCTGCAGTAACTGAATCAAGACTAGAAGCTTCTCTGTGCACAACTGCCAGACTAGCCTCTACTGTAGCCTGCATGTGAGGCGTTTAGGGAGCATCAGTAAATTGTAGTGTCTATTGAATAACAGACCCTCAACAAGTGAGCAGTTTTAGGTACAATATTTATTTATAATTAACCTCTGGAAGATGTCCAGAAATCAGGTGAAGATTATTTTAAGCCTAAATGCAAAGATTTATACATTGGCAGGAATGTAGCACAATACAGAAGTGAAAGAAGTGTTTATTTTAATGGGAGAGTGCAATTGCAATATTTTGGCACTAAAAATAAATGAATAATTGTGATGTGTTATAATAATAATTTGAGTTTTAACCAAAATTAATTGAATGATTAAGTCTTTTAAAATACACTTGTTCCAGTCATGTGATAAAAATTCCTTTAAAAAAAAAAATCCAGCCCTAAATATGAGCGTAATTATACGACTCCTGAATAAAAGTCAAGGTCTCTGTAGAACATATGTTTTTGCTTGTTTGTGTTTTTGTAGTAGCTTCTTCAATTAAGTAAAGTTAAGTGTAATTAACTTACCTGACATTAAATATTTTTGTAACAGTTACAGCATGGCTAGGAAAAACAACAACAACAACAACAAAAAAAACACAAAAAATTTCTTAAAAAGCCGCAGACAAACTCAAATAAAAGAAAGAGATAAAATTCTGTAATAAGCTGTATAAGCTCTGTTTACTACTGAGTGTGGTACAGTTTCTTTCTGTCTGTAAAATGTGTATGTATGGATCTATAGTGAGTCTATTACATATTCATGGAAGACACACTACTTTAGCTTCAATCACATGATGTGATACTGCTTCTTTGCGTCTGACGTGACAGACGTGTAAATTGCGGTAACGCAACTTAGACAGCATGTCAGTGCTGGCTGATGCAAAATGATGATGATTTGCGGGTTTCCGAAATCTCAGTCCTCTATTCACGACAGAGAACCACAGAGTGTTTATCATTAAGGCACAGTGAATGAATGAATGATGGAGTGATTACTGTTGGTGTCCTTTAAAGCAAATTGTGCTTTTCCACTTTCCAGCACCGAAGGCATCATAACTGACCTCAAGCTCTCACCAGTGAACACATTCATTTCAGTCAACTGGAAGTGCCGAAGCAGCACACTGCACTTGAGGGTCATGGGAAGTCAATAGTGAATATATGCCTCATTTATCCCTTTTACTTACAGAATATATACACACAAGCGCAGCAGCAGGAAGAAGGTTTATGTCGGAGCATTAATTTCATGATAAATTTATACAGGTCTGACACTTGTCTCAATTTGTGACAACATTACTCAAGGCCACCACTGAAGGCGTCAGTCTGCCTGTGTAATCCTGTCCCCAAAATGTCAGTGTGCACACTTACAAGGCTGTGTTTGGAAAAATGAAAAGACCACAGTGCAGGGAGGCGACTGTCGCAGACTGCAGCATTTCAAGCAGGGAAGAGGGACATAATGAGTGGAAACAAATAGGAAATTAAAACATGACATCTTCCTCTGCGCTCTGATTAAAATAAAGCAATGCTATTTTTTACTGAAGGGTTAGAATTGTATTCACAACCTTTTAATACCGAACCCAGATGCTCAGTCGACGGCAAAACATTTCCTCATTTTCTCATGGGCTTGATAGCACATGTAAATAGAAAGACAATCCTGCGGAAGGCAAATAATGAATTTTAAGTTGTTGCTCTCAGACAGTTACTGTTTGCAAACAACAAAAAGCCCATCCTGAATCTGGTGACACTGATGATGGCCGCCTGCTGAAACAGCTGTGCTCCTTCTAGAATGGAATAAATGCAATAAAAAGGAATCTGCATCATGATGCATAATTTTGGTTAAGTTTCCCTTTTTTCTCAGAATGAACTCACTTACATCTGAGGATTACAGTTGATTGTAACACAATAGTTAATAGTTATTGTATTGACAAAACTGTCTGCATTTACCACTGTGTCTGTCTTTATGTTTTTTAATGATTTTCTAGTACACAATGTGTAGTATTATAATGAAATACTACAGTATAATGTGAATTTGCGGGTTCTGGACGAAGTCTGAAATCTAAATCTCTCTTTTTTCACACTTTTTACAGTAGTTTTTGGTCACACGTCTGTCTGAATGGAGACTAGAAGCTTCTTTGTGCACAACTAGCTTCTACTGTAGCCTGCACGTGAGGCATTTAAGGAACATTTGTGTGTTGTTGTGTCTATCATTAAGCAGATATTCAGCAAGCGAGTTGTTTTGGGTGCAACTTTATTTACATTTTACATTTCTGGGAAACGCTCTGAATTCAGGTAATTATTTTAAGTCTCATTTCAATGCAAATTACATACAAATAATCATAACTATTATTCATGAGCTAAATATTGAACAAAATGGATTGAATTAATAGTTCTTTCCAAACCAGAGTTATACAAGTCATCTGGTGAAAATTAATTTTTTTCCCATGCACCCCAAATATCAACATTACAGACGTTAATGTCAGTGTATAACAGTTGTTTCTGGAAGAAAGTGTATATAAGTGTACAGTTGCAGTTAACTGACATGAAACTCAATATTTTTGCTATAACAAAATAAATAGAATTTGTTTAAGTTGTTTTCATCTGAAGATAAAGACATTTACAGCTGATTATAAAACAATAGTAGCATAAACCACTTAATTTTTTTTATTATATTTTAATTTAAGACAAAATGTGTTACACTATAATGAAATACTAGTGTTTAATGTGAATTTTGAAGAAAGTTCATCCATGTAATATGCTTTGGTTTGTATTTATGACACTAGCTAAAGCTCTGGGATGCCTAGAATTACATTTTTATGATTCCAGATAATTTGCGAACTGTGCAGTCTGCCACCCCAGATGTAGGGAGACATACAGTATGAGAAACATATACTGTGTTAGGTGGAAAAGACAAGTGCATGACAGCACAAAAAGAATATCAATTTATTTATTTGGCCTGTTGATCTGACCCACTTGCCACCATGGTCACTTGTTGGATCAATATCAGTAAAATCTTATTTGTCAGTAACCTCGCTTTGAGCAGCCGTTTCAAAAACTGTCGTGCCTTTTTCAGCTTAGGAAATTTTCCCTAAAATTAAGCCCTTCCTGTCTACCAAAAACTTTCAAACGGTCACCTGATGCTTTTATTTCATCGCAGCTAGATTAGTGGAACTCCTTCTGTTCCGTTTGCAGCAAAAAAATCTCTCTCCTCTCTACAATTAGTCCAAAATGCAGCCGCCAGGAATCTAACTGGTACCAGGAAATAAGAGCACATTACACGTATCCTTTCATCTTTGCATTGGCTGCCTGTTAGTTTTAGAGTTGATTTTAAATCTTTACTCATCACATTTAATGCATTGGTACCAAGCTGCAGTGTGTTTCTTACCTTTTATCTCTATATATACTGTAACTAATCTGGAGGTCCTCAAATGCTGCTGTGGGCGGGCTTCCTATTCTTATAATTAAAAAACAATGGTGACAGAGCTTTTGCCATCAGGGACCCCAATCTTTGGAACAATCTTCCAGAGGAGATTAGGATTACAAGTCTATTAGAAACACACTTTTATAGTGTAGCCCTCCTCTGATCCTCTATTTTACCTTCCTACACCATTTGTTTTATCGTTTCACTTTTTATGGCTATGTTTTATTACTGTATTTTATGGTTACTGCCTTTTCTGTGTTTTATTTTACTGATGATGTTATTTTTCTTACTGTTTTTATAGATAACACTTGCGTGGTTTCTGTTTTCACCCTGTAAAGCACTTTGCAAACCTGGTTTTGAAAAGGTGCAGCCTCATCATCAAGTGACTGCGGTCTTTTCTCTGCCTCTAATAAACCACCTCAACCTTAATCAAGTCCTCTGGGGGCCTAAACATGACCACAAAGAAGTTTATTAAACCCCTTTCAGACATGCACTCCTTTCTATTAATATGTCAGCAACCGAATGCTTTAATGTCTGAACGAGCACCCTGCTCACTTTTCTGTAAAAGCCGTGAGGAATCTCATGAGGTCTGACCTAGTAACATTTTCATATCACTTTCAAGATGGCACAAGTCTGAGCTGCATGCTGTCAGCGATTTGGGGAAGGCTTTTTCCACATTTCAGCACCAATATTGGCCCAAAAGACACAGCTGCCTGCCAAAACCCACAAAACATATTTCTCATTTACTTTGCCCTACAATTTCTCATCAATTCCAAACTAAAAAGTGCATGAAAACAGTGTCTGCAACAATCCATATGAATAAAGCTCATCAATAATGACTGTAATCAAGGAGCTGACGTTTAGTTTGTTGCTACCAGCTGTTTTTGTAGTGTTTTCTCTGAGTTTGTTACGAGCATCTCGAAAGTAAAAGTTGTGTGCATTTCTGCCGATGGCACAATCAGGTAACTTCAATAATTACTTATAATCATAATACACATTCACTTTGCTTGACAATTTTACATCAATTACAAAAAAAGATTTCTATAAAAAGAACTCTACCAAAAAACCTGATATGAGACCTGATATAGGTTCTGAAGACAGAGCCTATATCAGGTCAGATGAATGAAACTCACCAAAAACTTAATGCAATCCAAGGTTATGACAAAATGTTAGCAGTAGCTGAAGTTCGGTTTGTTGCTTCTCGCTGTTTGTAGGAGTCATTCCTCTAAGTTCATTATTATTTCTCTGAGATTATTATGAGCACTTCCAAAGTGAGAGTTGTGTGCATTTCTTCCCATGGCACAACCAGGGAACTTCATTAGTTATAATCGCAGAACACCTTCACCTTTTCCTACAGTTTCACATCAATTACAAACAGAAATGTTTTAAAACAACTCTAAAATGACGACGATAGACTTGGTCAAAGATTAACAATAGTCTTCAATAATAAATGTAATCCAGGTTTTACTAAAGCAGGAGCTAAAGGTTTAGTTTATGCTTAGTTTATACATTTTTCACCTTTTGGTTTTGGTTTATTTTTCCCTCGTTATTTGTGTTGAATCTAGGTTTGTATCTTTTTTTTAAGAATATTTGCTTTTGATTATTCAGTCTTCCCTTGTAGGCCTATTTAGTTATTAGGTTTTTGTAGCTCTGGCTCCTCCTATAAGTAGGTCGGGTTCCAGAGCGCTCCCTCTCTCGCCTCTCCCACCTCACTGGCTTCACCTCGCCACCTGCAGAGCACCTTGGTGCTGTGCGCGTTCCCGCCATCAGCTGCTCTACGCTGCCGCTTCCAGCCATGCCAATCTGGTAGCTGTCTTCTCTTTGTTCCAGTTAGCTTTTGTTTCCCGTTTGACCTGGTAAGATCGGCCGTCCAGTTTCCGCTTTTTCTTTTGTTTTGGGTTTAGTTTGGGATTTTTTCCTTAGCTCGGGTGTCGACACCGGATTCTGCGGCCCTGTATAGGGTTAGCCCGGTGCTGCACCCTTTTGTTTTGTTTGGCTGACCTGCCAGGTCCACCTGTCAGTTTGGTACTTTGATTATTTTTTGGCACGGAGTTGTTAAAGTTTTTTTTCTCCTATACCTTCAATAAAGAAGTTTCCTATATTCAACTAAAGTAACAACTAAAAATATACTGAAAGTTCAAACCCTTGACATTGTTCCCTGTGTCCTTTATAAATGTTTATCCATTCCTATGGGTCATACCAGACCTGAACAAATGAATACTGTCACTTTAACAGACTGATGACATGGCAATGTCACCTAACCCATGTGAATACAAGTGGATATTATAGAAGATTAGAAATATTTGGAGAAAAAAAGAACACAAAAGTGTCATGTTATTGACACTGAATGTATCAATGTATAAATGCAAATTCTATGTTCTTGGAATTAAAGCCACAAAATATCAATCATATACTCATAAATATAACCATAATGGTTGTTGACTAAAAGCAGTTGGTGGTTTTTGCTCACAGAACGTGTGCACATTTGAACACGGCATCCTGAAAGTCGTTCAAACAATTTGCTACAATTGAAGCTGGTTAGGTGGATGAATGGATGGGTGATTTCTGTATAAGCTTGAAAGGAAATATAAAAATACAGAGAAAGAAAAAATAAATATAATCACAGATCAAATCAAAATGTCAGAGCGAGCAAATTGTTTAATGAAAAACTAAATTAGGCTGAAATGACTCCAACTTGCTTCATTAATTTATCCACTATCTTGGTATTTCTATTGTCTTCAGGTTATTAAATACAGGAATCTAATGCAATTTAACACAATTTAATTAACAGATACTCAAACAGCCATGCAACATTTACTGCCATGACATACTAATCAAATAATATAAGAGATACAGGCAGAAAGTTGTTTTTTAAACTCAATTTAATTCTTGTCATGGTTTGGAGGGGAAAATGGTTGTGGGTGGGGTATAAGACTTCCTGGGTGTGACCAGCAGGTAAAGTACATTAAAAAATGCATTTAAATGTGATTTTTTTTTACCAGCAGTGTTCATAATTTCTGCCTTGACACTTGCTTTTGTGCCACAAGAACCATTTGCTCCTTTTTTACATTTGACCTGCTTATAATACAATACAGACTCCATCTAAAATCTGCAGACCAATCTAATGCCTCATGTGTATGTAAATGTCATCTACAGTCGTACAGTATGACCCCCATCCAAATGTTTCCCACCACTCAATTAGAAAAGGTCACCAGAACACTGCTTCCAGGTTCACTCGCATTTTTTATTCAAGCCTGTTTCAATTTTGCACTTACTCTGTCCTCTCCATTTCCCCCTCAGTATTTACCTTCATAAGAAAGCGCAAAATGTCAACGGAATAATAATCCCAGCCACCAATTGAATAGCAGAGATGTCAGACTAATAACAGCAGGTACACTCTGGAAATTAAACGTTTCTCTTTGCTCGTGTGGTATTGTTTTGGATTCTAGGAAGCACCATGACATGTTCAGTTAACTGTCAGACGCATGTGTTGATTTTCTCACACTACTACCTGCCTTGGGCGGCTAACGAGCTGCAAATTAGGTTATATATTTAATCATATTGCTTGTATGGGTTTCAGAGCATTCTATTAACAATATTAATACCACATAAATATGTTTTTGTAATGTTAGATGTTAAAAAAGTGTGCTTTAATTAAATGTTATTTCTCAGTGTACATATTTGATGCTCATACTGTCTTATCTTGCACACAGCCCACTGTGACTTCTCAATAGACCCACAAAACCAAATTAATCAGAACAGCTTTTTTTCCCCAGCCGCAGCAGCTAAATGTGAGTGTTTTCCAGGAGAGAAATTAAAGTGATAGAACAGTGAAAGATTAAGAAAACAGAAGAACAACAGACGTAACTGCAGGAGACAAACTCTATCTCAGTGGATCCCACATAAAGAGAGCGTCTTAACTTAATCAGTCCTATTCCTGCTTTATTTATTCAGTTATAGTCATCCTTAATAATGATGAAGCCTAGTTATGAATGACAGGTTCTCTGTTATCACATGTGGTTCAAACATTACATTTTATGTATATCTGTTCCAAATATTGATTATCGATTCTGATTACTAATAATCAGCATCGATATCGACCCTAAAAAAACCCATATCAGTCGATCCCTAGAAATTATACCTGTTATATGCGTTTAACAGAACAGGGTTGAGGGAGGCAGCTGAGACAACTGTATGAGATTCACTCTCAGTAGCCATGTTGTTGATTATTTACAGAACTGCTTTCCTCTAAACACTCTAGTTTTAAAGAAAACACTGCTCTGAACTAAACCAGAAACCAGCTGCAGCGCCATTATACTTCTATGATAATAAGCTAAGCAGACAAACTTCTGTACCACTGTGTCAGACTTTAGGCTTTCTAAAGGGAAATTCATGCTTTCTGCCTCTGCATGTCCACAACAATAACTGTGACAGTAGATTTATCATCCCAAGTCCACAAGGGCCTGTGTAATATTATAGATTTCCTCAACAACACTTTTGAAACTCAAGTGCACTGGCTTCAGCTGTTCCCATCTTGGCAGTGCCCAACTCTTCTCAACTACCTGCTAATCTAAAAATGAGCAACAAGGTGAAATGGGAGTGGAGTTTTGACCTTGGACTGTATTGTGACAATAAGCAAGCAGTCAGCGACGGTGAGATGGAAAAAAAAACCTTTAACAGGAAGGAAAAAAAACCTCCGACAGAACCAGGCTCAGGGAAGGCAGCCATCTGCCTTGACTAGTTGGGGTGAGAGTGGGATGAGGGAGGTGGGGATAGCAGGATGGTAGATGGAGAACAGACAAACAATACAAACAGAACAATGAACATTTTGGAGGTTGGTGAGGCCAGTGGCTGTAGATCAGAGACGTGTAGCTCCAGATCTAATGACAAGCACCGGACACGGAACCTCATACCACAGTTAGTGATATGTAATAGTGATGTATAACAGTATAGAGAAACAGAGGAGAGGAGAGGAGAGGAGAGGAGAGGAGAGGAGAGGAGAGGAGCCCAGTGCATCATGGGAATCCCTCAGCAGTCTAAATCTACAGCAGCATAAGGACAGCTCAGGTGATCTTGAGTAGCCTTAACTATAAGCTTCATCAAAGAGGAAAATTTTAAGTCTAATCTTAAATGTAGAGACGGTGTCTGCATCCCGAACCCATATGATAATGATTACTGTTCGCTAGGGATGAAAAACTTAATCAATTTAAAAAATCAAAATCATGATTTGAAACAATGCAATTAGCAAAGGCTGCAGGTTAGAACATATGCTTTGCAGTGTGACCCAGGGTTTAAGCTGTTGTGTCAGTGGTTTTACAAAGTTACACCTTCCTGCTTATGTCACCCCTCTGATGGCATCTCATGTGGTTACGCTCCATTACGTGCTTTACATCTATTCACCAGTGAATATTGAACTGAAGCATGACTTTAAAAATACTACAAATCAAATTTCAATTGCGATATCTGCAAGAAATAACACAGTTGGATATTTCCTGTAGATTGTTTTGCCCGACTGGTATAATTTAGTCTATATTATGTGTGACCAGTATGTTTGGAAGTAGCACGGACTGTTAGTAATATGGTTGTTTATTGCATGTTTATTCAACTGTCGTTTAGTTTGGAACTTTTTGTTTGACTGTAGCACCCAAATTGTTTGCAGCAGCATGGTTTCTACCTTCAGTATAAGTAGGCAATAAGTAGTAATAGCTATTCTGGCTTTAATTTTAATTGTAAATAAGTGTGCAACAAAGTAGAAACAGGTAAACTGACAGCAAAGTGAACGGGTGTACATGTCGTCATTGAAATCTGCATAACCACCACATGTAGGTTAAAACTGTGTCCCCACTTCCCAGGCAATTTGATAGGTGCTGACTCTGACATAAAGATACAATTTTAACTCAAGGCAGATGTGTGTAACGATAATCACAAGATGTCAACCTGCTGCGGGAGTTTTTAATAATATGCAGAGTGCAGGAAAGTGAAAAGGAAAGTGCATGTTAATTGGAAGGTGTAGTGACAGATCAATATCAATGGCGTTGTTCATCTCATGCCACAACCAAAAGCCAAAAGCAGTTGTGGTTGTGGAAATTCTGCACCATGTTTCCTGTGTAATGATGGTTATATTTAGAAATACCATTATATTCTTATGTCAAAGTGTTACCAAGTAGATATAATCATATTTCCTTGTTATATAAACTGTATTTTTTAGTTACGGGTTGGCTAAAGCTTCAATTATATAGTTTTTGGATCTGGATTTTTGCATATTTAATTATACCTGAATACATCCTCATTAAACAGTAAATCAAAGTCAGATCACTGAAAGGTCAAACATCCATTTTTCTATTTCAGCCACTTCTTCCATCAGTCAACTGTATATTATAGATAATGCCACCATCCTAGATTCCTAAATTTAAATAAATGTGTATACAACTGCTTACTCTGACATGATAAACACATGTAAATATAAACTGCTCTTTAAAAATTCATGCAACAGTTTGAGGAAATATGAAAATATGTATGTGTGGGACATTCTCGCTGATCTTCTCTATGCATATTTTATTGGACAGGTTCTTAAAAGATTCATTACACTGAACCTAATGGGCTCTGAAAACTGTAACGTTCTCACAGGCACCTTTTTGGAACCGAGATTCACGGATGCGTCTCTAAAGAACATCTCATTTTATAGAGCACTCTCTCTGTCATTTAACGCTGGAGGGTAAAATGACTATAATAGGACAACCCACAGTAATATACATGTTAAAATGTACATACATATGCATGTCACCGGAGACATTTAGAGGTTGATCAATAATTAGAATATTCATGTATTATTCATATTTTTCAGAAAAGTATTCAATCATAATTCACAAGATTAAGCCTCGACCAGGCAGTTTTTTAAATAACAGTATCAGGACACTTAACATATTTGTGTGTGATGAGGTGAAGGAGGCAAAACACAGTATCTCTTAATTAGCAACAAGGAATTAGCATTTCAGTGACATTTACATGTCTTATGTTGTCTTCTAGTTGTAAACAGGTATTGACTTTGAAAGCGTAATGACAAGATAACAATTTCATAGCACTATCATGGAATATTAAATGTCATTTTCTCAGAATCTCCTGAATTTTGTTTGAGTTGTATCCAGAGAGGGAATACTGAATAAAAATCCAAGATAATAACGTGAATAAGCCTGCAAATAAAGCTGTGATTGTTTTAGACAATAGACTCAATGAAGGATGATTGTTTTTATTTTTAGACATTCTAACAATGAATTAAGGTTTTATTTCATTTTCATGCTTGTTTTTATTTTTATGTTATATATTTTTAATTACTAGCAGTATATCCCCAAGTATATTCTTTCAATTAGCCCTGCTTTAGCGTATTAATTGCTTGTTATGTTGATCCTAACATTTTTGAGTCTATTATCCAATTTGGCCCAGTGTGATATTTTTCTGAATGTTCTGTAACATTTTTGATCGGTTAAAGCTGTTTTATCTGATTTGACATTTAAGAATGTGGATTTGGGAGGAAAGCTAGTCGTTCCCCAGGAAATAGTCTGTACTAATCTGAGGCCGGACATTGTTTTGTGGTCAGTGAGTGAAAAGACTGTGCATTTTATTGAGTGAACAGGGCCTTGGGAAAATTCAGTGGAGGCAGCTTATGAGAGGAAGAGGACTAGATATGCTGACTTGAAGACAGAATCTGAGCAGAGGGGATGGAAGTCCAGGGTTGTCCAGTTGAAGTGGGCTGCAGAGGTTTTGTTGCAGGGTCAGCTGTTTCACTTTTGAGGGAGCTGGGAGTGCAGGGGCAGAATTTGAGGAAGACAGTGAGGGAGATGTCAGATGAGGCTGCGAGATTGAGTCAGTGGATATGGATTAGGAGAAATAATAGTAGTTGGGGGGTGAAATAAAGGCAGTGAGGGAGAAGGGGGAGGCAGAGGACATGCCTAACCCGGCAGGAGGAGAGGATACAGTCCAGACAGATACCTCTCCTCTGCTCTGCTTTCCCTGCCCCATTTTCCCTCTCCCAATAGACAGAGATCCAGGAAGAGGAAGTAAGTGTATATAAGGTGAGGGAGTGGCCTGCTAGAGTCTCTCTGTGGGACCATGGGGCCAGCTCAGGTGAGTTTGTGTTGTAAGGTACAGGTTTGTTTCGTTTGTGCTCCTGTTTTGCTTGCCTTCTGTCATAATTACTTAGCACTTAGCAGTTGTGTGTGGCATCTAGTGCTAGGGTAGCAGTGCAGCACTTAACAATAGCTGTTTGTCATATGTATATAACACTTTGTTTGAATTATTTTTATTTTTAAGAGTATTTTTAATTATCTTTTTTATCTATTTTTATTCTTATTTGCATAGCTGCTAATTGCCGTGTTCTTCCATACAAATTTCGTTGTACTTCTGCACAATGACAATAAAGTCTCTTTATCTTTATCTTTTTATTCATCAGTAGTATATTTTAAGCAATTAGTGGTTAGCAGTAGCATGTAGCATTTGCACTAGCTAAATGGTAGCATCGGCACTGGTCACTACCTGGGGCATCTCCTAAACAGGCCTGGGTCAGTTGAACGTGGCAGTGCTGGCTGGATTGTGTAGGAGCAGTGTGAACTGGCACTAGGAGGGGTGACTCTGGGACGCCAGAGTTCACCGCATAGCCTCCTGGAGGTGTCGTGGGACTAAGTAGGTGGAGGTTTCCACCTGATGACCCCTTGAGATGTGTTAGGAATCACTGCTCACTGTGAGGTATAGAGACAGATTGGGGTCCTAGGTCCTCATTGAGTATGAATCCTTTTTCCAAGTGTCTTGTGTTTAAATTAACTAAATGTGTATCTGGAGAGCTATATATATTTTTCCCTTCATAAATTTATGATTTTAACATTTTTTTTTCTTAGAGTGGATATATTATAGGGTCTTTTCATTGGTTTTTATGAATTGTGCAGTTATAGATCCACAAGTACGATGACTTTTGGGTGGTTTAACTCACAATATTGGATCTAAAAACATCATTAAAAAAGGCATCATAGATTTTGGTTTAGTTATAAAAAAAGGTAAAATTAAGAGTCACCCTAAAAATCTGCACCTAATGTCGGTTGGTTTACTCTAAATATAGTGAAGCTGCAGGTTTTATTAGACGGCTGGAGAATAAAGGTGCACAAATGTAACGTCATACTTTACACAGTCGTAAATAGAGCATTAAAGGCAGTTTTCATGGCAGTTTTTCATTAGAATAAGATTTTCTAGGCCTTTTTTGAATCACAGTTATAGAATATTTGCAGCAACAGCCTGTATCCACTCACTGCTAAAACAAGAAGGTGTAATATTTGTATTGTGTTACTGTATTATAATGATATGTTTTTCTTGCTGTCTGTCTTTTGAAATTGATGAAAACACTGCAGAGCATGCGAGTCGACCGTTTTTGCCGAATGCGACTGTATTCTTGCAGATTTATGACTCCCACTGTCCCCTTGAAGTCTGTATAATAGTAATTGTGTACAGATTTGCATGTCATCGGCATGTCACTTCCCCAGGAATAATCTCCTGTATGCACGCTGTGATCTGGGAGAGACTGACAGCTACAGCAAACCCTTCATTATTCACCCCACACATCCAGCTTCATGTTTATCTTTGTATTTGCACACTCCTAAAACCAATGCAACAGTCCGACTGACAGTAGGTGACAGATAAACAGAAGTTTCCCATGTACTGGAGGGTGTGAGTGGCTCTGATTCTGACAGAAATATATTTTCCATCAGCAAACTTGGGGAGAAATGTATGTGAAGTGTCAAATAAATCTTCTTGGCTTCCTTAAAATAAATCACGTCGAAGGTAGCACAGTAATGATTTGATAGACAAATAATGCAGGAAGAATAATGGCATGCTGCAGAACAGACATGAAAGAAGACACTGACCATTGTGAGATGACAAACAGCAGTTTCCCCATTATGAAAGAGGACATGAGCAAGATGACTTAATGGAGTCTACATTTAAAGATAAAAAGCCATGTGAGCTGACATGCTGCGAGTACACATCACTCATAACAGCTCGAGTAAGCACAACAGGATACTCTTCATCTTCGTCATGTTACTGGGCAGAAGTTTAAGGTGTTTACACCACCAGGAGACATGTAAGCCATTTCGGGGGCTTTGAAGCTTTGAGGGGAGGCCAACGACAGACAGAGCGATGAAGACAAAAATCAGAAACAAAATGTGTAAAAATCGCTTCAAGTATGTTTGTTGATATGTAGGTCAACGCACTTTCCATAGCATGGAAATTAGCCACAGTTTAAACCAACTTTAAACTTTCTTAGCATGGAAATCACACCAACATCTGTCATAACAGAAAGAAAAATAACATTATAGCAGGTGCAAGATGGCTATGCTGTCACTTAGAGCTTTCAGATGATTTACCAACACAGAAGGCACTTTTTGAAATATCATTCGAGCATAATTACCCACGCCGACGGAGTTGGCTGTGGGTAGGTGCGTTCACGGCCGTCTGTCTGTCTGTATGTGGGTGTGTGGGTTGGTGGCTATTTCCGGACCATAACTCAACAACAAATAGAGATAAGATAATCAAACTCGGCACAGATGTTCATCTTTACCTACCCTGGTCACCCATTTATTTTGGGGTCAAAAGGTCAAAGATCAAGGTCACAGGACTAACTAGTGCATAATCCCCTTATAATCTACTATTTAAGCTTGCAATGATGAACTTTGGCATATCTAAGGGTAGGACTGCCACATTGCACCTCTTGGCTTTGAACTAGACCTTTGACCTTGAACTTACTGCTGTCTGTCTGTCTGTATGTATATAGGTGTGTGGGTGTGTATGTCCGCACCATAACTCAATAACAAAGACAGACAGGACAATCAAACTCCCTGGTCACCCATTAATTTTGGGGTCAAAAGGTCAAAGGTCAAGGTCACATGATTACCTGGCAAGTTTAGGAAGGCATCTGGTCTGCATCTCGCTTGAGTGCATTCTAGTTTTACATTGTAAGCCTGTCACATGCTTACGTGTCACCGTTCCAGTGTCAGTGCTGGTACAACTCATGTCCTTGTCTGACAATACCTTATAATCAATTGTGAAATATACTGAATAGTGTTGAGTGACTTCTTTAGAAGGTCATTTCATAGATTACAGTGACAACTATGGAAGTTTCGAGACATTCAAAGCAGCCTGAGAGGCATCACAACAACCTTGCAGAGGAACAAAGAGTCCTGCAATAACAGATAGTTTGGCCTCCACAGAGTCCTGATCTCAACATTACCCACACTGTAACAAACAACTTTGACAAAAACTTCTTTTTTAATTTTTTTTCTATTGTGCGAGGTAAAAAGTAACTACAGTTCTATTTTAGGTTTTGTTTTGGTTTCAAGAACCTAAAAGAGAAGTCCAAATGTTTTTTTACTGAATCTCCCAGGATTATTATGACCTGAATGACTGAGAATTTACACTGATAACTTCTCAATATTTTTGAAATCTTTTTTTTTTTTAAAACAATAAAAACGTGGAACTGTGGCTATCTATCTATCTATCTATCTATCTATCTATCTATCTATCTATCTATCTATCTATCTATCTATCTATCTATCTATCTATCTATCTATCTATCTATCTATCTATGTATGTATATATAATTTATCCATTCATACAACCTATTCAATCTATTCAATTTTATTTTACATAAAATTGATCATATTGGTACTATGTGCTGTTCTGCTGGAAAACCTTGGACTTTAACATCCATGTTGATGAGACTTAGACACCCAAATAAACATTGTCCCACAACAAGGACACTCCCTCATGCAAATAGAAATCCCAAATATCACTGGCCTACCCCCACAGGAAAATGCACCCCACCACATGGCAAGAACATCAAGAACATGTTGAGGAACATGACAATGGCCCAACATGTTGATTTGACCAGACTTCCTAGACTCCATTCTGATCAAGCATCAACAGGATGCAGTGGAACAAGTTTGATAGACAGAGGTCCCACTGCACAAGCCAGAGTACCCAAAGGATCCACTGACAACGTCCTGGTTCCAGACCCTATTGGACACCCTGAGAGGTCCTCTGGTCCATGCCCAATGGTTCAGAGCATTTTTGACCACATGAGGCGGACCAACACAGTATTAGGCAGGTGGTCATAATGTTATGGCTGATTGGTGTATATATGTATGTATTAAACTTACTTCATAATATTTACACATGTAAATATCCTTCATTAAACATTAAAAAGCCAAAAAAGACACGTCCTCACGTAAAAATTACTATGTACTTCAATTGTGTCAAATTCTTGTATTTATTCATAAAGTAGCTATTTTCAGATATTTTTCTGTATATTTTTGGCACCATAGCTGCTTGGACGTTACAGTTTTTCGACAGTGTTTTTTACAGTGCTGTTTGGTATTACATGAAGAAGCAGAAGCAACCAAGAAAACCAAAATCCCTAAAGAACTTTGGCAAGGTCTCAAAACTGACTGGAAAACTCCAACTGCTGGCTGCTTTCAAAGTGCATCTAAGAATGCTGATGTAGTTTTTTTTTCTGTTGACTGCACTTTTATGAAGTTGATCACTGATTTAAAAAATTGAAAGATAAAACTATTAATGGCATTATTTCTTAAGGTGTCCTCACTTTATTAGCTACAATTTGTTCCATTGCTGTATTAAAACAAATAATTCAGTTTGGTCACCTGATTAAACCTGTTTAAGAGAAGTTATTTAAAGAGCTCAGTGTTGTTATTTTATTCACAGTAATTACAGCAGTCAGTTGGGTCTGAGCACAGCCAGGCTTTTCCTGACCTCATAACTCCATCGCCAGTTTCCTCAGCAGTCAAACAGGCATTAATCCAGCAGCCAAAGCTCCGTCCCACAAAACAACATGAGGCTCATCACCAACTCATGAATCATTTTTGCTGCACCGCGAATTATACTTCATCCTTTTTTTTTTCCTATCTCTTAAATCTCATCCGAGGCAGTGAAGCACTCGAAAAAAGACAAGAACTGTCATCTGCTTGGCTCGCTTACATAACATAAAACAAGAAGCTGAAAGTTAAAACTAAACAGCTGAGCAATTCCTAACCTAATCAACAAAGCAAATTTATCTTAGTCCGATCTAAGTCCATTATCAGCATGAAGCTAACAACAGCTGCTCCGTTGTAATGGAAATCTTAATTACACACATTAATTATTCTGGGATGAATGCAAGAGAAATTATATATAAGCCATTATCATCAAAATCAATTGAACCGTGCAGACATAATGGACCCTTGCACTACATGCAGATGATTGGAAATGGGCTATACTTAAGCTGAATTTGTTTTACACAGACCCCCACAGAGCAGACAAAAGGCCTTTTGAAGACTTGGGGGCCTGAGCTTTGTTTCTGTCGGTCTTCACCTTCGTCCGTGATGGGATTTTTATCTTGAGGCCTGAGGGAGGGATCTGTTTGAATAGAATGTGGACAGGCCCTGAGATAGCCTGCTATTACCACCACACAGCAGCACAACAACCATCAATCTCCACAACTTTCACTGTTTACACGCACGGACGGCAAAGCAGTCATGAGTCATTGGCGCTTAGGATGCAGTTAGAGAGGGATGAGCTTCACCCACCTCCTCTGCCCATCTCAGACCTGGACACTCCTAATCAAGCTCCGTGGTGGATGTACCGCCGGTGACAGGAGTATCTCGCCGACATTGTGAGGAACAGCCAATATCCAACTAGTTATTACACCCAACATTGTTCCCCCTGATTGCAATCACATGTCCCGGCTTTGTCTCTCAACGAGCGCCACGGCTCAGAGATCTTTGAGATTTCTTGTGCTGCTTCTTTACAAACTGTCAGATGCACCTAGCCGGTCTGATTTCCTACTCTTGGCTCCGCTGCCATCCCAATTCATTTTCTGTAACAGCAGAAGATTGCTGGGTTTCTACAATGTAACCCTGATGAGATAGGTTAGTGGTTGTGCACCTTCAGGGAATAATCTTTTCTCTTTCTTTTTTCCCCCCAGAATTCAGCTTCAATAACAGTGTGTTCTTGAAAAACGCGGGCCCAAATCCCACGTTTGTGTGTGAAATAACTGTATCTGGCATGTGCTGGAACCCTAGAATATCTATAGAAAAAAAGCATGTATGAGTTTATTATCCAAGAGAATAGTGATGATTGAATGAGGAGAAAGAAAACACAGATGTGTTCCTGCCTCACACAACAACACATTGATGCATACACAGACGACCTGACGCTGTATCTCACTGAGCAACGGAATACCATTACTTCACAATGAAGGAAGGGAACACGTTGCCAGGATTTTAATTAATTTCGTTTACTTATGTTGGAAGTGCTACGCTGGTTTCGCTGGCAACTCACCACACGATAATCATATCGGGAATCTGACAACGTGAGTGAAGACAAAGCTGTGAGGGGAAATGAGAGATCGGCAAATGCCAGCAGAGACACAGACACCTGAGCTTAACACCGAATCGGAATAAAGAAACAAGTGTAAAGTCAGTCAATCTATTGTAAACAACTTATGGCACCTGACTTTTTCGAAATGTCACACATGCCAAATACCGAATGCACCAAATGAGCAGCTCTTCACAGTTAGACAGTTGAGGTGTTACATCCAGGTTTTTTTTCTCCGCTATGTTTTTCTGATATCTGCAGCAATGTTTGCACTACATTCAGAAATACTGTGTTTACTATTTTTAAAGGTCCCATATTATGCAAAATTCACTTTAGAATGGTTTTCCAACAATAATGTTGTAGGTGTTTCTACATTCCACCTTTCAGAAAATGTGTGCTCAAACAGGCGGACTGGAGATTTTCCCCGTCATGTAGGGCAATACCACCACCTCCAGGTTGATGACACCGCCCCGGAGAAACATTAGGCTGAATCCCACTCTCCACTTTCTGGACTTGCAGACTGAGCCTTGCGGATTTCAGGTGTATGTAATGTCTGTAACGTCTTCACTGTCATCACGTAAAGTCTGCAACAGCGGGAGTCTGCAGCATTATGACTGGAGCTAATAGACAGGCTTGGAGTCCGTTTCACTTGTTTCCATGAGACCATTTGAGAGATTATCATGTATACGGTAATCACTGCAAGTAACAAGATATAAATCCCATTTATAGGTTTTTTGTGAGTGAACAAATCAACATAGGCTATACACATTCAAAACAGCCCTCAGCACTCTTTCCCGTGAACACCCCGCAAAGCATGGCAGTTGATCTGTTGTTGGCTGCACAAACGAGCACAGAAGTCTATTTTTACCTCCTTCTTTGTCTGAGGTGTTGAAGGCCCAGTGGATTAATTTTATTTTAGATGGAAATGTCCCCACAACAACTCCTAAAATGCTGTATGTGTGTGCTCGCCATTGCACTGCAGACTGCTTTCTCAATAAGGGCCACTACAAAGCAGGTTTCGCTAAGATTTTGAAGATAAAGCATGAATTGGTGCCAACTGTCCGTGACCCAACTACAAACATGGGAGCTGTAAGTTTTACCATGTTATGTTGCTTTACTGTATAGGCCTACCTAGCATGGTAGCCTTTTGAATGTGGTTTTAGCATGGCAGCTAAAGTAAGTTACTGTTGGTAGCATAGTTAGCCATTCAGAAACGTCCCGCTGCAGCCGCAGAGTTTGAGTTTCTTCAGGAGGCTCTCCTTCTGGGTCAGACTCTGGATCAGATTGGTATGGCTGAACCACAGCGCTTCTACCAGCCATACCTACATACTCTCTGTAAACATTAGCGCATGGAACCGGACAGCGTCTTCCAGAGAAGGGCGTGAAGGAGGCGTGGACAGGCACAGCTCATTATCACAGACACAGAAACAGCATATTCTCTGTCGAGCTCACAAGAATGAGATACAGACTGGCTGAAGTCCAGGATGAAATGGGTTTTTAGGCAACAAGCTTCAAATTGACTGTTCTGGGACCTCTGAGACCTATGTGAATTTGTGTAAAAGGATTATGATATGGGACTTTTAATCTAATTTTAGCACTTGTTTGCAAAACTATTAGAGATTTAAGTTAATATCATAGAGGCTTAATCACAAAACGAGACATCAGCTGCAACAAAGTGAGAACTAATATTCACACACATCACAAAAACTTAATGCAGTCTTTGACTTCTTATTTACAGTCTTTTATCCTTACTCATAGGTATTAGTGCTGCCCAATGTATCGTTTCAGTATCATCATTGCGAAGTATGCATGCACATCGCAGAAAATGCAATGTTAAGTAGTGCAAATTAACTTCCACATTTCTCATTTTCCATGACTAATCTGCGAGGAAAGTCGGTTTGACAGAACATCAGTCATTTCTGTTTTAAGGGTTCTTGGATAAACAGATACTTTTTGCATTTTTATTCATACGAGACGTAGTTTATTGACTTGTAGGCTAAATATGTGCACAGAAAATTGAGTAAGAAACGAGGAAATTAAATACAAAATATCAAGAGTTGGCTGCAAAAAGAAGGGCAGTGCTGGTGGCATGGAGGTATTTCAGCCACAGAAAATCTGATGTTGACCAAAAACAAGTATTATTTCTGCAGTTTTTTGTAATTGTTGCCACTACACAAGACAACACAACTAATTTGTTTGACCGAGCAAATCGGCCAAGACAAGCGCAAAGTCAGATCTAAATGTCATCCACAGCAAAAAACCCATTTGCCATTGTTGCACCATACAAAAACGGTTTGTTAACATCTGTCTTCAGCTTTTTAAACATTTTTTAAAATTTTCAATGCAGATGTAGTCCCCTACCAAATCCCCCAATCAGAATGTTTAGTTCTTTCCAAACTGTTTTCTGATTGTCTGTTGAAAATTCTTCTTTTTTCACATAGGCTATTGCCAAAAAATAAAATGTCACATATCAGTTTCTTTCTAATACTGAGCATCCCTAATGGGTGTAGAAGCAGTGTTCAGCTTTAATACATCTGGAATAAAGGCCGAAATACAATAAATACAGAAAACCAGAGGTCTACTCCAATTCCTTTAAAAAGAGGCTTAAGACAGCTCTATTAAATTAAAGCTGCGAGTATTTATTCAAACCCTGCACTGCAATTTTTATTTTGGGAGTTTTATCTGTTTCGTTCTATTATCTTTTCTAGTTTCTGCTTTCATTGTTTCAATTTTTCCAAGTCCATAATCGGTGACAAAACGCAAACAGATTGTGTAATTAATACAAAGATTATAATGTTTGGGTGGAGTTTTTCTTTTCATGGTTCAGCAGTGATACTTGAGTGTGACAGAATGACTGAGCCTGGAGGATGGAGCAAAGGTGCGCTGTGGGACTGAAAGGTTTGATTACTGTTTAATCTACTGAATATAAATTAGAATTAAAATGGGATATTCTAACACCAATATTATGTCTTTTAAAGAACCGCTTTCCATTGGCTGGATATTCTTAAGCTTTATTAAAAAATAACTTCAATTCTGCGGAGGCTACAGTGAGTAAACTGAGGGAAATATGAGTTTTATTGTTAAATATGCCGTGAATTCAGCAAAAAAAGCAAACAAAAAAACCTTCCCTTAACAAGATCACAAGGGCATCTGCTTCCAAATGCTCACACAGTATTAGAAACTTAATTGTAGTCTCAGTAGGAAACAAAACATACATCTCATCATAACCTTTATGTCTCCATATGAAGTTTCGATGCTCTAAATTTATCCCACCATGAATGACTTTTGTACGTTATGTATCTTGCCTTCCCTAATTGCTGTGGTTTGTTCACAGCAGGAGGAGGAGTGAAAGCCGGCGCACCACTGCTTTTTTAGATCACTGCAGGCAACGACTACGGCTCATTATGCAGAGGAAAGCAAATCATTTCTAATGATTTTCAAAACACAACTGACACCAAACACGACGCCATTATTTTTTTAAGGCATCCACTCACCATCTCGAATTCCATTCGAATCCACCTCGACTGAATTTACGGCTGCAGTTATCAATGATCACACACTCCGACTCCTCTCCAGCCTTTTCCGCTCTTTCCATTGCTTAATTTAATGTGGCTTCCAAGTTTCTGGATTTATTTTCGGTTTGCTCTGTGTCTCGCAGCAAAAATAAATTTCCATTTGGAGCACACAGCGGCTTTATTAAGACTTGAATCCAATCCAGTTTGCTATTTATCAGTTTTGGTGTGCATTTACAATTCACTTCTAGAATAATTGTCAAGCTCACTACCATTCTTCATTTTAGGAGCTCAGTCAAGCAGGAGAATGCAAAATTGTCATTTCAAAGAATGAAATAAACATGAGCTGTGCCATTATCAGGGCAATGTGTGACACTAAAGTATACCTACTCTATGATTTGTTGCTATTTGAAGGACTTTAAAACAACGTAACACTGTTATTTTCCTGTTGTTGACTTTATTGCCTCTCAAGTTTAGACATCAAACTGACTTGGTTTAAAGAAAAACTCCTGCTGAAAGCTACTCTGCTGCAAATATCCCGTAAAAATCTAGATAGAATATAATAATTAAAAGTCAGTAATTACTGCTTTAACCACATTATTAGCCATTAAATATTTTCATTATCCATTAACCTGCTAATTTTTTCCCAATTTGCCATCAACTGATTAATTGCTTTGCCTATGAAATGACATTAAGAAGTGAAAATTGGCTGTTAAAATTCCTCACAGACCACAACAGCATATTAAGATGTCTCAGAAACAGTCCAAAACCCAAATATATTTCACATCAAATCCCATCTGAGAGGCTAGAACCAGCAAATATCTAAAAGATTTTGCTAGAAAATGACTTAAACAAGTATCAAAGTCTCAAAGTAGTTGCTGGTTAATTGTCAGTCAGTTGACTAATTGATTTGATTAACCTACTCTGCTGCGGCTCTAGCTTTTCCTATTCAACTAAGTTCTGAAAAACACAAAGATATTTTACTTTTAATTGAGCTGTTTCCTCAAATGAAGGTTAAAATAAGGTTAAACAAAAGTAATCTAACAAATTTACGATCGCTTCACCAGAGGGACGCTCCATTTTACGACGTCCAGTTAAGCTGTCAAACCGTGATGGACTAATTTTCCCCCTTGGATTCTTCTTTCCCTCTGCTGTTACTATTTTTGAAAGCTGTCCCATCTGGCCGCTCTTCACAACAATATAGCCCAATGAACTTTCATTTCCTCTGTTGTTAAATAGAAATGAATCTGCTCTCCATCACAGGTGGGAGGCACACTTAATTGACTCGTGTTAACATCTTTCCATGCCTTGTACACCTGGTCTCGTTCTATATGCACATTTTTATCAATGCATTTTATCCCAATCCCGCGATTTGACAGTTAACCCCCTGATGGATAATCATATCACATCCACGCACTGCTCTGACTTCACGTTCTCACAGAGTCTTGCATTATTCAGGCCAGTTTGTGAACTCGAAAACATACTCAATATTTATATATACTAACACACAGGCCCCCCTGCCTTCCAGAAAATACGTTCTTAAACTATTTAACTGCACTTTCAATTATATTTTGAGAAAAAAAATTATTACGTTTGTGACGTATAATAAATATCTCCATTACTTTTCAGCCAAATCAATCACAAAACACGTTCCATGTTTGATGAGTTTTGCCTCATTTATTTTGCTGTACAATTTTGCATTTATTACAAGCTAAAATGTCTGAAAGAATATGAATTTAATGCGATGAAGTTGAGTGAAGTTAGATAAATGTCACCCACCGATAATGAATGTATTTTGGTAAAGCTGAAGTTTAATTTGTTGCTTCCGGCTGTTTGTAGGAATTTTTCCTCTGAGCTCAGTAAATAACTGCAGCATCAGACAGCAGCACGATCCATAATAAAGTCTCTCAAAAGACAAAATTGTGCACATTTAGGTACTTCAAAATAATTTTCTGTCATGTCAGGTTTCTTTATTTGAGAGATTTTTCCATTTGACAGCAGCGATGACGTTCATGTTCATATGCATGCATTACTAAACATGACCTTTTTAATCAATAAAGTGCCAAAATATAGCAATGGTTAGCCTGTCATCATTAAATAACACATTTTTATCGTACTATAAGCTGCTGTAGTTGGCTACATTATCATCAAACATGGACAGAATTTACAGTGCTGAAATCATAAATAAACTATGGATGTTTTCCCTGCAAAAACACCACAGCATCTTTTCCTTTTCTACAAGACAAGACAAGATAAGATGAGACTTTATTAATCCTGAAGGAAATTATTGGTAATTGTTAAGATAATTAGGAACATTAAAATAAATAACATAGCATTGGTATTATTATTGCTCGTATACCGTATACCCCATGTTATATTGCATGCCAGCCAGGTTGACATAATTAAAGTATAAATAATAATGTGTTATTATGATTTTATCTTTCTACCTGGAGTATGTAGTTGGCACTTAGTTGCAAGTTCTGTTGTGTACATGTTGCTGTAGTCATAACTGTTCACTAGCTCTGGTGTGGACTTGACTAGTTTAAGAGTTAGAGTTCTACAGACTGCAAGTGTTTCCATCCTCCACAGCAAACACAGATAAAAGTTTTATTCCTTGTCTTCCTTCTCTAAGTAGACATCTTTAGCTCCTGGTAGCCAATGCTAACATTAAGAAATCAAAGTATATATGTAAGCAGTTTATTTACTCTCATATAAACCAACCAGGCATAACATTATGACCACCTGCCTAACATTGTGTTGGTCCCCTTATGTGCCATTGGACATGGACAAGAGGACCTCTCAGGGTGTCCTATGGGGTCTGGAACCAGGACGTTGGCAATGGATCCTTTGGGTCCTCTGGCTTGTGCAGTAGGGTCTCTGTCAATCAAACTTGTCCCACTGCATCCTGTTGATGCTTGATCACAATGGGGTGTAGGAAGTTTGGAGGTCAAATCAACATGTTGGACCATTGTCATGTTCCTCTACATGTTCCTGATTGTTTGCTGTTTTTTCCATGTGGTGGGGTGCATTTTCCTGCAGGGGTAGGCCAGTTACATTTTGGATTTCCATTTGCATGAGGGAGTGTGCTTGTTATGGGACAGTGTTCATTTGGGTGTCTAAGTCTCATCAACATGGATACCAAAATCCAAGGTTTTCCAGCAGAACACCACATAGTACCAATATGATCAATGATATTCCCTTCACCTGTTGGTGGTCATAATGTTGTGACTGATTGGTGTATACACAGTTTTCAACCAGCCTCTATATTACAAAAGCATAATTAAATTCCTGAAATGCAGTTGTAACTTAAAGTTTTTTGGTCCCACTTCCAGACTTTCAGTGGCTCCATTTGTCCACCTATATAAAAAAATTCTCAAGGTGTCACTGCATTTGGTGGGACTCATCAAGAAATTACACTTCTTTCAAATGAGAATAGTTTTCCTTTAAAATGAAATATGATTGTAGTTTAGTTGTGTAGGAACATAATTTTTGGGAGACAAGATCGACAAGGACTACATGTCAATACAGTATATCTGAACAGACCAAGTTGCAGACTGATGTCAGTGTGATTTGTAATTTGTGAAGTGTAAAGGTGAAGGGCAAAGACAACCTCCAAAGCTCCGTATCAGAAAAAAAAAGAAAAAGGAAAAATGAGACGACTCTGAGTGGGAGTCTAATTTGTCTGCCAGGGCTCTGAAAAGCTGCAGCTGCATAAATGAGAAAGAAAGGGGGGAAAAAAGCATTCATTTGTGACTGGCTATCTGTATATCACGGGTCTTTAAAATGAACGTCAATTTCATCTCATCTATTGCTTGACAGAACTTAAATTGGATCCCAAAGAGAATAATATGACAGAAATGAAATCAACATTTCCATTTTTTGCTTCTCTGCCACCCATCAGAGTTGTTGATTCTATGACTGAAGATGTATTTTATTTAAAATTGCAGGAACATACTTGGAAAAGTTTTCGAATCAAAATTCAAAAGGGTCTCACAGAAATGTCATGTGCTCAGCAGGTATTCACAGCTGTTATCACAAATGTCTGACAATGTTGGAGTCTGGCTGGAAAAGCTCATCACTTTTCTTGATGCTGGCTTGTATACAGCATACTGAATGTTTACTGCTCTTTTTTTCAGTTTCCCTGCTGTAAAACTATTTTTACAACCAAGCAATTCCTCACGAGCAAGTACCACTTTATGCAGATTCCAGGTAATTTCAGACAAACTGTAGTGCATGGCCATGACAATGACGCTATCTGTTATTAAACTATCTGATTATTTCCTACTCAATTAACCTTGGACTAAAGCGAATTTAAGCCTTCAGTGCCCACAAGATACTTTCTGGAAATATAAACAAAGGACTGCCTGAAGCATATTGGTGTAAAGACAGAAATATGCATATATGCTGTTTTTTCTTTCTGCTCCCTTGAGTGTGTGCAGTACTACTCGACTGGCTTCCTGAACATATAAGAATATGCATGAGTCTATGCATGCCCAGCCCCACAGTGATTTATAATTGGATGTGGACACAACAGTGAGTCACCCCAACACATTGTTGGTTTTGGTTTTCTCATGGGGGGTGTTGACAGTAATTAAAATTTTGCACTGGCCTTCACCTTGTGATGTTTGTCTGTAGAAAGCGACACATGGATCCTTATTTTTCTGTCCTACATACATGTGTGTGAGTCATAATTCCCTAGAAATTGTAATTATTACCATATTAAATGAAGTGCTACATTTCTTTTTATAGTTCACTCTGAGGTTTTTATAGCAAGAACTGGACTTTTTCAAAATTACGTTTTAATAGAAACATGTTGTTCTCATCACCTCTCAGTAACTGCATTATTTCTAAGTTGACAAGTAGAGCATTTCTTCTTATGGACAATTAAAAACAGATACTTCAGAAAGAGTGTAATAAAAATACAGGCCAAGAACTAGACATTAGTTTAAAAAAACTGTGATCAAAACAAAATTGAGTGCAGCTGTGATTTCCAATTAGCCTAACCACATGAACATGGTTATAAAATGACCTGCGAACATCAGAACCTTCTCAGTTCTGGAGCTGTGTGTTGTATCTGTGGTGCCACACAGAAAAGAATTGCCAGAGGCATTCAAAAATCTGACTATGTGACTTTAAAAAGATGGAAGAAGATGAAGGAAGACACTGGCAAACTGACAAAACAAAAATCTAAGGAAACACAGTTGCAGCAGTAATCAAGAGGCATAGAATGAGTCATAGTACCACTAATCAAAGCCACAGTGGCCATCCTTTGGAAAGTGATGCCGCAGACATATCTTACTTTCACTATCTACAGTTAATAAACAGATAGGTGACTGCTTCAGACTTGGCACAGAGGTTATCAGTAAAAAACTGTGACAGCACAAAGAGCCATTAGGGCTGTGTATAATGTCAACCTCCATGGACAGAACCAAAGAAAATTAAATCCTTGTTTTCTCTTCAGCGCTTAACAGCAATGTTAAAGTTTTCTAAAAAGCACAAACAGAAGGTGGATGAATACCAAGAGCACTTTTTTTTTTGGTCAGATGAGACCAAAATACTTTTTTTCAGTTTAGCTGGAGTTTGTTTGGTGTGAATCTGTTCAGGACTACCACTGACAGTAAAGCACAGAGGTGGTAGTGTGATAACATGGGGCTGCATGAGTGCAAAAGGTTTTGAGGAGAGGATATTTAGAGATGGCACAGGGATGGTTGTAAATATACAAAAGTTAGTGGCTGACAAGATGACTCCCAGTCTGCAAAAGCTTGGCAGAAGAGGAATATTGTAGCATGATAATGATCCAAAGCACACTGCCAAAATCACACAAGAGTTTCCAAAGAAGAAAGAAGTGAAAACTACAATCCGGCCAAGTATGTCGCCTGATTTGAATCCAATAGAAAGCCTTTGGGATAATTTAAAGAGAAAGACGAGAAACACGACCCCTCCAGCTAAAAAATAGCTGAAAAAATTGTCAAATGGCAGAACATCTTTCCAGAAACTTGATGTACTACATGCCGAGGAGGATTGAGTCTGTCATCAAAAACAAAGTTGGACATCTGAAGTATTAAAAAATAGAAGATCTGAATCATAGTTATGAAAGGTGTTCTAACTTTAGTGGCACGAGTTCCTGCTGTGGGGCCAGGATATTTAATTTAGCAAATCTAAACTCTCAGTGTTCCATTTTATATGAGAGCAGTACCCGACTTTCCAACTCAGAAGTAATTTAATTAAAGTATGGAAACACAAGTTTGAATCATTTGACACAGCTTATTGTTACCTGAAAAGGAGTGACAGCAGTTAAAAAAGAACCTGAGTTCGCCAAAGTGCTGTACATGTTATCAGATAGGCAATAAAAAAGTAAGTGAAAACATCAAGACTGTATAAAACTTGCAATACAAACTAGTACTACAAAATAAAATAGCACAAACAGGCAAAAGAGGATGGCAAATTCTACAATAAATTTCTAAAATAAATATGAAATATCTGGGCCTTTAAGAGCAAAAGAGCCATTGAAAACATGTACATCTTGAGTTTTTCTCTTTAAAAGATCAATGGTGAATGAATCTTTGAAAGAGGAAGGTTGTACCAAAGCTTTTGAGCTGCTGCTGCTAGCAAACATCTGTCTACAGACTTGTGGCATCCGTTTCAGATTGTTAAAGATTGTTATAGGTCTATCAGACTACCTTCTGCATTGAAAAATGATGGCAAAGTGCATCCAGTGTGCTCAAATGTTATGCAGAGGGGTACTAAGTTAGGAATGACACCAGGTTTGTCCACCTTGATATGGCAAGATGGTTGATTTAAGAATCATGTTTAAAAAATGAGTAGATTGTACGAAAAAAAAAGTCTTTGGCCCTGCATTACTATGATGAAACCTTACCTGTTGCAAGTCAGGTGTGCTGCCCAGAACTAGGTTAGAGATATTTTCCCCTCACACTTCCTGCATTGTTCATATTTTGAGATGCCAAGGTAGCAGAAGACAACACTGTATGCACGCCCAGCTAATGTACACTGCCTCGTGTCAAGTTGCGTAAATCACAGGGGTAATCATTAAGCCGGTTAAAGTACATTGTGTGCTCTGTGATTATGCTCTAAAAACAAACCATGTGACGGATGGATTATTATGGTCCATTGGTGTTTTTAGATCAGGAGGGGGCGAGAGAACAAGAGAGCGAGACAGCAACCTGCAACTGGAGCCTTTGATCATCAGTGGAGCTGAGTGTAGTGATTTACTGCACCCACAAACGCTTTGAAGGTCCCCCCTACTGAAGCAATGGGCCTGGTCAGTCCTTTGAGCTTCTCTTATTTGTTATTATTCATCTTTCTGAATCCACACAAGATGGTACTAATGATCCATTAGATCTGGGTCAACACGCAGAAAGTACTTTCCAAGATTCAGAGGCATCAGGGTCAGAGATTTTAGATACTGTAAGTGCTGAAACTACTATTGAGAGGGCTGGGAGACACAGATAAAAAATTAGAACGGAAAAAATGTTTGATTTCAGTTGAAACAGTTGAAAATTATTTGTACTTTTTGAATTACCTATTTCTAATAAAGGAACAGGGAGAAAAACATTATATTGAATGTAACCACATTAACCTATTGATCAACAGACAAAAAAATTAGGTGCAACACAATGACAGAAATCATACAAATAAATACATTTGTACACACAAATGCTCAGACAGATAGAGACTAGCATGCCTTAGGAGACCTGCATGGAAGCTTAATGATGGATGGATATATACAGTTCCATGAAAAAGTATTTGAATCTTCTATTTTTGCATATTTGTCAGACAAGAAAACACAAAATGCAATTTTTAGATGATTAAAAATACTGTCCAGTCCATCTTGCCCTATGTGAAAAATTAATTCCCCCCTTAGCTACCAATCTACCAAATGACCAAATTCATTTGGCAGTTGGGTTCAATTTCACCAGCCACACCCACATATGATTACTGCCAGGTTTGTTGAATCTAAACATCACTGAAATAGAGCCTGTCTGGCATTGTGAAGCACCTAAAGGGTCTCAAAAAGCAGCACATGATGCCACATTCTAAAGAGATTCAAGAATGGTAGCAAAGTAATTCACATTTATCAGTCTGGAGGGTTACAAAGCCATTGCAGAGGCCCTGGAACTCCAGAGAACCACAGTGAGAGTCATTATCCTCAAATGGAGAAAACATGGAGCAGTGGTGAACCTTCCCAGGAGTGTCTGGCCGACCAATATTTCTCCAAGAGTGTGTCAATATCTAATCCAGGAGGTCACAAAAGAAGCAGACCTCACTGGCCTCAGTTAAGGACCGTCTACATGATTCCACAATAAGGAAGACACTGGGTGAAAATGGCATCCATGGTAGAGTTGCAAGGCACAAATCACTACTGACAAGAAAGAACATGAAGGCTCGTCTGGCATTTGCAAAAAAATATCTGGATTAGCCCCAAAACTTTTGAGATAACATCCTGTAGACTGATGAGTCAAAGGTGGAACTTTTTTGGAAGACATGGGTCCCGTTACATCTGGTGTAAAACTAATACTGCATTCCACAAGAAGAATATCATACCAGCAGTGAAACATGGTGGCGGTAGCGTGATGGTTTGGAGGTTTTGCTTCCACAGGACCTGAACAACTTGTCATAATTGATGGAGCCATGAATTCTGCTCTCTATAAGAAAATCCTCCTGGAGAATATCCACCCATTAGTTCATGACCTAAAGCTCAAGCACAAATGTGCTATGCAGCAGGACAATGACCCAACCAAATTAAGGTTCTGGAGTGGCTGAGTCAAAGTCTGGATTTCAATCCAATTGAGATGCTGTGTCAAAACCTTAAAAGGACTGTTTATGCTCATAAACCATCTAATATTACCAAATGAAAACTATTCTGCAGAGAAGAGTGGGCCGGCATTCCTCCACTGTATATGATAGACTGTTTACAAAGCAGGAAGGGAGCATGCTTGGAATTTGTTTATGCAACTTAACTTTATGTTTTCGCTGTGCAAGTTCATGGCGGTTTGCATCTAATGTGTTTAAGTAAAGCTAATGAACATTATATCAAATAATTTTCTCTTGCTGGTACATATCATTTTATTACCAAAGCCTAACTGTTTACATAGGTCATCAGTTAAGTAAAAGACCTTAAACGTGACTGGAGTTACAATTTTTTAACACTGGATTTTGTGTTAATTACAGACATAATATCACATTTTAGTTTCCCGTTTCTCCACAAAGGAGGTTTGCAGCTTTTGTCTCCCTGAAAGAACCCCTCTCAAGAACACGTCTCTCTCTCTCTTACCTTGTTAACACGTCTCAGTGGTGTTTTTATACACTAGAAGACCAATGAATTAGCAGTCATTTCCATGACTGAGCTTTTCTACCTTGAAATTGCAGTGTACCAATGACTGCCTCAAAAGCACAGATTCGGACTTCCAAGGTTTTATACGATACAAACCTATTTATTATTTTTATTTAGTATTTTTAACGGAGTTGAAGGTTAGAAGGCAAGCTTGAGATGTGGGTAGAGATAGAATCAAGGACTACTTTGCATATTTATAGATCCACACATTTTAAAGGAAGAAGGTGTAGAGTAAAGCTATGTTCAAGTATGATGTAAATATCCATCCATCCATCCATCCATTATCTGTACACTGCTTAATCCTCTGTAGGGTCACGGGGGGACTGGAGCCTATCCCAGTTGACTCAGGGCGAAGGCAGGGGACACCCTGAACAGGTCGCCAGCATATCACAGGGCTACACATAGAGACAAACAATTTAGAATAATCAATTAACCTCAGCATGTTTTTGGACTGTGGGAGGAAGCCGGAGTACCTGGTGAGAACCCCCGCATGCACAGGGAGAACATGCAAACTCCACACAGAAAGATCCCAGGCGTCCTAACCGGGACGCGAACCAGGGATCTTCTAGCTGTGAGGCGATGCTGCTAACCACCGAGCCACTGTGCAGCCCCTGATGTAAATATCTTCTATGGAAAAATTTTGACACTGAAAAATAAGTTTTCACATGCTTAATCAATGTCCTGAGACAGACTTCAAATGATGACTGAATTTTATGAACTTTAATATATTGTTTACACAAAATAAGCAATTAAAAGACAACATCCAGGGTTCTGGGTAAGACTTTTATAATTAAAAGACTAGCTAAAGCCCTAATCTCACACAATGACCTGCAGATCTGTATAAATCTACTAATTAAATATACTTAAAAAAAACATGGCTGATAGCAAACAAAATCGCTACTATTCAGGCTTCTTAGGGAAAAAAAAAACAAAAGCTGATTAATAAAATACTATAAAACAGCTTGTTATGAAGAAAAGTTTATCATTTTAACTTCTGCTGGTTGTAGAGATTAAGTCAAAGGTAATATTATCTAATTGTGCTGTCAAATCAGCATTTATTGCACATGCACACTTGTACAGGCTCATTTTTACCATCCAGCTGCAGAGCAAGAAGCCACAACAAACCGACTGTGAGAGCAGAAGTGGCACATATTTCCCTCCAGTGATTCCTTCATACAGCTAAGACTTACACCGAGACGGATGGCACGACTGTAATTTCGAAATTAGCCAAATTTATGGTACAGCGAGAGAAGATGTACACGATTACAAATGTGATAATCTTTCTGTGAAGACGTGGTTCTTTTTAAAAACTGTGGATTTTCTCTTTGTGCAGCCTCTCATGCTGCTCACTGGATGTTCTGGGAGATGACTCACTGATGAAAAGCAGCTTCCTGAGAAAATGTAGCTTTGAAAGTTGCCCGGCTTGTTCCCACAGTGACATGTTACACAACATCCACTGGCCTAGACATGCTCCTTCAACAAATATATAACCAAGAAGTATGTGAATATATTAGCTATTGCCAGAAATGAATGCGGAGTTTATTAGTGAGAAATGGCATTGAATCCACAAAGGGCTTTGATTTGAAAGCAAACACCTGGAGAGCCTCTGTTCCCACTCTCCTCAGAAGTTTGCTCACTATATCACTACTTAGGCGGCACGTTCCCTACAAGGACGAAGGTATCGACTTCAGCGTTGCTTGACTTGATAATTACCCTTTATCTTGAACAGTGGGCTGCACAAGGACCTATTAAAATTAATTTAATTACAATTAGAAGATGTGAGGGCTCAGCAGGGAACATACCTTTATAATGCTGTTGCCCTTTAACTTGATTAGATTAGATTTTTAAAAATTATCATGTTAATGATGGATTGCTCATTCTGAAGAGTCTGGGAATCCAAAAAACTACAGCTCAAGTTAAACAAAAAGCTACATTTAACATTGATCCACTTGAAGAATGCGGCCTCCTTTTCCGTCGGTAAAAACAAGCGCTAGCATCAGTGTGATAAAACTGCATTGCTCTCTTCGTTCATCCAAGCCCTGTGCTTTCTCCATTGTGAATATCCTGCAGTGTTTGTGCATTATACCTTCAGCTAGCACAAAGCGCAGCGGGCAAACGTACGAGGCTGACAATAAAGGAGAAGTGCGAGCGTGCTACAGTATGGGAATGCTCCAAGAAATCTTATTTGTGCTTTTCATGCCCTAAGCCTCTTGTCTCTAATCTATCCCACTTGATGTGTAGGTGTGTATGGGTGTGAAATATGCTTTCCTTCCATGGCACGGATTCCACATTGTTCTTGCCAACGGGAAGGAGGGAATGTTTGGCGAGATTTGGCATGATTCTCTAAACCCAAAGCACCTGCAAAGCACATTCAAAGGAGGAGAAGAAAGAGCAGCGTTGCTCGGAGCGGCGCTGCTTATTGTGCGCACCATGACATCATCATTTCACGTTTACCAGCAATTGTGTCAGTCACAATACAGACTTGAGCTGATGTCGTGACCTTCAGATGATTGCAGCGTCTCTGGGGAAGCCTTCAGGAACCATACAGAAGTCACTATACTGCATTCTGTCTTCAACAAAACAAAACAGCACACTTCTCATGATTGTGTGTTTTCCCCAGATATACAATGTTGGCTATATTTATATGAACCACTCAGCGGCTCTTACCTTTGTCCTGCGGAAAAAGTAAACTTCATTGTTGGTTGTGCTGAGGTGATGAAAACATGGTGGCCTACATGCACAACATATTCCAGTTTTTGCCCTTAAGACAAAGACAATATTCCTGCCAATATGGTTATAATGGAGGAGCATTATTATTCTACTAGTATTCCATTCTGCATGCAGTTTTGTATACTCTGATTCTTTTGTTTGTTTTCGGTCGTCCTTATTAATTTCTTCCTCCATGTTCTTGAAAAAGTCAGCACTGACAAATATCCATCAGGCATGACCTTATGACCACCTGCCTAATATTGTGTTGGTCCCCCTTATGTGTTGAACCATTGGGCATGGACAAGAGGACCTCTCAGGGTGTCCTATGGGGTCTGGAACCAGGACGTTGTCAGTAGATCCTGTGGGTACTCTAGCCTGTGCAGTGAGACCTCTGTCAATCAAACTTGTTCCACTGCATCCTGTTGATGCTTGATCAGAAAGGGGTCTTGAAAGTTTGGAGGTCAAATCAATGTGTTGGGCCACTGCCATGTTCCTCAGCATGTTCCTGATTGTTTGATGTCTTTGCCATGCAGTGGGGGGCATTTTCCTGCGGGGGCAGGCCAGTGACATTTGGGATTTCTATTTGCATGAGGGAGGCCAGTGACATTTGTATGAGGGAGTGTGCTTCTGGGACAATGTTTATTTGGGTGTCTCAGTCTCATCAACATGGATGCCAAAATCCAAGGTTTTCCAGCAGAACAGCACATAGTACCAATAAGATCGATGTTATTCACTTCACCTGTCAGTGGTCATAATGTCATGGCTGATCAGTGTACATAGGCATTTCCAAAAGTGTGTTAATATCCAAGTTTCTGAAAGTGTTTAAAATTAGGTGTGTTTCTCCTTCTGACGAGAAATGTCACAGCCTTGAAACAGCCTTGGGCTAGTTGGTTTGTGTGCGACACACAAAGCTAAAAAGAGGCTGCATGTTTCAAAATGCAATAAAGAACCCAAATGAGACACATGCTCAGAATGCGCTGTATAGATGTCCAGAGAATGTTCCTAAAACACCAATAATACTGGCAAATCCTACATGTCTAAATTCTCTGAACAACAGAGCCAGCAGATTTTAAAAGCATGTTATCATTTTTTAAAATCACTTAAATTGGATTATTTTCTAGAGAGAAAAACTGTAAAAACAAAAAACATCACTGCATTTTTTCTTTTTAATAATAATATAAGATGTGCAGTACATCCAGGAAACATAAACAATTCCAAGATTGAAATCATGATTTTAATCAAAATCACTTTATTGTCTCATATCAAAATTTACAAAAAATGCACACACAAAAGAAAACCGTTGGCATCAGCCCAATGATGTAAAAACAAAACAAAAGCTCTGCACTCCTCAACAGAGAAGGAATATCAAATATAAAATATGACAAAAAGTTCATCCGAAAATGCCACATTCAGAATAAGGCTCATAGCAAAATATCCTAAACAGAATATGCTGTTCACATGATGCCTATTAAATTCTGGATATTGCTATATTTAGAATAATGATGGAATATCACTGAGAAAGTAAATGTAAATAAATGTCTGTATCTGTAAATGTGAAGCCTGCTGGTGACTCCCAGTTTTGTAATCTACATCTTGGACTTCTGTTTACAATTTTAAGAGCAAATACTAGAAGATTTTGACTTTGTAGCATTATAGAAGGCCATAAATTCCTTCACATCAATGAGATTGCATATGAGGTACATTGGTAACTATAGATGCATTATTAGATAATGGATTCATAGGAAGAATCATATAAAAATCTTTTTTTTCTGTCCCACTATATCTGCTCTGTGTCTCTTCCTCACATTTTTGTCTGTTTTGCATCTGCTGTGATCACTGGTGTCTTTCTGTATCTCTTTGTGGCTGTTTTATGTCTCATTGTCTCTTTTTGTGTTGCTTTTTAGTCATTTCATTACATTTCTAAATGTTACCACAAGCTCTGCCTCAGAGTCCCTTTGACCCCTTAGACTCCTCCTAGGCTCTTCCGGGGAGATCTGTTCAGTTGTTTATCCATATTTACAACCTTAGGCCAGCTTTACTGAGGTAAATATCCTTCATTTATCTATTTTCCCTCATCTACACCAAATTTAGGACAGTCTATGCTTTCACAAATCGAGAAAAAGGAAACTAAAATTTATGGCATGAGGTGCTCACCAAAGATGCATTCCATGTTCAATTGTGAAACCATTTACACTGTCTTTCACAGTAATAAGCCTCAGTGTTCAGTGCTTGAACAAATGAGATTCACGACGCAATATTAGATAACGTTAAATGAAATCCATAGATCAAGTTAAGTTGCTGCTTCTGCCAGGGCCCCTGAGAAGAAGAAAAAAATCTAATACTGTTTGTGGAATTAATGCTCCTCTGTGGATAAATCTTTAGAACATTATTGAATGTTTGTTTTCTGACTTTCTGCTATATCTGTTTTCCTACACAATATATAACGTGTGAAACGTTGGAGAAAGGGCAGAGTGGACTAAAAGGCTGCGTAATAAATGCACTGGACTGTGAATGCTGTTTTCTCACTGCTCTACCTGGAATCTGATTGGTCAACCTTAAAATACAGCAGTTGGCCATTTATAATTTAATTTAAATCCCAGCTGTACGAAGCTGCTGAGAGAAACTCAAACAGTGTAAAATGTGGACAGGATGCATGCGTTTGAAAAAGGCAAATTTAATTATAGTTACAGAATGTAAAACAAATTTAATCACTTCTTCTGTATGCATCAGCATTTATGGCTGAAAAAGTTCTCTCCTCTTGTTTTCTTGTCTATTCCCACAGCAACAGATACTCTATTAACAGCCACACATGCTGCTGAAATTCCCTTGAGCAAGACAACAACTCCTGCCTACTCATTTACTGTAAGTGAGCAGAAGCTAAATGGATAATAGTGAATGTGGATGTGAAAGAAGACCACCTAAATGGTAGGTGGTCGGTGCCGGAGCAGAATAATTGAAAGTCCCAGGTGTGGAGGAGGATGATATAATGCTAAAGTGCAAAGAAGATTTTCTACACACACAGAGAGAGAGAAAGCTGAGGTTTAATGATGATGGAGTGTCTTTTCTTGCTGTGAAACATAAATTGAGGTAATAATAAGGAGGTTTGTGCTCACAAGATGCTCAGCAAAGACTTGGAGAAAGATGCCCTGGTTTATGACTTTATTCTACAGAGAAGGTTTCTGATGAGAAATCTGTTATTTGTTCAGTAAAACACCGTGGCAATGTTTTAAAACTGCACTAATGAGTAATCTGAATTGTCAGTTGATTAAATGTACAACATCAATCCTATCTACTAGTGTTGAATCAAACTTAACAATTTAAATACTCGTCTTTTTGTTGACATGTAACGCTTATATGTCAGGGTGCTTTATGGATTTGATGGGATAATGTGTCAGGCAGCACACGTGCACTTCTTTTTCTTCTTTTAGTTTAACTTTAACCATATTTAAATAAATTAACAGTTTAAAATAAATCAGATAGACATAAAGAGTAACAGCCGATCAAAATCAAAGGACAACTGTTGAAAACATTGGAAGCATAAATAAATGGATTTCAACAATGTTTTGTGTTTCAGTTTGTGTCATTGTAAATTTTGAGACCAGTAATTTAATTTTTTAACTGCCGTTGTATACTGGTTCGAAATATCGGTTCTCAGTTATAAATTTTTAAAAATCCTGTAAAAAAAAAACTGTGAAAATTAGCAAGGGCGCCAGAAAAATGTGTTAAAAAACTGAGTAATATTGTGATGTTTAAAAAATTGTGACAATAATGGCAAATATCTGTAAAACACTGTACGGGAGGGGGAGATCCACCTTAGTCAGGTGGAGTTTATCCCACCTGACTTAGGGTGAAGGCAGGGGACACTCTGGACAGGTCACCTGTCTATCACGGTACTACATGTAGAGACAGACAACCAAACACACTCACATTCACACCTACGGACAATATAGACTCACCAGTTATGATAATGAAAATGATGCCCAGCTCTTCCTGTCATTCCTCCTGGACAACCAGATCTCATCATGCCTTGCAGATATCTCGGCATGGATGAAAAAACGTCACCTTCAACTCAACCTCTCCAAGACTGAGCTCCTTGTCATCCCAGCCAGTCCCTCTATACAACAAGAAATCAACATCCAGCTTGAATCAACCCAACTCAAACCCACAAAGTCTGCCAGAAACTTGGGTGTCATGACTGACGACCAACTAATCTTCAAGGCTCAAGTAGCCTCTGTTGCTCGGTCATGTCAATTCGCCCTGTACAACATCTGGAAGATTAGACCCTTCTGTCTGAACATGCAGCACAACTCCTGGTGCAGGCTCTCGTAATATCACGCATCGACTACTGCAACCCTTATTGGCAGGCCTCCCCACATGCACGGTCAGACCTGTGCAGATGATCCAGAATGTAGCAGCACGTCTGGTTTCAAACCATCCAAAAATAGCACGTCACCCCGCTGTTCAGATCGCTTCACTGGCTCCAGTTGCTGCCCGCATAAAATTCAAAACTAACACTTGCCTACAAAACTACAATGAAAACAGCTCCCTCCTACCTGAACTCTCTCATCCGGGTCTACACTCCCTCCCGCTCACTACGCTCGGCCAACACAAGACGCGTCATACAACCACCACAACAAGGCCCAAGGTCGATGGACTAGACTCTTCCCCTCTGTGATTCCCCTGTGGTGAAACGAGTTACCAAACTCTGTTCGATCTGCAGAGTCCCTCTCAGTCGTTAAGAAAAGACTAAAGATCCAGCTCTTTACTGAACACCTTTGCACTTGAAAGCCTGCAAAAAGCAAAAAAAAAATTAAAGATTAAAAATTCCTATGGCCTCCTGCACTGCCTGTAGGCGCCAAGGTCCTATCACACTTGAACTTGTTTTATGGCACTTATCCAGGTTGTTTTCTACTGACTACATCCTTGCTTGTGTTGTATCTACTGTACTAATGTACGTCACTTTGGATAAAAGCATCAGCTGAATGAAACTGTAGAACTGTAGTTGTACAATTTACCTTAGCATGTTTTTGGACTGTGGGAGGAAGCCGGAGCACCCGATGAGAACCCACACATGCACAGGGAGCACATGCAAACTCCACACAGAAAGCTTGCACGCTGGGACGTGAACCACGGAACTTCTAGCTGTGCAGCCCACAGGGGAAATCTGTAAAATAAAAGTCTTTAAAAAACAGCACATTATTTTTTTAAAAATGCAGCTGTAAACTGTTAAACAACGTTAATTTTTACAGTGTAGGGAAGATAGGTGTCTTTCACAATATTAGAACATCTGTCAAGACACTTTGTGGCTGAATATAGTTGCTTAATCACCCCCATCAGCTAGTACATTAAATTAGTTGCTGATAATGTTACACCGCTAATTTCCCACAACACTGGAGTTAAATCACACACCCTTCCTTAAAGGGAAATTTGTGGCTGTGTGTCAAGTCACTGTGAATTTGTTCTTCGTGAAAATAGGCTGTGATCTTTCCCTAAACTCAGCCAGTTACTTGTTTCTCTAAACAAGCTATCTGTGTGCTGCAACACGGAAAATTTCACATTTTTACCTTTTCAGTAGTGTGGTGCAGTCAGACCATCATGTACTATAGACTGTTCTGGCAGGGAAGGAGGTGTGAGAGAGGAGGAGATGCTGTGAGATCGCGAGACTCGGTGAGATTCAAGAAATTCAACATGGCGGCCCCCAGCTGCTAGACGAGTGTTATACAAATCGCCGTTTTTTCCGACTTATTTTTCGTATTAAACAGCCGTATTAAGCTTCCTGTGCAAGATCGTACACTGTATCTACCACAGTGGAGGAACTTGAGAACTTTATCGACGACTACTACGTCCGTTGCACTATGGAAGGCTCCAACACCGCCACTTTCCCTGAGAATCCCAACAAGAGGAAGAAAGCCGACTCCTCTACTGACACACAGGACCTGGAGTCTACTGATGTCCCGATTAGCGTGCTGGATTCGATAAACAAAAAGCTCGACATCCTCGGCATGCTCCATCAGGAGATCAAGGACCTGAAGGCTAGTCTGGAGTTCACTCACCAGCAGATAAACGATCTGCAGCGGGACAACGCCGAACTCCGCTCCACGCTGACAGCTGTCACTTCGGAGGTAAGTACGCTTAAAAATGAAAATAAAAACCTGAGAGAGAGCGTCCTGGACATCCAGAGCAGAAGCATGAGGGATAATCTCATCTTTTCGGGCATCCCTGAGTCCACACCGGACAACCCTGAGTCCCTAGTGAAAAACTTCCTGACGTCGGCTCTTAAAATCCCTGCGGAAACGGTAAAAAACATCACTTTCCACCGCGTTCACCGGCTGGGACCCCGAGGAGGAAACCGTCATCGTCCCATCATTGCAAAATTCGAGCACTTCCAGCAGAAAGTGCTCGTAAAAAGCAGAGGACGGGAGCTGAAAGGCACCTCATTCGGAATGAATGACCAGTTTCCAAGGGAGATCAACGAGAGGCGCAAAGTGCTCTATCCGATCATGAAAGAGCACCGACAGAAAGGTAAGCGGACTGCATTGGTTGTGGACAAACTCTACATAGATGGCCAGCTGTTCCGGGAATCCTCCATAACCCCCTGGCTCTTCTAAAAGCCATGGAAATATAACGGATAAGTTCTCACAAAACGGCTTTGATGATAAAATTTATCACTTATTAATTTAAAATAGAAAACTTATTTAAAAAAAAAAAAAAAAGAATCTCACACGTTTAAATGTCTAAATGTTTCACTTCCCCGCTCTACACTCCCCGTTCAGGATCCCCTTCCTCCTTTTATTGATCTCTATCCCCCTCTATGTACTTCTCACCTCACCCCTCTTACACACTCCCCACTCCCACCCACACCCCATGTATCACCAATGTTTGTTGTGCCTATGTGCTTTATAATGTGTTTGTTGTTAGTTTTGCATTTCTGGTTGTGCTTTTAAATGCTATATGTTTAGATCATAACTTGCTGTATATGTCTCTGACCAGCAACCACACATCTTTAACCCAACACTTCATACCTCACCATCCTGACATCCACAGCTCACAGACCGCAACATTTAACTTACAAACAGTAACTGAGAGCTCACAAAGACACACACAAAAGCTAGATTACATTATCACATACTCAGTTACAGAACACCTTCACTCACTATGTCAAAGTTAAACTTTGTTTCCTGGAATGTACATGGCATACGCTCACAGGCAAAAAGAATTAAAATCATGGACTATGCTTCTAAACTAAAAGCAGATATTTTGCTCCTGCAAGAGACACATTTATTACAGTCAGAAGAAAAATCTCTTACAGATACTAATTATAACATCATCTTTTCATCTTGTTATAACAGCAGGCAAAGAGGAGTCTCCATCCTAGTCCACAAGAGAGTACCATTTACTTTAAACTCCACAGTAACAGATCCAGAAGGCAGGTACATTATTATCCAGGCAACAATCTTTTATAAATTATATACAATCGCCAATCTGTATGCTCCTAATAATGACGATCCAGCCTTCTTTCATACAGTTTTTTCTCATTTAGCAGACTTATCTGCTAACTCAACAACTATTATCGGTGGTGACTTCAACTTAGTTCTGAATCCTTCAGTAGATCGATCAACTTGTCCAATGCATACAAAACAATCACAATCAGTCAAAATCATACAGGATTACATGAAAGATTTTGGATTGGACGACATCTGGAGACTCAAAAACCCAACAAAGAAGGACTATACTTTCTTCTCCACCGTCCACCAATCTTTTTCAAGAATTGACTTTTTTCTCTCAAACAATTCTATTGCACATAAAGCTACCACTAGAATTCACCCAATCATAATCAGCGACCATGCACCAATATCCCTCAGCCTGCAAACCGATCCCAACTGTAAGCCTCCTCAGACTTGGCGTCTTAACATTTCTCTACTTAAAGATCCAGAATTTGATCAGATAATAAGGAGGGAGTGGGCAGACTTTCTAAGAAATAATGACTCTCCTGACTTATCACCATCTCTACTTTGGGAAACTGGGAAGGCTGTAATCAGAGGTAAAATAATATCGTACTCCTCATACAAGAAAAAAAAGGAACTACAAATAGAGACAGATATTGAGAAAAAAATTAAACAACTCACAGAGGATTATGCAATAAAACCAAGTGATCAACTATGGTCTGAACTACAGAATGCAAAATTACAGCTCAATAATATCCTGTCAAAAAAAACAGAATTCTTACTACAACAACTAAGATATAACAATTTCGAACACAACAATAAATCAGGCAAATTTCTTGCAAATCAACTTCAACGCAACAAAGAAAAATCCTTCATTACAGCAATCCAGGATCCCACTGGCAAATATACTCAATCACCCGAAGAAATTAATCAGATTTTTTACAACTATTATCATAATTTATATTCAGCTGCAGTTAACCCAAACAAAGAAGATATTCACAATTTTCTTAACAACTTAAACTTGCCTAAACTAACAACTGAAAACAGAGACATCTTAGACGCTCCATTGACTATTAGTGACTTGCAGAGTGCATTAGACAGTATGCCAGCAGGCAAGGCACCTGGTCCTGACGGTTTCCCTGCTGAATTCTTTAAACATTTCTGGCCAATATTTGCACCTCTTTTCTTCAGGACAGTGACAGAGATAAAAAGTAATGGTTATATAAGTGCTCACATGAATACAGCTGCAATTAAATTATTATTGAAACCAGATAAGGATCCCACGCTTCCTTCTAGCTATCGACCTTTGTCATTAATCAATACCGACGTCAAAATTATCGCGAAAGCACTCGCCTCCAGGTTGGAGAAAATTATCCCGTCAATAATTCACAGTGATCAAACAAGATTTATCAAGGGCCGACACTCCACCAACAACGTCAGAAGACTTCTGAATCTGATCAGTTTGACGCAACGCTATAACAGAGAAGCGATTGTTGTGTCACTTGATGCAGAAAAAGCCTTTGACAAAGTCAACTGGTCCTTTCTCTTCGCTGTTCTCCGCAAATTTGGCTTTGGAGAGTCATTTATCCATTTGATATCAGCTCTTTATAATTCACCCAAGGCCACAGTCACCACCAATGGGATCACTTCAAAAAGATTCAGTTTGCAAAGGGGTACCAGACAGGGATGCCCACTCTCTCCCTTATTATTTGCAATATTTATTGAACCATTGGCAACTGCAGTCCGTCAAAACACCGATATCAAAGGTATCTGCTCTCAGGCATCTGAACACAAAATAAACCTATATGCGGATGACATTTTACTTTATCTGCAAGAACCCAAAACATCATTAAAGGAAATATTCAACCTCATCACAACTTTCTCACATCTTTCAGATTACTCAATCAACTGGTCGAAATCAATTATTCTTCCATTAACAGAGAATTCGTGGAACCCTGCAGTCCAAAACCTGGATTATTCCTTTCCCACTGGTAATATAAGATATTTGGGCATAAATATTTCCTCAAAACTCTCCGAACTAGTCCACCTGAATTTCACTCCACTTTTGGAGAGACTCTGTGGTGATCTGAGGCGTTGGAATAACCTTCCCATCTCCCTTTTGGGACGAATAGCTACTGTCAAAATGAAAATACTACCTCAAATCAACTATCTCTTTTCCATGATCCCATTTAAACCCACATCAAAATGGTTCCAATCATTAGACTCTGCTATTGGTAAATTCTATTCAAAAAACAAAAAAGCTAAAATTAGCCTGACTACTCTCCAGAAAAGTAAATCTGAAGGTGGTCTGGAAGCCCCCAACTTCATGCATTACTACTTGGCCAACCAACTACAATATCTCACCAAATGGATACATCCACATGAAGAATACAACTCCTGGCTGGAACTAGAACAGTTAGACTGTAACCACATCAAACTCTCTGACCTTCCCTTTATCACCTCCACCCTTAAATTCCATCCTTGCTTCAAGAATCCTTTGATTGCCTCCACCCTATCCGCTTGGTGGAAATCCCTGGAAATCACTGGCTCCCAGCTTCAACCCAGCATACTATCCCCAATCTGGCACAACCCAGACTTCATGAACAACAAAATACCTCTCAATCTCAGCTCATGGGCAGAAAAAGGGATCACCCATCTCCATCACCTTCTCCAAGATAACATAATTATGACATATACAAACTTATTCCAAACATTCCAAATAAGCAATGGAAACTTTCTCCAGTATCTACAAGTAGAGAGGACAATTACAAGGGAAATTCCAGCGCTTCGGACCACTTTACAGCCACCTGATTTACAGCCACCGGAGTTTGTCAAATGCATTGCAAAACTGTCCCCCAGAAATAAGAAAAACCTCTCAAGAATTTATAGTTTACTCTTAAAAACGGACTCTATACATTTGCCAATTTTAAAATGGGAAAAAGACTTTTCCATATCCCTTGACCTTGATTTCTGGACCCAGATCTGTAGTAACACATTCAAGATGACAAAAAATACCAACTTACAACTGATCCAATTTAAGGTTCTCCACAGAACACATATAACGCAATATAAAATGTACAAAATGGGTCTCTCGCACACTGACATATGCACACAATGCACACAAAAGACGGCTGATACTTATTTTCATGCCCTTTGGCTATGCTCACCTGTCTATCAGTTTTGGGCAGCAGTGACACAGAAACTCTCCTCTATCTTGGACTGCAGGTTCCCACAATCTCCAAACATTTGCTTAATTGGTGATCTTACAACAACAACCCTACCAGACACTCTATTCCAACCCACGCTCGTAGCTCTCACAATTGCCAAGAAAACTATTTTGGTTAATTGGAAAGATAAGAAAGCCCTCAACATCATCCATTGGCTGAACCTCCTCTCGGAACACATTTCACTTGAGCAAATCTCTGCTACCCGTAAAAACCAATTGGTATCCTTTACAGAAAGGTGGTCCCCATTTATTAGATCTTTAAATATAAATCTTTAACTTTGTATTGCCTGCTAGCGTATGCCACACCCATAATTTAAGGAAAAAAAAAAAAAATTGTTGTGATGCTCCAGAACAAATGTATTCTATCTGTGTCATTGGTTTGACCTTCATTTCAAGTCTCCTCTACTATACTACAGTCTCTTAAAGCTCTCCTCCTCAAGGAATGTTGGTGCCATGGACTTCAAGGCCGTGTGGATGCACTAGTGGTGTCTTTTCCCTCTTGTCCCTGGGGCTGCTGCGCAGCTCTTCGGGGCCTGCTTGGTCCGGGCTCTCCCCCCTGGTGGTGGATGTATCCGGTGTCTCGCCATTGGAGCGCCTAGGCTGCTGGATCTGCGCGCTCTCCCAGGTTCCCGGGGTCGGTGGTGGCTGGTCTCTTCTGGGGCGCTCTGGCTGGCCCTGGGGGCTTGGGGTGTGTTGGCCCCCCTGCTGCCCCCCCGCCCCTTTTCCGCTCCCCTTCCCTCCTCCTCCTTCCTCTTCTGCCTTCCTGCTCCTCCTCGCCCCTCTCCCTCCCCTGGGGGGGCCTGGGGTCCTCTGCTGCCTGGGGGTCTGGCGCGGGGGCCGGGTGATCTCTTCTGGGGGGGGGGGTCCTGGCTCCTGTCTGGGCGTGTGTGCTACCACTGGAGATGGAGAATCGCTGGCTGGGGCCCAGGGCCGGGCCTGTGCTGTCCTGGGGTGTGGCGGGGCGGGGATGTCATTGGTAGTGCTGTGAGGTGCGCGTCCTGCGGCCCTGGCGCACTGGCTTTTTGGGTGTGTGCGGACTACCGTGGTCCGTGCTCCTGCTGGCGTGGCGCATTTCCCCCTCTGGGATGGGCTGCGGCACTCAGCTGGCCTGTGGCGGGTCTATGGCCGCCACTTGGGCGGTGGTCTGGCGCTGCGGCCCGCATGGCTCGCGGTGATGGCGGGGCCCGTTGGTCTGTACGGGCCCTCCCTGCCCCTTGCGTCTCGACCCTGGGGGCCCTTTGCGCTGGACCCTGTGGGGATTTCTCTTTCCCGCGCTGCTCTGTCCCCGTGGGCCGGACCCACACCAGACTGCCTCTTACTGTGCACCTCACACATCACACACCTCACTGTATATATATATATATTTTTAGGCACATATAGGGTCACAACAGCTAGGGCCACATGGAATGCAGAGATTGGGGACGGTGGGCTCGGTGATGGGGCGGATTGCAGTGCTCTGCGGCATTGTGTCCGCCCCGTCTCCCTCCTGCTTGCCTCTCCTGCTTCCTAATTTTAATGCAGCACACACACTCACATGTTGGGTGGCGGTCTGCGGTGGATTGGGACCTTGGTCAGGGTAGGCTGCAGAGTACCCAGCCTCTGCGGCCCTCTGGCCCTCCCCCTTCCATCTCTCCTGCCCCTCAAGCTTTTAATGCACCACATCACACACAGGGTTGCACTCAAACACGGTTTAGGGTTAGTTTTCCTCGTCAGGGACCGAGGAAAATCAGTAATAGGGAGGCAAAGGTGACTTTACACATCCATGGCATGTCTGGTGGGGGCCCGGCCCCCTCGGGGCCTGGGTCGGTGGGAGTGGACCCACATCTGGGTAGCCGGGGCTTGGGGTTCCCTGGGGTCTGGAGGTGACGGTCTAGGGGGGGATCTCCTGCATGTCTGGCGGGTCCTCTGGCACTGTGGCTCTTGTTGGGTTGGGGGCTGGACTCACTTGCCTGGTGGTTGTCGTGGCTCTGGTGCTGGCTTGCGGTGGGCGGCGGCTCAGATCCGGTGGGGGTTTGGGTGCGTCTTCGGGGGTGGGGACCGTGGGTTGCCGCGCTTCCCTGGGGCATGGTGCTAGTGGTATGCGTGGCGCCTTCCTGTTAGCGGCACTGACTCCCCGTCCGCTCGCGCTCTCTGGGCTTGCATCTGGGCCCGGCCTTGGTTTTCCTCTGGCTGGCTCCCGGTGGTGGCCTGCTTGGGGTGGGGCCGGTGGCCTTCCCTGCGGTGGAGCGCTCGGTCCCTGTGTCTGGCTTCCCGGGCTGCGGTGGGCCTCCTGCCTCCCCTGGGGTGGGGTGTTGGGTGGGGGGTGGTTGGGGGGTGGTTGGGGGGTGGGGGTGGGTGGCGGGTGGGGTGGTTGGGTGTGGGCGTTGGGTGGCGGGTGGGCCCCCATGCCCTGTGCCCCCTGGTCTTGTCCTTGGCGCGCTGGGGGTGTCGGTTGCTGCCTTCTCTTGGTTTCTGGGTCCGCGTGCTTGTCTGCGGCCCGGGCGGTCTTCTGGGCGGTGCCTCCTGGTGCTCCCCCTGCCCGGGGTGGGGGGGCACTTGGCCGGCCTGGCCCTGTTGACTTGTGGTAGTCGCTTTGGGCTTCGGTGTCCATCACACATGCATGTTTGTTCAGGGCTTACCAACTCCTGTCGAGTCCCCTTTCTGATAGTTGATGGGACCCGCCTGATTGTGCAGAGTCATTCTCCAGACTTTGCACTAAACTCACGCCCTTTATGCACTTCTCTCTCACTCCTGTCTCTTGGCGTCCTAACTCTGCATGCTGTCAGGACTTCTGGTTTCCAATTCATTTCTGTGTTGACTATTTGTTCCCAATTCTTAGATGTGGGATCGGTTGTTGGGAATGACATAGCATTTACAGCACTCTATAGGATTCAAATAGCACTGCCTATCTGTACCCTCCCTGTTCGTCTTGTCTTGTCCTGTCCTTCATTTGTTTCCCCCTCAATTCACTGAGGTGCTGCACTGCCCCCCCTGGCTCATGATAGAAAAATTCAATAAAGACTGATAGCTTAGTCCCAGGGGGGGCCGGTGATGGTCACGCACATGCACAAAATATTAATATATTTTGCTGCAAGACTAAAATATGCATTGATCTCATTAAAGTTGACCCCCTTCTGTGGTGTTATACAATGAGTATAAATGCAGACAAAAAAAAAAAAAAAAAAAGACTGTTCTGGCAAAGCGAGGCTGGTTTAACACTTCGTCGAGTTACTCGAGTCATCACATTTTGCACCTTCTCCTGCTGGAAGAGGCTGCTGCCATGAGAGCAGCGCTGAAGGAAACATATTTCCTGCCAGATTACATTTGTTTGCAGCGTATCACAAATGCGTTCCAAATCAACATATCTGTCTATCATATAGCCACATATTGTGCTTTCCATCTGCCATTTCTTTTAATCTGACCAGTTATACATTACAGAATGTGGGATTCAAGCCCCTGGTAACCCAAAAAACCTTCAAAATGTTGTGAAATGATCATATTTGAACCCAAATCTTGCATCTTTCCCCTAAAACTAACCATGCAAAACTTAAATCTAACACCACAAACTCACAGCAGAAACAAAAAGAACCAAAAATATTCAATCATGCCAACAAAAGTTTACTAGAACTAGAGTAAAGTCACTTGCCTGCAGTAGTTTTCCTGGTTTGTCGAGGCTGAGTCTGTGTGTTTTGCATCTCAGCACACGTTCAAAGTGTCCCTGTGACAGAGCATGTAAACTCTGCTGGTGCTGGTATGGATTACACAATGATATTTGGCTCAATCAATACCGAGGCATAGAGCTCTCCTGTCTATTTTCATCAGTGGAGTCGACGTGACAGGCAAAAGGAAATTTGGCAGGCTGAGTCACACCGGGGCCGAGAGGGGGGCTGGTTGCAAGGTTAATTGGCGATGGGAATAATTGGCCACTGGGCTCAATTTGTCTGATGGGAGGAATTGGAAACCAATCTTACTGTCTGTTTGGAAGCACTCCACGCAATTCCTCAATGGAGGCATCTTTATCTGATGCTCTCTGCTTGAGCTGCATCCTCCACTCTGATCGCGCCCGCTGCAAATTGTTGTGTTGGTGCCTAACAACTACGAGGAAAGCACTTTGGGTAAGTTATAACTCAATATTTCACTGTTTTCGTGTGTCTGTGCACACACTAAAAAGAAATTAAAGACCACGGTTGGTTTTTATGCCTCTCAGAAACGATGTTAAAAAATTGTATGGATGGAAAACTTAAGCTCGACATGCATTAATCTCCATAATTAAGGCGTTAAAAATCTTAGTCATTAAAAGCAAATGTAACAGCATTTCAAATCCAAGCTTGAATTTATATGCTAAAGATCTCGGTAATATTTTCCCTGGCGTCGGTTTTATTACTGTAAACCGCTCTTGTGATGGATTTTAAAATGGTGCAAGATAGAAAACACAGGAGCACTCTGGCCTCTGAAGGTGTACGTTCAATACAGCCTCCTTTCACGGGGATTGTGTGGGTTTCCTGCTGCAAACCCTCCTCACTCAGAGCTGCTTGCTAAGCACAGCCTTGTCTCGAGGGTATGATTTGCCTGCCTCTCTGTTGATGGCTATTTGTGTCCACAAAGAGGGGATCAACAGAATCAGCATCTGAAATTGATTTTTCTCTCTGACTACATGTAAATGAACTCAAAGCCGATGATGCAAATTTAATGGCGCTTTGGCCTTGTTTTTTATACTCCAATTCTGCTCAGACAGCCTAATGCGATGACATGTGTCAGACTGTGCTTTTCCTCAGATAAAATGAAAATGATAATTGTCATGAGCAGCCAGGCTGAGACTGAAATTTGGAGGTTCTTGTTTCTTTCTAATTAAAGTGAATGCATCCATACAACTATTCAATCATTGTGTGAACATCACATCTTTTCCTGTTACATACTAAAATCATTTTACATTTGAGTCTTGACTAAGCAGAAGACAGTTACATAAGTTGTATCAGCTCTTGAATCTTTGAAGCCATGTTGTTCGGTTTGGAGTTCCAAGCTCTTGTGCTGTAGTATTGTAATAATAAAGCAATCCTTCTGTCCTAGACTGAGGTAACACACAGATCCTTCAGAGGTTCACTGAGGATCTTCACAGAATAGAAGCAGCTCAGTGCACTTTTTTCTGATAAATTACTTGCTGTCCTGTATTTCTTTCACAATGTATTCTTTTATAAAGTCCAATTCGACAGGATACCACAGAGATATTGACAGACTTGTCTGTTAGTGTAAGGCTTAACTCTCTTCATTTTATGAACAATGAAAATGCGAAAAATCATTAACAAGCTTCAGAAGTGTTAACAACACCCGACGAAGCTGGGGAAAATGAAGCCATCAGCTTTTGTGAATTTCATCGTGATGGGACACAAACCTTCGAGTGGGAGTCGTCTTGTTTTATTAACCTCTGACAACAGAGACAGGTGTGGCGCAGCAATTAAAGGGAGTGAAAATTAAAAATTAGTGGAAGGCATTAAATTTGACAACCAAAGCTTTAATAGGCAAAACAAGAGAGTCTTTGAAAGTTTATGCAACTGCCTTAAAATCACCTCTAGAACTAAAACATCGTGCAGATTTACAGGCTGCTGCTTTTATTGTTTAGAGAAGTGGCTAAAAACCAACATCTTCTCACATTGCTCAGTTTGAATTATTTAAAGCCATCCAAAGCCATTCCACTGGTTTAATTTTATGTAGCAGAAATATGTCTGTGCCTTAATAATTATCTGGTGACCCTTTTGGATTTATCTTGCCACCAGGGCTGCAGTAAAAACTCCATGGTGTGTAAAATTCAGCATCAATTGAGGATAAACAGCCTTGCTTTGCTGGTGGATATATGAACTTTACGATGAACCTCAGCCTTCAACAAGTAATTATACTCAGTTTGTAAAAAAATGTAGAAGAGTTGAGATGTTATTTCAGGAAAAACAAAACAAAACAGCTGCACAAAAAGACACATAGCTTCTTTAGTGGTGTTTTATTTAGTTTCTTATTTATTTTCCTATTCGTGTCCCTCATTTTACTTTATATTCCATATATCTGATTGCCATTTTCCTGTCTTGGGTTCAGGTTTTCTTTGAACCGACCAGACTTGACTGATCATACTAGTATTAGCTGATTAAAGTGCCTCAGCTGTCTCTGTGATAAAGGAGCATCGCACACGCTATTTAATATTATTTGTTGCTGGCCACTGGATACACAGTCTGTTCTGCGATGCGCCTGAGGTAACACGATGTACGCTGGTGCTGAATTTGGGATGTGATTTGCCTACGTTGGCCTCTCTGATCTGTGGGACATTGATACCCACAGGATAATCACAGCAAACCCCTAAAAACACAGGCCAGAACGACAGCCATCTGGGGCACCGGCGATGCTGGAACCCTCATTTCTGCAGTCAAATATCAAGCCGCCATCAAAGCCTCCCTCATTTCGCCTGTTTCAAAACTCAGCTGAGTGCACTGGCAGATGACATGCAGCCTGCTTTTTACTGCACACCACAGCCACCAGAAATATGACAAATATGAATGTGGAGACTTCATGCCAGGGTGCAGCACACTGTATGATGTAAATTGCATTACTTACCTAATGTTTAATAAAGGTTTACAACAAAAACATTGCTTCTCTACATGTGTATGTGCTGAAGGTGGTGGAGTTCATTACTTATGACTTATCAACTGTTATTAGGCTGTGCCTTAAGCTTTAATGTACTGGAGAAAACTTCGTGGAGTCATCAGGTCAGTAACAAATATCATTCTGCAGCATGACAATGATCCCAAACCCAAAGCTGGAGTCATAAAGAATTTTCTTCAGCAACAAGAAGAACATTGGGGCTTGCAAGAGATACCAAGATAGTATCACATAGTCATGAAAAAAAAGACACAAAGGAAACTGAAATGGCTCAAATCCACAGAGGAACTGTAGAAAGTCTCCAAGACGCTTGAATGAACTTAGCACACTTATCACCTCTGCATTGATTATCACCTCAGAGGTTATAAGTGTGTGTGTGGGAACTGATTTTTCAGTAATTAGGATGTTGTGGGAATTCGATTCCCTGCATCAGCACAGGAGACCAAGCAACTGTTGTAAATGTTGCCTTCTACTCATCTTAAAAAAAGAGGGTGCTTCCTCCAAATACGGATTCTGTGGTTACTACAAGTTAACTGATGACAAAATTATTAATAAAATAATACTATATAATTGTTTTTAAATGCAATCTTGCAGTACTGATAGCACCTAAAATATTTGTACAGTACTGTCCACCAATCAGTATACTGCATTGATTATCCCATTACAATGCAATGTTCTGCTAGAAAACCTTGTGTCCTGCATTCATGTTGACATTACTTTGACATGTAGAACCTGCCTAAACACTTTTGCAGACCAAGAAAACCATCCCATAGCCCCAGCTGGACAGTGCGCTCCGCTACACTGCAAAGACTGCCCACCAACGTCAGATCTTTCCATCTGTTGTCACCACTCCGTCATCTTAAACAATATCCCACCTACAGCACTGTCTGATAAGCTTGATGCCACAAATATTGGCCTATCAGCAATGAAGGCTAAATTCTGAAAAGTTGTGCATCCATCCATCCATCCATCCATCCATCCATCCATCCATCCATCCATCCATTATCTTCCGCTTATCCGGGGCCGGGTCGCGAGGGAGCAGTCTAAGCAGTGAGGCCCAGACTTCCCTCACCCCAGACACCTCCTCTAGTTCTTCCGGTGGGACCCCGAGGCATCCCCAGGCCAGCCGAGAGACATAGTCCCTCCAGTGTGTCCTAGGTCTACCCCGAGGCCTCCTCCCCGTGGGGCATGCCCGGAACACCTCCCCAGGGAGGCATCCCAAAGGCATCCGGAACAGATGTCCAAGCCACCTCAACTGACCCCTCTCAACCTTAAAACCTGTCTACAAGGTTGAAAAAATGTATACATTCTAAAAGAAATCACCCAAATTACACAATTTGTCAATTAGAAATTGTGAAAACTAATTTTCCTACGGTCCTTGAACTACTCATGTGTTCCATCAGAAAACTAAGCCCTAAAATAATGATATTTCATCAAAATCACTTTATTCTACTTGTCTTACTTTTTTTTAAATCACAAAAATCAAATAGTTTTCAATAACCATATTATGTAAAAAAACAAAAACCAATTTTGGACTCCTCTGTAAAACTAGACAGCTATTGGACACTCAACTGCAATCAACAATCTTGTGACAAAAATTCAAGGACCTTTCGGCAGAACTGGACTTAACTGCAGTCCATGTATAGAAACAAACAAAAAATGTGAGTAGTAAATTATCTTTAGTATGTAGAGCCACCATTTTTTCTGAGTAGTAGCAACACTTATTGGCACTTGGAAACATTTTGTACACGTGGTTTCTAGGTTTTTTGTCTTTTTTTAAAAACACATTTTATAAAATAAAAAAATAATTAATTGTTCTGGGTTTTTTCTCTCCAGTTTTTATGATTACTGGCAAAACAATTTTGTTACACTGCACAGAAGACATTCCTGACTTCTCTCTACTTCTGGTCATGGTTGTTTCTATCGCAGGACTTTAAATTGCAGCAAAAAAAAAAAAAAAAAAAGCCCACAGTGAGTGAAAAGTGACAAGAGCCAAAAATGCCCACAACCTGTTCACGGCTCAGATGGTTAAGTAAATATATGCAAAACATAAACCAAACATTTCCACAAAATTTTGTGTCGCAGTTATACTAAATTCTGACACCAAGTTTTAAATTTTTACAGAAAATGTGTATCAGTTCAAAATAATGGGTATTGGTCTTCATGGTTACTAGTGGTCTGTGCCAGTTTTGGCCCTGAAAAACGCATCAGTTGACCCCGACTTTAAAATCCAGGGTGGGATTCCCACAGAACCCAGTGCTAAAGTTCTGCTGCCAAACACCACAGGACTACCCCCGAGGTCCGGTGCTCAGCCACGATCCATCAGAGTTATTATGGCAGCATGAGGTGAACCTGCACAACATCAGCAGGTGGTTTTAATGTTGTGGCTGATGGGTGTGTGTTATTTATTCTCCATTTTGTGTCTTCCTCTCAAGTTCAACATAAGCTAAAGGAAATATTAATAACCGTTTAACTTGGCATCAGTCTCTTCAGCAGGGGGTCGACAGAGAGATAGCTGGTGATGAAAAGCAAAACGTAATTTGCATGTATCTCTGCGCTGCATAGTTCCCCACTAATGATAATTAATTTGAGATATTTACACAGAACCGAAATGAATCCCTTTCATATGCGGTTAAAATCCTGAGGTGCTTTAGGTGCATCTGGGGATTTATTTACTTCTCTTCTGTAATCCAGCTGACATAAAATCAAATTACAAAAATTAATTTCAGATAAAGTTAAAGATGAAAGTCAGGTATGTTTTTTTTTCCACAAGACCTCCAGTCCTGTTTTAGTGATGACACAGTGTCAGTGATTAGGATTCGCAAATTAACTTTTGCAGAATTCACACATTACTTTTGCTGAACAAGCCAGTTTGACGAAGATAGAGAAGAAGTGTTAGGTAAGGCTGGGAAATCTTTTCAACATCCTTTTCAGCCAAAATAATGTGATGGGAGACTTCTTAATTTTCTGTCTCTTTAAAACTTGTTCACTGTTCTCTCACTTCCAATTATCGCAGTTTCACTTTCTCCAACTCCTCTTCCTACACGAGGCTCTCAAACTAATCCAAATGTGAATGGAATATATTTCATTTTGTGTGTTAACCTGCTAAATCAACATTATTAGTGATGGATTGAACATGAGTAACACAAGTATACAATGGAGAAGAATTGGAGTTAAAATTTGTTCAATGTCATCGCCCTTGTAGAACAATTTGGTTCATTATAATGCAGTTGTGGGATGTTCACCTCAGTCTGACTTTCAGCTCAGACGCCAGCGAGTCAACCTTTCATCCAAGAGATCTGCTAAACAATGCTTCCCTAATCATTAAAGTGGCTAAGCCTGCAGATGAGCTCATTGGGTATAACGCACCCATCACGGTAATCATTACTGACAGGACATGCAGCTGCTAATGATCTTCTCTTAATCACACTTAATCAGGTAATAATGATTTTGAGGTGAGAGATGAAGTGCTTGCTCTCTTGCTTTCGCCATGCACAGGCCTTGTTTCACTTGACTGGTTTCAGTGTCAGCAGAGGGGCTGGAGGGGGCGGCGCCTCCATATGCTGGACTTCTACCGACTCATAGGGTCACTTGTTGCGATCGGAGGGAGGAGAGCTCCATAAAGAAGGTCCTGCAGATCATAAAATACTGCTGGGAGATGGGACAGCACATAAATACATCCAAAGGGTATGATACATCATGAGAATAAAGTGTTGCACTGATCTTTTCACAGGTTTTCAAGTGTTTCTAGTAGGAATGGCCCGATTATCAGCCTGGCTGATTTTTGTGGCTGATGTGTGGGTTTTTTTTCCAATTGTTGTTGTCTGATAAATCAGATGCGCTATTTTAGGTCCGATGTAGTCTCCTCTTTCTGTCTGTCACCACTCTGTGCATAGTATTAACACTTTAAGTTATACAGGAATATGTTAGATGTCAGAAAAAATCTGCAGTTTTACTTCGTTACTATTTCTCAGTGTAGATTGAGATATTTGATGTCTTATCTTGCACACAGCCCACTGTGACTTCTAATAGAGTAAACCTACAAAATCCATATTTTTCCGAACAGGTGTTTTCAGTTGAATGTGAGCATTTTCCAGAAGAAGAGGAGATATGCTGGCGTCCTAAGTTGGAAATTATTAGGGATAGATGGATTAACTGCATGGCTGATATTTGGCCTTTATTCGATTATCGATATCTGTATTTCAACTGATCGACTATTGATAAATGAAATGCTCTACTTCAGGTCTGATGCAGCCTCCTCTCTCTGTCTGTCTGTCGTTACTCTGTGGCCTCAGAAATGTCTCTCAAGCAGCGAAAACTGAACAAGAAACACAAACCAGGAAAACAGCCTCTCTCGCAGTGGTTAAGGCTATGCTAACAGCTAGTGGCTAAGTTAGAAGGCAGCAAAAGATTACCCTGAAACAGAGTCTGGAAAACAATAATTAATAACACTTTAAGATCTGGGCCTTAGTGGGCCCATCAAGAATAAAACTCAAAAAACTGCCAAAATGAAATCACAAACACAGCAGTCGTTCAAGCTAAATGTTTACATGAGAGTCACTTGATGCGGCTGACAGACTCTGAGTAGCGTTGTTGTTGTTGACTGAGTGTTTTTGAGACAGATGGGAAGATATTACAGAGATCTGAAGCAGCTCTTTTGATGACTGTGATAAGTGAATCATTTCTGCATGGAGTTTGGATGATTTTATCAGTTTGTCCTCTGTTTTTGTCACTTTGGGCCTTTTTGTAATGTGCACCCAGGCCAGTCAAGGATTAATGGATGATTCATGGACCAGTGCTCATGGACCAGGATGCTTAGAGTTCAGGTAAGTGGACAGTGTTTTGTTCAGGTGAGGTTTAAAAGCCTTACGTTTATGTACATGTATTTGAAAGAAGGCTTAATGTTTCATAATTTCCAGTTTTTGTAATTTAATTTCTAAGAAATCTGTTTGGACTTTGAGTCCCTCTTTTTCTGTATTTGGGTGAAGTAAGACGTTCTGAGATCAGAGCATTGGTTGGAAATAGCCTGTTTAATTTGATAATTTTCAGAATTACACTCTTTTATATTTCCAAATCAAAACTGGAAGTCATAAAAACCAAACACAAGCACAAATTCCAAACTCAGATGTGGTTTCACCATTTATATCTTTCAATACAACAAAAAGGCTTCTTTTTGCTATAATTGAGACAGAAAGTAATAGTGGTTGTAATTTCTGCATCTCTTACAAACTCAAAACAAGGAATTATGTGGATCAATCTTGCTTTAACTGTCTGATCTTACTTCTACTTTTATCATTTCAACACAATAGGAACACCAATTTAAGCTGAATTAATTTTGTAAAATGAGACACGAGGATACTTTATTTTCAGATCACACAAATAAGCAAAGACAAGAGCTCTTACTACAGATTACATAGCTGACTATATATAATTACCAGTGAGAATGCAACACTGTGGTTTGCACAGTTTGAAAAATGTATACTTCACCATGAAAAGGAAACAAATGAGCAGACCAGCTGTGTTAAGGAGTCAATGCTCCCTCTCAGTATGGCCATACTCATTTAGTCATGTCATGTAAACATTGGAAAAATTCAATTTTACGTATGTGCGTTCATGTATTTTCAAAAAACTGAAACTGTTTAAAGTTGTCTAATTGTCCAAAATTCTTACTTTAACAGTTCAGGCTCTCAAATGTTGCATACTGACTTTCCATTAAAACAAAAATGTCAGTTAAAACAAGTCATAACATCATAATTAACTTAAATTGATTAGTAAAAGCCAGCAGGGCAGCTTCAGCTTTCTTTAAAAATTAATATATTGGTCAACACTGAGGACGCTATGATCTTGTTTGGATTCATGAAGGAACAGGAACAGCGTCTGCTCAGCTTTCAAGGCTGCTAGAGGCAAAGCACGACTGGTACACTGACAAATACGGGTGGAGCTTTGAGAAGTTTGGTTCAGGTTTTGCAAATATGTTGACATAATCAGACTTCTGAAAGTAACTGAAATTAGGAAATGTTATAGCAACCCCAATGTTGATAGCTGATATTAGGGAAATGACTCTGGGATGCCAGATGCCATGATCACTGTCTAGCCTCCTGAAAGTGTTGTGGGACCAACTAGACGAAACACCTTTTGGTTTTTCTTAAATCAGGATTTTCACTGAACAGGCTTTTTTCCAAAAACTCTTTACAGAGTTATTTTTTACACAGCTCAACCTTAAACAAGAGTTCTTTATATTTATGTGAGCTTTGTTTTTCTATGATTAACTTGAAGTTAGACCTCTTAAGTTAACTTTAATAACGCAACAGCACGGACATTTTCTTTTAACTCTGAGCTTTGACTCTTAGTGTTTGTACTTTGGCACATTTTTACAACATGATTACACCAAAGTGCCACCTTGTCTCTGCGTTCCTGATCTGACTCATCCAGCAGATCATCACAGCTGGACATCCTACAGCAGCCTCCCTCTCCCTCCATCAAGGGCTACGCAAGTATCATTTTCCTTCTGCTAAACGGGTGAATTTATAAATTACGATTGGCTTCCAATTCCAAAGTGATTCTAAATTCATCATCTTTCTATCAGCTGCTTCCAGTGACGATCACAGTTAATTAGCTTATCCACATTCATTCGTTCATTCACTGTGTGTTGTTATGTCATTGTTGTTTATTGTTTGTTTGTAGTGTTAGTTAATAAATGTTTGTGTATAATTATCATCGGTTGTATTTCTTTGTTTGGGAACTGGAGGTCAATGGAATCAGAATTTACGACTTTTGATAATGATATTGATTAATACAAGTAGATTTGATAAATTTATGATTATTCAACCTAAAATATTCTTGATAGAGGTTTCTTAGCCACCTATTTAGTAAGTCTTAGTGGTGCCCCTTCATTAATGAGTGCAATTTTAATTGTAAACTGTAGTTACACTACACTACTAATGATACCGAAAAGGCCAAACCTATCAAAAAGTTCTTGCAAATACAACAACTTTCCTCAGGGTAGCTTCTTTTAGGTAACTGCGGCTTAATTTAAGGTCATGGTAATTCAAGAAAAACTAAACTAACACTCTCCCCTCAACACTTTGACTTTTAATGTGTTATATTAAAGCCAAAACCATGCTCAGATTGTAGTAGTTTCCATTTATCCTTTCACTTTCTAAATCTAGCATTTCCATTCAGGGGATATGGAGGCTTCCTGCACATACATCGAGCAGCAAGGCAGGACAGTTTGGTGATCCATCATAGTACTAAAACAGACACAAACAAGCGGAGCCAAGCTCACACCTACAGGGATGTTCAAGCATCCAATTATGGACGGAAGTCTTTATGTATGATTTCTCCTGGCACTCATGTTTACTCCCACAGTCCAAGAAACTGAAACTCTGCATACTGGTGGGCAACGTATGTGTATCATAACTCGCGGCTAAAAATAGTCTTGGTAATGATTGATAAAAAAAAAAAAAAACATAGTCTGCAGCTGTTTAAGGAGAATTTCCTCAGATTTACAACCACAGATGTGATCGGGAAGTCATAAATGTTTTATGGTAAACTAAAAAAAAACTGCTATTTCATGACACTCTGCTGGACCGCAGTTCTTGCACATTCAGCTCTTGAAATAAAATCCCAGCTCTTCTTCTCACTCTGTGACAAAAGTGTTAAAGTAAATCTTTTGGATTTGCCCGCTCTCAGTGGCCACACAGCCTGGCAGTGAACCGTGGCCTTTACTAATTGTAAACTCAATGAAGCATTCTTAACAGATGCTGGTGGAACGGCTCCATTAGGCCTTACAGGCGGCTGTCATCCACATATCAAACCCATGAAAAGTCAAACTGTCATTATCACACGGCTCAAACCACATCTATCCACCCGCCAATTTAATTCTTATTAAATGCACATTATAAGTGGAGATGGATGGTCTTGGTCGAGTGGAGATACTGCTTTGGAATGACTTTTTGGTAGGACACACACACTCACAAGACCGAGCAGCAGCTCAAACACTGTCCAAAAAGTCGTACAAACAGAAAAAAAAATAAGGCAGGAATGATGCCAGTGGTGGAAAATATGGAACATTTACAGCTATGGGATGCGATTTGAGTGGATTTAATAGATAAAAGGTGGTCCAGAATGTGTGCAGACCCTCTGCAGAGGGCGATTGTGCAAGGAAAACAAAGCTGTGACGGTCCTGTGTTGCTCTGCCAGCTTGAGCGAGAGCAACTGCACATGACACAACAAATAGGCTTTGGGCTGTGTGATGCAGAGGTTATACCAAATGACTCCCAGACCACAGTCCCTTATCTCTATGCAGCTTTATTTTTTTATTTTTTATATATTTTTTTTTTTATAAATGAGGGATTAATTATTGCCTCCAAAAAGAAGAGGAAGCTGCATTCAGAAGATAAATCTACTGTAGTGGCTGCCCCCCCTCCCCCGAGGTATGAGCATAAAAAAATGGGTGTAGGATGTTTTAGCGAAGCAGTAAATAACACACCATTTAACTCATATTTTCGTCTTATATTAGCAAAAACCAAATAGAAATAATTACTCCTGCAATTTTTTTTTTTAAAACTGGAGACTGATGAATGTTTTTGCTGTTGTTTAAAAACGATTAATTGATTCACTTTACAAAGTAATTAGCATGCAATAATCATTTTCTGTTTCAGCCATCCAGAACAAATCAAACTGATAATGAACTGTTATCTTCATATTTGTGAAATTATGCACTGCGGCATTATGTCTTTGTTGTGTCCCGTTTGCATTTCCTCACACTGCATGACCCTGAGTTACCTTTAAGGAGGTCCTTTCATGATGTACAGCACTGATGGTATTTCACACAATTGTGATTGTTACAAGGTGCAATGCAAAGCCTCCCATGTGTGTAACAACAAGCCAGCTGCTCCTGAGGGATACTTCTGCAGACAATCTCGCTTGAATATTCATCAGGCACTGTTGCAAGTGCGCACACATCTGTACACACACACACACACACGTACACGCAAATGATCATCATATACAACAATGCTTCTCTGATCAAAGAGAGCTCATTATCTGCCTGTCGTGCTGCAGAGTTCTGTTGAAATAACCAATCAGTTAAAGCTTTCAGAGTTGGGTTCCTCTTTCTGCCTGTCTCAGCACACCGTCTCCTTTTGGCTGGCAACACTTTAACCAAGGCACATTTGATTTCCGTCCTCTCACCAAATGTTGATTCGAGAGTCTGTTCAAAGAGAGCCTTTTGATTGCATTAACAATAAATGAGAAAGTGTGTCTGATTTATCTCTAGTGTACCGTTTGATTCTGCCGCCGCGATTTCTGCCTGATAATCGGCCTCTTGAAACGAGTGATCAAATCTTCTCCTCGAGGTGTCCCATTTGATATGCGTGGGTTGGCATTAATGCATATGTGATGACTGTCAATTTCTGAGAGGTGAGAATGAGATTTGACCCGGATTATGCACTTTTGGCAGCGCCTGAATTGCAGTGATAATCACACATCAGATTTGTCAATTGACCTCCTCTCTTGTCTGACAGACCTGCAGCAGATCTGCTAATGACAACACTCACAGTTTAGGCCAAACTATGATGCATATTTATCATTTTCTTTTCATCACTAAAGGTCTCATATGATGAAAATCCATTTGATTGTGTTTCATAGTTGTTATAAACTTGAAGGTTTAAAGTAAAAGCTGTTTGAATATGACGGTGTAGTTCCAGCTTTACAATTTTACTTAAGTGCCACATTACAGTTCTGTAACCAATAGTCATCAAGCTCAAACTTTATGTAATCCTGCCCCCACTGTTTCCAGCTGATCCATTTAGAATGAACACCTGCCTCCCAGTCAATCAGGTTTCTTAACTTTCTAGAGCTGCTTCTGCTAACTCTGAAATGTCTCAGCTACAAGCTAACCTCATCAAATGTTTTGCTGCTGGCTACAAGAGTGAATGCAAGTGTGTTCATGCACTCACAGCATCTGAGAATCTGAAAATCCAGTAGATTAATTTTTATTCTTAAAGTTAGTGTCACCACATGAATAGGAAAATCAATAGTGTTAATGTGGCTCACATGTCTAACATAACCACTGTCTTTGATCATACACTCACAGGTCAGAGGTCTGTGGAAACTGTGATGCTAACAAACATTCGAAATGGTGGGAACTCATTTCACCTGTTGTGCCTTGGTGAAACCTAAACTCAGCTACTGTCAGTCCTATGCATTAGTCTGCTTCTCTCCTGCTCTCTGTGTACACATATACTGCATTTTAATGCAACCGAATTTCCCAAAAAATGGTTCTAATTTACATATTTGTCTATCTGTTTCTACTGTCAGACAATATAAATAATCATAATATAATAAAATATGAATTTAATTTATATAGCATTTTTCAAGCAATGTCGCAGGGATTAAATAGTGACTGAAATGTAGCACATTAAGAGTATGTGTTAAACAGAAGTCACTTCATAGGCATTTCCAAGCTGCTGCTCTGCACCACTAATAAAATACTGATTTTACACCACACGTGAAAAAAACAACAGCGGTGCTGCGCATTTGGCAGTATTTCCATGTGAAATGATCTCTCAGAGAGAAAGTAAGAAGTGATAGAAAGTGCTGCTCTTGCACACTCATGCTTGTCTGTGTCTTGTCCAAGCTGTTAATCACAGATGCAGAGAGAGTCTTCTTCCTGAAGGGGGCAGGGACATTAGCGGCTCAGCTACGTTTGAAGCTACACGCACCGAAACAGCTCATTTACAATAAGGTTAAAACCAGGATGCAAACAGTGTCTATTTAAAAATTAACCATTTTGGCAGCATTTTGGGCTGAAAATTTGAAAGATATATTCAGGTAATACATAAAACTTTTATTATTTTGCTGAAACGTTACACGCAGACTGCTATTTAGTAATGTCCATTTCCATTTTCAGTGAATTTCAAACTGAGAAGTCATTTTTAAAACATAAAGCCTGCAGAGGGAATTAAAATGATTTTATTATGTAGCTGTAGCAATGCCACAATGGAATCTGATTTTAAGTAACAGGGGTCCATAATGATCACAGCTGCATTTCTTCATCAGTAAGGAAATGTTTAGAAGCCACTTTTCAGGCCAGCAGGATCTGATTGTAAAGTACATTTTAGGGGACTGTAAAGAATGCTGAAGTAAAAGTAGTATGCAGTTAGCAGCACTGTCAAAAAGCAAGATATAAGGCAATTTCTCTTGTCACTATGCATCCACCCTCTCTCTTTAGATCTACTTCTACTCCATTTGTGCACTCACAGTGAGGGTTCACCACAGTAACTGCCAGGTAAAGGAGAGTAAAGTGGGTTATAAAACTCTCCAACAGTAAGTCGGCATCAATGCTGATTTACTGACAATGTGCAGCACCCTGCTGTGTTCTTCATGTACTGCGGTCCGTACAAATGCAACGTCCGTGCAACTACAAGTACATTTACTGGTAACCTGTTCAATTTATGACATTTACTGATACAGATGTCGACCACTTAAAGGACATCCAGTATGCAGGATCAAATATATTCTTTCTCCAAGAGTACAGTTGGTCATTTCATTGTAAACCCTTTTGTAGTTACAGGGACTGAAAAAAAACTGCTTATCAAAGTTGCAAACACAAAGATGTTTCTTTGTGTTTATAACACAAAGAAACAATAAGACAATAAGCTAAACGTGCTTATTCTTCTCCATATGTTTCGGAAGTGAAGTTGATCCCCTAAGCTTGCTGCTATATTTATACACTACACATTAATGAAGGGTGCTTCATACAGCTGTCACTGTGACTGCAAACACTTTCTGACAGACGGGGATTTGGGAGGGTATGTCTTCAGAAAGTCTCCCGGTTAATCTTTGCAGGGGTATGAGACACTGCAGCCTTTACATTGGATCAGAGGTCAGATACTCCATTCACAATCATATTCACAACTACAGGCAATTGTGATTTGCCAATTAATCTTACCTGCATGTCCTGGAACTGTAGGGAAAAAAACACGTCAGACAAAGGGAGCATACAGATTTGTCTAGCAACGAGCAACTTCAGGCCAATCAATGCTTTTTTGCGTCCATATGCGCAGACTGATGAAAGCAGACAATGGACATGCACATGACTCTATTCATACCACAATAGTAGGTACGTTGCCCCTCATGTAGGATACAGAAAAACACACAAGGCTCCTGTGACTATTTCTAGACAGACGTGACCTTTTTATATAATATACACCGACCGGGCATAACATTATGACCACCTGCCTAATACTGTGTTGGTCCCCCTTATGTAGTCAAAAATGCTCTGAACCACTGGGCATAGACAAGAGGACCTCTCAGGGTGTCCTATGGGGTCTGGAACCAGGATGTTGGCAGTGGATCCTTTGGGTGCTCTGGGTTGTGCAGTGGGGCCTCTGACTATCAGACTTGTCCCACTGCATCCTGTTGATGCTTGATCAGAATGGGGTGTAGGAAGTTTGGAGGTCAAATCAACATGTTGGGCCATTGTCATGTTCCTCAATATGTTCCTGATTGTTTTTTCCATGCAGTGGGGTACATTTTCCTGCAGTGGTGGGCCAGTGATATTTGGGATTTCCATTTGCATGAGGGAGTGTGCTTGTTCTGGGACAATGTTTATTTGGGTGTCTAAGTCTCATCAACATGGATGCTAAAATCCAAGGTTTTCCTAGAACACCACATAGTAGTAATATGATCGATGTTATTCACTTCACCTGTCAGCGGTCATAATGTTGTGGCTGATTGGTGTATTAACTGGCTACAGATTGGGAAGCAGCACCGTGTTATTCCTGAGGTATGCTAAACACAGTGGGTAGACACAGCACATGATTTCTGGAGAATGTAGCATTGTTTTGGTATGGTCGATGGAAAGCATGCAACCTCCAAAGCCCTGCAGTGACCATTGTAATTACAAGTCTTTTAATAAAGAATTAGAAACGCATGGATGACAGAGCATCTCCTTGTACAGTCTCTCTTCATATCAAGCATTAGTTTTAAGCACCATTAGTTTTTCTAGTGCATGTGCAGTCTACACAGTCACATGTTTTGGGCTGCAGTGAATTTTTTGCCACACATGCCTGCAGATGTAAAAATCAGAAATTGGTCCTTGAGGCTTTTTTTAGCGTCTGCAGTGGGTGCGATCGTCCCTCAGCTCTGTAATTAACCCTGAAGAATACTGACAATAGTCACAGTGGAAAACACAGTCAGTATAGCTATGCACCAATTTGAGTAGCAGTTACACAAATGAAATGCTAACTATTACACGGTGCAAAGAACTGTATTAATTAATATGGAATACCATCTATTCTGCTTGATGCTAGTGAGGACAATGGCACTAAAAAAAATCTGATGGATTCAAGGTTTCCCAGTTTCTAAGTATTTGAAGGACCCCTCTAAAATCACCTCTGCATTTATATTTCTTTTACATTAATTGAAGAACACACCTAGAGATTTAGTCACAAGCTATATTAACTCATCAGAAGGACAATACCACAAATAGCTAAAACAAAAATCTTGACTTATAAATAATGCATGAAAATTCTGGCCAATTGGCAATTGCTATTCAGTGAAGTTACCTGTGGTGCAAACAACACTTAAGACTTGACTTATTATTGGTGATGTTTATATGTTTTCTAATTATTTTAGCTGATAATCACCTTTAGCTATCAGGATGTAAAGATTACAGATAACTAGCCAGAGGGGGGAAAAGGAGAGACTTAATGTGATGGTTCATGCACGCGCACAGGTGAATGAATAAATGAATGAATGAATGAATTAAAAAACAAAAAAAATAATTAATAAAACAAATTAATAAATAAATGTAACAAAATTAAATACAATTAAATAAAATTCAATTCAATTCAATTCAATTCAATTAACTCATTGGCTGCCAGCCATTTTCAGAATTCATACCCCCCTCACTGCCAGCCATTTTCAAGCATTTTGACTGATTTTCAAGACCCACAGAATATTTTGTACTATGACCCTGTAAAATCTGAAACCAGATTCTGAAAGAATATACTTTCTACTTTCATCAGTTAAAAAAAAGTTTGTTTCCAGCTTGTTTCGTTCTTTCGTAATCAGCAGTTGAATAGAGGCAAGTTTCACACAAAATGCCAGTTTCTGACCAAAAAGCTGAGAAAACAGGATTTTAGTGAAAAGAAACCTGTCAAGCAGAACAGAGACTTTGAGGCTCATGTTTTTTGCTTTAGTGACACCTCAAACATCTGAACATTGGTTCCTTCTATCAAACAATAAAAACAACACTGAGGAAGGGCTTTTGATGGCAAAATTATTATTATTTCACAAATGTATAACAATGTATAATGACAATTTTTACATCTGACAAAAATGTATGAACTTATTTCCAGGTATGTGTGTATGGATGTCAATCTGGTGGGGTTGGGGTCTTCCTCAAGACCTCTGCTGGATGCACGATCTGTAAATTATAGAAATACATACAATTACCATAAAAATACATGTGTTTGCTGCAGTGTGATGTGAAGAAAGATGCTTTTTTTTACCTTGCTTCTTAGCACTGCCAACAGGAGTGGGATCTCTGCTGGATGCACGATCTGTAAATTGAACATTGCTTCACGTCAGTACTGGCAACAGATTTTACAGGAGCCTATATGACCTAGTGGGACTGAATTGTGTTCATCTAGCGTGGACTGAAGGAGGGGGGCGGGGGGATCGCTTTGAGGTCGGGATCGCGTTCATGTCGGGACCGATTATCTCTCAAACCAAGCTTAAAACGATAGCAGTAAAAGTTAGCTAGCTAGCAAGTTAGCAAATGAAATTGATCTTTATTTATAAAGCAGGTTAGTTCTCACCTCCTTCATTTCTTTCTGGAGAATCTGGGAACGAGGCTCTGCTGCTCCCGGTTGACCCAGACGGCTGCCGATCATCTGGAGAATCTGGATCAGGTTCTGAATTCATCCGATCCAGATTCGTCTGAGCTGCACTGTGGAGAAACGCGCGTCGTGAAACGCGCAGAGTATCACCGCTTGGCCCGGGTTTATGGTCGTCTTCTCTCATGATCGCGACTCTCAATAGCCTATGTAGTGCCATACATGCTCTGCTCCAGTGTGAGCTGCTTGAACTTAACCGTCTTCTCTCGTTGCGCCATTTTCTCCCTCGTCAACTCTTGACCTCTTCTTGGCTACATGCCCATCGCGGCTCATCTCTCATCCAGATCGTTGCACTGCTGCCACCTACAGGGCTGGAGTTGGTCACTACACTACAGTACAAGTCTGAAATTTATAGGAGAGCTCCGCCAGAATGTCCCCTACCGCCTCCCGTTGAAAAACATAATTGACGTAAAAACACGTCAATGGCAGCGAGGATTTGGATTTGAAATGACATAAAAACACGTCAGTGGCAGTCAATGAGTTAAGTACATTGCTCGTGCCAAACACTCACAGTAACTGTCTGGACCTAAGTGCCTACAAGCAACCATACTACCTTTTGCACCTTGCACTGACAGGATTATTAATTAAATTCATTGCACGACGTGTAATGACAATTAGAAAGAATTCTGTTTAATTAGGTGTGCTCAGGTAACCAATGTAACTTCTGTGTGTTTGAGGAGCTGATACTCTCATCATCTCCATAGGATGTGCACGTGTTTCTGAGCTGAAGATATAGGGGGCTAATTTAACATAAACATCGATCTGCCGTTTTACATTACTGCAGGCTTTTTTTGGCTCCTCTTGACTGATTCTCCTCCACTCGAAACAGCAGGCTTTTTATTATTGTTTATTTGCCTTAATTTAGTTTTATTTTCCTGGTCCAGTCAGCTAATGGTTTTCAGCATTCTCCCAGAAGCAAAGCCCTCCTACGGTGTTTCAGAGTAATTTGGTTCCACCTGAGGAGACACACATGCTTGCTCAAATGCACAATCAATATTAATCGACTTTGAAGGGGGGGTGAAGCATGTCTTCAAGTAGATGTTGCAGCCTGGAGATAATAGTTTAGGTAAGCTGAAATGTTCGGACAGTGCTGCCGTGGTCACTGTCGGGGTTATTGATGACCTGGAGAGGCTCTTTGTCTCCGCGTTGCTGTTTTATTCATTTTCTCGCTGCCCTCCAACAGCTTTCGCCGCCACCGTTCCATCACTTGGAAAATTTCCTTTCAGACTCTTTTTCTCCAGGCCCATATCAATAATGTGAGATGAATTGAATAAATGTAAGACATAGCTAAGTATTCAACATTTTCAAGGCTCATGTTTCAAGGATCTAGTAGATAGAATATCGATCACAAATAATGCCTTGATTAAAAGTTAACTGCTCCTTAAATAACTTCTGCTAGTCAGTCTTTAATGACTAGAGGTGACAGCTGTGACTCCACAGTGCTGTAACAAATGATACTGTTTTATGTGAAATTGCAGGTTTTAAAATTGATTTTATTCATTATTAATACTGCAGAAAAGAATTTGTAACTGTCATGTTGGTGCAATTTTGGTTTCATTTTGTTTTCTGATTAACAAGGACTAAATTTTAAGGCTTTAAAGGACTAACTGAGCTGTATAGCTGGTGTTTGAAGAACTTTGAGTAAAAGATTGCATTTTAACTTAAAGTATCCTAAGTGCTCTCAGAGTAGTTCTTTCGGTGTCAGTTTTGGTTTAATTCTTCACTGGATATGTATCATTTTTGGCTTTATTTTTCAAATTTCTCCTTGACAATGTGATAATTAGCAAACTGCAAACACTGACCTCATATCAGCAGAACACAAAAGGTTTGACTTTTGCTTTTACTCGTTCCAAAATTAAAGATGAAAGGCTTTATAGATTTGGGATTTGTTTTTCTTCAGCAATCAATGTTCAGCACAGGCAGAAATTCATCATCTGACAGAGGCAGGCTTCAGTAGCCCATGATGTATTGCAGCCAAACAAGATGTTGTGTTTTGTCTGACCTGTCTTCTTCCATTCGTATAAAACAGTCACTTTAAAGCATCGATCTTTCTTACATGGTCATATTCATGCCCGTTCTCTTTCTGGGAGCGGTTCAAAGTCACTCTGTGAATTGTACCGGCAGCCAGTTAGTATTGGAAAGCCAAGAAAACCTGTTTCTAGTGACAAAATAAATGACTACCCTGAACGTATCTTAAAAAATGTAATCCTGTGAGAATTCCTTTCCCTTCTCAGTGCCTTGCTCAAGGGCTCCTTACTTCGAGAGGCAGCAGAGTCCCTCTCTCTCAGCTTTGCATTCTGAGCCTACAGCGGATGTGAAATTATGATCTTCCCGGTTACAAGCTCACATTTCTAACCTTTAGACCTGAGATTTCTAGGATTTCTCAACTGGCAGGATATTTTTTCGACTTGGCATGACACACAGCCTCCAGCAACACTGCCAGCTCTCACTGTAACGAACCTCAAAGAGACGGAGGAATCCTGGGGAAGATTTGACTTTAATTTGCCTCCAATCAAAAGAAAACCTTTGCTAGTATGCAATGCACTTTCATTTATTTAGCGCTACTTATTGCATCTTAATCTGCAAGTATTTACACTTGTTCCTGCATTGCAAATACGATGATTATTTCGAGTCAGGTTATCTGAAGTGCAAACAAATCAACATCTTTCTGCTTTAAACAGTTTCTTATCTACGTATTTAAATGTTACCAACAATCCTCATCAATACTGCCAAATAAAAAAAAATGCCTGCATTGTTGTAGGTTATCTGCCAGCCTCCGCGCTTTGAACTAATACTTGGCAGCTATTTCACATGAGCAATCTTCATTTTAACCTTTTAGCATAAAATCACATTATATATGCTCTGATTTCACCACGTGCAAACTGCATTTTCATTCCACTGTTTATGTCATATTAATAATTTTTTTTTGCCCTTTTCCAAACAAATGCTTGGAACCCAGAGTGCCTGCAAAAACGTTATCTTGACAAATTCCCATTTAGAGCGGCACAACATGTTGTCAGTAGTTGAAGCGGCTGATTGATGGGACTGATCCATTCAAAGGCCTCTCAGCACACCCAGCGTGCAGACAGGTGAGGTTAAAATCCTGTCACTCAGCAGTTCCACTTCCATTACTTATTCAACACTCTTGCATTTTGGCTGGTGCAACAGAGAGGGGGGAATGAGCACAATTAATGAAGCTATCTCTTCAGGATTAAGCAGTGCAGCACACGCAGCTCTCACCACACATGCCTGTACCTTAAATGGATTCCCCGCTGTATAATATTCCAGCATCCTCAAACCTCGGCTCATGTTATCTCAGTGGAAGAATGCCTGGAGTATAAACAGTTTCTTCTGCCCTTCAGGCAAAGCTTATTTTTCTGCATTTGTTTCAAGATGACTCAGTCAGCACATGACGCAGAGCCGCTACAGGACAGTCAGAATTCGTGGGGTAGAAACTCGCCGATATTGCAACAATCACAGGAATGTATGAGTTAGGTGAGATGTAGCCTTGTGTTCATGCTGTTTGTCTGAGATAAGACAAGGCCAATTTCATATTTTTACCCTGTTGACAGCAGCTGGCAAGTTTTATTCCCGCTGTATGGTATGGCTATTGCTCATGTGTCAGAAGTGAATTCCACTTGGCAAGATTCACAAACATAGACTTCACTTTGTTTTATGTTCCACTTTTTATTTATTTATTTATTTTTTACAAAGCTCTACTTTTAAAAAATGGGGAAACACACTATTATATACTTTCTCCCTCCGAAACATCTTTTGAGCAAACAAACTCATGAGAAAAAGTGTGATAAAATCTGTGAAAAATGAAACTAAACAAAAACTGCTGTGTTCAGACTTTAGTACAAAGCATAGCCTCCTCCCAGGAACTATTTCTCCATACAAGTAAACAGTGATAGCAAATACAGTTTGAAGGGACATGTACTTGTGACCGGATTCTATGAATGTCGTGAAAAAATTGTTATTGCCTAACCCCTTTAAGCAAGAGACCTAAATCACATCTGGAAAAAAATCCCTATATTTACTCAGTAACAACTGCACAACTATGAAGTCCAAAATGAACAGCATAGGGCTCTATGGATTACAGTCACTCAGGATATATGCAAAATACAACAACTCTCCTCATCACCAGGCCTGAGTGACAAATTAAAAAAAGCAGAATCTGACATTTTTACTTCTGTATAATCAAAACTGCAAATTATGGTCAATAACAGCCTCATAAGAAGGAGTCAGCGAACACTGAAGTTTTTTTTTTTTGTAACATTTTCTTTACTGTTCTAACTTTTCTCATCTGTAACTCCAGTAAACTTGAAGCATAAGCACAACAAAAGCAAAATCCATCCATCCATCCATCCATCCATCCATCCATCCATCCACGTGCCACACCTGGGAAGCTATGAAAAACAATACTGACCATACAACAGATATAGCCTGGTCCCAGTACAGGGCTCTCCACTGTGGAGGTGGTTAATGTATTTAGCAAGTTGCAAATATGTATTTATTCATTTTTAACCAAAATATTAGTTTTTGCAGTACAATATTCATTTGTAGTGACTATAGGTTTAACCTTTTTAATGAGATTTATACAGGAAAAGCACTTTGGTTACAGTAAAATTATGGTCTGATTTAATACAGAAAAACCCACAGTTAATTTTCAGACACAATAGGTTTATTTACGTTTAACCAAAACTGCAATCTTTCCTTAACTTTTGCTGCCCAAACCAAACCAGACACGTATAAACCAAATTTAAAAAATCAGTCCATCCTGTCTTAACAACATTAGTGCACAGCATCATATTCTCAGCTTATATAAAGGCACAGTATTGGAAAAGGTTACATGTTGTTGCAAAACGTTGATCATGGATTACACAATGTTGAGATCATAAACAAACTGGTATAGCAAATAAGACAGCAGCATGGAAGCAAACCCTGATCTCTGGTGTGCAAACTGAGTCATCATCCACCCCAACCACCTCCAATGATAGAGGCGCTCCAGTTCATAACTGCAGCGTCTCTATCATTAAAGCAAAACTGCATCTGAACTCTGTAGCACTCTGTGTGGAATCAATTAGGCTTTACAGAGGTCAAACTCTTCCCTCTTATAAATAATTTTACACAGTTCTAAAAACATACATAGAAAATGGCTTATCTGTATATATCTGTAGTGCACTTTTGAAATATGTCCACAAATAAAATCAACAAACTCAACAAGGGTCAAGCTCTTCAAATAAAATATATCTTAAATCTGTAAAAGAGGGCGCAGGGTGTCCAGGACCTTAAACACAACATTCAAGCTAAGTGGATTAAACTTTAAATTAAACTGAATCCTCTTCTTGTGTAAATGTATTAAATGCCTTTTGCTCTTATTTGCATCTGACACAGTGGTCCCTCGTTAAGCTTGTGTAACAGCTCCTCTCTTAAAAGCACAGAGACAAGATTGGATTCAACACCTGTACATAATCTTAACAACCCTGCACAGCAGATGGGTTAAGCATTTGATTTCCATCTATAATTATCTTCAGGTTGACAGTTGCCAATCCGCTGTGTATTGTAAATATAATCTCTGTAAGCGTGTTTGTGTAGATTCTTATTTTTCCCCCCTGTCAGAGAGGCTTCGAGAGCAGCTCCACACACCTGTTTTTGAAAACTTGTCACAGCAGCTACAGCGTTGCCCCTGCTTACTGACAAGAAAAGAAATCATTTCACATTTGATTTAGTATTTATGAGTGCATCTTTTATTTATTTATTTTGATCAATGCGTACCCTTTTTTCTTTCATGCTGCCGTTGGTTTGTATGATGGAGATCCTCAAATGGCATCTCTAGTAGACATTATAAGGTCCCCGGTCCCAGCTGATACCCAGGAAATCCCGAGTGTAGTCACTGAATCTCAATTGCTACATTGCAATCTGGAGAAAAAAATGTTATCCCATTTTCTCTATCGTATGCATCTCTCCATTGTTGCATTCATCAAGGCTGGAGAAATTACTCGTATTGTGGTTAAATGTGATGGAAATGGAAAATCCCTGTGCGTTCTTTGGCTCTGCCTCAATACAAAAAGCAAAATCTCAACAGGATCTCTGAGTCTTGAGCTGAAAACAGCCATGACATGTATGAAAAAACAGGTAATTGACATGCATGGTGGTTAACTTCCTTTATGGACACTCCATGTGCTGTTGTGCTTAGTTGTTTATTGTATTTCTAATGAGAGATATATTCGAGAGAGGTTCAGCTGCCAAAACAATACTGACCGAAGCAGGTCCAATGGCCGCCATTCACTCGTGCAACAAGATAAGCCCTGGAGTGTTGTGATTGTTGATGTGGACACCAGCAGGAGCTTTCTGGGATTACTAGGTCTCGCTGTCTTCTCTTTGAGCTGACCCAGCGGGACCCCGGCAAAATGGTTTGATCCCAAACCCCGGACCCCTCATCACTCCCGGTCAGTCTGCATTACAGACTGACCTCCGAGCTGAATCTCTGCGGTACAGTTAGACATGTGGTAAAGCTGCTGGAAGGCGCTAAGACAAGCCTGAATTACAGTTGAAACAGTGAGACTCAGACATACTATTTTCCAGCACTGGCACTTGTGTTTTTTTGTTCTGCAGGATGCATAAACATGGAGGCATTTCAGCATTTCTGGCACATATCTAAACCAGCGGAGATGCCATCTGAACTGATCTGTTTGCAAAGCTTTAAAAAGGCATGATTTATTTATGATATGACAAACTTATCTGAGCAAACTTTCCCAAGTAGCATTTTCGGGTAAGAGGTTCATCAATTACAAGGCGCAGAGGATTAGAGAGGTATACAGTCAAGACTCATACCCAAGTGCTCGTCTAATTCTATGTTATTTTTTTTGCGAGAGAGGAGGACAAAGTGTCTCTTTATTAGGACAGAAGGAAAATCACAATAGACGGAATTTATCTCTTCAGTTTCACAGAAAATCACTAAATGAGTTCCTTGAGGGTGCTTGTTCGGGGAGTTCTGAAAAAAAATGTGCAGTAAGTGATGCTCAAAAAATCAGGATCTGAGAGGCTCCATCACGTTCACTTCATTCTGTCATCAAGCATTTAAGGCCCCTATGTGTATAATTTTCATGTGATTATAGAATCTTACAAATTACCAGAAGTTTTGTTTCTATAAAAATGAGACAACCCATTTGACAACTGGTGTGGTCCATATTTTGTTTTCGTGATCAGTTGGTTGCATCATCACAGTATTATTAACTACAAGTCACCAATGTAAAAAAAAAAATGCATAATTCTACATATAGTGTTATGCATGTGGCTAGTGAATTATATATGACTGCAGCTCATGATTGTTGTTGATAAATGAATGAATGGGTGAATGCAGTGTGAGAGTGAGTGGCTGGTGGTGGTCGGAAGGGCCGGTGGTGCAGACTGACAGCCTCGTCTCCGTCAGTCTACCCCAGGGCAGCTGTGGCTACATACGTAGTTTACCACCATCGAGTATAGAGTGAATGAATAATGCAATGTAAAGCATCTTTGAGTGCCTAGAAAAGTGTTATATAAAACCAATGCATAATAATAATAAAAATAATCCAGATTATTCCATTGATTATTTGTTCAGAATATGTTGTGCTAGCTTGTTTTTGTACCGATTTTTTTATGGAAACTACAGCAAATAACAATGTAAACGCAGCATGCTAACGATCTTCTTCTCTGACTTTGAGAAAAGTTCAAAAGGTCATTACTATTGGGGTTAGAACAGGGTTAAACTCAACCAACTGTGCTCAGACAGTTTTTGAGATGTTTAACTGGTGACAAATTCTAGTCAAGTGAATCCACAGCTAAGGCAGGGGTTGTGTCTACAATCAGGTATTGTGACCACAACTCAAACACTCGACTTGACGAGTGACTATAAAAGACCCTAAAATGTGGCTTTATTCAAATGACACAATCCCACAGTTGACGAGAGAAAGACAACAACAGGTTGTTGACATGCTGGATGCTATAGTTCAGTCAGGACAGCATCCAGGCACTTGAATCTCCTCCATGTCACTATTTGTCATCCAAAAAAGATCATTTCAGATGGTTCTGGATGTCTGACAATGTGATCCTGCCCCCCCCCAAAAATGTCTGCCAACTTCACCGAGCTCTTCAGAAAGAGTAGGACAACATTTCACAAGCTCATTGACTTCATGTTTAGCAGATTTGTGGCAGCACATGATGCAAATGGCGACTCGTGATTTCTGGTCCACGACCCCACTCTTGATCTGCTTATTATCGTTTTCAGTGTAGTGGTTGTTTAATTGCGTCCATTCTGTTGTTTGAACTACAAATATTTGGATATGGAGGAAATATTACATGCTGCGTTTATATTTTTGATCACAGCAGTTTGGAGCCGACACAGAGTTTTGAAAGTGACTTTGAAGTGCCTATTGTGACTCGGCTGAAACATTTCATGGGGAGTTGGACCACAGGCTGACCAGTAAATTGAGAGTTTTGCCGATAGCCGAGCTCTGTCTTCACAACAATATAAAGATTGCAAACAGACGCCTCTAACCGCTACTCAATCTCACGGTGCTGTTTATCATTACTTGTGAATAAGTCCCAGTCTGTCCCTGGACCGAGAGTTCTGATGTGCCCTGGAGCTGTTTCAAGCTTCAAGATGAAGATCAGCAACCTCCAAGTCTGAGTTTGTTTTTTTTTCAGACTTCTGTGTAGCGGAGTGGAGTGAAATGCAGCTGCACTGGTTAACAATGCCACTGCTGTCGAACTGCACCACTTCAGCACGTAAATAATACATCTGCATTCATGGCAGCCAGTCGGTGGATAATTTTATAGCTGCATTTGGAAAACAAGGTTGAAAATCTTCATAAACACTGAGGCTGAAAGAGATGATTTCTTTCACTATTGATTAAACAGCAATTTATTTCCCAATTAATTCATTTATTTTTAATCTATAAAATGTCTCTATAAGTCTCCCAGACACAAAAGTAATGCCTCAAATGGTTTTATTCAACCCATAGGCAGAAATTTATTCAGCAGTGATAAAACGTCAGCAAATCCATTCATTTCTAGAGAATGTTTAACATTTCAATAAAAAGTCAATTAATTTGTCATCAAATTGATCAGTTCTATGCACATGTGCTTTATTTTTTAATTACACATCATTTAAGCGCTACATGACGCAACGTGCTCCTTTGTCTTTGGTTATTTTATGCAGGGCTCTGCTCTGAGTCAAACCAGAGCTCAGAGTCTGCAGAGAATAACTCGCATGCTTCCCCCCCTGCAAAATTACAAATTCACAAAGTTCTACAGGCTCACATGACAGCTCAACACTCCCAACTATCAAGAGCCCTTTTACAAGGCTCTTGTCATTTTCATCAGTCCCTTCCCCGGTCCCTGCTGCCTGTGTGTGCACTGCTGCGCGCCATGGAAGAGACCTTCACCGTTGCCTCCTAAGGTGATTGAATGTGATTTTTTTTTTTTTTTTTTTGCTGTAGCAGGATTTTAACAGAAAGCCTGTGGTTTTGTACAGTTGGTACAAATTTCCACAACCCCCGTGAGCTTGGCTGTTTGCGACATATTCCCACTCCGAACCATGTGCCACTAGGGTTGAGAAAATTGCTTTCCTTAGGATGTTTCTTAAATGATGCATTTTAGAGCTAGTTTTTATTCTCCAATGGCTTGACTGGGCCTTTGAGACATAGTGGAAAGGTGAATTAAATAAAGCCGGTGTCACACCACAGTGTTTGCTCCAGACAGTGTAGGTCAGAGATATCCTGAGGTTTTGTTAGGAAAAAGCCAATTTATGAAGCTGCTTTTAATCAGGTGTGTAATTGTACGGTTGTCTGTCTGGCTGTACGTATGTGAGTGGATGTGAGTGTTTTTTTTAGTTTTCTCCCTTCCAACCAAGCGAGGAGCTGCTTCAAGTATACTTTGTTTTGACAAGCATTTCAGTTCCTGCTGCAGAGATCCAGCCTCCGTGCTGAATGGCCTTTATTGTACAGGTGCTGTCCAAGCTCATCGGAAATACTGCCATTGAACTTCAAATACATTTTTTTTTCTCCGCCGCAAATCATGCGAGGCTTTTGTGTGAAAGCACAATTGAGCAGTGCAATGAAACTGCTTTTGGTAATGCACGCTCCTCTGCTCACAGTTGATTGTCATCGTAATTAATGTGTCTGTTACACTTTGTTCCAACTATTCCTTCTCCTTTTCTAAAGTCAGACATGAAACAAAGCAGAGCTGGGATCTGTGGCCAACGAAGCTTTAATGCAAATAATGTGGTTTTTGAATAAGCAGTTAGCTAGAGTCATAATTTAGCATTTGTGCTTTCCAGCTGTGTAGTTAATTGATGTCCGCACATAATCAGGCAGCTGAGTTGCAGATATTTCTGTTTGTGACTAACATACATAACCATGCAGCTCATTCCATTCATGTTACAGACTGCAGTTTGTGATATCACTTTGAATTATAGATTTGACTTTGCTGTTTACGTTACCAGAAAAAGACATAAGAGCCATGTGGTTGAGAGGGTGATAACAGACAAATTAATCGATTAGTTGATTAGTTGTTTGATTTCTGATTCAGTTGTCGTTTTTCAAGCAAAACCTCTTAACATCCTTTGGTTCCAGCTTTTCAGATGTGAGAATCTCTGTGTTACACTTTGTGTCATATCAAGTATGCTAAATATCTTTTGATTCTGGATGTCTGGTCAGAGAAAATAAGCATCTGAAGACATCATTTTGAGCTCTGCATGTGCGATGAACATTTTAAACTGTTTTCTGATGCCACAAGCCAGAACGATGTGTGGTGGGAAGACTAATCAGTATGTGACTGGTGAATTTCATATGACCACAACTCATTATTGCTTGTTTCTGATTAACTGTATAAAACGTGTTGTGCAAGTCAGTTTTATGCTGATTTCTCTATGCCAGCTACAACAAATAATAACATAAACGCAGCATGCTAATCGTCTTCTTCTCTGACTTGGACAAAAATGTTCAAAAGGTCGTTTCTATTGTGGTTAGAAAAGGATTAAACTCAACCAACTGTGCACAAAAGGTTTTTGAGATGTTTAACTGGTGGCAAATTCGCAACCACTGAGGTAATCCACAGCTAAGGCAGGGGTTGTGTACCAGGACTACGATCAGATACTGCGACCACAACACAGACACTCTGTTGATTAGTGACTATAAAAGGCCTTCAAATGTGGCTTTATGCAAACGACACAACGCCACAGACGACAAGAGAAAGACAACAACAGGTTGCTGACATGATTAGTTATAAAATACTTAATTGTCACAGTTTTAATAAAATAAAAACAAAGTCATGTCAAGTATTATTTTTTTTCAATACACTGTTTCCATAGAGACAGAAACAGTACATTATATCATCACACACATCGATGCCACAATATAAAGTTGAAAATACTACAACAAATGATTCCCACAGTTCTCTCAGACTGGTCAAAAGAGGTTTCATCCGCAGAGTCACCTGTCAGTCAAGCAAACACATTCCAGACCACATTTCCCCTTAAGCCTCCTTATATCCCTGATAGAGGAAAAAAAACTCCAGAAAGAGTCTCAAGCAGCTATTGAGACTACTGAGACTGAACTTTTTGTGAAAAATAAATTATATAACTGGCTTTCTATGTCAGAAGAGGGAAAATAGAGAGTTTTTTTTTTCATGTGACATCGGTTTTCTTGGAATCAGCATCTGGCAGCCATTAGAAGAAATGCAGCTGCAGTTGTCACTTGTTTCAGACAGCCAAGTCAAAAGTTGTTTTTTCCTCCCCATTCTTTTCTGAACTTTAAAGCTGACTCTCGCCACTGTAATTCAAGAGTGACATGACAGGATCGGACAGTTTAATGATTTGCTGCCATTACAACAGTGACTGTCATTAATGATGCAGGAGTCCCGTTTTCGCTGAACAAAGGGGCGTCTATTCGGATCAGCAACTGGATGCTGCAATAGAAAGCTAACACGAGAATCTCACTACCACCCATGATGCTTTTGTGGTAGTCTTCTGTAGTCACAGTGCAGTGAGAGGAGGTGAAACACCCTTCATTTACCAAGACATCTGCTATTTTCTTGGCTCTCCTCCATGTTTTGGTGAGTCATGAGTGGTCAGGCTGAGCTGCACTTTCAGAGCTGCTGCTTGAATTGCTTTTCACATCACCGGTGTTTTTCAAATTCATCTTAAGTGTTTTTCTCCTTTCATGTACACATTATGTTAAAATTATATCAAGAAAGATATCTCATGGCCCCCTCTTTTGAGTAATTCAACATTTCTCCCCATTAAAATGGAGTTTTTATAGCTTGGCATGGACATTTTCTTGTTTCTTTTCTCCATGACAACTGACAAAACTTCATTTGCTGAAGAAGAGCATAAGACACAGTTGGAAGCTCCAGAAAACTGAAAGATAGCCAAAGAAACGGCAAAGCAAGAACATGAAACACACCTCGAGTTAAAAATGCATGTATTTATTTCTGTATTTGCCAAACTATCGATCCCAGTATCATGAACTTTTATGCTCAAGTTATTTTCATGAAGTTTGCTCTTTGGTAGTTGGATAACATTAGTTTCATACAACAAATAAAAGGCTGACCAGCCCATATAATAATGGTAGTTTACTGCAGGAGAAAGCGCTCAGTAGAGTAGCAGCTGTTTTCCAGTATAATGCATTTATAATACTAGATATAATAATGTCCTTTACATAACCAACAATGGCATCATGCTCATAATTTATAAGTAAAACAATCTGAAATAAAGTTTGCATTCACTAAAATAGAAGTTATGCAAAATCAGACTTAAAATGATGTTCAAATTTGGCGGACGTATTGGCAGTGTAAAGAAGAAAAAAGTACAAAAAAAAAAAAATAAAATTGGAAAATCTTTCATATGATTAATCCTGATCTGGTGTTATATATATATATATACATATTGTCATGTGCAAACCCCTACTCCTCCTCCATCTTGCCTCTTACTCTCGCTGATTGAAAGGCATTGCGGCACTGTTATTCAATAAAATGGCACCATCATCACAGCATCTGTTGAAAGAATACTGTCACTCAGGACAACTGTGATTTGGTGTCAACAGCTCACCACTGTGTCTGTTTGTGATTCATTGACACTTGTTTTGTACTAGAGGCCAGGCCAGGTTAAGGAGTCTTGTTACAAACACATTTGTAGTTCAAGTAAATGTTAGACATCAGGATTACAGGTGTTTCTCCTGTCTGTACTTTTGGTTTAGGTAGTGAGTGCAGGTAAATAGTAATAGTAAGTAAATGTACTATAGCTTAGGCAAGTGAGTTTTTTTGAGTAGCATCCTCTCTCTTTCTGCCATCGCAAAAAAAAAACAAAATAGTCATTAAAATCACAACCAACTTTGGTACAAAGTGGTGACTGTGGCTCAGGTAGTAGAGCGAGTTGTCTACTAGTTGTAAGGTTGGTGGTTCAATCCCCTGCCTCTCCACATATTTAAGTGTCCTTGGGCAAGAACCCAAAGTCGCCATTGGTGTGTGGGTGAATTAGAAATACATTGTAAAGCGCCTTGAGTAGCACTAAGGTAGAAAGGCCCTATTTAAGTGCAGACCATTTACTGTGACCCTCTGGTTGTTTTTCTGGTACTTCCATTTCCCTTAAAAAGATGGGTTGTAACACTGAGTATAGAAGCAGTTAAGTGAAGAGGTAAAGGTGGTTGGTAGGTAACAGCAGAAGGAAGGGAGCAGTGAAAAGAAGGAAGAAGGGCTGAAAATACATATTTTCAAAATCGCAGAATGGCCAAATACAATATCCAAATCACAGGAGCAGCAGTTTTTTTTTGATAATAGTAAAAGGTGTTACAAAAATAATTTCAAATGAAGCATTGCGGTGCTGCAGAGATGCTCCAAACTACAAATTATATTCTGCAGACATAAAAAAAACATGCATGTTTGGTACAAACCGCAGCAACGATCACCATCATTTTTATGTAATTTTGATGAGAAAAAATGCAAAAATTACTATTCCCACTAAAATCATGACTTAAATAATATGATTTTTTTAAAGTGTACCAATGTACAAGCATTGACGCACACTTATTACTGTTCTTTGCATGTTACTTTTGTGCTCTATTAGTAGGGCATACTATATCTAAGAGCAGCTTCAAGGCATATTAACACAGCTTTACTATGTGGTGACTCTATTTTGTAGGTTTCACACACAAACTGGCAGCTTTATTCTGAAGGGAGAGTTTCCGGTGAGGAGCGGATGTTTTGGTTTGTTGAGTGGAGGCCAAACAAAATTGCAGAGACTCAAATATCTTTTCGTCTCTTTTTCTTCAACTTCCACAGCTACTTATATACTAACAAAGCCTTGATACAGGTTCTACCATGTCCCAGAATATCTATAATAAATTTAGGTAAAATTGACTAGATAAAATCAGGTAACAGTGTAATGATTATCTTTAGTAGTTGGGTGTTTTTTTGTTTGTTTGTTTTAAACAAGAACAAGACTCTCACAAGACTAACAGGAGGAAGTTCACATGTGAAACTACAGGGCGGCTGTGGCTCAGGTGGTAGAGCAGGTTGTCAAATGATCACAAGGTTGGTGGTTCGATCTCCAGCCCTTCGCATGCCAAAGTGTCCTTGGGCAAAACACTGAACACCGAGTTGCTCCCAATGGCAGGCTAGCGCCTTACATAGCAGCTCTGTCACCATTGGTGTGTGAATGTGTGTGTGACTGGATGAATGTGAAACACGCTGTAAAGCACCTTGAGTACCACTAAGGTAGACACAGGTGCTATATAAGTGCACACCATTTACCAAATGCAGACTTTTCAAAGTAAGAGCCCATGGTTAGTTAACCGTTATAGTAACCTGGAAGTTTTTTTTTCTCAATTAAAAACCATTATCCATAATAAGGAAACAAATGTTTCAACAAACATCAAAACAACAAATAAACAAAATCTCAGAGATGTTAAAATAAAATTAGCAGAGTTTGGGAATATTCTGACTTTTGAAAATAAAACTCACTTTTTAACATTATACATAAACATATTATGTGTATGTAAAATATCTGTTATCTTGTAGCATACTGGCCTGGATTTTAGAAGGAAGCGGAGTAAGACAGATTTTCAAAAGAAAGGCCTTACAAATTTACCACTACATTTGTGAAATATGCTGGCCTTTCAAAACAAAATAAGTTTACACCCAGACTTATTTAAATGGAAGTAGCTGCAGTGGCCACACTGAAAATTTATTCAGAAATTTGGTTTGTGCTTGTTGTTAATCCCTGGAAGGAAGCAGTAAGAAACTACGCATGAGCAGTTTTACAGCATGTGAACAGTCCATGAAAATACCATGCAGAGTCCATTGTTCATTGCACTGCAGCTGAAAAGAAGATGAATAAAGTTAAGCGAAGAGCAACAGCTCAGCGCATCAACGTAATCAGACAGACGATGAGGATAATGTGACACCCATGGCCGTAGAAACAGAAGGATTCCTTCATCACTGTGGGGACAGTACTGGTGCGTTCGCCAGGCCCTATGGTGAAATATACTGTTTAACTGAGCATCTGTTTACTTGTCTTTTTTCAGTAAGAGCACATTTTCTGTGGGTGTAAACAGCATGTGCGTAAATGTAGTATATTGCCACTGATACTATGACTGTAAAGACAGAGTTAGATGCAGAGAGAGTCTCTGTTGGGTTCTGCTGCTATAATGGGCCAAAGACCTTTCCTTTGTGGGTAAATACTGGCCCATGCTTCAAAAAAATGACTCAGTTTACTTAGTATTTGACAATACGAGTCCAATAAATCAACAGTGTTTGAGAATAAAGACGGAGCCATGGGGACACATCCCACACACAGCTCTAGGCTGTTCGCACACAATGGACCCTTCGTGTGCTTTAGTGTGAGACTGATACGCCTTCATTGGGATATCAAAACAGTCACATGAATAGCGCTGGAAACTTTGAACTCAAATCTTTTTTTACTCTTAGTATTTAGGGACTGGGAATAAAAAGAAAATCCAACAATTCGTTGAAGTTTCTCTAGATTTAGTTCCCAACTGCAAGATTATTTTGAAGATTGCAAAGGCTGAATGTCTACAGCACACACTGCAGACATTATTGACCATTATACTGAGAGGACCTCCCCAAGGACGAATCACCTCCTCCCTGTACAGCCGCAAATGGAAAGTACTTTAAACGGTTTTCACTTCAACACTGAGGAAGTGCCCTCGTGGGACTCGGAGCTGGAGGGCTGAAGGCAGGAGGACTGCATGATTAGGCTGGTGATCTGATAGAAGGTCATGATCTGTGGTAGGCCAGAGACGAACACAGATGCTATCAGGATCGTTCTGCAGAGCAGCGATAGTCCTCCAAGACTGTGATGTACAGAGTGACAATCCTGTCACTGCTTGCCCTGTCTGCCATCCCACCGGAAGATATCTAACAGCTAATCGATGATGATGTAAACCACATTTCAGGCCACTCTGCTCCGGCTTGCACTTCTCATGGTGTAAATTTAACTGTGAAAATGGACTTGAAACTTTAATGTATCTTGTTATATAAAAAAGTGAATCTCAGTGTTGCCATAATTGTCTACTATCATGGGTGATTAAAGCGAGGCTGGCTTCTGGCCTTTTACTTTGTTGGCTGTGTATGGTAGGCTCAGAAGTAAATTTGAGTGCAAAACAGTTTTTTATCTCTTTCACTGAGGCTTCAAACTAAACTCCACTTCCACCGGACTAGATGATGATATCATTTCTGTTGTTGGTCTTTGCTTTGACTTCCAAACTGGAAAAACATCTCTTAAAACATATTTTAAACCTAAAAACCATGGTTATTATTTGGTCTGAACTGAGAGAAACAGACTAGTGAGTTACACAGTTGTCACTATAGTTTGTATTTTTGACTGACATTTGTCACTAAAGGTCGTATACCTTTAAAATAGCCTGACTGTATTTGACCACTGCAAACAAGGTAAAAAAAATCAAGGAGCAGGATGATTTATGAATGTACCCCATTTGCATCAATATGTCAGTGTTGCAATTGTAAAGGCCAAAAAAATGCCAAAAAGAACAGAATACACCGATCAGCCACAACATTAAAACCACTGACAGGTGAAGTGAATAACACTGATCATTTTGGTAATATGAGGTGTTCTGATGGAAAACTGATGTAGCTACGAGTCCAGTAATCGATTGATCATGTGGAAAAAAGAAATCTGCATGTTATCTCTGTATTAACACTCTACCTGCTCGGCTTTATCAGCCTAAATGATTTCTAAATAGCTCTATAAGCTAGTATTTGCAGCATATTATATCGATTTAACCTGGTTGTTTAACACTGAAATGATAGCTACAGACTTGGAGCAGACCAGCTGCACATATTTATAGGATTTCTCAAAGTACAGATAGAAACTGGTGATCCCAACACAAGAACTACTGACCATTTTTATTTATACAATCTTCCATGTTGGTTGTTGATACACAAACTGCTGTTTAAAAAGTTTACACTCGGCTTGTAGGCCATCTGTTTGAACAAAACGAAACCATGCGCACAATCCCTTTGACACTGAGTCAGTTAGTTTGCAGACAGTCTCAGCAGATGTAGGCTGCAGGTATAAACCTGCCTCTGGCCGCTTATTTCAGGTAGCTTTTCTTGCTCCTCTCCTATTTGTGTGTTACTGTTTTCAAAACCCACTACGAGAAACAACAACCACCTCCAAGCTAGCAAGCTAGCACGCTGAAAGTTTCAAGTTTTGCAGGGGATTGCGTAGTAAAGCAGATTGTCCATCGGTGGATTGTCCATATTTAATGATGGTGCTGCTCACCTTCCGGCATGCAAATGTTCCACCAAAACAATTCCGCCCATCGCTATTTTAAGGAAACACTGAGGCCACGTCCTTCGCTTATTTCTGCCCAAGACAACTGTGGTTGGTTGGTCTTATTTTCCCCCAAAGCGGACTGATAAAAGTCAGGTCAAAAGCCTTTTTCTCATATCACCATGAAGAGTAGATGTTTATCAATTTGTGGGCTAAACTTATGGAATCATGTGGATGATCTTAAAATGGATATAACAATTTTTAAAAATGTACAAAAAAAGATTGCTTGAAAAATATAATAACGAGAAACAGTACCTGTGTAAGTATAAGGTTTGATGCAAACAGGAAAAGATAAGACATGAGCTGTAAAGACATGCAGCTAGACGGAGCTAATAAACTTCATCCAACTCGTTTTCAGACGTTATTTTAGGCTTTGGATTTAGTTTGGTTGTTTTTTGTTTTGTTTTGTTTTTCATTTTTGTTTTCTGTTCTGTCTTCATGGTTCTGTGGCATGTCTGATACAAATGAAAAATACAAATGAAGTGCAGCCAGACCTTTATGTACTATAGAATAGGCTGGCTAAGCAAGATTAGACATTAAACATTCAGTAAACATTAAATAAGTTAAACCTAGCAGTCTCCAAATTCAAACTTGAGCAGTCTTTTCCTCGATCTGCCAAAAATAATTGATTTTCTTGGAGGGATATTGATGCTGCTCCTTATGAAAGTAACACTGGCAGTCGTCTCACCAATAGGACTTTGATCAACCGAGCCAACCAATCAAGCAAGGGACTCCAGCTACAGTTTATTATGTGAAATGCGAGCAAAAAAAAATAAATGAGTTGACCACAAGTTATTGACCTACTGTTAGGGCAGTAAACACAAAAACGGACAGAGCTCAACTGCAAATATCCAAAAGTCAGATACGCAGGTAAATACAGGCATTTGCATTTTAAATTGCACTCAAACCTGTGACAGAACCTCTGCTGACAGTAGGTGATAGAAGCTCTAGCAGCTCTCCAGCTGATAATGTTCTAGCTGCACCTGACAAACCCTGACAAACACAGGAGGACAGGCATTGACCTCCACATCAGACTCTGACCTGCACATCGTTTCAAAAAAGCAGAGGAGGACAGTTATTATTAACGGAATGTCCAATTTTCAACTGCAGAGAACAATAAAATGAAAAAAAAAAAACAAAGCCTGGTGGAAAACACTGAAAGTAATGAATATGACACAACAGACAGACATTGAATCAAATTATTAGGGCCCGAAGCACTACAGTGCGTAGGACCCTATTGTTCCTCTAGTGTTTCTTTGGCGGTTTGTTTCTTTTTCTTACGCCACTTTGAACCTCAATTTGACCCCCTAAACATGCTCAAAAACTCCCCAAATTTGGCACACACATCAGGACTGGTGAAAAATTTGATATTTTGGGGGAATTACACATATGAATGGCAAAATGACTCAATAGCGCCACCTTGAAAATTGGGCTTTAATGGAGTTAATACGGCTAGTTTCACGTAAACTCATGAAATTTGGTACACAGGTACAGTAGCCCAAGACAAAAATATTCCTGCTTTTAAAATTTCAAAAAAGCTCAACGGCGCCCCCTAGAGCACGTGGTGCGCAGGCATTGGAATTTAACGAACTCCTCCCAGGATTTTTGTCCGATCTTCACCAAATTCGCTGTGTGGCATCTAGATCCATCCAGGATGAAAAGTTATTAAAATCTCGTGGCTGCGTCACACGGTGTGGGCGTGGCATGGCGGCCATTTTGAGCAAATTCGCCATGTGGAACGAAATGAGTTTTGGAGGTGAAGGGATCCATGTAAAATCACCAAATCCACAAAAATGCTCATTAATCTCAAAACCTAACGTTCAATATACAATTCAGGAGTGGACGTGTTCAAACGGCTCCACAGCGCCCCCTACAAATATTCAAATACTCATATAAAATCACTGCTTTATCCTACAAACATGAAATTTGGTGCATACATATAGTATCCCAAGACCAATAGATTTGCACGGTCAAAATTCCAATCGGCTCTACAGCGCCCCCTAGACAAGGTCATGTGGAGAGCAGTGCGGTGAGGAGCGAGGGCCCGTCCGACGCTGCTTGCAGCTTTAATTAGGGCCCGAAGCACTACAGTGCGTAGGACCCTATTGTTCCTCTAGTTCTATTTACTTTATTTTCTATTAAATTGCATTACATATTAGGATGAATAGAGATTATGTATGGTGTCCATGTCACCCAATCCCACCCCTTACACCTATAAATTGTTGAGACTACTCTTCAGTTTTTGTTTTATCACCGCAAATCTAACCAATGTAAATACAAATAAAAATGTATAAGAATAAATATTGTCCTACATAACACTGGTTTTCTGTGTCTAAAAAAGGAACCACTCATCTTTACAAAGACGAATGGCTCACAAACTGCACATTCATTTGCTCAGACCAGAAAATCTGCATTGAAACTACGTCTAACCTTGGCCTTCTGCTGCGTTTAATGCGGTAACTGGAGGAATACAATCTTCCTTTAAGGGAAACATCTGTGTTTTAAAGCATTTTCACTAATTGCTGTCATTTATTTACCACTCGAGCCTCTTTTCCCGCTGCAACTGGACAGCATGTGTTGTGCGATATTCAGTCTGATTCACTTTTCTCCTTTTCGTCGCTTACATTTTCCCGTTGAGCTTGTAAATCAATTAAATACGTCTCTGACAGGCTTCCTACTCAAACATCTATCAGGATGAATTTCGCTCCACTCCTCATCGTCGTTCTGTGTAAAGACGAGTGATATGTGCATGAATAGCAAAGAAAAAAAAGCAGAAGAGCAGCAGCCCTTATTGTCTGCTGTGCTGGCATTTCTGTATTCTCCACATGGAATACTTCCATTTGAGGACTGAATTGTGTGTCAACATATCCCCGCTTCTCATCTTCCCCGGGGCGCTTTTTCTCAATGCAAAGCTGGCTTTAGCCCCTGCTGACCTGTGTAGTTCTGCAGGAAGAATCTGTTAGCCCTGGGAGAAACAAACACAAAAACAGTCCCTCTTTCTAAGGCTGTCTTTAATAGTAATGTGGGCCCTGTGGGTGTGCGCCGTTTCCTCTCAGCTCCTGCACAATATCTCCCAAGACCAGCAACAGCGGATTCATTGAATCTACGAAGAAGAGACTAAAATCCTCCCTTCAGTCTCGTTAATCCAACACATTAAAAAATGTAAAAAAAAAAAAGAAAAATTCTCTGGCAAATATAAATACTGTTCAGTGTGTGTTGGGAAGCATCATCTAAAACAGCGTCAAGATGAAACACTATTTGCTCTCTTTTCTCATTATTCTCTCGGCTTCGGTGCCTGCCAGCAACAGCAGGTATAACAAAGACAAATGACTGAACATTAGTCATGTGAGATGCCATCGTACAGTTCATAAAAAAAATTGCCCGGCTCACTTGTCGAGCCCCTATGGCTTGATTAAAATCTGCTTAGCGTGTGTGTCAAGAGTCCATATTTTCTCTTACGGGCGGAGAAGGTATGGGAGTGTATCGTCTGTCTCATCACAGAAGACAGCCTGACTTTGGACAAGGACACGTAGAAACACCAGCAGGGCCACATGGGACAGCTGGATTTTCACACTTCTCCACACCCATGTGTAATCAACAGCGACAGGCGGGTGAGTGACGGCGTCAACTCCCGAGTCTGAATACTCAGGTGGACAATGATTCCTCAATCATCTCTGTGACTGGAACAGATCGCCGTCCTTGCTGCGCCGCAATAATACTTTAGTCACACAAGTTGGAGCGTCAGTCTTTTTCAGCACGAGCGGATTGTGCCAGTTAAAAAACCCCGCGTTTGCTTTGTTTGTTTGTCGGGAGATGGCAGGTTATTTAGAAGGCGAGTGACAGCTGCATTGTGATGATAAGGTTTTCATGAAAATGGAGTCAACATACAATCACACCCAATAAAGAGCCATCTTTTCTCATACATCAAGAGTGAAGGAGGGCAAACCAGGTACTGATCAAGGTTAGGAATCTGAAAAATATTAATATTGCACTTCTTATAACACTATAAATACAATATGCTATCAATATAAATATAAATTGTCCTGCAGCTCTATGGAAACAGCACAACCATGGATAGAAGCAGAGAGAACTCATAAGTGTCTTGTGCGCCAGATAGTTATAAAGTCATATATCATCATCACAAAAGAACACAAAATGAAAGGTGAACTTATTTGATTATTTATTGGAAAAAAGGAGAAAAAAACTGGAATCAACATGTACAACACTAGCCCAAGTACCCACAAGTCTTAGCAATACTTAAAAAATGGTGATTCCACGTCCTCTTGACATTTTACTGTTTACATTTTTGATCTGTTTCCTTACTTGTTTCCAGTCCAGTCTGAAGCCTGGTTATTACAAACAATTTACTAACAATTTACTTTTGACTTTTTGACTGTTTTAAATTATTCATGTAGAATTAAGCAATTGTGATGAAATATCAAGACTGTTTGTTGAGAGATGGCAGGTTATTTAGAAGATGGGTGACACCTGCATTGTGATGACGAGGTTTCCATGAAAATGGGGTCCACATACAATAACCACCATTAATATAACACTGATATAAAGAAAACCTACAGTTAACCCTCTGTAACCCAATCAGTTTCAGGACATTTTTTTGCTTAATTTTTCTCTCACTGTGGCCTCATTTTTCAATGTCACATAAAGCCTTGCACCTGTACAGAAACATCACAACCATGGCTAGAAATTTCATAAATGTCTCCAGTGCAGTGTAGGAGAGTTATAATGCCATAAACCATAAATAAAGAAAAAACTGGAAGTTGAATTTATTTAATTATTTTATTTAACAAACATTGGGAAGAAAAATAGAATCAACATGTACAATATTTTCCAAGTGTCCACAGGTGTTACCAATACTGGGAAAAAATGTTGGCTCTATACACTGTAGATATCTTACTACTAATACTGTGTAAACACTGCCTGCAGTTCAGCCAAAAGTCTCAGAATTTGTGTCAGTTTTTGAGGTTGCAGCAGATTCCATAATGGCTTCACAATTTCACCAAGGAGAGGAGATTTTTTTTTCTTTTCTTTCTTTTTTACAGAGTCTGATTATTACTTTTTTTTTTTTTTTTAGAATTTCTAAATGAGACTCGCTGAATAAAGTGATTTTGATTAAGTATCACGACACTAATCAAATCTTTGTTTTTACAGTTTCTGGTTCTGATAAATGGTGTAATTTTGGTGCTTAAAAAGGACATGTTTTCAAGCCTTTTTTGACAGAATCTGGCATAAACCATTAAAAAGATGTAGGACAAAATGTGTTCGAATTATGATTTAAAGCTTCGATTTGGTTAAGGTTTTTAAAGGAATAGCATATCATAGAGGAGAAGTTTAAGTGCCACTGAAAGTGATTCTTGCTAGTGTTGCATTGTCTGGTTCTAATAAATGGTGTAATTTGGGTAATAAAAAGAGAAAAAACATGCTTTTTAAACCTGTTTTGACAGAAATTTGTGTAATGGGTTCATTTTTGTTGTATTTTTAAATTAGACAAATATTTTAAAAAGTGATTTTGTGAACTACATGTGACACATGATAGGAAAGTCTAAAATCCCGCAATTCTTTCTGTTTTAACAGTTTCTGGCTCTATGAAATGGTTCCATTGTGGTGCTTTTTCAAAGATAACATGCTTTTCAAACCCACTGGTGGTTTTGGGTGGGCTCAGAGGGTTAAAATGCAGCAAATATTCTGTTGCTTGGTTTTTGCATATATTTTCTAATAATTCAAATGATTGCTGCAGTGCTATCTTTTTAATTTTCTGTTTCAGCAGCATCTTTTTGGTTTCCAGAGCTCCACACTAAGCTTTAAAGAAACAAGCTGTTTATAGCATTATGCAAATGCTGTGATTGATGTGGCAATAATGCTGTTCTCGCTGCTTCATTGAAATTTTTAGGCTGGACAATGTGATGCTGCACAGAATGTCTTAATTCTACAACATAATGGTGCACTAATACAACACACACAGGTGACTTTTGCTGTGCTGAACAAAGACGTAGCCTGAACTTGAACTGAACTTGATCCAAACAAAAGCACACCATCAGACAATATGCTTTCACATTGATGAAAATAATTAGCATTCAGGGACGTGATTGGCTGTAGAAGGAAGAGTCCTTATATGTCTGTGTAAGTGACCAGACTGTGCACAACAGTTCATGAGTGGGTGAAAATCTGCAGATTTTGTCCACATACTGACGTTTTAAACATACTTTTTCTAAATTTTCAGCTGCTTACTCATTGCACTTGTGGTTGTAGTCTGCCATAACCTGGAATTGTTAATGCCTCTACATAAATAAAAGGCAAACAGAGAGAGAGAATGAAAAGGTCCAGACAGAAGTGCAAAAGACGCATCATTTCAGGGGTATTAAGCGAGACGCCATTCAATCTTGTCTTACCTGGCAGAGCATGTCCCTCTCATCTGTCACTTCTGCTTCTTTTTTTTTCTACCAGCAGTTTTTGAGCCACAGGATGCCATCATCACATTTCCCATCACAACCCTCTCCTGTTCCCATCTCACACTGGACATGGTGACATGGTTAAATCAGCATACTTGACACTGATCATTGTCCCCTCGATAAAAGGCTGCTGTCCAGCCGCCCCCACACTGATGCCCATTAAGGCCCACTGCAGTAGCTGAAGTTCATGAGGCACCAAGGGCAAAAAACACACACAAAACTAGTTTTTTGGGCCAGATTCCTGTTTCAAATAGTGAGAGCGTTGGCAGCTCCAGAGTCTGGAAATTTGCCCAGTGACACTGTGTGGTGGATGGCTTGAAATAATGTTCAGCGACAACGCCGAGATAGATGCTAGATAATGTTAGTTTAGTTTTCACCCAACAACAAATGTGGCCAAATAAACATTGGGAAGGTATTTGTATTTTCACAAACCACTCATCAATGACAAACAACCCCACAATAAACCTGAATAAACAAAAATTGATGCAAAAGGTTTAAAAAAAATGATTGCTTTGTATCACAGTTTGGCCTTTGACCCAATGACTGCAAAATGGAAAAAAACAGGGAACAAAAAAGAAAAAAAACATCTCAGGTATGACATGAGTTCAACCCTGTCGATTGATTTTTTACACTGACTGTCAGAGGTATGATTGTGAAATGATAAAATGAGACTTACAAGGAGATAGTGAAAGCTCTTTTTATCTGGAGGCCACAGTGCTGAACAAAGTTTACAGGAATGATTGACCTGCAAGTGGATTACCTGTCTGCTCCAGGAACAGACCTGCACCAAAAGCCTTTCCTGTTTAAATAGTTCTTAAGAAAGGAAATAAACTCTATGCTGACAGATATGTTTCATAACAGCATGTGATTCTTTTTATTCAACATTATATAGACAATAATGCTCTTAAAGTCATGTTCTTTTTTGTAATTACGTAAGATCTAAACTTCACTGCATGTGGTGGGCTCATACAGGTTTAAAAAGGTGAAGGTGATGTGGATGGTTTGAGATATTGCATCAATTTATTTGATTTTGTAGCCAAACTTCAGGTAAAATCAAACTGTATAAACCAACCCTGTCTCAATAACATTATGTTTCTATGCAGCTTAACTGATTTGTCATTTATATTTTGAGGGAACCATGTTTTCTACTGGATTACATTTCAGACTAACATATCTTTGCTATTTATTTCATTGCTTTACTGTCAACCAATCATATTATATGATGGTGGTGGGACTTGGCGCCCTGGTAACCCAGAGAAAAATGAAGAAAAAGCTTCAAATATATAGTAAAAGGCTTTTATTTTAACCTGTTCTTTAACCTAACCAAGTAGTTTTGGTGCCTGAAGTTAACCAAGCTTCTAAAATGCAGCTATTGTTGTGAAAGTGTCAAACAAAGCATGGTGTTTTCTTAAATTTAACATTGTTGTTTCGGTGCCTAAGCCTGAAATGAAAAGAAAACTTGCGAGCCCTCTTGTCCGGGGTGAAAAGTCTTGTGCTGACCTCCCCTCTTCCTACCTCCTAACATGAAGCTTTTCCTCATAACCATTTGAGTTAAAAAAAAAAAAAAAACATCGATAAAAATGCAGGTTAGTTGTATATATATATAATTTTGCAGAGAGAAAGTTGGCTTCAAAACACTTCAGGCTGACAGCTTATCCACCCAACCTGTTCAAAATGAATCATAAAGCACTTTTAATTAACATTCTACTAATTAAGTGTCAAAACAATGTCATATTGTTTTCAGGATTGTTCACAGTAACTGTTATCTTTACCCATATAGCAACTTTAAAAAACAGACTTTACAAGGTGTGCTCAGTCCAATAAAAGGAGGATATGCAGAAAAAAAAAAACAGTCCAGAGAAGCAAAAGTGGAGAAATTGAGTTAAACATGATTTACAGAATAAATCAACATAACAAACACCAATGGATGCAATACAATTTAAACACAGCGCCAATAATGGCACATCAAATTAAAGAAAAAAATAAGTAGAATTAAAGAAAATAAAGCGTAAAACGAGGGTAAAATACAAACAATAATGGCAATAATAAAAAATAATAACAATAAATAAATCTAACCAAATAATATAATAACTTATCAAGTGTAGAAGAGAAATACCTTGAAGTAACAGGATGTGTGTTCATCCTGAAGGTTAGTGGGGCAAACACTGAAAATGTGCAAATTCTATTGAACATGAAATCTAGCTGAGGTTTATTTGATATATACTTTAATTTACCTTAATTCATACGGTGTCCTCAGAGTGACAAAAAGATAGAAAAGGCAGCATAACTTCAGTTGTAAAGGCCAGATGGCACCAGAAATTGAACTCTGACTATGCTGCAATTGTCCGAGCCGACATTTTTATTGAATTTAGTTTTACTCCTTAGAGTTCTCATCTCAGGGTCTGACTACCAGTATGCAGCTGTAACTGTTACAGTAATAATTATGCTCAATCAGAAACGTTTTTTTTTTAAATACACTTGACAAAAATGTTATTTTTTATTTCTTTTCTTTTCTGTCACTCCAGAACAAAGCTACATACTAAAACGTTGTGTACAGTTACACCCCCAGCTCACAGTGATGAGGCCATGCGGAGAATTACCAGCTGAATCTGCAGCTCCTCTCGGCTTTACAGAGCTTTACAGCGACGTTGTAAAACATTGTTTAGCCGTCTGGCCCACAGTTTTACCATTTTGATTCACTCTCAGTGTCATTTCCAGCCACAGCAGGCAGCTGTTTTCACTGAAAAAGCCCTAAATATCTTTGTGCACGTCAGACAAAGTTTGCGATTTAGCAGCCAAACAGAGATATTTCCCTTAGGAGATGATAGGGAGCTAAAAAGAAAAAGAATAACCGACTTGCATTCATCAGGTGGCAAGAAACATGAATCCTTGCAAAAAGGCAACTGTTTGCTCAGAGGTTTGTCGTATCAACTTGAAAAGGTAATGACGTCAGTGCCATGTTCAGTAGTTTAAAAATATGTCTCACATTAGATGGGAGGTAAACGTATTTATTCCTACATTTTCAGCCACTTGTCTTCCTGTGCCGCTGCATTTATAAAGTATCACATATGGATGCTTTTGCTGCCTGGAACTATAAGTGGGATCTGATATAAGATCATCTTGGCTTTTAGCTTTCATCTCAGCTCTGTAGTGCAAAGGAAAAAAAAATGCTGTATTTACAGACAGGATCTGTCCGTGGTGCTGGAATTCTCTGCCTGCTGCATTCGTGTTGTAAAGAAAACCTCCAGATCAACATTGCCCCCTCATCCAGCTTTTGTTCTTGATGTTCCTGAGGTCACTTTGTACCTTCATGTATTATCAGTTTAATCTTTGTGGTTGTATGACTTCCAGGAGTATTTATTTCCCTATACAGTGAGGGAAATAAATACCTGTTTCTACCAGCAAGAATTCTGGCTCCCATTGACTGATACTGTAGCCAAGGGACACACATATAAGCTCATTCTGCTTTAGAAACTAATAATCTGAACTGGTTAGATGTACGTGTGTGAAAAAAACCTGTCCAAGAATCACACTTTGCATCTTCAGCCTCACCACCCTGGGTGCGGCCAAAGAGCTACCCAAAGACGTCAGAGACAAGATTGTGAAGCTTCACAAGGCTGAAAAGAGCTACAAGACCATCAGCAAGCAAGTTGGTGAGAACGTGACAACTGTCGGCCCAATTATTTGTCCTCAGTCTGGAGCTCCATGCAAGATCTCACCTTGTGCAGTATCTCTGGTCATCAGAAAGGTCAAGTACAATCCCAGAACTAAATGGAAGGAACTTCTCAAGGCAGCTGTAGCCACCAAGAAAAGCATTGGTCACTGCGTTCTGCATCACAATAGTTTAAAATCCTGCAGCGCCTGCAAGGTCCCCCTGCTCAAGAAGGCACATCTGAAGTTTGCCAGTGAGCATTTGAATGAAACTCAGGAGACTTGGGAGAATGTGCTTTAGTCAGATGAGACCAAAATTTGAGATCTTTTGCATTGTTAGAAGAAAACTTAGATGTCACTTATCAGCTCACTCAAGATTTATTTAATAGGAGGAACCAGCGTAACTGATTCCTCACATATATGCTCCTCACGTAGTATCTCTTAAACTCACATGTGTTCTTGCTCTCTGCTACTTCCTTATTAGGTAACGGGCAGCCGTTGAGCCGCCGCTCGCTGTAGTTTTAAAATGTATGTAAACTGCTCCGAGCAGGGACTGCCCCTGCTCGGGTTTCTCTGTGTAACCCAGCTTTTGTATAAATAAAGGAACAAGGAACTGCTCCGCGCGACTCTGCCTTGGTAGATTGTACTGAGCAGGGTGCCCTTTGTACAAAGAATCTCTCTGTGTCTGACTCTATTGATTATTCTCCTAACAGGTCATGAGGCGATCGGGGATCCTCTCCTGACATGCATCAATTTGATTCACCATGTTTGGAGAAAGAAGAATGCTGACTATGACCGGGGGGCTCTGCACCATGTGTGGAGTCTACCCCGGTCTTTCTGGGTCGGGGGTCTCTGTGGTGGCAGCGCTCCCTGTGGGCGTGGGCTGCGATCCCTCTCAGTGTGGATGAGCTGACCATAGGTGTTTTTTTTTCCTCACATGGTTCCTCAGTGCCCCACCATGTCACCATACAAATAGTAACTGTAGTGTTTGTGGTTCTGTGGGTGAGTGTGTGTGTGTGCATGTGTGTGTGCGTGGGACCGATTGTGGGTGCGTGGCTCTATGTGTGTGTTTGGGGGGAGGGAGCGGGTTTTCTTTCTGTGATATTTTCTACTGTATGTTTTTATTTTGGGAAGCACTTTGAGTTACATTTTTTTTTGTATGAAAAGTGCTATATAAATAAAGTTTGATTGATTGATTGATTGATGACCCCAAGAACACCATCCCTACAGTCAAGCACGGAGGTGGACCCATTATGCTTTGGGGCTGTTTCCCTGCGAAGGGTACAGGACAACTGCACTGCATCAGGGTAGCAATGACTAAGGCCATGTACTGAAAAATCTTAGGCCTCCTTCCCTCAGCCAGAGCACTTAAATGGGTGGTGGGCGGGTCTTCCAGCAAGATAATGACCCAAAGCATATGGACAAGGCAACAAAGGAGTTGCTCAAGAAGAAGCACATTAAGTTCATGGAGTGGCCCAGCCAGTCTCCAGATCTTAATCCTATAGAAAATCTATGGAGGGAGATGAAGCTTCACATTTCTAAGCAACAGCCTTGGAACCTTTTGGTTTTTGGAACAAATTGCTATTTTTTTGTATGTGGCCAAAATCATGAAATATGCAGGGGATTAAATACTTGTTTCCCTCACCGTATTTAGAGGATTTTCAGACACAGTGAAGCATAACTGTATCATCAATGCATGAGTGACATTAAGTGAAATCAGTGGATCATATATGTGCAACAACTTAAAGCTCCTCTCTACTAATTTGGCAAAGTGCCAAAATGTAGGAGTGAACTACGAGCAGCTGAGCAGGACCCCCACCACCCCCTTGATGAACTTAACTACTCATTAATTGGAAAAATACTGCCACTTTCTAGTGAATGCTCACGCGAATGCCAGATATTTTAAGTATCAGGCTAATTTTCCTTCAACACAAGCTCAGGTAGCAGAAATATGCTGCTGCTCTTCTGCAGTCTGAGGTCCAGGGTCAGTTCTGTTGGAAAGCTGCTGCGTAAAAAATGTGTGTTGTTTTGGTGTTAGCTCCAAAAATCAGTGAATGTACAACTGTTGCAGTTCTTTACTGATGCGAGTCGGAAGAATGTGTGCACCAGCTGACATTTAAGGTGAGTTGGTGGGGGAGTGGAGGGGGTTTATTCAGAAATGGGTTAAAAACATGTGAACCTATTTTATTGACTTGGGCATAAATTGATGTTTTGTAATGGAAACTATAGAATACCAAAAATATGGTAAAAGGCATCTGCACTTAGATTGGATTGTGTCATGAATTTAAGTGTTTTGGGTTTTACTTTTACTTAAACTATCTTCAAATTCTTCTATAAAACAACCTGTTATATAAAAATTGATAATTTGTGATGTGGTCCACTGGCAATAAAGCTCAGGTAAAATGACAAAACATCCATCCATTATCTGTACACCGCTTAATCCTCTGTAGGGTCACGGGGGGACTGGAGCCTATCCCAGTTGACTCAGAGCAAGGCAGGGGACACCCTGAACAGGTCACCAGCCTATCACAGGGCTACATATAGAGACAAACAATTTAGAATAATCAATTAACCTCAGCATGTTTTTGGACTGTGGGAGGAAGCTGGAGTACCCAGTGAGAACCCACGCTGCACAGGGAGAACATGCAAACTCATAGTTAAGTTTATTTATTTTATTTTTTCATTTATTTATGTGCTTTATTTCATTGCAATTTAGCTTCATACCTGCTAACATATGGCTGCAACCTTTTTATATTAATAAAATAAAAAATAAATATAGTAATTAACTAACTAATTAATTAATTCAATGTCTCTCACTTAATCACTTATTCCTGATTAAATAACAGTTTCACAAAATGATGTTGAAAAATTACAATTTGACAAATCAACATGTAAATATTAACATTAGTCACCATTAGCCTGCAGAAACAGAAACACCGTGCCTGATAAATAGTTATTCAGACAAACATGATTATGATTTAATCAGTAATGTTGTTTATAATGATACACAAGGCCACACAGAGATGTGGCAGATCATTTGAGGGAACCAGTATGTCTGCACCATAGCAGAAATATCACATCTACCGTATGGGTCAATTATTTTATATTGATCCATCATAAAATGGTCCAAATCAAGTTTGCAGGGGAACTGGAGCAGATCCCAGCTGACACTGGCTGAGAAGCCTAGACAGATTGCCAGGAAGTTACAGCGCTGACACAAAAATCATTCACATTCACATTTACACCTACGGACAATTTAGGATGTACACTTGATTTTTTTTTTTGACAGTGGGAGGAAAACTACAGCAGGCAGAGAAAATGTGGAAAGGTTTGAGGAGAACATGCGAATTACACAAAGGTTTAAACCTCCCAGTTGCACAGCTGCCCGGCAATATCTAACCTCCAACCTTCTGGCTGTGAGGCAGCGGTGCTAACTACTGCACTACCACAGTGTTCAATTTTAAAATTTTATTTGCCCGGTCAGTTGACAGTTTACAGCAGGTGGAGGCAGAAAAGTGCCACTTACACAGAAAAAAAACACCCAGTATACAGTTTGAGTTGTAATCCAGGAATATATTCATTTCTTAACCCAGAAATTGTATATTAAAAAAAAAAACACCAACTGATATTCACCAGTCAGACATAACATTATGACCACCTGCCTAATACTGTGTTGGTCCCCCTTATGTGCTCAAAAATGCTCTGAATCATTGGGCATGGACAAGAGGACCTCTCAGGGTGTCCTATGGGGTCTGGAAACAGGACGTTGGCACTGGATCCTTTGGGTACTCTGGCTTTTACATCGGGGTCTCTGTCAGTCAAACTTGTTCCACTGCATCCTGTTGGTGCTTGATCAGAATGGGGTGTATGAAGTTTGGAGGTCAAATCAACATGTTGGGCCATTGTCATGTTCCTCAACATGCTCCTGATGATGTTTTTGCCATGTAATGGGGTACATTTTCCTGCGGGGGTAGACCAGTGACATTTGGGATTTCCATTTGTATGGGGAAGTGTGCTTGTTGTGGGACAATGTTTACTTGGGTGTCTAAGTCTGATCAACAAGGATGGTAGAATCCAAGGTTTTCCATCAGAACACCACATAGTACCAATATGATCAATGTTATTCAATTCACCTGTCAGTGGTTTTAATGTTGTGGCTGATCAGTGTATATTGTGTTGGTCTACCTACAAATCTCCCTTAAATGGAAAGATAATGTACTTTCACTATGCAAAGACACTGTGTAGCACCAATGCAGTCTATAGATTGAAATAATATATTTTAGCAGGTAGAAGCCAATGCAAGTAACGGTGAAAGTCAGTGCTTTGACCTGAGGGAGTGTCGGTTTAGTGAGCAGAGAAAATGCACCGGTGCCTGCAGAGCCTGACACAGGGAGCAAATGGGAACAATGAAATGGAAGCACGAGTCATTTGGACTAATTTCCACAATGAACAACTGCCCTCAAAGTGCCAAAGTTTTCACCTGACTGCGGATATCACATGTGAAAAGGCTGCACCGAAGGCTCATCTGCTCTGGCAGCAGCTATTTTACAGATGTCACAACAGTATATTGTCTAGTGCATTCTTTACACATTGCTTTTGTTTTTCTGTGTTTCCTGTCAACTTCATCCTCTTGTCAAAATCTGCTTAAACAGATCTCTGCTAACCCTCAATGTTAACAGATTCAGATTAGGTAAGAAGTAAAATCCATTATGGTTTAAAGCAGTGGGATTTTTGTACTCAAATCCATCAGAATAAGCGTTTTAAAATGCTTTATGAGCACAGTGCTTCCTTTTGTCCATCTTTGATCTTGTTATTGCGATGAGTCACTGTGGGCAGCGCAGCCACATGCATAAATAAAAGGTTTAAGTGTTTTCTCAGCTTTTGTCCAATTTTCACTCGGAATGTGTTAATACGAAAGTGGCTCAAGTGGACGAGCCTGGTGAAGGTGATGCATATCGTATATGGCCAGATTATCAGCCGTGATATGTTAAATTAAAACTGGAACAAATCAAGTAGGAGTCTTTTTGGTGTTCCATTGAATATTAATTAAGGTAATTAACTGAGGTAAATTGCAATTTAGGATGTAATTGCTGGTGAGATGACATTTGAAGTTCAAACAGGACTGAAATGCAGTCACCCCTAACCATATGCTAATGGAATTTCCCTAATCTTTAGCCTCGCTTTTCAACGGATTGGATTTTACTGTCCAATTAGTTTTGACCAAACATCCTCTGGGTCAGCAATGACAGTGTAATTGCTGCTGGAAAAATAGAGCAACGCGTCGACTGGTAGAGCGATAAGAGCGAGTGAACCCCTATATACTAAACGCAATAAAAGACGTCAGCAGCGAGCAGCAGATAGTCGTGGGAGTGAGCCAAATGAGGGGGAAACTCGCAGCACAGGGAGCAAATACACTTGGCGTGGAAATAGAAGCTGAAGGCTTTGTGCTTACCCACCAGGGGTAAGCTTTGTAGTGTTCCCTGATTGAAGAAAATCATACAGTATGGATCTGTTGTACTGCCAAAACAAAATTTTCTCTCCCTGCACTCCAAACACAAGATTTGGGTGTCGAGAAAGTAACTGGCTGTCTGTTCTTTTAGATATTAAAGTGGCCACAATGGAATAGAAACTGTTTGATAGATAAAACACTTTCTCGTGACTTACAAAGCTGAAAATCAAACAAGTCTTTTTTTGTAGTGTTTTATTCTTTCATGAACCTGAAGATATAAAATAAAAGTCATCTGGATTTACCAATCCATACGAGAGTCAAAAAAGCAGAACACAAAAAGTTATTGTTATCACTGAAAGCTTCATGGGGCTAGCTTTTGAGCAGCACAACTGAAATGATAAATAATTTAAATATTTGATCAAAAAAGAAAAATTAATTGTTAAAAGAGAAGCATCAATACAAAACAACATAAAAGTGAAGATACAAACGTTCTTTGGAAACTGATTACACATCACGCTGAGCTCGCCTTAACTCTTCATTAAAGTCCAAGGACTGAGCTCAAGTGCCGGAGAACACCGAAGAGTTTGAAGGAAAAAAAAAGAAGGTGCATTGTCAAGATCACCAATCCACATATCAGGGATGTAATCGCACAGTCCTCTTAAAGCTTAAATCTGTACTTCACACTGCTCTATTGTGTTGCCGTTAATCACATTCATAGAGGTTGAAGGGGTTGCTGTTAAGTGCAAAACACAATAATCGCACCTCAAAACACCACGTTGTTTGAACTGAATCACACACAGGGATGTCAAGAACACTGTGGTCATAAGATATGTTAAAGGTACAGTAGCCTGGATGTGCTGCACTGAGAAATGGCAAATAGCATAATTTAATGACCTGAAAACAAGGAATGAAAGTGTTACAAGTGTGACACTGTGATAATAAACACTTACGTTGCTGGGAGTATGACATGAAGTAATGCAAATGAACTCAAACACATCATGCAACAACGTCTTTGGTGCTTGATACAAAAAAAAATAAAAATAAACTGGCATGGTTTACAGTTTCCATGATTGATCTACAAGAGAAATCCCTCTGATAAGATACAAAACATGGAGTTTGTCAACGTGCCGGCTCCACATGTGCACAGCAACATGAGTGAAGAATAGCAAAGGAGCACTGACAAGGAAGATTTGTTTACAAAAAAAACCCAAAATGTCAGTTTTATGGAAAAATTTTGGCTATGAAAAGGATGACGCTGACCAAAAACAGATACAGTGTTGGCAGCGTCTTGCAGTTGTTGAGAAATCACAACCATTTAAATCAACCGAAAAGCTCTATTTGGCGAATGTAAAACCAAATCTGGCTGTCATCCACAGCAAGGACCCTAGTTAGGATTCTTTTGTTAGTATTGCACCATATGAAAAAGGTTTGAAACAGCAGGGAGAAATCTTTGATGTGCGAACGTTTTACAGCATGAATGACACCACGGATGTCTTGATCAAGCTGATCCGATCCAAGCCATTTTAAATTTAGTATCTGCAACACCTGATACCACTTCCCCAGATACTACACCCTTCATTATTGTAGATTAGCAGTAGTGCCTTGTTGTGCATCTTACTATTTAATACTGTAGAGTCCCAAGGAGGTGGCCACTTTTCTCTTGGCAAACAAAGGGCATTGTGGGTGTTTAGCTAGTAAAGGAGCACTGTGATAAAGACCTTGATGAGACTTACTGACCACAAGCCAGCAATCAAATGCTATATTGAGTGAGGTTAAACTAAGATAGTGTTCCAAAACCCCACTAAACAATAAAACAGCAGCATTCATAGCTTTTTATTTCATTTTACTGCGTGATAACAGACGTAAACAAAGACTGAGATATGGGCTTATGCGGATACCATTGTGACAAAAATTCCTGTGATTGACACCCCTACATGATACCAATAAACGCAGTGACCAAAAAGAGGTTTTAAAAGCATGATCCGGTTGCCGGGGAAGCAGTATGTAATATTTTTCTCAAGCTGCCATCCCAGAGCTAAATGAAAAATGTAAGGCACAAGTTGAAACAGAGCTGTCATGAGTGGCAGCTACATTGTGACTCATGGTCCCGCCGGACAACGGAGCCCTACATAAGTCTTACAGTCCACTTTATTAACAAGAACTTCTGACTGAAAAGTCCCTGTTTGCATTTTTCCCAAATGATCACACAAGTAAGAGCGTTACATGAGAGAAGTTCCGGCTGTTTGGTGCCTCGATGAAAGATGTCAGGACTGTATAGCAGACAGCACGGTGAACAGGATGAAGGCTGCAGTTCTGAACAAGATGACAAAGCTGCAGAGCTTTGGCCAAAAATTGCATCTCGTAGCTGGTAAGTTGACTAAGCTGTTTTCATATTGCAATATATTGCAGAAAAATAATTATTTTATTTTTTTAAATTTTGAGCAGTTTTAATGTACCCTTCAGCCTGCAATAGGTCTCCTGAGTAGAACTTGTAATTTGAATATAACCAGTGGGAGCACTTGCAAGCTTCAGAATGCAGCAAACAAATGAGGGCAATTCTCAGTTTCACACAGCAGAACAACAATATTGCTGTTGGAAAAGAAAAACCTCATTTCGGCTCCAATTCATATCAAAATAGTACTTTAGAAAATTGATCTAAAATTGTGCCACTTTCCTGCTCGCACAGCTACCACACACCGCCGATGCTCCTGTTCAATATGTAAGGACTGCGGTGAAAACAAAAGGCAGCCTTAATTAACTTTATCCTTACATGACATTTGCACAATGTTATATACTTTATTTAAGTGTCTGGTTGTCTTTGAGAGCTGCTGCACACTGCAAACACGGAGCATACTGTAATTAAACACGATACCGAACATAAAAACTGCTCCCAGGAGGAGAGAGTCTTCCATCGCCTGGTACTTCAAAAACATGAGTGACCCCATTTCAAAACTTTCTTTTGGAGTTACAACCACCAAGAAAAAAGCTGCTGTTGACTGTAGGCAAGATAATAAAAGGTGGATCTTCTCTGAGTGCTCCCCATCAGGACCAGCTGGCACTGGAGACTTATTGATTATTCTGTTGCAGGCTTGTTCTGACTCATTTCTTATCAAAATGTGTTCACAAACGGAAATATTTTTGCCTTTTTCTTGTTTTGAATTTTCTGGTACTCTTTTTGAGAGGTATTTCATGTTAGCTTTGAAATTCAACATTTGAAATTTCATTATTGAATTAAAACATGGAGCCACTTTCGAGAAGTCAGTCAGTTGGTCTAAACAGACATAGTTTTTTTCTTGACAGCTTGTGGATGGATTGCCATGAATGTTTGGAACAGATATTCATGGGCCCCAGAGGATGAATCTTACCAACTGTGTTAATTAATCATGCAGCTTTTACTCATTTTCAAGGAAAACGTTAACACTAAGCAGTCAGTACACTAAAGTAGAAGTAATGTTAATATTCATCTGACAGTAGAATTCTCGGGCACAGTCCATATTTAAATGTATACAAGTCTCCAAACTAAAATTAAATAAACAGTCCTAACTGCATTCAGAAAATTGTTTCGAGACATTTATAGTTTGTGCTCATTTTGGAACAAATTTTCATCAGCCTGTCAACACTTATCTGTGGCCCATATACAGATCCGCTATACGCACAACAGTAACTGTCTCAGATGGAGCCATTAATCTCGAGCACGCTTCAGTGCAATAACAAAGGCACAGAGGTCACACAGTGAGGATCAAATGAAGAAGTACATACATCTAAATTTAGGTTTTTCAGAGATCAAAGCAGACAACAGCGCAGAGATGGAGGAAGTTAAATGAGGCAGTAAATGATGCTTGGGCCACTGATACCATCAATCCCTTGTGCGTCCTTGATTATACATTCAGCATAACGCAGAATTTTAAATGTGTGAGGTGGCTCCACGGAGCAAAAACCACCTGTAGTCCTTGATTATGCATTAAATCCATGTAAAGTATTCTGAGGTGACTTGCAAAGGCACAAGTTCTTATTTGTATTGGAGGGCCTTTGGTAGTTACTGCAGCAGCAAATGTTTGCTGACATCAGAAACAGAGCATGGAAACCTTCAAATATATTTCCATTAATACTTGTCAAATCCAGCAGGAAATCAAAGACGCACCTAAGAGGGCAGCGTATACCGTCATCCATTATTTAAAAAATATCAGATTGAACTGCTGTTTAAACTATCCTTGAATGTTTGATTTGTTTATGCCACTTACTTCAAAGATTTTCTGAGCTCAAAGGAAAATGTGCTTAAATACAAAATAGCTTTATATATATTACTGATTATTTTGATCTTTATTTAATCTAAATATATTAACATTTGTGTGTGTGTGTGCATAAAGCAACACAAATATTCCCTAGAAGTTTGGGAGCTCAACAGCAAAGTCTCATACTAAGATTAAAGGGCATAGAGCACAATATGTTGCAACCTAGATACACAGAGTGTAATTGCAGTGAAAATACAATCATAACACTAAATGTGAGTGAAGTTAAGCAGTCACATAGATGTAGATTTACAGTTGTTAACAAAAGTTTACATACACTTGTAAAGACCCTGCATATCATGGACAAAGAAAAAGCCTTCAGGAGGGAAGTTCTGTGGTCATATGAAACAAAAATTAAGCTATGTAGCCAAAATGTAAAGAAATATGTTTGTTGGAGAGAAGCTGAGCCCTTCAACTCCAAGAACACAAACCCACTGTCAAGCATGGCGGTGGCGGTATTATGCTCTGGGGCTGTTACACAAAGTAAATGAATAATGAAGAAGTGGGATTACCTCACATTCTTCAGGAACACCTAAAATCATCAGTCAGAAGATTCCAGCACGAAAATGACCACAAACATCAAAAGTTGAAATAAATTGCGAAATCAGGCTAAAACAAAGGTTTTAGATTGGCCTCCCTAAAGTAATGACTTAAACCCACTGATGACCTGTGAGCTATGATTAAGAAAGAAGTTTGTGTCAGAAAGAAAACAAATTTAGTTGAAATGCACCAATTCTGTCAAGAGGAGGGTCAAAGATACAACCAGAAGCACCTAACTGAAGTGAAAATTGCCAAGGGACATTTAACCAAACATTAGCATTGTTGTATGTACATTTTTGAGCCAGCAGTTTTTGTCATATCCCCAAAAGACCTAAAATAAATTTACAAAAGAACCAAAATGCATGATTGTTTTTATTTTTTGTTACAAAGACATGTGCTTTAATGATTCCGTCATAGGAGTCTTTGGTAACTCAACGCTGCCATGATGTACATGGTCTTAACAAGTGTATATAAATGTTTGTTCAGAATTGTAATTACTGAAATTGTTTTTGAACCCTTTAAATTCCATGACATTGACAAGAAGAAAATTATCAGCAATTTACAAAAATGACAGATTGTTCAAGTCATTTGTTTTCAGCTTCTTAAATGTAAAGATTTGCTGTCAGTCTCATTTGTGTGTTCTGGACTGTTTGTTGGACACTAACAGGTTATTGTTATTGACAGACTAATCAATAATGGAAAAATAATTCATAGTTGCACCTATATACACATTCTAACACTTGACCTCCAGAAAATATGTCAATAAAATATATAATGAACAAGCAAAGAAATGCGTCTCTGTTTGTCACTATAAAGCTCTTATGGCAGCCAGTATGGTCCACATAAGAGCTTTATGGCAAAATAAGCAGTTAGGATCCCGAGGCTGTGGTTATACGGCCTGTCTGCCAGATGAATGATGAGGATTATTCATGGTCCCTTGGAGACAGTCTGAAGTGATGACTATTAAGGTGGGGCACATTGACCTTCTCTTGACTGGCAGTGAGACCACAGACCACCTTGTGTGGGCCAGGGGTCAAATTGGATCAGTGTGAGGTCAGTGCAGACACAAAGGCCCGGACAGGTCCTCAGAGTAATTAGGTGAGGGACGAGGCCCGGCTGCCTCTGACGGTTACTCTCCACTACTGAATGCTGCAGAGTTTTTGCTATTAGTCTGCCTTGCAGGGGCAATAAGCGAGATTTTTACCGCTCCATAGCACAAAATGGTCATAATATATCTGGAAGGAGTTGATAGAACTGTTGATAAATACCAATGACTCCATGATTACTTCACAAGGCACCGACCTCTCCGGCATCGAAAGCTCACTCTCTGGGCCTGTCTTACTGTTGGGCAAGAAAAACATATTGCCCATGGGCATTTCAGGATGCCCTCGGCCCTCCACCTGCCCAATAAACCACATCTCCCACCCTCAGCTGCTGACGCTGTCGACAGCTAACACAACATACTCAAAAAACGCTGACTTCTTTTAAATACCTGTATGTGACAAATCAATGAACTTGTTTAGAAACAGCAGTATTATGGGTTTGAGCAGCCTAACGCAAGGACTCTTACCTGCAGTGTAAGCTGTAACATCTGAACCAACTGCTCACCTTTCACTTTTATTTTGTCAACACACAACTTTGCATGTGTGTGACCTTCATGGTGCACAGCCATTTATCACAGAGATTTATCTTTTAAGGCTGGTAAACCTGCTTAAACCCCAAAGCCTATAGTATTACTATATTCAGTGTGAAGTTAACAGCTATACATACAGAGACTCTTGCTTGCCTTGGATCTCTTGTATAACTGGATTTATTTTATGTCTTTAGGAGAAAACAGTTTACTTTTATTTTTAGCCATGCCAGCTGCGTGGATGTAAGGATGGGAGCTGGGCTGATAAAAAATTGCGATATGAACTTGCAATAGACACTTTATCGATGGCAATGAGAAAACTGTTCAATAGAATATTTAATACTTTCACTGAAATGCATTAGATGCTAACTTCCATGGAAGAATTAGAGGCTGCAGCCGGCAGGAACCAGTGGATGCCTTTGTACAATGCAAAATCCCACAACTTCTCCATCGAAATTCTAACTAAGGTGGTTCCCAAGAATTCAAAATACCTTTATTCTTCAGAGGCGTCAATAAAATAATTATTAATATTGACTAAAAAGAAACATTTTGCTATGAAAAATGTTTCATCTACACTATAAATGGTGCATTTGAGTCGAGTAATGTACTGTTTTATATGAATCTCTTTTATGTCTTTTACTTTTGAGGATTCTGGCAACTTGAGAGTACAACTTATAACCTTGAAACTAGTATTATATATATCCGCTACAGTGTGAATATTAGGTATACAGCTCCTTTAGCATTCTGATGTTCATGTGTCTTCCAATTTTTCTGCTGCAACTCAGCCACCTTTTCATTTGTGTATACGGTTACAAAGTAAAGAAAAGGCAAGAATGATTATGATGAAATCAAGTTAAATATTTGGGTAAAGCAAACACAAAATATGGAAAAGATTGAAACTTTAAGGTGACTTTCCTTAAAATTTTGTTGTAGCAATGCTTATTTGATAAGGAATCAAATGAATTAAGTATAAGTTATCTAAACCTGTGACAAAGTATTACTTGTTAAGGTAATTTGGACAAGCTTAATTGCGACCTGCAACCTGGTGGCAGCTTCATTTAGAAAAATAAAAGGGTATTAGATGGAACAAACAGTCTAACTTTCTGCTGCCTGCATACAAATTGAGGAACCGACTCTTAAACTCTTTGATTCTTTGGCTTGTTGGATAATTTAAGATGATCCAACTCTTCTCTTTTTATCAGCATACATCACCCAGTCCTGGATAGGAACAATTTGTGTTCCATGCTAATCAACCAATGTCAAACATTATATCTCCCTCCATTAGCATGTTAACATTGTCACTGAGCATGCTAACCTGCCGGCTGATGTTGACAAGCTCAAGTTGCAGCCTCAAAAAAGTGCTAGTGTGGTTGCACAATCTTGTTAGTTTACCAATAAAATTCCCAGAGTATTAAAGGGGAACAAAGAGCAGTCACAAGCCTGAATAGAAAGTAATTCTCTAAATGCTACTATTAATTCTGGTTGTATTATTTAACAAAACATATCATGCAATTTGTCATAAATTCAGCAGTTACAGCAGCTTTTTGGAGAGTAGAAACATGGAAAATCTGTTACTGAGATCTGTGTTATTTGAATTGAGATTTGATGCCTTGAATGTGAAGATTTATTCTGCCAACATTGTTTTTTACTACTTTTGGTTGTTGTGCATCAACTCCTAAACTGTAGCTTTAACCTTTAAACAGGGGAAAGTTGTGCAATGAAGGACTGACAGTCATTAGTATGCAGAGACCTTGGAGCAGATAATAATCTGTTGTCCATCTCGGCCGGCTGATGCAGGCGGGGAATAAGCAGCACCTCGGTGTTCAACATTCTGCTGAGCCTTTATGGGATGCTCTGATATGCTTAAAGGAGCTCATCCAAAATTTCTCCACATCAGCAATGCCAAGTGGTGCAGGGCTGCCTTCAGATGCCCCAGCGCAGACATTTGTGAAATTCATCGGACCTGTTCTGATGTCTGCTTCACCTGTGTGGGCTGGCCAGAGGCTGGAAAGTAAGCAGGTTTTTTAACTCCAGTAATGTTTTAATTATGTCGACTTGTGGGAATTTTCTATTTCACTTTAAAGCTTATTATTTATAGCTCCGCACATCAAAGCCAGTATACTTGCTTTCACTCACTGCAATGAAGTTACTTCTTAACTTTTGAGGAAAGCTGTAATTAGTAAAGTGGTTTTAAACAAAAAAAGGAAAAACGAAGGGACAACTTCAGAGATATGATGTATAAACTGCACTGTCAGTCATCTCCGCACACTTAGGCCAACAAAAGGTTTAATACAATGCAGAAGAAGCTCTCATCTTATATATAAATGCAAGGACATCACTGAGCACGCATTTTATTTCTGCATTTGCCCTTCTAGTGCAGAGAGAAAATTTCACTGACATTCTCGATGTTTTTCTTTCAGACTGACACTTTCGTTGATACTTTGCAGACTGTCAAAGAAAAAAATGAATCTTTTCAATCGCCATAGTGGCATAGCAGCGTCCCTGAGCCTCGAAGACACTCTCTGTTTTGCTCAAGGACACTTCAGTAGAACAGATGTTTGCTGTCACAGGTGACAAAATGTGTCTCACTATGACTGAAGGGTGATGTCTCTGCTTACCTTCACGCGCCAACTGCGAGGTTTGTTTTTACAAATAACCTTTTACTAACATAGCTTTTTCAGATTTGATGAGACATTGAAAATCAGACAAAGACAAATTAAGTTTCCCACATAAACCCATAATAAATAGTGGCATTGTCAGTTTATTGCATTTTTTTTTAACCTCAAATCATATAATAATGACAATAATCAAGTCATAGGTTACATTACTGGCACTGCGTCTCACTATATGTTGAAACTCTTAGAGAGATATGAATTAGCAGCAGTTTACCATCCTCACCTCTTTTACTGCTAACTATCACTGTTTGTTACTGCTGCTAATTGAGCTCTTGTGACTCATCTATTAAAATTAAAACGCAAATGTTCAATGTCATTATGAATTTCAAAGTCACAATACTAATCATAAATTCTGAATTAGATGTTTCTGTGTATTGGCTTTCATCTGGAGTAGATAGAGATGTAATTATTTAAAGATATGACTTAAAGATAAAAAAGTAAAAAAGTATTTGCCCCCCTAAAGAAATGTTCTATTTTTGCATATTTCTCACATTTAAGTGTTTCAGATCATCAAACTAATATTTATATTTATTGAATATAAGACAGAGATAACCTACAAAACATTAAATTCCCTTTTTTAAATGATTATTTCTTAAAGATTTATTGAAAACCTATATCATGACCTGTGAAACAGTAGTATTCTCCTAAACCTAATTGGACCATCCTTGGCAGCATCAACTGCAGTTAAATGTTTGTTGCAGCTTGGGATCAGTCTTTTACATCACCATGGAGGAATTTGGGCCTGCTCTTCTCTGCAAAAGAGTTTAAATTCAGTCACAATAGATAGTTTTCCGGCATGAACTGCCCTTTAAAGGTCTTGCCACAGCATCTCAATAGGATTCAAGTCCAGACTTTGACTCAGCCACTCCAGAACCTTAATTTTGCTTCTTCATGAACTGATGGGTGGATATTCTGAGAGCAGAATTCATGGCTCCATCAATTATGACAAGTTGTCCAGGTCCTCAAAGCATCACACTACCACCACCACAGTGTTTCACTGTTGGTATGATGTTCTTCTTGTGGAATGCAGTATTAGCTTGACACCAGATGTAACGGGACCCATGTCTTCGGAAAAGTTTCACCTTTGACTCATCAGTCCACAGGATGTTATCTAGATAGCTTTTGCAAATGTCTGACAAGCCTTTATGTTCTTATTTGTCAGGAGGGGTTTGCACCTTGCAACTCTCCCATGGAGGACATTTTCACCCAACATCTCCTTTAATGTGGAGTCCTGTAGATCTTAACTGAATCCAGAGAGGCCTGCAGATCTTTTGATGTTTGTCTGGGTTCTTTTGTGACCTCCTGGATTAGATATTGGAGAAATATTGATCGGCCGGCCACTCCTGGGAAGGTTCACCACTGTTCCATGTTTTTCCATTTGTGGATAATTTCTCCTGTGGTTCTCTGGAGTCCCAGAGCCTCAGCAATGGCTTTGTAACCCTTCCCAGACTGATAAATGTCACTAACTGTTTTTCACATCTGTTCTTGAATCTCTTTAGAACGTGGCATCATGTGCTGCTTTTTGAGATCCTCTAGCTGCTTCACAATGCCAGTGGTGTTTAGATTTAACAAGCCTGGTGATAATCATATGTTGGTGTGGCTGGTGAAATTGAACCCAGCGGCCAAATAAACTTGGTCATTTGGTAGATTGGTAGCTAAGGGGCAATTACATTTTTACATCAGGCAATGTGAGCTGGACAGCAATTTTCCTTCAAAAGTAAAATCATCATCTAAAAACTGCAGTTTGTGGTTTCTGACATTAAAATTAGTTTGATGATCTGAAACATGTCTGGTAAATATGGAAAAATAGAAGACTTCTGTACTACTTTTACTGTACCAATACTTTTTCACGGCACTGTACTTGGCAAATGGACCTTTGTTCAGCATCAGAAGTTGCCAAGTTGAAAGGACATATCAGTATGAGAATAGTCATTACTTCCACCATTAAAAATTTAAAATAGAATATATAATGAATGTATTCCAGCATAATGTATTTATTATTTATTTATTTCACTCTTGATAACTGTATTTGACAAATTAGCCAATGCTGTTAGATGTTATGCATTTATGTGAAACCTGTGATGATACAAAATGCCTCTCACTTAGCAAACAAATCCATGTAAAATTATAGAACCCATGCTTTTTTTCTGTCACTTATTATCTCCTTTTAGAAATAATTCAGCAGTATAAAAATTTCATTAATTTATTAATTATTAATTTGACAGTTTTATTTCTTAAATAAAAAGGCGGTATTTGTGAAATTATGGCAAATTTATGAATGTATCCCCACCATATTTTAATGCCAACAACAAAAATGTCACAAGTTTTAATGTTATTTTACATTTGACATGCTTTTGTAATTTATGGATATTTCTGTATATTTCCAAAATGGGGGAAAAAAATCATGAAATAAAAAGTTAAAAAAAATAAATAAATAAAAAAATCAGACATTGCATTGCAGTGCAATTTATTAATTACTGACTAATTAACATCATGTATTTAAAACATTTCAATTTTTTCTCCTTCTGTATTAAGCCTGAATTTAAGAGTTTCATCCATTAAATAAGAAGAAAATATTGGTAAGATCATGAAACAATTGTGAATGTAACCTCACATTATTTTAATGTCAAAAAAATTTTTCTTTCAACATAACAAATGTTACAGGTTTTAATGCTATTTTACATTAGATTCACAGAATATTTTTGTAATTTTACTGATATTTTTTCTATATCTCTAAAAAAAAATAAAAATGGTCAAATAAAAAGGAAAAATTCCTCCAAAATTACAGATTTTCTTTATAGTGCAATTTATTAATTATTCAGTCCCTCCAGGATTTCGCGGGCGTTTGTTATGATTGTTCCAGCCATGGAAATGCCTGAATTTGCGGCAGCTTTTCTAAAAAGTTTGTGATGTAAGTTGCAATGTTTTAAACTTATTTGTTGGGATGAAATTGTGGGAGACAGTAAAAAACATGCCAAAAAGTTGCATTTTTTTCTTTGTTTTGTATAATTCATTAAAAATTTTAAAAGTTTAAAAAGGTAATTTAATTGTGATTGCAAAACATCGCGAATTCCTAGAGGGACTGATTACTGACTAATAATAGGCATCATTTGGACCATTGCATGAAACATCTTGACCTCCTCGGTCTTTGCTATCTCAGGCTTAGAGGTCAAATGGGAATAGATTTCCACAGAGGTACACTGGAACAGAAACACTGTGACTCCTTCGTATGATATGATGCAGAGTTCAGCAGCTAAACATCCATAGGAGTCTTTTTTTCCTTCCCAGGAACAAAGCAATCTCATGTCTCCGAAGACAAACTGAATCAAAAGCTATACAGTAATTAGCAGCAGCCAGATACGCTCCGGGCCTTCCTGTTCTCTTCTATTTGCTGAGTGCATCATTTGTGAATTTCCCCTTATCAATGTGAACGGACATGGACGTTTTCATTGGGTTTAACAATCAGTTCAGGTTTGTGGAATCCAATTTCTTTCTGAAATAACTGTTTCGATAAAGTCAACCATGGAAAACAATCCCAAAGTCTCTATTCTTGTGGACTGTATTTCTTCAGAGGCTGTGCCACTGAATAATAATAGTCACAGACACTATGTGCTTCTATAAATCTTTCAGGAAGTTCTTTCCTGTAAAAACTGTCATTACAATTGATGGGTTTTGATGCTGTTTCAAAACCTTTTGATTCTACTTGCTTGATGCTCTTTTACACAAAGGCCAACTACATTAAATGATGACTAAAATACAATAAAAAAGACAAACTTACACTAGTATGTTTGTCTTTTTTTCTTATGTTTATCTGGGGTATTTCAGTGAGTCAAACTAGAAGCCTTAGAAATAAAAGCAAACAAAATGATCAATAATGTTTCAAAGAGGACCCTTCTCCTTTGTTTATGAAAATCAGTTTGCTGCTTCCTCCACTCAATTTTTTTCTCCTTCTGCTTAGTGAAGTAGCTGCAAAGCTGATGTCAAAGATGAGTGTTGGTCGATTTTTTGTGCTCTGGTTTGTGTTTTTATGGCAACTGACAAACTGTATTGATGCATGTTCTGAAATGGCAGTAAATCCAGAAGCCAAACCTATAGAAGCAACTCAGCAGAAAAGTAGAAAAAAGAAATTCTTATCCCTGTCAAGCCACTTCACACTTGTATCATGATTTCTTTCTGTACTTTTCCTACCTGACAAACTCAGCCTTAAAAAGATGTCTACTATGAAATTGCACCAACATGACACAAAGTGTCCCTCCTTATTCATGCTGAGGGCGACTGAAAAATGTTATTTTCATTGCAGTGTCAAGGAAAGGCTGAACATTAGTTCTACTGTAGAACTCTATCAACTGTCATCGCCTGCAAAGCCTCAAGAGACTAAATATAATCTGAAACATATTACATGACTTTTACTAAGTTGGAGGCCGACATCTTTTCAGTCCATCACTTCACCCAGAGTCAGTCAACTGGTAAATATGCCACTTATATTCATTAGACATTGGCTCATATAGAGAGTAATTATTTGGAGTCCTGTGCCTCCATCCGGTTAGTGCAGGAGTCAATTAGGGTGAACAACTGAATGTTAACTGGCTCATTAGATGGCGGGAAACAAAGCAAATGCCACATTTCCATAGGAGTGCTGCCACTTTGCTGAGTGAAGAGTCAGCAGGCCAAACATAAAGTAGCTCAGACGATCCATACACAGGATTTAATAACTGGAATCAACACGCTAAACATCACCACAATAAACAACTGAAGGCTCAGCTGCTGGTAAATACAGTATTATTGTCCTGTAATGAAACACGGAGAACATGTGATTAAAGCTGCACACATTTATTTTCTTTACCGATTCTGAGAGTTATACCTGAGATTAAAGAATTCTTTCTTTGAATGTCTGTCATACCAAAGACATAAAAATACTCAGACTTAATAAAACAGAATCAATTTCTGGTTGAAAAAATTCCTTTCTGGAACATTTTGGAGATGATAGACGGCATTCAGCTGTGTAAAAGGTCAGTATGTGGACAAACACCGGCTGAGTTCTAAAAACGTTGGAAAAAGAGAAGCAACCACTTGGTATTTTCTCTTTTGAAGTGGAGCTGCAACAATTATGTTATTGTCAACTATAATATAAACATTTTATTTGCTATTTCGCTAATCTATTAATTGGTCTGAGCAATTTTCAAGAAAGAAAATGAACATCTTTGCAAATATTCTTTCTGACATTTCTTTTTTTTTTCTTTTTAAAAAAATAATTGACAATTATTCAAGAGTAAAATTAACTGTCAGTTTTAGTCCTATTTTTAGAGGTCACTCTATGGGTATATAAGAAAATAACAATCTGACAGATTCAAAATGTCAGAGTGATAATCCACAAGAAAAATCTGAATGTAATTATTTCACATCTTACCCTGAGGCCTTTTGAGTCTTCTTTGTCTTCATATACAAAGTTAAAGCTTTTATTGATATCTGTTGTTTTTGTCTGTTTCTACCAAACACTAAATACACACCATCCACATTTAATACATGTAAGGCTGTGATTAATGGTTATTTTTTATGCTTGCTTTATCTACTGAGTATAGTTTTTTTTTTTAATTAACTAATTAAGTTAACCTATAAAATGTGGGGAAAATGTCCAACACAAAATTTTCAGGGTGAAAAAGCTGAATTCTCATCACTTGGTTTGTTCAACAGACAAAGCCAAAAATCTTCTGTTCATAATGACAGAGGAAAAGCAAAACCTCAAATCTGACAAGCCGGAAGCAAAAATAGCACAATAAAATAGTTCTAAAAATAACTCGGATGATTAAATGGGCGTTGAAATAGCTTGTTTTTGGCTGAAAAACCAGTAAGGTATGAAACCTCGCAACACTGCGGAGCTCACACATTCATATGATAATACTGAGGCTTATTTATATATGTGCAATGCAAAATGTGGCTCCCTTTCATAGAAATAACAAGCACTGTTATACACCGCTGGACAAAAACAGGCACAAATGATAGACCCCTGAATTAAAAAGAGAATATATATATACTGTTTATGGCTTTATTGATGTTAACGGTGATATTGAGAGAACCAATTACCATTTGGTCAGATCATTTTACAACATTTATGATTGAATAAGTTCAGATGACAAGAAACAGCCCCGCTGTAGACGCTTGTTTACAACCTTTTGTCTGGTGAGTTGTGTAGATTGTTATCTGCAGCGAGGACAGATCCAGCTGAACAAATAACCCAGCATCACACACGCAGCCACACGAGGGGATGTACGATACGGAGCCTGACAGATGTAACGAGCAGACTTTTGGGGTGGCGATGAAAAACGAGGAATAAGAAGAGTCACTCTGGACAACAGAGGAACCGCATTTCCTTTCTAAGTGGCAAAGGAAGTGATACTCAAGTATCTCGACCACGGAGTTGGCTGCAACTAATCGCCTACAGTCTGACAGTATTATAGCCAGCAACACACCAGGACACCTTCCAACAGAGCGGAGAATTAAAAAAAAAAAAAAACACAATGAAAATAAATTATCTGCAAAATAAAGCCCACGCATATGCATTCACACTCAGTCAAATGAGGCTGGTTTTCTTCTTCCTGCTCACAAATGCGAGGAGGCTGCAGAGAGAGTGAGGTAAGCACAGGAGAAATGTTATTCAATTTTTGTTCTCATCCATCTCTGTATATCACCATGACTCTACTGAAAGTGTTTTCCTATTGGCAAATGTGGCAGCGCTTCGGTAATAAATCATGAGCAAAAAGCTGTGGCCCCCAGCTCAGCCGACATGATTCTCGACAATTGGATTTCTCCTCCTGTGCTTTCGTTGTCGCGGCACCACGAGGAACAGTTCAGCCGCCAACAGAACACAAGTCCTGCATCCACTGTTGGTTAATTAATAAATATTAGTATTTTTCGTCATTTTATTGCCACAAGCTCACTCAAAAGTCACTTTAAAGTCACATTCAAAGGCATTATTATTGTAATTTGTGCAGTTTAAGTGTTAACCGCACTAATAAAATAAGAATTTCACATTAACAATGAAATGTGCAGTTCATTGAAAACATCCATTAATAAAGGCTGGATGTGTTTCTTTCCCCCGCAGGTGAAATGTAAAGCCATGCAAAATAAACCATGCAACCGCATGCACGTATTGCGCATACTCGAGCCTCTTCTTTCTTTCCGCAACTACTACTAATACAAACTGTAAGCATAACAATTGGACCTGCGAGCGATGTTAAACATTTGCAGCTGTGCCCTCTTGCCTGTGCAATTTCCATCAACTGTCCAAGAAAAAAATGGTGAGAGGTGTTTAGTGAAAGGAGGCAAAAAAAAATGCAAATTAGTAACCAGAAATTGGATTTGCGTGAGCCAGAGAAGCATCCTGAAAAAAAAAACGATGTGAGGAGCTTCACACAGCCAGAGACAAAAGAGAGAGAGAGAGAGAGGGGAAAAAAGACGAGAGTGGGAGTGGAGGTGGGTGCGAACAACAGCCACTGTAAGAGTTTTGAAGAGACGGTAAATGATCCACGGGGTGAACGAGTGCAGGCCTCGTTACACTCAGCAATTACCAAACATAACAGCCCTTATAAGGACAGGCTGCCTATAATTCTGTAGTTTGCTTTCATTTGTTCTTCTCTCGGGTTGTTTATGTGCTGTGATGGCAGGATGATGCCTGTGAACATTTCTCAAGACAGACACAGTGGAAGGCTTTTACATTTAGGAGAAGATTTTCTTTATTGATAAAAACCCCAGAAATGCTTAATTGTGAATCCCTTTTGCTCGTTTGCATCTTGGACAAGTTTAACGGTGCCAATAAGGCCTGTGAAGTTGAACGTCTTTTCTCTGCACTAGCAGATGGGGAGCAAAAGAGCATCAGAGCATGACAATATAATGAGTCTACTAATCATAGCACTCAGCCAAGCAGACAGTAAAGCCATTGTCAACAGTTAAAATACTGGAAACTAGGGACAAAAACTTTCATGTGGAAGGTCCCCAAGTAGGAATCAGCAAGTGGACAAATAGATTCTGAATGGAGACACTTTATCACCATAACACTGGATGAGCCAATACTGTATAGTGCTGCAGTAATGTTTTACAGTTAGACCCTGACAATGCTGGACTTTTGGAGGCAAAAACTTCTAATATACTGTGTGTGTGTGTGTATATATATATATATACAGACGTATATATATAAAGACATAGACACCGATTGACTTTGCACCACTGTTTGCTCTGCTACATGTGCTGCAGGCAGTGCTGAAAGAGTTGTAAACAATGAAGTTAAAGCCGCTCTGCTGGACACATCATGCAATGACACCATTATACAGTTTTAGTACTGGTCAACATGCTAGCTGCTGTCTATGTGAAAGGTCAACAGTGTAGCTTTCACTCCATTGTTTACATCACTGCCTGCAGTACATGTAGCAGAGCAAACAGTGGTGTGAAGTCAAGTGGTGTCTTTACAGTAAGCTTCTAAATAGTTTGTGAAATACATAGCTTTAAAGTTGTTCAACAATGTCCTCATCATTTTCCTTTTTCAGGGTAACGCTAACTTACTCTAAGTACACATACATAACATGTAGAGTGGATATACTGGTAATAGAAGTTTTTGGCTCCATATACAGTTTTCATATTGGACAACATACTACAGTATGTGAAAGGTCAACCAACTGCCATATCAGATGGGCTCTAGTTACAGTAAATGTAATGCACAGTTCATTCATTTAACCTTTATTTACAACTCAAGGAATTATTGAGGGCATGTCCTCATGTTCAAGGATGCTGAGCATCAAAACAGAATAAATAGGGTAATAATTAATGAGAGAGCAACAGAACAACAGTGGAGTAGTCTTTAATCATGCTCTTAAATTTACCCACAGGTACAGTTAACCCTTAATGGCAGATGTAAAATGCTGCAGGTGTGTGCATCACAATAACTAAAAGCAGTTTCCCCAATGCACACAGGATTTTAAGCATTAGCCAATTGCTTGAATAAGCTGAGTAATGTCTTCAGGACCAGTTTAACAGAGAGCTCGTGTTTGGTTCCATCTTGCTGTTCAGTGCCTTGTAAATAAAAACAAACCATTGTCTGTCATGTCTTACTGCTCGAGATGCTACAGTATTTTGTGTTTGTAATAGCAATCACCGCATCAACATATTTTAAGCCTCATGTGCCCATGAAGACATTACTGTCCTTCTCATTTTTTAATTTCAGATAATTTTGACAGTGTTAATGTATTTGGTGCAAAATTGATAAAGATATGTATTTTTTGGGGAATTCTGAAATTTTTACCTCAGCCCCCATAACACATTGTTAATACACCGTGTATGCAAAAAAGTTACACTCAGGTCCTTAAGGACAAAAATGAAAAATCAAAGAATGAAAGTTGTTGTTAATCACTCACACATTCCAGACTGTTATCATAAAAAAAGTTAATTTCCCACTCAACTCTTGTTTTATGGAAAATAAAGCATTTTAACTTCTTTTTAATAAACAACTGTGACAGCATATAAACAAACTGATATTTGAAGGGTTAACATCCTGAAAATGGATGAATATTTGGTAATTGTGGTCAGAACCGATGTACATTAAAAGGGATAAGTCACTGAAAGTGAAAAAAAATACTGATATACAACATTTTATTGGCATTGTTTTTGATGTGGATATTTTTGACCTTAAGGACCTGAGTGTAACTTTTTTTAAAGTGATAGCTAAGGGTTAAAGACTTTATGGAGGACTTTATCTCACCAACTAGCCCCTGAACCTAAAATGGATTCAGCTAATGAAAACCAGCTTTCCTTCTTTTTTAAGATACCTCAGTTTGAAGACCAGAAAATACTTTATTTTCCATTTAAATATGTTTTCCATTATTATAGCATGGTGCTGCTAACAGTGACAAACCCACCAACAATGACAACCATCTCTGCTGTTCCCGCTCAGCTTCCCTCAGCTCATGGTTTCAATTTTGTTCAATACCACAAGTGTGGAGCCCTCAGCTATGCAGCAGATCTTCAATTATTGAAATAGTTCAGCTGAAAAGATATTTTTAAAGCACTGAAATATGTTGATTATACCACATAGGGAAGATGACACATGCTCTGCAAAGTCAGTCTAGTCTTACAAATGCCATTAGATACAAATAGATCAATAAGGCACCTCATATAAACTATTTTTAAACATATATATGCAATATAAGCATAGTGCAGCAGCTGGACTTTTATACTTGTGTTACATAGCAGTGGAATAAAGTATAAAAATATATGGTCATTTCAGACACTGCTACAAATAGATATAGGTAATGTTTCTTTATAGGCACAATTGGTCTTTCATGCCTTGTGATCTTTCTCAACAAAGGTTCACTGTGGAGTCCTTGTTTCCATTCTGTCTTGTTATACACATCAATTTCTAAATGTTCAAAGACTATTTCTTTCCACAGCAGCAAACGAGACGCCTCCCATTTGCCTGTGAAGTCTAATAGTCTACTAATGACAACTAGCCCTGAAATTGTTAAATATTGCCTCACGGCCCTGTGTATTTGAGGTGACATAAAAAAAACCTAATTATGATCAGTCTGAGGGTCTCATTTTTGGCTCCTGAAGTGGCACAGAATAAATTAACAAGCAGCAAATGTTTGAAAATAAAAACTCCCACAAGAAGAACTAGACTGGGATTTTGAAAAAAAAAAATACTAGGGAGCATCTTTTACAGCCATGACAAACTGTTTTCTATCTCATCCTCTAATTGGTTTAGACTCAAGTAATGAAACACTCAATTAGTTATGTTGTTTCATCTAACCGACAGTCTAAACCCCAAATACAGATGGGTGACAAATTAAAGGAAAAAAAAAACAAATGATGATGAATTCAGTTGCTTCTGCACAGATGCACTTCATTGCACATTTTAAAAAATAACATCCAGCCATGCAGCGGTATTATAGTAGGGCTACAGTCCATAACCCACTTACTAAAAACATGTATGAACAGTTGAGAGTTCAATTTAGCAAAATACGGGTCAGATGAGTCATCCTTCACCATATGCTCCACAAGTGGGCGGATGCATGTGCAGCATATAACAAGAAAACAGTGCAGGCTTCAATGCAATTTGGTGGTTCTGTTGTGCTATAGGAGGCATTTTGCTGGCATTGTTTGGCTCCACTTGTTCCCTTAGAGGAAAGTTTTTACTGCAATTTAATGCAAAGTTGTTCCGAAGGATTAATTTCATCATGTGATGACACATTTCTACCCTGATAGGGCATCCACAGGGCACAATGGGTAACTGCATGGTAAGAAAACGATGCAAATCATATGCTTTGACTCTCACAGTCACCAGATCTCAATCAAATGAACCACCAATGGAACATTTTGGACCAGTGTGTTTGACAGTACTCTCCACCAGCATCATGAAAACACCAAATGAGCTAATATTTGTTTAGAAAAAAGAAGTTTCATCCCTGCAGTGGACTTCCAAAGTCTGTAGCACTGCAGCAGCTCTGGTGGTCCAACACTTTACTAAGACACTTTATGTGACAGGTGGAAATAGTCCTTTTTAGGTTTTTATTTTTTATCCTTATTGTACTTTTGTATTTCTTGTGGTTTGTCCAACTATGCTTCATTTCAGTCTAGTTACTGTAATACATAACTTTCCCCGATAACCGATCAAAGATCTTATCTTTATGTAGGTTTTTCCTTCACATCTGTATATTCAATGTGGCATAAACACTGAAAAAAGCAGAAGCTAGAACCAGTAAGTGAGGATGTTTGCCACTTCAAGGAGGCAAAATTACTTCTTTTGAACAAGGATGGTACCAAAGTCCAGCATTAAATGGGCCCTGAGGCTGAATCTTTCAAGACGGGAGCATCAATAAGTTCAGATTTTATCAGTTCCACTATTAGTACTGGAGAAATTAAGAAAATAGATTTCCTATTTGTTATTTCCACATAAACATCGCCTTGCATACGTGATTTCATCAATGTTGTGATCATTTTTCGCTATTTCCAAATCCAGAAGAGAGTTCACTCTCACCGGGTCTGTGTGCAAAGGACACACCGAGACCCCAGTGAGCTCTCAGGAACAGCAGGGGTGAGAAGTCAACAACCAAACATGTGGTTACACTTCTCCAGACTCCATGCTGCCTAAGTTCACACATGTCACACATGCAACAAGTGATCAGAAACATGATCAATCTGGGAAAGCATCCAGAGGAAGATCACCACATACATATTACAAGTGTAAAGTTTTGTGCTGCTTATCTCTCACTGCTCCAGGTATGCTGGCAGTTTACAGCCCACACATGGAGTTTAGTATGGTATAAGAAAATAGGTTTATGATTAACAGTGGTCAGCTGATACTTTAGTTATGGGTGTGTTTAAAACCCGAAATGGTCAGAGCAGGAAGGGGACCAAAAACTAAATAAATAAATAAAATAATATAATATAGTGGAGAAGGGAGCATATAGAAAAGGGGGATTATGAGTTGTAGGCAGTATTAAAAATATGATATGTGTTTTTATGGATCTCTTAAATATGAAGAGTGAAGAGGATTCTCTGATGAAGGCAAGAACAATATTTTTATAAAGTAATGAAATTTTTTTGTTTCTAATAAGTTTAATTTCTCTCAAAAAATGTCAAAGGGAACTGATAAGAGTATCAACAAAGTTCTCTATCAGTAAGCAGTATCAGTCAGAGACAATAGTCATCTCTGGAAAATGACAGACCATTCATTTTCTGTGGATCAACTAAGCAACTAATTAACCAATTATTTCAGTAGTTTTTCTTAGCCCCCAGTAAGAACTAAATCTACAGCAGACTGCAGCTACTATTGTGTAAATTAAATTGGCAAAGGTATGTTTCGTATATATCATAGAATAACAATAATAATAATAATCATAATGCATTGGTTTTATATAGCGCTTTTCTAGACACTCAAAGATGCTTTACATTGCATTATTCATTCACTCCATACTCGATGGTGGTAAGCTATGTATGTAGCCACAGCTGCCCTGGGGTAAACTGACGGAGGGGAGGCTGCTAGTCTGCACCATCGGCCCCTCCGACCACCACCAACCATTCACTCTCACACTGCATTCACCCAGACTTCCTGGTGTTCCCTCACAGTCTCCCATCCAGGTACTGACCAGGCCCAACCTTGCTAAACTTCCGAGACCTGACGGGATCAGGCATCCACAAGGCGGTATGGCCAAAAACAGTGATGTAACACTGGATGTAGAACTGCATGTGTTTTTAATAACGTTATAATGCAAATAGAAATATTTAAACATTTTAAAAGGCTGCACTCAATGGGAGTTCGGTTTAGTATTAATAAGAAAAAAAATTATTAATCCTTTGTTCACTTGAGCATTTCTAATTACACTTTACCATTCTGTTGCTATGTGTTGTTAATTAATTCACTTGTCTGAGAGGCGACACGGTGCTGCAACCAGGTTCTATGCAGGCTTCAGCACCAAGGACAGCTCCTTCAGTAAAAGCAGTTCTCTATGAACCACTTTCATCCACTGATGTAGGAAAACCAAACATGTGTGTCATTACCTCAATGCAGTTCTTGAGAAAAAGTGGATGTTTAGAGATTTGGGTAATTAAGATTCACATTTAGACTATATGGCTGCTTTAAAATAGCCATGGTGCGCTGAATATACTGCAGGAGCCATTTAGTTTTTAATTTGATCCACCTTCATGTCCTTATTGTTTCCTTGCAGCTTTTTGTTACTCTCAGCTGGCAGCGTTCTGCATAACTAAACTAAACAGAACTGTGGCTTAAAAAATGAATCGGATAACTTAAATTTCTCTTTGAATTCTCCACCACATCTAATATATGATATGTTTTTGTGTGTTTTTACATTTTCAGCGTGCATTCTTCAGTGACATGCTTCTGTGCACATGAAAATTACAGAAGTAGCTCGAGCTCTGGTGATTATTTCAATCAAACAGCTCAATTTGCTGTGGCATTACACCAAGATATGTAATCTGATATATATATATACCTTGAATATCTCCTTGTTCAAACACAACCTTTACACTAAAAAATGCATTAAAAGCCACTTTCATTCATAAAAAGGGAAAATTTAACCTTTTTTTTGATATTCTGGGATTTATTAAGCAAGATATTATAAAAATGTATTATCCATGACCTGTCCTTTCAGCGCCATATGCCACTTGCTGCCACACATACCCAGGATCTCAGACAGCTTTTGAAATTAGTGACCGATGACATTAAACCTCATAATGGTGTTACGCTCCGACACCCATTTTATTAGACAAAACCATGAGCGATGATGAGGGTTATTTATTGTCTACATGTGTAAAGCTCATCACCACTCGCTGTAATAAGGGCAAGTTAAATATACACCATGCAGATATTCCAGGCGCCTTTATGTTTGCATTTCTTTTTAAGCACACAATACCATCAAGGGGGTTTTATGTTCGGTCCCAAATTCACTCGGCAACATGGCAACAAGCCCAAAACATACAGCCAGAGTCAGAAAGAAGAATCTTCAGAGACAAGAAGAAGGAGTCCTGCAGCAGATGGTATATTTCCCCCCACAGAGCTCTGGTCTCCACATGATCGAGTCGGTCTGGGATTACATGAAGAGACAGAAAGAACTCTTTAAACCCACACAAGAACTTTTCCAAGAAGTGTCTTCGATATAAATAAGATAAACACCCTTTTTTTAAAAGAAAAAAAAAACAAACCTCCTCCTAATTTCAGTGCACATTCCTTGTATAGGTTTTGTCCTGCTTGCTGCAAGGTTGTAGCACAAATAATCAGACAAAACGTGTTATTCTTGAGGGAACTGATCCTGTTTTTTTTAATTCCACTTTTTCTCACACCTTTTGCTGCTGCTTGCTGAGAAGCAAACTTCAATTAGTGTTCAATAAAAGAGAAAGGTCAAAGATGCAGCTTTCGACTGTAAGTGTTTAACTCGCTGTTTGGTGCTATCACCGTTTTGATCTGTAAATGGCTGATCCTTTTTTGTGTGTTACAGCGATGCAGAGAATTACATAACTCGGATCCTTCATTCTCATATCTATAGAAAAAATGTTTGATTAGAGGAATGATAAGAAAGATATCATCTGCTCTGTTGCAGATTAACCTTCTCCGCTCAGAGGAGACTACTTTCCAGTATATTTTATAATCCACTTCATATAACAAAAGCTATATTCCCTTTCATCTCACAGATGCCCTATAGGCCACGGAAAAATCTGCAAACGGAGAACCTTGAGTCGAGCTGAAACAAAAGCTTAGATAAAAACAGGAGGGCTGTGCTGCCTTTTCCCATGACACATCTCAGAGGAGAGAACAGTAGCGACGGCAGCATGTTAGTAGTACTGACATATCTGTGTTTATCATAACAGCGTCTTACATGCAACAAAACATTTCCGCAGAAGTACTTTCAGTGAGATGCTGAATTATATATTTTTACAAGCCTCAATACTCACTGATATTGTATCATTAACAATGTACTAGTGTGAGTGAAAGGTAGCATGTATTCTAATCACAAAATGGCTTTAAGGAAATTATTTTAAAATTCCTTTTGTTTTTGTCCCATAATATTACTAGAAAATAACTGAAGTGAGTTCTATTTTTTAGGACTAGTTTAATATTGCACAGTGTATGATTGAAGATTTATGATTTAAAAAGCAAAAAAAAGAAGTGCCTGATTTGGAGCCAAGAGCTTCAGCCTAAGATGGATCTCAGGTGGATTATTTTGTACAGAAAACCTGATTAACTGCAGAAAACAGGATATTAACAGCAAATGTTTCTGATCAGTTCTGAGAGCGTTGTATTAAAGGCCCTTAAGGTACATCACAGAGTGTTTTGTTTCTCTTAGAATACACCTGATTTCCACTGTTTGTTGCCAAATGTGGGTTGAAATAAGAGGGGATCGTGTCTTTGAAATCGGGGTTTCTAGGCCTCAGAATAAGCTGCCTGTGGCTGCAAAGATCTCATCATTTATTTATTGTTTCTTTTCAACAGACCTGCTTTCGTGTTACCTCCCTTTAGTGGGTGTTTTTTTTTTTTTTAATTCAGTTGTTTAAAAGCATCCCATAACAGAAATTATTGTAATTACAGATGCTGCAGTCATTACTGTTCCTGTTGTCTTTATTGTTATCATTGTTATTGTCATGACTGCCATTGCTATTATTGTCGTCATCATTGTTATTATTTCTACTGTTATTATCAGTGTTAGAGTTTTTATTACTATCGTCTTTATTGCTGACATTGCTGTTGTGATCATTGTTGCTAAATTCATGTTGTCACTTTGCATCTCTGAACGAAGACAAATGGACTAAGTAGCATTTCTGTGAAGACGTTTTGGCTCTTATCCGAGTGGCTTCATCAGGCCTGGATGAATGAGAACATTCACAGACCGACTGATATATCAGTTAACTGATATTATTTGGCAAAACGTGGCTATTACAGAAGTATCTCGATCAGCGTATGTGCTGTTCAGTATGATTTTTTTGTGTTTTTGTACAGAACATAAGGCAGAAAAACATACTTGGGGTAATTTAGGAATTCTTTAGAATACTCCTAGCACTGACTGCAGCAGCACATGCAGCAGAGTACGTATCTCAGATAGTGGTAACAGTAAGCTTCTAACTAGTTGGTGGAACACACTGCTGGACAGTTAATCAACAATGACCCCATTATTTTTACTTCTCAATATTTGTCTAACGCACACACACACACACACACACGCACACACACACACACACACACACACACACACACACACACACACACACACACACACACAGCAATTATTGCTGTTTTGTTTACAGTGTTATTTTTGTTGTTGCTACTATTATCATCACGGAGTCATCATTGTTGTTGCATTTGCCATTATAGCTGTTGTCATTGTTGCTGCATTGAAGAAAGTGGAGGATTTTTAAAGGACATTAAATGATTTGTTCAGGACATACAGGTTTCACTCTAAACAAATTGAACAAAGCTGGAATTAATTGAAAATGTACACTGGCAAAGAAAAAACAAACCGTTCCTATCTAACAGGTGATCGTAGCACCCCCATAAATCCAGTATGCACCTTCACTATAGTCTAGTTAAAACATGATGTTGTTTTATATCATTAAAGATATTTGTGCTTTGTGAGACAGTGAGGGGATTCTTTCTGAGTCATGTCATGAGTCAAGAATTTCCACTTTTCTTGTTATCATTTCCTACACTAAACAAATAAATGAGATTCCCCCCTCCCCCCCTTTTTACAGACTTATAAAAAAAAGTATATATTTAACTCTGTTCTAGCTAGAGGTAAGATGCAGTAATTGGAGCACATTCTGTACACCATAGCATGAGTGAATAATGGTATTAATCTTTACAAACTGCCTCATTAGTATCATCAACCACAGAGCGAGAGCGGGACCAAAGAGGCTCCCTGAGGCACGCCGAAAACGCTGCCCAACATCGCCCACATGAAAAGCTTAAACATACTGCAGGAAACAACATAAATCCAACTGGTGACCGGAATATCAAACAAAGCTATAATGGTAAAACTTGTCCTGCGTTCCTAAATAATGCATTACTGTGCCTAATTAATTCAGAAACAGCATGGGAAATATGATTTCCATCTTTATATAGCATTATGGAGGTGACTTACTTCAAATTTAAGTTACTATTCACAATGATGAACTACTATAATGGGCACATTATGGAAATTGAAGCAAAATAAACAACACTGAGCACCCTGAGGGTAATATATATTTCATCATTTTACTGCCGAATAAGCTGTCTGTTCTCTTCGTTGTTGACTTAAAACACTAAACTGGAGATACAGTCTGAGCTGTCGTGCATACGATTCACCATGTGTGACAGAGGCCTGCAGAGCTTGCAAAGCAGGTAACACCAGCTCCTCACAGCCAGAAGAAACAAACAGAATTATTTATATGTGTAAAATATTTATTTGGGATCTGTCTGTGCCCCCATTGCTAAAATATAACAAAGGTTATTCAGCAGAAAACCCAGAGTGGGCTGGAACATTGAAAGATTAATCCCTCCTCATTTCGCTGCTGTAACAGAAACACACTTGATGGTTTTGACACCTCAAGTAATTCAAAGGAAGGTCTATGTAAATAAGTTAGCAGGATAGGATATTCTAATTAACCTAGTGCATATAAAACTCTTAATGCACAACATGCAAATTCTCTGAAAATTAGAAATGTATCATATGCAGTGCAACACCTACACATCGTGGGTTTTCTCAGTGTGTCTCGATAATAATATTAATGAACTACATTGTGCGAAGCAAAATGGAAATCAGGATTGACCTTGTTGTTCAAATACCGCTGTGCTGCAAGAATACAGAGTAAACAGCCTCTTTTTTCAGGTTCCAGAGGAGATTTAAACAAAGGTTCACTGGGAGCTGCTGAAACCAAGACAAATACAGGAAATCTGTGTACAAGTGATACATCTGTATCTGTAAGGCTGTGGGTGTTATTTATTTATTTTGAATCCGAGCGAACGTGACTGTGAGAATGTGCAATTCGTTTTAAAATTACTCTTTTAAAAATTAGCTATGGTTCTTTATGGTTATCGAGAAGGGCAGTGGAGCATTCAGTGTGCTGACCTCTGTGTCGAAGCAGCAGCTCAAAGACCTGATTTTTATGACAGCTTTACTCACTGAACATCCTTTCAGGTATTTCACAATTAGCATCTATTTTAAGAGGCTCCTGCTTATATGCATGTATAATAGCTATGTGTGATGTCTGTCAATCGAAGGGCAGTCAGTGGTTTGAAATGTTCCAATAGCAAGCCTTTTGTGTTTGTCCAGTGTGTTGTAATGTGATTAAAAAGCTTTTTGAATTGGTAAATGGAACACTAGCTGGAAATCCTCCATCCGCACATTTGTTTTTTTCAAGATCATAGACTTGTTTTACCACACACAATCGCCCACATGAAGCCAAGGTGAAGTCAGCAAAGTAGCAGAATAAACTAAATATGTGACAAATTCTAGTTCAAGCAAAGCAACAAAAACAAAACAGCACTAATAACAATCGATTAAAAGGTCCCATATGGTAGAATTCCATTTTTAATGTGTTTTGTGAGAACTATGAAAACTATGAAGTGTAAACTAAAAGCTGTTAATTTACAAAGGTTTTTACTTACTTTCACTCGTCACCTACAGTCCACCAGCTTTTTCATTTTTTGGAGCTGCTTTTTCCAACTCTTAAACATCGCACCTACAAGCAATGCTCACCAAATGTTCTGCTGTCGGCTGCAAGAGTGAACACAAGAGTCTTAATGCACATCCAGCATCTGAGGAACTGAAGGTATAGTGCATTAGTTTTATTTTTTTAGGCAATGGCACCACAATATTAGGAAAATCTTTAGTGTTAATATGTTGTGCGGCTAATGTGGCTAAAAGTGCCATTAACTTTGACATATATATTTGTATGTCCGCAGGTCAGAGCTCTGTGGAAACTGTAAAGCTGAGATACATTCAAATAGTGAAAATTTTTAGAGCGATTTGAGTGACTGAGTGGTTTATTGTGTTTTTATGTTCCCTTCAGTGCTTCAGTGCAACCTAAACTCTGCTGCTCTTCAAATGTGTTTGCTTCTCTCTCACTCTCTGTGCTCACATATACTGTATTTAATACAGCCACATTCCTAAAGTGTTGTTGTTACTTACAACATGTTAACCGGCAGACACGTTGTAGCTATTTCCTAGTTGCATCTCTACACTACTAAAATACAGATAAGAAAACCTCAGCATCATCTGACAAACTCACCAAACACTTGAGCTAAAAGCAACAGCTATTTTAACAGATATTTTCATGACAAATGATCACTCAGAGAGAAAGTTAGAGACGTGTCGGCTGCCGTGTGGTCAATTACAGAAACACTGAGAGTCTTCTTCCTGAAGGGAGCGTGGACAGCAGAAGCAGTTTAGCTACATTTTAAAACTTCAGACACTAAAACAGTCCATTTAGAACAGGGACAAAACTCAGAGTTATACAGTAAAATGAACCATCTTTATCAGTATTTTGAGGAGAAAGACACATTCTTTGGGACAGACTCGCATTGATTTACCAAAAAGGGGCATAATATTGGACTTCAAGTGACACCCACTGAACTACAAACATTTCAGTCTGTCAACTCAGATTCATTATGTGACTAGAGAGTACAGTAGATTTTGACATCTAGGTTCTGTCCCTGACAAATGCACATGAGGCTCAGCACAGAAGAGATTGAGTAGAGATAATCATAAACTAAAGCCCAAACCTGAATTAGATCCATAGATTAATAACATTCAACCTGCTATGTGTGGTCTAGCAGGCCCAACCCCTGTATATGAGACCACTCTTCAGTAAAACACAGCCATCACTGTAGAAAACACACTCTCCAATGACCTGAGATGGACATGTTGAAACCCAGCAACGCACCTGATCCAGAGCAAAAGCCAGGATGTGTCCGTTAAGCAGCAGACCCACACACATTAAAAACCACCAGATTTCATTACATGAGCAAAACTAATGGCGCAGAGGAAAACTTCTCTTCCTATAAAATGTTATGTGATGGTGGTAGAAAAAAAAAAAACAGATGACCATCAGTGTTTTAAGGGTGACGATGAGTGCAGCTGATTTAAGCGGCACCTCAACCACAGAGCAGGAGCTCAGCAGTTTGGATGCAATTATGATGTGAAGAATAATAAAGTGAGCTGTCACATAAACCCACTGCTCTGACTAGAAATATGACCCTAATGCAAAGCTGTGTGTGTGGAAATGTGGATGCGACTCCAAAACAGCTCCAGTTTTCCATTAAGCCACTATTTTACACAGACATGACACGCAGCCATGTTCACATCTGTACGATTTAAGCACACCATAAAGCTCACATCTGTTTACACTGAGCCATGGAACATCCTCCAAAACAAAGCCAGCAGACAGCGGAGTAGGGGGGGGAATGCAGCAAAATCATCATATACAAACATGAGCATCCGCATTTCACTGTGCAAACAAACAAGCAGCATGAAAAATATTGTGTTGCATCATGCAAAACAACAAGCAAAAGTTCAGCCACTACAAGAAAGTAATTTACAATGCAAACACTAGCAAAAGACAGACACATGCTGGAAGCAAGAGCAGAAATCGGCTGCAAACCGACAGAAAGCAGTTCAAAAGAGCAACAAGAAGCACCAACAGGGCAGAAACAGGAACTCACAACATTAGAAGAAGAAGGAAACATTCACCTGGATGACGGAAAGTAAAGATCCCTGACCGATCACTCCTGGAGGTCCTGAGCTGCAAACTTCGGCCTTTACGCACGATCCGCGATGTTTCCTACGGAAGCCCTAAACGGCTTAATTTTTTTCGCTCCGTTTTCTCGAGAAAACGAGATAATCCTTCTCCGTTTTCTCATTATAACAACAAAATTATGTATTAACATTGCTTGCATGCAATGTTTACAACATTTCTCGCTCTGCTGAAGCTATTTCACCCAGTGACAGATATTCACAAAATATACACGCATACTGTATGACATCAGCCCCGGAGAGTCCATCCATAGGGTTACCAACTTTTTTGTTTAGCAGAGTCTAATTATATTATATATTCATTATAACAACAAAATTATGTCGTTCTAACGAGAAAAAGGAAGAGAATTACCTTCTTTTCTCGAGAAAAAGGAGCAAAAAATTTTAAATTGAACCATGGCCATTTAGGGCTTCCTTTGTTTCCTCCACAAAGAAAAAACGATCAATCCAGGAAAAAATAAAATCGTCGCAGTATAGGGAGCCTTCTAGTCTCTGAAAGGCAGCATGAATGACTGCAGAAGCTACAAAAGTTAAATAACAAGTTGGACAAGGCAAAGCAGAAAGTTTAAATGAACCTAAAGGTGCAATGGACACATGTTCCATCTGCGTCAGGTACGTGTTTGACAATGTAATGCAAATAATAAGATGTCATTTAAAGCTTTAAGGTTTCTTCTGGCTGAAAATAATATAAAAAATGACAACAGATAGTAAAAAAAGATGTTTGAGATAAATTCTCACAACTCACATTTTTTTTACTAAAAATGCCGTGTCCAAAATTATTCTCTCTGTGGCAACGTCTTTATTTGCCACCACAGCAACAGCTCTTATATTTGCTAACAAGCTTTCTGCATGTATTTAATGGGATTTTAGACTGACTCCTTTTTCAAGATCTCCAAGTCTTCAAGGTTGGTCCGCTTCTTTGCCCTCACTCTACCCTACTCCACTGATTTTCAATCTTCAGAATGGTGATGCTGTTTTCTTTTTACCATTTCATGACCAGTCTGCTTCTATGTTTTGGATCGTTGTTTTGTTGGAAGGTTCAATGCTGCCCAGGGTTTTTCTGCAGGCTGCCTGATTTTTTTCCCTCTGTTTTGTCTCTTTACTTAAACAAGGTTGCCTGTCTCATAAGCTGGAATAACATCTCACCACCATGACTTAATTGTGGAGATTGCATTCTTGAGGTTGGATGATTCTCCTTTATTCTTCAAACAAAAACTATGTCCCTGTGACAACAACTCTATTTTTGTCTCATCCCACCACAGAGCTGATGACTAAAAGCTTCCATCTTTGTGCAGATAAGGTTTGTGTGTCTGTTCTTCGTCCATTAAGACCAGCCTTGTTCAGTGTCTACTGGAGTGTCTGTGCTGAGATGCTGCTACCAGAATTGTTCAGATTTATCAGGAAGGTTGTGGAGGGGATTCTTGGATTCGTCTTGGCCTCTACCAGGGGCCACTTTTGGCTTCCTACCAGGACTTTTGAGGTTTTCCACTTTTTTTTTTTTGGCCTTTTGTGCCTTTATTAGATAAGACAGTGGATAGAATTGGAAACGGGAGAGAGTAGGGAAGGACATGCGGTAAACGCCCGAAGTCGGAGTCGAACCCGGGACAGCCGCTACGCCTCTGCACTTGGGTCACGCAACATAACCATTAGGTTATCAGGGCGCCCCCAGGTTTCCACAGTTTGATTTGGACTCTTAAACTCTGTCTAAGTGCTGGACTGTGATAGTAGGATCATGAAGCTCTTTGGTGTTAGCCATGGTTTGTAATTGGCTAGTAACAAACTGGAATTGCTGCATCAGCTGTTCTAAACTGTCGTGCATTAGAATTCTGCAGCAGAAATTACCAGGAACATTTGGAATGGAATAGTGGCTTCATTTTCACAAAATACTGGTGACAATTTCAAGGTATATGAATAATTTTGGACTTGTTTTGTTTAGTGAAATATACAAAAAAAAAAAAAACAGCAACATAGAATTAGTCAAAATATATTAATAACATTTCTAACATGATGTCTCACTATCTTTTTTCACTTGTTTATGGCATTTTTAGCCATAAGAAACCTTTTGGCCAAAGCAAAATGTACCATGAACCATACATAAACATACGATATACAATGAATCCAAGTTCAACTGAAAAGACTTATCAAATGACAGGACAAGTATTTTGATCATGCAATGGACACAAAATGATTCCATCTCATTAAATGCAAGAATATGCTTCCTAGTTGTATAGTTATTTAAATAATACACATTTATTGCTAATAGTTTGGAGGTTTAGATTAACAAAAACAGCTTTATGATGGTGCCACTTTGGGCGTCTGGCAGATCTTACTATTTTCTTTTTCTACACATGAAGCAATCAGTGGAGAAAATAATCAACAGGTGGATCAGTTTTGAGAATAACAATGAGTTGCAGTCCTGAACAAAGTAGTTTAAAGCAGTTCCACCTCTACAGTAAAATGCTGCTATACACATACAATACTACATTAAGAGCATTTTCCATATTTTACAAACGTCCTCTTACTTAAGTAATATTTTCAGAAGTTTACAGGAATTGTACTTATTATTATGTATTTTTACAGTGTGGTATTTGGACTGTTGCATAACTAAAGGACACAAATGCTTCTTCCATCACTGAATAAAACTAATATACAAAGCAAAGCAATTTAGAGCTGCAGAAACATAAATGAGGGGCTGTAATTTTAGCATCAGCAGAGAATAATAGGCTATTTTCTCCCACGTTGTGGGTAAATAGCCTGGAAGAAAACATTCATCAAACACTGTGTATAGGGTGAAAGCAACACAAACAATAAGATGTGATTTTCTAATGTTCATGTTAACCTGAGTCAAACACAGTGTTTATCATTATATAGTCTCACATAGTCAGGCTGGAGAATGGTCTGACTGGACCTCATTATTATTCTGCTATAGGAGGAAAAAAACAATCTGGCTTGTTTGTGTCTCTTTAAACCATTTACAATCATATTGCAGTGCTGATTCCATGATGCAAGCGATGTTGCCCCTGAAAAATAGAGTTAAGGGGGAACTTTATTAATGAAAAATTGATATGCAGGAAGGCAAGCAGTACCATTAAAATTGCTAATTTACTGAATGAACCAACCACAGTCCAAATATTTGTCAAAACTTGCCATTTTCAGCATGTAAGTTGCTGCTCTGAGGTTGTTGTTGGTGTTTCTTGTTGCAAAAGGGGATTTTGTCAACTGTAATACACAGATAGTGGAAGGAGTATACCGCATGAAATGTGCAGCAAAAATGGTTGGCTTGTACCCACAGTCAGCATCTGGTGAGTCAGACTAATCGTATACATTGACATTTATGCTCCAACTCTAATATCATTTGGAAAACATTAACTTTGATTTGAAAATAAATACTCTGGGGCAGGACATCATTTATCTGACATGTGCAAATTGTCTTTTATGGACTGAGGGGTTGGTCATCGGAAGACACTGCAATTTAGAACACATTTCTTTCCCATAAAATGATGAGAATGTTATCTGTTTTTCTTCATCACATGTAATCCATTAAGTAACCATTTTGGCATCTTTATCCAGCGAGGTTTGTCAATAAGATGACCTTTTCCTGCATTGACTGTACCTATTATTTTCCTGCTTCCTGTCCAATCTCCTTGGCTCTCTTGTCACTGCAGTCATTAAAAGAAAACATGCTTTATTGCAGACCGGAGCAGCTGCGAGTCTGGTTCATTTGTATTAAAGATGAATCCTTCTGAGCAGCACAGACTGTGAAATACCTGCAGTGATATGGCAACTGCATCTTAGCTTAGAAAAAATATATCCAGATTGGGCAATTAATCAAATAAATTACCTAGATATCATGAATAAAATGGGAAATATATTGTTTTTGCTGATAGTGGAAATGATTTGTAAAGACTTCCAACATTTCACAAGATGGTGTGCACTTAAAAGAAAATCTCCTAGCTCTTTATTTAAAATTCATTGCTTTTAGTAATCTTGAAAGCTGTGGCTGTATAAATTGTAATGATAAATGTGCCAAAGAAAGGAAAAAATCTGTGCCATAAACATGCTGTCAAGTCATGTAATATTAATTTTTTTTTTTTTCTTGTGCTACATATGCAGAAAGATAAATAACAGCATTTATATTGCATATATTATCCCTTTCCGGATATGTTTGATGTCGTGCATTTGCGGAGGGGAGGTGAAAATATTGAAAACCTCAGAGGAGCTCTGTGTGAATGACTGCCGCTGTCATGTACGGGGGAGACGTGACCCTCCTTCTGGCACTTCTTTACCTTGCAATGTTTACTCCCTTCGCTCCAGCTGTGTGCTCTCTGGGTCCGGCTGCATGCTGTCTCCTTAGGCTCCCTAACCATCATTAACAGGCAGAGTAAGCCATAGCCTCTCCTAAAACCCTCTCTCCCCCTTTCTGTCTGCGCTTCCACATAAACATAAGCCTCCTATGCCAGGGCCTGGCATTCTTGAAATGTCAGAAGAATTGTCCCAAGGCTTTCCAGCCTATTAAATTAAGCCAGACATGCAAAACTGAACCTCTAATGAAGTACATTAACCTGGAGCACTGAGCATCCATTTGCAGTATTGTGTTGTTTGCTTACAAGCCACCATGGGAGTAAAAAAAAAAAAAAATAAAGTGAAAAAGAGAGAAGATTCACTTGACAAGCATATTATCGAAGCAAAGAGTCTGCAATGACTCAGTGGCTGGAATACACTGATACATTGCAGTATCTTCTTTTAGGATAGAAAGAAATGAAATGCTTTGTCCAACATCCCTGATACCACTGACAAAAGAAGAAGAAGGAGAAGAAAAAACAGAACTCTCCCTGGACCACATTTGTCTGGCCGACGCAGCCGATGTACCCACAGACTGTGGCGTCAAAATGAGCTATTGTGTGTCCGGCTTTTCTGAAAAAGGCTTCAAAAATGCATTTATCTAGTAGTAGATTTGAGATGATTCCACTCTCTGTGTGACTCTCACTGGCATTTATGTTTGGACTAACACTTTGATCTGTCAGCCTGCAAAAGAATCTCTTTTGGTTGTGCCACAGAGTTTATGAAAAGTGCATTAAGACAAGATTTTTTTTATTTTTTCTACCATGTGATGCCTAAAATGCCCCTAATATATCTGCAAGGGTCTGCAGACTTTGGAAAGGATGTTGATCAATACCAGTGATTCAACAATTACTTTGCCAAGTGCTGAAATTTCTGGCTCTCAAAATTTCCCCCTCCATCTCCTTCCATTTACGAGTGCTTGAAGGCGAGGGCTGGTGCTGAAAGAAGATGCAGAGCCGCAGCACATTTTGTTCCCGTGCCAGAAAGCAAATTACAAAGGACCTCTTAAGTTAATGGTGGATCTCTGCTCTATTTATCTAGCTTACTCATCTGCTGATAAAATGTGCATTTAATTGCAGGCTAGCATGAGTTTGTGTCACAGACTTGTTGATGTTGTTTCAGCTCCTTGTTGCCAATGGAGACTGACGTGAATGAAGACATCCGGGGTCTAAGTGGTGTTCCTTATCAGATACAAGCAACTGTCATTCTAGGGTTTTTTATTCTGATAAATTATACAACATGATGCATTGCATTGTTCACTGGAGTGGGGGTGGAATGTGTCCTTTTACATACAGTAGCAATGCTTCCATAGATTATACGGATCGATTTCTTTATAGAGTCAGAAAAAAAAAGCAGGATGGACAGAGATGAGGAGCTTCTCAGAGGTCATCTAGTTCCTTTGGGGAATCTCACTGCTCATGTTGTGAGGAAGTGATCTTATAGAAGCCATCCTTCATTAACGTGTTAATCAGGGACGCACTGGGTCGATATAGTGCAGAGGTTTCTATCGGTCCAGTGATTTATATGTTTAGTCTCATGGTATTCAGTTAAAATCGCAAAAACTAAGATCTTTTTGACAGCGGCATGAAAACGAAATATTGTTTTGTCGACTTACTGAATGATAAATGGACAAATAATTCAAAGCAGTTTGTTCTGCAAGTAGGAAAGTAAGTCCACTACTGAAATAACTCAACTCTCAATGGAAACAGATATTCTAGGTGATGAATTGAAATGATTTTCATAAGTTTGTGACCTTGGTCTTACCTTTTTCTACACCACGACGTTGAGATTTGCATATATCCCCCTCAAAATGTGTAGTAATTTTAGTTACATTTAAATTTTTCTCTTATACCATTATCGGGTAAAAACGTAAACTTGTGCACAGCTTTACTAAATGACTAAATACCTGCAAAACCAATGACATTCTCATCAAAGTCGGCTAAAATTTGGTACATGCACATGATAATTAATACATCTGACAAATATCAGCACGTTAACAGAGTCATTGTGGGCATGTTAGCAAACAAAACTGCACACTCTGCATAACCATAAACACTGGATTAAATGATTGACCAAATATCATTCAGTTTGCTCCATCGGACCTCCATGTTTTTCTTTCTTTTTCTTTTGGCAGCAGCATGAAAATTAAATATTTTGTCAACTCAAAGATGAATGGAGGAATAATGCTAATAAGACTGACAGTCCACTACTGAGATAATTCATAATCTCTTTAATACATTACATACAAATAGACATTTTAGGTGATGATTCAAAATTAATTTCACAATCTTACAACCTTGATCTCAACTCAGCTGTAGAACTTGGTGTGTGCACATGATAATTAATACATCTGCTAAACATCAGCATGTCAACAGAGCCATTGTGGGCATGTTAGCATTGAGTGAAGCCACAGAGGCTGAAATACTGTTAGTCTTGTTAGAATTTCTCAATCTTTTTCTAAATTTCTTGTATTTTATTCTGCCTTTTTTGTCCGGTAACTCAGTAAGCTTGACAAACTACACACTCTATGCAACTGTAAACATTGTGTTTAATGACTGAGCAAATAGCATTCAAATTACTCCATTAGACCTCCCTTTTTTCCCCTTTTTTCTTCTGTCAGCAGCATGAAAATGGAATATTTTGTCGACTTTCTTGAAGATGAATGGAAAAATAATCAGACTACTACCACAACTGAAACAATTCTCAGTCTCTTTTATACATCGCATACAAACAGACATTCCAGGTGATGATTCAGAATGAATTTTTATGATTTTATGGCCTTGACCTTAGCTTTTACTCCACCAGTAGCCTGACATTTGCAATTTTGCATGAAACGTGTCGACAGCTGTTGGACACTTGCCACGAAACCTTGCACACACATACATATCACCCTCAGAATGTGAATTATTTTAGTTATACTCAGATTTTTCTCTCGTAAAGGCTTGAGCTTTAGCTTGTGTCCAAATACCTGCAAAACCAATTACATTCCCATCAATCTCAGCTGTAGAATTTGCTGTATGCACATGCTAGTTATTGCATGTGATAAACATCAGCATTTGAACAGCGCCATTGTGGGCATGTTAGCATTTATTGAAGCCACAGATCGGCTAACATGTCTACAAACTCAGTCTTTTACTGTATTTTATTCTGCCTTTGTGTCCACAAACCACATACTCTGACCAAAAACACAAGATTAAAAAACTGATCAAATATTATTCAAATGATTCCACTGGACCTCCTTGGTCTCCCTTGCTGGTCCATAGTGTGTTGCACACTACATTCACTTATTTTTTGGCTTTTCTCTGCAGTTTTTTTTTTATTTTTTTATTCAAACTGAGCCTAGCAGATCAGATGTCATCTCAGATATCAGTAAGACATGCAGCAACACGCTGAAATCACAGGCAGTGCGGACGCAGACATTCGGCTCATATGTTTGTTTCATTCAAAAGAGATGATGACAAACACATCCAATCTGTCTCAGAGAACAAGAAGAGCGCGAGGGCAGCCGGCAGCCCACACAGCGGGGTCTTACCACTCGTTGGACTGGACAACTGTTGGCCAGTGAAGTGGATCTGGATGAAAGGACTGGGAGCAGAAGGAGGAACTGCATAGCAAGTGTGTCCATGTCAACCCCACATGGGTCAGCCACCACTGGGAGTACTTAGCTGAATTTATTATTAATCTGCTCCAAACTGTTAAAAGGCTGGATAAATGAAGTCAGCCCACATGAGCTCACTGTGAACCAATGCTGCGTGAATCCTTATACTGTACAGCGTGTCACAGTATGTATAACCAACGTTTTGCCCTTCAGAGAACCACCCAGTCTGCAAATTAGAATCCTGCTCCTTTATTACCAGGAGGGGTCAAACAGACATGTCAGCAAAGTATTGGTATCTTTATCTTTCTGGAAGCAGCACTGGTCTTATGGAAAATTTGAGATTTAATGGATTTGTCATATAATGTGTCTCAACAGCAAAAGAAAACGAAATATTAAAGGATCTTCAAAGCACAGAATGTACTTTGAATGTTCCACTTTTGATTTTCCCCAGAAATTAGCAATAGTCTCAATCTTTGATATAGATTTATTTGGTCTGAGTTTCATTCAGTTCTCATTTTGCATGTAAAAATAGCTTTCATAATTATAACAGGAGTATTCATTTTCAGATGCCAGTATCTTTTCTTGAAAAATAAACTAAAAATTACTGTGCTGCTTTGAGAGATTTTTTCTTCCCTCTTCCTGTGAGCTATCACCTGTACTGTAAGTGTTTGCCAGTGGCTTCCCGAGTGTGAAATCCAATTCTATGGGCACAGATGAGTCAGAGAACATTTGAAAAGATGCTGATTGTCTTAATTTTGATGCAGCGGAATACCTCACGGATATTCTTCTCTTTGCAGATTTGACTTTTTTAAAAAAAAAAAAGCAATCTCGCATGTGGCCAGGAAGAGACACTGTCAGGGGGGCATGAGTCAGGGATAATGAGAAAGTTACCAGTACATGAGGTGAGCTAACTGACAGAAGTTAACTGGGTTGTCATGGTTTTCACTGTGGGGTAAGTGTGAAAAGGAAAGATTTTAGGGGGAAATGGGAGAACTGGAGAAATAATCTAGCAACTAAAATAATTAAATGGCATGTCTGTTTGTGTAGGTAACTGGAAAAATACAAAAAATAAATAAGAAAAACAGTCACACAGGGAATGTGGTTGTATCACAATTTAATATCCCAACAATAAGCTACAAATACTAGATGTGTTTGTGCCGTATGTTGAAATCAATGAACGTTCAAGTAACTTGAAAGTCTTTGCTTCTCTGTTATCTTTCCTCTCCTCTGACACTGATGATGCTCCGCTTGAAAAATAGCAGAAACCCCTGCATTGAATTGTGTTGCATCATTGCAGCTCCATCAGCGATGCCGCCGCTGCTCGACCTAACATTTATTATGTAGCACGTAGCTTAAAATTCATGAACCAGTGCCTTGTTGCTCCTTGTCCGTCACTCTGAAGTTAACTGTCAGCGAACATAAGTTAGTAATGTGCTGGCACTGGGTTAATTGGCTCAGTTTATTATCTTGATTAAGCTTGGCTCGTGATGAATTAAGTTTCCAAAACGGCGCTGAGAAGTGGTTCAACTGAAACCAGCAGCTTGTCAAAGTGTCAGCCACAAGGAACTCGTAGGAAGGTTCATGGTGGAGTCGCGGTGGAGTTGCGTGCAGATGTCAAATTACCATTTACCTACAGTTATATTTACTTTAAATAGACATACACTTTTGCATGTGTGTTAAGAAAAAGTCTCAAACTTAATAATAACCACTGACAGTGACAGGAGGTTGAAGCAGACCTAATATGAGTGTTTCTTTGTGTCACCATGTTTCTCAGTTTAGAGATAATGTAAACTGATCTTGTGGAGATCAGGTTGGGAGAGTTAAGAGTCTGTTATTTATTTATTTATTGTGGGGGTGGGGGGTGTTTGAGATGCTCCTTTGTTCCTGAGCGACAAAGGATTTCTGTTAAAAAATACGTTTTTGGCTGTGATTGTGACATTTCACAGACAAGATGTTTAACACGACCAAAAACAATGATTTCAGGTTTGTTATCGTTTAAACCGGAGACAATTTGGGGACATTTAGGCCTTTCATTTCAGACGGAGAAGATAGTTGATGAAAATTGCCTTCTACTCTGTTTTTTTTTCAATGGAACAGACATTTGCATATCGTAACACTGGTTGCAGAGTTTTGTTTTTATGTATGATGTGTCACATCAGTAGCACGTATACCTCAGGGAGCGCTACAGGTCGGAAGGGTCAGAGAAGATGTTCTGTTTGATAAGAAAGGCTTCAACAAGTGTTGAATGATGTCAGCCCACATTTCATGGGGATCCTGGAGGTCAGAATGAGTAACTCGGTCAAATGCTAAACTGAGAATGAGAAGAAATAAATATTCTTCAGGTTCATCTGCGAGTAAAAGATTGATTGTTGCTTTAGTGAAGGCAACTGCTGCGTTTTGACATGAATGGGAAGCTGATTTGAATACATCAAAGATATTGTCAACTCCCATAAAAGAAACAGCTTTACATAACTATCCTTGCTTAAACTTCTGATGTAAAACACTACACTTTTGAACGTCTCTAAAGTTCAGATTCAGTGCTAGTTTTCTTGAGGAGTGGGAACTGTACTTCCTGCTTTAGGCTGGAGGGAACACAGCCAGCAAACAGAACTATTTACAGGAGATAAGAAAGTTGAAAATTCACCTCAGAAATCTAGTCGGCCTCACATCTTGCCTTGACTTGATGATAATGGCTTTGTATTTGCAGCTGTGTCCTTTAAAGTACAGACTAAAAAAGAACTTGAATGAGGTACAAAGCAGAATTAGAATCACATGATATGAACACCGGGCTCCATCTATTGTAGGGATAGACGGACTATCAGCCTGGCTGATTATCATGGTTGATATTTGGCAGTTTTCGAATTATCGGTATCTGTATTTTTATAATAAATTAAATTGATAAATTTAATGCACTACTTCAGGTCCGATGCAGCCTCCTCTCTCTGTCTGTCGTCACTATGTGGCCTCAGAAATGTCTCTCAAGCAGAAACTGCAAAAACAGATAAGGAAACACAAGCAATTGCCACAAACCACGAAAATACCTTCTCTTACTAAGACTATGCTAATGGCTGGAGTCTAAGTTAGAAGGCAGCCACAGAATAGCCTGAAGCAGGGTCTGGAAAACAATAACTAATAAAGCGTTAAGATCTGGACCTCAGTGGACAATGAAAGTAATAGAACAGTGAAAGAATAAGAAAATAGAGAAGAACATCAGACATAACTGCAGGAGACAAACTGATTAATCTCAGTTGTTCCCACATAAACAGAGGAGTGTCCAAATTTACTCATTCCTATTTCTGTTTTATGTATTCAGTTATAGTCACCCTTATTAATGAAGAAATGACAGGTTCTCTGCTGTCACATGCTGATTAAACATTACATTTAATGTATATCAGCTCCAAATATTGGTTATCAGCCTTTCTTGATCACCAATAATCGGCATCAATATCTGCCCTAAAAAAAAACATCATTCGATCTCTAGTCTTTTGTAAAACCGAAAGAAATTTCTACTTTGCCACTCCATTAATCCACTTTTGACTAAGTGCTGCTAAATTACTTTCTGCTGTGTCACACCAGAAAGTCAAATATGCTCTGGATCTTTAGCATGAGGCTATTTCCTGATTAATAAGATGTCAAAAATATGTTTAAAATAGACCCAAATCTTTGTAAAAACAATTCAAAAGAGGCTATAATACAATTTCTTTAAAGACTTACAGTGGGCCATTTTTTTCAATTAAGGGTTTTCAGAGAAAATGTGCTACAAATGTCATTTTACGGTCTGCATGATAACTTCCATGTTTCGACAGAGCCACTGAAATTTCCCTGCTAATTCCAGTTAACAGCTGCAGCTGCCATGGAGACACCAGCTGGCAGCGACATTATCCAACACCTTATGCTGTATCGATAAAATATTATTGCCTATAAAAAGCTGATCTCCACACAGTGAGTTGCCTGCGTGAGACTGCTCTTTCCTAATAGCCCTGAACACATTTGTGGCAGTAAAAACCTGCTCCTTCCCACTGCTGGGACCTGAGTCAGTAATGCCTCCATCCCCTTACCTTTTTAACATCATGTAAAATACCTAAACCCTTTTTTTTTCAAAAAAACAAAACAGCCCCCAATAGAATCAGCGTTAGGAATCACCTCGCTTCATAAAATAAAATCAGAATAATCTGATGTGCAGAAATCAAACATAGACAGAGAAATGCTGTGTCAGTGCAGTGAAGCAAGTTTCTTTTTTCTGTGGAGAAACTGTAGTGAATTTGTGGAGAGTCTGTTTAGGCTTTAAAACCAATTGTACCAGTCATAGACAATACAGTATACCCACATAAAAAATGGCAAATATCACACGGTAAAAATAACACTTTCAAAATAAAGGCCTCTGCAGTCCGTGATAAAGTTCACAGTTTGTTGTCTGAGTGTTATAAGATAAGATAAGATCATTCATTCATTCAACCTTTATTTAAATCTCAAAGAACCATTGAGGGAAAGCCCTCATTTACAATGATGTAAAGAGTACAATTAACAGAATAAAACAAGCAACAATCAATGAGACAAAAAAGAAGGAACACAGTTAAAAACAGCCACTTTCAAAAGCAGTGTAGTCAGTGATCACGAATTTAAACTGGTCCACAGATACGGCTGCACCAAGCTTTAATGTTTTCTGCAAAATGTTCCAACTATGAGGAGCTGAAAAGCTAAAAGCATTTTTTACCACCTGCAGTGTGTCGGCCCATGGGACTCTGAGTGTTAGGCAACCACTTGAGCGAGCTAAAATTGTGGTTTTGGGATGAATTTAACAAGGAAGTTATGTATTGCGGCATTTTGCCAATCAGTGCTTTATAGATAAACAGATACTAATGTTTGTCTCACCTTATAGCTTGAGGTGACCAGCCACCTTTTTATATCTTAAGCAGTGATGAGTGGAATAGTTACCACAGGTAATGAATCTGAGGGCTGAGTGATAAACTGGATCCAAAGCTTTCAGAGTCATGTATGTAGATGATATACCCGTGGTCTAGGACAGACAAGGAGACGGCTTCAATTATTTGCTCTCTGCAAAATATGAGGAAAATGGCTCTGTTTCTATAAAAAAATATCCAATATTCTGCCATAGCTTGCAGACTAATGTTCCAGTGTGAGATTTAAATGTGAGTTGTTGGTCCAGATGGATGCCTAGATATTTTTATTCAGAAAGTCCATCGATGCTCTGCCCGGTCAGATTTCTCTGGCTCATGAGAAGAGCATGTATTTAGTCTTTTTAGCATTGATGACAAGATAAGATAAGTTATGTTAAGTTGAAATGAACTTTATGAAACCCAAAGGAAATTCTTGGACCAGATATTGCTTGGAAAAAGCAAAGACATAACATAGGAAATATAGTGCCTAAAAGTAGAAAGCAATTAGATATAAGTACAATACATGACTATAATATTATGCATTGTATCTTAACACTCCCACTGCTTTCCTGGCTCTTCTGATCACATGACATTGTACATCTTTCAGATAAAGCTGCTTCAGTCGATTAAACCACACGACCTCCAGGGTTCTTTTGACTCAGTAAAGCCACAGAGTGACCCACCACTGACCGATGTCACCACCTCACTGATCCTCTAACCGTCTTGGTTAAGCCTCTCTTCCATTCATTTCCCTCCAGTCTTTTCTTGCTATTAAACAGCACAACATTCGAAGTGCTGCTATTTCCTCTCAACAGGAGGGACTGACTCATAAAAACACTTCCAGACAGATATTTAAACAAAACACAATCTCAATTTTGCTTCCACTGTCTGGGGCATTATTATTTTAAGAAGGAAAAAAAGCTAGTTAAGACATTTTTAAACTTTAATGACAAAACAAAAATGAATTACTTATGCATATATTCTGAATAGTGTATTAGGGTTTTTGGTTAACTTGGTTTTTTATATCTTTGCTCGACAATGCTGAACATTTTTTGGGGTAATTTACCAACAGTGACACATTATTCATTAGACTGTTAGATTCCTTAGCAAGTTAACAATGACTAGTTTAGCACAAAGACTAAAAACAGAGGATAATAGTAATCCTGGCCATGTCTAACGCTGTAAAAGCCAAATATAGAAAAAAATAGCATCATATTTTTCACCTCTCATATATTTGCTATAAGGGTCATTCTACCTCAATTCACCTGACCACCTTCCATTTGACTGTTGTTGTTGTTGTTTTTTTCTTATTGAAGAAGTGAGTATTGATTGAGTTGACTATGTGTAGAATCTGGGCTCACGGGTGACATTTGTTTTTGATTTTAAAAAATCCTAAAGAAGGTGGGGTTATGTTGATTTTTGCATTGTTTTCTTAGCCCAGATCTGTGTGTCAGTGTTTGACATACCATAACTTGAGAAATATTGGAGCCAGAGTCCTGAAATTTTGCAGGCTCATTGATATGTTGCATAGTCTTCAATGGTGCTAACCCTAACCCTAATAATACAAACTGGTTTTATGATGCTGCAAATTTGGTCCAAAAAGTGTCCATGTTTCTGTGGTGCCAGTCAGGGGCATACTTTGTGAGAAAAAGATGACTGAAATGACATTTTTGCAGATATGGTCAACATTTAAACATGCGTTCAGCAGATACGGTGGGTGAAATCACTCCAATAGTGGTTCCAACTGGAAGAGTTTTGTAATATTGTTACTGGGCAAAAAATAATAATCATGATTTTCTAACTTATTGTGCTTCAAATCATTTTATGAAAAGCAGAACCATAATCAGTCATGTTGTACCACTGAAGACCCATATGTGTACATCAATAAGCCCACAAAATGTCAGAATTTTAGCTACATTATTTCTCAATATGGCACTTCAAATATTGTTCCACAGATTGGCACGAAGAAAAATCAACATGATCCCACCTCCTTTAAGAATTTTTAACAGAACACTTGTTACCAAAAATCTTGCATGTTTTACTTACATTAAAAAAAATCAGACAAATATATTATGTTTGGTGAATTGAGGTGAAATGACCTAGGAATCTTCTACAGTTTTGTGTATTTTTAGGGAAACAGGGTCTTAGTGCAACAATAGCAATCATTGGTAGCAGAGTTTTTACATTTGTAGTCACATTATGTGAAGAAATATACAGTATAACTGGCAAATGCAAACGTAACTCCTGCAAAGCTAAATCAGTTCAATAAAAATATACCAGATATCTGCCCTAAATTCTCAGAGGTCAGAGGTACACTGGGTTTGGCAGTGCAGAGAGATTAAGACAATTTGCGAAAAGGTTGGAGCTACATGTGAGAAGGTTATTTCAAAAGGAATTTCATTGGACCCTAAGTTGTTTCTACTTGGTCTGCATCCAAAGATCCTAACTATCATAGAAAAGAACAAGTATTGAAGAACCTCAGCTTTTCTAAATGCTAAAAAGGTGATAGCTCTGTTCTGGAAAAAAGCTCTCAGACTCAAATATTACAGACTGGATAAAACAAATAATGTCAAAGCCATGTGGAAGGTTTGGGGTCCTTCATTGATTTTATGGTGAACCATGCAGTTCTTGTATAGCAAGAATGGCCATCTGTGGGTTGGAGGGAGCGGTTAGTTGTTTGTTGAAGTGTTTTTTCTTCTTTTTGATATTTTTTTCCTGCATGTATATGTTGAAAAATTGAGATAATTTTGAAAAAAAGAAAGAAAAAGAAAGAAAGAAAAGTTCATGACCTGAACTTACGATTCAAGACTGCATTTTTTTGATCATGGCTGGACCTATTTAACAACTGCTGTCCAATAGCATTGTGAGGTTAAACAATAGGCCCCACAGATTATGTAAATGTGGTCTTCAAAAGCCATCTACAGACAGACAGACTAAAGGTGACAAAACCTCTCCAATTAAACTTTCTATGTTAGTTTAAGGTTGCCTTCTGTTTCTAGTCTTTATGCAAAATCAAACTACCTGTCTGCTCACTGAAGCTTCTTATTTAAGGTGCTGAAATTTCTATCTAAAGTCAGAGGTCAACTGTGCAGTTGGACGACTCTGGTGCCACAATTGTCACCTCGTGGGAATACCACTTTAAGTAGCTAATAAGTGTATTTCAAGAGCTAAAAAAATGTCATTTCAGAATCATATGACCATTAAATTAAATTAAATGGCATTACATATCTAAATAAGGTGTAGAAAGAACTGCTCCGTGACAGAGTTTCAGTAATAGTAATTATCTGCAGTTGGGTAATAGTACTTTTATTCAATTTAATGATACGGTCCTCCCTTTTATGTGCACGTTGTCACTGGGCCTTAGATAGGTTAATTGAAATATAGTGCTGCTAAGATAGCTGCTCTCAGAATTTAAAAATAACCGTGCTCAGACATTTGTCAATTACAGCAGGTTTGCATGCAGGTCGTGTCCGGTGTGACTTTTTACATTTATCAGCGGTTCTATTAAGTTCTCGGGTTGGAAATATAAGGTCACTGTAAATGACCGGTGCATTTATAGATCTTTCTTTCTTCTGCCCACTGCATGAATGCTGTATTATAAAACCTATTAAATACTTCTAATGGGTTCAATCAAATGAGCCAAACATTTCAATTAAGGACGTACATTCAGGTGTTCAGTGAACAGAAACACAGTGTGAAGCCAGCATGAGTTCTGTTTTTTGTTTTCACTGCACCTGATTTCAGTATTTTTGCCAATTTTGGACGAATGCCTCTTCGAGCCATCTTCAAATGGAGTTATCAGAATTTAACTTTGATGAAAGCTTTTCTTGTGAAATTGTCAGCCGAAGCCAGAGCTCCTGCAGAGTTTAAACAAGGTGGCTCAGACTGGGCTTCAGAGCGCTGAGGGAAAAGAGAACAGACAGAGTTATGGAGACAGTTTCATCTGATGTATTTGTGGAGTTTAAATTTCTTCTCCTGCGCTGTTGCTCTCTGTGTCTGCTCATGCCTGCAGCTGATGAACCAAACTGGACACGATTAGAGAACTTTTTTTTTAATATAAAATCATCAAATTTCCCCACTTTGACATTTGTTTCTTAATGTGGACTCCCTGCAGACGCTTCCTTATTCTGCCAGCCAGTCACTCACTACATCAGTGTAAATGCCACAGTGGAAAATGATAAATATTTCTTCAAAAACACTCAAAAGTTGCCACTGCATGATTCAACGTGGCATATTAATAATGTAAATCGCACAAATGAGCCACTATAAGGAACAACTAGCGAGTGAAGATGGCACACAGATGCAAAAGTGTTGCCAGAAATAGATGAAATGTGAGATGAGAAATATTAGAGAAACTGCAGCCATAGCAACAATGTCAAACCTAAAAGACGATAATGTTTAGAATCACATTATAGGATTGTAGTTGATGCTGTTATTCAGAACAAATAGCTAAACAATGATTTAAAAAGGTAAATTAGTTTGAAATGTCTTGAACTGAATCATGGCAGGCAGCTAACAGTGAGAGGTCACAGGTCGGAGTTCCACAGTGTCGATAATAGAGTCTACAAAATACTTCTGTGCCTCAAGAGTGAACATGAACAATCACTCTTGTTCGCCGCTTTCAAACACACAAAGCTTAAACCTTTTGAGGTGTAATGTATGAAAATTACTCGCTACACGATAGCACGCGGCTCCCCCCTTATGCCCTTATCTCTGACTCTCTGTGTTCTGTTTATCTGCCTCCTCGCCGCTGCTCTCCATTTATCAGCTGCTCTGGCATTCCCGTTAAAGCTTCCCCGCGGCTTCTCTCGTGCACAATGACGGACACAGGTGGTCGGAGGAGGTGTCCACGTGGCTCAGACCGGAGCGCCATCCTGGGGGCTCTGGCAGCGGCCTTGAAGGCTTATCATCTCTCCGCAGAAGTGCTTTCATGCTTTCGATCTGGTGTGAACTAGTTTCTGTTGAAGCGGTTTTTCCTTCCTGCCAAAGAAAATCCTAGTGAGGTGTGATCACAAAGTTATGGGAGAGTTTATTTCTGCTGCCCTCTTGTCTGCAGCTGCGACCTTGATTAACAATCAGGATGAAAGACCACTGGTAAGGAAATAACAGGGACGCATAGTGCAATTAAGTCGTTAGCAGAACTTGCAACACTTAAACAAAGTGACCATTGAGAGGCCACAGGTGTATTTATTTGAATTTGATACATTTTATTCTAAGATTAAATTAACACAAAAGAAATCCTATAATTTGGCATAACAAAGAAAACATCTTGGTTATGCAAATGATACGCTAATATTAGTAGAAGGGAATGAAAACACAAAGTATTCAGTGTTTTCACAAAAAGCGACATTATAATAGCAAAGCTGGAGAAAAAAAAGCTGAAACAAAGAGGTTTTATTGTGGGAAATGAAAAACCAAACTAAACTATGAGTATACTATTTCACAAAGGACTCTATTCTGCCCATCAGGGAAAAAAAAATCTTTTCATACAAAGTCTCTCTATAAAGGTCGAAATCAGACATCAGCATTTAGCAGTTCGAGGCTTTTAGGAGATCAGTGAAGGAGATTTAACTTTAGGGGTGCAAGAGGCCCCCAGAACAAACCTCCTGACCAACTATATCCTGTTATAGCGTGAGTGAAGTTTGATAAAAACATGAATTAACGTAGGACTGAAATATGCACAGCAACTAGGATCACTTTAAACAGTGACATACAGAGGAAGGTCAACATATTCCATTAAAAATGCTCAATATATATTAACTTTGTCACATTACATAGCATTCAAATGATCTAAAATATCAAATTGTATTCTGAAAATATAATATCCAATGTACATTTCTGGGGCAATCATTAACTCAATGAATTAATAACTAAATAAAAGACATCTGATAATGTACAGCAGCTGAAACTGCAAAGGAAGTCATATGTAGGTACAAGTGACAAATTAAAGGGAAAACCAACATAAAGTGCGTCAGTGTGGTTTCGGGCCATTACAACAGCTTCAGTGCACTTTAGCACATCTCCAAGTCCTTGACTCTCTACTGGAGCGATACTATCCAGCACGTCACCTAACTATCCCATATATAGATCGTGGCACATAAACATTCAAATACAGATGCTTCTGTGTGCATATCTCACCTCATTACTTTCACACAATAAAAAATTGCTATTTAGAGGCTGTCTTGTGTTTTAAATAACATGCTATTAATTAATTGACATATGAGCAAAAAAAGAAATGCCTTATATGTGGCAAACCACTAAGGCATAAAGCAGTTAAATGATGCAGCCACTTCACGGCACATTGCTCTCCTCTACTTCATTAATCGCTGTTGGTAATAAAAAGTATTGATATCTGCATCAATATCGATGATGTCGTAATAGTTTTCCTTGATTGAAAACATGAGCCGTGCATACAAATGACAAAAGTGGCGAAAGTTTTCTAAGCTGCATTAACAAGTAAACATCATCAGTGAACTGAAACAAGGCTTAATTGCTGTCCATATTGGCTTCAGAGGAGAAAAAATCTGAGATTGATAGATTGGTATTGTCAGTGTTACAGAGGAGATAATTGAATCCGCTGCAGTTTGCAACTGCAATGAGGTGAGGCTGAGTTTGTCAAGATCTTTAAGCATTCGGTCTCTGATTGTACTTTATTGCAGGGGGCAGGAAAAGTTTCTTGAGTGATCCTCGGGAGTCACTTGAATTTCTCGTGGAGCAGCTCCTGCGGCACTGATGTGGAAACGAGGCTGGATATTTAACTGTTCTGCTCCTGTGCGTTCTCCCCCAAGGCCGAAAATGTTATCTCCTATTCATTATTTGGCTTGTCATATCATATGAATTGCCAAACAAGAGAACCATTTCCAAATAATATGAATCAGTTTGCAAAACTTGACTCACAGAATCAATAAGCTTCTGCCAGAGTTGGCATACCAACAATATGTGATTAGGAAAAAGGAGTTTAAAAAAGGCTTTACTATCGGGGACAGTATATGATATATAGCGGGTGGAATAATGCTTATTGGCTGTGGCCACTGCAAGGAAAAGGGCTCATCTCCCTCCGCTGAGGAGTGTCACATGGAATTTGTTTCCATTTGCGCGAGGCAGCGAATCAGTCAGTTTCATCTCTGTTTCCCTTTTTCCTTTCTATGCATCCCAATGAGCTTAACACAATATTAAAATATGGCAGAAAAGCTGATGAGAAAAAAAAATGAGGGTAATGCCCGTCTGAGCCACCGTCTGTCTCCATATCCACAGGAGATGCATTGTTTCTGACGACTAAAGTTTAAGGAAAATCATAAATCCACTGAGCATCTCGTTGTCCCCGTGTATTCTGGGTAATTCTCTAACACTCACTGGCAGCCTGGTGTTTTTCTCTGCTAGCTGGTGGTTACTCATTGGCTTTCTGTTCTGCAGCAGTGGATACTAGTGGCTCATGGCTTTGTTATTTGTGTAAAGAGGCCCTCATTTGACTGCCTGGAGACTGAGCCGAGCTCAGCTTTTCCACCACATTCATTTAGGAGTTATTCTGCTGCGGACACCTATTGTAATTTCTGTTTTAGTAAGTAAGCCAGTCAGGATATGATTTATTTTGCATTTGGCAAAACTTGTTTTATTTATTCCTCTGATTTGAAGAGCCTCCACAGCCCTCCGTTAACCCTTTTTTGTCCTGTGTGGATTTCTAGAATTACTGTCAAGTACATTTGTATTAAATGTTCAACTTGGTACAACTGTGTCAGTAGGTTGTTTACATGTTACCTCTTCTTCCCCTAATAAACTGGGTCTTATCAATTATTGCATTAATGGTCCACATATAGAGGAGCTCACATGCATACTAGTGGTGAAAATCATTTACTTAACTAAAAATACTGACAGAGAAATGGAAAAATACTTAATTAAAATTAAAGGTTTGACATGAAAGCTGATGTAAAACTACATAACTTCAGCAGCAGAATTCAGTTCAGGTATTAAAGTAAATATATAAATATAACACTGTTCTCTTACAGCTCTACATGTGCCGTAACATCGTGTTAACACTGGTCTTTTCTCCTGATAATGTTTTTTAACTGCAATAACATATTTACATACCCATATGTAAATTCTTCATGTCTTATACACTGTCTTTATGAGACTTTTTTAAAATATCTTATTTATTGATTTATTTACATTTTTATCCTTATTGTACTTTTTGTATTTCTTGTCCTGGTTCTTTCATGCCTCATTTATTTCCAGCTGCTGTAACATGTAGATTTCCCCGGTGAGGGATCTATAAAGTTTATCTTATCTTATTTTAAAGGTCTTAGTTTGATCCCTTTGACTGTTTTTACATGCCATCCTTATGTTACCAGCACTGAAGCATTAGTGTATCAGTAGCATGTTACTAGCTGCTGTAGAGAGAGCAAGAAAAAACTAAGTTCTGATACACAAATCTGTTTTTCGGATTTTTATTGTGAAGTTATAACACTGACAACACCATCATGAAAATGTTTAATTCCTGTTTTATTGACTCCATCCTGTTTTGTGAGCTGGCACTGGTCAGAAACAGATTGCAGAGCATCGTTAACAGGAAAAATTGTGCACAACCTCAAATGACCTACAACGCTTGTACAAAGTTAGAACTTTAAAGAGTCTGCCTTGGCAAAAGAGTTCGAGTCGCTTCTGTCTGGTCGCCGATACAACCTGGCAACACGCACATCAAACACACTTAAAAGCTGTTTTGTCCCTGCTGCCACTGGCCTTTTGAATGACTATGTGATTAATTTCTTTATTTAGTATTCCATTCATTTTCTGTTTGTTATTGTTTGGATGATGTGGTTACTGCTGGCTGTGCAATGATTTGCCCCTCGGGGATAATAAAGATATTGCTGGTTGGTAATTGTTTTCTGTAATTGTTGATGTTTGATGAGATATTGGATCATTTGGACATTTATTGAAATGAGACCATGTGAGAAATTTAGAGGGGAAAAAGTCGGTATTTGCTCTGTTAAAAACCCATAGACATCTGAAATGTGACCTCAACTACACAGTGTGGGTGTCACCTTTGAGAAAATGCTGTATTTTAAAAGCTTGTTTATTGTGTAAAAATAGCTAGAGCTATCAGATAAACGTAGTGGAGCAGAAAGTGCAATATTTCTGATATATAGTCATACAATGCAAATATTCAAGTACAGTATTTGAGTAAATGGACTTAGTTGCACACACCCACGCGCAAAGACACACGCATACACACAGGTACACCAGCAAAACAGATGCATTTAATATGCTTGTCTGAAAGGTCGAGTGTTCAAAGGAAATTGCCTCATCCAACTTATTGGAGAATGTAATGAGATGGAATTGTTTATGCATCTTCTAAACACTTGTCACATCTGATGCTTTTTCCCTGGTTATTCTAATACATAACAGAAAATGAGAAATCACTCCAGGTCCCTTTAATATGCTCCTGGTCACTCCTGTCTTTGATTTTCAGTGTGACAGAGATCGCTTTAAAGCCCGAATACACACTCGCTGCCTCGAGTCTGGCAGCATAATTGGTCACAGACACATTGCAGGTGTGCTGATAATTCCCATACAGCATGCCCGAGCTAAGCTTTACTTGTTGCTATGCCACCTCGTGCAGTAACCAGGGAGCTTGTTAGCAATCTTATCTGTTTTCCAAGGTACAGGAGGTGGACAAAAACAGGAGGAACGTGTTCAATATTACAAATTCCAAAACAATAGGCCTGCAGTATTCAGTCTGCAATGTGTCATAGAGGTGTTAAATCAATTCAATCGTCCTGGTATTTCTGAGATGTTGTTGTTGAGGCATGTGGTTGCATTATATTGCACATGAAATGTCCTTGCTAGAAAAATAGCAAAATATAATTTTTCCAATTTAACTGTTTTCCTGGAAAGCAGTTTTCTGACTGGTATCTCTTAGAAGCAATGGCAGAACTAGTGCGATGTTCTTAATGGTGCACAGATATGCACAAAATATTTGCAGTGTTGCTTTCAATAGGGATTTCTTGATGTCTTTCATTGCGACTTGGTGCTCATCAGTGTATCCATAAGGTACACCAGTGCTGCAGAAAAAACAGCTGTTGTCCTCCATTTAACACCTGGATAAGAAGGTTTCTGACACTGTAGTTTGGCTTATTCTTCTGTATTGCTTCTGGGGTATGAGCAAATGACTCCGTGCAAAGTGTCTGGTCTGTGCTGGGATTTTGTGTGTTGGTCAGTGGTGGGCGACTAAGCAAATGAAGCCACCGGAGACCCCTGTTATCATCCAATATTCTCCTTTAGTCGCCTAAAACTTAAAGGGAGGACCTCTTGTGATGTTGCACGTCAGATCTGTTTAGAGGTGTTTCTACCACATATGTAAAAACAACAACAACAAAAAAGGTTTTAGGAAACTTTTCATGGTTCCAATGGGGGCTGTATAAAGTCTGATACTTCCTCAGGTGATGTAACTGGAGGCTGAGGCTGAAGACTTTGAGTTTTAAAGTAAAACTGAAGGCGTTGAGGTAGAAAGACACAAGATAGCCAGACCTCGATATCGTAGCTTTTTCCTCATTTCTGTTCATACACTGATCAGCCACAACATTATGACAACTGACAGGTAAAGTGAAAAACATTGATCATATTGGTACTATGTGCTGTTCTGCTGGAAAACCTTGGATTTTGGCATCCATGTTGATGAGACTTAGACACCCAAATAAACATTGTCCCAGAACAAGCACACTCCCTCATGCAAATGGCAATCCCAGATGTCACTGGTCTACCCCCACAAGGAAAATGTACCCCACTACATGGCAAAAACATCATCAGAAACATGTTGAGGAACATGACAATGACAATGGCCAAATATGTTGATTTGACCTCCAAACTTCCTACACCCCATTCTGATCAAGCATCAACAGGATGCAGTGAAAAAAAATTAATTGGCAGAGTACCCGAAGGATCCAGTGCCAATGTCCTGGTGCCAGACCCCACAGAACACCCTGAGAGGTCCTCTTGACCATGCCCAATGGTTGAGAGCATTTTTGAGCACATAAGAGGGACCAACACAATATTAAGCAGGTGGTCAGAATGTTATGCCTGATCGGTGTAGCTAGCAGCTAGAGACTAAACGAACTACTACAAGCATAACATGCCGTAATCTATGACAGAGAGGTCAGCGGTTAAGTTGCATACACCAAGAAAAGAAAAGGGCTTGGAATAAAAAATTAAAAAAAAACACTATCAGCAAAGTACATGTTTAGTGATAGAGGTGGCAGATCAGAAACACTGATTTTATTGGAGTCACATGCACTTTGAAAAACAACAGCCTCCTCACAACACGGGTGCAGATAATGAAAAACAACTTGTTTTGTCATGTATGTCAAGAGGCTTGTTAAAAGACTCATGTTATATCCTGCAAATGCTGTCAGTGTGAAACTTGGAACATGTCACAAAGGTGTTGAATCAACTCCAATGTTATTTGTGAGATTACTTTGCGTTGTCGTGGTATCAGATTGCATTGATTTTTACATGTGTTACTGCTGTTGTGTCTTATTATTACCTTGAATACAGTGCTTCAACCAGACCACCTGCACCTCCAGTCCCTGGGGAATTTGAAAAGTTAAAAAATGGCATAAAAAGCACAACAGCAACCAGAATGATCTACCTGCAGACCTTGCACTATGTTCTCATGTCATACTGTAATTGGTATTACTGGAGTCTGTGTTCCTGAGATGTCTGTAACACAGATATTAGAAAGACAAAGCAAATTAGAGTACAGAAAAAGAGGAGCAGAGCGACGCCTTACATAAAAGTGACACCGAGGATTTGTTCCAGGAGACTTCACCCAATCCAATCAAGTGGGCTTTTCTGGATGAGTTCTCAAGCGATTCTTGCATCTCTCAGAAGAAAGCACTCGAGTTAACCTGTCCTCCAGTAATGAGCAAATGAGCTTTTTTTCTTACAAGTATGATATTCTGCAGCTCTCACTGTCCACTGTGCAATGTACATCCACACCAATGTGTTGATTTAATGCAGAATATAGTGGAGAGGTGATCATGATATGTTATTTTTCACTCTCAGAGAATTTTCTGTCGCTTTCATTACATTTTTGTCATTGTCACACACCTTTCAACATACCTTGTTCTGTAAAATACCATCCCTGTGCCTCCTGTCAGCAGTGGAGATGTTTTTTCTTTTGTTCAGTGAAATAAACAACTACAAATTTAGATTTTTAATACCACTTTTTTTTCCTTCGAAAGGCTGGCTGTGCGCAGCACCTGTCACAGCCTTAATTATTGCATGTAAAATAAAACAATACTTACATTTGAAGAACAGACATGCTGATATGTCACAACATATTGTTTGCGAAGGAGACACAAAACTCTAAATGACTAATTTGAGGCTTTGTGTGTTTCTTTCCGTGTCTAACTGCTGATTACAAAATTAACTGAAACCTTAAGTTCAGACATTTCTTTCATAATTATGGACTCATGTGCAGGATGTAAAAACAATAGCACAAAATCCTTTGTCAGTATGATATAATGAATCTGTAATGCTAAGGTGCTTGTAATATTCAAGTCAAATGTATCTGATTGCATTTTACTGTATTGTAGTTGTAGTTAATTTTATTCTTTCCTCTTACAATATTAGTCACGAGCTGATCACTAATTAAAATCTAATTGTTCCCGTCAAACACTTTCCATATAATAACAAGCTATGAGTACTGGAACAATGTTCTTATTACACATTTTAAAGTAACCGTGTAAGTCCTTTAGCTATTATATGCTCATTAGAAAACATGTATTTTTGTGTGTAAGGTGAGAAAATAAGAATTCTTGAATTACCCGCGTGGAAAATATCAGAGTGCATTCAAAAGTAATCTTAATTCAATGAACATGCCATCATATAGTTAAGAGTTTTTTTCTTTTCTTTCTGTTAGGATTCCTGCTCCAGCCCGTGCTTTCCCCTCTCTCTCCCTGATTCTCCCACACTCTGCCTCACTCCATCAGCTCAGCCGTGGCTGCCTGTGCCCTGATTACTGATTCGAGGCAGCTGCGGCAAGCAGCCCACCTGGACATGATTACACACCTTAAATACTCAAGCCACTCACTCACCCGCCGCCAGATCATAGAACTATGTACCTGTTCCCTGCTGGACTCTGCCCTGTCCCCCACCGGTTCCCTGTTTGCCTGCCTGCTTCACTCGGACTGCCATCACCCAAACTCCCAGGCCGCATATCCCGGATCCTGCCTGTCCCTTTTGTTATTTAGGTTGTGTGAGTAATCCTGTTTTGTTTGTAGTTATTTAGTTTGTTCTCACAGGTTTTCTGTTGTTCCCATTCTGTTTGTTAGTTAGTTATTCTTTGGTTTTTGTAGTTTGGTCTTGTTAGGTATCAAGCCTGGTTTCTACATTCTGTTCTCCTCCAGTTAGTTTTACCCCACTGTGTTGTTTTTTAGTCTGTAGTTTTGTTCTGTTGGTTTGGTTTAATTTAATCGTCTGTGGTTTTCTTAAGTTTTTCTGCTGTCGTTAGTTTAGTTATTTAGATTCATATTCTGTTTAGGCTTCAGTTTAGTCTAGTTTCTGTTTTCCTTTTGTAGTCTAGTTAGTGTTTGAGTTTTTGGGTTCCTCCTGTATTGGAGTGGGTTCTGGTTTTGTACCTTCCCCCATGTTATGTTGGTCCTTGTCCGGTTTCAATAAATTGTTCCTTTGAGAAATCTGCCTAAGCCTGTTCCGTGTCCGCAGTTGGGTTTTTCCCGCACCCTAACACTTTCACTTCTTTAAAAACAACACTACACGCTCTATTGTCACATGCAGCACCATGTTTTTGCATGTTGTTGTGAAACTGTTTTTATTTCTTCAGCTTTTTTTTTTTATCACCACCATCTGTCAAAATGCAACAAACTCCAAAAATAACACACAACACTTTTTAGAACTGCGTTCTCCTCTTAACAATATTTTACTTTGATCAGTGTTTGTCTTTAAATTCTGCATTGGCTTGTCAAAATAACAAGCTTTGCAATGAGCAATGTTTTGCTCTTCTTTATAACTTCAAATCTACACCAGGTACAACTGAAAACTTGAACTAGGTGTTCCACAGACGTATACGCTTGGAGTTTTTACAGGAATGACAATGAAATGGCAATTTGTCAGAGAGGTCCTTTTATAGCCAGTGTTGTTGTTAGCCTGTCCATTTTTTAACTCAACAATTGTTTTTTTTCTCTTTGGCTTATGGTTTTGCAATAAAAATAACATCTTGTGTAAGTAAAACATGTTTATAAGTGGTATAAAACTGAATTAAAAAAGGCCAGTTTTAACTCCCAGCAGGAACAACAGCTAAGGCTGCTTAGGGAGGTGGTTGGGGTAGGTGCATGGGTCAACAAAACATCTGACCTTCCCATGAGTATCCACTGCTTGTTTCCCAACCCTATCCATTGTCTTTCCCTAAATCCAACCATGTTTTTTTTGTGACTAAAACTAACCAAATCATAATCATGCCGTTGTCACATCTACAACAGATTTTTTAGGAATGATTTGTGGTAGTTCTGGAAGACACAGACAAATGCCGAAGCAGACATACAATTTTAAAAAGGCTTTGGTGTGTTGCTCTGGAGAGTGTAGACAAACAATGCATTCCATTCTTTAATCAGAGAGAACCCATTAACTTAACTACACCAAGAGACTGTTTATGAATATCTGTGCTTCTTATTTCAGTCACTCTGCATTTGTTCTAACTTTTAACTATCCAGAGCATTGCAAGGTGTTACCAAGCTAGATAAAAATCTTCAATCTTCTGGGAGTTCCGGCTTTGTTCCAGGGTTTTCTCCAGTTAGACATGACTGAAAAACTCCAAATAAAAGCTTGATCTGATTGCTCAGACTATTTTAATGGGTTCTTTTTAACACAATACAGAGCAGAGGCTCTACTCGGAGCTTGCTCTAGATGTCGGCACCTTACCCTATCTCTAAGCCCAGTGACACTACATAGAAAATGTATTTTAGTTGTTTGTATGACCACTCTCAGTCTTTGGTCATTACCCAAAGCTCATGGCCCTACATGAGGGTTGTAACATTCACTGACTGGTGAATCGAAAGCTTTGACTTCCTCCTTAGCTCCTTCCCTTGGTACAACCTAGCATGAACTACCACAGTTTGAGTCTGAAACCAGTGCAGGAATACCTTAAAGTGCAAAAGTATCATTTACTAAGTCAGTAGGTTTTTTCAACGAGTCACTAAATTTACACCTTCTGATGATGGTTTGTAAATTATTTTGCTGTTAATAAGATTTGAAGGCTTACAAAGGCTTTGATGTCTGCCCCATGGTTGTTGATTGACAGTAGTGTCTGACAGTTTGTTCGCCTGCTGTTTTCCCTCGGCTCCAGAAATCACCTTGTCCCAGAATACTTAGCATTAGTTTAAGGAATAAATTGTAATTTTTTCTCGACATGTGCAGTTCTACAGTATTTGCAGCAGTGGTGGAAGAAATATTAGATCTGCTACTCAAGTAAAAGCACAGTAATGTAAAAATACAAATTCTGCATGAAAAATCCTACTCAAATAAAAGTACATAACTTTCAGCTGCAAAATGTAGCTAAAGTGGTCCCTCTGTGACTGATATATTATTATGTGCGGCCTAATTAGATTGTCAGTATTGAAGCGTCAGAGTGTAAACAGCATGTTACTGTTGTAGCTGCTGCAGGTGGAGCTACTTTGAATTTACATCCAGTTTTAATTACAGGGATCCGTGATAAACCTGGGGTCTGTGTGATGATTAATGTAAGGGAGGAAAAACAAAGTGTTGACAGACAAATCTGTTTTAGTTTTTCGGACATATATAAGTTATACACAAAATAGTGTTAAGTTATTTAATATCAGTATTTTTCCCTGTGCCAGCCACTTTTACGACGTTCTTGAAACAGATTGAACGATTAATAGAAAACATTTTGAAATTCTTTATGACTCTTTATAATGTGGCTCTATAGTGGCTTGAGTATGAGAGACATTTTTACACTTGTGGACATAATATTTCCTCATTGGCAAGAAAATGAAGTGGCAGCAGCAGGGTTGGAAAAATAACTGTAGCGTATGACGGCTAAATTACTCCCTTAAACATACTATTTAATTACAGTAATATGTACAATGAATTGCATGCTGCTTCTGGCCGCCTACAACCACCATTAGAACAAAGAAGCCTCTTTAACTCTGAGACTCAGTCGACTCAATCTACTCACAAAGAAATAAGGCTGAACTGAGATTTCGATGACATGGACACAGCCTGGACTCAGTGAAACTTTCTGGCTTGCATGCTACAAAAGTAGCTGTAAAACCATCAATAAATAATCAGAAACTATATTGATTTATCACAGTCTGAACCAGTGAGTCCAAAAGCCACCGCTTGTCTCATCAAGAACCGTAAATATAATTCTAATGCCATTTATGTGCATTCAGTCAGCTCTGCAAGCGAGACACTTATAACAATTCATCATGGATAGCAAAGTGGAGAATTTCCTCTTTTTGTATAACCAGCTTTCAGTCCACTGACAATGCAACATTCTGCAACTTCTGTGTGGAAATGTTTAAATTCAAATGGAACCAAACAGCTCAAATTGAGAAAATTAAGAGAGCTGTTTGGAGTGTGAGTGCTGCTCAGGAAAAACTCTTGTTCTGTGCAACTGGTGTTTGTGGCAAAAAGAGAAATATTTCTGGGCATCAAGTCTTTGTCATGCGGGTCTGACTTTGTCCAGCTCTGTTCCTGCGGCTTCCCTGTGGGCTGCACGGTCTCTGGCAGCTAAACTAGATCTCCTCTGGCTTTGGCCAACCACTGTGTTCAGCTGATTACACTGTCAGAGTAATGACTAGAACTGCTATGGACTAGATAGGACTACTTTATGAGACAATTTTGTGTGAAAACTTATTGTCAGCATTGTCATATGATTAATCAGAAACAGGAAGACACCTCGTAGCATATCTAACGTATCTTTATTTGAAAGTGAATGTTGGGTAGTGGGTTTTTAACTCTGGTTTGTGCATATTTATCCATGCAGCCACCATTTTTCTTCCACTTCACTGGGGTCGGGTCATGGTGGCAGCCCTCTAAGCAGGGCTTTCTGGACGTCCCTCTCCTCAGCATTGTTTTCCTCTAAGGCGTTCCCCCCTAGATGGGATATGAAATCCCTGCATCAAGTCTACTACAGAGTCTCCTCCAAGTTGCCTGGAATATCTCCAAAGGAAGGCAGCCTGGAGGCATCCTAATCAGATGCCTGAACCACCTCTGCTGGCTCCTTTCAAAGGTAAGAACTAGAAACTCTATTCTGAGCTCCCTCTGGGTGACTAAGCTCCACATCTTCTCTCCAAAGTTGAGCCCAGTCACCCAGAGCTCATGACCATGGGTGAAGGTTGGAACATAGATCGGCTAGTAAATCTCTTCACCACAGTGGCATTACTGCTGACTCTGCAACAGTCCATCAGTCCATCTCATGCTCCATTTTCACTCATGAATAATATCCCAAGACACTTAAATTCCTTTGCTCGAGGCAGCAACTCCCTCCATCCCAAAGGGAGCAATCCACTGGTTTCAGGCAGAGAACCACAGATTTGGTGGTGCTCACTCTCATTCCAGTCGCTTCACACTCAGATGCAAACCATCCCAGTGCATGCTGAAGGTTATGGCTTGATGATGCCAACAGAACCACATCATCTGCAAAAAGCAGAGAAGCATCTCTAGTGTTCCCAAACCAGATACCCTCCTTAAGCAGGACTGAAAACAAAGGGGGATCCTGGTGGAGTCCAACACCCACTGAAAACATGTTTGAGTTTGTGTCTAGAATACAGCTCTCGCTCTTGGTTTTGCAAGAACCAGCTGGCTCAGAGAAACAGCACCAGTACCCCACAGTACCCTACATGTGCATGTTTTATATATGTAGTACATGACTCATTCATATTCATGTTTAAAACTACTATTTCAATATTGACAGTGGTTAAAATGACATAGTCTTCTGTGAAAGGTGTCACTTGTAGTAAACACAGAATAATCACAAATATCACAGTTCTCCTAAAGCTGTTCTCTTTAGCCTCTTGTGGATCATTGTTTTTTTCCCAACCTGCTAATGTTGTTCTGATCCATCTTTTTTTCCTCAGTGCTACTTTCTCAGTTCCAACGGCAGAAATGTCAATGACTTGTTAGTGAAAGAAGACAAGCATTTGTCAGCTAAAGCTGGGTTATTCAATTTCAAATCATCAGGGGCCTTCGGCTTGAAGATCTTAGATTTGCTTAAAACTTTTTTTATCATAAACTATGGATAGTTGAAATGGTAACTGGGAAATTTTAGATGGATGTATCAGGTATTTTCAGAGGTAGTTTTAAAAAATAATTGCCCATCAACCACCTCTGAGCATTTTGTATTTTCGTGCATTAAAATTTGAGGCTATGTCTTAACAAAGTCTTAGGAACTATTAGATTGCAAAACCTACAAAACACTTTTTAAATATGAAATACTTGACCACCAAAAAAATAATTTGAAAAGCAGGAAACTGTTCTTAAAACGAGATATTTGAGATGGATGACCTAAAACACTTCAGTAGTTGGTGCAGACCAAAGCAGAGCTAAAGGGATAATGAACATTGGACTTTCAGAAACATGACAACAAATGATTGTTTGTCAGCATGTATCAGCTTTTAAGGTGTCATTTTAGTTTTTTTGTCTTGAATATTTTAAATGCATTGTACGGGCAAATAGGGACAACAAAACAACAACGGCAGTGACACAGGTAGTTTGTGAAGTTTAATGTTAAACTGCATGACTTGTTTTTTTTTTCACACATCAGTTAGACTGTTAATATTTACATCAAACATAACTCAATAAAAGAAACTAAAACAAAGAAACAAAAACAGGTTAAACAGTTTCACATTGTTTCAATATTTCATCCTGGGCAACAACAAAAACGAAAAAAAAAAAAACCCAAACAGATCATAACCCTAACATGTTTTCGGGTATTTTCCTTCCACGAATGTGCAATAAATGTCAACAGAAATGTGCTGTATATATATATGTATATGGTAAAAAAATAAAAACTAAATGTTACAGTCTTACAAAACACCAAGCAAAAGATCGAGGGTGGAAACAAACATGGCAATTTTTTTCTCAGGACATTTTAAAATGAATACAGTAAAAAAAAAAAAGAAAAAAAAAAACATGTAAATGCCAATTTTTTATTTTTCAGCAAGTCGTAGCACTTACACAAAGTAATAATAATAATAATAATAATAATAATAATAATGAAAAGGAAGGATCTTGTGAATAGTGTCACAAAAAGACAAAGATGTGTTTCAGTGTTTTTTTTCACACAGCAGGTACAGCAATAACAAACTCCTTCAGTGGTTTAAATCAGAGACCACTATTTAAACTAAATGCTAGCACACATATCGAGCCATTGCAAGACAACAAGGTGAGCACAGGAGAAAGTCTCACAAGTTTTACTCTATCCCATTAACCACCATTAAGAGTAAACACTGAATTACCTTCAACACCTCAAGGATTTATTTAATTTTTTCACATCAAGCACAAACACAAGTATTTTCTTTGAATTTTTTCCCCCCCCAAATGTACATCTGACATGGCAAAAAATGTGAACTTTCAGTTTATGCAAATTTGCTGTGTCTAGAGGGCTTGTGTGTAGGAGGCAGTATCCAGAAATTGGCTCGTCAAGCATAGTAGCTTATGTATGGTCTGAAAACTAACAGTCACAGTGTAAGATGGACTCTGAGAATAAGTGGAGTAAGCTATCGTATATAACTAAGCATTCTCTAAAAAAATACAGTAGCAAGCTTTTCTCTTTAGTTCTGTTTCTAAGACTGATTCGAAACTCTGTAGGCTATATTAGTACAAATCATATTCAAAAAATATTTAAATATGTTAAATGTGTGGGCTGTCCTTGAAAAAGCCTTTCCCTTTAGCAACTTAAAAACTAGTTTTTGTGTTTTTTTTTCCAGGACAAACCCGAGTATGTGATTGTCTTCACCTTATTACAGCTGCATTAAGAAAAAACTCCTGTTTAGCTGATAACTGCGCAAAACACAAAGGACCCACGGAGTAAAGAACCTCAACCTCAACTCAAGTTTTTCACATAAAGATATGGAAAATACAGCATATGGTAAAGCGATAATGTAAACTGGGAAAGTGTAGCGCATCGCCAATCAACTGTAGTTTATTTCCCTTCAAACAAGATAGTTTTAATGTAAACGCTGGCATGAGATCAAATGGACAAAAACTGAAAGAAACTATGTCTTTGGCAACTACTGGTAGAAAAAAAAATAATAATAAAAATAACAAAAAACCTGAATGAGTGGATAATAAAACATGGAGAATGAGAGAAAAAAAAGTAGATACTGTTGGATCTCAAGCCCTTTGTTTTTCTTCTTAGCTAATGAGGATAACATTCTCCTCTAATAGTCCGAAATAGCCGGTCAAACTTCATAACAGCAAAGCTATTATGTAAGTTAATGAGGGGATTCAGTTGAACGGCTGCCAATTCACATCTTCGCATAACAACCCTGTCATTAACTGTCATTAAAGGGGTAGTCCATGTCATTAAAGATTGATAATTAGTTTTACAAATCAAATGGCATTACTTTTTTCTTTTTTTTTCACCAGAAAACACCTGATCACACATACAGTATAGTATATGACTTTCCAAGAAGCAAGCATTATGATTGACAGACAAAACAGAAAAACAACAAATAAATAAAAGCACGTCGCTAGAAAAAGGTCACTACCACAGTGGGAAAAGTTTAAAAAAATGAGAGTAAAAATAAAATGAGGAAAGAAAAATAACATCTTGAGTGATACAATGGCATATTCTGTACACGATTAGAAGGTTGGTAGAAAAAGCAAAAATGGTGAGGAGGCAATTTAAACAGGATAAACATGTGAGGGTGGTGAAGGGTGGCGGGGTGGAGGAGGAATGGCGGCTATGCTAACATCACGAGGTGATGGGGTCCTACAGCTTCAGTGGAGCAAGCAGCAGCGCACAATACACAAGGGGGAATGAGGGATGCTTTTATTTTGGTGGAGGGGAGGGAGCCTATAGAATAAACAGAAGCAAAGTAGGGGGACAGGTGCACATCTGTTCAGCGGAGCTTTTGAAAAGCATTTGTGGCACTATCACCTTGCCGAGATAAGTGGCATGTCACACAGATTGCTCCTTGGGGAAGGTGAAGGGAGCTCGCGGGCCATGGGCGGGAAAGCTTGTGTTAGAGTACATGGGCTCGCCGCCGCCGCTGGGTGGGTGCTGGGGGTAGGGGTGCTGGGGCAGGAAGGTGACGGGAGGGTAGGCGGGAGCGGGCTGAGATTCGGGGAAGGGTTCCATGTTGCAGACGCGCTGGTAGCTCATGTATTCGGCCGGGTTCAACAGCTCTTCTGGATGCCTCCCAGAGTCCTGTGAGGAGAAAGTGAAAGAAAACACAGCAGAGGTCACAGAGTTTCCCCTGAATGATTAGTACAGTACAGCAGAGCGTGTATTTCTCTTCTGCAGCATTTCCCTACTGATAAACATCATCCAGAATTTCAACACTCATTCATGCATATATGCTCGTGACGCCAGAAGGGTCGGATTAACTATTCACTGTTTATACAAATTGTGTGAGTTATATAGAACACATTTTTAATTTTATATTACACGAAAACCGTATTGTAAGATCAATTCATTACAGCACCAGATGTGGCATTAAATAAGCCATATGTGCATAACTGCACATATGGCACACAAACCTTTAACTCTTTACACTGAGGGCCCCTATTTTCATGAGCAGAAAGGATGCAGATGCTGCAAACTGTTTGAACGTGTCTTGGTAATTTTGCAGCAAAATTAAATGGAGGGAGGTGTTGGTTCGGAGCTGGTGGTAATTATCATGGATCAATTCGGGCTTTTTAGTCTGGATTTGAATCTGAATGTTAGAAATAACAATGTTCCATACAGAAAATGGCTTTTATTGGTTGTCTTTGTTTTTCTTTTTTGTGTGAATGAATTCAAATTCTTGCATTTATTTTTTTTTTATATATATTTTTATATTTTGTTGTACTTACATACACATAATGATGCCTGTTGTGGGCCCATTATATTCTATAATATGTAATAGGCTTTGTGTTTTTCAAACCTATACTGCTTCTTTTTTATATGACAGCCATTCCGATGTGAATAATTGTGGCTTTCAGTCATATCCTATGGAAAAAAATAAACTAATCTCCATCAGTTAAGTTGTTTTTATCATCATTGTAGACATTAAGTATCTGTCTCAAGGTTTCTGGAGCAGAAAATTATACTTCTTTAGTTCAGTTAACCATGCAAAAATGTTAAAGTATAGAGATTAGCAGTGAAAAATTACAATAAAATCAAAGCCTGTAAAGTAAAAAAAAAAAAATATTGTTCCATAAATGATGGAGAAGTAGACTGAAAAAAAGTCATGGATTTAATGCCATGGCACATATAAATATACCACTGGGGTCATAATGGCCCTGCTTGCTTAAAGAGGCACAGAAGTTAAATTTGCTTTGATAACGTTGGTTTGTCTCCAGAGTCAAGTTTGAAAAATGGCTGGGACGCCTCGACTTTTTTCCCTAGTAAGGATCAAATACTCACCACAATTTACCTACAGTTCCTGTAATACAACTGCATAACATCTTTCATTTTACATTCTGGTAAATACGCATATCTTCGTCTTTCTGTTAAGCCTAAAGTAAGCCGTATGGCATCAACGGAGTCATTTTCTCCAGAAATCTCCCACCATAGATGACATTACGCTCTGTTTTCACAGCCTTCTTATGTGTACATGATTTCATAAAGCAATGTCTCCATGTAATTATCATATTTACACTGCTGAATATCAAATATTCAGACAGAATTGTTTGACAGCAGACTTTGTAAAATAGACGTGTTTTTTTCCACCACTGCAGCCATTATCCTGCTGTTACATCATGTCGTTTGAAGGGTCCATTGTCTGACTGTTTATCTGTTTTCAAAATGCACAGCCTCTGGTGCTGCTTGAAAGTTTATAATGGTTTTAAGATCTTTGGTGGAGCAGCGTCCTCGGGGTGTCACTCATTGTGTCACTGCTTAAACTGGGATCTGGTTTCATCGCTGCAACTTCCGCGTTCAAGTCAACAACTTGAGCCTGCAGGGAAAAAACGTAAAGTTTTTCCTATTTATTTTGCATAATTTGTGCTCGCTTTTAGCCAAACTACTGATCCTGGATAAATGTCTCATGCACATCATCCTCAAATGGCTGCAGAGATTTAATTCACCAGAGGAAAAGGCAATTAAACACCCACTTGCAGGTGACATGTAGGTTAAATTTAACTCAATGAATTCCCTGCATAATTGTTATTAATGCCTTTGCTAAATTAAACTATGCACCAGCATGTGCTTTAGGTAGGCGGAGAGTCAAGTTTCCAGCATCATAATTGTATTGTCCCATTAAATTTGTTGACATTGCCATCCATAGCGCTCAGTGCTCATTTAAACAGATTTTTTAAATATTAAAAGCAGAACAGAAACAGAATTAACACAGTAAAGTTACTGATCATGAATATAGTGCCCTCAGCCCTTCACTGCTTTTTGGATTTATTTTTGAAGGAGTTCAGCAAAATTAAGATTCTGGCTTTTGAAAATAATTATAATTGAAGGTCCCCAAATCAAAATCATTGAAAGAAAATTAACAAGCCGCCCAAAGCAGTTTCAGAACTCGACAATAGTTTTTCAAGGAATTCTTTGAGTGGGTTTTTCAAAAAAAAAAAGAAAAGAAAAGGATTACAATGACTGTGAAATGAAGAGATGAATAGGAGACATGCAAAAATAACAAAATGAAAATGGATGAGAGTGAAACTTACGAATATTCCTCAAGCATCTCTACATCTACGACAACGACGATCCCAACTCTGAAAATGTTTCGGTGGGGCAACAAAACCACAAAAAAGACTTAAACCCGCCTGCAAATTGTTGCATTTGTTTAACAAAATGTGAAATTATGGACGTCTGCGTCACACAAAAAGCTGCCAAAGCACAAAAAAATCTATATTTCATGGGTAAAACACAGGGATTATTTGAAGGATTTAGTGAGAAGCAGGCAACAAGCAAACTAAAATGAAAGACTGTTTGTATATTTGATAAAAATCTCAACATCTGTGTTGCTACTTGTAGCATAAAAGATGAAAAAGAACAAAAAGAAGAAGCTGTAATTTAAAACCAGACAGTGAGGGATGAATGGTGAGATAAGCAGAGTTAATCCCAGAAAGACAACAGCTTGTGTGAAGGTGACCTGCTGTTTTCACAGCAGAAGACATGCAAGTAAACTTCCTCTGACACACATGCTGGAGACACTGACAGAAGCATCCGAAGAGCTTATTTGTTTCAGGTCAGTATCAAGAACCACTGGAGAAAACTCTCTACTTTGTCAGGTTATTAATTTCTTTGTTTGCTGGGAAGACCTCGGTGCTTTCGAGCAAAATTAAAACCAACAGTCTGAGGAGCAGGTTTTTTTTTTCTCCATCTAGTGGGTTTGTCTCAGGACATTTGGGATTCAGACCTGAAACTTTGGCAAACTGCTGCAGAAAAAAGTTTGTTCGGTAATGTCACTTTCAGGACAAACACGTCTTACCTGCTTCACTGCATTCTCAGCCCAGTAAAACCATGTGTTATCAGGTTTAGGGACTGTATATGCGAAACTAATTTTGATTATTTAAAGCAATAATTCGACTTTTTTGTTCCTGAATTTGAACAGCCAGGAGCAAGTTGATTCATCCAACAGTGTCACTACAAATTATATAATAGCAACATTGGTCCACAGTGCAAAATGTGTTAGTTTCACAATAAAGGCTGTAAAATCGTGAGATGTCTATGTTTTTTTTTTTTCTTTTGATCTGTGCCCAGGTCAGTGAACTCATGCGTTTCTTTCACTCTGCAGAAAAAAGTGCAAAAAATGTGGGAACATTTGTTTTTTTTAAAATTTGCTGCATTTCCTGTTTTCTGTTGCTGTTTTTTTGCTACTACTTTTTATACAGTATGTGCTGCCCACAAAGCTCCAGCTGCTCTCAGCGTTGCACAACAAGAATTGTTCCTAAAGATGCACGCACTTCACAATTTTACATCCTTTATTTGTGAAACATAATAAATTTTGCACTGTGGAAGAGCGCAGCTGGTAGACAACAGGTGGACACAGCTAGCCTGAACCTGTGTAGGACTCCATTCAGGGTCGTTTTTGTTGAAGAAAAAAAAAAAGCAAATAGCAGTCTTTCCTCTCTAACTGTTGGTGCACTCAGAGCTCACATTTGATCTTGTTTGTTTTATTTATTTATGCATCACTATCGACCAAATTATAGGCTATATAGGCAACTTTCCACTGTATAAACTTGGGAAACAACAGGAACAGACCTGTAATCTGAAAACCCTTTCATAAAGGGTTTTCAGTGTTTTAGCCCTTCTGTTTCAGTTGGGGTGAAGGATCCAACAGCTGAAATTGCAGTATCAACTCCAAGCCCACCAAAGTAATGACATATATTAGTTACTGGACATAATTCCAGTTCTATGGGCACGCAGGAAATAGAACAATAGAGGCTGGTCATGTCACCTTATAAGGGGAAATTTGCATGGATCATGTTAAAGTTAGAGTGAAGACACTTTCTTTTTGATAAAGATCTTGATAGTGCAGGAAAAAATACTCTCCAAGGTTAACCAGTGAGCGTCGCCCCCCCACGCAGCAGGTAGTTCAGCTTTGTTGCTATTCTGTCCACTGAAAACAGCCCTAAAGAAAGCCCTGCAAATGTTCAGACCACCCTTAAGTGGCCTGCAGGTTTCTACAGTAGGGAAAGGCCTTAATTAAGTAGTTAGCAGTAATTACATTCAGTCTGTGCAGTTTCTGCAGCTCAGAAATGAAGTGGCACAACAGTAAACCATGTAAATTGCAAACTGTTGTTTTTACACCTTGCTCTTTATATGTGTTTATGAGTTGAAAATACGTGTGGGCAGACTGGACAAATTTAGGCTAGCTGTTACCTCCATTTTCAGTCTCTCTGCTAAGCTAAGCTAACCCAGCAGCTAGCTACAGCTGCATACTGACACAACTTGTGCTGATCTGCTTATCTAACTCTGCTAGAATGAAAAATGAAAAATCTCCAAATTTTCCAAAAATGTCAAACTACTTAACAAAAAATGAAGCATTTCTAAAGTTAAGAAGCTATTTTTTTATTGCATCCCAGGGTGGTTTATGTTTTATAAAGGGTTTTCAGTGGACAACAAAAAAGATTTTATTAAGCAAGCGATAGAAAATGACATTTTGCTGGTTTCTGGTGTTGTTTTGTTAGATTTCCACAGAGGCCTCCACGTGTAAGCAGTAGCTGTCAAACTGAAGTTCAGAAAGGCAGGCCCTTCAAAATATAAAATCCTTTATGAATCCAATAGGTTCCAAACACTCTCAAAACCAACCACACCAGAATTACTTTATTCTAAACCTAGAGGTATGAAGGTCAGACTGAATGCATGTGGGCTTTAAATATCACCAGCCATGTTCTTGACCTGATATTATTGTCTATAATTCAAAGCTTTTTAGCACAGCACAGGTTTGGTTGTATTTTTCTGGCTGTTTACACAAAAAAAGACCTTAAAGAACTAACTTGCTGTAGTTTGACCTATAGGTCGTGTTTATCCATACATTTTTTATGACCGTAGTCTTTTTCACCTCGAGCTGATCCTAAGCAGAAGTCAATCTGAATGTGTCTCCTCTCTTTTTAAGCACTCCCAGAGTTTCTACATCAAACTCCGGGCAGCGAGCCCAGGGATTTGATGATTTAGGATAATGGCCTATCTGAAGATGTATAATAACTTTTGAAGGGGAAATTAAATGCAAAGAAGGTCATTAATGGAAACAACTCGAAGATCATTTTTTAGGCTTTAGGAATTAAAGCAGCACCGGGCAGGAGTTTTATCAGCCTATTTATCAGTGCTACCAGCCTAAATTATAAAATAGTGTTTAAATGGATGTCAGGCATGGACTAGGCATGGACTAAATGCCTGTTGAGTAACAACTGATGGAGCCCTCAGTTCATCACATCTGCTAGAAATGACATTTACATACAACTAATCAGTCAAACAGCACATACAGAAATGCAAAGCTGACTGGAAAATATTGTAAATTAAAGTATTTGGCAAATTGTAAAAATGTCAATAGTGGACATGTTTTTTATTAGCTTTCCACCAAAACTGTAGTATATTCTGTTTAAAAACATTGCTTCCATCGGTAGTAACCTCAGCATTATTAAACGTTTTTTTATGTTTAAGCACTGGCAGCACTTAAGATTTGTGAAAGATTCATTAAAAAAATGTATGGATAAACATAACTTAGAGGTCAAACCCCAGCAAGGAAAATGCTGAATGTCTTTTCTAGGCTGAATTGATTCAAAAAGTTGTGTATTATCAAGTCAAGACCTGGAATGCATACCTTGGGTCGGGACTACATAATGCATTCACTTCATTGCAGTTCTTCAAATACCCTTTAATGATTTTATAGCAGTATTGCTCAGGTGTGCTAGTGTCAGAATGGCAAAAACAGGATTATAAAACAATCCTTTAGAGCAGTGTTTTTATCTGAAAACACAGATGCTAACAACATCAGGTATGAAATAATGTTGTAATTTCCAGTTTGACCTCATGGCGATGTTGCTCTCTTGCTGTTATAATGCCTAAAGTCGGACACAATGATACAGAAGTTTGTCCGATTGACCTACTGTTTCATTAACATGATGTTATTGCAGCTGCTTTAGTTTTGCGCTTATCATGCGCATATCATGTTTATCAGTATATGGCGTATTTTGACTTACATAAAACAGAAATGTTAATAGTTAGAAAAATAACCCATACATTTACGGGTTAATATAGAAAAAGTCCTGAGTGGCTTGAAATGCAACACATTTATTACCACTTATCCAAAGCCAAAATCTTCCCCTTACTTTAACCTAATCCTGGTGCCACAGTCCTGTACTTTATATGCCTGGCATTCACCCTGGTAGTGAGAGAGCATCTCATTCATTTAATCAAAAAAACCCAACTTTGCTTCAGAACATAATCCCGCTAGCGATTACGTTTGTCGCCACCATGTAACTGGGTGAACAACTTTGTAATATATAAATACAGACAGGGTTGCTCTCATTCCAACTAAGTGTAAACAAAATAAGATAACTTCACATCTCTGCAGCTCTCACAGTCATTTCTGCCTGCAAGTAACACTGGACAGAAACAGCTGCAACATCTGCTGACTCAGACATGCTCAGTAACATCTGGAGCTAGAGCCCTTTTTTTTCTTTTATAGGATGGTAACATGAACTGAAACTGCGTCTTTCAAATTACCCTAATTAATTTTACATTCACTGCTTTTGACCAACTCACACTTTATTAGATGATTTTATTATACGCTGTATTAAATGTACCTTTCTTAGGCCCTTTTATGTGCGCTAATGCTACATCCGTCATTTCACTTAAACACCATTCTGTAATAACATGAATGTAATTCTATAGAGCAATCTCACTGATACACAGTGGGGAAGATAAATCTAGTCAATTATACTATGTGGTGTAAAATCCTTGTCTTTCCATTAGTGTATTGTACAAGCAAACCACACTCTTTAGAGAAAAACAGTAAATTCTCTTCTTGAACCTACATTTGATGGTTGTTTTTAGCCATGAAAATGTCTTGCTTTAAAAATACTATTCTGACTTTCCAGCAATGAGGCATTTCTCCTAATGAGACATGCAGCTGAGTGGGTATGTTAAGTCCTTTTGCACAGTTCTCTCTGTTTTACATGAGTCCACATGCTTTGCTTCTGCAGCATATTGCACCATCAGTCCCCATTGATCCACTGTTTTCTTAAATTACATGTCTTACTTGTTCCAACATTTAATTGAGCTGTAATTGGATTTATTGACCACGTTGGTTTGATTTATTCCCATGTTGCTCGTTGTCTGGGCTGCAGGCCACATCCATCCCCCCTCCAAAAAAATCAAAAGATTTGTACAAAAGCAGCTGTAATTCAGCATCCTAATCAATACAGCTGAATTTTAAATCCTTGTGTATAGAACAGGACCTTACTTTCATTCAGGGGTAATATGAATTTATTTCCACTGGGAAGCAGAACTTAATGTCATGCAAATGAATGGATATCACAGTTTAGCTGTTTTTTTTACTTTCCCCTCACATGTCCACATCTCTTGTCAGCCAGCGCCAGAGACTGCTTAGCAGAGAAAAAGGCTCAGAGAGTGAAACAACAGCAAGAAGACAGCACTCTGTATTCCATCCAGGTCTGCTTTTACCTAATAAACACAAACTATAAGTGCAAACGGAAAAATGTGCATAAAGATGGATGCTTTCCCAAACTTTACTCTGATGTTATTTGCTAATAACATATTTGCTAAGTTCTTTCTGCCCAACAACAGCGTGAAAACCAAACATGAGACAAATCAAGCTTTAGTCCATCCCTCAGCTCCCACTGAAAGAAAACAGCAGCAGATTCAAAATGGCTCAATAAAGATTTCACAATTCTTCACAAAAGCAAATGCAGCAGATGACTGATTTGGTGTGTCTGACTAAGTAATGCTGTTATTGCAACAGGGAGTAGCAGCAGCCATGTTTCCAGATAGCAGATAGAGGTGAATTTGAAGGGAACTTTTGAAATATCACACTAAAAAACTATGAAATTTCTAGCGACTGCTTTACAGTAAAAAAAACAGGCTACTTTAAAATCTTAAGCAGGTAAAAACAAGCAAAATTTGTCCATTTACAAAAGAAAAATGAAGAGAAATCTTCAACAATTTTCAACTGGGAAGGTTGCAGTTATTCTTTTATGTCATCTGGTATGAGCCATGTTTGGCATGAAAATAAGCAAAGAGCTGATCAGTCATGTACAGTAAATTCAATGTTTGGTACATCTGAACTTTTCAAGAAAATGTCTTTCCATCTTCTATCATGTACATAAACTCCTCTGAAAAAGCCAAACATCACCTGAAGTGTGCATAAAAACTTTCAAGGTTTTTTTTTTTTTTTGCAAAATCAGAAACATTTTTCTAAATTTTTTGAACTTTTTCTAGTTTAATTTCAAAATGTGCATATAAATGCATCGTGGATGCATGGCTACTAAGTTGCCAAAATTCAAGAAGCTCCTCCCATGTTTCACTTACAGCCAGGTCAGACTAAAATACAAGCTTTGGGATCTCCCTCCTACTTTGCACAAATGTAAAGCAAAAGAGGACAAGAAGAACAGTCAGAAATGCATAAATTTAAAAGTGAGGGTTAATCTAAATGAAATCTGACTCACCTTGAAGTCATTTTAAGCAGCAGTATATTGGCTAGATAACATAACCTCGGGGAAGTATGGCCCAAATAAGTTTTCATATCTGAAAAATGTAATAACTCTGTCAAAGCAAACGGATGCTAGAAAAATACAATCGGGCTGTGATTAACAGTTGCTTGATTTATTGGCCGATTACTTTGAGTCACTGACCAAAGGGGAACTTCTTCTTTTTTTTTTTTTTACCTTTTCAGAGAATTAAATGAGCATTTTTGTCGCCCTGGATATGAACCAGCAGTTCAGTCTTTGGCTCAGCAAACAGAGCTTTTATTGAATGATGTAACCTCATGACTTGAGCTGGTGGAGATGAGGCTTATTACAAACAGAAAATGTCAACAGGCGAACCCCAGGAGGACTTTCATGTTGCAACTGTTCCTCTGCTGCTTTAAGCTGCTGACTAAATAGCAGCGAAAACTGACATGAGGCCTGGATCAATATTCATTATTTTCCTGCTTTGTCTCAGGATTGTGGAATCAGATTGTTGTTTTCAGGTGAGATAATTGCTTTGAAACATTCTCCAGTTGGGAAAAAAATGTACGGATTTCATCCAGATGTCGAAGAAATATGTTTATTAAACAAACTATGGGATGCACATTCTTTCAGTTGTGAGTCCCTGGTTTGACTTCTAGTCAGCTAAACCTTCACTTAATGTTATTCTCCTGCACACATTTTCTCTCGTTCTCTTTCTAATAAAGCCAAAAAACCTGCCAATAAATCGTAATAATATATCATGTTCTCGTTCAGCTTTACCTCCAACGATGACTTAAAAGACATAATGGTGTTTTGAAATGAAACTCTTCTTCCCCCTCAAGCTCATGTTCACTTCTACCCTTGTTTCGAGGGGAAAAAAAACGTAGGTAGTGTAATGAAGATTTTTGCGAACACAAAGGCAGAATAAATTATGTTTTATTGTGGATATTTTGGAAGGCTTTGAGAAGCTTCCTCCCACATGCAGCCGCCAAAGGTTTAATACAAAAGGTGCATCTGGGATGTTAAATCAGACTGTACGCACACGACTTTGCATTAAAGCTGAGGTGTATGCAGGGATAATTAAATCTGCTCATTTCTTTAGTCTCAATCACACAGGGGTGCAGTAGAAAAGAATAATTCAATGATGTACTGTTTGTTTAATCACAAACAAGGATCATATCAACATCTTCATTCACTTGAGACTCTGCTAATTTTGAGTATTTGTCATAGTAGTCAGGTTGAATGTACATTTTGACTTTTTACAGGAACGTTTCTGTTGCAAGTTTTGTCAATTTATTATCACAGTTTTATTGATTTTTATGGAAGCCTGCATAATTTAGCTAAATCTAGAGATCAAATTCAGTCTCTTATACTAAAATATTAATACTTTCGATAGAGTGTGCAGCTTAAGGAAACTGACAGCGCAATAAAAATGTGTATTTGTGCTTGTCCATTGCTGCTGCACTGCCTGTCTAATCATTTGTAAAACTGTTACAACCATAACTGCAGCAGCTGCTTCTTGTGTAGCGTCGCCTTGCTACTACTCAACATCCACCTGCAGGCACCGGCTTTATTGTCAGAAGTTTATTGCTCCACAATCTCTGCTGGGCAGCGTGCGAATTACAACATGGCTTTCGGGGGATTTGACTTTACTTTGCTTTTTTTTGTGGCCAGAAACAACAGAAACAGCATTTATAAAGTGCTTAATTAAGCTTTTATTTATCATCGTTCCTATTAATGAGAGTTAAAAAAACTGATTAAAAAGTTGCTGTGGGTCTTTCAGCACTGTAGAGGAAAGCAGCAGGGAGAGGGACTCTTTATTTCTGTAGTAATGGTGGTACATGATAAAAACATGCTCAATACAAAATGCTCTATAATATTGCGGCATCACACTTCGAAGGTGATGGCATGAGCAGCATGCACGCTGGTATTTTTATTAAAGTGAATTAGTGATAAATCACCCTCGTGTATAAATCACGCATCAATAACAACTTAATTTTCTGCGTGATCCATGATAATGAAGGTATAGAAAAATAAAAATGCATCACAAAAATCCCCCCCGAAAAATTAAAAGCAGCCATGTTTCCAGAGGAGCTCCTATTAGCTCTTATTAGGAGGAGCCAAGCTCGGTTTGGCTCCTTTGTAATTTGCACTCCGCTGCTGGGTTGAGCTCCAAGCAGGCTTGCTTCAACTAATTCTGTGTCCTAGTATATAGTTTTTTATTACTGCAATTATTTGCAAGGGGAAATTATTTTGTTGAAAGAAAAACAATGCTACTCCTGTTCTACGTTCTATTAACAAATTAAGGGAAAGCATGACCTAAACTGCAAAATAACCCCTGGTACTGCAGTTCTTTTGTTGTCTCTAAAATTTTATGGTTAAACAAATGAATATCAACAGTGACTTGAAGCATGTGACTTGAGACTTGTTTGCTTTATTAGCATTTAAACAAAATCTCAATCCTTTTCCATCCAAATGTTTGTTTTTGTTGCCTAAATATAACAGTTTGTCACAAAAAACTGTAAATCCGGTCAGATTCTTGTGTTTTGTGCACCCACCATCCGCCCAGACCACCTCTACATTTACTGTGTGGTACAAAAATATAGCACTTCTTGCAGTAGCAGTTCTGTTACTAACTAATATACACATACAGGTCTTGTGTAGGGGATGGGAAAGTTTACTGCTGTCTGGACTTGCAGAGTTTGACAAAGTCACACTTACTCTGCGTTCAAGAAATAAATCTTCTCCATGTGAGTTGACTAACTAAAGCACATTTTCTCTGTGGAAGTGCTTCTGCTTTTTTGTGTGTGTTTATGAGCTGCATAAGTGACAGACAAGCTTTTTCACAACAGATGTCACAATTACTTATCATGCATGTCCAAGAAATTTTAATTGAACTGACTGCAGTGTCTGGGCCTGTATTATTGATGGTGCACAGAGGAATTTCTAATTCATCAAGTTGTTGTCTCGCTGGGTCAGCCAGTCATCAAGAGGCAAATAATTAGAACTAAGAAGAATACAAACGGTCTCCTGGCAACCAGTTGCTTTGTCCACAGAAAAACTGCTCTTTTGTTTGTTTCCATGTGAAGCATCACAGAGTTGCTGGGCTGAGAAATGCTGCTTATGGACATGTTGTCTTCTGATTTCTGGCTACTTAGCTGCTCAGGATTCAAACTGTATCTCCGGGTGCCATATGGGGGCTGCCAGTGAGTGAATACCTAATGTAGCTTTAAATTCTTTGCTCTCTGGTGGTGTCACACCTGCAAATTACCTCAACAGTGAATCTAAAATTGCAGTTTAAGACGACAAATATTAATTATGTGTCCTTCTGTCGTCGGGTGAAGCTGCTCATTTTTACTTTGCTCTGTACACAAAGGTACATAACACTCACAGATTTTCAAAAATATCCAAGATTAGTTTTTTTTTTCTATGTCACAATGCATTTTACATCTGCATTTTACATTTACTTCCCTGGGGGGAAATTGTGTCTAAATAAGAAGAGAATTGCTGCTACAGTATTTCAATAACACACACTTTGCTGTGCGCCTCTGCATGTCTTCACAATTGCCTCAAGAAAGCCTCCTGAATTGCCTGGAGAATTACCTGCTTTATGAATTGCCATAGAAACCAGTCTAACCAGTCTAGCAACATGGCAATTTGTGCCCCCTTATATCCCACTTTGCTGTATGTGTGTAATGACGATTTCAAGTAGGACAGAGGGCTGCATTTGTGTGAGATGGAGGCATTTCTCTCCCAGCTCTTCTCCTGTGGGGTTCAGATGAGATATATCAGAGCAGAGGCTTGTAGATGAGAGCCTTATTTGCTCCGCTACCAATCAGGGCTATCAAGTACGACATAATCACTTGAGAAACACATTTTGTATGTGTTTCACTCTTCTGTAAAAGTAGTTTTTACATAACATATCATGTCATTGTTATCAAGTCAAACAGTGACATAAGGACGACCAAAAAACACCATTACATCTTCTAACTATGAAAGCATGGACGGAGAGTGTTTCAGCATTCCCTCTAAAATGTTCATGCAAAAAGATTTGTGCGGCTAAATCACCCACGTCGCTGATGTTAGTAGGGAAATGTTTCTACCTCTACAGATTTCTCTACAATCAGAATCCATGCATACAAAGGCAGAAAGAGAATCAAGAGAAGAAGAAAAGGTGTTTAAAATTGTTTTCACACTTGCCAGTGACTCACAATTTTACATGATGTTTTCTGAAAATAACAGAGCACTTGTATGTCTGATCTTGTGATCTCTCGCAATAATGTGCCTTTGGATTTACATTTCAATCTGTCTCTGTTGTGCCAAAGGAACTGCACATCCCTGCTCGAATTTTTTATTTTATTTTATTTTATTTTTTTTGTTTTAAACAATAGCCTGAAAATATCTCAGCTTCAATCCAACTTTCTGCAGAGCAGCAAGGGGGGAATCAGAAGACGGCGGAGGCTAAAGAGGAAGGTAGACACGGGAGCCATGTGGAGAATATAGAGGGAGGTCAGTGCGTGTGAAAGGGGTATGAATGAAGGGGATGGAGTGCGTCAGTCTGTGTACCTTGAGGCCAAAGTCTGAGGGGAAAGGCCTATAATGGCATGCGCTAGTGTGAGCTAGGCTGGATGGTTGCATACTCGACAAGGTCCCCAGGGCCAGTGTGAGCAGAGCTTCGTGGGCTGGGAGAGGAGGCCAAAGCTGCAGTATCCAGCTCCGCATACTGGACATCACAGTCCTTGTGGCCAGAGTTCTGGAGACAAGAGAGGCGAAAGGTGTGTGAGGAGTGAGGCAGCCAAAAAAAATGCGAGTGAGAAAGACGATAAAATGACAGAGAGAGAGAGACTGACAGATGAGAAAAATGTCGACTGGAGGTCGGATGGATGGTTCACGGGGACATTTTGAGCCTGTGAGCGGCAGTGTTGGAGCAGAAGCCAACGGAAAAAAAGAGAAACGTGTATGCAGGGAACGCACAAAGAAAATGACTGAACGTGACAAGCGAACAAAAAGATGGACAAAGAAATTCATAACAGACAGAAATCGATATTGAGCAATAAAAAGGTTTCGAGATGGAGAAGGAGTCAGTCTCTGTTTACTATGCACATAATGACATTATTGTATTGTTTGGATTTGTAAAATAGTTTAATTCAAGTGTTTTCTTGTACAGCAGAAAGAAAAAATATACCAGTTGCAGATGTTTCCTAAACTTTGTGAGTCTGTGTGCATTTCTCAGGAATTGGGCAATATTCAGACTTTTGTGGCATGTAAACTGGATTTAAACAAAAACAAACACACGCTGCATATGTGCTGCTCGGATTTTGTGAATACATGTTCATCTTTCAAACTAATGTGTCTTGATCAGTGTATGAACTGAATGATTACGTCTGTAACCGCAGTCACTGTGCAGCACATGGAGCCCAGAAGCATGTTAATGGAGATGCTGCTGTGGTTTCCTCAATACTGGAATATCAGTGTGCATGTAAACACAGACAAAGACCTTCATTCAACCAGCATCTGACCACGGAGCACAAAAACAAGTCCAAATGATTGACGGACTGATTGACTCGATGAGCAATTGGCAAAGTGGATGATTGAGTAAATGTCTTTAATGGGATAATCAATAAATGACAATGAAAGCTTTCGGCGCTGTTTATCCAATTCCAAAAACACTTCTCAGATTTATGCGTTCTTCTCCAGAAAGGAGGCTCACAGTCACTGAGTGGAGAATCATTTGAAATATTATGAATTCAGACACAAGACAAGTCCACACAAAAACAGTGTGAAATACATATTAATGTATTTAATGCTGGAAAAAAAGGGCAACACAACAACATGAAAACAAATGAGGATTTGATTTTCTCATTAAAGGTGATGATGATTAAAACTTTAATTCAGCTACAGATCAGTCATTTTATTAAGCAGTTCTTGGTTTTGACTGAAATTATTAGCCGGACCAACGACAGATACTGGATAACATGTAATTTTATGAGAAGCAAAACAAATCGGTTGTTCCAGCACAGAGGAATATAAATGGAAATCAGACTGAACTGATGTTTGTATTACCAACAACCTAGAATTATGAGTTAGTGTTGGCAGGAATCGAAAGATAATGGACAAATCTCCTATTTTGCCGATTAGGGTTTCAAAGTGCAAAAATTCCAGAGTCCAATTTTGCTGCTGCAAGATGTTTTTTTTCAAGATTATACAAGCAACAACAGCCATATGAGAAAGACAGAGACTGGATAAAATGGCTATTTCTAGGCTTTCTGCTTTAATGAAATCAGTGGATTAAAACAGAAACACTCATGACAAGGTAAAAGCAGAGATGTCGACCATCCCATATCAACCTGAGGAGCATGTCAGGGTGGATGGTGAAGGGTCTGTGAATGAGAAATGCAATGGGATGATACCTGTTGTCCCCCCACCATTGCATCAGTGTACCTTATTTCCATCTGAGAAAGGATTACATAGAAATGATTGAAGCTTTTACAGAATTTCCTGTTAATAATTCAAATCTACTTTGCAATCTTCTCTGCCGTTGCATATTTCCCCACCACTCGCACTCTGCACTCACTGGATATTTAAATATCTGGAATATTTGTCATGACCAGAGTGCAATCAGGGGGAAAATTACAGCCACATCGCATTGAAAATTGGCAGATAGTGTTTTGCCCCTAGAGAATCATCATTAGTAACACTCGACGCTCAGCAGTCAATGCATGTCTCTCACAAATAGTATTTTGAAAACCTCAGTGATGCTCTATTCATCTTAAGAGCAGCCCTAAACTTCAATTTAAGTGGAATGTTATCAGAGAAAAGAAATGAATCTAAGGAAAAATCTATCCTCTGTGTCCAGGGATTATCAAAATTAAAGATCCGGTCCCATTGAGCATAGAACTGAAGATGATAGTATAATATCCTTGAATAAGTACACAGAATATCTAAATCAATTTGCTCGGGGAAAAAGAATGATGGTAATTGAGTTACACCTGTGGGTTCAATGAGAAATATGAGTCATTTAAGATGTGCGCCGTCACTGCGAAGAGGCTTTAACAAGCTCAAAACTCAAAACATGCACTTAATCGCAACACAAAACACAACAAAGTGAACACAAGCTTTCAATTGTGGGCATCGATTTCATTAAACACAATTAGTGTTAAGTCAGTTCAAGTTATTCAAAAGAAATGCACTTGAGAGAAAAACAAAACACACTATACGGTGAAGGTTCTGTCCGACATACTGTAACAAGAAAAGAATCAGACACCTGCTGCCAGGCTTTAAAATAAATTAAAATATCCATTCGGATCACTTGTTCTAATGTAAAATTTACTTTGCTGAAGTTGAGGAAAAGAAAAGTTTGACCAGATTAAAGGATAAGGCTGGCTCTTCTATAATTTTCTTGTCGTGACCTTTCTGAATTCCTGACCTTGTCGGCTCTAACTGAAGCCAGTTCCAGGCAACAATGGCAGGGCAGTGTAGCTTTAAAGTCCCCCTTCACTTAAGAATGTATTTTGATTAGTTTGACCTTACAGAACGATGTATGTTCACAGTTTGGCGGTGGAATGTTGTTTTCAGATTAATTTGCTGAAAGTGGAAAGGTTCACAGAGCTCACTAAAAAGTTTTAGGCGAGTCCCTGCAAGTAAAAACTAGTCTGGAAGTTAATACTGGTTTAGTGCCCACAATTCACATACACTGTGACTGAATTTTTTTTAAAGTACTCAGAAGTATTTGTATATTCATTGTCTTGAATTTTTGAAGAAAGAGGTGTAAATGTCATTTTCAGACTTTCTAACCAGGTAATGAAACTTAATTTTTTAAAAAAGGAAAGTATTTTTCATGTCTTCAAACATGTCAGCAGTGTGTCTGTACACACCTGGTGTTCTAGAGAGTATTTCCGGCAGCTGGAACACAGGAATAAAAATAAACAATAGGGATGTAAATTGAGGTATGACTCAGTGTGATGCATTTTTAATAGTTTCTTTATTCTTCATAGCCTTTAGTTTAGCACGTCCACATATGCTAGAAAAATCATGAGCTGGGTATCTCCGCCTTAAAACTGCAATATATAGACGACAAAAACACAGATTCAGCCTGCATACATAACAAACCAAAGGAATCGATCCTGTCAGCTTGCATTTTTCTTCAGAAGAATCAGTTTCCAACTCGAACATGTATTTGTTTAAATACAGCGAGACAGGCAGGGACTATGTAGTTCTGCACATTTTAAGCCATTTTAAGGCAGCAAGGGATTATTTTCATGGAAAAAACTGCTGAATGTGTAACTCTGAGATACATAGAGGAGTTTTAGGGGTTAAATCAGCAACCAGGGACACACAAAAGAATGATTTAGTGTATCTATGGTAAGAAAAACTATAGAACATAACCAGACTTATCCTTTAAGCATCCAGATTTGGACTAAAAAGTACAACTTTTGAAATAGTTTTGGATTTGTAAACAACATATATTAAATTCACTTAGCATGAAACTGGAGCCCAAGTTGATTTCACTGCACTGATGATGAGATTTTACAGTGTATGGAGACACAAGCGACACCCATATGTTAATGCTATCGCTTTCTGCACTTGAGCACTTTCCCAGCACAGCACCAACAGCAGATGTTTATTAGTTACCGGCAACGTGACACCTCGCACCTTCGTTAGTGCCACAGGTAAAATTAGTAACACTAATTTAGAGAAAACAGTACCCCCGTTAGCTTCTGTGTGGTTCGCAAGTCTTCACATTTACCAGAGACACAGTTGAAAGGTTTTTTTTCCACACACACACAAGCTTGCACACGAGCACACGCACATCATCTAAAAGTTCCGCAGAGCTTTATTCTTCTCGCTCAAAGACAGAAAGTCCAGCCAAAGTAAACACCCCCCACCCCCGACACTCTCGAGCATCTGTGCCACTGAGGGAGGTTCACCACAGTCAGAAGAGGCATCTGATAAAGCAAAGGCAAACACTTCATAGCCAACAGTTAACACTCAGGGGGTGATGGTGTACTGTAGAGCATCACACTGCAATCTATCTGAGCACGGTTGCCAGGCGAACACACCAAGTAATTACGGTGGATTAGAGGAAGTGGAGGAGGAGGTGAGGCAGAGGGCAGAGCGAGTGGGGGAGTGCTGGGGTCAGAATACTCCACTGAGGCGGAGTGGGTGTCGGTCGTCCCGGGTTTACATACAAGATGAGAGGTGCTGATGTAGGTGATGAGATAAGGGGCTTTAGTCAGTGGATTTGCTGGTCACCTTCTACACCAGACGAACAAAAACGAACCTCTGTGTCATTATAGAAGTGTCACACATCGTGGAATCAGTTCTCAAACAGCTCCAAGCACAAATTTTGCACTACTAGACCAAAGCCATGGATGACCCCTTCAAAGAAAAGCGCAGTACTCACCGGCTTATCGGTGAAGGGGGTCGACTCGGAGGGCGCCATGTCGTAATAAGGAGGCTGAAGAGGAAGCTTCTGCATTTCCTCCTCCTTGTCGAGATGAACCACCTACAGGAAACACCGAGAGCTCAGCAACATTCATAACGAGCTCCGAAAAACAAAAACAAAACCCCAACAAACCAGGGCAGGTTAGACCAGAGTCCTCGCCCAGGTTCACTTCGCAATTAGTCTATCACGGAGCACTTCTACCTTTTGTTGCACACACATTAGTTCAAAGCAACAACATGTCAGCGGCAGAACATTATGTTGACAGTTTTCTGACTTCATTTGCTCACATTTGTTTTCTCCGCGGTAATGAGCAGAAACCGGCAGCGTTAATCTCAAATCTGGCAAGAGAATGCGGCTCGACAGCAGACTGAACTTCAGCTGCTCTGTTGAACTCTATATGTGCATCAAAGTTGTTTTGTCAAATTAATCACTTCCATATCACAGAGGTGCATGATGCAAACTTCTGAAATGGCTGAAGCAGAAGCGTTAGAGCAACTGTAAAGCTGCAAGGGGCCAACTTCACCTCACAGCCAGTGGATCGCACAGGGGATATATTTCATACATGAAGGTGGCATGAGATTAGAAAACAGATGATTTAGATTCATTATGCTTCACAGACACAGCTTGTCAGCATATGAATGGAGTGAATCCTACATTCTTATCTTACAATTAAAACAAAACATGAAAATATGAACTATTTCCAACCACTTCACAGCCTGAACAGCCTGTCTTGAATTAAAATCCCATCTCCTTTGTGTTTATTCTTGGAGGTGTTGTTGATGTGGTTTGATTTCGCTGACTGAAGTGTTTAAATTTTGGCCTCATGCCGCAGCAGAGACGGCTCGAAATTAAATGTGCTACAACTTTCACTTTCAGTGATCATATTGCACACGAATATCTGTTTTGTGTTTGAGGATTTGAAAAGTGGACTGCAGAGAGATGCAGAAATGTTTAACTTCAAAAATACATTAGAACTCAACTGTCAGATTTTATATTACTTATGCAGAAGACAAATCAATGTGGTTATAGGCTACTATTCCAGGAGGAACTCTGAAAATTACAAAAATAGGAGGTCTGAACTGTGTAAATTCAAATCAATGTTACCTTAACTCAACTTTATAAGATAGTACATATGTAGAAGCTGATGCTGTAAGATAAAAATGTAATAGAAAACAGGACAATATTAGCAGATTATTTACTTGTTTGAATCAGTGTAAGTTCAATTTCGTGGCGGAGAGCCAGTAGAATATCCTATTTGGTATGAATCTATCCAGAACAGCTATAGATGTTATCCCTGCAGTGAAGACATGAGTATGTTTCAGCTGGAAATAAGGTAATCATTCAGGTTCAGGTAGAGCAGACTCAGAATAGAAATAAGAAGAGGAATAAGAATGAGAATGAGAATTAGAATAAGCATAACAATTACAATGAGAATGAGAATTAAAATAAGAATTAGAATTAGAAAAAGCATAATAATTAGAATTAGAATTGGAATAAGATTAAGAATGAGAATAAGAATTACAATTAGACTAAGAATAGGCAAAGAATTTTGAATGAGAATTAGAATAAGCATAAGAATTACAAAGACAAGCAGAGTTCGAAGTAGAATGACAATGAGAATTAGAATGAGAATTAGAATACGTTTAAGAATTTGAATAAGCATACGAATTAGAATGAGAAGTAGAGTTTGAATGAGAATTAGAATTAGAAAAATAATTTAAAAATAGAATAAGAATAGGGTCGCCCTGATAGCCTAATGGTTATGTCGCGTGACCCAAGTGCAGAGGCGTAGCGGCTGTCCCGGGTTCAACTCCGACCTCGGGTGTTTACTGCATGTCCTTCCCTACTCTCTCCTATTTCTGATTCTATCCACTGCCCTATCTAATAAAGGCACAAAAGGCCAAAAATAAATCTTTAAAAAAAAATAGAATAAGAATTAAAATTATAATGAGAATGAGAAAGACAAAGAATGACGATGACAATGAGAATTAGTTAGAATTACAATAAGTGTAAGAATTAAGTGAGAAGTAGAGTTTGAATAAGGATGAGAATTAGAATTAGAAAAAAATAGGAATTAGAATGAGAGTAAGACAAAGAATGACAATGAGAATTAAAATTAAGCGTTAATAAGAGTGAGAATTACAATAAGCATAAGAATTAGAATGAGAATTAGAACATGAATAAGAATAAGAATGAGGACGAGAATGAGAATTAGAATAAGAATTTGAATGACAGTGAGAATAGGTGACGATGAGGCATCAAAAATGATCCCATGACTATTTAACATTTATCAGTTTATGCCATATAAATTCCAGTGAAATCAACATTTTGTGTGAGCCTTTGAAATATCACCACAGTTTTTCAAGACACTTTGAAGCTGTACATTCCTACAGTATATATGAAAAATAAGAAAAATATAAGAGACTGCAACTACTTTTACTTCGCATTTCAGAAGATTAGTCGGGAGTCCAAGCCTTATATCTAAGTTTCTCACATTAGAATTTCAGGTTCAGTAGTTTCACCAGGTTTTTTTTTTCATGACATAATGGAGGCAGCGTATTAGCAGAGCGGGCAATGTGCTCCTCTATAGTTTTCACTTTCAATAGGTTGTCGATCTCAGACTTTCTCCGCGGTGCACTTCCAATTGATCTGTCAAACTTCATCATAATCACAAAGTAAAGTTTGACGTTCCTGTCAGCGAAACACCTTTTAAGGCTTTTTAAGGTGGACTACTCACAACAGGCTCCGCAGACCTGTCACGGCACGAAGCAATTAATTAATATCGTAATGACAAATGAAGGCTCCCCAAAAAAACCTTCATTAAACATTAGCCAGAGCATTTTTGCAATGAAAAGAAACAAAAAGGGAATGAAAGAAATCAAAGCTGTCCAGAACAATCGAGTTATGAATGAAAAAATATGCAAGATTTATGTAATGGTTGAACAATGCTTTTTTCCCCCCTTCACACCTCTGTGCCGCTCAGTTTAAGGATCAAAAAGCTGCCAAATTGATGCTCAAAAATAGCCCTTCAGTGCCTGTCAACATGGCTGCTGTGAACTTTTTCACTCATATTACATCAAAAGCAAGGGATTTAATAGCTAAGCGATCAACACCAGAGTACCAGACTTCACTGGCTGCAATTAAATGGAGGAAACATGTCTTCAGACCATGAAGATGTCGGCCTCCTGGATGGATGTTTGTCCGTTTGGCTCTCGGACTTCACCTCCCAGGACAGAGTGTTTGTGATGCAGCCAGTGCAGATGTGGACACTTTAGCAGTGTTGCCAGTTTCGCTCTGTGCACTGGACAATGATAAAACAATGATGCTGCCAGACTCCTCAACCTGAAATAAAGCTCCAAAAATCTCCAGTTCCAGTTTCAATAATGGGACATTACCCTTCAGGAAAAAAAAGTAAGAAAGGGGAAGGTTTTAAAGCAAAATCTGCAGCTGTTAAAAAAGTAATAACAATAATTAGAACTGTGCATTACATTACAAATTGTGGTTCTGCAGATGCTGACCATGTGATGACTGACAAGCTTTGGGGTTTGAACTCGTCCAGCTGAGCGGAGGATGGATCAACTAATGATACTCTTCTCTGGGTTTGTGATTTCACATTATAGCTCTGATTATTCCTTAGCAGCTTTTTTAAAAAAAATCTCGGATCATTTGAGACCTGTTCTGTTGCTTAAACAGCTGACGATTGAAGGTGCTGCAGTGCAGAATGAACGCTATTAAGATAATCATTTTTTTATATTTATATTTTCTACTGCACGTGCCCACTAGTTTAACAGTTGCTGTTTTTATGCACCAGAGATCATTGATTATCCACACAGGCTCCACCCATGATGCCATAAACCTGCTGTAATATTTTGTTTCCCCTTTTGCTTACTTTTATTTTCCCAGATGCGACTTTGCTGAGTGCGTAGCTTCATTTTAAAGCGAAGGCAGCCATAAAAAGTGAACACATTAAATCCTGTAATGTGTCTATTACAGCCTCATCTTTTCTACTAATCACCAGTCAGGCATTAGACGCCTTCCTGGACTCTGCAGCAGTTGTGCAGAGGAGGGGAGCACATTTCTTTCCCTTCTCTCCATTACTTTCTCTGCCCAGATGTCCAGCAGTTTGACCTTGGGCCCTGTGAAGAGTATCATAAAGTTGGATTTAAAATCTCAGCCGTCCTGGTGCACGGTGGCCAACCTGACAGTTAGGTGAAGCCTTCAATTATTCAGATTCTAATAATACTTTTTTTCCACTTTATCTCCTCATTTTGTGGAGATACACTGCAGTCCTTGACAACGGTGAAGGACTCAGCAAAGTCAGTGCAATCTCTGCAGGCACAAAGTCTGTAGCAGTTCATGAGTAAATACTGCTAAAAATATAGCTTATACTGTGGACAAACTACTGCAACTACATCAGAAAGCGACGGGAAAGGTTGATGCAAGACTACAATAATCCAGAGTTTCTTTTAGATTTGGTGCTATCTAAACAGCTTAATGCAATATGAAGATTTTGTTCTCATGCAAGCCTGACCAAAGAATGCTGTTCTGCGTGACCACCAGCTGATTAAAACTGTTGGTCACACAGAGCAGGAGCCAATCATCAACAAGGAGCTATGCATAATCGCTGTGACCGCGGAAAGTGAGGTTTCAAATTCCGAGTGAGCAGCTTGGAAATATTTTTATGACCCAAGGCAATTCGTGGTTTAGTTGCAATTTCATAACTGTAGTAGAGCACACGAGTGGTCTCTTCCAAGACTAGATCTTGATTCAATACAGAGCACGCTACTTATGTTTATAGTGCTTCTACTGTTAACACAGGAATCAACCTGTGTTGTTGTTTGCAGAGGTGTTGCTGGCACGGTCTCACCATCCAGAATTAGTTTTCACCTTTTTCCAGCTGACAGCACATATAAAAATCCACCATATATATGCCGCTTGCTTTGACTATGCTCAATTCTGTCATTTTTCCAGCGGGAACACACCACACACTGAAAACCGGCATAGAATTAGATGTATTATGGATTTAGGGACATGCTGAGAGTGTGGCCTACTTCTTTGAACCTGCCAGGCAACCCTGTCTCCCAAAAATTACAGTTCTATACAACTAAACTGCATTCTCAAGTACATTTTGAAAGAAACATATTTTCTCCAGGTAACAGTATGACATAGTGGGGAAGATTTCTGCTTTCAAAGAGCCACAAAGTCTGCACTGAGGGTGGTGGTGGTATAGGTCTGATGCAGGACTTCCATGCAAGAAAAGGGCAAATTTCAGTTTCACTCGCATGTAAACCATTGAGGTAGGTTTACAAAAAGATCATGCTTTTGGTTAAAATGGATTTTTTTCACAATGTTTACAGTCACAATGTTTCACTTGTTAGAAGTTTGGTTGGGTTTAAACACCCAAACTACTTGGAAAATACCCAGGTTTGCATTAAAACACGACCCATTTAGCAGCATGTTTGAAGCTTCTCTTTTGTTTTCTTCATTACCAAGGGGATGAATTGCATCTATTATGGGATTGGTTGGCTGAAAAGGAGCAACAGATGGGAAGCAATACATAAAAAATCTAAGATGCATTGATTAGAACCGTATTTTGATGCTTACTACAAAAACTTGTACCATGCTTCCCTCAAAATGGAACTGAGAATAAAGGTTAGTTGCATGAGATGTACTTTTTGGGACACAGGGCTCTGCCAGGAAGAAGCTTCAGCTGCTTGAAGTTTTCACTCCATCCTTTGCGTGTTTGTAAACTCTGGTGATACCACTTCTGAAGACTAAGCTCCAGTTATTGCATGCAAGTGGAATGTTTTGCACATTTGTAGAAAATTGCCGAGTAGTTGGTTTGTCTCTGATTAATATCAAAACTGTTGTTTCAAATGATGAAAACACGTATTCAAGTTAAAGTGGCCATTTACTGATCCCGTCAGGAAATTCACTGCCTGCATTCAACCTTCCTCAGTATAAAAAGCAGCCGCTGTGCAGCATCCGGAGACCTGCTCCTGCTTTAATCCAGTGCCTTGGTCAAGGGCACTTTGGACGATTAACCTGGCATGTTTCTGATGACTTTGGCCTCCCTGAGGAAACTTGCACATGCAAACTCCACATAGAGAGGCCCTGGCTCCTGACCGAGGTTTGAACCTTCCTGCTGTGATAACCAGGTGCCGTCTTGAGGTTAAATAAACTAACACTGGTGTGAAATTACGATACTTGAGTGCTGCTTGACAATGGTCACCACTCATCTGCCAGGGTCCATATAGAACTAAATGAATTAACACTATACATGTACTGAATATAATGACCAGAGATGGCAAAAAATGCTCTCAGCACAAGCAGAAAGGTTATTTTTCAGATTTTTGCTACAGTACAAGGTGGATATGTATGTCAGAAATGACCCACTGACCATTACTTTTCTTAGTAAGAGGAAAATGAACCTGTTAGTAAAAACAAAGTGTTTCTGAAATGACTCATTCAGGCTCTCTCTTAATTGTACTGTGACTGGATTTTTGAAGCAGCTTTGTGACAAGTTGCGTCAGGCAGCTGTGCAAAATTAGATTTAATGTACTGTACATGTGGAGAAAAAGGCCTCACATCACTCACACCTGATGTAGAGAAAATTACATTCCAAGAGGAAATAAGACGGGCGTAATTGCTCTTACAGCTGTGTGAATGTACCTGTCCATGTTCTGACTTTGTTTTTTGCACTTGTGTTAAGTATACGTTGCCTCATATATTTTCACTCATAAATGTAACAGGAAGCTCCGATTTTCCACCAGAAGGGTAATAATAAGTAAAGAGGAGGAAGTTGAGGCTCTCACCTGGATGTCATCAGATGTCAAGTGTCCCTTCATGTCACTGTTCTTCTTTTTGGGTGGGGGAGGGGCCGGCTTATGGGCGGGTGGGAGGTCAGTCCTGTTAAGAGAGTGAAAAGATAACATGACACTCAGCACAGCCAGGGATTGCCACTCTTTACGTCCCTCACCTTCTACAGCACTCTATAATGAGAAGTCCTGCCTGCACTTGCCTTTTTCCACTCTTTCCTTGGATTTTGATAGATCTCGTGTTGGTGGCTTTGTTGCAGCGGCAGCCATCCCTGCCCTTTCAAAGGCTCTCGCTGGAGAGACACTGTGCTAATGAGAGTGGGCTGTAATTGGACACTGAGGTGAGGAGATGGGAATGGAGGGGGTATAGGAGGGCAGGGAGAAGGGCATGTGTGAGTCAAGTCCTCAGGGTGGATTGAGCCTCATCCAGAGTGCCACGTGGACAAACACCCTGCCTACTGTGCAGCGACTGTTTGTTTGACATATCGTCCGGCGCTGTGACACCGAGAGCTCAGCAGGCTGCTTCTGCTCTCCACCTTTTCTCTGGATCCCCAGTACTAACATCCCCCTAATCCCGAGGCACTCACCCCGCCCCTCTGTCAGCGCACCTGGGGAAGAACAAAGCCTCGACAGCCTCAACCTGTGCTCATTTTCACGTCGCCATCAACAGAACGGTGAGCAGCTATCTTCTTCCAAATCAACAGTGAAATTTACAGCGGAGATGCGGGCCACTCTAGCACACAGTCATTAATATGATAATAAAAAGGAAAATTAAATAGTGAACAGGACAGACAGCAGTAACTGGAAGGTTGATGTTGAAATAGTTTGAAGTGCATTCAGATAATTATTTCAGACAAGGAAGCAGAAGGGTTGTTGCTATGGAGTCGTTACAAAGCAAACCCCCTCTCTCAAACATGCTGGCAGTCAGATGTCATCTGTTGTATTCTGACATGATATCAGGAGTGATCAAAGATAATGAAGTGGAGCACAGACACTGAGCTGTGTACCTACACGCATTATCTCCAGCTCCTCCCGCCTCCCATTCGCACTGGTTCACGTCCTTATTGAATAACATGACCTTTTCCGCAAGGCCATGCTGGCGTTTTAATGTGCAGAAAATTTGTGCATGAGTGCACCTCTTAACTCTTTCTTTCACGCTCATTATTTCCAGGCCGTATCACCTTGTCTCCAGACAGGGCTGCCGTGCCACTGCCAGATTCATGTGGCACCCTCCTCTGCCTGCAGCACAGGCTCACAGTAAATGTACAGAAAGGCAGCGTTCAGCTCACCACCTTTCCGACAATAACCTCTTCCTTTGCATGAGCCTTCAGATGAGAAACATCCATTTTCGCTCCGACAGATAATTATGAGTCTTGTGGAAAAAAACGCAGTTTAGGCAGGTAGCGGCGCGCTCATTAAAAAATATTGTAATCCATTGCTTATGACTGACTGGATTCTGATACAGGTGAGAACTTAAAAAAAGAAGCAGTGACAGCTGACAAGATAATTTGCTTTCAAGAAATGCATGATACAAAATGTAATTTGCAGTCTCTCCCTGGCCTATGCACACACTGAGACACCAAATCATAACTTTTCTTCAGTTTGCTGGAACCGAACGCTAATGAACATCTCATGCATTGACCTAATTGTCATCTTGTGAAAAAGGAAATGTGGCGTCACCCAACATTTGACACAACATTTACTGTGTTTCGAGACAAACCAGCTGCGCATCATCATTACGTGACTGATTTATTCGATGAAATCTTACAATGCTTTTGTGCGATGCAGCATTTGCATTCAGATGCTGCGGCGTTTCTCTTAACTTACATTTGACCCCACAGAACCTCTGATGATTGCATTTCATTGCCTGTTCAAATAAGTGGCAGGGCCCATATGCAGAGAGGGTTTATTAAATCTAACCAAACATGAAGAAATTCCCTTGTCTCATGACTACCACCCCATGGCAACCACTCTCTCCCTGTCATATTCCCCCCTTTCCTGATTGAATTCAGCTACGTTTGTAATCATGTTACGCACAAGCATTGGCCTCAGGAGACGGTCAGTGTGTAGACTGTCTGTGCTATTTACACATTAGCGGGAAAACAGGGCAAAAGGTGGTATCAGTGTTGGATGAAGTGTCCTGTGTGCAGAGTGTACACACACATATGCTTTGTTCAAGCGGATACCAGAGCAAACATACAGTATGTGTGAGCACAGTCGCTCAAACTGTGTCCCAACTCCATACCACAGACGAATAAAGGGCTACCTTAAAAAACATACTGTTGTTCTAAATATGCAGAATTTTAATTTGCTTTTTTATCTCAGCAAGTACAAAGTAATAAAATAATGCAAGCCAGCATCAAACAAACAGTGATGTTGGAAACTCCTGAATGTAAAACTTTAAGAAACAAGAGCTTAATGCTTTGTTTTTTGGAAGATGTATTACTTTATGTTTTGTTTTTGTAGATGTTTATGAAGTATTTCCAAAAACCCTGTCCACCACTTGTTTCTATGTTTTCCCTGTGAGTACTGAAATTAAGCCAATTTATCTTCTACAGGATACTTCCAGTTTATTGTCACTAGTTTTGTTCATCATTTCTATAACTTATGATAATGTTGAACTCAAGTTAATTGCTGAGATCTGCTAACAGTCTGTTGCACCAAAAAACAAACCAAGTAGAATGATCTCTATACACCGATGAGGCATAACATTATGACCACCTGCCTGATATCGTGTTGGTCCTGCTTATGTGGTCAAAAATGCTGTGAACCATTGGGCATGGACAAGAGGACCTCTCAGGGTGTCCTATGGGGTCTGGCACCAGGACGTTGGCACTGGATCCTTTGGGTACTCTGGCTTGTGCTGTGGGGCCTCTGTCAATCAGACTTGTCCCACTGCATCCTATTGATGCTTGATCAGAAGGGGGTGTAGGAAGTTTGGAGGTCAAATCAACATTTTGGGCCATTGTCGTGTTCCTCAACATGTTTTCCTGCCAGGGTAGGTCAGGGACATTTGGGATTTCCATTTTGTGTGAGGGAGTGTGCTTGTTCTGGGACAATGTTTATTTGAATGTCTAAGTCTCTTCATGCAAAAAAATGAATATTAATTTCTTGTTTTATTAGAAATCTATGTGTGAGAACAACAACAGCAGGTGAGTTTGGTCAATTTTAAACTGCCAAACTGATCTGTTAGCCGTTTGGGTTAAATGGTACCACTCACTTCTCTTTTCTTTTACAAAATAGGAGTGTTTAAAACTGCCTCAATCTCTCGCTCTATCAGACTTCTTTTTTTTCAGTGATGTTTCTCCATTGTTAGATCTCAGCAATTAACTTGGCGACAAGGATTATTGACAAGAATGGACAAAAATACACTCCTGAGGCTGTATCAGCTTCTTCAGTCCTTTTGCACATTGCGCTGTGAGCCAATAGTGTCCAGTAAAAGTAGGTGCCAATATAAACACTATAGTACTCTATTGTATGTACCTTATCTGTACAGAAGTAGCATGTAATATGGAATTTTGACACAGGATGAGCTATACATGTAAATCTAGTTGGACAAAATAAACTCCCATGCACATGAGGTGAAGCTGGACTAAGATGTAACTTTTTTGTCTGAATTTATTTTGCAAAAACTTTGCTTTTCTCTTGACAATAATACTGTACAGCAGTGAGCTCCCACAAGTTGCCTGTCAAGCTAAATCAGATTAGTCTTTGATCCTACATTTATTTATTTATGTCTTCGTTCTTGTGAATGCTGTTGATTAATTCATAAGTGCAGCTTTTTTTGGGTACAACATGTCTGAGTGACCAGCTGAGGCAAAGCTTTTTACTGTCTGATACTGCATCTGGTGATTAAATGATGTAATGTACATGACAGTATTAGTGGAGGTAACGTATGGCTGGATAGGCAGTGTAGCTTTAAATATTTATTACGGTTGTTTTTCTGCCATAACGCTGCACATTTTGCCATATGGTGAATAAAATATTCAGAGCTGGGAATTCTCCCCTGATGCATTTTAATCTAACCAATGCTGCGGTTTGTGCTTAATGTTTGCTCCATCAGTCATTAGTCAGATGCGCTGATGTTCTCCTCAGCTTGACCACCTCGTGTGCATCTCAGCTGTGTGATCACACAGACTTGCCTCGGTGCCGAGTGTGATGTAAGGCAGCATGGGGGCGTTGGCTCCGTGAGATGCAGACTCTAATGAAAGCTGACAAGCACCACAAGCCTGTGGGGAGCAGAAAGCACTGGGCAGGGAACCATAAGCTACATTCGAGTTTGCACTGTTTCCTTCTCAGACATCCACCTTGAAGACCTTGCTCCTCCTCGCTCCGTTGGCTACAAAAGGCTCAGGGCAGCTTAAGGAGAGATTTAAGGAGGATAGCAAGGAGAAAACATAACTAATCCTTAAACTGAGAAGAGTAATCTGCGAGGGAAGATTTACAGCAAAGAAAATGACTTTTACAATGCACTCAGCAAAAAGAGACAAAAAGTGACTTTCCTATTAGGAATTTTTGCACCAGTGAGGCAGTTTTCTTGCTCAGATAATCAGAGTTAAGATGTCCCTTAGTGTGACAGTGAGAAAATACTCTTTCTGTATGTGAGAGAAAGTGAAGTGTCGCATTCCCAGAAGCGTTTGGATTAAAGAGCCACCGTATGACCGCAGCCCTGCTCGTGGAAAACAACGTGAAGTGTTTGAGCTGATCCTTGGTGCTCTCATTGATTTCTGTTGATCACAATCTTATTTGGCAATTTAAATGCTAATGATACTTTTAATTGCAAGACGGGATAAATGTGATTTGATCTTTAGGAGGCAATTACTTTCATGCTTTGTCTAGCTCCGATCTTTTCAAAAGGCGGACAACAATTACTCTGCAGAGCTCAGCTTTTTTTGTTGTTTTTTCTTCTCTCACTAGAGAAGAAAGAAAAAAAAAAGAATGAAACAAAATGACTTTTTTTGTTCTTTGACAAGTTTATCAAAAAACTATTTCTGCTGCTGGACCAAAGTTTTGCTTTTTAGAACATTTAACTCTACAGTTGTACACCAACGATCAGTTTCGAACCCCCTCAAGCATTGCTACTAATATACACACACTGCTATTCAAAACACATGGAGATAAAGGTGATTGATATGGACAGTTGTACTGCATGTATAACATTCTGTACAAACAAACCAAGCACCATGTTATTTTCCACGCATAAACAATAATGAAATGATTTGAATTGACACCCAGTACAATAACAATCAGTGTTGAATGTTACTCAAAAAGACAAGAAAAGACAATCCTACTTTGGTTACAGCTTAAAGCAAGAAGGTGTCCAACAACAAATGAGCATTTATCACATTTAAAAAGGTTTTCACACAGCAATGGTGAAAAGCACAAGAACAAATTACTACACTCCTGCCGGTGTCCTCTTTCAAAGATAATGCACTGCTAAAGCACACATCTACTTTTACAGCGTTTTTTTTCACACACACTTCACTGTATAGTTCCAAATGTCCTCCAAAATAACAATGATGCTACATTTCAGTCCCTGGAAAAAAAAAACATTTCTAGCCCCCAAGGTGGACAAATTCTTGAGAGAGAGAGAAAAAAAAGTCTTGATATTGTGTTGTGATGTGGTCCTCCAGGTCGTAATATAGCTTCCATTTTTTTTTTTACATTCTGCATGTGATTCTTTTTCAGATATTGTTGGAAATGCGGCCAGGAGGTTGGCATCAAAGTGATTTATACCACAAAGTATTTACAACTGTGTCAACACCAGCTGTATGTCAGCGAACACTAGCGAGTGATTTGATTTTTTTTCTTGCCACAGTCATTTTTTTTTTTTCACGGCGTCACAATTGGCAATGCTTTACTGCATTTTGGAGGTCATACATCACGGTCGGGCGAAAAAGACAGAGCGATGAACACATTATTCTGCTAACATCGCCTTTGACAATGCCCATCTATTTTGATAATCAGTTGACTATTGTGCCAGTGCAGCTTCTAAAGGGCCAGAGATTTATTAGGATTGACCAATTTTGAGTCACATCATGTGCAGCTTTGTAAGGGCAAACAGAGGCGTGACTGGCGGTGCAGTCAGGCATGTTATCAAATGCCCAGGCTTGATTAACAGCTCATCAACATGCAGAATTAAACAGTCTGGCTAAATGCTTCCCCTTTACCCTGACACCAGACACTCATATAAAACTATGAATCTCTCTCGCAGTGGTCCTCCACATTAAAATGAAACCACCCGGAAAAAAAAGAAAAACACATTCTCATCGCAGCTCGTCTGCATTCACAGAAATAGACATTTCAAATAAAGTAAACAGTTTCTTCATAAGACACTCAACATGTTTGATGACAAGAAAAAATAGACAAGAAATTTCATCTCAAAGCTTCTTTTTTTTTTTGCATCACATTTCACTACATCGAGCAAATACATGCCAAAAAACTAGTGGGGGGGAACAACGACAACAACAGTTACAGCACTGATGACAACAACTCTTGTCATGCATATTTGATGAGAAATCATGCACACAAAAGGAAGGGGGAAAGAGCAAGAGGTGGAGGAGAGAGAGAGAGGTTGGACAACGTGGTCTGTTATTATTATTGAGCTTATGTAAAATGAAACCTCTGCAAGCTCACAGAGTTCCCTTTTGATGAACAATTTGATATGTATGTTAAATCTCATCTCATTATTCTGTTTTGTCCAAGCCCCCTGTATCTGATAAACTCTAAGTGGAGCTGGATATTTTATCTTAAGAATTCTGATTAGGTTTAATTGGTCTTGGCACTGTTTTCATCCAGCTTAATTTCCATTCATAGTTGTTTATCAAGCTGCATTGCCATTATGTTTTTCTTTTTTTTGTCATGCATAAAATAGAAACAGAGTCTCAATTTGCTGAATGCCATCAAAACAAACAGACATTTCTTTAAGTATTTTTAAACATCAAGTCCACTGAGCGTCGAGTAAATGATTGTTTCAGAGCTCACAATGGTGTGCTCAAGTATGTCACTTGCAGGCCACCATTACATGCAGGCAACAGAATAGAGGATCCAGGAGGACAGGGATCAGCAGGGGACAGACTGGGGTCAAGTGCCTCTACTTTCCTTGTGGGGGACTCTGGCTTCTCTGGACCCTGTGTCACACAACTATCAGCAACAGCAGCAACAGCAATGCTGAGGGAGTGGAGTGGGAAACAGAGAGCAGTTACTTTGGTATCAGAGTGAGAAAGAAAGATAGATTAGCAGGAGGGGGAAAAGAGACAGAAAGCAATGGGAGCGGTAAGAGTCTGTGTGCTTCATTTGTCCTGAAAAGCAATGCTGAGCGGTGGAACCAGTGTGGTATCTGGGTCTCTGTGGCCTCAGAGCTGGACCTGCAGCCACCGTGGCGGCGGCGGCAGCAGCAGGCAGAGCACCGAAAGAAACCTGGCAGAACGTCACGTCACTGCTTAATGTTAGCATCACCACCCTGGATGTCAAATCAGTTAGAAGATTCTGGAGGGGAAACCTCTAAAATAAGCATTATAATCTCATCATCTCAGTTGATTAAAGGCTCATGTGCACCCTCTGCCAGACTCTGCACACCCCCGGCCTCTGTTGTTTTGGTAATATTCCCAGAGAGAAGGATAGCCAGCTCCTGCACACAGCAGCATCCTTCCCATGGGAATGTGGTTTTCATCTTGTATATCCAGGATAGCAAGCAGCATCATGGAAACCCTGGCAACCGCTCAGCTACACGTCACGGCCAGGTGTTTTAAACAAAGGCAATTAGCAGAACGCAACTTAAATGCTTGTTTCCTTCCTTGGTGGAAATATTTTCCTGACATTTGTATTAAAACAGATGGGGAGACTTTTAGCACCTCAGAATAACGCAAAAAAAAAAAAAAGATACTTCAGATTTTCACAGCTCTGTTGCTTGTTGTTGTCTCAGCTGCACCCACTGCAACTTCTGTTTTCCCCTCTGTGTATGGGCAGCAGCTGGCAATGTTCAAAACTGTCATGGCCTTTAGTTTGCAGGCAGAGCAAAATTACCTGGTTGGCTGGAGGAGACGTTGTAGGAGTAAATAGAGTCACCAGCTTCCTAAATCTGTCTTTAATAACAATTTGCCTGAATTAGTTGATGCAACAAAAGACATGTTCTACTCTAAAACACTTTCTGACCTTTTCAGTTTAAGTGACCTTTTGACATTGCTTTTGCATGATTCAGAGTTCCACCTCCGCATCACATTTGAGAGACGTAGATCAATATCTGAATTTGCATCATGCTAAGCTGCATCTGGTTTTAGGTTTGCCTGCTTCCGAACTCAACTTTCTGTCCGCTAATTGCTCCTCTAAATAAAAATATATTTGCATAGCTCCCCAACTGTTCCTCCAAGTGGGAATTTAGAAGCAGTCTGACCTCGGGACCTGCTGCATACTTAACAATCTCCTAGAAAATCTACTTTACTTCCTGATGATATCACAACCACCCAACAGAGGTGAACCTCTCCCGAGGAGAGTCTGCAGCACATGCTCCTCCAATCAGTCCTGATTAAAACAATAGTGTTTTAATGGGAAACCGCCTCAGTAGACACACATTACAATCAAGCAACCACTTAATAGCCGCTGCTTTAATGATAATCATCGATTCTATCTGCTACAGTAAATGAAGATAAACTTGCTTTTTTAGCATGACTGCAGTTACATTATTTTTCAAAAAGTGACCTATAGGAAATGAGATTATCAGCGTCGAGAATAAATGAGGCGGTGGCATGTTTGCAGAATGTTCTTCTGTTTGCCAACGCATTAACTGGACTATAAAAAAAAAAAAAAAACCAACAACACAAGTGTTTCGGTGGGTGCTTTCAAAGTGTTTTTCTCTGGTGGGCTGACAAGAGTGCACACCTAATCTTACCACCTGTCCAGCCCTCTGTAATATTCTCTGGCAGAGGCTCGGTACTCACAGGTCATTATCTGTCTCAGTGCGGGTCTTCTGCTGCCGCCGATGAACCATGAAAACAGTAACAGCCACACCAATGATGAGTCCGATGGCAACGACACCTCCAAGGATCCCGATAACACCACCTGGGGGACCCTGCGGCATCGGCTTCTCTGCAGTCAAGAGGAGAAATAACAGTGTCAGGGTAGCTGCTTTTTGAGTAATTGATGCTGCAAGGATGAACTTGGAAAAAAAAAAACAACAAGAAAACTGCAGTACAAAAAAAGCAGCAGCAAGAACAAAGACACTCCACTAATGTCACATGCTGTGTTCTTGAAGGCATCATGAGGTTTTTTGCAGAACTTCTCGCTGTAAATCACAACAATTTTGGACCGGCGACTTGTTGCAAAATGAAACAGGAGATGCATCCAAAAAGAACAAACAGACTCCAAAAAATAGACAAATGCAACTGGTGTAGAGAGAAATCTTTACAAACCATTTGACACAACATTTGGCAGGCTTCACTTTCTGTCATAAAACACATCCAAACACTATTTTCAGACTCTTATTTCAGGGATGAGGCCATTGTCCTGCCTGTCCTGGCGCTGCATGAATACCACACTGCTGTGGTCACTCAGCAGCTGCTGCATTTCTAATGTGCACTCCATCAACTGTTCAAAAGGAGCCCAAATTGGCTTAGATTTGACAGCGGATCCAAATGCACTCCTAAGAGCTATTATATTTTAAAGTCCTTGCCAGCAGGGGGTAACAAATGCAAAATTAAAGTCCAGCGTTGCAAAGAAAGAATGTGTGGGGTTTCCAAAGTGAAACGATTTACCTAAATCTGTTGAGAGCAAAACGCGGAAAAGTTATTCTACAAATGTCAGCTGTGCTGATCTATGAAGGAGACAGGAAGGTCTAACCCAGTAAACATTGCAGATTGTTGATGCTACTCTCTGCACTCTGCTCAATACCTCTGTTGATAAAGTCAAAGCCATTAACTGTACAACAGGCACTGCAGCGAAAAACTCGAGATATTGATGCAAACTATTTTTTAAGAGCTGCACTGCGCTATCATCATCTCCTCAACTTAATTTCTGGAAGCGTCTTTGAGAGCCAGTCTCCAGAAGTGTCTCTGAGAGCTTTTTGAAGGGACTGTCATAAGTAATCTGTGACCAGCGCCGAAGGGAGAAACGCGGAGAAATATTGGAAAATAAATACTTTTTGATGCCAACATATAACTGTTTTAACTAAAGACGTTCAAAGGAGAGCTTGGAAATCACTGTCACTCCTTTGCATGGGGGCCTATTGATTTCCTGCTTTTACATCTGATAAACAATAATTCATCCTGTATGTGATCAGAACACATCAGGATGTAATTCATCTGTTATCACGCAGATGAAACTTAAATTACTGCAGGTCCTGCATGAGCTTTCCTCCATTGTGTCTTGGCTGATGTCAGGTATTACTAAAATAGGACAGTCATCTCTTTTCAGAAGCATAAAGGAGCTTTTTTTCCTCAAAGCAAACAGCACCAGCATCTGTTTTCTCCGACAAGAGCAGTTAAAGCTGTCCTTTCTAAGACAGGCCGGGGACCAATCAATGGCTGCGAGCCTGTTGTGATGGGTCACTGCAAATTCTCGCTATCTCGCGCTCTGAAAAAGGAAAGCCTATCTCCTGCCCTCATGATGTCTCCATTATTATCCGTCCGTCCCTCCCGGTAGTGACAGGACAAGGCCTCGCTCCCAGGGGGCCTCTTCTCAACAGCCCCCGCTCGCTTGATTCACTGCCTATAATGATGGATACACAGAGGACTAGTTCACATACAGCCAACACAATAGCGAGCACGTTAGCCCACCTTGTACCTGGCGCTCGCTGCCTCAAAGTCAGCGATTATATATTGTGTCCATCAAATTGTCCTGCCGCGGTTGCTGTGGCTGATCTAATTTTCTCTCTTCTGGTACCTAAAAGTCATCTCAACAACTGCACACAAAAAGAAAGTAAACAGATTCTCTTGTGGCCACACTTGCTTTTTTTTTCCTCCTCGCCATGCATTTCAGTGAAAATGACCGTGGAGTGGCTTTGAAGACCAAGTGTAAATGTGATCTTGCTGTAGCATGGGAGAAGATAAGCAGGGACTCCTACTGTTGTCTCATTGCACTACATAGTGAAAGCCAGTGGGCTGAATTTCATGGCCCTAATGCAAATGCCAGACACAATAGTCTGTTATATAACACTAATACACAGAGGAGTGGACTGGATCAGAATGCAATTTCCCTGTTGTGGGGCCTTAGGCGCTCGGCACACAGGATTTACACTGTCACCTCCTAACACATATAGTAGGGTGAGCCATCTGGTGCGGAGGGCTTTGTCTGCTCCTTGTATAGCAGGGGAGTCATCAAAAATTAAAGCTTTAATTTTCTGTACATGACTTCTACATTAAAGGCAACCGTCTCTGCACATGTGCTGTTTTGTTTTTTCGGGTGCAAAGAATTTGCAAAATGCTAGTGACGCGGACGGCAGCGGATGTTGTGGACTGTGAAACAAAACGATTAGCAAGCATGCACCGCCACTCCCATGCTGCGCACAATAACGCTGAGCCGGGATAATTTTATCACAAAAGTGAGAGGCCGAGCCCTTCCGCACCGTGTGCAGCCCTGACAACACACCTTCAAATTCAATTAGTGCGAGAAAGATAGTACGACTGTAGCAGATAGCTGCTGCCTGATCACTCTATTACTGCAGGGGAATGTACTTTCAAGGACGGGAATTATTGCGAATTTGGAACCACGAAAGGTCAGTTTCATTAAATAAAAGTTCCAAACACCACATACCAACCGACAACAAATGGATTGTCGAGAACAAAGGGCTTCTTTGATTCCCAGTCAAGGGCAGGAAGAAAGTGAAAGCAAGTGTAGAATATGGAGTTCAAGTGTCTGGATGCCGAAAAATAAAATTTAGTAGAGCAGGCAAGCGAGACATTCACATGAGGTACTCACAAATATTTATGCGTAACCTTTGACTGTTCTCAGCTTCTGTTCTGTGACTCAAATCTTTAGCAGAGACTCAAATATCTGATGTGTTACAATTCTCTGATGTTTGTGACGTAGTTCTGTGGAAACAACCCCACTCTGCACACAAGAGGCTGCACTACATGAAGGGCTTTGTCCTCATTGTACAACATGCAGTGCCTTGCCAACAGTAATAAGCGTTGAGACCAAGTTACTGTATGCAGCATTTCTCTTCTTCCTGCTTTTCACAGCCTCCAACAGAGCTGGTACTGGCACCAGAAAACATGCATTATCTTCACCTTCAGCACTGCCATCAAACAAAGGAGACAAATTTGTGCCATGTTGCTAAGCAGGAAAAAGGAAAATCTACTTCTTGCCACACTAAGTTGTTGAAGCGATACAACTGCAACTGTACATTAAGAAAAACACTGCTTCGGTACAAATAGTAATTTTGCATACAGTAACCCAATATTGTTTGTTGTGAAAGATCCTCTGCTTCACAGGAGACACATTTTCTGCCCATGAAAACAGCCATTGAGGTTTGTTTTGAATATGCACTGCATATAATAAGAACTTGTGCTTTCAGTCTGTGTTTCACTTAGGCAAACGTTTAAATGCAAGACTTTCACCTTTAATAGTATTTTCACTGTGTGGTATTTCCTCTGAAAGCTACATCTATTTGTTCAGCAGCAGCGGAGGTACAAAACTCTACCAGAGGACACAACCTTGATGTTTTCACCTCATACAGTTGCTCTGGTTAATGCATCAGCTTAAAATTGCAAACTTCAACATTCACCAGACACAGAGCTACATTAATGACTGGCTCTGGCTGCTAGATTTTTGACTGCCTGCTGTTTAGTGCTGGGTAGTTAGCGTGCATAGACTAATCAGTGGATTTCTTGCTGAAAGCTTGTGTCTATATTGGTTTTAATACCAGAGTTATTCAGTACAGTAAATGTGCATGCCATTAAAACCAAAATAATAAGCAAAAATTGGATAAAAAGGTCAACAGAGAAGCAGAATCCTGTCTGTGACTGGCTGCTAAGTTGATTAATGATTTGACACCATTATGATGAAAGATATTAATTATGATTTCAGTAAAGAATCTGCACTGTTGAGAAGGCAAAATAAGGTAAAACTGAAAAAATTTGGCTCATTATCATCACTGTGATACCAAAATCGATTGATATAGGCATAGCAGAGAAACAAAATTCTACCAGAGACTTATCAGAGGGTTTCTTGCAGAAATTTTGAGTCTATATTGGGTTTAATACCAGAATAATTAAGTACAGTGAATGTGTAGGCCATTAAAACCAAAGATCAGTGGAGCAGCAGAATCATGTTTGCACTGGCTGGAAACTTTGCTAATCATTAGACTCTATTAACATCTGAGTTATAATTATGATTACAGGAAAGAATCTGCCCCTATTTGAAGGTAAAACAAGGCAAAACTGAAAATTCTGACCCTTTAATATTGATGTGACACCAAAATCAAAACTTACTAAACTCTACCGGAGATTTATCAGAGGGTTTCTTGCTGTGTAAAGAGTTTGATAGCATAATTATTAAGTGTAGTAAATGTGCAGGCCATAAAACCAAAAGAATAAGCAAAAATAGGCTTAAAGATCAATAGAGCTGCAGATTGTTCTCTGTGACTGGCTGCTAACTTCATTAATCATTAGACTCCATTAACATAAAAGTTATAATTCTGATTCCAGTAAACAAATCTGCACTTTTATAAGGTAAAACAAGATAAAATACAAAATATGACCCCTCATCATCGATGTGACCTCCAAACACCAAAGAGCACCTGTAAAGTATAAATAACCCTTTGACGTCCTTTGATTTCTCACAAGTGGAAAACCTGCATAAAAATCCAAACCAGACTCTATTGAATAAAGTGTGCTGTTCAAATATGTTTGCAGCTGCCGCCGAAAGATTGTTATTGATTTTCAATAAGTGTAAAGCACCCATCCATGCAGAAGCTCGCGCTGTGCTGTCATTTCACCACTGCGGCACATTCAAACTGATAAACTTGACCTTGTAGCTTGTCGTGGCTGCAGCTCCCTCTGAGGTGGCGGCGACCTTCATCCCTGTCAACATCTTTACTCCCCAGAGTTCACTGAACCGCACCAGACGTGTGTGCTATTGTTGTTTTTTTTTTCCTCTGATCCTCGAGAACAGAGCCTGGGACTACATGCAGCCCTCCATCGGCTTTGATAGGCTTTGTGGCGCTACATGGCTGACAGAGAATCAAATTTCCCTGACAATCCATCAAGAAAGGCGTCATTGGCTGAGAGCAACTTCCACTGTTACGCAGCTAGTCAGAGGTGTCATTGGATTCAGGGTGGAGGGACACAGTGAATAAGCGCTTTGCATGTGATGATGACATTTTCATCACTCAGGCAGAGCTACAGCTTCTAATGCTTCCAACAGGAGGGTGGTTACTACTTAGGGAAGATCTGGCAGCATTTTTACGGAGCGAAAGCCACTGATGAGCTGAAGCTGTGGCCTAAAAATTGATTACCTTCTCGCTACAGCTTGTGGCCCCCGTTTTTTTGTTTGGAGTAAATGTGAACTACATGCAGTGACACAGCAATTCACCGTCTGAAAATGCCCAAAATGTGTGAAAACAGCGTAATCTCAAACACCAGCTGTACTCAATAGCCAAAACATGTGGGCTCTAGAGTTACCAGCCTCCCATAGAACATGTTAGTCACACATACCAGAGCAGGAAGAGTTCAGGTAGGGGGTCAAAAGGTGAGCGTTTTCCAGCTGGAGCAGGCTTTGCCCACTCCAAATCCAATTTGTCACAGAATGCAGCAATGCGGGATTTAAATGGGGGCAGCTTCTTTTTTTTTCTTTTAGGTGGATCACTGCCATGTACCTGCTGAGGCCCGGTGTGGATCATCAAACACTGGCATAAGGGAAGACAATTCACAGCTTAATGATGTCTTTAAATGTAAAGTCACCCCTGGCAATCTGACAGGAAGACACTAAAAAATGAAGGCCCAAAACTATGAGGCATCACACTGATGGTATTAAGAGGACATTTGTGTAGTGGTGTTTTGTAAAAATGTTCCAGGCATAAGTCTGATCATATTCCAAGAATGGATGTGGCTCCTGGCGCTCTCGCTCGCTCCCATCAGAAATTGTAATTGCTATCTCCTCCACAGGGGCCATAATACTTTCCAGCAATACTGGGGAGTTTTCAAGTGGACAGATTGAGAGTCTGGCTACTAACCCGCGCCAACTCCACACCACAAATGCCAGTCTGAGACGGCCACCTGTTCCAAAGACCACACTGACTGCTTTCTCTACCTTGGCTTGCACAAACTGCCAGTCGACCAGCACAGTGAAACAGTCAAGGTAACTAGTTGCTTTTATGTCTCTATTCATGAGTTGTACAGCTACCTTATGTGGAAGCAAATGCCCAGGCTGTTAGTAATTTATCTGGAGGACATTTTTTTTTCTTCCTCAACTTTTTCCACATTGGGTAAATGCCGCAGGCCCAATAAAGAGAACGAAATGCAGTTTAATGGAGTTCATAAATCTGTATTTCATGCTGCCAGCTCCGAGCGGTACATGCTGTTTTGTCTCCTTCTCCTACCCCTCCCCGAGTTGGTAATCTCGTTAAAGTTCAATGTTTCCAGAGCTCCTCTCCTCTGGGAGCCGGAGATTCCTGATGTCATCCTCTTTTTCCACAGTAGTTTACCCTCTGGAGAGGTCTGCGTTCTATTTCGCCTAGACTCAGACTAGGGATTGACCGGTATGGGTTTTCCGGGCTCGTTATTGGTAATCAAGAAAGGCCAATAACCAATATTTGGGAGCGATATACATTAAATGTGATGTTTTACCAGCATGTGATAGCAGAAAACCTGTCATTCATAACTAGACTTCTTCATTAATAAGGGTGACTATAACTCAATAAGTACAATAGAAATAGAAGTGATATCACTTTCATTGCTCAGTAAGGTCCAGATCTGAAAGAATTATTATTGTTTTCCAGACTCTGTTTCAGGGTTAGGGTAGGGTAATCTGTGGCTGCCTTCTAACTTAGCAGCTAGCTATTAGCATAGCCTTAGGCACTGTGAGAGTAGCTGATTTCCTGGTTTGTGGCAACAGCTTCAGTTTTTGAGACCACCATCAGACCTAATGTACCACATTTAATTTATCAATAATCTGTCACATATTTTCTGATAATTAGTAAAATGCCAAAAATCGTCCTCAATAATTGGCCATGCAGATAATTGGTCTGTCCCTAATTCAAACTGACGGTCTGTTATTTTTGCCACCTCTCAGACCTGATGATGGTGATGGACTGTAAACACGTGGGATGAAACCAGACCCAATATGAACTGAACTCTCTTGTACCTGCAGATTGGGAACTATAACAACAACAAAAAACACCTAAACTGAGGGTGAAATGTAATATCACAATAGCCGTGACAATTTATTTGATCATACTGGCTAGTTTGTGTTGTTTACATTTCTTATCTCGCACTTGCGGTTAAGGACCAAATAGAGTAATGAGAGGATGTCACTGCATGGCTCAATAAATGCCTGCTGAGCCGTTCTGCTTCACTTTATAGCCTCTTCCATTCCTGTGTAAACATTTTGTGACTCAATGGCACGTTAAGGCAATCTGGGAAAGTAATCACCAGGCTTCAATAATAAAAAAAAAGAAAAAGAACACACACTTAGCATGTTTCCACATGTCAGCAGACGACACTCAAAGTCGGCACGTCGAGATCTCCGCGCAAGCACACATACACATCAGCTGGAGGTGTCTGGTGCACTGCTGGGTCCGGCGAGGTAGATGAAGCGACGACAAGCAGCACCAAAGCTCCCTGTCAGTGAATATGAGATTGCAGGATGCCAAGCTGATGCTGATGCTGTCATGAGGTATTACCTCCTGTGACAGCCCAAATAACAACAGTTCTAATTAAAGAATGATTGGAATGGGTGGACCACTGCCTCCTAATGGGGGAATAAACCGCAACATCGCTCCAGGAAGTGAATTGCGTTCATTTATTATCTTCAGGAGCCGGTAGCTGCTGTCAAGATGTAATAGCTTATTTTTAAAGCCACGTAACTTTTCCATCCATTCTGCCCACTGCTCCGTACGCTCCAGCACTTTAATTAGAAAAAATAAAAAAATATTATAGAAACATATAGTAATGTTATGTACGGACTGTGCAATGGGCTGCTGTTTTTTTCATGGAGATATGAGGGGATTTGATGTGTGTACTCTGTTGGTCTACTGTGCATTGTCACTTATATGAAAACAAGCTTCCCTGGAATGAGCTGGCCATGCAGTGCAGGCGATAGGAGCTCCCAGTCTGCTCTAACAGGCACTCTCTCGCTCTCGAAGCCCTTTCATGCCCCAGCTGAACTCCTCTATGTGTTGAATGTTAATTTATTGCCTGCTCCCGGCTCTAAACTGGAGGGAATCCGCAGTGCTTATACACATCTGCAGCCTCCCCCTCCACCTCTCCTACCTTCTTCTTCTTCTTCTTCTTCTTCTTCTCTGTGTAAGCAAAATTACTTCTCACTGTCTCTCTCTGGCAAAACGGCATGAGGTCACGGCTGTAATTTCCTTTCGCCTGGTTAAAAGCTGACAGAGCAACAGACCCAATCGGTGTGGATATGTTCGAGAGGAGGTTTTCAATTTAGCAACACTTGGCTGGGAAGCCTGCAGATCCCATCCCAATGGCCGGCCCCCTTTTTGCTGGCCTCGCTGCTAAGCAAGTGTTTCATCTCAAGCACCGTATACACTCAAATATATTCAAATAACCACTGCGGGATGGAGTATTAGATCAGAAATACAATATATTTATATTCCTGGACTGGGCTGTTTGTGTTCTCTCTGGAAAATTACCATTGATTCCTTTCTACGTGCTGGCAGACCTCAAGAATCCAGCACAGGAATATGAATTCACTTTTGAATATTCATTTGTAAAGCACCTCTCCACTGTCTGACATTTTAATTTTTTATTTTCGCTCTGCCGAGTCTTTTTCTCAGGGTATCTGTCATCAGCTGTTCTTTTTACCTTTTAATAGGTTATTATTTGCTTTTGTGCGAGCAGTTCGAGGAGCCTTTTTGGAATGTTATCTTCCCATTAACACAATTAACAAAGTACCCATAACACCCAGAGTAAATGAGGCTACCTGTACGTCAAGACAGATAAGGAACAGCAGACATCTTGGGAATTTTCAGGTTCAGCAGAGACAGCTTGCTCTGTGATCCTCCCTTTATCTCTGCTGCAGATTGAACAGATTCAGTTTCATGTGGCCAAAAAAGTAAACGTGTGGTCACTGAGACGATAAATAAAATACTGAAAATCTAAAGATCGCTACCATCAGTTACGGATTTTCAGTGCAAACTTGAGCAGTGACATTCAATAACTGCACTTGGATGTCAGATAATGAAGTGGATCCTCCAGCTGCAGATTCTCTTCTAATAATATATGGTGATTAAAATACTTCTTCATAAACCTGACACTAATCTGATCGTCTTCATATCAGTGACAGATGAAGTGTTGATAGTGTTATTTTCTACGCATAAAGCCATCAAGTCCATCACTGAGAATGATTGTCCAATTCTTAATTACAGATCGCCTAAATGCTGTGATTGATCGCACACAAAGTGGTGACAGGCCTCAGCGAGTTTCTAAATATGTAACAGAAGGTTTATCTGCCCCTGTAGTTGCTATTTTTTGAATATTATGCTGCCAAATGTTAAAAATGATAATATTTAATCAATTATTTTCGGTGAGATTTTTATTTTCTCATCTTACACCTGCTCATTACTGCTTTCGCTGTGTATGCCATACATAATGCAACAAACGCTTCAAAAGAGAGCAACCTCAATTAGAAGCGGTAAAAGCATGATCCACAACTCAAACTTTACTCCAGAGGAAACACTGGATGGACTAAGCAACCTGCAACCTGCCGACAAAACATGCCCTCTGGCTACAACTTCACCCAACTTTTCAGGAAAATAAAGACCAAACAGACAAAGCTCTTTGGCTCCTTGGAACACTCAGGAGATGACCATCGCGGAGATAACCATCTTGTCTGTCCTCATCAGTTTAGAAGTGGAAGTAAACAAACATGTCTTTAAATATGATAAGACCCGACTGCTGATCCTCTTCCATGTTTGATTTAGAAGTCAAGAAAATCTTTTCTGAAGTAATGTCTTCCCCGAGCCAAACGGATGTCTGATCCTCATTTAACGAACAAAAATAGCATCTTCACAAAAGCTCATAAAGGCTCTGGAAGCAGCACAAGAAATGGAATGTAACATATTTCCTCAAATTATTCACAGACCCCGACTGCAATCTAGCATATTAATGATGTAGAACTGGAAGAACCCTCACTTCACCCCGTTTATATTTTAGGAATTGTACATTATCTGTTATCTGTGCAGAGGCTCAGTTCAGTGCAGAGAAATGTGGGGGCTTTCAGAGGACATAACACACTCAACAACAAGGGAGATAGGTGGGATTCTGATGTCCTTTTATTAGCTTAGTTAATATGTAAAATAAGCATTACGGTCTCATAAAAGACATTTGATTTGCATAGCAAGTACATCAAGTAGCAGCTAATGTTTGGAGTGAGTGATAATTTCTTGTCAATTGGTGATTTTGTTGCTGGTTAGTAGCTATTTAGCATAAACTAATGATAATATAGACTGCTTACTAAAAATAAACGAATGAATAAAGCAAACACATAAACTCATTGGATCAATCACTTATAATGATATATGTCACTGAATTTCACAATTAAAGCCTCATTCAAATCATCCTGAGTAACTAACAAAACAGATCTTACAAGACTGAAATTTTACACCCTCGACTTGTTGTGTTTGGAGCCTTTGGAGGACATTTTGGGAATAAAAAGAAAACATTTTTCTCCATGACTAAGTACAGTCGAGTAAAGCACCTCACAGGATTCAACTCAGTGTGAGTTACAGGGGAAAAAAGATATCTTAAAAATATGCTCCCTGCCAACAAAATCAACATGTTTTTCCCTGCTGATGAAGCAGTATGAGGCTGCAAGATGACGTCACATGTTGGAGCTTTTCTCAATGGAAGGATGAAGTGTTCACTATCTCATAGGGTATATAATCTCAGGGTAAAAATAGAGTAAATGAGCCATCTCCAGCTTTAAGACCTCTTGTCCGTATGCAGAAGTAGCTGTATGTGGAAAATCAATCAACATGCGGTAAATATAAAAGCTCTAAGTGTTGCCAGAACAACTTCATTGGTAGACACAGCCTCCCTGCTGTTTGACTGGAATGCAGATTCCACAGACTGGCACTAATGTGCAGTTCATTGTGGTTTATGGAGAGTCAGGTTGCTATAAGGACTCTGCAATTGGCTGCTTCTACAGCACTTGAGATTTCAGGCAAACACTTCAGTGAGAACATGATGTGGCACGCTTAGTGGAAGGAGCAATCGATGGATGGATGAAACGCTTTCATCCTGGATTCGTTGCTCCCACAGAGGAGGAAGCTAAAGAGAATAACACAGTACGGGTGCATACGGAATTTTCCAAGTGGAAATAAACCCCTTAAAATTCACACAGGGGATTCTCGGGATCTCAACAATCCCCCCACCTCCACCGCTAAAAAAATACATTTGTGTCACCAAACTGTTTCCGCTTGCCAGAGTTAAACCCCCACATGAAGCTGAAATTTGCACTCTGATATGAGGAAAGGAACACAAGTGTATCTGACAGGTTGTAATACTCGACTAGGGTCTGTTGCAGCCGTTTAAAAACTGTGCTGACGCAGCAGAGAATGACCACTGAGACAAATATGACCCGTCACCACAAACCACGATATGATGGCTAATACAAGCAACGAGAAGGGGAGCTATTTGCGATTTCTGCCATGAAGGTCGGCCAAAAACAACCACTGTGTAATCTCAATAGGGGTTTCAAGTCTCCTGAAACTGAGATGGAATTTAAAAGAGAAGTCTGCCCTGAAAATTTGGTACTTTTACTCTGGTGCACTGTGCAGCTTGCACATTTTCCACGATTGGGTGGGTAGTGGGCCAACATAAATATAAACCTGACCCGCCCTCTGATGTCTAGTTGAGGGTTTAAAGTTAAAAGAAGGAGGTATGCCATGTTTGCCACAGACAAGAGGAATAAAAAAAAAACCCTCTACCTCTCGCTCACAGGAGCTGCCTGTACTCAGACGCTCCAGACCACGTAACAGGGGTGACTATTGTGATTCTGCACGCATACCATCACCCCCTCAACCCCAGCCGAGTGCAGCTCCGCTCTGAGCACACACTGCTTAGACAGACACCACAGTTTCAAAGGCATCTCATCGAGCTGCTGAAGCTACTTACTTCCACCACTAAATACTGCCGGGGAATCTCAAGACTCCGCTGCGGTCGCTAAAAATTATTTGTGGTGGGAAATCAGCGAGGAGAAACGAGCATGGAGAGAAGAAGGAGGAGGAAAAAAAAAAAACCCAGACCCTACAGTGAAATTTGTGCAAGTCCTCGGAAACAAAATCAGTGCAGTTGCAGAAAAATGCTGTTTTTTTCCATCTAAATCACTGTTGCAATTACCTCTGGCTGAGCAGAAATTTGAGTACAGTAATACGGGACAGATCTGTTATTGTTTAGATGTGAATGCAGTTAACTTTCAAAAATAAGCACAAGCAAACAGTTTAAAAAATCTCTACAAGGTTTAAACATTTACATATTTGCCTTCGTCGGATTCAGTTTGTTGCTTTTGGAAATCGCTCCATTGTGGCAAAAGGGAAAGAGAGACGAAGAAAAAATAAAAGATGTCAACACGACCCAGTAAAAACATACTTTATTATTCTCCAAGAGCCAAGGAAACGCACACACAGACCCGCACAGACACAATTCATCCCAGAATCCAAAGCAAACACATCTAGCCTTAACCCTACACTGACGGCAGCAACGCGGTTCAGTCAGGTTCATCAAAAGTGAAGGGAGACTCAGTCGTGTGGTGATTCTCCATATCACAGGTTCATATTTCATTTCAAATATGTTTTCTTTTGTATGGCTGCATGTGCAGATTGAAAAGATCTCCCACTTTAATTTGCAGGTTTTTAGTAATGCTGCATGTATCTGGATTAGAAATTCATGCAAACCACAACATGAAACCAAACAGCCAGGCTGAAAGCTTTCATACAGGGATTGCAACTTGCTCTGCCTCGACGCCACATTATTTACACATCAGTGACACCATAGCACTGCAATGTTAGAGAAGATGATAAACACATCTGTAAAAAGTGGGTCTCTGCCTGGTAACCATGTGGGAACAAGGGAAACTGCTCTGTAGACAAGTTGCTAAATGGTCCCATCCACAAAGTGCTACCATGTGGAGGTTTGTGGAGCCTTTTACCTCCAAATGTTTCTTTGTTCGGTTTCAGTCGAGCTGCAACAGTGTAATTTCAAGGAGGATTGGAAGCGAAGACCCTGGTGGGCAGCTTGTTTCGGAAAAAAACAGATGCACAGATGATCCATTCAGTCTCGATGAGTATTTGGTTTGAGGTTGGGAGGTTTGGAAATGTGTTTTGTGATTGTAATGACTCTATAAATAGGCTTGTTAAAGATGAAGGAAAGCTGCCGTTTCAGTTTGAGTCTGATTTTTTTTCCGCGTCCAACAGACCTGAATCTCATAGTGACCCGGTGAAAGCAGCAAAAAGATACAACAATGCTTCAGAAATGTCGCACCAATCAAAAACATATTGAAACCTCAGTCAAAATCCCACCATGACCAAATGGCTGCTGTCACATTAACTTAGATTACTGTTTGGAGTGTTGATCATGTGGTGGTGTTGTTGTTGTTGTTGCCACTGTTGTCAATAATCTGAAAGCTTTATTGTGTCATTGGCTGAACATTTGAGCTAAAATTTCTGTCATATTGTCATTTCCTCAGGGCTTTGTTGCAAATTGCACATTTTATCAGGACATGATTCACAGAAACGTGACCACTGTGTTTCCAGTATGTTGTGTTTAAAGCCACAGTTAGCTTGTATTTTTGTATTTTACAGCCAACCTCCCCTCCCTTTTCTCTTCTTTCATTCAAGAGCAAACAGTTGAATGCAAAAACATAAAAATTCTCCTCCAGATATAAACATTTACATATTTGCTCTGTATTATAAGTGACTATTGACTGTAGTCTATTTGGAGTGCTGATCATGTGGTGTTTTTTTCATTGTTGTGAACAGATTCCACTGTTGTGCACAATCTGAGAGCTTTTTGTGTTACACTATATTACCATAAGTATTTGCTCACCCATCCAAATGATCACAATCAGGTGTCCTAATCACTTGGCCTGGCCACAGGTGTATAAAATCAAGCACCTACGCATGCAGACTGTTTTGACAAACTTTTGTAAAAGAATGGGTTGCTCTCAGGAGCTCAGTGAGTTCCAGCGTGGAACTGTCATAGGAGCCACCTGTGCAACAAATCCAGTCGTGAAATTTCCTCGCTCCTAAATATTCCACAGTCAACTGTCAGCTTTATTATAAGAAAATGGAAGAGTTTGGGAACAACAGCAACTCGGCCACCAAGTGTTCGGCCACGTAAACTGACGGAGAGGGGTCAGCGGATGCTGAGGCGCATAGTGCAAAGAGGTCGCCGACTTCCTGCACAGTCAATTGCTGCAGAGCTTCAAACTTCATGTGGCCTTCAGATTAGCCCAAGTCCAGTACGCAGAGAGCTTCATTAATGGGTTTCCATGGCAGAGCAGCTGCATCCAAGCCGTACATCACCAAGTGCAATGTGAAGAGCCGGATGCAGTGGTGTAAAGCACGCCGCCACTGGACTATAGACCAGTGGAGACGCGTTCTCTGGAGTGATGAATCACGCTTTTCCATCTGGCAATCTGATGGACGAGTCTGGGTTTTGGAGGTTGCCAGGAGAACGGTACATTTCAGACTGCATTGTGCCAAGTGTGAAATTTGGAGGAGGAGGAATTATGGTGTGGGGTTGTTTTTCAGGAGTCGGGCTTGGCCCCTTATTTCCAGTGAAAGGAACTTTGAATGCTTCAGGATACCAAAACATTTTGGACAATTCCATGCTCCCGACCTTGTGGGAACAGTTTGGAGCGGGCCCCTTCCTCTTCCAACATGACTGTGCACCAGTGCACAAAGCAAGGTCCATACAGACATGGATGACAGAGTCTGGTGTGGATGAACTTGACTGGCACAGAGTCCTCACCTGAACCTGAAAGAACACCTTTGTGATGAATTAGAGTGGAGACTGAGAGCCAGGCCTTCTCCACCAACATCAGTGTGTGACCTCACCAATGCGCTTCTGGAAGAATGGTCAAATATTCCCATGAACACACTCCTCAACCTTGTGGACAGCCTTCCCAGAAGAGTTGAAGCTGTAATAGCTGCAAAAGGTGACCTGACATCATATTGAACCCTATGGGTTAGGAATGGGATGGCACTTAAGTTCATATGTGAGTCAAGGCAGGTGAGCAAATACTCTTGGTAATATAGTGTATTTACTGAACACTGGAGCTAAAATTTCTGAAATGCTGCAAATTTTATTATCACTTGACGGTACTTTTGCATATTGTCTTTCCAGTATGTTGTGTCCAGCCACAATTTGCTTGAATTTTTGCATTTTACATCCAGCCTCCCTTCCATTGCGTCTTTTTTTTCCAGTTTGTTCATAAAGTGCAGTCCATTACTGTCATGGCTGCCTTTGTGTCAGTGTGTATGTTGCATCTTTTATTCATATTTACTTTACAAGCAGTGCCCATTCACTTATCTGTCTAGGTAACATATTTTAAATTTATGTTACTACCTCAGACAAGGTAAATTAAACATTTTCCACTTAAATCTGACATTGCTGTCAAATTCTTCATGCAATTATCATTTCTTTTGCTTTGAGAAAACTACTCTAAGTGTCACTTTGTATTCGTTTTGCAGCAGTAATCTCAGAAAGATGCCTCAAAATACCACCACAGAAACATGCCACTTGAGAAAACATGTTTTTGTGCTTTTAGTGAATAGACCCTTAAAAAAACCCAACTCTCCACTGCACCTCTGTGTTTTACGACTCAAAGGACCATCGACTTTCAGAGCGCACCTGGCTGATTGATCCTAACAAAAGGAGGATGGATAGAGGAGCTACAGTATGCTCCAGTTAGGCTCACCACTCGCGTCTACTGATCTCTTTCAAACAACTCCTCTCGGATTATCAGGTGGAGGTGCGTGATTGTGTGGACCTGTGTGTGCAATGTGCATGCAAGTGTGTGTTTTAATTAAAGTTCGAGGAGGACTGGGGAAAAGTTTAATTCGGCATTGGCAGGGTGAAAAATTGTCTCGTTTTCTTGTCTTCATTTCTGTGTCGCTTCTTATCTTCCTTTAAGCTCGGCCACTGCACAGGTTATCTCCAAATTACCAACAGAACTCATTTATTCTTCAATTGAATTAGGTCCAGGAGAGGAGGCCTGCACAACCATCTCTTCTTTATAAAACAAGCCCCCAACAGTGGCTATCCACAGCTACAATGATTAAACCGCAGCATGACCTGGATCAAACACCTCAATCAGACGGCACTGCTTGTTCCCTCTCTTTGTCTCTCGAACAATTCCTCTTCTTCTCGCTCTCTCTTCCCTTTAAGTCCTCACAACAGCGACAACAGATTTTTGCAGAATGCATTTCAGACCACACAATACACAGCTTAACTGAAATGCTACAAGTTTAAAAAAAAACATGATGCTGTCACCATGTCAAATGTACCCAAACAGATTTTTGATTAAAGTGTTTCCCTTGTTGTTCTGCAGATTTATTTTTATAGAAATAACCAGCTTGTTTTTAGAACAGGTGACAGAAGCAACTCAAACACAAGAACCGGCTCTGAAAACCCTGAGAATCTGATGGGCACTGACCCAAAAAAATCAAAATAACAGATGAAGTCAGCACTCAGAATTAAAAATGCATTACTTTTAATGCTGAATTGCAGCAGAAGGAAACTGATGCACTGAGCTCGAGGCCTTCTTCAGCATTACTGAGACATTTGTAAGCATGACCCTTATCAAAGAGCAAACCAGGACCCAGCCGGTGATTAACAACCTGCTGATACACATCGTCCAATCAGAGAACAAATACCAGCAGAAAAGTAATAGCAAAAAGAAAATATTCACAGCGAGACAGCCTCTATCACATTTTGTTCTTGCTACAACTCAAATATGCAATATTCAATAGAAAATACATGTATGTATGTAACATAAAACCTCCAAACATCCATCCATAGTGTTTATCCATCTGAGCATCATAATGTTTAAACCACAGACAAATAGTAAAACACTTCCCCAAAAATCCCCCAAAAACCATATACATATATAAATATGTATATATATGATATGATAAGTATGCATGATGGGAACTTACCCAAATAAGTCATACAATAACATAACACAACAAAGTAGTCATCCGCCCTTGAAATTAACCAAATATACATTATAAGGTATATAACGTGCCTGTCATATTCTATTCTTGCTCCAACCCAAACATGCAACATGCAAAAGAAAATACATGCATGCATATCATAAAACCTCCAAACATCCATCCAAACATCATAAGCCATAGACAAATAGTAATGTCTAATGGGCGCTTACCAAAAAAGAAAAATCACAAAAACAAATAAAGTCATCTGCACTAAATATTTAACCAAATACTGGTAGAAAACCAAGAAAATAGACATCATAACACAACACCTGCCATATGTTATTGCAGACAAATAATTTCTACCATCAGAGTAAAAATACATATATGTATATAACATAAAACCTCAAAATATACATTCATCTCGTCATGACAAACCACAGACAGATAGTAATGCTTGATGGGCACTTCACCTCAAAAAAGAAAGAAATAATCTGCACTTCAAATGAACCAAAGACTGGTAGAAAAAACATACCTAGAAAACTGAAAGAATAAGAAAATAAACATCATAAGACGACATTTGCCATATTCTAGTCTTGCAACCAAATGATTCTCACCCTAACAACAGAAAATACACGTATGTATACATCATAATGCCTTCATTTTCCCATGCAAACATCATAAACCAGCAATAAATAACCATTTGTGAAGGGCACTTAGTCCAAATCATCAGAAAACAACAAATGGAATCATCCACACTTGAAATTAACCAAAGACTAGTAGAAAAAAGTCTACTAGAAAATATAAAGAGGAAGAAAATAAACATCACAAGACAACCTCTGCCATGAACTATTCTTGCAACCAAATGATTTTCACTCCAACAATGGAAAACACGTGTCTATATCATAAAACCTCTGTTTTCCAGTCAAATCATGTATGCAGTAGTCCCACCAATGACTAACTCTGTATTAATCATCAGAAAAACAATACAAACAAGTAAAGCCAGTTTACTTATGAACCTTTAAGAGAAAAACCTCAACATTAAGAGCAGCAGAGAATAAAGAAAAAGCAAACATTTTACTTCCAGGACAGCATGAGATCATTTATAGCAGGGATGTCAAAATCTGGAAATGCAGTCACCAAGACTTAACAAAGAACAGTATCCTTTGTATAGTTTATTTTTACTTTACATCATGGTAGATGGATAAAAAATAAGTGATTTTTATCCATCTACCGTGCTTCCTATCTAAACATCTTGGTTAAATATATATGTATTATGTTTAAACAGTGAATGTGACTTAGACATGAGATTTTATGACAGTAAATAAACCTTAATTGCAGTAATGGCTGGCACAGAGGAAGGTAATCTGTGTTTTTTCTCAAAAGCCTAAACAGTTTTGGAGGAGCCATCCATTGTCTCCTCCTGTAGCAGCGATGCCCACCATCACCTCCACAATTGTTTCCCATCTCACACTCACAGAAGTAACACAGACACGTTTCCTGCACCACAGGCCTCCATTCTTCTGACAAAAGACGCTGATTATCAAGTTTTGAATGTCTTCATATTCGTGCGGCGAATGATCAAACACAGCTGCAACAGATTTCTGTGAAATGGGACAAAGCTTGAGCAGAAAATTACATTTTTTTACTCAAGGCATTTGCAGTTAAAGTTTTGAAAGATGTTCTTTCAATGGAGCATTGAACATTTTAAGTGAAAAAAGAGAATCATAAGAAAGGAATCTAAAATCATTAAGAGTTCAGTGAATGTGTTGTATTCAATTGGAGCAGAGACGAAACCAACAATCAGTAAAAGCTAAAGAAGGACGGACAAAGATAGATTCACATGACATAATGCAGCAGTTCAGGCCAGAAGCTCAGCCTTAGGAGGTAGAAGCTGTTCAAATGTGTGACTTCCTGTAACAATTAGAGCTTCTATTAGCTGTCAGTGTCACACACATTCTGAGTGTGACTCCATAACAACTTCACCTTCACCTCACCCCCTTTTTGTAGATAAAAGTGACTAAACGCGCTGCTTATCACATGTTTCTGCCTCTACATGTTCACACAGGAACTAGTCAACACAGTTGCACCTGTTCATGTTAATTATTACGAAGACTGAAACATTCTCTGTTCATGCTTTTAATGTGACAGACGCCTTGACATTGAAGACAACAGTGTGACAAGGACTAGATGATAGAGTTTTAAGTTGAATTGTTGATGCAGAAGAAAAGAAAAATGACACAAGGAGCAAGGAGAGAAAGGAGAGAGTGGCTGACGGGCACAACCTTAAGTAGAGTAGAAGGAAGTCAAACCAGGTGAGACTAATTTCCCTCAACAACTCTCAACTCCTCCCTCCAGGCTCCTGCTGCTAGTTCTAGTTTGTTAATTAGTGTTTTTTTCTTTTATTAGGGACTCTTGAGGTAAGAATTATCACTATGTGTTGATTTAGGCTTCAGCAGTTGAAGCTAAATCCTTTTCCAGGACATGAATTATTAGTTAAAGGAAGAAATTCTGTCTGAAATGTAAAATCAAATTGTGACTGTTTTCTGTCACATTTATTTGAAAGCTCATCTGTTAGTGTTGAAGGTTGCGGTTTGGTACAAACTGTACAAAGCTTGCTGGAAGGGACCAGCTTACCTTGAAACTAATGTAATTTTGTACTAAAATCATGTGGAAAATGTATTTTTTTGGCTGCCTCAGAGTGAAGAAACTCCATGTTTGTTGTGTTTTTGGCCACCTAATGGAATCTAATTGCACAGCTTCCTTAAATTCAGCTTCGGTCTCCACCATTTTCTGAGAAAAATAGCTTTTTATGTCTCCTATTACTTAAAGAAATGTCTCTTTAGCTGCTAAATGTTTGACTTTCCTAACCATGCAGTCACTAATCCTGCCAGTTTGCCATTTGGTGCTTGGCAAGCAGCAGACTGTGGGTTTATTAAAGCTTCGTTAGAGGAAGCTGCTGTTTCAAAACTGCTGGAAATGATGCTGGAAAACAAAAAAAACAAAAAAACAAATCATACACAGTGTCCATCACTTGAACTCACTTCATTCGAGGCCTTCATTGGGCTAAATTCACAAAATGAGATGTTTTTGATTGTTTGTGTGCAAAAGCCTTTATTTTGAAGTCCCTAAAAGCTGTAGAATAAAAAAAAGTGCTAAGCTTAAAGAGGCTAAAAAACACCGTGGCTTCATGAGTTTGAGCAATCCTATTCACATTGCCCACATTCATCTCATTCATTGCCAGTAAAAAGAATATTAATTCCTCCTCTTCCCCATGTAATTATTATATTACGGGGGAGCTTTAATGTAACTTGGCTTGTTGGCAAGAAAAAACGGCGCTTCTCTGGTCCTGCCCACTGTGGTTTATCAGAGCCAATAAGATTGTTTGTGCCTCGTGAGAAATGTTTGTGTAGCTAAAACCCCACTTGGCTGGTTACTCTGCATGCAGCATATATGGCTTTATAAATATTGCTTTAGATTTATTCCTACAGTATCTATTGCCTGAGAGACCTCTTGTCTTTGATGATTGCCTCCCTCTTTCTACCCTCTTCCCGTTCCCCCCCCTCCTTTTGCTCCTACATCTGCTTTCATTTTTCTCCCCGTGTATGACAAACAGCGAAGAAATTCCAAACTGTGGTCGTCCTAAAGCCAGCAGCGGCAGCCCCCTCCTCCCCGCTTTCTCTTGGCAGGATGGCTCGTGTCTCACATTTAATCATGAATGCTTTGCCAGGCAGCTGGGCCTGAGGGAGATTCAGCGGTGGGGAACAGTAGAAACCTGATCTGGTGAAAGCGGGAGGCAGCATACAGTTAAACCTCTCCATAAAGACCGGAGAGTTCAGGCCACAGCAGCAGCAGCAGCATCTCGAAACAAAAGCTTGTTTTTTTGGAAGGCAGCAGAAAAAAGTTGCACTTTTTCGTCCGCGAATTAATCGAACAGATGGGAATACAAAGCGTAAGTCTCACTGTGCATGCTGCCCCCTCCTTATTTTTTCCATAAAGAATATGACTCTTGTCTGCTGAGTGAAAATAAAAACACTGCCAAGACATATGTGATCTATTAAACTGACCAAATTGAAAGCTGCACCAGTGGCCAGCCCTGCATCACAGTGTCCAACATTCACATCCATTCTGTATAATTGCATCCTCAAAGAGAATGCTTTAAGGGAACAGATAATTGAGTGGCACATGAAACTAATCTTTTCTGCAGAGTCTCTCCAGGGCATCGGGAGTGACGAACTCTTTATCTCGCGAGTCTCAAAGGAGAACCTTTCCCTTAATCTCACTCTGGACTCAAAAGCGAAGGGCATTATAACGGCGGCCACCAATCTCCCTCTTTTTAGCCCATCATGTATTTCCTCTCTGACTATAGAAAAGCGTGTTAGCAGGGCCTCTAACATCAACCACAGATTGGAGAAATGTTTTGAAGGTTCAATTTTACCCTTCGCTGATATTATGGCAGCAGCTAGAGCAAAGTGGAAAATATAAAATTTAGTCAGCAAAGAGAAAGTGATGCTGACGTGAGACAAGCAGCGACTGTCTGTGATTAGCAGGGAGATCTGTCAATCAAGCAAACACGCCCTGAAGCGTGTTTATCACGAGTATAAATTAGTAAGGACATGGCAGCTTTTCAGGATTGATGCAAAAATATGATGAGTTCCCCTTATTTGGTTGGCTGCTTTCAGTATTTACATAAACTCCACCCCCTACATATTAGCTCAAATAACTATTGCCCAAAAGGGTTTCTGTCATATTGAGTACATTTTTTATGTTCAATCAAGTGTTCATTTTTTCTCATAATTTTGTTTTTGATTCATTATTTGATGCTATGAAGTTTCTTCCTCTGAATAATATGGTTTATACATATACGAATCAGCCAAAACATTCTGACCACTGACAGATGAAGTGAATAACATTGATCATATTGGTACTATGTGGTGTTCTGATGGAAAACCTTGGATTTTAACATCCATGTTGATGAGACTTAGACACCCAAATAAACACTGTCCCACAACAAGCACACTCCCTCATGCAAAATGGAAATCCCAAATGTCACTGGCCTACCCTGCAGGAAAATGCACCCCACCACATGGAAAAAACATCAAACAATCAGGAACATGTAGAGGAACATGACAATGGCCCAACATGTTGATCTGACCTCCGAACTTCCTACACTCCATTCTGATCAAGCATCAACAGGATGCAGTGGAACAAGTTGGATTGACAGAGGCCCCACTGCACAAGCCAGAGCACCCAAAGGATCCAGTGGCAACGTGCTGGTGTCAAACCGCACAGGACACCCTGAGGTCCTCTTGTCCATGCCCAATGGTTGAGAGCATTTTTGAGCACATTAGAGGGACCAACACAATATTAGACAAGTGGTCATAATGTTATGCCTGATCGTTGTATAATAGCTGTTGAGCCGCTGAAAGACCGCATTATGTTCTTCACCAAATCCTATCATGCTCATCATTCATTTAATTATACTTCGAGGTTAAAAATCCAATGAATCTCAGCTTTCTCTGAATAGGTCTCCATCTTGTTTGGTGTCATGAGCCTCTGTCCGAACTGTAATTTACAATTGAAGAAAGGGTGGTAAGGGAAAAAAAATCTTGCAAAATAACTAAAGAATCTTTCCAAATCACTCAGTTGTTGTTTCGCACCGGATTAATATTATCACAGGATCTCTGCATTAGGCAGATCTTTAGTTAAAGTTGACTTTGTTTTCTAACTGTCTATACTCATCTTACTGTTATTGTAAAACAGTGAGAACAGTCACTTTGCATTTCCCTTTAGAAGTATGTGACAAATAAAAACTCTTGAATCTTGGAATATGGTAGGTTGTTGGACTTTTTACCTGACAAATCATTGGCATGGCAGATTTGCACTGGATTAATATTACAACCTCCACAAACTGCTTAAGGTTCACAGGCAAGTCTTGTGCCATGTGAATAGGGCTTTAGTTGGTACTTGGAAGGCTAACTTAATTAGTAAGTTAATTCTAATGGTAAAGCAAAGAGCTATAATATTATAGCTAGAAAATTAGCAGTTGCTGATCGATTTTTATCTCGAAACATTGCAGTTGCTGAGTTACATGAAGTGTAGCTCACATTTTGGCCTCCATACAACATCCCAAACCTGCCTCCTAGTGACCAAGAGTGATGCTTTGTCTATCTTTACATGCAGTCTATTGTTTTTAACTATTTGGCTTTTGCACAGATTAAATAAACAAGATATTAATGTGTAGATTAATGAGATGTACAGGTGCTCATAGGCAGATTTTTTTGTGTGTGTTGCAGGACTGAAAAGCTACTTATTGTTCAAACAGGGGGAAAGTAGTTGGCAGTGTCTCTACTCTGTGTTTAGATCTGTTGCTGTTGCTCTTGGCATTTGCAAGTTTTAGTGATAAACAATTCTATAAGAGTGTCTGAACAGGCACCATTAGCTCCGCTGGGTCCCAGAAAGCTGCTGCAAATGCTGAGAAATGTTGAGTAACAAGTTTTGACATCAGTGTGGTATTCAGGTTTCAGGGAACCTAGAGGCTTGTCAGAATATTATTATTATATATTTTTTATGCAGCAGCCCAAAACAAATGTGTATTGTTCCAAAAGTCCTCATCTGCAGAAATGACACACATAGTCAGAATTTCAGTCTGATCCTTGTTTTGTTTCTCGTTCCACACCATCCACGGCTCTTTAAACAGAGCCCACACTCTGTTTATGCCTCATCTGGGCAGTTCCAGCCCGAGAAACGCAAGCACTGACTGACAACGCCAGCAAATTAAGACTTACAAACTCCGTCCCCAGTTACTCTCCGTTGTTTGAAACAAGAAGTAAATGTGTTCACGATAGCTCACCACAACCCTGCTCATCAATCTGCTGGGGGAGCTGCAACGGTCGAATCCAAACCAAATCCTGGCCTCTGTTTTTCCCCCTTTCTGCTCCAGTCTGCTGACATTTCACCAAATCTATCAACATTTTGGTTGCTGCATGGAAAACATGGCTGACTCCTCAAGAATCTGTCACGGAGCAAATGCATTCAAAAATATCACTGTCAGGCTGATTAAACAACTGCAATCAGGGACATTATTGTGCTCTTTTATTGCATGAAAAATCATTTTGGCTCAAAGTAATTGTCTCAAGTCTTGGATTTCTTTTCAATTACTGGAAGGGGCCTTTTGTTTTGAGGGAATCGCTGTACCAGAACATGATCTGTGGAGAATAATCATGAGAGAATATTGATATAATACGAATCCCAGTCAAAGCCCAGTCACTGTCCAATGGGGTCACCTCATCTTGACATATAAACTGGCAGCAAAATCATTATGAAGCACGGCCACCGTTGTCTTTCACCGTCAGATTATAATGTACCCTGCAAACTTTCAATACCTTTGTAGCATCTGCTTTTTCGCGGCGAGTCATGAATTCAATAGAGAAAGGTCCTCTCTCTAACACAATAGATCACCTGATTGATGGCCATTCCTGAAAGAACTGCCAGAACAAAACAAGACCCTCTACTCCAATTCCCTTAGAGGCGATGAGTTTTGTCGGATGTCAAAATGAACAAAAAAAAAGGAGAAGAAGAAGAAGCTGGTTCATTCTGGCCTGAAATAGATGATGGAAGAAAAACCCCTAGAAAAACACACAGCAGCAGTGGCGGCACAGCCTTGCAAAGAAAAAAAAAGACATCACCTGATGGATGAACAGGCACTTAATTATGAGCTACACGGAATCATATCAAGCACCTCTACAATAAAACATTCAGAGAGCTGTCGCCGTTCAAATGGGCACATCTGCTCATGCAAGTCTTTGTCATTCAGATAAATAATAGCATATGATTACAGAGGTTACATGCAAAATTATACAATCTAATACAATACCACTGTGGCAGATACTACCTGCAGTACACAGAGCTCATTAGGTTCAATTTTGTTGTGTGTCACAGGGATGTTGATTAAACTGTATTTAGCTTTCATCATCTTTTTTTACTTTTATATAGTTTCTAAGAAAACGTTTTGTTTTTTTTTTGCTCTCATCAGTGTCTTCTAAGACTGTTTTGGCATTGAATTCAATCAGAAACTTTAAATAAGATCTCAGTTTGCTTCTTTAATGCCACGTTTAAAGACAATACAGCAAAAAATGAATGCTGTAATGTAATCAGATACTTGTGATAGTGTTTTAATATCTATTGCATGGACCAGTTTGGAATTTGAAACCTTATTTTCACTGATCTGTTCATTCCCAGCGATGAAATTAACACAAACGGAAGAGCCACTTTTCACCTTGATGCCACTTTCCTGAGAACATGCCAAAAAGCAGAATTAATGTTATCATCCAAAGCTGAAATAAAATGCTGCTACAATCCATAGGACATGTGTGAATGTGTTTTTTTTTTCATTCTTCTTTACTTTCATCTGATTTCATCCACTTTCTTCTTTTTTTGGGTTCATATCACTAGCAGAGCTTTTCTTTGTGAGCCCTGCAGGTATTTTCAGCCTTCCCCTGCAGCTTTCTTCATGTGCTGTCACTGTAGTTTGTGTTGTCAGTATCTTTGTAATACCGAATATACCAGCGTGATTTTCATTTTAATTAAAGCGTGCCACCCAGACTCCGGTAAATACAGTTCACAGCTCCTGTCAGAAGCAAGTGTTGAAGACTAAATTAGCTGCTCTGCGGTCAGGTAACCGCAGAAACACATTTTAAAGAAATCGGGCAATAGGTCTAATGTTAGAAGTCGTGTGAAATAAGCACACAAACACCAGTTCTTTCCTTATCGCTAATTGTGTTTGGCTCGATTTCTGCAAAATGTAACCAAAAACTATTCCGAATCCACTGCAGTGTTGCTGTCACTTTGCTCTTCCTGCTGTTATTTGACACCTCTTCAGTTTTGCTCAGGTGGTATACTCTTCTTACGAACAACAAATCACAGGATAAACAGATCTTACCAACAGGTATCGGCTGTGTTCAAAGCCTGATTTTAAGCTTTATTTTGTCCAAACATAATTAGAAACACATCACTGAGCCACACTGGGTGACAAAGAAAAAAAAATAAGGGAGCTTTGTTTACTGAAAAACTCTTTCACCATCTCTGAAAAGTAGTTCTTGTAAGACAGAAGCCACCGTTGATCCTCCAACGTATTACACTACATAAATCACAACCTGTTGACTTTATCATCTGAGAAAATATCACAAAACCTGGGACAGATCCTGATCAGTACGACAAGTATGAACACACCAAAGAAACTGTTGAATTCGATTGGAACATCAGACACTAAGATGTGAACATTAACAACATTATTTGCAATATTACTTTTCTCAATACCGTGTACGGTATGAGTTTCCATAGCAAGTGCAGCATTAAATTTTCATGAGCAATATGTAATTTCTCAGGTGCAAGATGGCAGTTTCATGTGTGTTATCTAACATTTAATTGTAATTTGCAGCTTTTTCATTGCATGTGCAATATGTCACTTTTATGTACCACATGAGCAATACAATGTGCAGTGTTTCACTTTCATCTCATTTTTCAGGTGCATATTCCATAACTATTACTAATTACCTATATTCTGTTGTATTCTAGTTTTAGTTTGAGCTAACTTATGATATTCAGCAATGCATTGCACTTACATGCTATTGTTTTTCTACTTTTTAGGTGCTGTAATTCTTATGTCATTTTGTTTTTTTTCTGAGCAATATCTGGCACAAGAATTTCCTTCAGGACTAATAAAGTTTCATCTTGCCTTATCTTATCTTCTTATCTATATGTGAAGGAGAGAATGACACTAATGTTACTCTAATAGCTGACAGTAAGACACTGAGCACCCAAGCAGGATGTTGGGAGACTCATGGTGGTGCAGCAGTAGCAGCAGAGCTCAGCTATACCAGCCCAGGCAGAATGCAGATGCTGCAATTAATGTCACACGCTGGAGCCGATACTGCAGGAGCTGCGATTTCGTCAACAACACTAGGCCTCTGTAGTTAAAATAGCCCAAGTCCTTGGAATAGAAAAAAATGTAGAATCCCAGTATCACCATTTCTGCACCACGACATGCACTGCAGCAATCAGATTTAGCATTTTAACCAACAATAAAAAACAGACATTGCCTAGTGTATTGTAATATAACATCGACTCCCAAGAGCTGAAACTCCATTTCACAACAATAAATTTGACTGATCTCCATTTCCAACAACCCACAACAGCACATTTACTGCTGCACTGGAGGGTATAGTTTTGTTATGCATCGCTATCTGTGAACAGTGTGTACAGCGGATACAGTGCTGGATGCTGTAGCATGTGTTTGTTGCTGTTGTGCCTGTGGGGATAAATAAAGTTTATTGAACTCAAACATTTTTTTTTCTCTCTCTCATTGCAGGGAATCACAATCTAGACCATCTCTCACTGTTTTCCTGTTCATCTATAATGCATATATCACTGGGATCTCTGGTTCTGGAAAAATGAGCAGGTTTCAAGGAATAGATTGACCTTTTGGTTTCTCTTTATGAACTTTCGATCCATGGAAGAGTCAACATTTAAAAACCTCCTAAGCATCTCAATAAAGTGAGTTTTATTTTAGGATATCATCATAAAGTAAAGTCTGTGAGGTGAATAAGGGAAAAACTACTGTGCATGTGCAGTGGGCAACACAATGCAGAAGTAAACCTGGAAGGTAGATTTGTTTTTGCTTGGCTTATGCTCCGTTGGTGCAGTTTTGATCAGAATGAGCAGGGGCCATCTTTGAGACTACTCTTCCATTTTTACTCACATTAAATCATTCATCCATCCAATTTCTTCTGCTTTTCCAGAGTTGAGTAGCATTGACAGCAGGCTAACTAGGGTTTTTCAAACATCCCTCTCCCGGGCAACATTTCCCACTTCCTCCTGTGGGATCCTGAGGTGTTTCCAGGCCAGATGAGATATAAAATCCCTGCTGAAATTCATGGTTCCAGCCCGGGTCTCCTCCCAGTTGCATGAAAAACCTCCAAAGGAAGCTCCCAGGAGGCGTTTTAATCAGATGCACGAGCCACCTCAGCAGTGACTCAACTCCAAGCTCCCTCTGGATGTCCAAGCTTTTCATCATATCTCTAAGGCTAAACTTAGCCACCCCACGGAGGAAACTCATTTCAGCTGCTTGTATCCACAATCTCATTCTTTAAGTCACTATCTAGAGCTAAAGGGTCGGAACTTAAATCTACTGGTGTCTAAAGCTTTGCCTTTCAGCTTAGATCCTTCTTTACTACAATGGTCTAGTGCAACACTTGTATTATTCTGATGTAAATTATAATCTTGCTGCTAAATAGTGAGGTTTTGTTGTCTGTGGCCAAAGCCAGCGACCCCAGTTTGAGTCTTTACATTAAGCTAAGCTAACAGGATGCTAGCATTAGGTTCATATTTATCCAGTTGACACTGAAAATGGTAACAACACTCATCTAATTCTTGAATAGAGACAAATTTCTGTTGAGAATAGTACTCCCTCTCAAAAGGATGTTTGCAGTGCTATTGGTTATTAATATTATACATGGTCTCCTTTTATTTCTTAAGCTGAATTTTCACTTTTTCTCTAATTATGAAGACACACAATCATTGTCATTCTTCTTAAATCTGAAGCAATGATTAATGATTCTCAGTAGGCAGTCTGTAGGTGGTTACTCTGCTCATCATTAATCTGACATAGATGCCAGTATATGTATGGCATATGAAACACATAGAGTGTGTGTGTGTGTGTGTGTGTGTGTGTGTGTGTGTGTGTGTGTGTGTGTGTGTGTATAACATATAAAGTGTGTTCCATTCAGTGCAGCCAGCTGTTAAATGTGTTTTGTTGAGGCTGTACTTGAGATTATTTTTTTCCAGTGGCATGAGTACATGTTGCACCGCAGTTTGGGGCCCCAGGGCCACTAATGGGGACACATCTTTCAACTCTGTCACTGAAAAAAGCAGAGAAAAAAACCCACACACAACACAGCCATGTACTGTATACACTTGAACCCCTTACTTTATATTTACAGTGAGGGTATGCACTGAGAACATTCTGGGTTTCTGGAGAAAATCATCTCTCTTATTCAAAGCAGCGAAAAAAAAAGATGAGACAAATAAATTACATCTGACAAAGTTGGCGCTGGAGTGAAGAAACCGGATCCCCTGAATGTGTGTTAGACTTTGTGGTTGTGCTGTTTAATTTAAGGTTTAAAGTGCAGCTCTGTTTTCTTGTGCATTTTCTTGTCAAGAGACATATTATGCCAAGTTACTCATGAAGCAATCAGCCAGGCATTCACTTGCCGATGCTGAATGCCTTCTCTTCAAACAGGAAGCTTTCACCCCATAAGGCCATTCATTAGAAGAAGGAAAACCTGTTAAATCAACACTACAGTATCAAGTTTCCCATTGACAAAGACGTTTCGTGGCAGGAAGTCCTTCTGTGGATACCTGTGCGATACCCCATGTCGAATGAGTCATTCCTGGCTTTTTGTCCTGCTCTCACAGAAAGATGTGAGGGCCTCCAGATGGATGTGAAAGTGTTTCCAAGAATCACTGTATGCAATTAGAAAAGCTGTTGAATGTTATAACTGTCAACTCACAGATGCAAACAATAAATCTGGCAAACAAATCTCGCAGACAGTGATGGATAAACTAATCAGAGATTTAAATGACTCATCTTTATAGGAACAAATCTCACCAACCAACCCAAAGCATCCTGATTGTCTTTCGCATTAAAAAAAAAAAAAAAACAACCCTCATGTCAGGGCAAAGTACAACAGCAATAAAAGAGTTTTGATGACTGAGCACACAGAGGGAGGCTGATGCAAAGCAAACGCCACAATATGCACGTTGCAAGTAATGAATAAAGATCAACAAGTGGTAAAATTAATCAGAAATGCTTTTGAAGACTGCAGCTTCTGCCAACTTCGCAGCAAAACAAGACGACAAAGCTCTTTAGAAAAAGGCCCGAGTGATTATCAGCCTTGTACGCCTTCATCATCTTCAGGGAGCGACAGACATAAATAAACATGTCATCAGTCATACCGAGCATTAAATTATTCTAATATGTTTCGAACTTTGATTAGCAAATCAAAGCTTAGAACTAAGTTGAAATCACATCAGTGCATCAACCACAAAACATAAATTTACTTAAACACAGCATATGCCTACTGGCTCTTCATGTTTCCCTAAATTACTTGTGCCTTGAGCCAAAATGGTTTCTGATACAGTAGCAATAGCAACATAAGAGGAAATATATTGTCATTTTTTAACCTGTTATCCAGTTTGTAACTGCAAATAAGTTTTGGATCCTACAGACTGTGCAGACTGCCTGAGAAGAAATTTAAATCTATACCTCATATCCAACAAAACCTTTGCATTTAGCTACCAAAGCTACGCTAAAGTGGGAGGTTGGGCCTGCATGAGTTGTGACTAGTTTGTTGTGTTTTCTCTTGCAAACTTCTGGTGCTGGTAGTGATTGTTGATAGAAGATGGCATTAAAAAAAGGTAGAGACATGTTAAGTAAATGCCTTTTCAGTAACACACACACTTTTTAGTAAAACAGAGAGGCTGCATGGGAGAAATAGAAGTTGCAACACTGAGGTTGGGTTAGCTTAGGTTAATGACTGCACTAGGTAGAGACACAGCAAACTAATAATTCCACTGCACTGATAACTTGTTTATCGCTGCATATGACAATAAAGCTTTTAAATACTTGAATCCTTTTAACCCCAAAATAAGTGAAGCAGTTACTGCAGGGGTTTGTGAATATAATTTAAGCACAACATGGACTGATGGTGTAAGAAACGTCCATCCAGTGTTGTGAGGATATACTTAAAATCAAAACTGACTCTCTCAGTAACTACAGTTACCCATGTGTGAACCATAAGCTTGGCTTTTGATTCCACATCTCTCAGTTGCTCAGCTGCCAAAACTTTACCCAACAGTCGTAGAGGTGGCAGATAGGAACATGCTAATGGAAGGTGTTGCTGCAATATTTGTTTCAGTTGTTTTGGATGGCACACTGTCTATAATAAAGCCTTTGAATCTTTGTATCGTTTAACGTCAAGAAAAGAGAAACAGTTACTGCAGCGATTTGTGGATATAATCAGAGCACAACATGGCCTGATCATTGATGAAACATTCATCCAGTGTTATAAAGATACACTAAATATCAAAATTTGAACTCTCAGTAACTACAGTTACCTTTGCATGAACTATAAATCATTTTTGACTCCATATCTCTCAGTTGATCAGCTGCAAAGTACATTGGAGATCACATCAGTCAACAGCTGACTTGACCAAGTAGTTCAGCTGCCAAAACCTTACCAAATAATCGAGTTGGTAGATAAGAACATGCTAATGGAGGGTGTTGCTGCAATATAAGTTTACATTGTTTTGGATTGCAAATAATCTACAATAAGGACTTTGAATCCTTGAATCCTTTATCCCCAAGATAAGTGAAGCAGTTACTGCAGGGGTTTTGTGAACATAATTTTAGCACAACATGACCTGATCATGTATAAAACTTCCATCTGGTGTTGGGAAAGTCCACTGAAAATCAAACTGTATGATCTCAGTTACTACAGTTACATCTGCATGAACCATAAACTTGGCTTTTGATTCCACAGCTGCCAGCTGTTCAGCTGCCAAGTGCACTGGAGATCTCATCAGTCAACAGCTAACTTAACCAAGTAGTTCAGCTGCCAAAACTAAACCCAGCAATCATGGAGGTGGCAAATAAGAACATACTATTGAAGGGTGTTTCTGCAATACTCCAGACTCGACAGTCACATCAAAACCAGATAATGCTAAAGATGATTTGGTCTGATCATTAATTGTGATAATATTTTAAATAGAAATCATTTTTGCCCTTTGTTGAATTCCAAACTGCTAAAATAATTCATTTCTTACAGAGATTTAACTTACATTTAAATACCACTGGCATGTTCACAGAACAAAGCAGAACCAGCTCTGCTGATGTGGGCTCAGTGACTGACCTCAGGTTTGGGTATTGAAACCTGCTGCAGGAAGAAGCCAGTCCCCCTCGAGGGAACTAATTGGTTGTGACTCGTCATGGCAACTGGCCACGAGACTTCAGGGGAATTAGTCGCGACTGGCTGTGTTGTGGGGATCAGTTAGTTTGTTTGCATTTTTGCACGGATCAGCTTTTCAAAGATGGAGTTGCAAATAGCACTGTAATCTAATCAATGGCTGGCTTCTGCATATGCATTTGTAGCAGATTAGGAGACTTATTTTTGCTAGCATTAATTCCCGGCCTTCAAACACCAGAGTTTAGGGGTCAAAGCCCACAAGTCTACAGCTACAGATTCCCTGAGACATGAAGCGGTGTAAGATGTAGAACTTTGGACTCAATTAAATATTCTCTGATGACCTCTAGTGCCCGGCGATAATTGAGTGGTTAAGTCAGCCGCTGCTGCAGCTACCTGCCTATGTCCCTCCTGGCATACAATCAGATCCCACTGCTGCTTTTCCTCCACATCTCTCTCTGTGTGTGTCTCATTTCCAGCTGTGGGGAGAAAAAAAACTAAAAAAAAACCTGCTGCTCTTTTTAACAACTAATCACATCTACATTTTAATTGGCACATTCCACATTTTGAGGGACTTTAGGCTGTAATGGGAACATTGTCAGCCAGAGGTAAGTGTGTGGATTTTTTTTTTGAAAATATCAAAATGGAGAAGTTGTGTGAAGTGCAGACAGCACTGTGTGGCACACTACAATAAAGAAGAGCAAAAGTAGAGGTAAGAAGAAATTGGATTTAACACTAATGTGACCACCTTGTTCTATCTTAGTTTACTTCTGATGAATCTCTCTCTTAATATTTCATCCCAAAATCCAATTTAATTTGGATATTTAGGCAAATTCTATGGTGTTTCTGTACATTTTGTGAATAATTCAGACGTAAAATAGTCCCGAGTGCAGTTTCACTATTTTGATTTATTTACTAGTGACTATTATTTGTGTTGAGTGCAGGACAGTGTAAGTGCTACAGCGAGTGGACAGTACAGCCTCGGCGTGGTGGCTTGGCTGATGAGGATTGTTTCTGACAAAGGGTCATTGGCTGTGCATGACGACAGACATGCCTGTATACACTGATGGGCTGCCTCCTCTGGCACAGTTACTCTAAATGTAGACTGGCACTGACACTAATGCACACTGATAAAGCTGTGAGAGTCAATAGTCAGGGAAGAGAGTGTGGGGGTGGGAGACACTGGATTCTTAATTTACCCCATTTGTTCCATTTGTCAGATGCTGGAACTCTGTGGTAACTGGGTTGATGAATCATTCCGAATGTGGACTGTGGAGAGTGTCTCCCTACAGTGAAGCCCATCCAGTGATTCTTAACAGGTGAAGGTTCATTTCGTGGCAACGCTTCATGTCTGGGGGACACAGAAATTTTAATTTCAGCTGACATAATGATGCTGAGTGAGATTTGACTCATCCTGCGAAGCATTTTCTCTCCCAGTGAGAGCGGCGGACTCACGCATGATGATCACCAAGGACACTGGCTAAGACGTGGGTTTAGCCTCAAGATAGTATTCATAGATGCATGTCAATATGGACACAGAGAGACCTAATTGGCTTTTTCTGTTGAAGAAAGAAAGCACGTATTGATAATTTACTACATTCTTAAATAAGAAACAGAGTGCACGGGGTACTCAGGTGACAAAGAGAATGCTGTTGTGTTGGCTCTTTTTATCCTGCCTCCTCTTAGCATCATATAGGAGATCTCATTAGCTGGAATACATCTGTTTTTAGCTAATAATAGTGGCAACAGTAATTAGTAGGTATAGCACATGTCATTTAATGGCAGTAAGTAAGCTCTCTGAGAATCTGGTCTTTACTGAGCAACCTAATAAAGTGCTGGTAATGAAGAAAAATAAATACGCATGTTTCTGATGATATATGGACAAAATAAATGGCATCGCTATGTTAAACAAGGAACAATCTGTACCTGTGCTTTATTGTGACTGATGCACATTGTGCCTATTTGCATTAGCATCAAATCTAGCCTCACAGTGTCTCTCTGTTTCTGCTGCCACGCCCTGCTCTTTGTAACCGAACATTTCAGGGAGATTGAAAGTAAAGATCTGTTTGTCAACCAGCTCCTTCATTAATTCACATTCGAAGGGATTTTTTTTTTTCAATCCTATGACAAGACAAGTCTGTTATGATGCACAAAATCAAAGAAAATGCTCTCAGAAGCCCTTTTACCCCATACATGCACAGCAAATAATCACAAATTCCTTCACACATTTTCTCGGTACAATCAAAAAATTTGCGGCTATGCGCATAAAAAATGTAATTCGAGGGTTATTGTGTGTCTAAGGTCACTCTGGGCTGAGTGCAGTAAAAGCACTGGTCAACAAAGAGATGAAGGGTATGCACACTAACTCCCTCTCTGCCTCGCTTAAATCCACACACACATAACTTCTGAGACTCTGGGTAAATGGTCACAGGGACACAGTATTCCCAGCAGGTCTTTGTAGATGAGGGTTGTCAGCACTTTTCTCACCAGAGGGTTTAGGCCTTTCGTTCTGCTCCGGGATGGCTGAGTTTAATTGGAGAACGCTAATGCGCAGCTGGATAGCCGAGCTGCTCGAGCCATGACTGGCTCTGAAAATGGGAAGAGGGCGTGAAAGCAAAAGGGGGCTGCTGTGTCTGTGTCTGCAGCAGCCACCGCAAAGCCTCCCTCAAGATGCCAACAAATTTATTCATGGGATCCGAGCAGTTTGTTTATGAGCCGTCTCATTTACAAAATAATAGGCAATAATAATTTCAGCAGATTGATCCTGGGTTAATCCAAATAATTGCCAATTCATTATAATTTCACATTTTCTGGAAATAGAATTGACTCGTTCTGTGTGTCAGCGGGGCGTAAACTCCATGCCCAATCGATCAGGTTATATGTGAAACATGTTCCATCAGACAAAAGCCAAACCGAGCAAACAATGTCACAAAACATTCAGCACAATGGGGAACAAATTGGAAAACGTGTAGCTCCTCCACTGTATGACTGTAAGGTACCTAAACGCCGACGGAGGGCCTCTAAAGAATTAAAGGGATATAAATAACAGGAGTGTCAGGAGGAGTCGATATACAGCAGAAAAGCCTCATCTGGGAACAAATAATTTTTGAGGTCTTTTTTTTTCTTTCGGTTTGTAGATGATCAATCGAGTCTTAGCGTTTTTACGACTGATTTTGTGATGTGCTCAGTTCTGACAGATTCACAGAAGGGGGAGAGAAACGCACTGATCTGTGTTTACGTTAGTCAACTCTTTGACAAAAAAAAAATGTTGAAAGAACAAGAGCTGCTTGTGGATACTGTTTGGCTTGTATTTTTTATTTTACATCATGTATTATATGTTCTGAATGATTTGCGATGAAAAGTCAAACTGTATTATGGGGTCAGTGTCAGGCTATTTATAGAGTGTTTTCATAGTTTTGCAGTTTGGTTACCACTAAATGCCCTATTAGATGTGGGTATCGCTGACGTGTGGTTTTGAAGTCAGTAATTTGTTTCAGGTTACACAGGGTAAAGTATGGGAAAGGTTATAATTCCCCCTGGGTTCTAATCTTTGTTTCAAGAGCATTTTTGATTCAGCTTTTTTAGTTTTTGTTTTTTACGTCTGAGGTGCTTTAAAGCTTGTCGCACTCTTGTATTAAGTTCCCACGGATGGTGCATCCAAGTGGAGACTGTGGAGATAAAACACCCCTGGGATGTGGATTAAATCCGAGCAGCGGTGTCTTTGGAGGAGGAGGAATGATGTCATTGTTTCTGATCGAGTCCACCGGCTGGACAGTTCAGCCCGGGGAGCCAGAGTGCCATGAATTTATGTTCTGCTGTGGAAATTCTTCACTCTGAGATGGCAGCTACAGATTCATGAGCGGCAGAGGAGGCACGAGGTAGCGTACACGTCCCACAGGGCAAACAGAAGGGTTAGCGAAGACATGATGCACATCAGGAAAGGGGGGGGAGGAGGTCTGTGGTGCAAACACAAAACAAAAACAGTCACTGATTATTCTAAGCAATAACCTGCCTCAGCGTGTCAGGTATGCACAGTTATTTTCACAAATTCTTCCGGCTTTTCTTGATGGCAAAAAAAAACAGCTTTATACATGGTTACAACACTCAGCCAAGTGTTTGTGTTTTAGATGCAACACTTGGGATCTGCTCATTTCCAATAGTGTGATCATTCAGTCAGCCGCAGAATCGTGGAACAAAAAACAGCTCATTGTTGAGAGCGGTTTAAGCAGATGGAAAGAACCGTGTGAGCTCGGTCTGACACTTGAATGCGTCTTTCTTTCAGTTCGTTTCTCCGGTTTGGTCATGGCAGGAACACGTCTACAAATTATGTGCCTTGCGTTTTTGAAAGGCGCTCCAAGTGAAACATGTGTCAGCCTCGGTCGCGCCACTCGTTGCCTGAGAGACTAAATGTGAGGAGACATAAACAGCAAACGGAGAGTGGAAATGCAGAAAGTGGAGCTGGACACCTTTGATCGGATGACCAATGAAAACACCACAAGCGGCAGAGAAAAATATCTGCTGCATCTTTCCTGATGATTATCACGGAGATGTAGTTTGGTTTGGAGTCGAGTCAAGATTTAGGACAAAGTAGCATTATGGATATTAGATTTTTTTTTGTTTGTTTTACATAAACCATGGTAACACTTAAGTTACTTTAAACTTGGCTTCTGGATGTTATACGTTTGTGGTCACATCCAGCAAAATGTCCAAAACTAACACACCATTAGAAATACTCTTTGTTTATATTAATACAGCTGCATTTGCTGGCGTCATATATTCAGTTTTTCTTTTGTGTAAATTCTGCACATGCTTCCTGCTGTGTTTAAACAGCATACGGTATAGCATAGCAACACTCAGGCTGCACAACACCCCACTTAGACCACACCACAGTATGGTGCAGTAACATATTACTGCATTAATTGGTGCGATGGCTTGAGCAAAACGCCATGCATGAAGGTTTGTGACTGCCTGGTAGGTGTCCATTAAAAAATTATCCTGTGGTCTGTTATATCCAGGTAACATAGCTTGTAGCTGCATATTAAGCTGTAGGAAGAAAAGCAACAGTGGTGCTTCATGCAGAGTTACCCGAGTTACACTGGTGAGAAAGACTATATATACCAAATTTTGGACTACAAATATGGGAGAAATTGATGATGACATGAAGAAGGTGTGATTACATTGGTGCTTAAAGAAAGAGCATCCAGAGGAATTTCATATTTGTAGTCTTTAAATGCAATGATGTGTTAATCATTCACAAATATTAACTATTTGTGTATCAAAACTAATAGTTAAGGCAAAGGCAAAATGAGCATGTGCAATTTTTATCCAGCAGTTTTGGTAAAATGACATTTATGACGCCTTGAAGTTGAGTCAGTTTATTATTTTACATTTAAAAACAAAGGAATGACAGCTGAAAGCTCGTGTAAATATGGAAATATCATATAAATGTATACGCACACTCACACACACACACACACACACACTCTCTTTCATGCAAAACTGCACTTTAGCTTAAAAATCTCTACATTCTTATTATTTATGATGTTGTCACTTTTTTCTACTTAATTTTCTATTGCTTTTAAAGAATGCTCATTTATAATGTGTCATTGTTATTGCACAGTCTTGATGAACAGTCACTTTGCATTTCACTGCACATAATACACGAGTAAATAAAAACTCCTGAATCTTGAAAGTAACCTGATGCTATGTTCCATGGCAAATAGCAACATGTACTTAGGTTATTACAGACCAAAATTACAATATTTAGAGGTGATGCAGTTTTTTGACACTAGTGTATATGTAAGATGATAAACTCTTGTTTTCTTAGTGATACTTTTGGGATTTCTTGTCTGTCAATGGATCCATAACCTCAAGAGCTACTGGACCGATAACGTTAAATCTTGTACATACATTCATGTCAAGATAAATGCCGATGATTCTCGAACCTTCCTTTTGGAAACACCTGCAATAAATAACGGCTCTCTCATCAGCCATGGGTGTATTTAGTGTTTAGTGATAAATGGTAAAACATAGCAACATGCTAATCTTTGATGCTGAGCGTGATAAACCAGCAGACAATGCCAGTCTCTGCATGTTAAATTCAGTCTGGCTGCAGCCTAAGTCTTGACACTTGAGCACATATTAACCTGCTGAAAATATTATTATTACACATATTTTCTCTTTTAACACATCTACAGTACATTAACTTTTGAGTCAGCTTGCGGAAATGTAATTACAAACCTTTGTGATGGTGGGGTTGATTGAAGGCTGACGGCTGTGTGTTAGCAGACTGTTAGACATTAACGTGTTAGCGAACGTTTAACTACTTGAGAAATGTTTAACATGAGAGCAAAAAGTGTCCTTTATGGTAACACAGGTTTTTCTTTTTTTATTATGGACAACCCCAATGTAACCTCAAAGTGTACACATTGAAAACAGGTAGAAACCAAGAGCGAAACAAAACAAACAAAATAAACAGATCTCTAGAAGCCATGAACAATTTGTTTATCCAAAAAATAAAAATAAAAAGGTTATTAGAAAGACTGATGCATAAACAGACAAAACAATGCAGTTTTTTTTGTATTTTTTTGTTACAGGCTGTGACACAGGTAAGGTTGCTGGGTCTTTTTGATAACAATATTTAATGAGAGAACATTTCATAAGGTGACTTACACAGCAGAGTCCACTGAATATAGATTCTATAGAGACAGTCATTTGAAGAAATCACATATTTTTACCCTCTTTCACCACTACGCAGGTTTCTGTATACAAACTGGCCTCAGAGCTACAAACTAATGCAGCTAAAAGCCGCTAACTGATCAATGAGGAAACCTCCCCTCCTGTATCCAGCCCAATGAATTGCTTGTGCATACACTATGTCCATTAACCATTTAATCACTGGAGTTTAATGACTCGTGGTATTGGCTGTCTGTGTGCTTTCCTCCAGCCATTCGGATTGATAATTTTCCCCCCAATTCTCGGCTTATTGGCAGCTCAACAATTCACAGTAGCAAAGAGTTTTCTTGCGAATTTAAGAGTCCAATCCAGAGTTTAGCAATAAAATTAAACTGACTCCTGAAAGGAACTTAATATTGAAAGGCGAAATGATTCACCAGAATAGTGTAGGTGATGAAAAAAACTCATCAACTCATGGGGCTGCATTGAAGTACTGGAGACTTATTCAGCTTCAAATACAATACTCATCTGAACTGATTAGCACCATAAAATAGAAAATTATTTAAAAAAATAAAAAAAACACACTAATCTACATAAACTATGGCAGGCACTGTCTGATCATTTTTCACTATAGGCATTGTAGTCTTGAATACTCTGATAGCATAATTTGTATTCTCTGATTTCACACTGTGTTGAATGGAGTGGCATCACATATTGTACGAGGTGCTTTAGCACACTTGCTTTTGAATTTAGGGCCCATGAGGAACATTTTTTAAAACAAAAATCCAGCCATATTTCATCCTAAAAGTACTTTGATAGAGGAAATGTTGTAGAATTCCACTCGCGGCTCTGTTAGGAGGAGAAAAAACGAGACGGCCATGCATGTTAAAAGCCTATGTGCCATCAAAGCCCCTTGGGCTACAAAAGGCTCTTTTAGCAAATGGATGGCAACAGCTGCAAACTCTGGGCTGTTCTTAATGTGCACAGTGCAGATGTCTGCACTTGAGTCCCACAGTCTGAGACAGATCTGTCTGGCTCTACACTGGGCCTCTCTCATCATATCACTGTAGCTTCATTAAGCACTGAACTCAATATCAGCATCTGCCTGACAGTTTTTACTCTCCAATTAAAGCAAAGAGAAAAAAACACACCAGAAGCTACAGTGATAACCATCAAAGACTCTTGTTATATACTGTATGTATCCTTTTATCTCTCTTATTTTAGCCTCACATGAAATGATCTATACTAAACTGTGACCCTTTCAACTTTTTCTCAGTGGTGGAAGCTGTACTGACAGACACACAAAAAAAAAACGTTGTAAAGATGGTCAAATATTGTCATTACCAAATGCTATTTGATTCATTTTTATCGTCAGATTCGTGTCATGCTCAGGTTCAAAAACAGGAGCAAACAATGGAGGCGACTACGGCTACATCCAAAGGGAATCATCATGCTTTAGGCCTGCTGTTGTCTCTGTAGCCTTTTCTCTTCTGAATACTGGATGCTGCGATGTAAAACTGGATCTGCTAATGGCTGGATGCCTGCACGCGCTCTGGAGAGGTTTGACCAAAAAGAATTTTGTTCTGGTCGCAAAGCCATATCTGGATGTCTACGTTATCTTTGTTAAATCAGATTTTTTTTTTTGTGAAATATTATTTATTTTTATGTCTCACACTTAAGGCTCACAAGATAATAATTCATAAAAAAACTAAGTCCAAATAAGCACTGTATGAGGCGGCAAACATAAATTAAGCTACTGGGGGAAAAAGCTGCATTTACAAAATTAACACACAATGATAAGAAATGCAGACATGAACCATATTCAATCCGATAACACACATCTATCCAATCAGTGAACTGGGACAGAACGCTTGTTGACTACTGAACTCATTTAATGCTTAAAACAAATACAAGTTACTTCACTGGGTCATCACAATTGAACAAGAGATTTTTTTTGTATTTGTAACACCCTCAGAAATATACATTCACATGGCTGCATACAGACAATTTCTCTCTTTTGAGTTTCTTTCAGTAACATTAAGTTGACAAACTGTATGCGTCACCCTCTTTGTATGACAGTGAAGCCACTACTGGCATATTGAAAACGGACTAGAGGAGCATTTTTAGGTGGGACTTTGGAAATAAGCTATGCATCAACTTCATCTAACCATCATCGAGTCTCCATGTTTGCAGTCAAAATAGGTATATTTTACAGAACAGGGTCCCTACACAGTTGTCCCTAAATAAATCCCCACTATAATCTCAACCTTATGTACAGTATTTACAGTGGAATGTTGAACATACTGAATACAAAAAAGCAGATTAGGATGGAATGAAGTTACAGTCAGTATTACAAAATAGAAACTGATAACACCCCAACAACATGAAGACAATGTTTACATCTACCAGTATACAGAATGTCGACTCAAAACTGAAAGTTTTTTTTCTCTCTCCCACGTGTCTGAGAAGCAAGTGTGGCAGTGGTTCCATAATAAATGTGGAAGAAATGTCAAATGAAACCTTGGAGTTGTGCTTTGACAGGGGTAATCTCGATTAATTTTCAAATGTACAAGTATAATGTCCTCTTACTGGATTAGCATTTCGATTGTTGTGCTTAGAAAAAATCAGCAACTAAGCTGTAAAAGGTTGGATCTCTTTAGGGCAACCCACTGCTGTGTGGAAATAAGTGCTGTATCCCCCATTTAGCCAACCTCAAAATGGTAATGAATGCAGCTTCTAAGAGATCAATTGATTTACAGATCAAGTATAGATATATTGTTAGTACAGAGCTGGGGCTGGGGTGAATAACGTCCCCACTGTGCTAACTCAAAGTCACCGCCAGTAAACAACCATCATTTAACTGATAGATGTTTGCAGCCCATGTTATATTTCACCATTATTCATTCGGTTATTCTGGGCGTGAATAACTTAAACGATGGAGCAGCAACTGTTCCGACTACACCACGTCTCCTAGAGTTTGATAGGCACTGAATGCAAGAACAAAAGGTAACAACGTGCTTTTCATATGTTTGTGTCGTTATGCTGTGACGATATAAAACTGAGAAGTTACTGCAAAGCTGTTCAGGCGAACTAAAAACTACAAAATTGCAACCCTACTGCGGTCATTTAGCTTTCTCCCTCTGAAACGCTCTGAGGCAAACCCCATGTATCACCTTGGGGTGGATAGACGCCACAAAAACAGAAATAAGGCTGTAGAAAATGAAACTGTCTACACCGGAATCAACAGAAAACGAAACGGAACTAAACCTTTTAATAAGAACATGATATTTCCCACTTTTGTGATGCTAATTTGTGTTGAAAATACAATATAGTTTGAGGCTCATGATTAACATGCTCATCTAAAAACATACAGTAGACAAGCATGGACTGTAAAACATTCACATCTCGAGCCGGCAGAGAGGTCTGCTCTCAGCGAGATGCTATTTTTTTCATCTTTATTATTATATATATATTTATATATATGTATATTTATATACCTTTTCGTGTGTTAACTGCAATATTGTTACTGGGTACTGTGCGCCCACAAACTCATACCTCTGTCAATACTGATGACACTCACAAAGTGTCATCTTTTGAGCTGGAAATGAGGACAAACACACCGGAATTGATAGAAAAAATAGCAACATATGCACTTCCACTCCCACACAAAGAACATGCATAAAATAAGGCTTAATACAGTATTTATATTGTTCAGAGCCAGTCAGATATGTCGTTTACATCCACAGATTTACTCCAATGCTTCTGTTATATCCGATTTTTCACATTGAGCTATTTCTTTTTTCTTTTTTTTTTTGTTTATTTGAAGCAAATGCATTTTGGTGATTGTGTAATGGACCTCAGTGCTGAGGACAGAAACAGGTCATTTGCTATGCTAGCATCCACTGGCACTTGTTAACAGCAATTTTAAAAACAGATATATATACTTATAAAACGCCTGCAGATGAGGTCATTTTTATCCCCGTGAGCAGATTCAGATGCCAACATCAAAGAAAAGGACAACTATTACTTTAAAACCACCCAAAAAAAAGACAACAACTGGAAAATCATTTTAGAAAGAAACAAATGAACAAAAAAATCATGAAAGCAGCAGGTGACTTATTATACTCCAGCATGGCCACCATCATCTCTTTTTTTTCAATTCCCTTTACATGTTAAAACAATTTTTCTCTGTACATGTAAATAAAAAGCATTTTCCTATCTCTGTCCTTTGTGTCCATTGATGACTCCTCAGAGAAAAATGCTGTTGATGTAAGCCAATTCTTCAGCAACACAGTCACAATTATATAAGGAGAGGCAGAGTCATTATGGGGAAATTCCTCAGACACTTGACAGAAAAGAAGGAGTCGAACAAAACAGAAGTAAAGTATGACAGCTCAACACAAATAACAGACGTTTCATTATAGTGGTAAGATTTTGTGTACACAGGTCGACCTGTTCAAGTGACAATCATGACATTTCAGAGCATTATAAGAGGTTCCCCTGTGACCAAATGTTTTTTGGACATGATTGCGATGTACCACTGAAAAGCTGAAATTATCGTGTGCGATGAAATTGCAGCCCTTCTCTGTCATACTGTTTTGCTTCACCGATAAGGGCATGTGTGAAATTTAGTTTTAAAGAAAAAAAAAAAAGCCATGAAAACACTGGATATTTATCTGTTACTGCCATGTCCACACAGCTCAATAGACCGACTCCCCCTCAGCAAGGACACAAATCAAGCACATGAGCACATGTCTTTGGAAAACAGCGATAACACATCTGCTTGTAGTGCTGTAAATACATGAAAACGAGTAATTCCTTGTATGCTCCACCCCACTGAGAAACAGGAGAAATGATACAGGTCTGGTTTTTTCTTTCTTTCTCTAAAACATTTGACCACGAAGCCACAAACACATAGAAACTCCACCTGTAATTATGTCACACATTTAACTCTCAATTCTCTGCTCATTTTTTAAAAATCATACAAAAGAAAAGGCATCATAAAAATAACAAAATGGAAAACAAAAACAAATCGTACATCCAGTGTAGGACTTTCACAAATGTGCTCAGCAAAAACCTCAACCCGCAGTCTCTTTTCATACATTTAATACATTTATAACATGAAAAAAATACACAAAAAGAAGAATACACCAGTATCAATCAACCAATCACCTCCCTACTAGTCAGGTGAGTCTGTTTACATACCTTAGTTTGTATTCTTTGCCCATTCGCTTGATGGAATGGATACCAATGCTGTCATGTTGAGAAGTTGATGTTGCTAGCACTTTAAATAGACGCTTGATTTTTCTAATTGAGATTAGTTGGATGGGGGTTTGATATGGGCGGGGGAAGTCGGGGGGGTAACTAGGTTGACCAAAAGAGGAGTGACGGTGCAGTTTGACAGATGTGAGGGTGGGGTCGTGGATGGAGGTGAAAGGTGCGGTGCAGGTGATGCAGGTAGGTGGGGGACAAAGGGTTGTTTGGTTTGGTTGTTTTGCATGCCACTACACATACCACTCTTTCTTAGAAATGACAGAGCCGTCGGTTTGAGAGATCATATCGTCGGCTATTTCAGGTTCAGGGTCATACTGGAAGGCCAGAGTCCGCTCGTCATAATCTCGGCTCTCCCCTTCATCCACAGTGAAATAGGGCCTCTTCAGGTCCTCTGCTTCGGCGTCAAAATCACGCTCGCCGGCCTCGAACCCTCCGGTGCTGCCGATCTGGGCGGGCTTCTTCTCGTCGTCCGAGTCGTCCGGGTACTGCAGGTTCTTGGGGATCGGCGGGTGAGCGGGCAGACCGCCGGCCTTGCTGTAGCCGTTCCCGAACACGTGTTTCTTAGTGCTGTAGTCTCCCTTGAAGGTGCGCTGGCGGCGGCGCAGGAATATGAAGAGCAGTATGGCTGCCACGCCCAACAGGGCTACTCCCCCCACAGCGCCCCCGATGGCGGCGCCGGCATTGTGCGACTCCTGCGGGATTCCACCGGTCTCATTTGGCTGGTTGTTAGGGATTTCTGGGTAGGAAAAGACAGATGGAAGGGAGTGTGTCAGTGCTCTGGTGGGAGGAAGTGCGTTTGTGCAGGTGCAGATTTTTTTTTTTTAAGGAAAGATGAAGTAAGGGAGACAAGGACGGGAAAGCAGAGGGGAAAGGAAGGACCCACGACGACCCCCAACCCCAAACCCACCCACAGGAGCCTCTACCGACATTGTGGCAAGGCTTCTAAGAGTCGCATGCAAGAGTGAAATAAACAGCCAATCCAGCACACAAAACCATCAAAGAGTAAAATGACTGAATACATTAAAGTGAATGAAGCTTTGTCAGCATGCATTAACCATCATTTCTTCTGTTTGGAAGGAAAATGAAACAATTTAATAAGAGAACGGTGCAAGAATTAATTAATGCGAGCGTTCGGTCAAGAAATTCAACTTTCAAACAAGTCAGAGTGAACAGACTGAATGGTACATTGCAGCACAGTCCAGCATAAAGTAGTGACATCTTCATCATCGGTGTGGTGGTAATGAAATGAAAGAGCACTGCCAGAGATGATTATCATCAGCCAAGCATACACAGCCACAATGCATCGAGCGAGCTGATAAACATGAAGCTCTTCCATTCAGGCAGCAGAGCACGCAGCGAGAAACAGCATATGCTTCCAAGAGAGAAAACATATATTATTCAGTAAGGACAGTGGAGAAAAGAGCGAAAATTATCAAATGACTCATAGACGAGCTCTAATCTAGAACAGAGTGAATAAGACTAATGGCCTGTTAGAGGCAATAACCGAGATGCCAATAAGAGTCTGAAGGCTGGGATGTTGCCTTGCAAATACAAAGAGAGTATGTTTACTCAGCGCTGATATGTTAAATCCACGACTTCACCACATGTGCAGCTGAGCAGGGCCATTCAGTCCACCATTTTAGAGAACATAAAGCACAGGAAGAAAGGACTAAGCATTGAAAGCGATGTCCTTTACATGAACATCTTCACTTAAAACCAAAAAAAAAACCACCTTGTGCAGAGCTCTTCGGAGCACAGAGACAGAAGAGACTTTTATCTTAAATACGATCAAAGCCTGGAGGTGCTCATGTAGTGCTTGGGTAAACCTGCAGAGCAGAGGCACGTTTAACTTCAATGGTTGAATGCTGAATCCTCAACAGGAAGGCAGGGAGAGAAACAACAGAGTTACACCATCTACTGAGCAAACGGTGTGGCAGAGGACTGAAAGAAACGAGAACAAAAACAGAGGAGGGAGCGACACGGGGCAAACTAGAATGTACAGTATGCAACAAGCCAAGACGAGTCAGACGATCTGCAGATAAGATTTACTGCTTCTCATACTATTTATGTACTCCATTTGCTTTTGACACTGTGACTACTGTTGTACTGCTTTGTTACAAGCCTTTTATGACGCATCATAATGTAATCGGCAACACAAAGGGGTCTGATTTGACAAGCGTTTACATGAATAAACCAACAAATGACACCATGTAAGGGCTTCGACGCAGCTCATTCTCACACACGGGGTTTAGATGTAAATTTTTTTATATGTATAAATAACACTATCTATTAAAATACAGGCTGTTAGAATATAAAAGACATATCAGTATCGCAGGGAAATGATCTTTCCGAAACAGTTTTGTGTTCCTTGGAGATATTAAACCATCAGTGCAACCGCTCTTAAATACAATCGAATGCAAAAAAGAAGCAGCAAATCTGACAACCTCTGCCATCCTCATCATGCAAAACATAAGAGACAAATTCCCCACATAAGCAGAACATCATTCTGAAATCATTGCCCTAAACTGTTGAATCAAAGCCACTGCACCTGATTAGAGCTGCTCTTTAGTGGGAATGATAAATCTCTGAGCATAATTCAGGTATAAAAGGATGGTACTGGGTAAAAAAGAAAAAAGAAGAGGAAGCTAAGAAGCTACCAAAGCCTTCCTCCCTGCTTTAATTACAATGGCACGCTATCAGTCCAAAAAGGAGAGACCTCCCGAACATCGCCGCTCTCCTCAGCTGCTCTTCCTTCTGCACTCTTTCTCCCAGGGCCGGCAGCAAAGCTCTCCAATTTCTAAAGCGGTGCCGGGCACAGTCTCAAATATCAGCTCAGGTTTTAATCTGACCACCTAATGGGATTATTCAGACACAGGCCTTCATTACACACATCAATGAGAGAGCAGAGCCAGGTCACCCCTGCTAGAGAACACATCCTCCCACCAAGTCCAAGGAGGGGTGAAAAATCCTGAGGAATTGAACGGGGGGAAAACAGTCTCCTGTAATCCTCTCTTCTACCCTTCACTGCCCTCCTCTGCTAGGATCTGTTTTTGCTCTCGTCGGGTCCCTTTTATTCAATCTTAATTAGGCAGATTTTTTTTCTTTTTTTTCACCCTGCCTTTCTAAGGTTACCAAAACCCCACATTTACCACCATTTAAAGAGGTGAAGAGCACAAGGTTAGACCATTTAAACTGCAAAAAAAAACATGCCTTCAAAGGTGATCTCCATCCCTATAAAGGATCAAGTGGCGCTACCTCTTGACACCTGCACTTCAAGAATGTGAATGTCAACACCAGTGACTGAAGAATGATTCATTGTCCGTACAAACTACAGACATGAAAGCAGCTGTAAACATGTGGGTATTTTTGTGGCTTTTTTTTTTCTTTTGGCCAGTGCATCCACCCTAGAGGAACAACAAAAGGGAGTTTTCTAAAGGAGTTATTAGGAACTAGCACGGGAATGGAAGGGATACAGAAGCTCACAGACACCAGAAATTGCTCATCAGATCTTTGAAAGCAGTGTAGGAGCATCTCCTCCTCCTCCTCCTCCTCCTTTTATTTTGCATTTCAAAAAGGTGTGTTGGCAAAAAGGGCTGCCTGCTCTCACTGCTCTGTTAGTATCCCTCCGCAAGGTCACACTGTTGGCCTTGTGTGCACATGAAGATAACAAAACAGCAAAAATATATATATATATTCACCACCACAGCAGCCTTGTCTAACCCACGCCCCCTGTGAATGTATGTGAAATTACAGTGGCTATGGTGCAAACTAATCACATTATGGACACAATAAAAGTAAAAATGGTACGTGTTTGACAGCATGGAGGAGGGAGGAGGCGTCCCACTAGCATTAGCCTTCACTAGACCTGCCAACAGACAGATAAAAAAGATCTCAGTGGCACAACAACAACATCCCTGACACTGTTCCAGGCGACGAATGTCTATTAGCGCCACCGTGGAAAACTTTAAGTTGCAGCTGCTAAAATGCACCATTTAGATTAATAGCTGGGCAGGATGTGCTATGAAAGGCTATAATTCAATGCAGACGCGTGATAGATGCATACAGGTAATGAATAACATGAAGCACTGCAGCTATTTTAGCACGACAACCGCGCCGTTTTGTATCGGATTAATCATGCCGTTCTGAACGGTCACATCTGACTTGATCGAGTGGATGATTTACTGCCAGCAAACATTTTAGCGACAAAATCTGCTTCCCTCCCAACCCGATGCGTGTTCTTCGTCTGAGTCATTTGTTTAAAACAGAAATGGATCTTTGAAAGAAACAAATGGTAAACAAATTTGACGCCACACTCAAAACCCTCCCAAAAAAAAAATTAGATATCTTGTAGTAGAAATGATTTGTGGCTTCAGAAAACAGGGGTTTGTGTTTTAGTGTAAGCCATCGTGCAAAACAACAAGCAGAAGCAGTGAATGTTCAAAGATACCGAAGGAAAACGAATGTCTGAAGCAGAGGGGGCTTTAAAGTAGAGAGAAACTGTTTCACAACTCTGTCCTGCAGGTACTGTTTCTGGGTGTGCTCCAGTCATGTCTACACAAGAAGAAATGAAGGAGGAGAGAGACAGGTACAAACATTCCTGAGACTTAGCGCAATCACTTGGACAAGGTTATGACAGAGGCTGGGAAAACGGGAGAGGATTTCAAAGGGTGGTACTGGGAGTGGTGTTTTAATGTGACTAAATGAGGAACAAGCAGCACACAACAGAAGATGAAAAGAAAATAGAGGGTTACTCTAAGAAGTTGAGAGGTAGCAACAAGGAGGGGGGAAAAAAAGAAGATGGAACCTTTGAGAGGTTTACGGAGTGACGACAGCAAATAAAGAACGGCACAATGAGCAAGTGGGGACAATCGGAGAAGACACATTAATTCAGTGATTTCAAAGATCCTCATTACTCTCCCTGTCTGAATTTGCCAGTGCTTGTGAAGTCATGGAAATGTAATGCTGCCACGATGAATAAAAAGCTCATCACTGACAGGAATTTAACATGCTGCCTGGGGAGTCGCAGCTGAGGCAAATCTCTTTTCCACCATATCCCATTATTCCCTTCCAAAATCAACCATTTTACCCTGTTTGTCAACATACATTTTTTCCGCTGCTGCCGATTTTACAGAAGCATACGGCTCACCTCACATGTAGGTAAATGCCACTTGTGCCATTAAAACCCTTCAGACACGTAATTCGAATTCAATTCCCTGTCAAACCCCCCCCCCCACACCAATGGATAAGAAAACACTGGGATGTGCCGGAGGAGATAACGCCGTGAAAAACCGGCATAGAAAAAAAAAAACCTCCGGTGACATCATCTGTGGCATGTTTGTGTGAACATGCACAAACTTGCATCCAGAGACTGCCTTCTGTGTTCACCTCCCTTCAGCAGGAACTAATCTCTGTGACTTTTTACTAGTGACCGAGGATTCGCAGCCTGTCTGCCAGATGCATGCGGTGATTTATAGCTGAAATAAACAATAATCCTGACCGAACAAATTAGAGCAAGAAATCCCCCCGTGGAGGTTGTGTTTGAAAGTGCGAGAAAATTCCTCCCCTTGGACATATAATATGGGTATTTTGTGCAACAGGGGGCGGTGATAATAATTTTAATGCACCTTTAATGAGCAATGCATGCATCTAAACACCACTGCTCTTTTAAAAAATGTGTGCTCATATTGCTTTGCTGTCCTGCATGTGGGTGTGGCATTAAAGACGAGTTATTGGGTCAGCAGACATGCAGCGCGCAAATCTGCATATTAGTGCATGTTAAGCCAGGGAGAGGTCGGGGCTGTGTTTGGTTACCACAGCTTTTTTTTTTTTGTTTGTTTTGTTTTTTTTCTGTCTCAGTGTTGTTGTTTTGGAGCCGTGTGTGTGTGTAATGAGTGAATCACCACACAGCATCAGCAGCAGCAGCTCGGCAGCCAGTGGTCAGACCCTGGGACAGCGTCTGACCTACTTCATCAGGCTCTCAGGGAGGCGTGACAGATCCAACACCACGCGGGTGGACAGCGAGGAGGAAGAGGAGGAGGACGGAGGAGGTGAGCTGGGCCGAAGGGGGCTCGGGCCAATCCCCCCTGCTCCATCTGTCTGCCACATCCCTCTCTCCTCTCTGTGCATATCCTCCGGAGAGCCAAAACAGCAAGCCATGCAGAAACAAATGTTAAGATAAATCACTACGATCTCAGCTGCTCTGCTCTCACATAGTCTCCCCTGGTGACATTTGCATTTTACTCCTCCAGCCGGGCTATCTCTTTTTCTCCAAATAAAAAAAAAACACACATAGGGAGCAACCCCCTTCCTCCATTTTATGCAAAACTGAGCTACAATGTCTTCCCCCCTTGGTGCTTTCCCCAGCAAAGGCTTTATGGAGCGGCTTGTGCTGTGTAAGTGAGGGAGCCTCCCATGCTAATGTCTCATTTGGATAATGAGGTGTGATCTTGGCAGGATCTGAGCAGGCCCTCCGTCCCTCCCTGTAGTGAGGACATGGGGGCTAGAAAGTGACTCCATCAGCCCACAGAGGCACAAATCCTTCTAGTTTTGTCGATGCTGAAGCAGAGAGTTTAAGCAGGAGACATTAACACTGAAGGTGCCTCTCAACCTATCTTGACAGGACGCATCTACTTGATGTTAGAGTTTAATAATATACAAGACATACATGTGTTACCTTTGCATCCATGAATAATGCAGGCGGCAGTGTGAGAAGGCAATGGTGGAATGTGCTATAGCACACAGATTGAGACAGACTCCACCATGACAGGCGAAGACAAACAAATTTCACATAGCTAGGGGAGCCTTTGCGAGGCTGACATCATAATGTCTCTTGTCTGCGTCAACGAAATGAAAGAGACAAATGGCTGCATGGTGCGGCACCGCTGTTAGATGTCAGTAATATATGGTGCGTTACTTGTTTTATTCAAGGATGTTCTCGCCGCAGTCTTACAAGTTTTATTACACGTAGCAATCAGCACGCTATCACGGTGAGAAAACCACCAGATCCCGCAGTGACGCGGAGACCATCATGCCTGTTTCACAGCAGATAAAAATGAAGTATTCCATCAACACCTACTGTTATTTACAGTCACGAGGGGCGACAGGATGTGTTTCTTTAGTAGCAAATACAGGAGAAACTTTCAAACCTTTGTGTGGATTCACTTTCTTTGAAAGTCGCTGTGAATAGTTCAGGATGAATTTTGGCGCTGGCAGCCGCTATGAACTTTCACTTACAAAGTCTCCTTTTTCACCCTCTGAACCCCAGCAGAGCCGCTTTTACAAAATCACAAAAATTACACCAGCTATCAGAGCCGGAAACTGTAAATGCAGAGAGAATCGTCAGCTTCTGAACTTATCAGACTGTCCTTGAACTACTCATCTGTGTTACAAATCTAAGCTCACTTTAAGCGTTTCATTTTCAAAACAGCCAAAAATAAACAGTTTCCTCTAACCAGATTCTGTAAAAGAAGTGGTTACAAAAATATAGTGGCTTTTCAGCTGAAGTAGGTTGAACTGCAGGCTGTGTTATGACAGAGCAGAGAAAGTCACCTTTTTTTTTAGTTTTGGTAACATTTGTGGACACTTGGAAAAACGTCAGACATGTAGATTCCATGTTTTTGTTTTTTTTTTAATTATTGTAAAATAAATAATCAGAATAATAAAAAATTGCTTTCTTTTTTCTTTTTAAAAATGATTTTTGACATTATAACTTTATTATACTGCACAGGAGACAAATTTACCTTCTCTCTCCTTTCAGCCATGGTTGTGTTGTTTCCATTGAGTGCCGGACTTTATATTTCAGTGAAAAATCAGTCCACGGTGAGCAAAAATGTGACAGGAGCAGAAAACAGTTGGTGCTCACAGGGTTAAATCCCATAAAACGGCACTGTAACATATTTAATGTGATGTATCTCTTGTTAAAACAACACAGTGAGAAATCAATCATTTTAAACCAACAGGCTATCAAGGTGAGCAGACGTTCACTTTAATAGGATGTTGGAAAATTTAAAGTTATAATTTCAATAGATCTTCAATCTACTCATGCCTTTGGACAACAGAGGAAACCAGAGAGCTAGTTTTAGGAAAGAAAATCTTGTAAAATGTAGATTAATGAGCCCAATACCTGTCTAATAAAGGATAAATGCCAAATGAATTTCTAATTGTAACTTTAGAAATTTTATAGCCATAACACCAGAACAGTAAAATACATTCAGTTCAAGCTGTAATGAGTTTCTAGGGCAATTATAACATCTAATTTCAGCTCAGAGTAACATCTTCTGCTTAGTGATTTATGTTTACGCTCAGAAAGCTCCCTCTGCCACTGCCAAGTACCCAACTGCCGCTTTCCTGCCAACCTGGTGGCAAGCATTAGGAATCATGATATAGATATAGTTAATGTTCCTGAGAATGGCCTCATTTGCATCCACTGGTTGCAGTGAGCCAGTAAAATTAAAGTGAGACTGGTAAACAAACGGGACAAAAAAAGTTCATGTAAGTGCTGTTTTTAAGCATCTCACCACGACTGTGTCTCACTGTCGACACACATCATCCAACTGCGAGACTTGGAGGAGAAAGAGCGAATAGCAGAAGTTGACACAGACTGTTACATAAAGTCATGTAAGCAGGCTCCTGGCCTCTCCTCCACCTCTGCCTCTGCACTGCTCCCAGATGCTGCTTGCCTGGGAGCTCATTTTGGGAATCCACTTTACCTATTCAACCAACCTCCAAAAAAATGCAGACCCACTGAAGCATCTCCTCCAGTCACATGTTTATTTATTTATAATTCCACCGGACCGTCAGCATTCGATTCACCTCATTTTCACCACGTGATTAAAAAATTCTCCCCCGCCTCTGCTCTTTCTAAACTTCATTTTCCCCACATGGGAGCCAACTATTGCTTGTTCAGGCAAGCGTGAACAGATGTCGGCACTGGTTGCCTGTGCTTACAGAAGGATCCGTCCTTACAGTTTCTTGCTAAATTGAAGAGAACGCTCTCACTCCATCCAGTTTAACCCGAGTGGTAAAGCCCCTGTAGCAAAGCTGACTGCACCTCTGCTCTCCAAAGCAGCTCGGTGCCACAGCTCTGACAAAGGAGGATGAAAGTTAGCGCCGCTGAGCCGTAAGGGGAATCATTGAAAAGGTTCACACACTAGCTGACCCCCTTGCTGATCTGATATCATCCTGCACAGCTGATCCTGCTAATATGGCAGGAATTATGCATTGTCTTTGACACGGGCCGGCCGCTATCTCACGGAGGCTGATCTGTGGGAGAGTCAAGGTTAAAGCGGGTAAACAAATGTATTCTGTAGTATACGCGCTGCTTCACAGAAAGGAAAAATTTTCCCATGTGTCACATTACTGCATACTGCCAAGAATAAAACCACACTTGTGCTTTCTCAGGGGTGATAATGACATAATTGTAAGGCCATCCTGACAAAACGACCATTCATCAGGCCTTTTAATGCGCTGGGAAGAAATTTAAGATGGTAGCATTGATTTGTTTCAAGCACAAAAAACACGCTGTGATGGTGGAGGAGCTGATTATCTTAATGAAAGGCTGATTTTTGCTGTTAAGTTGAGTTTTAACCACATTATTCAGCACAGCTCTTCCTGTGGCTTCTCTCAACTGCAATAATTTACAGGACTGACTGACTGGCATTCCTATTAGATGGTGAAAAGCTCAAAAATAACTTTCAACGCGAGGCCGTTTAATTGTCTCGATTTTTTAACGTGGCCTCTGATGCCTGTTAGTAATTAGCTGATTAATCAGATCTGACGACTTGTCAAGTTTCTCTCAGAAGATTTCTGAATTGCATGTAAATGAGTGAGGTATCTGCTAAGAGGCCCATTACATGGAGCTCATCTCTCTTTGCCATAGATCCCCTCCCTTCTGTCTTTTCTTTTTCCCCCAGACTTCCTCTTTTTCTTCCTCCACCTCTTTTTCTGGGAGCGAGGATTGATTAAAACAGGAGAGTGGTTCATTAGATTCTGACAAGTGACACCATATCTGCAGAACACATGTCCTTGGAGAAAGCTGCTTTACCCCATGCGACTTACCATAGTCGATGCCATCACCACAGCAAACACTATTCCCAAACTAATTGAAACAAGGTGCTCCGTGGCCCCTCGCTATCTAGCCGAGGTGACAGTTATGCAGCTCCCACAAATGTGTCCATGAAAACTGAGGAGCTTGATTAAAATACGCTTTCCTTAAGTGCTCCATCAGTGTTGCATCCCAGTGTGAGAAAATAGCTTTTCTGTGATACAAACAAGTTGTCACGGACATTTTATCTTCCCTGACACTGGAAGCAGGGCTGTCTGCCCGGCAGGTGTATATTGCTGTGTCAATCTAAAAATTAACTTCAAAATGAAAACAAAAAGCGCCACCGCCGAACCCATGCATAATGCAACTAGTTGCAGTGCATTTGAAAAAATCTTGGCCTTGATGGTGACAAAACTATGTTACAATGGTGGCACGACGACCTGATACACTGCCTATCTGTCATATTTGTCATCGCTCTGATACGGTTTACTGCAGACTAAAAAGATCAGCTACCAACGCCTGAATTATTGACTGTACTAATACCCAACTTTCCTGAGAGAATACAAATCCAAACAACATTAAAATGTGACTTTTAACAAGCAAGGGAAGCAGTTATTTCATGTTTTGTCATTAATCGAGATATTGTCAGCTCTGGATGAACAACTGTTCCGAAGCTATTGACTTGGTCACCTTCCTTTTTCTCCAGAAAACACTCAGCTAGCAGCGCTCAGGCCCAGTGCTGCAGCCTTGAACAGCAGCCAGCAGCGGGGCTCTCTCACCTGCCACGTCTCAGTCGGGCCTCTCTGAAGCTGTTGGGAGGCACAAAGATGCTCTTTGAAGTTAATGAAGCATCAGCACACTTCTTATACCTCTGCCACTGGGTCATTATGCACAACCAATGTCAAGGCTGCACGGAGCTCTTCAAAAAAAAATTTGTCGGGTATTAGCGTATCCCACCCCGAATTCTAATTCAACCTAACTGATGCAAACTCGACCGGAATGGCTTCTAAACTGGAATATCTCTTTTGCATATATCTGTTATAGTGCTCCTGTGTGGTGGTGCAAGAGTCAATGCTGACGCCACACATTAACATGGGAATAGGCTCAGATTTCACAACATCAGCAAAGAGCACATAAGTATGTACCAGTGTAATGTATCCATGTTGCACCTGCATGACACACAAAGGGCGACAGGGTGGCTCTGTTCCTGTTTGTTTGCATCCTAAAGCACCTAAACTATACTATGTGTACTATAGCAGTTTGTAAGCTGTTCTGCAATTTCATGGGGAACCACGCTGGAGACGAGCTGTGCTTTAGGAGGAGAGGCAGGCTGTTCTCCCTTTAACTTGTCACTGTTACTATGGGAACTGGCAACATGCTTGTAAGACTCGTACGGCACCCTTTGGGAATGTATCCTTAACAGAAATTCAGGACATTTGCCATGAAACAGTATGGAACAGCACCTGGAGCTTGCAGCTCAGCCAGCTTACTACTGGGAGTACAAACAGACCACCGAGTGCTGTGTGGCATTTAATATTCAGGAGATGTTTTGGCAATGATGGTTAGTGTAACTCCAAATATCAAAGATGGATTCTTTCAGGGGAAGGAAAAGTAACAATCATATTGTTAAGGAGGGAAAAGAAAATACATTACCTTAAATGCATAATTATACGTCTTTGTATCCTATATTATGTAATAGCTAACGTGCACAGTGATAGAAAGGAACAAGGACGTCCTGCTGAGAGTTGAGTGTTTCCAAATCGGTCATTACGTTTCCTTTAAACTGCCACTGAGTAATCTGCAAACCTCTGAATGCTAAAAAAACAGAAACAGCAAGAAAATGCTCGGATTCAAATCATGTGTGCAGGTAAAGTGAGACCGAACGCACTCAAATCATGTACCCACGCACTGCATCACTTCGCTCACTCAATAAAATTATACGAACAAATGACGAGAATAAACAGAAAGACCACTGGGACGACAACAGTGTGGTTTGTTAATTTAAGCAATCAATGAAAAAGCAGAAATAGAAAATTACTTCAGTGCCTTTGTTTTTGCCTTTCCAAAAAGGGAAACAGTACTATATGCCAACAGAGTTACTCTACACAAGCTGCTTCACAGTGATTTGCTGACAGCAGGTGACTTATTCACATTCTTGTTTGATACGGAAGGCCTGTTCATGCTCTTTCAGGATTTCTGTTATCACCTCCCTGCTTGATGGACAACTTCTCACAAAGCAGGTAATTATCACATCCTAGAAAGTTGCTTTTTGTCTTAGCCTTACCATTACCAGTAGAGAATAACAGACTGAAAGAGAGGAAACAAAAAGGAAAGGTATGTATTGATACTGTAAGGCACAGCTGTTCACTTCACACCAAGCACAGCATTTTCCAGAGACACGACATGAGTCAACATGCAAAGCAATGCAAGTTAGAACACCGCAGCTTCCCAGAAACCAAGCAAGAGAGCAAAGGGGGGAAAAGTCTTTCCAGTCCGACCAGAGCAAAACTGCGACAGTCTCCCGATACCACATGCACAGCTGGTACCAATAGAAGAGGATCCCCACATTTGTAGTATGTACAGTGAAGTCAGATCTGGTATATACTGTAGCTTAGGGGGCTTTGAGTGCACAATATTGTCTCCTATGGATAAGGACCCAGAGGAACCACAGTGCGTGTGTGCCAACAATTATGTGGAAGGCAGGGAAACTGAATCAGTTTTGTTCAGCATTTTGTTTTCCCCCCAGAAGACAGAAGAAGAAGAAGAGGAGACAAAAGAATGAGTTCAACTGCAAAAGAGGCTGTTCGGAGAAATGTGAGTGTGATGAGAACAAACTATGATCAATACAGTACCCTCACCTCAAACCCCCCCCCACCCAATTTCATTGATGTTATTTTAGGCGCTGATAATAGACCTGCTTTATATTTGCTCCCACACATGCGCTTGGATGTGTAACAGGGCAGGGTGGGAGGGGGCGGCTGTTCTCACAGGAGCTCTGACACACAAACACAGAGGCTTTTCTTTTTTCTAATCTAACCTGCCACAGTGTGCACCAGGGAGCCACAGAGCCCAGGCAAGTGGGATCCACATTGAAAACATGCAGGAGATCTGCTACAATCACCTGGTCTGTGCATGTGCACTGATATTGGTGTTTATTTGGGCAGAAGGGGGGCTGAAAGCTTGCTGACAAATATTTCCTGAGGGCTACTGTATTGATGAAGCCATGCTGGAGTTACTGAAAGAGAGAAAGACAGAGAGATAGAAAGAGAGCGCGGGAACGGGTTTTTAATCAACCTACCTGTGATGTTGACATCCACGATGCCGGTACGAGTCCCGATGCCGTTGGTGGCGTCACAGACGTATGTTCCCGCCAGGTCATAGGTCACCGGGCCCTTGAAGAACAGGGTGTTGTTCTTGATCTCCACATTGCTGGGGAGGGAGCCATTCAAACTGTGGCGAGGGAGAGAAGAGAAAGAAGCAATAATGCAGAAACCACTAAAAAGGCAGGCCTACTCCAGACCACCAAAAGAAAGAAAAAAAATTCTCCCAGATGCTGCAAAGCAATGCAAAGCACATGAAAAATACAGTCTCTAGTGTCAAACAACCCAGGATGTATGTGTGGGGGTGAGATAAATACCGGGAATATTTGACAGGGCTATATTTCAGCCGTCATCCATCAAGTCCAAACAAAATTATGAGGACAGGGAATCCCAGCAGGTCTATACAGGTAAGATATGGCTGATGCTTGAGGTCTATTTTGCCTCCCACAAAACAGAGGTGGGAGGAGGGGGTGTAGTATAGGTGGAGGGCTCACCCTTCCTCAACTCACATGGCTGAACTCAAAAACTCAGGGGAGCTGTCAAGAGAGGCAGCTGATCAAGCAATAAATACAGAATCTACCAAATGCTGGGCTGTCATTGAGAAGCGCAGCCCCGTCTCTCTCCTGCCCGAGGTGTTTGTCTTTATGGTTCGTTATCTCCACCGAGCTCAGACTTGCTCACGTCCTTTGATCGGGTCAGCAGACTTTGAGGTCACGGATCGTGAACACACACCGACTCTCGGTTCTATTGTCCGGACTCCTTTATGTGGAGTCCGGAGGCTGTAAAAGGTATCAAATTTCATGACAATTAGCCGCTTCCTGCTGCCTTCCCTTCGATCAGCTTCATCGGCGGCTCTGAATGGACCCTGCTGAAGTAGCTACAAAACACAACTGCAATAATATTGAATCGCCCTTCAGGCTGACTGCAGTCGGTGGTTTTTTAAAACAATAAGGATTTTAAAGATGTCCATCCAATACTTGTGGGTCAGTTTTCAATGGGCTGGTGTGCAGAAACATTAAAAAAAACCATGTGGTGCTCCATCTATTACAGTGAGAGGAAAATAAAATGACAGTGGAGAGAGGCAACAAAATTAGGCATCATGCTAAGAGTGGTCACACATCAAGCACTTGAGGTTCACTAAATACGCTTTCAACAAGGCTCCTCAGTGACAAGCTATTTAATCAGACCCTCTTAAAATCTCTATTACAAACAGCTCATCCATAGGTGGTAAAATTAATTTGATGGGAGCAAAATTTCAGAGCAAGTCGCCATAAAACACAAACGCAGAGTTTTTTTTTTTTTTCCCTTAGCAACAACGGGTTCACAGTTCAGAACAAAAGTAATAGAGCCACGGTTGAGTTGTTTTTCATCGGCCACCTCAGCGAAGCAATCGCAGTGGAGCCGCAAACAACCCTCAATACAGTATGTCACGATTCAATAATCAGTTACCTTCTGAGCCTCTATCAAATGCTGAGTTCTGCAAAGCCCAATTGATTTGCTGCAGGAATGAAAGGCTGGCAAACTGCGATTCACCACAGATTCTGTCACGACCAGAGATGTCTGCATTTGTGGGAGACATCTGAATGTGTGTGTGTGTGTTCATGTGTGTGGAGCCTGAGGGGCAGCAGAATGAAAGACTAACAAACAGCTTGAGAGTGATGCAGCTTTCTTTGATGACTGGCTGGGCTGCTCATGTGCATGCATGTATGGGATGCGTGTGAACCGATGTGGGTGTGTGTGGACTCACAATCAAGCAGCTTTCACTGTTAGCTGCATGATTGTGTGGAGGTGAATGCAGAAAAAAACATACTACTCACAGTTACAAGGCATGATTGCTTCAAAAAATATAGGTTTCACCTGCATAATGAATGTGACAATTCAGCTTGGCAAGTGATTAGAGTTTATTATAATATTAATTGAAAGGAGAAACTCAGCCTGCTGTCTGGACTTCAAACTAACAATTAAGTGGCATTAAAGGACGCCGTCTTTAATCAAACATCCATCTGTTTTGTTTGTCTGAAAGCTTTCTACCATTCAACCTTAATGGGGAATTCTGTTCTCTTGGAGAAGCCTCAGACAACATTAGCAATATTTAGCAACTGCTTATGTTAAGTAAGAAGGGCATCCGCCTCTATGATGGCAGGGATGTCTGTACTACTTCCTGCGGTTGAGATGCTTTAACAATCAACTTAAATATCATTGAAAGGGCCATTAAGTAATCTGGGAGTTTCATCTGCAGCTCTTAGTGACTGAAGAAATTAACCAACAGTTGTCTAACGGTGGCCTTTATTTGAAAGAACTATAAGAACACGATAGAGATAAGTAAGCGAGCTAATTGGCGCAGAGTTTGAAGTAATCACACTGTGAAAAGCAATACTAACAATAATAGTACGGTTTTATTTATTCATAGAGCCCCCTTGTCTTTAAAAAAAAAAACACTGAAAATGCACTGTGAAGGGAGAAGATGTGTCCTGGAAAATAAATTGCTCCACAGGAGAAAGGAAAAAAGGAAATATTACTTTTAAAATCTTATCTTACATGTAATTGAGCTGTATGAGATGATAAACAACTCTTCGGCTTCCCCCTACTACTCCTGTGTCCACTAAAAACTACAGCACGCGCAAAAAAAAATAAAAGACTCAGAAATAATCAATAAAGTTAAAATAGCTGGATCTCTTTAAGTCAAGTCTTTTTACTATTCCAGTGAAGCTCCCAATTAACCCATTTTGAGAAATAGCTCTGGCATTGTGCTCCAAGTAAAGAAAAAAAAAAACCAAACAAATCAAAGCTGCTTTCCTCAAGGACTGTATGTATGTCAAGGCAGAGAGAAAACTAAAAATGATGGACAAAAATAAAGATTTTTGGAAACTACAGCTGCCACAGTGAGTAAGTAGTGCAGCGTGCAGGCTAATATAAAGCCCTATAATCTCAGAGAATAAGATAAACACTGTATACAGCTGATTGTCTAATAATGTGGATCTGTTTGGATTTGGCTACACTTCCCGTGCATGTGTTTGCAGTGTGACGCAATCCTGCCAGCCTGTTCCGGATAGTTCCGTCACAGCCTTGTGCTGACCTCCACAGTGGAGCCCAGGGGAACCTTCACAACAGATTTGGCATCTCATTTTCAGTGCAGCAATGGCCGTCCTCTCCTATCTGTCAGCGGAGTGCCCTCGTCTTTCTAGATCACATCTCCTCACCCTCCTCCTCCTCCTGCTCTCCTCCTCCTATCTTCTCCTATCTCCCTAAATCTCCCCTTGCTTCTGATAATAAAAAAGGGAAAACACTCAAAGAGGCCAAATCGCCTCTGTCTTCTTCTTCTGTGTGTATGAGTGTTTCTGCCCTGAAAGCTAAATCTAACCGTAAGAAAGAAAAGGGAGGTGGAAAAAAAAACTCCCCATGCCTCATTAAAATCCAACAGTGGTCTGTAGAGTAGATACAATGAGGGCACAATGGTCTATTAATCCACTTCCACTCAAGTCCAGTGACATATTTCTCAACCTTGCCTTCACTAAGCAATTAAAGGACAAATTGCTACATTTATCTCTCAATTTGACTATATAATACTTGAAATAGTCATATATTTGCTTAATATTCAAAGCACCAACTTTTTTTAAACTTGCATTTGACAGAGTTTAATCAGCGCAAATTACAGCAAACAATTCTGCATTCTATTCCTTCCATGCATCCATATCCCATTTCTGCACAACCAACCTTCATGTCCCTCCTCAGAGCGCATTAAACCTGGGGGTTATTTAGCAAATTCCCCCCGAGGCCCAGAAATCATGCTTGTATCTCGTCTTGCTTTTGCAGTGTTAGTCTCCCTAGGCCAAAAAAAACACCCTGATGTCAGCCCCGCGGTATGCCGGCTTAATCCACGGCTCCTACCCCAAGCCTCAGCCCTACTCTTCTGAGTGTCGACGACAAACCACTGCCCTCCACACAAAACAACAGCACTAACAATGATGCTTTCATACCCCTCTACCTGCATGCTGGTCCTCAGACTTCAAAGCGAAACCCCCAAAAAGGAAAGCAAACCGTGTCTCTGTTTGCATTTATCTGGCTGTATCTGTGACTATCTGGCAGATAGGGGTGTGTGTTGCTGCTGTAATAGGCCCATTGTGCTCTGCCTCGGGTCCTAGTCTTATCTTCATTACACGTTTTATAAACAAACAAATAAACAGAGACACATTTCTGGAGAGGCTGAAGGAAGTTGGTGTGTTTTTATCTTTAAAGATTACTTTCTTGTATATATACACGCCTTGAAACTAATGTTGGGGGGAAACTGCAGACTCCATTCAACGAGGCCGTTCTGTGAAATTGCCTTCCTGTGCTTTAGCAAGGCCCTCCAACAGAAAAACACCGCTCCTCTTTTCCCTCCCTGAAATATAACGTGGGAGAAAAGGGACGTAGGCATGCTGTCTTGTCTTTGGAGCCTTAAGGGGTTTTGTTACGGTTTAGTCAGACTCACAGTTTCCACTGGTAGATCGTGACAGGGGGGTTAGCATCAGCACTGCAGGTCAGCTGAACATTCTGACGGTTCAGGTACCAGTTTCCATCAAACCCCTCGATCGTCACCACGGGTTCATCTGCAAGGAAGCCACGTCAGAGTCAGTTCATCCCAGAAACACTCCAGAGAGTTTAGCAGTAAAACAGATTAACAAAAATCACTAATTCATCTATTCCTTTTCTTGGATGGAGGTAAAGTTTATTTTACTATTTGCATGCATGTTCAAACTACTACTTTACACTAAAATTGTTCTTATAGTACAGTTAATTCAATGTGCAGCTGTAAGACAGTTATGCGAGTTGTGTAAAAGAATGAAATCTACCAAAAAAGTAATGAACTTCTGCACACTAGCAGTACAAAACTAATTAAAAGGACTGTACTTAAGTATTTATTTCACCCTAAATAAATCTATTTTTTAAATTTTTGCAGTGGTTGTCTTAAATCACTAACAGAAATACAATATATACTCAATATAATACTCACAGTGTATTTTACACTTTACTATGCATTTTGTAGTTTTATATATTTTTCTTATTTCTCATTTCTACCTTACTTCACCGGATTTTTCCGCTGATTTGTTTGTATTTGGTCACTTTACTCTTTCTGCTTGCTACTGTAACAACAGTAGGGGATCAATAAAGTATTTGTATTCTATTCTACCAGCAGCTCATTTGCATTTTGTTTTTGTATTTGACGTTGTTTACTCACTCAATTTTACTGACTGGTGTCATCTTGTAACAAAAAACCATGACTTTTCAGTGCAAAGAGTATTAAAGCTGGAGTAAAAGCCTTTTTATTTGGTACAACAGGTGAAAGCATCATAAAACTGCATATGCTGGAGTGTAAAAAGCAGTTCCTTACATTGAACATTGAGCACCACACTGTCCGTGATCTTCTCGTTTCGGTACGTCACGATGCACGTGAGCTTCTGTCTGTGGGTCTCGCGGCTCGGCGCCACCAGATAGTTGCTTCGTACCGTCACTGTCCCGTTCTGGTTGCGGGTCTCTTGGAAAGTGGCTTCGCCTTTCAACCTGGTGTCCCATTTGATCACGCTCGGGGGCTTCCCATTGGCCGATACGCAAGTGGCAACAGTCATCTTGCGTTTCTGGGCCCTTGCCACGATCGTTGGAGTCGTCAAGGTCATACGTGTCATGGGCCGAGCTGTAGACCAGAGAAGATCAATCAAGTTCACTGAAAAAGGAAAACCTCACAGGATAAAAGGCATTGTGATTTGTGTTTCAGCTGCTGGCTCATTTTAGCGCCTTGTGTTGTCAACTCCACCTACAATCAACAATCTGAGCTAAATCAAACTAAGGGGGGCTGAGATGAAAATAGTGTTACTCAAATCAGGCGAAGTTTTGCCTCTTTCCCTCCTCAAAGCCAAAGCAGTTGTCAGAGCTCTCAGATGTAGAACCCACTTGCCTACCCAAATGCGCAGTCATCCAATTTGAGTCCTTTGTGAGTTGCCAATTAGCAATCTACTCTTAGTACATCAAAAGGCAGGCTTGAGCTTGAGCGAATGCACAACTGAGAGAGATAGGCCATGAAGAGGCCTCTTTGAACACTGCTGGTCGGTTATCTGCACACAGGTTCTTCGTTTTCACTGAGCCGCCGGAGCCTAAAAAGTCCTGGGAGGCTCTGTGACACAAAATGGGGACTTGGAGGCGACTAAGAAGCTCTGGCAACGAGCACTACTTTAGCCAAGTGCTTTTCTTTTACTGGGACTTAATGGAAAACACACCATCACTTAATTTCCAATTAGTTCTCTAATCAGAGTCAGCGCACAACCTTTTCAAAGCTGCCTCTTTCCAAGATAAACTACATCTCAAGCACCCCTTTTCTTTCCACAAGAGGAGACTATTCAAGCCAAATTACACTCTCTGAAGCGGACTTATTGATTTCCGCCTCACCTGCCATTTTTATTGACTACGTTCTGTGGCAGCTTCCCGTTTGATCAAAGACATTCTGGCCAATCAGGCGTTAAACAACGTGTCAGTCATCGCATCAAGAATTAGTCAAATTCATTTTCACCAACATGACGCGACGGCTGGTGGCGCCGTTCACCAGTCGCGGGTGTTTTTAACCATCAACAACACAGTTGCACCGAGAGCTTCGACAAACAGAGAAAAAGCATCTGTTTTGAGGTGTTCTAAAGGAATTCAGCCTCCTTTACAACAAAGCCTGTGGCAATGTAACATAGAAGAGTAGAGCTGTAAAAGTGTTTTCATTTAGCCTTTCACTTAACAGGAAGATGTCGGCTTGACCTCGTGTTATCTGATTCAGAAAAATTTGCTGCTTCTGCCTCAAGTCAAAGAGAAACTGAATTTGGGCGACAGGTTTTACATCCGTCTGATTACTCATCCGACTGGTAAAAACATGGTCTGAGAGACAGCTCCTTAACTGATGCTGTGATGTGTATCTTAAGTTTTTTTTTTCCTGTGTTCCTGGTTCAAAATGAAATTACACTTACTTGAGTCACTGCAACAATTACACAATCCGCTCTGCTGAATCCATACACAAACCTTGGTAGCAGTCAAGATGTGGCATTTAATGTAGACGCATTTTCTAATTTCACATAGCAATCCTATTTCTTTACATAATTGTCCACAAAAAAACTGTATCTACAAATTTGGTCAAAAATTGAAAGATGAAACTATATTATACAGTATATTGACAATTTAAGTGCTGATTTATTACAAGGAAAATGCTTTCTTCAGCTGTCTTCAAAGGCAGTGTTTATAAGATGCATGTTTTTCAAATTATAACACATTTTGGTCATATTAATGGCATCAGTGTAAACTCTGGAAACACTGGCACTGCTTGAAAAAGGTCAAGGTTTAGATATAACTGACAGGAATTTCTGTGTGAGCCCAAAAATACATTCAGAACCTGTGTGGAATGCTTCGGCTGAGATAAATCTAAGATAAATCCTAGACTAAGCTGCAAGAACGGAAATAACAAACAAGAAACAAAACTGTGATTAGATCACGATGACTTATCTCCATGGAAGGGTTCTACATAGGTTCTGAATGTGTTTTGGGTTCAAACATATATTTTTGCCATGTTAAATCTAAATTTTGACCCTTTTGAAAGGGAACTAGTGTTTCCAAGCTTTTATTAATGTCTGTAATATTCCCAAAATGTAGTTTGCTCATAAAATTCATGTATCGCCACAATATCGTCTTTTAACCTATGTGGAATGCTTTAACAGTGATAAATCTGGGTAAAATCCTAGAACACCCTTAACGAACAAAACAAACAGCGATTAGATCACGATCATTTATCTCCAAGGAAGCATTCCACATAGGTTCTGTCTGTATTTTGGGAATAAACACACATTTTTGCCATGTTAAATCTACACTAAGACCCTTTAGGATGTAGTTTCCTTTTAAACAGCCTGTATTTCCACAATTTTACCGTTTAGCAACCTATATGGAATGCTTCCATGTAGATAAATCTGGGATAATCCTAGACTAATCTTAAAGAACAAAACAAACAAACAAAAAAACAACAAACAGCCCAGCGAGTAGATTACTAAGATTAAGATCTGGACTGAGCTGCTTGGTTTTTTGCAAAAATACAAGACTTTGCCAGCTTCGACTTTCAAGTCACCGAAACTGAATCTAAACCCCTCGTTAAACTTGGAAAATGTCACTTTTTCTGCAGCGGTCTTACCAAATACAGTGAGGTTGACCATGTTCTCCCTGTTGCCTGCGGGAAACGTGGTGTACTCGCAGATGTAGGCAGCTTCGTCGGACAGCTGCAGGTTGGAGAACACGATGGTGGTGTCCTCCAGCGAGGGCGTGCGATGACGAACCGCAGCCTGCTTGAAGCTGACCCGCTCCTTGAAGGGCGGCAGGACGGACACGCCCAGTGCTGGGTTGGCGATGGCCACGTTCTGCTTGGTGCCATTGAGGAGCTTCTGCCAGGTGACTTGAGAGATCTTCACCGGCGGGTTGCTGTTGATAAAAATGCAGCGCAGCTCCACTTGTGTACCCACGAAGCCGGACTTACTGGAGTCCATCTGTACCATCTGTCCATTGCCAGCTATACATAAAAAGACACACAAGGGGAAAGAAAAGAAAAAAAGCAAACACTTAATTACGATTAACAAGTGTCCAAGGCCAAGCAAAGCACTCCAGTCAATAGCAAGGACATGCACTGAAAGTTAAGGAGTCAATTCAGCCTCCTAGGTAGTACATTCACGCTCAACACTCGCAGTCACACACACTCCTATGCTGCAGATACAACTCCTGTTCCTTGTTCCCTACACATTAATGTAAAGTTGCTACATGTGGTTGGTTGTGTGCAAAAGCTGGGGGAGTTGTTATTAGCATAATGGGCACATCCATACAGGCCTGTCTTTGTCTGTGAAGGTAGTGTTTTTGATGAGATGGGAGGGCCGGCAGGAACCTATGCATCACTAATGAATAAGTACGAGGCTAGTAAGGGCAGTGAGCTGGAGCCAAGTGATCGTCTGCTTTGCTCCCCCCACCCCCCCACCACCACCACTACCACCACCGCCGCATCACACAGGGTAGCCCATTGTAATTTTAATTACTTTTTTACTCACAAATACTTCAATGACTGCCTGGAGCTCCTATTAAAAGAAACAATGTGGAGTCCTGTGTAAGCACTCAAAACAACGAGGAACACACACATTAGCTATATTAAAAAGCCAGCAATTATGCACCTCTCTCTTACTATCTGAGCCTGCGAGGAACTTGGTAGCAGGAAAAAAAAAAGGTCAATTAGCAAGGATGGACCTTTAAATTCGCTTGTGGTTTAATCTTTCATGCATATATTGACCCCATGCTAAAATGAAGTGTCAAATCCCCTTCCCATTGCACATTTGCTTTCTGCTTAACATTAGCAGTTAACATCTTTGAATTAAATTTCCCTTACAGTTTCCTGCTTTTATCTTGAATTTAAACCATTAGATAGCCAGTTAATTAGTGAACGGGTAATTATGGCAAACATTAACCAGGCCCAGCTCATAATTTATCATTGTAAACTTCATATTTTGGGGTTTGGGTCAAGTGGACAGACAAAACTTACTATGTGGAGATGTCACCTTGGTCTCTATTCTCCCAGTTTTAAAGACTTAATTGATTAACTCAACAAAAATCTATAACTCAATGCTGAAAACAACTGCTGCAGCTTCCCACTCATGTACTCTTCTGCTCCTTCAAGTTGAGTCTCAAGTGCAGCACAACAACTTTCATTTCCACCTGGTCTGCGGTGACTGCAGCCTGAGCAGATGTGCTATTGCAGGGCTTCTACATTATGTTGTCCTCAACACGTCTTTGTTATCTCAGCCTCTAATTTATGTTCCTTTTCCAGGTGAAGGCTGATGATGTCCCATTTCCTGATCTGCCAACCCCTGGCTGAGCTTGTATTTACAACCAGCCACAGCCATAATTATCTCCCATGGATAGACAAGGACCCACAGGAAGAAAGACTGAAATTCCTCCGTTAATCACACCGACCTCATAAAGCCACCAGTGAATCCAGTCATAAACAGAGAGAAAATATGTTGTGGCCTCAAGTGGAGAGCTGGGGGCTTGAACACATGCACACCACAAACAGAGCGCCTCTTTAACATGGGGTAACTGCATCACAATGATGGATAATCGCTGCCTGCAGAAATAAAGTTTCCAAAAGGGGGTATTAAAAAGATCACATGCGAGGGATGTTCACACCCACTGAACACAAAATCTGATGCAGTCCATCTTCAACTATACGAGAATCAAGAAGGGGAGTTTGTGTGCGTGCCGGCTGTCAAACCGTCTTTAGCAGCGGCTGTTATGCTAAGATTCTTCTTGTAAAAACTGTAGGGATTCAGCCGAAGGACGTCAGGCCACAATACATGCGTGAAGAGCGGAAATGGAGCAGACTCTGGGTAGAAGACCATTAAGATTAACAATGTATTTTTCCCCTCGTTTTTCACAGCGGGCACACAACTCTCAGGTTGAATGGCTTAAGCTAGGAAGCAGTGCATTACGAGAGAAAGGCAATTTCAATCTATTGTTATATGCTTTCACTCAAATACTGCCTTTGCTGCCTACATCAAATCATATAAAAAAACAAAGTGACAACCTTTTGAAGATACTGAGTGCACATCATCTTTCATTTCCTTCTGACCACATCAGCAAGGCTCCCTCTACAGAGATTTAGACTTGGGGGATTTGAAGATGACAGATTGATTTACTAATACAGTTTGACAGAGAGGACTGGCAACCTTGTCATCTGTACCTTCAGAACCACCTGTGTCCTCGAGCACCCCTGGGCAATGCTTTACTCCATTTTATCACAGCTTAGATTACCAGTTGTGGCAGCCATAGTATGATATTTTTTGAAATAGCAAACACAATTTACTGTGTGACAACACTAGTTAAAGTTTAATCTTAAGTTGGGGGAGCTTGCGAGCATAGGGGGGCTGTAAAAACTCATAAATATGTACCTGGCCAGACCTCACCCACTTCAATGCTAAAACAATACTGGCAGGGGCCGGCTGTGTGGAAGGCTTGCAGCCCCTCCCTCCTCTCGCTGTGCCCTTCCTTGAGCTTGATGTTCCTGACTCAGATTGAACCACATAAACAGCAGCTCACGCAAATGGAAACCAGAGGAACAGTCATAATTACACAGAGCCCAAATTCCCTCTGCAAAGGACCAGGGGCGCCCACTGAGGCCCCCTTTCTCCTCGAGGACTGTAGGGAGTCTCAGCAGCGCGACACAGAAGATCGTACATGCAAGAGGCATTACGAAGGTAGATTTTAGCAGGGTAATGAGAGTCGGTGATGCAGAAACAGAGCAAAACAGAGAAAGAAATAGGCAAAGTAGTAGAGGTGCAGAGAGAGGCAGACAAAGAGGAAGGCGGGGCTTTAGGGAGATTTGTAAGTGTGCTGCAGGTTTGAGGCTGGCCGGCATCGTCGCTTGTGCTGCTGCTGCTGCTTTGTTCTCACACTGACAAGAGGGTGACTGGGGGGACAGTCATGCTCTAATACACCTGAGGCTAGACACTGCCTTAAGAGTTGCCAGTGGAGAGCGGAGCCCTATTTTTGGAAGGGAAAAAGCAATAGGACAAACAAACAAAGCAGAAAGTATGTCCAAGCTGGCAGAATATAAAAAAAGAGTGGCTTGATTCACACCAGGTGAGCTGACTTGGATCAAGGGGGACATAAGGGGCACTATTAAAACAGCTGCTGTACCGTCTGGCCCTGCGCTGATAGCAAGAGTGTCCCAAGGCCTCGGCGCAGGGCTGTGAACAGAACATTCAACTGTAATAAGATCTGGCCTGTCAGCCAGCAAGAAAAAGCATGTGCTTTGTGTTGTTTGCATATGGCAGATTGGACCTTGTGCAGAAGATGCCGCAGCGAATAACAGCCTTCAGTCTAATGGCCGTCCAATGTCCAGGAAAACACAGAGCTGCAGGCCAATCTGCACTGAAAACAGTGAGCCTGAAGGGTATTTAAATTAGTTACAGTTAGACGTTTTATTACCCAGCTGGGAAAACAAAGATTAAAAACAGCACACCATTGATTTCTTTCTGCAATAAATCAAAATGAAGGACATTAATATTTAATAGTTGCCTTTTGTCTCTGCTGCACTGGGAAGGAAAATAACTTTTCTGAACCAAATATGCTACATTGATCCATCATAGATATTCCTCTGTAGCCCACAATGTTAAACCAGACCCTGCTCTACATATAAAACAATAACAACACCATAAAACTGTGCATTCAAAACCAGGGCACTATCTGCTAAAGCCTAAGAAGATTCTTTTTCATAAAACAACTTCTATTTGGCAACTCATCTCACAACTGATATGTAACTCCATTGTCTTTTTTTTTCTTCAGCTGAACTTGCCAACAACCAACGATATTTCAAAAGACCATTATTGGCTCTTACAGTGGGACTGGGACGATGCTCATCCAAAGAAATCCATTTGTGCCTGAGTCAAATAAAGTTCAGAATAATTCACCTCAAGTCACTGCAGTGTGAGGCAGATTAAATTGAACTGAATGCATACTTTGGAAGAAGCACTCTGTAGGGCCTGTCTTCTATTTAAAGCTGCACCGAGGTAACTTGGCACGCTGTCGGTCCCAAATGGCAGCGAGACGTCGCTGTTTGAAGTTTGAAGACTTCAAAACACGAAAAATGTACAATGCGATGTCATTAAACTGCATTCTTCTCGGACACTAAACATCATTGAGTTTAAATTTTCACTGGACGGACTAATTGCTCACTACTTCCTGAAAACAAATATGATTTTCTGCTTCTGTCCCGGCACTCACACAATAATTTATTCCAGCAAATGGGTCAGATCTAAGTATGTACAGACACAACATCTACAGTGTTTTGGTATAAACTTCTCGCCAAGTGCAGCTTTAAAGCTTATCACACGAAGACATATCATCTCCTCATGCTCGATGTGCTTTGGTTACTCCTCTGTTGCTTAAGTGGGATGCTGATAGATAAACCACGGCTTGAGCCACTCGGGATAATGACTGTTTAATGTAGTCCCAGTTCCCACGGCGATGGCACAGGCCTCTCTGCTCCCCTATTCATGACCACACATGTGGTGTTTTAGGGGGAGTCCAACTCTACTGTCACACACATTCACACACACACACGCATGCACGCACACAAACCTCCCATTAGATGCTTGGTTATTCCCCCAGTGGAACATTTTTATTCTTTTTTTTTTGCTGTCAGTGAGTAATTTAGAGCTCATCCATTGGCATTTTGCATATGTTATATAACAAATAGAAGTGATTTTCAAGAAAAATAAACGATGGTATTACTCTTCGGGATAACTGGCAGCTATCTCACTGTGCTGGAGGCTTTAATACAGCCAGATAGGGCCCTCCATTAAGCAGGAGCAATCATATTCTATGCTTAATGTTTTTTGTTGACTGTGGCCATTCAGCTTTTCTGAGACGGAGCAATATGTGTCAGAGAATTTGTTTTAATCTACACTCAGACACTATTTGATGGTGCTTCAGCCAGGTCTCTTGGGCAAACAATGGTGTACCTGCCAAAGCAGCTCTCTTTACCCTCTGCCTCCCCAAGCAAACATTGAACTGCAGAGGCGAGCGAAACCTCACTGGAACAGATGGTTAGTAGACCTGTTCCTAATTTTCCACTATCTGGTTCAAATTTGAAATGCTTTTTTGTACAACACAACCGCTCATTGAGGACAATGTAACATCTGCTGCGCTGTAAATGTTAATGATTATCGGGAATATTTATTATGTTAGGCAACTTCCCAATCTGGGATGGCTCCATGAAAAGACGCTGTGCAGTTCATTTTTAACTCTCCGCAATGGCAGTTTGTTTGAGCGAGAGGCAGCAAAGTAATGACTAAGCGGCGTATAGCAGAGTAGTTGTGTGTTCTCCATCGGGGCTATAAAATTACAACTTTCAGGTTGGCAGCGCGTAGCATCGGCTACTCAGTTATGCGCGCCGATTCTCACCTAATGCAGCTGCATCCATAGTTTCTGAGGCAACACGGGGCTCAGAGCACAAGCCCACACACACACACACGCCCCTCGAGCAGCTTTAAGGCATTTCAAATGTCAAGGGGATGCATCAGTTCGCCTGCAACAGAGCTTCTTATCTTAGTTCAGCGGGATAATGATTCATCCTTGAATGAAACACTGGAAAACACCACTACTGCGTTTTGTTATCAGACGATTTCAAAGAACCAAATTGAGATGACACAGTGGAGTACGCTATGCCCTTCTTTTTTGGAAACCTTACACTATCCTCTTTGAATTTAATATATGCAGCGAGGAGCAGTGCCTATGGATTGCCTGTAATTAACGCTGTTTTTATTCTAGCCTAATAGGAAACAAGCTAGAAGCAATCTGGGGGTTTTAGCTGCCTTTGACCGTGGCAATGACAAATAAAGCTGGGCCAAAAATAAGGCTTTTGCCCTACAGAGGAGGAGAGAGAGAGAGAGAGAGAGAGAGAGAGAGAGAGTAATGCACATTTTAGAGTAAACACAGTATCAGAGAGCTCTGACCCTTCTCCCTCACCCTGCAGCTTAACCAAACATGGCCACCATGGTTTCTGTTCTACGACACAAAATAAACAACCCTGACGTTACCTGACCAAATGGTGGGATGACATCACCCACTGATACCAGACGGCAAGCAACTGTCGGCAAACAAAAGGCTGGATACGAGAGAAAGGGAACTACTAACACCCCCCACCCCCACCTCCACCTGGTAAATGAATGACTGTAACCGTTTGTGTGTGTTTCGCTGAAACTCGGAGAGAAAAAAAACCTGGGAACACATCCAGGTGTCGCCTAAAAGTGTAGTATCAGAAATCAAATGTTGGGCTTGTGAGAGCAATAACAGCCATGTCGATAATAACATGCTTTATCAGACGGATCTCAAGGCAAGACGCTGGGGAGCACTTACAGGGAGCAGACAATTAGTCAACAAAGGATTTCATCCATAGAATGGCTTCAGAGCAGACGATGATGCGCCCTGGTTGTTTTTTAATAATGCAAAAGTTTCCCCGGGCCTTCAAACAAGGGCAGCTGTTGGATGTCTTAATAGGAAAGAGCTGATCAATAAATAAAAAGGGGGCCACAGAGTGATGCATTATGGTCTCAGACAGGCTGAGCCAGCCAGGTATGGGAGCTGGAGGAGTTAAGGGGTGGGGTTACATAAATGTGATGCAGAGGATTTTGGGGGAGTTAAGGAGGCGAGTAAGCAGCGAGAGTGACACACAGCGGGTCAGACGTGGTGAGCAGATTACAGCACTCAGGATATTAAAGTGGAGGAGAGACGCTGCTGTAGGCAACACACCTCCAGTGGAAATTTCAGCATTAGAACAGGGGGACAAAGAGGCTGTGTGCACAGATACTTTTGACAACATGACAGCACAATAACACAAAACTGCTGTGGGAGCACGCGTCTCCTTGTGCCTTTCGGTTAGCATGCAGTCCTAGTGGGAATCGTAATGGAATAGCACACTGTAAATTAATTCTGCTGTACATGAATTCGACATTCAGGAGGTTAACGTGCCCCTAAGCTCACCTCACATGTCACTGAACAGGAAAACAACACATTCATAACAAGTGTAGATATACAGGTCGGCTCTCAGAGCTATTAATGGATGTTCACTTGCCTGATCATGGGTTTAAATAGTCCAACACTGGAAAAATGAACTATTTTGGTTAGTGATTAATCATAAAGTCTGTATGAAAACATGTCCACCTGCCACCTGTTAGGATTTCATGCTTTTCTATCTTATCTACTAGTTGGATAACCTTGAAACCTGTTATATTATTTAGATAAAACAATTCATCTCTGAATATTTCACAGAATGCTTCATCACAAAGATAATTTAAGATACTTATCACCGCCTTAATCACCACTGGTTGAGACAGCAGTTCATTTTGCCTGCTCGAGTCGGTACTAATGCTGGTTTTCAAAGTATGAACCACTAAACATCTTCATCAAATATGCATTAGACAATGAATCACACAGGATTATCTATAAGAATGGCTCAGGAGTGGGGCATATAGGACGGGGACAGCTCCATCTGAGCCAATGCCACAGCAGCACCCTATACGTCTGCTAAGCACTCGGCAAATACAGCATGAAATGCATATAAAGTCCTGCCAAAAAGTGCTGAGAAAGAGTCTGGCCCTGGACAACCATGCATGACAAATCCTTCTCTCACACCATCTGTTCCATTGTCCACAAGTAAAGATAAGTCTTGCATTGAGTACAAACACTGAATATTTCCATGTGATTATGCCAAGAACTTGTGTTGGATACATTATAAAACATTAAGATTTCAAAAATCAAACAACTATTCAGGCGAAACCATACGATCAATTATTGGCTGTACCTGAGGAAGGAAATGGACGCGTGATGCCTTCTGCATTCCCAATGAAAACAACATTGTATGGGTGTAAATCCATACACCCCATGCAAGGTGACCTTTAGAAATACTCAGTGAGAGAATAGAATATCGTTTTGGCATCTGACCTGCGTTGACCTTTACTGGTGGAGTTTTTTTTCTGCCCTTTTTTGACAAAGGCCAGCTGATATCTTACAGGCATGCAGGATGGAGGAAGCCTTTCAGGGATAAATAGGTCCAGTATGAGCATAGCGAGAAGCACTGTTGCATGACCGGCGGCTTATTAAACCAAGAAAGGAGAGCGGACAATCAATATTTGATTAGAGTCACTTGTGATTTTTTCAGACATTTCCACTCTGAGTTATATCGGAGTGGCCTCCATAGATTTCTTGAAATAAATTACTGTTGTGCATATCCTGCATTTTTAAGGATGTGCAGAGAAAAAATAGAAGAACTGGCTGTCATCAAAGTGCATCACTAATTGTGGCTGGGACATAAACAGGACAGCAGGGGCAATGTGCACACAGCTTTGCTTGTTGGTGTGTCGCACAGAGCTATTTTTCTCCAGCACTGCTGGAGCAGGCCATTTATACAGCAGATCCATTAACATATAGGAGAGGGAATTCACACTCCAGCTGGAGTGGGCAGTGGGCTGAAACCCCAGTCTGCTATCAATTAACAAGCACACTTAGTATGTGTCTGAGTCATGATCACCATGGGACTCAGAAAATGCTGTGCATTTGCTCAAAAGAAATGTTGTCACAATAGCAGGGCTTAGCTGCCTACCAGCCCTTGTATCATGTCTGATAGTCCACTAACTAAAGGCAATGAAATCAACTCACTAGTAGCAGATTTAATACTGTAACAAACCAGTCATCTCTCTGCACTGCACGTGTACAAGGAATTAAGTACAAATAAACACGATTATGAATTTTGCCCTGCAGTCACATCATTTAGGCATGGATTAGTATCCTGATTTCACCACTGGAGGAATGAATGTGCACAGTTACCAAAGCAGATAAAGTTAGATGTGCTACACTTGCTTTACCCCTGAACATGTTATCTTATCTTGTTATTTAAATCATTTTCCACATTGGTAATGGATGTATATTTTAATAGGCATTCCTTGCTGCAGTTTAACTGTGACATTCACTGCATGAGGTTTCAGGCTTTTTTGTCCGGGATCATTTTGCCCTAAATGCTTTGTAACATTTGACTCTAAACAGGCTTCTGGAAACACAGAAATGAGTGAAGCTACAATAGAAGCACAAGCAGCAAGTGTGACATGTAAACAAAACGACATGATTGATGCCAACATGTGATGGCTACATGGAAACACACAAGCTTTCTGCACGCTGGATTCTGGCCTTTGCCAAATTCCCCTTTTTCATGTGTGTTTTGATCATAAACCTCTATGAAATCCAGTGGTTCCAGGCAGAACTCCGAGACCAGGGCTGAACCATTTCCTAAACCACGACCACAGCCTATCTTTCCAAGGCGAGTAAGGCTCCATGTTCCACATACATATAACCGTTGGAATGCTCACCACATCTCGGGACCATGTTCATATTCTGCTGCATGTGCTTTCCAGCTGTGATGGAGTATTGTCTTTCCCACCAGCCTTTGAGCTTCATCATATACAGTACTTTCTCACAGCTCAGTATGTTTCCACACTGTGACTCTCGGTACATGAAGCCTATTCAGGGTACGATATTATGAAAGATTTCAGGTCTCGGATTATACGTTATTCTGACACCACATCCATTACTACCTAAAGGCCATTACATGTGGAACTGACAGCAAGGACAGCATAAAAAATATCTTGAAATACTCTAAAAGACTTAATAATATTAAGGGAGGCAATTCTATGAAAGCTTATTTTTTATGCTTTTGCACCCTTCATTCTTTATATTGTGACATATTTTTGATGGAACGCTTTAAAAGAACAGATGAAATAACGGCACTTAAATGTCTGCACAGTTTGCAACTGGCCTTTCAAGAGAAAAGCAACTGGCATGGAGACATAAGTAGAGAACCACAAAGCCACAGCAAGGGGAATGGAGCCTGAAAACTGAGTCGGGTGGTATAAGTTACTCCAGTCTCCACTGGTCGTTAGATGTCTAACAATGTCTATTGACACAGAGACCAAGGATACAAAAACCATTCGGTACACTCTCAGAGATGTACACAGCAAGAAAAGCAGTACAGGCACTTCTAAAATGTGACTGAAAGGAGAAAGAATGGGAGCAGTAATCAATCAAAGGAATCTAAAATCATGAAACGACTTTCTGGTTTCTCTCAGTTTCATCTGAAAACACCACAGTGGGTGGGCTGTGGGCTAGGGGCATGAACAGAAAAAAAAGTCAGGAAATGAACTCATGTATTTTTTTTTTTCTCTACGTGTAGATGCTGCTGTTAAAAACTGAGGAGTGGGATTCTACACTTACGGGTTCAGTGAGATTATAAGCAGTGGGATTAACAGTCGCTTAAAACAAACCTCAAGTTTAAACTTATAATACAAAGCAGCATCCAGATAAAATGAACAAAGGTGAAGAGAACTGCCTTCGACTGGAGATAATTGTGCGGTTCAATGCAATTTCAGTGTGGCCAAATTGTAACTGTGTGACTGCTGTGTGACTGCTCCGCTGACAGCTTGCGCTATTAACTGCAATCAAACCGGCGCTGTAATTACTCTCCGCGTTAAAAAGATATTCTGTAGTTAAACTTCACAGCGTGCCAATTCGGACTCGCAAATGCAGGAGAATGCACAGCGAAACGAGCCAGCAGGAACCGAGCGCGTTCCCACTCGTGCGGCCTTGATGGAACAATGAAAGAAACTATAGCTGACAAATCCTGATAGTATAATACTATTGATTAGAAGCAGGGAAAGCAAGGCGGTGGCAGTCAAGGGGAGATTCAACAACTCAATCAGGCCATTTTGAAATCTCTGTCAATCAACCAATGTAAAAATGTTTTTAGGAAGAAGAAAAAAAGCCAGATTTGCATGGTAAGTTTGCCAAAAGGCTCAAGGACTTTAAAGCGTTCGCAAGGATGTCAACCGAAAACTCTCTGTAGCCTCAAACCGATGTTATCCCAGATGAAATCACTCACGTGAAAGCCTACGCTCTGACATTAACAGCCTTTGAAATCTGCTGACAGGGTTTAGGCAACTGCTGCAGCCGACTACAAGACACCGGGGCTCGTCCGGTGGGAGCCCAGACAAAATAGCTGCACACTGCATGCACAGGTTTCTCCTCGGGGCTGCAGCAGTATTATTTAGAGCTCTTACCCCCGAGTTGCCCTCCCTTGCTGTGTCTATGCTGTGTGCTGCTCATTGTTTGACAGGATTGACAAGCTCCCTGGCAGAGCTGATTAAAAGCTTTAAGGTCAGAGAAGTGGGACAGATATCGAGCGAACACCTGTCTCCTCACTGTGAGCCAGTCCCCTATTGGGCGTGTCCTCCACTGGTGCAGGATCAATGGCTCCATTAAGACCCAACCTGGACTCTCTCTTTTTTTGTTATTCCTTCCTGACAGTGCTGCTTTGGTTTGCAAAGAACCTTTAACCCGCCTCTTCCTCCTTCTGCTTCCCTCTGCTTTTCTTGTCATATCAAAAAGGGAAAGCGTTGTGTGTGTTTCCGTGTAGGAGCTCATCGTATTTCTGTCCAGCCAAGGAGCACTGGCTGGGGTTGCTTTCGCTAGAATAAAATGTAGAGCGACAAGCACATACTGCAATGTATTTATTTTTTTCCAGCTTCTGACTTAATTTCATCACGGATTTCCACATCCTGTTAAAAATAACTTTGAAAGCCGGGCTGCCCACTGAAGATTTGCCAAAGGATTATAGATCATTAAAGAGATGTTTGAAGTTCGCTTGAAGCCTCTCCAAATAAGTTACCCGAATCACAGAGTTTATAGCGTCTTGGCAACACGTTTTCAGTCTCACTGTAACCAGTTTTCTTTAAAAAAAAAAAGAGAGAGATTCTCACAAACTGGAACAGCTGGTCATGCTCTCTGGAGTCATAATCCAGAGATGGACATTTCAATTTACTTCAGTCTGAGTTTGGATGATAGTGAATTAAGATACCTGCTCCTGTGGATACCTTACCAATTTCATCCCTTCTGGTAGGCTTTCCACTCGCAGGTTCTCAGAAGAGAAAATGCTCTTCTTTTGACATTGTATCTCAGGGTAATCTATAAAATGAAACCTAATACCGTGGCTTTAGCCGTGGGATAAAAGCTCAAAGGTTGGGTGACTTTTACCAAAAAGATATCTCAAACCGTGTCGCACACACCACTCACCACTACTTTCATCTCCACAGTGGCTCCATTTTCACAGTTTTCTGGATCCCTCCCCCACACAGTCACCTAGCCGGTCCTTCTTGATATGATTCAATGGGCACAGGGACGCATTGTGCTTCAGTTTTTTTTTTTTATATCATGTTCTTGCAAATTGTAATGTTGTTTCTGTTTGCTGTGAGAAAATGAAGTCTCTCACTAAACTGACATAACAAAGGGACTTTTAAAACACTGTCAGACGAGGATTATCAGAGTGCCAGACCTGCTCATTTTCATATTTCTTATCTACCTCATTACAATTTTAATGTCATAATTTCAGTGTTTATGAAAAAGAATGAAAAGAAGCTCATGGTTTGTTTGATTAAAATAGGCTGGCTGTGAATGCCGGCTTCCTGTTCCTGCACCGGCCAATGACGTATTACACCAAACAACCACTTACGATGCGCTACTCATTTGCAGCACCGTGCAAGTTCTCCTTCGCTTTCTTGTTTCCACATTTAGACATTTGAGGAAAATGTAGCACAACAGCAAGGTTAAAGAAGCAAGTTCACACTTTTCCTGCAGTGTTTCCAAGTGGGTGTGAAACTGGCTTTGCAGGAGGAGAAAGGGTGAAGGTGTTGCTGAAGTGCTAGGTCACATCTCCATTTGCAGCTGCTCTTTCGACCTTTCTCATGTATGCATTTTCCCTTTCTTTTATAGGGGCCAGCTTCTCACGTGAGGTCTAACTGACAAGAGGGAGAGATGTGGCAAAAAGTCCGGAAACTAGATCTATATGGAAATACATGGAATGATCCAAAACGTTTTAAACAATAGGGGTTTTTTTTAAAGACATTGTAGACTTAATTTTACTTTCAGTGACCTCTTGTGTGACTAAAACCACGCAGGAATACATTGTACCCTTTACCTTACAATCACCTGTAGTGTTCAATCTAATTACAGACTACAAGCAACAATTAGAGCAATGAGATTTTGATAGTTTCTTCTTCATTAAGGATCACATCTTTCCCCTGCAGCGTGGGTATTTTTATAGACGCCGAGGGAAGACTCTCTGCCACCAGGCTAATAAATGCCAGTGTTTCCAGCCACAGTGCATTAGACGGTGCACATGTCTGTTAGCCCGAAAATGATAGCTTGGGTGAAAATTTCTCATCTTCACTGTGTCCTTCACAGATTGCAAGTGCACCTTGCGCTCCCTATACTCACTTGCACAATCCCAGACTTACAAGGCTGGAAGGGAAAAATGTTTGAGCAGAAATGAGCCTCGGTCCTGGTGTCTGGATGACTGACAAAACAGCGTTTGTGCACTCGAAGCATCGCGTTGTAAATGGATGCCAGAATAAGACTCGACATATGGGCTAATGTGGGCCGGAGTAAAATAAAGGGCACTGAGCTGTGACAGGTGTATCCCTTGTGGGAATAATCGTGTGTTTAATCACGTTTAAAGTTATTTAGAATTTTAGAGTGCGTTGTGCATTAATCTGCCATGCATATCAATGTGGTAATTACAGCCAGTATTAATTTCAGAATGATGGATATGTTTGGGATAAGAAAAGAAAACAGGACAAATAATAACATTAATCATTTTATCTTCGGGCAGACTGGCTGCTTGCGAGCCGAGGTCACTTCCGAACACGTGGGCGTTTCTCCATCAGAGTGGGTGTTGGGTAGCCGTTACACGTGGTTAGGGATAGGTTTGGGGTTAACGGTTGTGAAACACCCACTGATTGCCAGCTAATGTTCTGTAGACGCTCCTTATTCTCTGGTTGTGACAGCTATGCAGATGCACAACAACAGCTATCCAGGCTACGAAGACAGACAACTGCAAGAGAAAGGAAGCCGACAACTACCATCCTATTAGAATATAATCTGACAAACCTGCATGTAATCACATTATTTCTTCAACATTTGGACTACAGAGCATTTTTTATCCTGTTAATAAACTGTCTTCAAGGACCATGTTATGGTGAAGAATGTCCAATGTTATTATCAACTCATCAAAAGTCTTTATAGTTGATCTGAATAGTCACCGTAGAAGACAGAGTGAAAAGCAGGCACACATATATACCCTCTTCCCCTATGGCAGTTTAAAGGCTGGTTTGGAGCCAGTGATTAGTCTCAAACTAGTTATTCGTGTTTCAACAGCCAAAGAAACAACTCTTAGCCAGGAAAACTGGTTCCAGAGTGGCACCAACACATTTGCTGGTATACAACAAAAAAAAACCCCAAAAATACTTTCATCAGGGATTAACAACAAGACGACTTTGTCACTGTGGGTTTTTTTTTTTTTTTTAAAAAAGCAAATCTGTCTAAAGAGGAAGAAGAAAAGCTAGCAATGAAGTAGTGGTGCTTTAATATCATCAGTTGGCGACCGCAAACGCTGTTGCGTAGAGTGGCGTTCCCAGGCGCCAACTTCCATTTATAACTTTGTTTCCAAACACGTTTTATGATTTAATATTTCCAGCTGGTGGCTAAAAACACTAACTGGCAATATCAAAACATTGAACTGCAGGGAAGATGAGACAAATAATGACTCATCGGCTGTCCAGCTCAGGTCTGTGGGAGAGATGAACTGTCTCCAACTGTGGTCTTCCACAGATACTCTGAAAAAAAAAAACTACAGGAAGCTTTAATAATGAAACTGGTGTGCAAGAAGTGACTCTATGGTGGTGCTCTAGTTTGCAGAAAAGCTAACTGGTTCTTAGAAGATTCGCAAGTTGAACCAACACCTGGACACCCGACCACCTAGAGGAGAAGGAGAACTTCAAGACAAGCCACATCATTTCAAAACTTGATAACTATGCACATTTTTTTTTATACAATCTCTGCAACAATTCATCCACAGTGTTCTGCTAGGGTACATACATGAAAAGAAAAAAGGAACCGAGAAAGAGAAGTACAGTGCTTCCCTACTCTCTCACCTCCTTACAGCCAATCATGATATGAAAGGGTGTGAATGTCAGACTGTTGGTCTCTGAAAGTTACAGATAATGGGCAACATGGACTCCCCTGGTAAGATGCCGGAAATATGTGGAGGAAGGAGGGTTTCCGAAGCTACCTGGCCATTTTACACATTTCAGAAACACCATGAACCCAGGAAAAGTATTTTATTGCACTCTTAATGAGAATACATCAAGATTTACTCAAAAGAATGTCGTAAAAAGGCCAAAAAACTACATCTAAGACTCCTGCTAACCCATCACACACCGTCACTGTCTTGGAAATAAAAATCCATTAAATAACTGCCTGATGAAGGCCAGTGGAGTGCTGACCGATGTCTACAGAGACAGGCTCTTACTGCTTTTATCTGCTCCAGCTTGGCTGCAATGTATTCTCACGTGCTCTACAGTGACATGATCGACCCTTCATACATTATAGATGTGTTCGTGTCCACGGAGCTGCAGATGCTATAGGCTATGGGCTGGTGCAGGGCAAACACAATGAGAGTACAATTTTTATCTCCAACACTTAAAACAGGCTTGAATGCTTTATACTGTACGGCTCGACAGCTGCCTCTCCATTGACGCGGTTTACATTTATTATGCTAATGCACTGGCTGACGATGACACTACTTGATATCGTCTAATATGTGAAACAGAATGATGAAAAAAGTCCCATCTGACTGGTTTTATTTGTACCTTACTTGTCGCTCATTCATTATTTTGATTTCAGATTACGAGCAAATATGTTTCTGTTTACAGAAGCTGTTTAAAGCAAAGAGACGGTTGCAGATTCTGAACAACAGTAGCAGAAAAAGGGGAAAAAAAATAAGCGCATATCTATAAATCACGACTTCACACTTGAGCCACTGGGAGTCAACAAGAGCAGTTCATTGATATATCAGCTTATTGTTCCTAATGAAAGTGGATTAACCAACAAACTAGTATTAATAGCAGTTGCATTTAGATTTAAATTGCATGTATTTTTATTCCGGCGATGATCAAAGACATTTGTTTCTTAAGAGGTGGGAACATCGATGGTGTGCAGCAGCGTATTGTCTTCCTATTCCCCGAACACTTAGTTATTTAGCAATTATCATGCTCGCCATAATTTTTTGCTACAGTTTTGAAATGCAATTTACTTTATGAATACAAATGTCTCATCCCTTTTTAATCCTGTTGTTGCGGGAGGTGGGGTGGGGCAAGAAAAAAAACATGAATATAAAAAAAAAACTGTTAAATATTTATATACCCATTTCCTAGCTACGAGCAGATCTCGCTCGACTGCACTAAAATGAAACTTGTTGTGACCTAGTTAGAAGAATGCCACATGACAAGGCCGTGCCTACCCTCTATCCACGAGGCTAGCCAAGCAGAAACAGCCACATCGAGCATGATATTTTGCACTGGGATCCTTATTGACAGTTTGTTAGCAGGACGCAGGGCAGCCAGGTCTGTGTCCTACTCCTTGGCTGATTAGGTGGGTGAAGGACAGACCCTCGTTGCTCCGGCTCTTCGTGGCAGGAGGCCGAGGCGACTGTGCTTTGTTAATGTGCTGCCACTCCCCTGCAGGGTGAGCAGGCCTGGACAGGCTGAGGTGACGCTCCCCTCTTTCCCACAGCTCAGCCAGCTTGACTTTGCTTGGCTGATGAACTGTGACGGGACACAACTCCAAGGTTGTTTGTGCTCCTTTTTTTTTTTAAGAGGCAAACCAGTCAGGGTTGGAGTGTGAAACATGTTGAACTCTGCTGATGGCTCTCAACCTTCATATCAGCTGGCTCCACTGCACAGCCGTGACACACTCCAGTGAACACCTGAAGGATCCCCACTGTCAGGATGTAAGAGTTGCAGGCCGTATAGCCAGCTGCTTATGTTTCAGTACAAGAGGAAGAGCGTAAACAACGTCACAAACCTGCCCGGACATGATTTACCTTGCACAACTTAAAAATGAGTCACTCCTGTGATTGCACACAACGAAGCACTCAAACTCCAGGGAACTTGTTTCACAAATCAATCTAAACAAAGGTTCCTGACTGAGATGTGCACATCTGTGCGCGAGGAGACTGCAATTCTTTTGGAATTATTATTCAGATCACTCTACGGGCCATTTCTGTCTCAGCTAGAGAGCCTATCACCAGCATTTATGGGTCTCAAAGCACACTGTAGAGCTTTCTGCTGCTAGTTTTGTGATAATTCTTTCCTCTGTACTGTGAGGCATTACAAAGGGCCCGGTGTGTTGGGAAGGTTGTTAGTTTGTGCAGCTCTTTCGACTCTCTGCAAGTCAGAAACAGTACTGTACCTCATGTCACTGTACTTCAAGAGCTACTTCATGTTTGCTGAAATAGAATCCGGCAGTAACCGTGAACGCTCGCCCCGCTAAGGCCTACAAAAGCAATCACAAGGCCATTGTACACTGTTGCAGGGAGGCTGACAAAATCCCACAGTGGGAGAAGCTGTCAAAACTTCACCTTAAAATAGTGATCAATTCCCACAAGATGGATTCCACTTCATGCTAAGGCACGCACAACATACTTCTGCCTATGCATAACATTTGCCTCCCCCAGAATTGCCTTTTGAAGTGTAAAACTCTCACTAACTACTCTGTTGTTGTTCCATTTCACTTTTTATAGGCAGAGCACACCTAGCATTTACATCCAAGACCTGGTTCACACCCATTGTCTCATGACTGCAGTCTAACAAAGCAGGGAAACTGCACCACGCCGACTTCTGGAGCCATCTCTTAACGGCATATTTTCCCAGTACTTAAGGAGCTAGAGACACACGTTTAGTTATTGCAAGAAACCGGCATTCCTGTTGGGAGGGTAAAAGAAAGGCAAATTATCACTTCAAAACTAAAATAATTACAAATTCTCTGTGATTGCAGGTTGTTATAACACACAAGGCAGACAGGCAGTAATAATATATCCAAGCAAAGCAATTAAGTTGCTATCTGCTATTTTACTGTATAATCGTTCCTCAGGCTTAGCGCCTCATCCCTCAGAGTTACAGTTAACCCCTCTCCAAATACTCCATGACAGGTCTCTGCTGGCCTGTTACATCCCCCGTACAAGTGTTGGATTCCCCTTGAAGTTTCCCAGAAGTAGTTGTTTTTTTCTTATTATTTGCTAAGAGATGATTTAGCCGACTCAGCATGTGTGGCTGTCAGGGGATTACTAGTCCTGATGTGCACTGTTTGTTGGTTTGACTACATAAACCAATTACAGAATGAGGCACCATAAGAGAATTAAAAAGTTTGATTAGCCGTAGGGTGGATGGTAGAGTAATTGGATTGAGTAACAGTTGGACGGATAATATCTGTGTAGACACAAAAGGAGTTATGCATTTCTACCAAGTGTCTGATAATTATGGAGAGGTTTTAAAGAGGCTTTAAAGTCATAATCTTTGAAGTGCTGAAATAAGAGCTGAGCGTTGAGTAGCATATGCCCGTAGAAAAATCTGTAAGTAGGATACACACAAGCTGGCGTATTTTACTGTACCAGAACTTGCACTTGCACAAGTAGTGGAGCATACAAGTATGTGCAACTATCAGGGGGCTGAAGTGTCCAGCAAAGTGCAGGAGAATGCATCAGCTGCTATTGTCCTTCACTGGAAATTTCAAAATCTCAGACTTTCCATGCAGCTTTGCTTTGGAGAACACAGCTGCTGTTAGTTTTGTTCTGCCAGTGGACGGAAAATATGTGTTTCTTACCAGTCAGTCACAGTCCAAACTGCAACAAAACAGCATGTTGTTTGAGAACACCATCTGAAAATCTGTTCATGTTTGACAGCCTGCCACTAAATAAATACAAAACTTGTGGAAAGACCAAATCATTTACAGCAAATTCACACAGAAAAAGAAAGAAGGTGATAAGGTATCTAAGGATACAGGCACAAGGAAGTAAAAAAAACTGCTGCTTTTATTTTGAAAAGACACCAATTAACGCTTCTATGGAATGTAAATTTTCTACAGACTCCGAATGCCAGAGGGATAAATGAACTCCCAAGAATGTAATTATATATAAATAATATTTAATTAAGTATCAAAGCCGACTGGTACAAGAAATGCAGTACAGATTATTACAATGCAAAAATAATTACGCCGTTTCAATCAACTGGTCTGTCCCTAAGTGCTGGGAATCCTGAGTCAGTGAGCCAAGACTGAAGAGATTTCTAGCATGGGTGCCCGAGCAGTTTAACAAGTGAACTCTGGGACATGCAGAGCAGCACTGAGCTCGGAGGATGTCACTATAAGCAACAGCAAATGCTGAAAACTGTGCTGTGAATTATATAAAGCTGCAGCGTTTGGCGTCCCCCCCTGCATCTGAGGCAACAATTTGACACAGACTGAGTTGACATTTCTATTTTAGCCGCGCTGACAGTTAAAGTAATTAGACGGGTTGCTGTCGAGTAAGTTGCTTGACACTTTACCTTTCATCTATATTTCATCCGAATCGAAGCCACGAACTGAGAACTGATCATAATGTTCGTTCTTTCTCTGAGAATTTATTGCAATTTTTTTTGGGAGATTTAACAGAGATGCCCTTGACCCTGCTACTGTGTAAATGCCACTGCATTAACCCAAACCCACTGCTGCACTTAATTCTGAAATCACCTGAATATTTTACATGCAACTTGTGATTCAGGAAAAAATCTAATTCAATCCATTTAGATAAGACACCTACAGACAGGATTAAGTTTAAAAAAAAAATAAGAGTCCCCTCTATTTAGAATTCATTGACCTGAATTGGCCCCATTTCTTTACGCGCAGTGGCTAATGAATAAAAACAACAGCAGGGACACATTTAAATTTCATCTTGGCTAAATATCCAATAAGTTCAACACAGCGAGAGCAGGAACAAGAATATCGGTTCAGCATTATTGCATGCTCCAGTGTTTGTGTAGCTCGTGTACTACAGACAACAATGTCCTTGACTGACCTTGCTGAGGCAATCACCCTGAGATTTGCCTCTGACATGTTTACACGGACTATACGGCCTGCACGGTATAGTTCACAGTCATGCTGCAGACCCTCTGAGGGGCCACCGACAGGAAAAACCAGCTGCGGAAAAAATATGGACAAACAAAATTCCACCCCCGGCACTGAAACCCACCTGTTTTCTCTGCAATAACTGACCGCGAAGAAGATCTTTGTTTTAATTTCCATTCATACGCCCCAAACACAGTCACATCCGAGGGGTAGGAGTGACCTACTACTATTATACAGTACAGGGATGGCACAGCGACAGAAGGCGGGGGAGTTTAATAAGTAAGGCAGGGAGAGACACAAAAATAGACAAACAGTGGGATGAGAAAAGGGAAAAAAACAGAGATGAGCAATTTCGCTCCTCAGAGAATCATTTTATCAGACAACACTTCTATTTGTGTCTCCTTAGCAAGGTACTGCACTCTACCATGTGGATGTTCAACACCCACACTGTAAACAGTACAGTTCCTGATGAAAGAGTAGCTGTTCAGTGTGAGGGATTAGTGCTGGAACTTTACAAAGTCATCTCAAAGAGACTCCTCTGACAGAAAACAGGGAGTTTATTTTTGCAGCATTACAAATAATCGCTCCAAATTCTTCTTTAATTTCAATCTTGCTATTGAAGGCAGCATATTACAGCGATTGAAATCAATAACTAACTGTAAAAAAAAAAAAAAGTCGCCAAAGTGGCAAAAGTAGCAGACTAAGTGCATTTTAGGACAGCGCAGCAGTTCTCCCCCAGGTAGTGTCTTAAAAGCCCCCGAAAAAAAAAACATGTTCCAGTGCTTCTACGATTCCTGACACCTAAAAGGTCAGTCAAGGGTGAATTTTTCATTAAGAGGAGACATAACCTTCTCACTGGCTCCTTTTTGGGATCTGGAAGTACAGCGGCAGCGTCACGGAAGCGTGCGCAAGCCTGTAATTTATGATTTTTGCACATTTGAAGCGATGAGGAGAATAAAAAAAAAAAAAGGAGGAGGGGGGAGGGTTGATGGAGAGGACAGAGAGCAGAGAAACAGCTGGGATGCCAGATCAAATGGGAATGCAGGAGGGAGAGGCTTGTTTTGCCCCTGCGCAGCGATGGGGGAGAACCAAGCGTGTAGTGCATCAAATTTTCATATGAGCATCAGTGCACAGCTTAGAACTGCATTATGGAACCAAAGCAGCAGAAAATATCCTTGAGGAGCAGCTGAATAAAAATGTGGCTTATTTATAGACCATGATGAGAACACATCTGAATGATTTAATTAAGCTAATTAAAGGACAGCGAAGGACCATCAAGCAAAAAGTGTGTTTATATTGTAATCTGCGTGCAATTATTCGGGAATGTGCCACATTATAGTCCAGTTTATACCTATATTCATCGCTATGCACACATGAACAATTAATGAGCTGAGGGAAATCAATACATTTGCACAGTTTTAAGTGTGAGTCTTCGTCCAGTGCTGTTCTGTGCTTCAGTGTTGTGTAAATATATGCTGGAATGCCTCCATACAGATCCCCGTCAAAAAGCTCTCACACACCATCATGTCAGGACTAGGAGTGTTGTTGATTGTAAACAAGGCCCTGCATTTACAGCCATGCGCGTGTGGTCCCGAAGGGAAAAACAAAAAGAGGTTTCCATTATGACATCTATGATATGGTGAAAACGCACTGCAAAAAAAAAGCTATATGTATCCCCCTTTTAGGTACAGAACTGCAACCGTGTTCGTCTGTGAAAGTTATGGCTCTTGGTTTTCCCCCAGTTAAATCCACTGAATCCGTTGTGACAGGACTGTTACAGATAGCGTCACAATACTCGCATGATATTTGACATCTGGTGCACGGAGCAACACAAGCACAAGCTGCGTGATGCACGAAATGTTTACTGCAACACACCAACAAGTTTCAGCCTTTTTTTTTGTCACAAATTAAACGTGTCTCTCTTTCCGGAGCTAAATCGACCGAGGGCTTTGTCATGCTTTCTCTGAAATGCGAGTGCTTTTATTTACCCACAGAACATACTGCATGAATGATATGCTGGCAACTTTTACAAAAACACAAATTCAAGCCTTTTCAAACGTGAAAAAAAAATGAAGGTTGGAGTGCACCCCGTTGCGCAACAATTGTGAAATAAACAAATTTAAGTTACTTTTTTTTTTGTCATCCAAGGCTGTCTTTGTCAAAGTTTAACAAAGAAAAACAAGACCACCGGATTTTCTGGATTGCAGTGCAAGTCTAAAAGGATGTACAGTCATCAGCGAGGGAATAATGAGAGTTCTCTCTGACAAATGAGGACTCTCTGTGTAATACTTGGGTCATGTTCGCCAGCACACCTGGTTTCCAGCCCTGGCACCCGCTTCACAGATGCAGTTAGCAGATGTTCCATTGAGAAGAAACAGCACTCTGTAATGTGGGTGTAAAAAGCATGAGTAAACCGCCCACAGGATTACAATATTCACCGACATAAAACAAGTTTATTGAATTGTAGCCAGGCTGCTTAATAATTTTGCCTGATAAAATGTGTGAACAAGTGATGCTCAGCTGCAAAAAACAACAAGGAGGCATGTCCGCTTGTTTTATTGCTGAAGTTTTTGTCTTTCCTTGTTCAATAATTTAGAGACGAGGCAGCCACTGGTTCAGGCAGGTCAATAAAGCAATAGAATGAGAGCTTCTTGACAAAGAAAGAGCCTATAGAGCAACAATAGAGAACATAAAACACAGAAAAAAAAGGAACAGCAAATAATAGTAAATTGTTTATATTAAGGTCAATAAATTGTAAGCAAAGAAAGTTGAACTGTGTAAGACCAGCAGTGGCAGACAGAACAGGGCTGGCAGCTGTGATAAGACTGTTTCATGGTCTAGAGTGTGACATTGTGATATTCCAGAATGGGAAGGTAATGGTGTCTGAACCGATTTCAGGAGTCGCACCGTTTTCATTGCAAAATTGCCGTCAAAACTCAAAAAAAAAAAAAAAAAAAAAAGGTGCAGGTGGCACATTAAAATGCAAGTCTCATTTCGGACGTCTGTAGAGAAGAGAAAGAGAAAAACACACGGGTCTTGGTGTTGTCAAGCAAAATTCATGAAAATAGTAAAAGATTTTGCACAAGTTTATTTAAAAATGACATGAAAAAGTGGTGCAAACCCTTCAACGCTCAAGGATTTTGTTTTCTTGCCACTCGTACAAATTAATGTTTGGACAAGTGGCAAGAAGCATAAACATATCGGCAGCATGACTGGCCTTTGGCTCTACTTCAAATATTCTATTAAAATGAGGTAATTCATCCCTGATCCTCTAGCTCCCGTATTAAGACGAGTTTTATTCGCAACAGTCGGTCGGGCACTGACATGGTGCTGCAAGGTTTGTTATTTGTGTCATACCCAGTGTAAGACATATAAAATAATAATGCGACCCTTAAAAATTGGGTGAATGGGTAAGATTTTCTTGTATTATTAAAGCTGCACGATGCAACTTTTTTCAGACAGATTCAAATGGGAGTAAGGAGTAACCCAGAAATGTACAAGGATTTTGCACACTTTGAGTGACTGGCAGGTAAGAGGATGTTCAGATGTCTCTGTTAAAACTGGGGTAAACTTGGTTGAATTGGTGATTTATTCATCTAGGGTGCACATTTCTATAGGATTTCACTGCAATACTGAATACCAAGCAGAGCCCCACTACAAACTGAAATATAGCTAGAAATACTGTTGCTTTGCTCTCTGGGAGAATATAGGGATCGACTGATATGTGTGTTTGAGGGCCTATACGGAGGCTGGAAAGCCGATAACCCATAATTGGAACTAATACACATTAAATGTAATGTTTTGACAGCAGGTGACAGCAGAGAACCTGTCTAACTATGCTTCTTCATTAATAAGGACTAATTAAATTAGGATGATTTGCTCTGTTTATGTGGGATCAACTCAGATTAATCAGTTTGTTGCTGCCTTCTAACTCAGCCGCTAGCCGTTAGCGTAGCTTTAGCCACTGTGAGAGCAGCTGATTTCCTGGTTTGTGGCAACAGCTTGTGTTTCTTGTGACGACAGAGAGAGGAGGCTGCATCAGACCTGAAGCAGTGCATTTAATTTATCAATAATCGGTCAATAAAAATACAGATACCAATAATCAGAAAAATGCAAAATATCAGCCAAGATATTCAGAGACTGATGATCAGTCTATCCCTAATAAGAACTTAAAGTCATGCTTGCATGCAGGACAGTGAATCAGAAACAGAGATGTGTCATTTCCCCTCCATAATAGATCACATTTGTGACCCTATTTAGCAGCGGCAGGGTCCAACCGTGCAACCATATTAATCCACAGCTTCCGCGGTATCTAAATAACACCCTCAATACACTCAATACACCAAAACAAACAACTCCCTAATGGCAATACACACTATGCAAACACTCCCTCTGTAACAAAAGCACACATACACACAGCACCTGAGGGTGAGTTTAACGGCTTTTTCTAGATTATGGCTCCCATCCACAGACCGGTTAAACAGCTCGGTCCACAGCTGATGTCACCCATGCTGTTTTTTTTTTTTTTCTTTTTTCTTGGTTTGGTGTGCAGACGTGTGGGCGAGCAGGGCAGCTGGGTGTGGCGGCCGCCTCTGCCGCAGCTTACTCTCTCTGGCCAGAGTCACATATAATTTCTACACATTTCACTAACCACAACATGGCCAATATGAGACGCTTGAAAACCCGGCGAGCGGCGCTGCCAGCTGAAAATGCCTCAGTCTCTGCTTTGTGCAAACAAGCTTCAAGGTTTGACAGCCACTCAGTGCCCATCCCCTGCCATTATCCATAAGGAGCCGTGTGTCTGAAAGGCTATGAAAATGCTCTAACCACACATGAAGCCCTAACATCTGTACCAAGGACATTGTGCCTCTAGAGGAAAACAGTGCAGGCGATAATAGAGCCTTCCTCTTCCCTCTCTCAGCCGTCTGGTTGGTCCTTTTTATTCAAGCTCATGGCTTTACTGTGAGTTTACTAAGGGCCTCTACAGTGCGACAGTATTGCTGGATCCCACCATCTTCCTTAATATTTGTGTGCTCACATAGAACTAATGTCATGGTCTGTGTAAACTGTGCAGGTTCAGGAACATCAGAAGTGATTCATTTGTGGAATATTCACATGGCAACAGCTAAACAACGGCTCCATTCAGTGGGCTGAGCCGATGGTATTACGAGCGATTGTTTCAACAGTGGCTAAGAGACAGTTGGGCTTGTCGTTTGTAGGTGCAGGCACAGACTTGTCCTTCCTGTCAGAGCTCAAACCTGAACCTCCTTGTGATAACGCGTGGGAGGGGTGAAGAGAAGGCAGAGCTGTCATCTGATAAATGCATTTTGTGATTATTTATTTAAAACCCCCAGTGACACTTTGGCAGTGCAGCATTTTTAAGTGGGGAAGGGCAAACAAAGGGAAAAAAAGTGGGAGAAAACCCAAGAGACTGCTGGAGAAACATCTTCCTATGGCTGCAAATTCACTCGGAGGTGGTGACATTACAACTCCTGCTAGCTCAGAGCACAAGGTACAGAAATCGCTCTTATTTTTTCTGTGCTGCTTTCGTGTGATCAGTGTAGCTTCTAATTGGTTCACTAGCGGGGATCCAACCAAGACATCTTCCTCCACTACTGCTGAACTAGCAAGTGCTCCACTTCTGTCCCATGGTACATCCTATTTTCTGCAACGCCCACTCATTGCATGACTCCCCGTTGATAGACCTCACATTAATAAAACATTGGATTGTTAAGCATGTATCAACCCTATACACGCGTTTCAACATACACAGCTTCACGTGCATATGCATAATTCTTACCTAATCAGCAAAAAATGCCAACATTTGTTGCTTCCAGCCTCTTAAATTTGAGGAAATGTGCTGCCTTCTTATGTTTTATGTCATTGCTAATTAAACAGTTTTGGGTTTTGGACAACCAAGTTGGACAAAACAAGGTTTTCGCACAAGTTAATCTACAGATCAACAAATGCAAACATACTGTACATGTTAAATAGTTGCAGCATTTTAGTTTCATTCCTTCAAATTTAACATAAAAGTCAAACCTAACACATAACAAAATGTTTCCCCAACAGACCCAACAGGGTGCCTCGTTAATCCTAAAGTACATAAATAAGCCAAATTACTTGCACATGAGCTTTCCTGCACTAATTTTACACCATCCTCAAACCTGCCTGGTCTCGTTTATGCTCCTCTAATGACTGAACTGCTCCTGCAGCCCCGTCTGAAGAATCGCTATTTTCGTGTTACTCCGTCAACACATTCAAACGTGACATTTAAAGCATCACAAATTCACAAATTCTGATGGTTTTTTTTTCCTCTTCTCCTCCGTTGTGCCACTTTTTTTTTGTCTGAGCACAAAAGGTCTCCTCCCCTCTGCTGTCACCAATCAGATTTGGCCGAGAGTCTGGAGAAAGCATCAACGCTGCATCTGCCGTCAACACAAATTAGAGCATAATTACTACAGAAATACCCATTCAGTATTGTTTCCCTCCAGAGTGCTCCCCTGCGCCTCACCATCTGCATTACTTCAATAATATTTATCATGTTATACTGAGCAGCCTCGCTTTCCCACAAAGCCCCTCCTTAATAAGCCCCAGACCCAAAAGCATGCTGTGTGCGGGTAATTTCCCCCACGTCCATTCCAGTTTATTGTTTCATATACTGTACTGCGCTACTCTTCCTCTGGGCAAATGTCCTCTTTTTTGTAACTTCCTGTGGCCCCAACAATCCCATCATAATGCTTTGCCAACACTTCTGTGCTCCATTAGCGTCTGGCATTCCTCCACTAATTGCATGAAACTAGGTCTGCAACCTCTTTTACACCCAATCAGTGGGGGGCAGAAGGGTTCCCTCTCTTGATTATATGCCACGGGAGCCGGGTGACGGCGTCGCTGCAGATTAGACGAGTAGCTCAGGTGGGTTTGTTGTTTGGGGGGTGAGGGCTGGGCTCCTCTTACCTCGCCGTGTCACTCTGTTTGTCGTCACAGCGAGGAGTAAAAAAAAAAAAAAAAAAAAAGGAGGTGGATGGGGGGCGGCTAGTGACGAAGCCAATTATTTTCACCTATCTGCTGCTCCCTGCCAGCAGACATGTAATCTTAAACGGTCTCAGTGATCCCTGGGCAGGCTTTGAGCCCTTGGAGAATATGGTTTCACAGATGAAGCTGTCACAGACAACAGCAGCAGCAGGCTTTCGCTGACGCTTCTCACCTGTCGCTTGCGAATGTACAAAAATCCTTAATTCCTGCGACCAGAAAAATAGAGCATTTTATCTAAAGATGTCTGTGTAATTAGCCTAAAATTCTAAATTCAACGCTTGCTCTTTTTCAGTTCCAAGTACGCATATGACCAAATGGTTGTGGCCGAGAGCTCTCAGAGAAGGAAACAGGGTGGAATTTCAGCTCCGAAGCGAAGAATGGCAAAGCGGAGGGAGGGATGCTGTTACAGTTAAAGGATCAGGTGATGCAGACTGACAAAAAAGCTGGACGGCAAAGCCTCCCCAGGTTATTACTATAAATAAAAGACAGAAGGCCGGATGAGCAAAAATTGTTAACTCCTACCCCAAGGAGAAAGCTGAGCCCTCTTTTGATGAGTCAGCCTTCCCTGTGGTGAAGTGGATAGGAGCAGTGTTTAGTTTAGTTTTTCAACATTTCTGGAGCTGGCTCACATCGTGGCAGGACCTGTAGCATCCAGTTCTCCCCTCCTGTGTAATCCGAACAGTCCGAGATGTTACACACAAAGTGGCTAATGCCGACGTAAATGTCAGGCTTTGGGGGCTACCAAAAGATAGAGCCGACACTTGCAATTTCTGCACTTCGCTAGAGATACTCAGGCTCTTTTTTATTTTTTCCTAGATACTGAAAAGCAAGGCTGCATACTAAATCCATATCTTTCCTAATGGCAAGTGTGAAGTACCCTTTTGAACAGAAACGCAGCTCTGTCATTCGCAGAGATGGTATTGGAAATGTTGCTGTTAAATAGGGCAGAAAGCTGAGGAGCTTTTTTTTTTCCAAAGAGAAAAACTTAGACAAAGTAGTCTGATACTCCACCGATGCACATGTGATTCTGCCTTTGAACACATGGCCAAATCCCATTTAGATGTAAATAAAAGGAGTCCTTCTATATGTGTTGAGTTAAAACAACCTGTTTCGAGAGCGCAGACCCCTCCCCTGCTCATGGTGTCCTTTAGATAATGACAGCTTTATAACCCATAATTCGTGTCTGTTTAGAGCTCCAGCTCCAAAAGCTCAGTGCCACTCCTTTACAAATGGCTTTTGGCACCGCGCGTCGTAAGTGGTATTTCACAGAAAATAGCAGTAAACATGAAGACACTGCTTTTTCAATCATTTTAACCTGTTTTGATTAAGCTAGGTCAACTTTGTTTAACAAAAATTCAGTTCTGTGCAACCAAGTCCACAAAAAAGTGCTTCTTTCTTCTGCGTTTTTTCCTTTTGGAAATGTGACTTCATTGTGGACTTTAAGATACTGTAAAGGAGATGTGATAATGAAGCGGGAAAGTCCCAGAAGCCAACGTCTTGCAGAGGCGTTGTAAATTTCTGCCTTGCAATCTGATTAAAATAGATAAAGGTCACAGCTTACCAACACAATCTCTTTATATTTGCATTAAAAACGGAAAGAGGTTCTGGAGAAAACAGAAAAACAAGCACTTTGTTGTTAAAAAAAAAAAAAACTCACTGAATTCAAACTGGTTTTTAGTCAATGGTGTAATTTTAACAAACACCTGACATTTCAAATCATTTTTTTAAGGTTTTGAATATCCTGCTAAGAAACAACGTGACTTCAGCCCTGCAGTCTGCCGACAACCACCATGCATGCAACAACATGTTTGTTCCAGGTGGTGATTCAGTCACCTGTGACTGTGTAACTCTGCACGTCCTTTGCTTTTATCTACATTTTCGGCACCATTGGGTTCAAAGAAGCACATCCTCACAGAACCACCTCACATCTATAAATACCCTGCATTTATATTTCATTTATTTCACTAGAGGCAAATCAAGGCAAGCATTTCTTCTCGCTAATGGATCCCACACAATGAGGCTGACTGGACATCAAAGTTGAGGAGAAAGAGCTTTGAAATGAAGCCATTAATATAATTCCGCTCTCACTGGTGCTGGACACACATTCGGAACACAACGGGACGATAAATTCAGATATTTTTGGCCATATGGAAAAACTTTTGGTCGCTGGCATTCTACAGCTGCCTTTCATGTCCAAAAAGTAAACTTGTCAAACGCTTTGGAATACGTTTCACAGACATGGGAGCCAGTGTCACAGGAAAACTTCAGTGACAATTGCATTATAGGAAACCGTAAAGCTTTTACAAAATGCTAATCCTGTAAGATTACAGCCTTCAGCTGATACAGTAACTGCACAAGCACAAACACAACAAATGTAAATCCAATACCAGCCGTAACACACCTAAGCAATAAAGACAACTTTACAAATGGCGAGGCTGTGTAATATGACTATAGTGGGGCGACTTGTCTGCGTATCCATATCCCAACAATAGATGTGACTGCAGATACCAATGTACTTTATATTCAGCATTTTAACAAAAGGGTTTAGAGCAGCAGTTCTCCTTTAGGGCATCACAGAAAAATGGATACGAGGTAAAGTGAAACACCATAATGAATATTATCATTACATTTACTCTTGAGGCATTTGGCAACTGTTCTAATCCCCAGTGATTTACAATAAGAGACAGGCAGTGGTTCAGTTTCTAGCTCAAGGACACTTCAGCAGGACACACAGCTGATGTTGCATGTTAGAAACACTGTAGGAGAAATGTGTCAAGGCAAAGCTGCTGCTTCAAACTTCAAAACAAACCACAAGTTAACACTGAAATCCAAGCACATTCTGGGAGGGTTTTTTTTTTGGTTTTGCTTTTTGCTCTTGTGACACTTTTATTTACTTTAGGGTGATTTTTCACTGCAGTATAAAGTCCTGTACCTCCATGGAAACGAAGGTGCTACAGTAGAAGGACAAACAACACAAAAATGTCTTTTGTGCAGTATAACACAGTTAGAAAACCATAAGTCTAAATTTCTTTAAATATTTTCAAGTGCCCACAGATGTTACCAATACCCGAAAAAGGGTGGCTCTTCATATTATAGATAATTAACTTTACATTTTAAATAGTTCTTGTACTTGTCTCCTCTTTGCTCTGTGTAAAACACAACCGCCAATTCTGCTGAAAAGTCCCTGAATTTCTGTTACATGACTGTTGGTGACAGCTGAGTAACTTGTGGTTTTTCGGTTCCACTGTGTAGCGCAGAATTTTTGTGTTTTTACGGGATGTGTTCTGATGAAACCCTTTATTTTTGATGAATTGGCAGGTCACAGATGAGTAGTTTAAGGAGCTGTGGGAAAGTTGGAAAATCTTCTGTTTTTCCAGTGTTGTCTCTGATAAATGGTGTTACATTGGTGATCTTTTTTTTTTAAATATAAAAGTCATCTTAAACATGCAGATGGGTTCAGAAGGTTAAATTGAAAGCTAGAATTACATTTTAAGCTATTTCAATCAATCAATCAATCATTCAATCAAACTTTATTTATATAGCACTTTTCATACAAAAAAAAAGCAACTCAAAGTGCTTCCCAAAATAAAAACCACACACAAAACACACTTGATTAATACATTTTCAATCGACACAAATTGACAGAAACTGCTGAGGGCTTTAAAGTACATTTCAATCTTGCATTATTTCCTATCGACAGGAATTACAAACATTAAAACAAGGCCAAAGAGGTGTCAAGAGTGGCGCTGTAATCTGATTTTGGGTTGGGCCTTTAAGTCAAGTCAAGCCTCTTCTCTATGGAAAACAGCCCTGTCAGGACCTGTGTGGAGGGCCCCCTCTTTGTGTCACTGTCATTTAGCATCTGCACTGGCCTGTCAAACAGAATGCCACCCTCACACTGGCTGCTAGCCCCAGTACGAGACAGGATGCTGAACAAAGGCCCCGGGATGATAGATGATGTTATACAACAGCCAGTGTTTTTGTCACTGAACTGGGAGGGGCAGCGAGGGAGGGGGGGAGACATCTATTGATGGATATGATTCTGAAAATATGCGAGATAAAGCCGTCAGAAGAGCTAGGCAGGTAAAAGGAAACAGGGAACTAACAATATCAGCAAACATCTCAGGGACTCAGGTTAAGCAGTTATCTGTGAAATTTCTATTTATGTAAATGTCTGTTTTGCTCTTCTTAATCATTAATTTATGAAAACACAAAAAGGAATCCAGCCCTGGTCATGAAAGCTTTCACATTTGCAGGATTTCTAAACGCAGGGTTACTCCTGGGGAAGGAAAAAAAAACATTCCACAGCAGAGAAAGTGGTGCAGTTTAATTTAGCAAAAGCCGAAAACAATAGCTGAGAATAAACAGAATCATAGCACGAGCAGCACTGTGACTGAGCACACAAAGGGAAGGCCGATGCCTAAACAGATCAACTATATCAACAGAAAATCCAAAGAAACAGATGCTACAGAGCTGAAAACGCTGTTCGCCTGCAAAGGAAACTCAGCTAAAAGTCGAAAAATCATCGTAGTAATGACTGAGGAAAAAAAAACACAGGTGTATTTTAGCACGAGCATGAAAATAGCGCCACGTCCCCTGCTGCGAGACAAGAAAACAGTCACAAACACGTTCTCGTTAGCACTGTTCGCGTTCTGCCACACCCTCCGACACCAGGCCCCCCCTGGATGTGTTTCTGTGAGCTGAGCGTTAAACTACTGTGTCTTCTTTGGCGAGCTGCAGCACCCAGAGGGTTCATGTGTGAGTCATGGCCACTGGCCGGCCTGATGCACAATGACAGACCAGGCCTTGGGCAGACAGAACAAATGCCATCACGCCACACTCGGCTCACAGCGCCGCAGCACAGAACACAGCCATTAGCTATCTAAGTAGGCAGCTGTGACTTAGGAGATGCATTCAAAAGAGGGAATTGGCATTTTACCTCACAAACGCATCACTGGGAACTGAGAGACATGATAAGCATATAATAGACTTAACAAGAATCTAACTGAGGCAACACCAGCTTGCAAAACTCCACATTGTGTTTTGTGACAATACAAGGCCCAGAGACAACCTTGATGTCCTTTACAAGGTATCAAACCCATTCTCGAATGAGCTACACGTGCCAAAACTACTTGCTTTTTCTTTTTCTTTTAAAACAAAAAAAGAATAGTTATTCACCCTGCTGTTAGCAAATGCAGACAAAAGCAACACGCTGCCAGGAGCAAATATAATAGAAAATCTCTCTGGCATACTGATGTAAAACAACTGGCCTTACTCAAATACAGTCTGTCACAAGCAATACCATCTGAGTTACAATGTGAATGTCACAGATCAGTGAAGGAGAAGGAACAGCGTATTTCTTACCAAAACGTACGTAAGTCACCCCTTGTGTATTGTGTTGCAATCTAAGGAAGACAGAGTGAACATATGCTGCTAAATGAATGTGCTGAAGTTGTAGCAGAAAAGGAAAATAAGCCTCCAAAAAAACAAACCCCAAGTTTTGACACAGAGTAATAACACAGATACAGTATCTGAAGCAGATTCAAGGTGTTCTGTGATTCCTCCCTGGCTGCAGTGGTATTTTGTTGTTGTCAACTTGCACAACTCGGCCCTCGAGACACTGAGCAGAATTCGGGGGCTGTTTAATGAGCTTCAGTCAAAACCAAAGGAAAAAATATCTAAAGTGTTTCGTGACCACTTAACTTTTTTTTTCTTTCCACCAATAAAATTCTTCACTTTTTCCTGATTTCCCAACTTAGCTCACTTTCTGCTCTTTCCTGCATATAAACTTGACATTTAGGCTGTAACAGATTCCATCTTGAAGAGATCCCTTTTTACATCCCCACAAACGGACGCTGCACTCAGTGTGAAAGGCAGAGGTCAAAGAGCAGCAACAAAAGGAAGCCAAGTGTACTTTGAGTGTGACACACCTGGCAACAGTGTGACAGACCTCTAGATGAGTGTGATTAACCCTGTGGCCTGCTAGCTTTGTTTTCTTCTGGCAGCATCTGCTCCAGTGAAGCAGCACAGGCTGCAGGAGTTAATGTACCAGTGAAGAAAGCAGGCCAGCTGCAATCTTTGAAGGTCCAGGAGGGAGGATATGTGACTTCTGTGAGGCTAAGACACCGCGAGAAAGGCGACACAAGATGGATCTGCCTTTCCTCGGATCACCTTTGCCTGTGCCTGACTCAAAATGACAGCGAGACACTTGTGTCAACATGTCAACCACGAGGGCTGCAGCTTGTAAATAAGACATTAACCTCTGTGTTTACGACATCACAATGTGTTTTTTTCATCGCAAAGTGCTTTTCCATGGCAGGACGGCACCACAGTAGCGCACGGCTCTCGGTGAGGGATGGGCGGGGGCGGAGAGGCAAAGAGTAATAAAGCGTGTCAGTTCCTTTCTAGGGATAAAAAATATTAAATCTTTCCATTTTCAGAGAGAGGGTCCATTTTCATTTTTCACCGGTTCCTGCGCCTCTCGAACTTGACTTGAGGGGATGTAGGGAAAAAAATGTTTCTGTCTGGGATATTTGTGCCAAGGAGATCAATCAAATTAGCTATAAGCGCTGAGATAAGTCGCCTTCTCATTATGTGGAGGGGAGCTGCACTCTGATGCTGCGGAGTGCACTTACTCGTGCACACAATGAGGTCAGCACGTGACCCCCCTCCAGCGCTGGGGACAAACACATCCCTTCTGCAGAGCTCTGGGCAAAGCATTAAGAACCATCTGACTGAATCCTTAACATGTTACCGTCCTGACACATCCGCGCTGGAAACACAAGAGCGCTGCGTGTTGCTAAAAATACCCTTACACATGCAAGCCTGCTCTGGAGGATTGGTATAGTATAGTAGTGCCTCGCCGGTGTGTGTGAAACAGCATTGCAGGAAAGAGAAGACTCCATTGTAATGCATGAGTTGCGGTCATGCAGCCTGAGCTCATTCATTCGCTCGGACATATTCCCTTCCTCCGATATTTAAAACATATAATAGAAGGAGGAGCAAGAGTAAACAGCTTTGCACGAGTAAATCACAAAGTGAGTCTGCCTGCGGAAAGGTTACACATTTCTAATTGGATTCTTTTGATTCATCTTCGTGGGATTTTTCCCTCCTCGCCCTTTGATTTATAGCACATCAGCTGGCTCTTGAGTTTTGAAGCCGTGTTGATTCATATGAGGCTGACAACTCCTGACAGTCTCCTATAAATATTAATCGTAAATCTAAGGTTCAAGTCATGGCGGTGAATAATCTGAAAGACAAAACCAGTTACGAATATTAATTAAGTCAATTTAATTAACCCTGTGAATTAACTAGTAGAGGAAGTCTTCCTGTTACCTGAACAGGCGCATGTGGATTTTGACGTGTAACTTCAAGAGTTGCGTGAAATTGGCAACCGTCAGAATTAATTCTGCGTGCAGCATTTAATTTTGAATCAAACCTCTGTTTAACTGGGGAAATCAGCTGAGAACTAAATTTGATTTTCAATGATGACTTGCCATTTGAAAAAAAAAGGAAAATCCAACCAGCAGGCTCCCTTGAACCTGTGGGAGCAGGGTTTAGACTCGGCAGAGATAAAGAAATAATCGACAATTACGTGGATTAAAATAAACTTGCATTGTCATGAAACAGTAATGCCTGTAATCCTCTCGTTATTCATGAAGTCTACTTTCACATCCACCTCATGACATTCAGTACTGTCTACATGATGAGCTAAACAAATGAGTCCACGCATGCAGCACAAAGGGCTTATTCATGCCTGGGAGATCCTGCTACCCATCCTTGAAATGCCTTTTAATTCAAAATATAACACAGCCGTTAATGGCAGCTTTCATCGGTTTCTTCCTCTTAAATTTTCCAAAGGCCTTTTCAAATTAAAAAAATAAATTGTCAAAGTGTGTGGGATGGCAAACCTCAAAAGGCGCACAGATAAGCATTTCATTCCTGGCTTTTGTTTATCTAGGAGGTAATTTTAAAAAGGATATCATTCATTATTTAAACTGGATTTGCAGAGTACAGACTCTTAGCTGAAATTAGTTTTGGAGACGCTCTTTGTGCCGACGTACCTTTGCACCAGGGATTACCTGGCAAGTGCTTAACTGTCATTCCCATATTTAAAAGGAGATCCTCCACAATGGGCCCATAATGTTACTCTGTCATATATATGACGACTATTTCATGCAGTGCTCTTTCATTGAATGCATAAACTGCTAATCAATCTGTTTATTTTTCCATAATGATACCACTCGCCTTCAGTTATTCAACAGCCCACTTTCTTTTAAATGCAGTCCAACTATGACCATCTTCACAGCCAGCTGTACTTATCCAGTTCCTCCCACTGCGGTTGTTACAATCATTTATTCTCATCTTGTGGTGATCGGAGATGTCTAATTTTGCTTTGGAAAACACGTCGGAAAATTGTACATTGACGGCGTTTATTTGGGCAAAGTGACGATAACTGCGAGTCAAAGGGCAACGTTTTCATGATTTAAAGTTAATGTACTGCAAAGGAATTATGAAAATGACAAGCAAACCATTAGGATGTGCAAACAGCTAAAGGAAACACTGCAGATGTTATGAGGTGAGATTGTTTCCTTGTTGTTAACTTCTACAGTGGCTTGCAGGTCTGTGATTCATGCAATTATTTTACAAAATATTACTTTTTGTGCAAGTGTACCTCAGATAATGTCCTGTTTTTAGCACGAGCACCGACATTAGCTGATTGTTCATAAGCAAGAGAAAACACTCTGGACCGGGGTTCTCCACCTTGACGCGAGTGTCTTCGTGTTTACCACAAGTTATGTAAGTTAAGGGAGGGCGAGTCCATTATTCTGCACAGTCAAATGAAACAAACGACAATGTCTTAATCTCTGTGTTAAGCAGTTGTTCTCAGACGGCACCGGGTCTCCACTTGACGAATTCATCGAGCTTGGAGCGTGAAAAGCAGTTGTGGATGTCAAGATTCCCTCGACACTCATTCACCGATGATCAATTTCCCATCCTCCATCCTCTGGCCTGCCCTCGAACATCAGCATCAATCCAACACAAGTAAATACAGTGAGTGGCTTAATGCATTTTCCTCTCCAGGGATTCTGTAGACCAGAATGGCATCAGGAGGGTAAATAAATAAATAAATATTTTGTTGAGTGCTGGAGTGGATTGCATTCTCCTGAATAGCGAACCAACCTCTCTGTACCTCCCTCCCGCTGTCCATAAAGAAGTAGTGACATTCTCTTTTTGTGTAGCCTTTTGAGCATAAACAGCCTCGGACATGGCTGCAGAGCAGAGGCCCACAGTTGGATGGCACTAAAAGTAGCGATAAAGCTCAGGTCAAGTAAGGAGAAGAGGCAGGTGTCGCTTGTTCAACAAATCAAAAGGCGCCACTGTCAAGTCAGCATGTGCACTTGAGGAGGGCTGCTTTAGCATGGCCTCCAAATGAAAAGCACTTCAGCTAAACAAGTCCATCCACAGCGCCCTGCCATGACACAATCCTTCGCAAAGAGAGTTCATTTCCCATCACTGTGCCACTTCGTGTTGAGCTATAAATGCGCTGCCCCTTTGGCAAGGACAAACAAAACGACTTTCAACTCAGCTTAAGGGGCAAATGTTGGCTGGGTGAAATTTTACTTGGTCACTCTTTCACAGCATAACATCATACGATTTGATTAATCTCTCCGAGCACATAATCTAGTGTGCTGCCCACAGAGCACAGTGGTTCTCACCCCACCTCTGCACAGCAGCAGCTGGATAAGCTGCGATAGGACGAAGGGCACGGCAGCAAATACAACACATCCAGCACTCGGCATCATGACCTTGACTGGAGAGCCGGCTGACAGACGCTCTCTCTGTCTCTTCACACTGCTGAAAAGGGGCCTGTTCCAATTACAGGCACTGGGCACATTGTCTTGTTAACTTCGGCTCCGACTGTACATTTGGGCAGCTCAGAGATCAAGCGCTCGCTGAAGTTTAAATTGACAGAGCTACCTTTTCCGCTGTCACAGCCTCCTGTGTTACTCTGTCAGCGGCGGGTGACGGAGGAGCAAAATAAGCTGTCTGCGACATCTATGCAGATAGTGACGGCATCAAAGTCGTCGGATTCTGACAGCCTTCGTAGGAGGTCTGCGTCTTGTTAGGCAATCTAGTCGGAAGACACTGCAACTGCGACACCACAATGGAGTAGAAATTCTCGGTGGAGGTGTGCACCTGCTGTCGTACTTTAGCCTGTGTGCAGTGACATATTGACTACATTATTAGTCGCATAAACATCTACTAAAGCTCTGGTAGCCTGAAGCAACACCGTTAGTAGACAAAATGCTCAAAAGTCATTTAACAAAAACAAACATTCACCAGTTTGATCATCTTAAATTAGAGAGTTTGCTGCTTTGCTCATGTAATTGTTAACTAACCATTGTTGGATCTTGGAGTGTTGGTCGAAAACAACAATCTGAAGACGCCAAAAATGGGCATTTCTCATTATTCTTCCATTTGATTGATCCAACGTTCACACTGGCCAATAATTAGACCAATAATTTCCCACAGCCCTAAATTTCCTAATTAAATAATATTAAACATGTCAGGTTCTGCGTCAGTCTGATAGAATCCAGTGGATTAGCTCTGAACTTGAAAGTGGCTCAGCGACACAGACAAGACAGGAGCTGCATTTGATCCAAACCCAACCAGATTACTAATGAGGTATTGACCTATAAATGGCACTTCAGAAATGACAGCTACCAATATTGACCTTTAAAAGGGGAGTAAATATACAGAGTCTTTCCCAAAGCTCAGCACTATTCATGTGCCAGAGGTCAATACCAAGACTCCATTAGAGATGTTTAGGTAAAACATTCTCCTGGAATAAAAAATAAATAAATTAAAAGCCACATTTGAGCTATTTGTCCAAATGATGCTGTGGAGCAGACGTGGAATATTTGAATGCTTAAACAATACACTCAAGGCGGGCTTGACGCAAGTGCAGCTGACAGACTGAGGAGCAAGAGGTGACCTAGCTGAGCAGACCACAGCTCTGAAATACGCCTGAGTGTTAATTGGAAACACAGCACAACTGCTTCCTCACTGAGGCGTGTCATTGGAAAGGAAATAAGCGGGAGCAGCAAAATATACAAAGGCATTCATAAGAATAAAAGAACATAGCTCAGTATCAGAGCAGGGAGATGAGATGACACTAAATACACATCCGACTGAGGCAATGCACTAATCTTAATACAGACAAATAGGCTTGTGTCTAAAAATTGTCCTCAAAGCAAAAACGAAATGTGTAATTTGTAGCATTCAGGGAATTCTTCTGTCCTTGGTACTCACAATCAACTTGAAAAAGTTTCATATGAATGCAGACAATAACACTATTTCACTTTTATTGTTGGAATTTCTCGCCTACTGGTGATATCAAATGAAAACTTGGATTCCAATTACTATACTACATGTTTCGAGCTAAATTGTGGGATCGACATGCTCTGTTGCTCTTAGGTTTAACTGAACCTCGCAGGTCTCATTAGAAGAAGATGAATCAGCCATCCTGAAGAGCTGATTTTGTCGAGATTTGCGTTCAGCGTGTTTAAAAAAAAGCACCGGCTGAAGCTGGGTTGCGTGTATCACACAGGTGTGGCTGCTGCACTGTCAAGAAGTGCCTCCTGATACAGTTCTGGTGCCCCTATGACTGTTCAGCACTCTACCCCCATTCCCTGACCTCTATTTCCCTGTTGGTCAGTCCACAGCAAATCCGAAAAGCCTCCCAGCATCTCCATGGCGACGGGCCTCAGTTGAGCAGATGGCCTCAGTGTGCCGCGCGGCAATTAAAGAGGGAGCGACGAGCGGGGAAAAGAAAGTGGGTCAGGATCGGGGGGGTTGGAAGCAGGGCCGACAACGTGAAGCTGCCTCTGCCTCGGGCCTGCGCGCAGACGTATGCATTTGCAGCCACGCGCGCAGAGTTCATGCATCGGTGCACCGCTTCCCGGGTCTTCCGAGCAAAAACAAATACCCACCCCATGCCAGTCACAAAGCATCAGCAGTGTGAGAATGAAAAGAAAAGGAAGCACGCAGCCAACTGCCCCCTGAATCTGGTCAGAGAAACTTCCTGCAGGAATTACACAGGCAAATCCCACGACCAAATCAATGGGATTAACCCTTTAAATCTCATATAACGACAGACAGAATCACCCCCGTTATTTGGATTACTTCCTCAGGAGCACCACTCACTCTGGCAGGAACTGCCTCCTTTATTTCCAGCTTAACCAAAAATTTCACAAACAGCAGGGATGAAACACACCCTTGGCGATGTGAGGCAAATCCAATCAGTTTCATCCCTCGACTACTTTCATCGCATATTGAGCAGCCCATTGAAACATGAACTTCCGTTTCATCTCCACTTGGACCCACATGTTGCAAAAGATCTGATTGAGCTCCTGAATCACTCATTACTCAAATTAAGGAAAGCTTTAATTAAACTAATCTGCCAGACAATATGATCTTTAGCACATTATGGAGCTTTTAATTGAATTTACTTGGTAATATTGTCACAGTTATGCAACGAGTGATGCACTAGTTGGAAGACAGCTTTAATGGAGAATATGAGTTGGTTTCGGGAGGTCCACCGACTTCCCGCATAGAAACAAAAAAGGCCTAATGAGCTGGAAGAAATTGAATGAACTTTTATTTGCTCAAGCCTTTTCTTCCAGGGAGCAAGCCTGAAGTGTCTAAACAGAACTTCAGCCAAGAAACGCTATTTCAAGGCAAACTAGAATCACCCTTGGAACATAGCCTTATTGAGGAACAGCATGACCCGCTGCAAACCCCCATCCCCCACAGGGCCTGCATGTAAATCTTAATTCTCTAGTTACCCTTTTTCCTCTTTGCATTTAAGCGCTTATTTTCCCTTGCAAGTTTTTTTTTCTTTCTTTTTTTTTTGCTAGAGTCCATTCTGCAGAAGAATTTAAAACTCGGAAACCTGAAGGGTATGAGTCTGCAGGCTGTAGGAGGAAAGGTATTTTAAGGGTTTCACTGCGGTATTAAACAGCCTCTATATCAAGTTTCTCATTCCAACATTTGTTCCTCTTTAGCTTCTATTTTCAGTTTCATAATGCTGACAAAGGAGGTACAGAGGGCCGGGAACAATCGCATGCCCCTGCATCCAGTTGAAATAAATATTTACGATGCTGTTGAAGTGGGGGAAGAAATTTGACTCAGATAAAGCCAGGAAAAGGCAGAGTTTGCTCTGATCTGCGAGACTATGAGCTATGCAAGTGCAGGGTCAGTGAGTGGGTGTTCTTGTAGCCACTTTTATCTGCATAACTTATCATCATATAAACGCTGTAACTCTTATGTTCGACAAGTGGGCGGGAGAAGGGGGAACCCTTGACCCCCCAACAACCTTCTGCTTCTCTGGCCTGACGTGACATTTGGCATCTTCACGGCTCGGCTGACAATTGCTGTGAACTACAAAATGGCCCTGCATGATTCCTGTACTGGTATCAAAGCCCTCTCCGGATTCCTGAATGGTTAATTTCCACTCGCAAACCTCATAGCCAAGCGAGACGTGTGCTGCCAGGGTGGTGGAGGCTCCCATGTGGAAACCCCTGGCAAAATTATTCGGCTCCAAGAGGTAAAGGGAGGAAGGAAGGGAAGAGAGGTGGGTTGGAGGTATTTTATATGCAACTATTCTGCATTAGGAATGATTAGCTGCAGGGGAAATAGTAAAAAGTAACCCAGACAAAATGTCAACGTCGACTGGTAGTCAGATTAAGGTCAACTATGACCTAAATCTTTCTCTAACCTTAACCAAGGTTTGTTTTTTTTTGGGAGGGGTTATGATTTTCCAGAACTGAACCATAACAGTTTTCTCATAACCAAAACTCTGAGGTTTTAGTTGCCATGCACTGCTTTAACCACAAACAAAAACAATGTCAAATGAATATTAGCAAAACTGGAACTGAAGTCATCATTTTGTCTGAAGGCTTTATACTCTTTAAAACTTCAAGCAAAACAGCTACAAATAAAATATGACCTAATAATGGAACCCGGCTAAATACTACCAAAGGAATGCAGTTACAAACTGCAGTGCATCGAACTGCAACAATAAATGATCTACTTTTATTTAGGTTTTACTTGCAGGTGTCTTCATTTAAAGGTGCAGTATGCGGTTCTAATCCAATGGGGGTTTTTTTTGTCAAACTCTGCATGTTTCTCTTCATTTGCTAGTTCTCTTTTCTGCAAAAATGGAGGGAAAGTTGGCAGTGGGAGCAAGACGGTTTTGAAGCTTATTTTTCTGAATTTTAATAGTTTATTGCTCAAAATCTTCTACTTACTGTCATATTTCAAAATAAAGTTTACTCTTCGACTGTAAAATATCCTCCTGCAGACTTGTCTTTATGGCAACTTAAAACGATTTCCATGTAATCTTGCACAATCTTGATGTAAAATAATCGAATATTGGCTCAAATGAATGTTTGAAAATGCTGATATCAAACTTAACCAGAGAATATATAGTCTCAAAGACACGAAAGGATTTCCTGACATCTGTTTCCAGCCAACCAGTCCCCAAAATAATGCATGAGGGATAATGTGTGCATTTTCTTTGATGGAACCCTCAGATGTGGATGGTATGCGCACATGTTGTTCATATAAGCTGCTCATAATAATTGTCAGGCGTGTAAAAGAGAACAAAACAAAATGCATGTCCGCGTTGTTTTCCCCCATTTTACTGGCATTAGATGTACTGTATTTGCGAGGTAGTGTACTGCATTTGGTGGAGTGACTGTACATTAGGCACAACGCTGCCTACAGCTTTGCTTTCATGCGTACGAGTAGAGAGTTTAGGTGCAGACGTCGAGTCAGTCTGTTAGAGCTCGAGATAAAGGGATAAACACAACCCCTTTAACTCGCTCTGGGGTGGGGCTGGTGGTTAGATTACTCACTTAACAACCCACCCACCTCTTTTTCACACACGTTTAAACTACGAAATCTGCTAATAGCCGCGTACCCTGCGATGGCAGCTGAAAAAGAGAGGCAGAAAGGAGGCAGAGGCCATTTGGCACACCTGACTTTCTGAAAACAATGCAACATCGCAGTGAAATTCAGCCAGGCTCAAAACTGGGGAATCGATAGCAGACTACATTAGTTGCTTTGGCATGGAACTTGCAAACAAAACGGGAGGATCAATGCCGAACTGCGGGCCACCTCTGTGTTTCTCTTTTTCACGGCAAAGTTAAACGGTGAACAGGCAACGTGAAGAGCTTCCACCATTTGCGTGCAGGTTGACCTCAATCTCGGCAATAATGACGAGCCCTGGGAAACCATGTGTCAGCTGTGACACGAGAGGAGAAATGAAAAGAAATGCTCGCACAGAAGCAATTGAAATCCTCTTGAATTGAGCAATTATCTATAAAGTCGATCAGAGGAGCCCATGCAAACAGAAATGAACAGACACAGAAGTACAAGCTGACCTGTTATCAGTCATATTTTGATAGTCTGTCTGCAAAGGACGAGGGCACTAAGGAGCTTTGCACCAAGCTGCAGCACACTGGGGGGCTTAGCTATATGTCAGGGAGAATAAATAAACCTGTGTTTGTGTTTTCCAAGCAGCCCCTCCATCCCTCGCAGCACCCCCACCCACCCCCACTTCACCCATTCCCATTTACAACCACGCTGTTGCTTTGAAGCACAGTCAGCTCCCGGAGAGATATCAGCGCGGAATATTAAATGAGTGAACACCATCACTCATTAAAAAGGGAAACATTTCATGAAACAAACCCCCTTTTGTATCAAGTGCTAACCAAGCTGACTCTCAGAGTGCACCGTTCTCAAAGGCGGAGCAGCGAGGAGAGGGAGAAGAGGGGAGAAGAAAGATGGAAGAGGAGGTGGCAAGTTTGGAAAAAAAAGTAAAAGAGAAAAACAATGTAAAAATCCAGCAGGAGATCTGTGAAAGAAAGCCTGAGCGGTGTGTCACAATGACGGAAATTACGATTATTCTCAACGTTTCCCACTATTAAGTTTTAGAAATGTTCGATATTTTCATTTAAATGAGTTCTCCAAGCCAATATTCCATCTTGCTTGACCCCATGGAGGTATTTATCAGCGGGTGGCGTGTGCAGAGGGTGAGCTGGAAGGCTTGTAATGGGATTGGCAGATATGGTTTTTCAAGGCGGACATTTTTAGTCAGAAGTTGGAGAGAGTTTGTGCAAATATACAGCGTCCTATGCTGGATGAGGTCATAAATTTTAAAAACTGTCAGCATTTTCATCAGAATTCGCTCTGAGCAGGATGGAAAACCCACCTATTCAGCAGTTAGTGTGTCAAAAAACAAGAAATTGCCAAAGGAACCAAGGAAAAAAAAAACAGCTCTTTTCAGTATACTTCAGGCTCCTTTGCTATGTTTCGAACTACTACAGCCCATGAAAAATACATAATATTTAAAGCTACTGCAATATTGCCGCTCATAAAGGCAAAGAACAACATCCGAATGACACTGTTGTCATCCAATTTACAGCCAGCTCTGGTCTAATGTGTCAGCCAACTGATATATTGGCTTGACCCAAGACAGTAAGAGGCAGAGCTGCAGGCCAGCTCTTGTCAACAGACTGCACCAGTCAGCACAAAATCATCTGAGTCAAACAGCAGAAAACATGGCAACGGCATCAACGAGTCCATCAAGTTTTTAAAAGGAGTTCTTCAAAACTAGTTCACAAAGAAGAGCTGCGAGAGAAACACACAACAAAACAGTTTGGTAACTGAGAATGCAGCGCATGTTTTGCCTGACAGTTTTTCCACGGCAGTTGTATCGAGTCAAAATTTAGCTTATTTTCCTATGTATCCTCACACTCAGCAGGCTGTTCCCAGACTGGTCTCTACTTGTTCTTAGCTCCTTAATGGAGGCACATCAGCCCAGCTGCCTGTTGTAAATTGACTTGTTCAGGGAGTCACACTGGGGGGTGGGGCGGGGGCTGCCCCGATCAGATCTGCTTTATTTTAAAGACACCCAGTCTTAGCAAGAAGACTAGGAATTATCCACTCCCTCAATCCCCCCCCCTGATCAGCCCATGACTAAATGCCCCAGTTGTAAACCTAGACACAATGAGCAAGGAACAGTATTCCCATATGGCTTCTTCTTTTAAACCAGTGAAGCAGAAAATACAACTCGACTGCGTAAGAAACATTAAAATGATGCATTAAAAGGCTGTGTTCCAATCACACAGCAGCTCAGAAAAACACAGCAATGTATAAGGTTCCAAAGAGAAATAAATATAATTTATCCTTATGTGAGCTGATTGATTACAGGTAGAAACTACAGTAACCAAGTACTCTGTGAGAAATAGCACAAAGACGTTCTACAAGCTATTGACAAGCCAAGATGGTGTCACAGGAAGACAGTGCAGACTGTCTGAATCTCTCCGACATATGAGATTATTTACTTTTTCGTCTGAGAAGATTTACATCAACTCAGGAAGCACAATAAGCCTTTCCTAAGATGCTGGAGCTGCAATCTGACAATAGGCAAAGGAAAATATGGAACAAGTGTTGTTAGTCAATTCCATTCGCATTCTCAAGAGCAGAGCAGGAATTTAACCATTTAATCCCTTGACAAGGATCAGCTAAATAGAGAGAAAAAGACTCGACAGATTAATGCCAAATCAGAAAGGCTCAGGGCTAGATTTGATCCTTTTTATTGATTTCCTTTTCTCTTACTTTGCTGATACCGCGATCTGAGTTGAAACAGAGAGGAATTTCAACGATTTAAAAGCATAAAATTGCAGCTGCAGCCTGCTGATAAATGTGTTTTCCATCCTGATCCAATATGGTGACTGTCTGGTGTGAAGACAGCAAAGGAGGAAGAGAGGACACCTGACAGACACACTGCACACCAGAATAATAACCTCATGAAAACACTGCATATGATACTGAACTGCATGTTCCTACAAACAAGATATCTGGCAACCTTAGACTGCTTGTGTCTGGGACAAACATTACTTGTGATATTTGACTAAACTTCCCTCTCCTCTAAAATAGCTTCATTCAGCGACGGGGGATCAGATCCAAACCATTTCATCATCACAGAGACATGCACACAAGCTGTAAGCTCCTCACTCGGGGCCTTGAAAGCATTCTTTCATTCCCTATCATGACTAAAATCCTGCATATAAACTACAGGCTCCAAACAATCGGAGGTGAACTTAATTTAACATTCATTCGGTCTTTAATACTATTTGTGCAGTCTTCCGCATGCAGAGAACACTCCATTTTGTTATAACCTTTCCATTATTTAGGTTCAGTGCTTATTGTCATGTTTTATTCATCTATTTTGCGATACGCAGCCTTTATGCAGAGACCACAGGGGCGGGAAAACGTGCATCATGAACTTGCAAAGAACAGAGAAATGTGCCTCTTGGATCAACTGGAGTTGTGTTTGGAACAAAAATCGCTTGTCTGAAGACAAATTAATGAAGGGCCACTCCATTTCCAGAATCATAGCAGACACACAGGGAAAAAAACATGTTACAGAAACATTTCACGCAGTGTTTGGAAGAAGGATTTGCTAAAGAGCTGACAGCAGAACCACAATGAGCTAAACGCTGAGCGAGATGAAGTCTGAGTGGCCAAGTGCCTCCATTAGTTCCTACGGCAAAAAGCTGAAGCTTAATCTCCTGTCAACTCCCCTCAAGCTCGTCTCCCAGGACTCGGAGCACTCTCTCCCATCCATCACCTCAGCGGGGACCAAAGGGAGACTCCCCGAAGGAATGAGGATCAAAGCAATTTGCATTCACACTCAGACCATCAAGGCCCAACAATCGCATAGTGACACCATGACCGTTTCATTATATCACAACTGTCATCCGAACGAAATGCAAAATGCCACGGACCGGCAATTACAGTTTTCTTCAAGAGGGAGAAAAAAGAAACGAACAAAGTCAAAAGTGCTAATTACCATGTTCCAAAGGCCAGCAGTATTCCTTTTCACAGCATATCAGAAGAAACACTTCCCTGCCCATTTCAGTGCTCAACATCAAGCATCTACTTCTACACTGTTTATGAATGTGGCTGCCATTGTCCCCCGACCCCCCGACTCCCCAATCAATCAATCAATCTGGCTGAAGTGCATGACATTTTAAACAGAAAAGTGGACTTCAATGTGCTTCAAATGAGGCTGAAAAACAAATGGAGCACAGCGGGTGAACGTTGGGCTCGAGTCGGAATTAGCCGCTGTGTTCTTGTGCATAGAAAGCAGGCAGTTAGCTGTGCAAGTAACCCCGTAAATACCTCAAACAATGAAGCTGTGTCAAAATGAAACATCTCGAGAGGCGTCACGTGAGCATCAGAGCAACAACAGTTAAAGGCCAGCGTCGCACAAACTAATGCAGCGGTGTTGTGATATTACCAGAGAAGCTAATGATTCCGGGGAAACTCTTCTGAGAGACTGCATGAGACGCCTGACAGTAGTGAACACCGGGGGTCTGCCGCAGGATGATTTCAGCTCACATGCTGCCAAGTTATTACAAAGATTATAATTCACAGCTACACAATTTCCAATCCCGAATAATGGTACATTAAAAGTTGATGCTCGCCCACCATTCACAGTTAATTTCCCAAATGTTAAATCCAACTAAGATGAGGAATTAGAGCAGGAAAATCTCCTTATCCCAGCGCTCACACTGATATCTATATGGGCTCATACAGCAGGAGCAGCAGCGGCAGCAACCGGAGGATGGAGCCAAGCCATAAACAACCACCTGGTTGCTAACTCAATTCACAGTCAATTAAATATCAGGCTGGAATACAGGAGAGACTGAGTGCTCATATAAGAACGCAGGAACAGAGCTGCTGTCATTATTCACAGATCCATTATTCTCAATGTTCCTTTTATTTGATAATCTATTTGGCGAGCGGTTCGGAATATTTCTCTGTTTATGAATTTGGCACTGTTGTGTTTTCCACAAATGGTTATTACCACGACACAAATGGTTTCCCCTTGTGGACGAGTGCAACAGGGTTTTTTGTTGTTTGGGTTTTTTTTTTTTGCTGTGACTTGCATTTGTTGAGGGCCTTCCCACTTGTTTGTGCTTTGGTAATGAGGGAAAAGTCTGGAACATGTTGTATATCAATTAAGCCATCAAAGGCAGTGGGCATTTATGGCGGCGCCCTTTAACCTCAGGGTGAAAAGACCAAATTCTTGTTTTTGCATGTCAAAAGAAAAAGGGTCCAAACAACTGCTGGAATAAAAAAAAAAAAAAGAATGAAAATCAAAGCCCTTCTGCTCGTGAAGATGTCTGAACACATTAATTATGTAGCAACTTTGGTTTGAAATAAATTACAGCAATAAAAAAAGAAATAGGAACAAAGCGTACGTCTAATCACGCCTCAAAAACACCTCCTGCTTTAACTCAAATGAGACATTTCCAGGAAGCTTTAAGTGCAATTTTTTTGAGACATTTTCCACTCCCCTTGATTGAACAGCTTCAAAAGATTTCCAGCACGGATCCCAAGGGAACCAGTTAATCCTGATCTTCTCCACAACCAAAGGGATCATCTCAATATAAATCAGACAGGGCTTTTGATCAAAGTATTCAATCAGTCTTAAACACATGACGCCACAAGGACCCTCGCAGCGAACAAGGTCAACATCTTGGTTGTTCTTAAGCTCGAATGAGTTGGGGCGGGGGGTGGGGGGAAGCAGGATGTGCCAAAATATCCCACTAGAAAAGGCTTTATTAGCCTCATAAGGGATCACCAAAGTGAGATTACAGGGAGTAAACATGTCCAGGCTGCAGAGAAGGAACAAGGACATCAGTGGCCATCAAGACACGAGCTGACATTTCACCACCACACTTGACCCTCGTCCATTTCTTCCCTAAGACGGGGGCGCCAGACAGAATTTAGCAGATGTAAACAAACCAGTAAACTTCCAGCTAAGCCTCAAAATCCCTCTGCATGATGGGCCACAAGCATGCACGCACATGCGCAAATACATGCTGTGGGGGCTTGTTTTGTTTTCCAATTTAAGGACTGTCAATGTAACCAGGGTGAATGCAGATTTCCAATATTTTTGTTAAGCGTGTGTTTAAATAATTAGGCCTACATGGGGGAGCTTTAACGCCAGGATGATCAATGTCAAAGCATCAATGCATTCATTCACTCATCAACCAGTGACACCAACATACACACTCAAAAACTGTCCTTTAAAAGCTACAGAGTTAAATGTCATCACATCCTGAACCACTCATCTGCAGAAAAAAACTCATTACTGCAACAAAACTAAATATGTGAGGCCTAATCAGCCCTGGATTTCAACTGAATTATCATTTCACTATTCAGCTAACTGGCAGCAGCTCAGGATAACATGTTTCAATTATCATCCCGGTGCACTTTGTGTCTCTGAGTTGCCATTACAATGAAATATTGGGGAAAACTTGAAGGCTGCATTTGGCCTACATGGCTCGCACATATCGCCATCTGCCTGCTGCCCGGGTAAGTTCATTATTTGGCAGCCAAATAAGTATTCTGCAGCCGTTTTTTAAGAAGGGGGCTGAATTCAGAGACAGAAGAAAACACTTTACCAGTTTCCTCTCTACTCTTTTTTGCGCATGTTGTTTGCAAAAACACAAGTGTGCCATCAAACCGACCCACATTTACGCATTAATCAAGTGTCTGTCATTACGGATCCTCATGCAGCACACACACACACACACACACACACACACACACATACACATACAGAGCAGGGAGGTCTGGATGGAATACACAGATGATTCTCTTGTTTCTGCGGCTTACCTTGAATATGCATCGCCAACAGGAGCACCCATATCCCCACACACAGCGCCATGGCACCTCAACTATCCGGATCGCGTCTGATAACCTGAGAGTGGATGGACAGGGCTCACTCGAGACGACAAAGACCACGCATGCAACTTCTGCAAAAAAAATCCCACTTCGGACCCAAACTAGTCGAGCTCTCTCACTGAGACTTTCGCAAAACTAGAGGATCGGCGGTGCGCTTCTCCGTGCCAAAGCATCAATTTTCACGTCTGCGGCGGTTCCCCCCCCCTTTTTTTCTGAGTTTGCACTAAAAGGAGAACCTGGCTGGGTTCCCCTTAAAACGAGATCCAAAGCGGCTGCAGCTTCGCCGTGTGGGTGATGAAGTGTTTGAGGGAACAGGACAGGAAAAACGGAGCGCTGGGTTCTCATCAAAGGAGCTCTTCCAGTTTAACCATGTAGCCTTTGTTGCTCCATCCACCGCAGCGGCTGCTCAACTCTCTCTCTCTCCCCCCTTCCAGGATTGTGGATCAGAGGTAGAGAAGTGGGCGGGAGGTCCTCGATCGATGCTGCGCTGGGAAGTTTCCAACACTTGGAGAGTTTCCTCAGAGGAAACGTCGCTTGCCAGAGGAAAAAAAAAATGACACTGCACCTTGAAGAGGTGATTCGTGCGCACCGTCCCTGTTTAGTTCCGTAAGTTCCCCGGTTCTTCTCCACCCTCGTGTGCAGCCGCTTCCAGCTGGAGGAATCAGCACAGCAGGCCGGTGAAGTTGTTGTAACTCTAGAAATGGTTGGGATGCGTCCCCCTTTTTTTCTCCCCCCTCTTTTTTTTCTCAGATAAAATACAGTGTAGCTTTATCCCGCTATGCGCACCGCCCCGCTGATCTGCCACCACAGTGTGCTGCTGACTATCGCTGACGCTTTGGGAGAGAGATCGGGATCGAGTGACGTTGTGCAAAAAGGGAGGAGCCTGGATTGTCCTGCAAGAAAGGCAAAAGCATCGCCTGCAACAACTACAGCAGCCCGGTAGCGTCCTGCAGCGAGGGACCCCTCAACTTTTCGCTTGCGCGTCAAGGTTCCCAACAATGGCACGTTTTGGAGCAGAAGGTGATATATTTGTGCGTAGATGCAAAAATAATTAGATCCGTCGAAGAGACTGCGTGTGGATGTGGGAAGAGGACGGCAGCGGAGTCTGAGCAGCCATGCTGGAGTGAAACAACTCAATTGTCAGACTGTTTAACATCCTTGGATCCAAATCAGGGTCCAACGACGCACAGAAACTTTGGCCACTTGATTTTATGTCTGCTGGGAAAAGAACCAAATAAATAAGGCAGATCCAGACTGGTATACTGAAGACTGAACTCCACTTTCAGAGTCAATGTTATTGTTGGCTTTCCTCCATTTTCTAGCAAAATAAAATAATCAAAAATAATTTACTCCATCAAATGGCATCATAATGAAATTAAATCTCTTAAATGGAATCTCATTAATGTCCATGGATCACATTTCCTGGCAGAGAAACCCGCAAACAAAACAGCTACATCAATTATAACACTGTTAGCTTTAAATGATTAAACAATTAAGACAGTGTAGTATATTTTTTTAGAAGCTGGGAACCAGCATCAAATTCCTCAGTGATGCCTGCAGCAAAATAAAAACCCCCAGACCTCATGCGAACCACAAAATAGCAAAATCACGGGCAGTGAAAGCTGAATTATGGCTCGGATAGTTATCCATACACACAGCATAACTCGCGGTGAGTTAAATTAAAAACAGAGGAAGTGACACTGGAGGAAGGATTTTCTTATGATGATATTGCAGGCAAAAATGACTCACTGTGTGTTTGTGTGCATGGGAGGAGGAGATCCATTTTACCTCCCGAGCCAACTGTGAGAGCTGACTAACCTCCCTTCACCCCCTTTTCCTTCCTCTTTTCACTCCCCGGCCAGCTCATCCTTTTGTCCAAGAGCGACCAAACAGGATCAGGCCTGTTCAAGCACCGGGCTGGCCGTGAATGGGGAGGATGGATGTGATAACACTTCCCTCTTGTGGACAGTACTTCTGCAGATAATTACAACAGACCAGGAGTAACATGCTTAACGTCATGGAACTCGATTCTCCGGGTTCGCATGTGGTCAGAATCCTCCATTTGGTCGTGATCTGTGCTCGGCGGCACAGAATTATCTGCTGAACAGCGAGAGAAATTACCTGGCATGACAAAAGAGCCAATTGGTTATTAAGGTCAGTGCAGTGGCAACATAAATCATACTGTATGCAATGGAAAACCCACACACAGCACAGCACTATCCTCTCCAGGTGAATGATGTGCAGTTAATAAACATGCCAAGAATCCTGTTAAAAGCAATAAGACTGGAGTAGCACATCCGTACTGGGGAGGCACACAGATAAACTCGAGACTTGACATTTTGTGTTGTCAAAGGAAAAACAAAAGGACTGCCGCTCGAAATTCTGCAGGCTTATCCCAAAAGTAATGGTTTTAACCAAATGTAATCTTGTCAACGGCATGTACTGCATAGTTTGCAGCTGAAATGTACTATTGTCTATTGACTCGGCACATGCTGAAAGTGGGAAATTCATCAAGATAGCAGGAGTATTTTCCAGGGGTTATGAATAAAATATACAGTATGAATTAACAATGTCAATTCGGCACTAGTTTTTATATTTGGAAGATAATCACTTTACTTCATAAACCTTGAAAGGTCAGAGCGGCAGCAGCCTGGAGGTGTTGAGGGATGGGAAGCAGTCTAAATCTGATAGACTTGGAATATTTAGGTATGGGGGGGGCATGAAATCATTTCTTGCAAGGACGACTACCTTAAACATGCCCTTGAGCAAGGCATTTATTTCCAGAGGTAGCTGCGCCAAGTGCGAGTTGAAACCGAGCTGACAAAAAGCCTCCATGCTTGGCCAAACTTCCCGTGACAGATAATGGGTAAAAAACTCCAGGTTTGCCCCTTGCCTTTGGTGTATTAACTCCGATGCCCCCTCCATCGAGCGGCCGAGGTGATTGATTTACAGGCGAGCTGATGAAATTTGATACACTTGTTCTGAACTACAGCTTGTGCCAGAGCTCAAGGCGAGTCCTGAGCCACTGTGAAGATTCGGGAGCTGTCCTGCATAATAATGTATATTCGGAGACGCATGAGAAAAAAAGTAGCGATGACTAAATTGTAGGTTAAGGAAAATGAAGATTCCTCTGATTAATAGATCAAATAAATGGTGATGATGCATCTCAGTGCAGAGAAAAAGCAACTGATGTTTTGCTGATGACAGTATTACAACAGTATTTAGAGATGAAAAGGCAGAGACACTGTTGCATGATTATTGCTTTAGAAGTTGTTGCATTTTGACACTTGTCTTTCACAACAAAAGCATAAACAGGCTTCAGGAATTACTGCCTCTAAAATATTAGTAGATTCTGCGATGTTTTTCTGTCATTATAAGATGCATCTGGTGACGTTCAGTGTCAGATTTTCAAAAATGATCTCCCCTATGGGATTTAAAGTCCCTTATTTGCAATTTTATGAACCAAAATTGAGGCAAAACCCAAAATATTTACAACCCAAAAAGCTCAATGGTGACAAATCTATACAGAAAAACAACCCAATTCATTTAAATTATATCATATATCAATAACTGTGACACAGGGTGTGACTCCGATCCGCTTCAGTTCCACATTCTGTCATCACCTTGGCTCATGATGCAAACTCTTGATTTATAGAACGTGACGTCTGTCGTATTGGTGGTGACTTAATGTAAGCTCTCGCAAACCTGCATTTGAGAGCACAAAAACATTATGGCAGAATTTTGGCAAAGTGCTGATGAGCAAAACAGAATCAGCAGGCCAGGATAGCATGAAATCTGCATTGGGCTCGACCCAAGTTTGCCTCCCTGGAGAGCAGACGAGTCTTTTGATCCAAAAACTGAGAGTTTCCCTGCCCTGAAAAACATCCGATAGAGAAATCCCTTCCCTGTCGACGCCATCTCAACAAAGACAAACCTACAATGTGAAATTAGACTTGACGTGGATCTCTTAACATACAGAATCCTTGCAGTGTACAATATTTTAACAGGCAGGCAGCCGAATACAACATAGTAACACTTGGAGACAACAAAGACTGGCTGCTTTTAACTGATTCTGTTAGCATTAACTACCATGGAATTATTTTGTCATTATTAAATGGCTGACCATTTTAAAATGGATTTCCTGATACAGTAGATGGCAATTCTCTTACCAAACATTCTTCAAGTAGACGGCTGATTAAATCTCCCAACACTTGACAGACAGGAACACAGATGGTTATAAATAATTTGTAAATGGGGAAACTTAAAGTCAGCAGCTCCCAGAAATCTCTGCTACTCATTGCGCCCAAAGATGGACCCAACCGAGCCATATCCTAACATTTGACTAAAAATACAAAAGAAGAATTTGCTATGTGTGAACTTAAAGCAGTAGACATACTGGACATATCAGAAGAGCACACCAACAGCAAATGGGAAAAACCCGAGTCTAATGGAGGAGAAAGTCCACCAGACTGCAGTGAGGCAGCTAATCTACTTTACAGCGAGCGGAAAAAGGTCTTATCTTATACAAGGTGGTTAAACCTTACTGTGTTTTTATTGACAGTGTATTATCTTTTTCTTCCGGTACAAATCGACGGAACAGAAAGTGGCTCTCTGGGCATTACCAACGCGTACTCGGAAATCACTAGGAGAAGAAAATGGGAAGTGTTGGAGGAGTTTAACTCTCACTAGATCCTGGGAGAAGCCCAGAAAATGTCAGATGAGAAGTGATCCGACCAGGTTTCCCCATTTGTTAACCCAGAATTGGACAAATTGGGGAAAAAATACCCCTGTGGCCAAAGATAAAATGTTTAAAAAAAATAGTTTATTAGGTCTCTAATGCTGTATTTTAAATACACAACTGTTACAAGGGGGGATCAGAGAACCCATGCGCAGACACAGGACAGACAGACTTGTGATAGAAAACTGAGGGTTTAATTCAGGAAACGAAACCAATAAGGAGTACAGACAACTAAAACAAAGCTTTCTAAGAAAGCATACAAAAACACCTTACAAAAACTCAAACCAAACAATAAAAGGGGAATCTAAGGAGAACTTAACTTACTGACTAAACACCGAAACCAGACAAAACTGAAGGCAACACAGAAGAAGAACTAAACTCTGGGGAAAGCAAGACAAATACAACAACTAGCGCACAACAAAAATCAACTAAAACTCAAAACTAAATCCAAGGGCAAAATCAAGAACACCACACAAAAACAACTAACATAAAACACGCAAACATATTAAACTCAAAACACCCATGACAGAAATAAGGAGAAGTTAACAAACTAAAGCAACAGAAACAGCATAACCCAAAATACAAAACTTGACTGGAATCGACAGGAACTGGACGACAAGTAATAGTTAAAGCTCGGGGAAGGCAGGTGAAAGACAAAGCAGAGACAGACTGGGAGCCGGGGTTGAATGATATTATGGTCTGGCAGAGTTTTGGTGAAAGAACCGGGCTTTTATTGAAGGTGGTGATTACTGGCAGGTGAGTGGTTGTTCGCAGCTGTCCAGAATGAGGGTAATCAGGGTGCAGGCCGAGCAGGAATGAAAGTGAGGGAAGGCAGGGCTGAGTGAGAGAGAGAGGTGGAAAGCAAAGCTGAGAGGAGGAGAGAGAGAAAGGGAGAAGAGGAAGAAAGAGGGAGACAGACAGGGCTGAAGCCGAGACCATGACACTGACACCTGACCTAAGCTCATATCGTTCACTTTAATTAGATAGATATGCAAACAGAAAACACGTGGATTCTAGCGTTGCTTCCACATTTAATGAAATAACTTGAACTGTCCTACACAGGATAAGGAATTTTATAATAATGTGCAATTTATTGGAGGCAAATTTAATTTTTAACTTGGTTTTCCAGCTGACTGGAGACATAACATGTTAACAGCTAAGACTATGGCCGATAATTCTTGACATTTAAGTATAATTTCAGTAATAATACACCACCTTTAAATAGTGCACATACTTACTGGACAATTACTTCTCTATAATATCTCTTTAAGAAAGGTAAAATCTATAAATATCACTGTATTAGCTTCTCTTAAAGCATGCAAACATTAAATAATCAATGCAAACTAAAACTGACAGTGAATTTAGCAGGGCAATGTCACCATTATCAATAATTAGTACATCTACCTGAATTATTTAAAGTTGAGCTGCGCACTGATATGCTTGCATGGGGTTAGATGAGGATGTAAGAAAAAAAACAGATTCTTAATAATGAGACAAAAACATGATATTACTGGATCTTTTTTATCAGAAGAATAGAAACAAGAAAGTATCTCCTAATCATAACAAAAGACCTTGTTACTGTGGGAAAAAAAACATGGTGATTTTTCTTTGTCAAAGCAAATGCAAGATGCTTCCATGCTGTTGCGTTTGTTGTTCTGTTGTGTTTTTTTTTAAAATAAGCAAAACACAAAAAATGATGGCAAAACCAAAGAAACACAAATAGCCTACAGCATTTCAAATTGTGTGCACTGAGCAGGTACTCAGTCTTTTATTTATGAGTCTTGATGTCTCAGTTGCAAGACAAGGAAAGATGGTGCTTTGGTGAATTTGTGATGTGTGTGATGGAAAGAAAGACTTTGGATAATTCGTTCCTCCGGGGAACGTTCGGGAAAACGCCAACGTTTCCAGCCTAAATAGGAAATCAGTCTTTAACCAAGTGGGCAAAGTAACATAATATTATATATTAAGATAAGCAAACTAGGTTAGCTGCAGAATGCCAAGTGTCAAACACAAAGTAATATACTGGTTTCTGAATTCATAGTTTCATATTTAGTATCCAAACCTCCAAAAAATGACTTGTGAATTTAACTCAACCACAAGATTTCAGCTCATTTCTCCAGTACAAATTTGCCCCCACTAACATTCCCTATTGTATATATTTTCCCAATATTCAAGGCTGCACTAATCCCTTCACCCATGACTTGTCTGTCTCTGAGCTCCGGTTGAAGCTGTGCAGAAGTGTTGTGGTTGCATTATCTTTCCGAGCGTGGATCCAACAGCTACATCTCAGCACGAAGGCACTTTTGCAGTGGCAGCAGGATAAAAATCTCTGCTCTGAGGATAATGAGATGGATCACATGCATGGCAGCACTTGCTAAGTTACATGGTTCTAACTATCTATCAGCGGTCTCATTTTCAAGCCACTTCAACCTCCTATAGCCCAGATAGGCTGTCTCCACTTTGACTGGCTGCCTTGTTAAAATGTGGATGTTTCTGCACAGCCACCAGACTTCCCCCCACATGAAAAATAAATTATCATTCTGAGGGTGCTATCAGGCATCCCTTAAATCACTCATGGTTTCATAATCACAGCACCTTCCTGATGGCAATAAGCCCCGTTTATTTCACTCATCGGCGCTAAAAATAGGTGAGGTTTAGCATAACTGCTACCTCCAAAGCTGTGAGTGGAAGGCAGGATCCTGTCATTGATGTCCATGTGTGCCAGCCAGGGATGATTTGCTTTCAATCCAATCATTTTAAATTGTAAATAGAAGCTGCCTCATTTGCTAATGGTCGAGTATTCATTCTGATATCTTCCTGGTTTGGTATGACAACCTTTTCATGCCAAAAGCCTTTCAATTTTTTTTTTTTGAATTTTTGAAGAATATCCACTTTCTCTTGAATTGATTGCTCAGTGGAGAACGGATTGAATCCAGCTTTTGTGGCAGCATTCAAATCTGCGGTTTAGCATGTGTCTCATAATTTTTTTTTTTTTTGCAGAAAATGTTCCAGGCCTGTCCTGTCTGATAAAAAAAAAAACTAATATAATTGACATCCTTCTTGCTCCTTTACAACAAGGATTTACTGTGCAGGAAAAACAACCCCTGTTATGCGTTAAGACTTCTTGTAGAGAATAAAAAAAAAAAAACCCTCTTCATTACCTCGACTTCGGGACACAACAGGAATATTTCAGGTCAATTTAAAAACCAGCTACGGCCCCCAAAACCACACCTCAGTATCTAGAGAGCTGATGCAAATATCTACAAGGTCAAAAAGCAGTGTGGGAGAAAAAAAAGAAACTTTCACAGTGTTGTCAAAGTACAGACTATATCAGCAATTTTTTTACAAAGTAATGATAGAAAAAGTATCGCTTTCTGCCAGGCTCTGAGGAGGACACCCGAAGGTGACACAGCTGCTCTGCTATCATGTTACTATCAGAGTCTCAATCCTCCCGTTGGGCTGCTTGATGATTCAGCGTTAGGTTAACCAAATTACTTGTTTATGTAATTATATTGTCTATCATCCACTGTGTCACCTACACCGGGATCATTAAACCCAAACCCCTCGTTGAGCAAACGGTTCCACAACACTGCACTCCCAATGTGCAGTTTGTAAATATCAAATATTACCTATTGTTAAAAAAAATAAGGTTTGTTTACTCCGATATTTATGACTGGTTTCTGTTTCTTTTGACTGCGAGCAATCGCGCACACTTGCATGCACGGACTGAATAAAACCAACAAAAGGGTGGTGACAGAGAAAGAAATGGATTTATAGGGAATGCTGTTTTTCCTCTGAGAATGTAAATTAATGCAAAGTAAATGTACAAAAACCTAGATTGGACATGTTGAAATGCTGACTGCATGATGCTTAGGCTATTCCCGACTATTGCCTGAGGCGGGTGATTTCATTTCTTTATTTCAAAGGACTACATCATTAAAAGTGCTCGCAGAGAGACACATGCTTTCTGTTGGTGCCTATTAACTTCTATTTATGTTTCATGATTTATTTACCAGCAGCGTATTTACATAAATTTATCAGGAAAGGAGTGACACGAAAGGCCACTCTTGGTTTTTCCTCATCGATTCAGAAAAACACTTAAAATAAGCTGGCAGTTCAGAAAATATGAGCAGAGTACGAAAATAAACTTTTATGACAGTCACCCAGAATTAAGTAGGGATTGAGACATACGCCACAGTGCTGACTCACGCTACACCTGGGGTTAATATGTCTTTTAAGTTCGAGGTTTCTTAATATGATTGAGTTGGATTACACTTTCGATTCAAGCTTTTTTTCTTATTAAACTGAATAACGTCTGGTAAAAAACTGCTGCTTGACTGCTGCCACATATATCAGTCACACTGGAGGTCGAAAGTATAACATCATACTTCATGTTGTTGTCATTTGGGATTTCTGTGAAGATAAAGTCATAAAGCACTGTCATCAGTGACATCGTAAGTTTCATCCTACACTGTAAAAACTGTATTTGGGCTACATTTAAAGTAAAATACTGTTTTGAATGAATCTCACATCTTTTTGCTTTGGAGTAAGATATTCTGATAACTTGAAATTAGACCTTTTCCCTCTAAACTGGTACTCTAATTTCGGCAAAAGAGCGAAAATGGGTTTACTGCTCTTTTAGCGTTGTGCATTTGATGTTTGATGTTTCTTCAAATATCTGTGCCGCAACTCAATCACCGTTTTCTTCGAGTAGGATTACAGATTAAAGACAGGAAAGAAACTCATGTCTAACTAGAATGCACTCAAACGAGATGCAGACCCACACCAGATGTCTTCCTAAACATGGCAGGTAGTCCTGCGACCTTGACCTTTGACTTTTTTACCCCAAAATTAATGGGTGACCAGGGTAGGTCAAGATGAACATCTGTACTGAGTTTGATTGTCCTTTCTGTCTTTTTATTGAGTTATGGTGCAGACATACACACCAACATAACCACATATATACATACAGACAGACAGACAGCAAGCAGTAAGTTCAAGGTCAGAGGTCTAGTTCAAGGCCAAGAGGTGCAATGTGGCAGTCCTACCCTTAGATATACTAAAGTTCATCATTGCAAGCTTAAATAGTCGATTATAAGGGGATTTTGCACTGAGTAGCCCTGCGACCTTGACCTTTGACCTTTTGACTCCAAAGTTAATGTATGACCAGGGTAGGTCAAGATGAACATCTGTGCCAAGTTTGATTATACTACCTCTATTTGTTGTCGAGTTATGGTGCGGACATAGCCACCCAAAGACAGACAGACGGCCGTGACCGCCCTACCCAAGGCCGACTCCGTCAGCGTGGGTAATGACATTTTGGGTAAAGCGAATACTTACGTTAGAAAAACTGCAAATTTCAAGCGGATTTTCTGTAAAATGAAGCTGCAGAAATGCTGACTGGAGAGAAAACCAATGATTTAAGTACATATAACTTAAACCAGTGACATTAATTTGCCCTGGATAAACTTATTTCAGTTGCATTTAATTTAAGTTGGTCCAAGAATTCTCTTTCTTAGTGTATAAACAGAATAGAATATCTTTATAACCATTGCGATTCCCAGTGAAATTGGTCAATGTCACGCTCATTTGGCTTATTTTTTCATTACTTAAGCAAAAACAAAATGTCTACTGGATGAAAGACATTCTTCCGTCAACCATCTATCTGTTGTAACAACACATAAAAACAAGTGTAAATGCTCCAAGTGTTACAGTGAATGCACTGCTTCTTTTGTGGTGTTTCAGAATTTTCATGTTTTTTTTTTTTTTACTAACACCTTTAAAAATCCTTTGAAATTCAGTCTTTTGTCCCTACAGTCCAGCCTATACAAGTTAAACTCCTTTAGCTAGAATGGAAATGATCTTTTGATCCCAAATATAACACTGAATATAATAGCACCGTTTAATATTTATACAACCACAAGCACATCATCAGTATACTTTCAGCCATTACTCACAACTTGCAGGAGAACAGATCTGAATACATGACACTGACAGATGAAAGAAAAAGCTGGATGGGTTGGCCTTGATGATTTTCAGATGGCCTGTTTTATACGATGTATTTCCACTTTAATGCTGCTGCAAGTGACCTTTTGCTCAGACCACATTTGAGTGCACATTGTAGTATTCTGTCTTTATTTTTGACCATGCACTGCTGCTACTTCCTTAGCACTTTTTTCTTTGTATTGCAGTTTCACATTTGCTTCTATTGCTAAAGACTAATCCCTTTCAAATTTGAATATATTTTATGAACTATGAAACTGTATGTGCATTATGTATACAATATATTTTCCTATTTTTCTATATGCTAGTTTAGAACCACATACTACCCAAAGAGCTTCAATAAAAAACAACCGAACTTGTCTTTTAGGCTTTTGAAGACATTTCATCTCCTGTCCAAAGGGTTTCCTGTAGAACTTTTTACTGAAGCTTTAAGATTTATCATGACCTGGATGACTGAGAATCTACACACACACACACACACACACACACACACACACACACAACTGACTATATTTAGATGTTTCGTATATGCCACCTAGAAACATACAGTGTTTGAAATTACCATAAAAGGTACCATTTTCTCTGTGCCTCTGCATTTACATGTTTTAGGCCAATTTACACCATTTCCTGCTCTTTGAGTCTCAAGCAGTAATGAAATTATGCTGTTTTAATGAGGCAATATGCATCTCCTATACCTGCATGACTTCAAAACAAAGTAAAATCTTCTTTGATTTGTCTCCATTTTCCAGAATAACACAATCAAGGTAGAAGAAGGTTGGTGTACTCCTAATCAATCAGTGTAGAATATAAGGGAATGACATGATTTGACTTTTTAGAGGAGACTGTATACTGATTCATACGTATAATAAGGGAGACAGACAACATCCGCACTCTATAAATACACTTTAATGCTTTTAACGGCGTGGCAGCAGACAGAAAGTAATTTCGCTGCTTGTGTTCTTGCAAATTTCAATGTAATATTCTACACTTCCATCAATATTAACAATTATAAAAGCCATCAGATGTGCGTCCAGATTCAATCAATGGCTCTTATGTTAAGCTTTCAGGAAATGCACTGCAGGCAGGAGACATATTTTATTCTGTCATTTCAGTGGGATTATTATCTGCCGTTGTCAGAAACTCAGCACATAAAGATTTAGCAATAGCACAATGGTAATTTATGCTCAGCGGTCCAAAACTTTTAAACCATAGTGTGGAAATTAACCTGTGCAGCATTTACTTTAGATAGAAAACACACTATGCAAGCATATCCTGTAGTTATTTAAAGTAGGGATGCACGATAATATCGGCATCCGATAATTATCGGTTAATTTCGGCAACTATGACTTCATTCCGATAATTCCGATAATTAAAAAATCAGCCGATAAAATGACCCGATAATAATAAAGACTTGGAATCTTGGTTTTTGCCGTGGTCTGTGTGTTGTGGATTGTGCTCATGCCTGACTCCTCAACCCCTCCCCTCCCCGATGGTACTGTTGTATGTGTGTGATGTCATAACACTGCATGGGCAGAGAAAAACAAGCAGGATGGCACTCACCAGTGTGGACTTTCTTTAACGTGTCTGAAGAAGTCGTTTCACCAGGACTGGTCCCGAATATTGGAATATCCGAATATTTGTTCGTTGTGGTGGTATCTGGATAATAATTTTGATACTAAAAAAGTTGTGTGCGACGGCAAACGCCACTGAGCGTTGCCGAGGCTGTAGTACGCCGCCGGACGCAGCCAAGCGTCGCCAAGGCTCTAGTACGCTGCTGAGGCTCTAGAACGCTTGTAGGGTTGGAGTAGCAATGTGTGGTTGTAGTAGCGGACCTGACAATTCTGGGGTCACGTTCCGGTGTGCCGCCGGGCGCAGCTGAGCGTCACAAAGGCTTTAGTACGCCACTGAGGCTCTAGAACGCCGAGGTGGTTGTAGTAGCAGACTTGCCAACTCCAGTGTTATACGCCGGTGCGTCACCGGGCACGGCGGAGCGTTACCAAGGCTCTAGTACGCTGCTGAGGCTCTAGAACGCCGCGGTGGGGGTAGTAGCGGACCTGACAACTCCGGTGTCACGCTCCTGTGCGCAATCGGTTGACATTATCGGTTATCGGCTGCAAGAAGTATAAAATTATCGATTATCAGAATCAGTTGAAATTGGCATTATAGTGCATCCTTAATTTAAAGCATAACACATGTACACCTTGCAAAGCTGTAACTGCAAAGAAAGCATAAGAAACATTCATTCAGCCATTTGAGAAAATTAAAACTGTACATTTCAAATTAACATGATAGAATATGCAGATGATGCTTGCAGATTCATAGATAACGGACCTGCACGTGCAATGATACACAAATCACAGCACTGCCCTTGCACATGTTGGCAAAGTCTGTAGAGTTAAACTGCTGAGCAAGATGGAGGAAAGAAGACCAAAGTGCTGCAAGGAAAGGGATTATATCTGGAGATCTTTAATTTCAGTCTTGGGCTTCAAAGGCCTGCACTCAGAAAATGAGAGAGTCGGTGAGTGACCAGTAGGCTATCAGCAAATGGGTGGGCAGTGACACAGGGCTCATCACGGGGACCATTCTGGAGGTGCACACAAGACAAAATTACTCTGTCTGTCTGAATAAATTCTAGCTGTAGGCAACAGTGAGTTCTATCATATATTTTATTATGGCTGAAGCATCAGAAAATAAGTCTTGGAAACTTATATGATTATCCTTTTTTTCATTCGCTATAAAACCTCAAAGAAAATTAAACATGTCTCTCATTGAGGTGTAAAAATGTCTAAATTTGCAGGAAAAAATACATTCTGTTTGACAGAGCAGAGATAGAAACCCGCTAGTATCTGGAAGCGCATCTTGTTTATTTTCTTATTATCACAATGGGGGACACGGAATCAACTCAAGATCAATCCTCTTTAACGCTTATGTGAGAGAAACATCTGGTTTTCAATTAGATATTTAGCGAGACAACAACAGGGGGCTACCTCAAAGTAGCGGAAGTGTTGCTGGGCCTGCAATAATGATGTGGCTAATGTGCCTATCGAGCGACACGTGGATGGAGAGCTCAGCCTGCTGCAGTATCTTAAGATAGCTCTGCACAGTCTGTTTCTTCTGATAAGGTGCAATCTGATTCAAAGAGATCAAGCATGCTGCAGGAATATAAGTCATCTAACAGAAAATAAACCCCTGTCAACAGCCACAGATTAATAAATCCACACCCTCAATCATAAAAAACATCATACTGTCATGTTGGTCTCATATTCCTGTTTGAAACTCCAACAGTGTGCCCGCCTATCTCTGCTGCGTTTTTGCCTGCATGAGTTTGAATAATACCCTCTGAGCATGCCAGGGGGTTATCAGCTTTCACCTCCTGGTAACAACCTGTCTTATAAAGTTGTTGTTGAAAAAGTGTTTTTTTTTTTTTTTTAGTCGAGGTAGCAACATTTGAGAATAAGAAGATAGCTGAAATAAATAAATAAATAAAAAGAGGATCTGCTCAAGCTGATAAGACTTCAGGATGGTGAAATTGATTACAGCCTGTTTTCCTCTGCATGTTTTTTTTTTTGCTGATCTAACTAAAATCTACTGAACAATACTGTAGAAAAGGAATGGATTTTGACTTATAACATCCTGTATCTGAGATAGTCAAATGGCTTAGTTCAAGGGCCACTTTTGGGACAGGATGGGAGCTGAGGGGGCCAGCTGACAAAACTCAGTTATCAGTGCAAAGCTTTCCAACACAAACGCTACTTCTTTTTTTTTTTTGCTGTTCTACTTGCCGCAAGAAACTCAATTTCTGTGATCGACAAAGAGCTGAACAGGACTGAAGCAGTGCAACATTGGATCTCTCCTTGCATGTGTCTGACATGCACGTTGAGGAGGAGTGAGGCATGTTGTCCTGCTGCTTCGTCCCCCCGAGGGTACGGACCTCCTGGGAGGAGTGTCAAAACTGGTGGTATTGACGATCTTCTATTCAGCTCCAAGTTGTGTGGTGATCTGACTTTTCCACTGTAGTGTTTGTAGTTGAGTTAATGGTTAGTGATGGGTGTCATTACGATTTCAATGGTTCTTAATGATACCCCTCATTAAGATGGGTATCTACTACTACTACTATCTACTACTTTTCTGATACTGTTTATCACTGTGGTACTTTAATGGTATCCTTATTGGTACTTTTTGATGGTTTTTTGTAGGTTGGTTTTGTTTTTAAAGAGAAAAAAATAAGTAGAAAATAAAGATTGCTTCATTTTCTAATCTGCACTGTATTTAAATTAAAATACTGTATATACAGTCACTGATGTGTTGATGGGATGATCCGAGCACTGTGGACAGCTATCACAGGTTTTACTCACAAAATAAAATATTATGCAATTTGTTTCACTAAACTGTCCAGCATTATATCAGAGTTAAAAGTAGATATTATGTAAATGTCAGAAGTTTCTGCTGATAAAACCTCTTTCGCTTTTGAGCATAAAATTAATGCAGGACTTTGACAGTATTTTTACTGTGTAATATTAATAGTATTCTTCTACCAATAACACAAATATTCAGTTAGAGGAAACCTGAAAATAAAGACAGAGTGTTTCTGCAGCCCTCAAATCACTAAATCCTGCTCCTCTGTGCTCTGAAAGGGACACTCAAATTCTGAATGACAGTTCAGATGCTCTGAATTTCAGACTGAATTTATGAACACAGCCACAGTTAAACAAAAAGCTGGGGAACGCTTAGTTTTAATCTTTAGCTAATGTTTGTCTCATGTAATTAACCCTGTGTTCGGGCTGCTAGCAAACATGACATACCTGGTTATCAAAAGATGAACTATGAACTCAGCAGTCAGTTTTCTTGTTTCTTTTCAGTACCCATCCCCACTAATGAGTGTATCAAATGGGCCCTATTAAAACTGTGTCAGAGGAGTCAGCAGCTGTAGTCAATCGTAAGCACTACGAGAAGAGGCCGTTGTGTATGAAATTTTGATCACCACAGCTTTCTACATCACCAAAATTGATGATTCAAGTTGCTGTTTGTATATTTTGGTCAAATTTTCAGAAGACCTACAGTATATTTATGAAATAACCAGACGCATGTCTTTCAATGATTCCATCAAAGAAAATTCTGAGTTGTAAGAGGTATTAAAATATCAAGACTGCCATGATATACATGGTCTGTACAAGAGTATGGAAACGTTGGCTCATGACTGTATATACAGATCAAAGCTTCTACAGGTTACGGCCTGCATCTATGATCAGAATGACCTAAGAAAGTACATCGCAGCATCTCACTTTTGAAACACAGTTGGTCACCACAGTAGATCACACAGTAATAACCCACTGTATTTGAGTTTCCATAGAAGATAGAATAACTGCAGTGAAATCCTGGCTGACATATGCAAACAAAGCGGCCAGCAGAGATTAATAAAGCAGGGCGCTTAGGTCAGCCAACAGGTTAACCACGATGTAAATCCCTCTGCAGTTAGCCTTAATGGCTATTTCTTGTGGCTGCTCTTTGTGTTTGCTTTCAGTCAAACTCAGTCAGATAAGGATTTGAAATGATGCATAGAAAAATTATGTTAATTCGGAAATCTGTAGGAGGTTTTCACTGCTTAGCCGCATATACACTGTTTCACACAAGTCTTTGTTTTCCTAAATCTCAACAAACTTCAAAGCTGTGTGATCCATAGAGTCAGAACTGCCATGTTTACACTTGAATCTCTGTTTAACTTCTTTTGTGATTACTTCTTCAAAAGTTAAAATGTATAGTTATTGCTTTTAGCCCCTTTCTTTTCCTCTACAGCTACAGCCTCATTGAGCTGGTATGTTGTTATGTTGTTAACCAGCCAACTGATAATATATGTGTTGATTATTCTGATGCAAAGATGAGTGAATAAAAGCTACTGAACAATATTAGAGAAGGTGTTGCTCTCCGTTTACAGTTTTTCTCAGTCGCTTTGGTGCATTTCCCTGATCAGAATTAAAATTCTCATAACTGTTAGTTCAACCTCCACAACATTTAGTCATTCATGCACATCATAGTAGCAGTTTCTCATTCCTTCCAACAAATTGCAAATGCTTTTGGACATGCATCAGCTGCTTTCATACAATTCTCTGCTGTTTTATAACATTATCATTTGCTTATGTCATGTCAGTCAGAAATGAACTACGAATGCTGAATAGTTATTCCCTGTAAAACTAAGAGTCCTCATTTCATTGCTTGAGTCATTACATACAGAAAAATGTTGAACTAGTTGTCAAAATCTGTCAAGCTCCTCCTTGCTGCATTGCAAGGGATGATATTTGCTGTGATGTAGATGAAAATATGTGGCCAGACACACAGGAACGTCTGGATGTGCATGAGTGATTTACAGTACTGTGTATGTTGTATGTTCAGTTCCAATATGTACTGCAATATTGTTTACAGTTGCATACAGCTCTACCCAAAGGGTGTTTCATACAGTGTGTTTGTTGTAAATAAGTGTGCATTTTTCTTTTGCACAATGCTGTGAACAAATTAGAATTGCAAAGGGGAACATAAGCAGTTCAGTGTCTTGTACTCAGCTACCTCACTAAATACAGTCATGTGTAACTTTACTGTAGTTCTCAAATGGATGTGCAAATAGTGTATAGTGCTGTCTTGAGTATTTTCTGGTGGTATCACCAAGATCTGACCTTTTGCATCTGAAAACACTTCCAGAGTAAACTGACATAATGAAAACATGACAAAGCCATTTGACTATCGTGTTCATAAACAACAGTGTCAAGACTTTTCATCTTGATGACACTGACACATTCACTGACATGAATACTTGCTTTTGATGAATGAACTGTCCATTTTGAGCAAGTGATACACCTTTGCAGGTTATCAACTAGGTTTTGCAGTTTGTACTAATTGTTCTGAGAAATGCACTATCTGTTGTGCAAATGTTAGTAGTGATGTGAGAAATGCACCAAAGCAACTGAGAAAAACTGTAAATGGAACACCATACCTACACTCTACTGGGGAGTGGAAGAAGCATTTTTGGCCCATTGTGATCAATACAGGCATCCTGCCATCACTGCAGCGATAATTGGTAAATAGTTTTCAAAGCATCATGCCATGTTTCCAACTTGTTAAACAGAAATGTGCATTGAACGGCTGGTACTGACACAATAAAGGAAAATTGGATGTGTTTGCTGTAAACACACTGAGCTGTGGAATGTGAACATATTGTTGTAATGCTCAATGGAAATTAGAAAATAGCAGCATTTTATCATTCTCACAAGATACAATGAAATGTATTATAGTCAACTTAAAAATAGATAGATAGATAGATAGATAGATAGATAGATAGATAGATAGATAGATAGATAGATAGATAGATAGATAGATAGATAGATAGATATTGTATCTTCTTAACAGCTAACCCCCGTATAATAGATTACAGCAGTCTACAGTAGAATATGAAGTTCACTGTTTATTACTGTGACGACACTTTCAAATAACGTACTGTATTTATGTTGTGTTGCCACTATAATCAACATTACGTCAACTGTAAATGTAAATTACATTTCTTTTAAAATGCATAGACAGTACTGTGAATTGAACACATATACTGTAAATAACAATGTGTCTTTAAACTCTGACTCTAAATTGAAATCTACCAAATCTGTGTACTCTTTAAAAAAGCATACAGCACTAAAACCCATTCACAATAAAGGATAAAGTTTAAGGCAAGTTACACCTTTAGGGACTGGGGACATTTATTCAGAAGTAGAAATGAATGACAAATTGTGGTCTATGAAATATATTTCAGAAAGTAAGCAAAGGTTTTACATAATCTTAGCTGCCTAAGTCAAATCCCTACTCTAATCAGTGCTTTGTGAACTGTTGTGCAAAAACCTTTTGTTCAGTTCAAACTGTCAGTTTTTACAGAAGCCTGCTATTAATGGTCATTTTGTTTGTGGCTCCAAAAAAGCATCAGACTGGACGGTTTTTAATAATTTTTTGAAAAAAAAAAAAAGCAGAGCATTACTGTGAGAATTTGAATGCATTTTACAGCAATTTATCCCAGTGTATATACACAGTTGTCATGGAAACAGTGAAATAGCCGGTCCCACCAGGCTGCCAGACGCTGATGGTCTGAGGCTCTTTTTTGATGATAAGCTGACCTGACAATATTTTTGCTGTTCCCACGGAGGAAGGAAGAGGCCATCACAGTGACTTGATCAAACACGATCTCAAGCATCATTTCACTGTTCCTGGGACCACAGAGACTCTCAAACCACTCAAGGACAACAGTAAACATTAACAGTATCCTGTCACTTTTTAATAACAACAGTGGATTATAACGATATTAGCCTCACTTTGGTATTCACCACGATCTGATATCAGACTAAATCCATACAGATGATAACAGATATCAAAAACCCAACAGAATTTTGTTTACCTTTAATGAAATAACAAAAACCCAAATAAAATGGATGCTGAGAGTATATGAATATTGTCAAGGCTACTGATGTTGTCCAATGACCAACATGTACAGCAAAGAGGATATTCCAATACATTTTCTTTTATTTTTCTCTTACTCAATTAATACATGGAACCTGAAATGTCCATAAAATTATGCAAAGGCCTAGTTTCCTGCACTCAGATGAAGTTTGAAATTGCATGTTTTGACTGACAAAAAGCAAACTTAATCCTAAAAATGAGAATTTATTGTGATAAAGTGATAAAAAGCAGTAAATTGTGCAAGGTTTACACAATTTAATTATTAAAATCATCATGGTTTTGGCAAAATGTGGTTGTTTTTCAGAGGATATCTTCAGATAGACAGATTGCAGTGCTGCCGCGGCAAGTTACGTATCACAAAAACACATGTAATTTACATTAAGCTGACATTGATCATATTGGTTCTGTGTGGTGTTCTGCCAGAAAACCTTGATTTTGCCATCCATGTTGATGAGACTTAGACACCCAAATAAACATTGTCCCAGAACAAGCACACTCCCTCATGCAAATGGCAATCTCAAATGGCACTGGCCTACCCCTGCAGGAAAATGCACCCCACCACATGGAAAAAACATCAAACTATCAGGAACATGTTGAAGAACATGACAATGTCCCAATATGTTGATCTGACCTCCAAACTTACTACACCCCATTGTGATCAAGCATCAACAGGATGCAGTGGAACAAGTTGATTAACAGAGGCCCTGAGAGGTCCTCTTGTCTATGCCCAATGGCTCAGAGCATTTTTGAGCACATAATGGGGGGGCAACACAATATTAGGCAGGTGGTCATTATGTTATGCCTGATTGGTGTATATAACATATATATTAGTCATGGGTGCAAGCAAACTTCCTCAGAAAAAAACTGTATCAAATCAGAAATACTCATAACCAGTCCACTCACCAAATCCACCTACAACTTCTCCGTCACCATCGGCAGCTCCACTGTACTCATTTCCCCTCACATCAGAAATCTAAGGGTCACCTTTGACTAAATCCTCTCCTTCAACCAAGGAGGCAAGCACATCACTAAACAGCCTTCTTCCATTGCTCACTTCCTTCCATTTCTCTCTTTTCAGCTGCGGAAACTCTCATCCACACATTCATTACATGCAGACTTGACTACTGCAACAGTCTTCTCTATGTAACATCATCCAAAACACTCAAGACACTTCAATGCATTCAGAATTCTGCTGCCTGCTTGCTCACCCACTCCCACACCCATGATCACATTACCCCCATCCTTCAGAACCTCCACTGGCTCCCCGTCCCCCAGCGAATGCACTTTAAAATCCTCCTGATCACCTACAAAGCTCTCCACAACCTAGCCCCGCCATACCTGACTGAACTCCTCCGCTGGCACACTCCCACCCACACCATCTGCTGATGCTGGCCTCCAATCTACCACCATCCAGACCAAATACCAGACCTGGGGTGACAGGGTTTTCTCCATTGCCACTCCCACCTCACATGAGAGCATGAGAGAATCCTCCCCACTCTCCATATTCAAGAAATCCATAAGTACACATCTTTTATGTTATTTTTTTGTGTTCCCACCTACTTTGTAAACTGTCTTCAAGTGTCTTGAAAAGTGCTATATAAGTATTATGTATCATTATTATTTATTATTATATTCAAATACTTTTATAAGCATGCATAAATATGAGCAAAGCAAACGGTCTAAAAGACATGATTGTTTGGTATTTGTTTAGCTAAAGTGCTGTACAGTTCACCGCTCTGATGGATACACACTGCGCGCATGTTTCTGCATAATGCCGGTTGAAGGAGAGGGGACCTGAGGAATGGAAAAAGGTGATGAGCTGCTGTCGGAGTTAAAGCCAGCTTTGGGATGCGTAGGCTACGCTATCTGTTTGGCCGCCATAGCACAGGGCTGTGCTTGTGGCGTGATAACACAGGACCCACGCATAAAACAGGCTTAGTCTCCTAGAAAAGTTCTTTAATCAGCCTGATGCGCTTAGTGAGCAAAGACTGTGGGAATTGAAGTGAAGAAACTCAGGTCAGATAATGAGACTTACATCTGTAACATAGAGAATGTGATTTCCTTGAATCCAGCAGAGGAAGAAGAAAAGCTCATTATCCTTATCACTTGTCAGAGAGGCAAGATATCGATATTATGCATATTTTGTGGGGCTCTTGTCGGAAATTAGCTAAATCCTTCCCTCTTTTTCCCAGTTTGCATTTTATGTGTCCATTTTCATATTTCACGCCTTCAAACGCACAAGGCCACTGTTCCAGTTTGTCTCCTGACTTCATCAATGCACTTGACTCTTTTTTTTTTCGTGCCTCTTTTTTTCATTCATTTCTGAGAAAGCTGACAGTTAATTGAACAGATGGATGATAATCATGTCTGTCGCAAGCTCTCCCCGGAGACCGTCCTCTCCCACTGCTCGGGAACAGCCCAGTTTTTTTATGTCCTCCCGAGCAGCAGACAAAATAAAATGTGATGGGTGTGGGGAGAGATAGGAAAACAGTTTATCAATCCACGAGCAAGCATTGCAACATTCTGTAATTATAGCTGACATTGATTAGCACTTAGACTAATCATTGCAACAGTGGAGTGCAATTTCCACATTTTCACTTGAAACCTTCTCTTATCCGAGAGAGTCTTTTCCATGAATTGAGTCTTCTCTGTATGTTTTGCATTTTATTCATGTAATCAAAGAGGAAGGCTGTCACACTTTGGGTTTTCTTTATGCATGAGAGGCTACGGACTCCTGAATGGGAAAACTATGTTTTCACACAGGTCAGACCGTTGTTCCGGCTACAGAAGAGCATGTCTAAAGCGGTTGCAGCGTTTTGCTCAAGGACACTCCAGTAGCTTGCCTGTTTGTTTCAGGGAGACTCTCCCAACTTACTGCTGTGCAAATCTGCTGAGGGGCAATGTCATGGTCACTGAAGTCACATCATCTATGCCTGCTGTAACTAAAATGCTAATAAATCTAGTTGTGTATGCAATCAGGGAATTTGACTTGTAATGATGCAAGAAAAAAGGGCACAAGAGGGTTAAAAAGCAGCATAATATCACCCAAATTACCATGATTTAAACTTTCTTCTTGTTTTATGCCAATACCAGCAGCTGATCAGACTGGTGTTTTTTTTAATTAATTTTTCTGGGGGAGATTTCTGAAGCTTTTATTGACAGACAGGGTGAAAGGGGGGAGAAAGGAGAGAGACATGCAGCAAAGGGTCGTGAGCCGGACTCAAACTCACGACCTGCGCCCACGTGGTAACGCCTTAACTCAGTGAGCTATGCGGCGGCCTGGACTTTCTTAAATTCTCAACAAGAGTTTAGAATTAGCTGTAGCTAAAACTCTACATGCAATACATCAGATTCATGTCTTGTACTGAAAATATGTTAATTGCATTGTTCCTATTAATTTTTTTAGCTAGTTTGGGATTTAAAGTTTTAGATCTCGGAGCCAGTTCAGGTGTTTGTACATGATTAATGCTACATTACAAACAGGGGCACAGTAAGGAAGTCTGGGACCTCCGATAACACTGTATAAGCCCGACGGCACAGGATATGATTATAAAATACATATTTCTAATTGCGTGTCCCACCTCTTCATGGTGGAAGTCCTCTTTTGTTAAACAATGTAAAAGCCCTTTTTTTTGAAGTTTTTTCCCCCAATTAAAGTAGTCTGGTAGGAGAAAATTAATTCCTTTTAAAGCACACACATACGCTAGTGCTGGCTGCCACTTTGATTTTGGAGGATTCGAGCCAGACACTTTGAGAGGTGCAGCTGTAGGCTGTGCCACATTTGACTTCTAAATGAATGCATTACATCCCACACAGTGATCCAGCGGTGCATGCAACCCAAACACAAACTCCAGTGCTCTAAAGTGACACTCTATATAAGAACTGATTTGGAAAACTGCCAAAAAAATTTGCTTTGTTGTATTCTTTTTTTTGTTGTTGTTGTTTAAGTTTCAGAGAAATATAATCACTGTGCCAGTAATGTTGCAGCTCTGGAATTGAACCAAATGATCTTTAGTACGCTGGTCTTACAAACTCAAAGCTCCCACAGTGTGAAATGTCATTTCTCTTCCTGCTCCTGCTTTTATTATTTCAAGACGCCATAATGAAACTATCAAAGAAAGCTGGAAAACAAAGTGCTTAGTGTCTGCTTTAGCTGGAGTTTTGTTTGCCAGTGAAAACATCGTTCTTTTTTCCCCCCCAACACAGTCAACACCTAAGGCTCCACACAATGCAAATGCAGCTTAAAATCAATGATGCATGTGTAATGGATTTCCTACATTTGAAATGACTGACTGAGCAATGAGCACCATGTGCATCTGGTGCGAGCGAGGCTTTGCATTTAAGTCCATTTGAGGGCTCACAAGTCGCTCATTTTTATTCACGCAAAAACAGAGTAATAAGAGAATTACAGACGGCAGAATTACAGAGGAGGGAAACTGGGGTTATTTTTTATGTTGAAATAGCTGTGGTGGAATTGCCACGAGACAGCCAGAGACCGGTTAGATCCCGACGTAGCGCTCCCTATTAGCATTATGTAAGAGATGTCAAGGCTGGCTTGGCTAACACTCCCCATGATGCTACGAGCTACTCATGCATGTTTTACATCCTGTTATGCTGCTGTGAGATTGGTCTGTAGAATCTCTGGAGGCAGAGAAGTGACTCCTCTCGTTGTAGAGGTCAATGCCGTTGCTCTACTTTTTAACATATAAATGGTACAATGTATACAATGGCTCGGTCGTGAGCACAAGTCTGTGTGTCGGTGGGTGAAAATAACCTTTAGGCTAAATAATTAAATAAAGAGAAAGTGTTTTTTTCCTACACTGGAGCCTCACTGTCAAAAATGTCAAACCTTTGCAGTTCTTTAAGGAAAAATAAGGTAGAAATATGCATTCCTTCCTACAGTATATCCACAGTAAAGGCTTCCCTCCTTGTGCATGCTCGGCGCCGTGTGCCAACTGCAGTCGTGTCTGACATGAAAGAAGCCTGAGCGAGAGATTAAGATTACAGGGCTCGAGCATATCAGGCAGCCAATGCATCATTTGTCATTGGGAATATAAGGCTGTCATTGTACCGGGCAGATCACAGCACACAGTTGTGTTTGTGTTGTTCGATAGGTCCGTCTGCGTAAATGTGTGGATTGTGATCTCTGTTTAGATTTGTTGTGAATTAAATGATGCAGCACAGAGGTAGTTCTGAACGGAGAGCAGGCTCTGTGTCATAGGCTGTTTTTTTCATACGTGCAAATAATGACAGAAATGCCTTTACCGATGCTGCTCAAGTTCCCTCCAGGCTACCCCTCTTTAGTGTTCACTCGCATGCTGTAGAAACTGCAGCCAGAGTGGACAGAAGCCTTTGTTTGAACAGTTTGAACCATTTCCTGGTCAACAAGGCTGCTATTTTGGGGCCACATGATACTCCTAGAAAATAGTGCAGATGCATTATTGCCATCAAACATTAAAGGGAGCAGAGATTTTTGTTTTTGTTTTTTGCTAATTGTGAATGCAAGACTGAAAAATAACTCAAGTTAAAATGATTCCACAAAAAGCATTTAATCTGGTTTTAGGCAGCGCTACTCCTCTAAATTGATATACGCAATTTACTGGACTCAAAATAACCATGTAATTTGATTTCTGTCACTTTGGGGTTAAGTAGTCACAAGTAATTTGAGCTATGACTGACATGTTATTACAATTTATTACAAAGGGCACTGTGAATAGCGTTATTTGTGTTTAAAGACATGTAATTAAAAACTCCATTTCTGTATCATAAATCATCTGAATGAGCAATTTGCTATTCTAAAGTGTGTGTGATCGAACCCTCCACCATTTGACACTCAGTGTGTTGTGCCAAACAGCTTAATAGATGAAAGTGAACCTGCCACGCCTGCCTGAAAAGCTGGACTTTCAGTGTGTCAGTGAAGCTTTGAATTGAACATTTTTCGACCCCGCAACAAACAAAACATTTCTTGTGTTGGTGTCATCTCGGGGTGAGGAAAAGGATAGCGCTTAATGTCATGTGTGTCCGCCGCTCCTCCCCCATCGAGAGCTAAGTAATTTTATGCTCTAATTCTTTCCTTTAAATTAGGCAGGAGGCATAAAATATGAAAAAGACAGGGATATTTTGAGAGGTCATGTGATTTTGTGGCATAAATACTTCACATCCACTCGAAAATGAAACATTTTATTATGTCATGTGTGCAAATAGCGTTCGGCTGTAACTTGATTAAATACAAGAGTAGTCTCTAATGTGTTCTTGATCCTTTATTTACCCGTGAAATAAGATGTGATGCAGCCATAGGATAATCTGCCAACCAGTTTTTTCGCATTAATCTGGGTGTAATGCAATATGCAATCCCCTGCTGCTACCGATTCTGGCAAAAGCGGAGGGCACATTTTATTAGAAACAACACCTTGCCTGAAAAGGTTTTGGCTGTCATGCATGTGTTGCTGCGACCACATTTAAAATGAGTTATTTTCTTTCTCTTGGGAGGGAGACACTTTCACCCATCATTGACCTCATTATCTGCATTCACCGTCGAGGGTTTCTTGTTTAAAATCTAAATATATGATAAAGGGCATCTTCTCTCTTTGTTGTGTCTCTCATTTGTTACTGTGTGTGCCGTGATATGCTTTACTAAAGCTTAGGGATGTCTCACACCTTCATTCTGTGTCATAAGCAGTGCGTTGCTGGAAATAAATTAATCGCTGTCAAATCTACATCGTCTTCCTCTTACCTGCCGACATTTATGAGGTGTTATTTCTCCCATGTATTAGTAAATTGCATGCATGCAATTCACTTCCCCCAAGGCGCCTTGTCGTTTTTCTCATCTGAACGGAGTGAGTCAGGCAGTAGGCTATATGGGAGATATATTAGTGTCCAGGAGCACAGCACCGAGAGGGTAGGGCCTGTCTCGGTGATTTATTCCAAATCCAAAAGCCCTGCAGGAGCATGTTGTCAATCCCATTGGCATCACCTTAGGGTCACATCAAAGCACTGAGATGGAAAAAACAGGGACAGTTGTTTACAAATTCAGCTGCCTGTTTTCTTCTTTGCTGGAGATGGGAATTAAAAAGAAAATTGGGGCTGCTGTTGTGGTATTAAATATGAAGAGGAGGTGACGCGTCTGTGAAATCTGACTGGCACTTTCTTGGCCCGAACAACAAGCGGCACTGCGCTGGCATCAATCAGTGACGCCGGACTTTTCAGTTGGTGCCGGTTTTCACAATAGGGCTCTCTTTCAGCTGGATTTACGATGATTTACTGGGGAGTTTTCGCACACATGTAATGCAGGTGTGCCAGATTAAGCAGGATCTAACGATGAGCAATTCACAGGATGTCGCAGGTCTTATATTAACAGAGCATGAACAGGAAATTCAGTTCATCATCAGAGTCACAGTGTGCGCCTGAATCATGCTGCTTGTATGTTTGAGTCATCACTTCTTTTGTTAGGATGCTACTTAAAGGTCAATAAGCTTATTAATCATCACATAACAGTGCCTTAGCAATGCCTTTACTTGAGTCAAAACTGTTTTTTTGTGCAGTCTCTTATTACAAAGAACACAGAACACACATAATGCTTTACAAAATGATTACTGGGTATCAAGGTGTCCAATATTTTTGAGCCTAAAATCAGAGTTCTCAGTCTCACAAAGGTGGCTCTCTCTTAACCTGCTAGATCACCATGGTAACTGATGCTGCACGGCTGGCCTGCTCGGGAAGAGATTCCGTTCAGACTTTCAGATTTAAATCAGCTGTGAGAAGTGTCTCTCTTACTATCTTTCCTGATAGTTCTCTGTGAGCAATACAGATTCTCACCCGAGGGAATATGTTACATCAACAAGCCTGTTGAGCTGTAGATTAGTAATGCAAAAGCTGAACAGTAGCTCAAACTGTACACGTTGCATTGCCACAGGATCCTACACACATTCAACTGGTGAAGCCTAAAATGCACAAATGTGTTTTTATGCTTGGCCCTGATTGGCTGCTAGGATCTTTTTACACTGCTGGTACTGCAGCTAATGAAAACTGATTAGAAAATTGATTAGTCTATTGGTGTTTATCCCACAGAATATTCAATCAATAAGATTAATTTCACTTTGATTTGGCCACTACTGTGATTTCCACGTATCCTTCATTACGGGACAATGTCACACCTACATGCACAATGCTTAAATGAATGAATTTTAAAGTTTACCTCCTCTAATGTGCATCTGTAACAAGCAGCTGCATTCAGAATGCACTGAATGGCAAAATAAATCTGTCAACTTAATACACAGTTTTCTACCAACATTTCTCTCTTGCATCATTTGAAGTAGCAGTACTTTTTAATGTAACACTTTTTAATTTTTACAATTTTTTGACAGCTCTCCTTTAAAAACAACCTGTTCCTCTTCACTGACGTATTAGTCCAAGATCAGTCCCTTTTGTGGGGAGCAAGAGTCAAATGATGCGTTAAACACAAAACACTTAGTTAACGAAAAAAGTTGATGACACCGTTGTGATACCATTTTGTCTGGTTTTGTTGTCCAACTCAAACACGAAAGCCTGGCTATATCAAACTTGCGTCGTCGTACACAATTACGTCATTGTTGTTATTACTAGTGTTCATGCTTTACAGAGTAGCTTCACTCTGATCCACTACATGGAAGACAGTAACAGACTCTTGCATAATAGTCCGACTCACTGAACGTTGGCTGCGGGTATAAGCCCGCCATTGGCTGCTAATTTCAGGTGCATTTGTCATTCCATTTTGCTATCTATGCGCAACCGTTTTCAAAATTCCCTTTGCTATGGGAAGCAACGAAAACAGCCTCTGGACAAGCAACCTACCACACTGAAAATTCAAGTTTTACAGAGGATTTGGATCGTGCTGTAAGGCAGATATGCTACTTTTTCTGCTGCATTGTCCATATCAATAACAGTGCTCGTCTTCCTGCAAATGCAAGTGCAAATGTTCCACCGAAACTCCCCATCCCATAGTTCAAAGGAACACAAAGTCTCAGCCTTTGTTTAGCTCCTCCCAATATGATTTTAACTGGTTGACAGGAATATAAACAAGCAGGAGTGTTTTCCACTATTGCAGAAAGATAGTGAGTTGCAGCCAGATCATTAAATATTACAGAAACTAATGGCTATGCGAGGCTACTTCACTAAAAAAACTCAAGAGTACCTGGCTGCAGACCTCCACTGTGAGGACACCTCCTCTGTCAGGACAGGAAGTAACAGGTAAAAACAGAAAAGTACATTTAAAGCGTCCAGTCCAGTAGGTGGCGGTAACGCATGTGAAGTTGGTTTGCTAACCGCTAATTAAATCAAACGAAGAAGCAGCCATTTAACGCGAGTGGTTGTGGCTGTTTCTCAATATGCGTACTTGTCCACGGTACTACCGTGACTGTGACACAAAATGTAGTTTAAAGATTATTTGAGGTGAGAGAGTGGTTGTATAAACATCAAATCTGTGGTCAATTTATCCAGATAAATTCTGCCTAAAAATGTACTCCCACATTGTCGGAGATGTGAGTGTCCCCGTTAGACAGCTACTACCAGGCGGTCAGCGCTCACAGCACCCCGCTGACAGCAGCCTTAGCTCGGCTAGACTTTTTGAAATCTGCCGCTGGCTCTGACGGTTCTGTAGCAGTATATAAGTAGTTTTACGGGTATCTAACGGTTACACTTTTGTTATTTAATGTCCCCGGTCGCCGACTTTGTCATTACATTAGTAATTATTGTGTTGTCTTCATCACCTGTAGCACATCTTTGTTCTATTCTTATGACTGTAACTGTGCATTAAAAATAACATTTAAGGATTATTCTGTTAGCAGGCATAAAACTCACAATGAGGCTCATTCTCAAATTAATCACAAGTTTAATATATAAATTAAAGCGATATATACTATAGACAATGGTCTAGTAGATTTTACGATGTATTGCTAAAGCATTATTGTGAAAATTAATTCCACCGGAAATGCCTACGCGATTTTGCATTTCCTGTCCTCACAGTGGAGGTGTTCTCACAGTGGAGGTGTTCTCACAGTGGAGGTCTGCAGCCAGGTGCCTCTCAAAAAACTCAATGTGCAGCTACTGAGACGTTCATTTCCCACTTCAGCCATTTAATCTCCAGTCTTTTCTCTTGCACTATTCAAAAATACTTTTTGCCCAAGTATGTTCAAGTCAGCTAATTTCGGATCCTTAGTGGTGTTGGAGAACTGTCAGATACATTCAAGTGTTCCTTCACCCTTTGGCTGATGCACCAGAATGAGGTAAAGAAGATGCTACCCTCAAAAATCTTTTTTGTTGGCATCAGAAGTGGTTTTGCAGAAAAAGTAGTTTTTAAGAGTGCGGACTAATTGTTTGATTTGGCAAATGTGCTTTTAGGTAATGTGAAAAAATACTCCTCCATCCATCTTCCAAGCATTTGCTCGTTGCATTAGCACTAATGTAACACAAAAATACTGCATAAACAAACTCAGTGAGCACTGGCTATCTTTTTATTGCACCAAAGTGCTCGGTGCCGGATTTCGGATGGAACTGCTTTCACCTCCATTGAATGAAATCCCTTATCACCTTTGCCCTTTATTAAATGGGAGTTCCTGAAAAACTGCTTACCAGTGTGTCTTTTTTCACTGCTTGTGTGCTTCTGCTACACCCACACAGTCCAAGCACTTTCTGTGGACTTTGCCCATAAAAATACATGGAGTTCTGTGTTGTTATCATAGAAACTGATCACATGGTTGAGATGCTTATGGTAACTTATGCAACATCTGCATTGCCTTTGGAAAAAAGTGTATTACCTCCTCGTTGTTACATGTCTCTTACACATATGGAGAATTCATTTGTGACACATAACTAATCTGACAATGTGGTTGAAGAGGCACTGTATCAGACTGCAAGCAGTGATCATTCAGAGAGTCAACCCTCAACCTCAGGGGCCACTTAGCTGATATTAGAGGACTATCGTGACTGTGTACCTTTCTGGTTTTGCAGTTTTGTCTCAAAAAGTTCATGATCCATCTGTAAATATTGACTAAGCCTCGGTTTTTACTTGGGTCTGCGGAAAATAAGTAAGTAGTTTATTATTTCATACATGTATGTATGTGTACATAATGCAAGTTATCTAACAAATTTCATCTCCTACTACTCAATCTGAAGAGAGATTTAAGCTTCAGTAAGCTGAAATAAAGAGCTTGTTTTAAGCCCCCATTGTCTTTTCTGTATTCACACTTCTTTACAGGTCAGTTAAGGTAACAAGATTAACATTTTCATGATAATTGGGTTTTATTTTCCTCGAAAACAGCAATCAAACATCAGCAGGCTTCAGCAAACAGCACTGTTTTTCCAAATGTCAGTTTTAACATTGCTTTGGAGTTTGAAAATGAGAATGCCTCTCATGTAGTGTTGACCAGTTTCATCAGGTTTGATTTCTTGATTTGTTCTTAGAAATGCTCTCAGGTGTTGCTCAAATGTGATCGGCTTTGTTTGTGACTCTTACACCATATATTCTTAGTATAACTGGAAAACTGGAAAGTCTTGTCACAATTTATTATATAGACAATCAGATCACCTCTGGGTCCTCATTGTAAATGTTAATATAGTGAATCTCACAGCACGGCTATGGTCTTTAACATGAAGTTTGTTTGATTTTATTGAAAAATGCATGAATAAGAGCAACTATATTTTGAATGTGGCTGTATTAACACTAAAGCCAGCTCTGTCCTGGGCTGCCCTCTTGACCCTGTGGAGGTGGTGGCTGACAGGAGAATGATGGCCAAGCTGTCGTCTCTGATGGACAACACGTCCCACCCCTTACAGGAAACTCTAACAACGCTGGGAAGCCTGTTCAGTGACAGGCTCCTTCAACCCGCAGTGTCTCACAGAGAGATAATGCAGGTCTTTCCATCCTGCTGTGGTCAGACTCTATAACCAACAGTAAACTCCAAAACAGTCACAAAGTGCAATAACATCTCTCTTAAGAAAGCTGCTACTCTCTGTAAACTACATGTGCAATAATCTTTTTTCTCGTTATTTACAGTGTGCAGTATCACTTCATGTCGCTACTGAACATGTGAAATATGTCTACTTTTTTTACTAGTCTGGGCATATCTCTGACTCATATTGTTGGTTCTGTACTGGTTTTTTTTTAACCTTTTTTGTACGTATTTTAAACGTACATATTTTTCTCATTCCACCTATTTTACTTACTTAGTATTGCATATGCTCTTTGCTTGCACTATCCACTTTGCTACTGTAACAATGTACATTTCCCCGCTGTGGGATGATCAAAGGATTAACTTATCTTTTCTTATCTTAAATAAGTGATTGTACAGAAGACTGAATTCCTTTTCTCTGTCATTAGGCTTAAAAAGAATAGTTCTTCTGTACATGCGTTTATACAAAATCAAGAACAAATGAAATGCATAATTGAAAAATGTGTCGTCTATAATTACAAACGTTGCTATACATTCACAAGTGAGTTTCAGGCTTTAAAGGTAGTCTGGGAAATAGAGCCCGTGCGAAAAGTGATGGAAGAGTCGGGTCATGCAAGGCAGAATCACAATGTGGTGCAACCAGATGCTGTGGACACTTTGTGCACAGACTAAAGCCTTCGTGAGCAGAATAGACACGCAGGGTTTTGACAAATTGCACAGCGCATTGGTCGGGATTGTCAGATGGAAACAAGATTGCAAATGCTTTAATTTTTTTGAAACAAAACTGTCAGGGTTGTTTTTGCTTTCAGATCGCTGATCGGATTCTTAGTTGGCACAAGGCTGGTCCCACACCACCATTTTTTTCCCACCTACAATGGACATTATCCTCTCATTCACTTCCATACTGTCATCCCAGTGGGAAACATTCATCCCAGTACGGTTTATTCATGAGGACAGGCAAGTGCCCCATGCATTATAAATAGAACAGAGCTCTCTGAGTCTGACTGCAGCTCAGCAGTCGCTACAGGTTTGAGATGCATCAATACTGTGGACCCAGTAGTATGACTTCACAAAAAAAAAATAAACACGATAGGAACGTGGTTTGTTTACTTTCAGTCTGAATCACAGGACAGTGACAGTTGATTTGACAATTTGCTTGTTATCTGCACATCTCCACGTTTTAAGTCAATATTGGACAACAAGCTGCGAGATTCACAACCTTGAAATGGTGTTTGCTTTGCTCACAGTTAAAGGCAGATTTACTATTGACTCAGGATTTATGTTTGAACTACCTTGATTGGAAATATTTTCTCGTTTGGCTCACAATGATGAGATGGAGAGCATTAAAAAATAATATCGCCCTGGATGCTGCTGGCAGACAACACTGCAACGTTACAGTCTTGAGTACAAGTGACTGCCTTTGATGCGCGTTATCTCCATCTCTCTAATTTTCCTGTGCTGCCGAGGAAATAAAAAAATAAAAGGACTCAACTCCAATCCAAAGCAAACCACGCTGCCATTCATAAGAGCCCCTTTGATTATTTAAATTCCACCCTGTTTCCCTTTAAATGGCAAAAGCTGGTTTTAATCTTCAAGCATATTTTATTCAGATGGTCGTGTCGCCGGGACCCTCCTTCTCTATCAGACCTTCAGACTTCTGAAAGACTTCTTTGTGCCGTGTTCTGTGATTTAAACTTTGATACAGAGTCAAACTGATTGCACCACCAGAAACCAAAGGTGCTTATCCTGATGGACTAGATAGCATATCGGCGCCTATTATGTGTGGTGAGAAAAGGTTGATTAAAATGAGTTTCGAGTTAACTCCAATGTCCGTTTTTCCTCACCTCTCTTAGCCTGACCAAGGCCTGCTAAGCTGAGATACACTTTATATTTCTAGATTATTCACCAAAGTGAACATGGGTTAAACAGTGCAGCTGGAGGAGCAGCATTTTGGGATGTTCTTGAAGATAAGATTTATTGACTTTCAGATTCATTTTAGCTAAAACAACACCAACGCTGTGAATTTTGAAATCATTTTTGGCAGCTTTCTCGCACTCAACATGCAGATGTAGTGTTTGTCCTTAGCACTGGATGCCAAATAAAATTCATCGCAAGGACAAAAGGGACACAGTTTGGAGTCCAGGAAAACAAGACCTGTAGTATTGACTATTTTTAAGGACTTGCACACATTGATGGAGGAAACAAGTACTTGAAGAGATCTTGCACAAAGCACAAATGTCCCTGTGAGAGCAAACATCTTGTGTAAGAGTAGTAAACAAGACACTCAAGGCTCTTTCCTTTAGTGCAGTTCAGAGTGGGACATGACATGTGGTTAGTTAGAGATGGAATCTTATTTTCAACTGTACCTTTGTGCTTATGAAATAATATCCACTCTTGTGTATCCACTGCATCTTAGAATAACCTTTGTCGAGGCACACGTGTTCTGTAATTCAGCTAAAGTGGTGCAGAAGGTGAACAAAAATAATACATTTCTGGCCTTCTTCATGTTTAAAGCTTTAAAAAATACGACCAAATTGTTGTATGCACATTTCAATATCAGCTACATAGTCCCGAAACGCACATTATTCCTTTTCACTCCACGCAAATGTTTTTGCCTAAGATAAATAACAGCCAAAATACATTAGTGAGATTTTCTATTGTGAGTAATACAGAGGAAGTGCTGCCCCCAGCAATGTCAGAGTAAGTTACAGTCATCCAGAAATAGGTACTGAGGATAGGAGGTGAACATGTCATCCTGACTTAGGTCAGGCCAACAGGAGCTTTGCAGAGAGAACAAAAGCAGCCTAACTGCTTCCCTCAGCCACAGAATTTCTTTGTTTCATGCAGCAGGCTACAATTGCAGCTCGTGTGCTCTCCAATCAGATCGAGGTTTAAAATGTGTTATCATCTTCAGGTGACAATGGAGCAGCAGAGGGTATCAGTAATTCTCTGATGAGCAGAAAAGGGTGGCGTTATATTCAGACATAGTTTCTATTTCTTACTGGCACGAAAGGTTGCAAAAATTTAAACCAAATATCCTCAGTTTACATTTCTACACAGGCAGTGCGATTGCATCAGAAATCTGGAGGCAGCGGCAACTGACAGCATCATGGAGGTCTACTGGAAAACTGTCCAAACAGCCAGATCAGAAGAAGACACCTGAAAAGTAAATACTGTCATTTACAATTTCTATCCATCAGCTGCTGAAAGACAGCTAGTGCTGTGAGTTTGCACACTACAGTGTACCATTACGCCCAGGACTCCTGGGAGCTGTGTTGAATGGTAACATTTCTTTGCTGTATAAAAAACCTCTACATATGCAGCATCCTATATTTTGTTCAGCTTTTTGGAATGCTACTTTTGTAGGTTTTTAGATACGGAGTTGGGAGAAGTTGAAAAGTATTTTTATGCAGAATATATTGTGCGCTGCCTTACAGTTCGGTACTTGAGTTTGTTTATCACTGCGAACTATAAAATACGGAATTATGCTATGCAAGTGTTACTCATCATTGTTATGAGTATGCACAAATAAATGCATGGTTAAAAACGTACCAAACCCTGCTTTATTTTGATGATGGTATTTATTTGATGCCTGTTGCATGTTTTAATTCAGGATGTTAAAAAACAACTTTATTAATCCCAAAGGAAATTCTTGAATTATTATTACTAACATCCTCATTGCTGTCTTAATTGCAGCACTGGAACAACTGAAATTTCAGTGTGACTAAAATTCTGGCATTTAATAATAAAAGGGATGAAAAAAATGTTTTTCTAATTATCTCTTGTAGCTCTCCTGAACCCCATGTCACTCTTTTCATTTCACGCAGAAACATACAGGGAAAAGTGAGGTAGCCAAACTTGCCATTTGCTATCAATAGAGACAGTCACTACAGCTTTCATATATTTTATGGAAATAATAAATCACAAAGAAAGAACACTTCAATTTTGAATATGTCTTACATCGAGCCAGCTAGACACATTGACATTTCAGGTGCGACAAATCTAAGAGTTAAACCCCCAAAGGAGTCCCTTCTACTGGCTTTTTCTGAGACTTACTGATCAGAAAACACACAACCTCAGACCAACACAACATTCCTCACTGCCGCCGTATAGCTCACTGAGTTAAGGCATTACCACGTGGGCGCAGGTCGCCAGCAGCGGTTGTGAGTTCGAGTCCGGCTCACGACCCTTTGCTGCATGTCTCTCTCCTCTCTAACCGCTTTCACCCTGTCTGTCAATAAAGCTATTAATATTTACAAAAAAAAATATTCAGAGTCAACCCAATGATTACATTAGCAAAAGCAAAATTTAAATGAAACTTCAGCATTATCAGGTCCTAAACAATGAATATAAGTTGGCAAAAAATATCTTTACCGTCACAAGAAGTAGCCTATGTAAAGTAAGCGGTTACCAGTGGAGGAAAGTATCTGTCGTGACTGTACGACAAAGATGCGCTTTGTCTTAAAATGTGAAAAATTCAACACAATGCAAGAATACTTTCGAAATTTTGACATCTCAACCCCAAATTTCACAGAAGACAACAGTGAAAATGGACAGATTCTGTTAGGAGAATGGACTAGCTGCATAATATGCGACTGCATTCCACAAGCTGCGAAACACATGATTAAAACATCACTGAATATGACATTTATCTTGACAGAGCCCATTACACATACGGTGCACTCACACAACATGTATTTACAGTTACTCCTTATTTTCTACTTGGTAAAAATGTTTTTGCTCCCTTTTTTAAATTACACCTCAATGTGTTGAGAGTCTTGTTAACCTGACATCCATGCTAGTTATCCATCATTATGACCACATCACACATTGCTGAATATCAAACATAATATGTGCCTCAGTCGCACTGACTTACAAGGTATGCCATGTTGTGTTTTAAAACAATCCACTTATTGATTTTTTGATAGATTCAGTGAGGCACAAAATAAATAATACATAAAACATAAAACAAGAAACTCTTTCTTTCCTCTCCAAGACACTGAGGTTGTTCCCCGGCCAGCAGCCCTAATTATCCAATGTGAAAATGTGATGTGTTAAGACAGAGACAGCGATGGTTAGCAGACCATGTTATGTTGAGCAAGCAAACATCATCTGAACACAAAATCAATCAAATGCATTAGTGGCAAATCAATTTCCCATGTCTAATAAATTCAATTGAGACAGCAAAGTTGTCACTTTGTTTAGTAACACAATCAGCTGTTAAAAGCCACCAAAGCCGGACGTTAAAGGCCTCCAACATGGCTGCCAGGAGAAATCACCTGACAGACCGCGGCTAGGAAAGGAAGAAATGCCAACCTTACTTTATTCTCGCATACTGTTGTCTAATATAATCTTCCAGCTGTAAGTTATTCAGCTAGAGAATAACAGGCGCATGATAACACAAGCAGACCCCTTTTCTCCCCTCGCTGTCTCTGACAGCACAGATGCTCAGACAGGCTGGGACTGGTCATAGAGTGTCACTCACAATCAGCCTCTGAGTGCCAAAGTGCATTCATCCAGAAAATGCCAGATTCCACTATAATCATTTTTTCTTATTCTATCTCCATCTCTTCATACCTTGGCGATCTCAAATTCTGAAGACAGGCTATTGAAAATCTTGACCTTCAGGATGACAGTTATCACTGCTCAGAGATTTGTGTGTGCAGCGAGTTTGTGAAGTACAAATCTTGGGACACTGTAGGGTTTACTGAAGCTTGTAACTGTGTTTGGCTTTATTAGGCTTAAACTTCATGTTTTGGCTCAATATTTGAATTATCAAAACACCCACTGACTGTATTTTTTTCTTTAATTTGCCATCCAACTCTTCATTCATGCATGAAGAGCCATTAATGAGACTTTTTTTCTGCTTGCATTAAATTATGTTGGGCTTTTCTTTGTCATATAAGCAGATAAACAGTAGCCATTCTTTGTGCTGGAGTGGCGATCATATGTAAAACCACTTTGGCATGGCTGGCAAACTTCCCTTCAAAAAATCCTTGGGAGCAGCAATAGCGGAGAGGACATTCTTTACTGAGATTATGGGTATGACAGTGATGCTGCGAGGTATGATGTGCTTGTTCTGACTGCATCAGCACCACTACAGGACTTCCACAAAGATATAGCCTTTTCATCCTTTGCATTATGCAAAGTGTAGTAATGCATGAGTACTTGCTGAAAAGTTCTTTTTTCCAGTGCTTCTAGGAAAAATGAGGTGCAACTGAAACAACCAAAAACCAATCGAAAGGTAGATAACTGGTTTTTATGATCTCACAAACAACAGCTGTATTAGCTCAACTGTACTCTGCAGACAACTACTGCCTTCAGCGAGCACACAGATTCAAACAGACGGACATGATATGGACTTTTTTTGTATAATCTAACCAGAAAAAGGGAGTTACTGTCCGTTTGTGTGCATATACATTCAATTGTAAGCTTTTAGTTGATCATTTATTTACATATTAACCAAGAACACCATTGGTCTTTTTATAGTTGCACTGTTTTTTACTGATGTTTTATTACCTTTACTTATTTATCTTATGTTTTATGTGTTTCAATGCTTTGTGAAGTACTCTGTAACCCCAGTTGTAAAAGGTGCCATAGAAATAAAGTTTATTTTTATTATTATTATCTATTCATAACCAATTACTTCTATGTTTGGCTTTTATTGTTGGAACATACACATTTGTTACATAGTGGGATCAAATATAGGGTCCTTATGAAGAGTAAAGTTACAGTCTGCTTTCTCACTTTATAGAATCTAGTCTTGAAGTTTCTGACATGGATAAGGAGAATTCCATAGGTTGCACTTGTCAACCCTTCAGAACTGTGCATAACTGAGCATTGGAAAGGAGTTTTATGTTCACTGTCATGCTATAAATAAGCTGTCACTCTTATTTTCTCTTTGAGAGAGATCCGAGTTCTGCTATTCCTCCTATTGCAATGGACTGAAATGCACCAACGACCTAGTAAAGAGTTTGTTTTACTGTTTTTAAAAGTCACAGGAGTCATTTCTGTGATATTTTTCACACTTTGTGGGTGTAATCCTGGGGACACACAGAAGTGCAGTGTCGAGTGTGAAGTTTTCTTTGGGCAAGCAGGCGTCATATTTGAGCTAAAAGTTACGTTTTCACAGCAGTTCATTTTCACTGACGTCCTCCTTCGTCATCGGGGGGGCGTTCACATCCTTCAGCTCGCAGGCTGCAGCTCATTGGCTCAGCCCCAGTGTCCACATTCACAGACTCCCAGACATCGAGGCACATTCTCAGTAAGTGCATGAAGGCTCAGGGCTGTCCCACTGTTAAATCGCAGAGTGCATGAGGGCTCTGATGCTGCCTTTTGTGTTCCCTTTATGTGACTATGCATATCTGTAGACTTTCCATGGACGTGCCCATGGTTCATAGTGAAAGTGGTGATGTATAAACATGGCTATGTGCCTCCCACAAAGTGTGCATAAACTAAGCATGCATGAGGTAGGGAAGAAACCTACTTGGATATTCAAGCAACAGCATCTGGCTGTTTACGGATGTGGTTGTTTATTGCATTTTTGTGGAGGTTTTATTTGGTCTAAAATCGACATAGGTTTTAGATATGTTTGTGGCTTTCCTGACTTTTGGTTGTGTAAAGGCAAAGCAGGCAGCTTTATTGGTATGGCACGTTTCATACACTAGACAATTAAAAGTGCTTTACAATACAATAAGAAAAATCATAAAGGACACAAATTTAAAGTCTTAAATACACAAAAGGACTTAGGCAGTAGGCAATGTAGAAAAGAAAAGTTTTCAGCTTCGTCTTGAAAGTGGTTGTGTGGGTGTGCACAAACACTGTAATGTCAAAACAAGGAGTGACAATGGCAACTATCAAAAACACACTGGAAGAATCTCTTTTTTTTGTGTCTTTCCTGTTTTGCTTTGTACACTACAGTACAGATGCGCACACAGATGATGTCAGTAAGTCTGTGACGGTATAGGGTATGGTCCAATATCCATACTTCTGTATAGTGTGACAGAAAAAGACTTTGTATATCCCAGTACATTGTAAGTTATATGTAGTACCTGGATGTGCTTGTAAATCCGGTTTGCAGTATGCAAGCCAGCATGCTTTTCTGGCCACTCTGACCCACAGTTCTCTGCACTGTTGCGTCACATACATCACAATGTTTCACGCGAGTTTAAACAAGCTTGAGCCATCTGCACAGACAGATGACGGTTCATTTCTACAGACTGCGACAGTCAAAGTTTAAGGCGGGACATTATGACAAAGTAGTAAGTCCCATTTGCATGCATACTGCATGAAGTAGCACAAAGTTTGGAGTTTAAGATTTAGTTGTTCAGTCTTTTGCCAGATACTACAAAGAACTCCTCTTCACTTCCTTTGGAACTGACAAGCAGAGACACAAATAGCGCTATTTAGCTAATGCAGGGGATGCAAGCTGCAGTTTGCCAGTTTTTGTCAATAAACACAAACTGTACGCGAACCCACCCAACTATCAACTGTCCCGCTATCTATATTATCACTGTAGTGTTCCAAACTTCAACATTTTCAACAGTCATTGCACTAAAGTACAGTCAGGATGCAGCAGTGTCACTATAGTATCCCATAAAGGAACAAATGAATGGAGACACTTTGTTCAGCATTCTTAAGAAGGAGGCAATTTTCTTCTGCAAAATGCATTTAGAACGCACGACGCCTCAACCCAAACAGATTGTAGATGATGTCTGCAGCCAGGCATGGCCGCAAGAGGCATCTCTTCATGCTTAAATGGACAGTCAGGATGCATAATCCTTTATGTGATGTCAGGAAGTAACCCTGTAGCAGGTACAGCGCCCAAAACTGCATTGATGATGCTTGTGCATATTTTATTTTGAATGGGAAATACAGGGATGAAAAGCCATGTCTCCGCCTGCAACCCAGAATTTGATCAGCATATTAATGCAGAACAGTGATTATACTTGGTTGGCAATACCTCAAGGCCGGACATTTAATGAAAGACAGGCACTGACCTTCCAGCCAAGGAGAATCATGTTTTACCAAAAAATGGAAAATTCACTATCAGCATTCAATCTTAAAATAAAATCCTGTTCATTTACATAATTAGAATTTGGATCTCCAAAGGAGCCTATCCATACACTCCACTGTTTAGTAATGTGTGCTGCAGGACATCAGAAACCTCCACAGAGGACAAATAAGAGGTGTTTTAAAAGTGAGATGAGGCACCACACAGCAAAGACTTAAGGATGAGTTTGAACCGAAGGAGACACCCTTTTTGTTGAGAGGATCTGATTTAATGGGAAAGAGAATTTACTGTGTGCCACTTGCAGTATGTAACTGCTGTATAATTTACCAGTTCTTATCAGCCCATGTAACACATGCTGATCTGGGATAATGGCATTGTTTGATGAGGCAGCCAAGAGAGCAGACTGCAGAGTCATAAGATAATGTATATCCCTCACACAGGCCCCATGTGGGGAATGTTTAACTTCTATTTTTTGCAATAGGGAACAACACAGAAGGGAACCACATTTGTATTCACTGATGACTAACACTTATATCACTTGAATGTAATTCAGATTTCTAAAGATTTACAAACTTTCATCAATCATAAACCACATGGGAGAGATAAGAGAACATGTGTTCCCTTTTGCCCTGTTTACAGAGGACTAAGCCCTGCACCCAACCATAGGCAAAGATGGAGTAGTCATGTGTAACCTTAAAATATATGTTAATATGTTTTCACAGGCAGGAGTGAGCAACACAGGAAGTACGGTAAACCATGGTAAAATGAGCACAGCAGAGTGATATAAAAGCCCTGTGTGTGCTGCATTTTGATGTCAATTTGGGTGAATTAAGAGTTAGTCCACCTTTCCAAAGATATAAATGAAATTAATTAATTCCTGAGAGACAGCCATATGGCTATTAAAATAACAACCCAGTACACAATTCATCATCCCATTAAAAGTGAGCAAAACTCAGGTCAGATGTTATTAAAGTAACTTCTTGAAAATAATGTCAATCAACCCAAATTGATTCTATGAAACCTTGTATACCCAGTTTACAACTGGGTGGGCATCTTTGTTTTGTTTTGTTTTTTTTCTCTTTAAACTGGTGTTAACCTTTTCACATATACCACACGTTTTGGTTAAGAAAACACTGAACCAGACTAAAAGCACAGAAATGTTCTGAAGATAGGAATTCAAAGAGTATTCCAATTTAGCAACATGACCTTAGAAATACATTCAGATCATAGTGTCTCACACACTAATGATGTTGCTGGTCTACTGAGCTGTAGTGATAATACATACTTGTCAGTGCAAAATCACTGTGCATGGTGAAGACAGAGCTGTATCATTCGGACACCAGGAACCAGAAATTACATCAATATTTCACTACAAAGAAATTAAAACTCTTTTCTAATGTTCCAGAGCAGAGGCAAGAAGTGAAAATATCACACTGACAGCAGGGTGGGTATTGGTGCGATATAAAAAGAATTCTTTAAACTGGGTACATTTCCAATTCCATTCCGTCACTGTTATCACAAGTTTGTCATATTTGTGTATCATGTCCCAATACTCTTTAATCCCTTGTGACAAGGTCTGCAAAATGTACTTTTTTACATTCACTCTTATTTCTTCAAAGAGGCACACAGTCAGAGTAAAGAGCACAAACTCTGACTCTCATGTACTGATATTAGAAGTGGCTTTTTTTCATTTCTCTCTACAATATTCCTATTCTGTGTAGCAGCCGAGAGACTATAAGACACGTTCTGAAGTTTGCTTTCCTTTTTTAGATTTTGGTGTCAGAAATCATGGCTTCAGGAAAGTTTTGTTGGACTGTGTTGGGCAGATCTTCCTATGGGCTGTCACCATTGTTATCCAGACATCCTTTGGCTGTGTTACCTTTTTTAAAAAGTCCCTCTGCAATGCAGGACAACAGCAGAGCTGTGCGCCAGTGAGAGGCTTTCAAGCTTTTGATGGAAAAGTGCAAGAAAGAATTTGATCGAGCACCCTTTAAGGCCGATTCGACATACAATTGATGACTTAACTCACCTCAGGCATGTAAGCTATTGCTCTTCTATTCTACAACAACACATTCTTGTGATACTCCTTTGGAAGGACACACTTTCCATGTCATTGGCTCTGCACCAGCAACAACGGTAATGACTGAGTAACATCATCTGTTTTTTTGGCACACCCAATCGCAAAAGTGAATTCTGCAGATGATTCTTCTGTACTGATACAATGAACACAATGCGCAGAGGACGGCTTGGCAGTTTCAGACCGGGGAAGGTTTTTGTTTTGCCTCTTGGTTGCTTTTTGTTTAACTAAATGGTCAATTACAAAAATGGGTTGTGCCGAGACCGGGGGAAGTATTCCAAATTGCAAAATGGGTACAAAGCATCACTTAAGAATCATTCACAACTGTAACAAAGTCACAGCTGAAGGACTGCATTTCTATGCAGGATTTGCAGCACACAAGATTTTCAAATCTGAAAAGGTGCAGACAGTATTCGCATTTGAGCAGCAACACTGGACGTGAAGAAAACAGAAAGGCTTTTCTTCTAGGCTGAGAAGATGAATCTGTTTTTTCCAGTAAAAGAAAACCCTGGCTGTATACTAAGCAAGACAGGATGTGCCCAGATATGTTGTGTGTTTGGGTTCCACGATTCATCACTTCAAACACATCCTCAGTTCACTGCCAATACAGTGCCTCATCCATGATGAAGCTCAACAGTGTGACTGCCACTGCTGCTTTCAGCCCAGGAGCCATAGCCAGTGATTTACTATCTAGCTGTATTTTGTCTCACTTGGGTGCACACCGCTAGCCTCACTGTTGCCCTGTCACAAGCTGCCTCGCCATATTTGTAATTCTGTGTAAAGCGGTACCTGTGAGGTGGTATCTCCACCGCATTCATCAGAGGACACTGTAATCCGGTTCGGTCTCATGGCTGCCTCCACAACAATGAGCAAGATGAGCGTGATGAGGCAGAACCGATAGAAAATATATTCTGCATCGAGCTAATCAGATAAAGTTTTGCAATTATTTGCTGGGGAGGTTTGCTCTGATTTAGGCTATTATGGGGCCTTCTACAACCTCAAGAGAGCTGTTTGTCAAGGACGATGTGGGGATTTTTGTATTTTTTTAATCCTAATACGGAACTGCTGCTCAGAATGGTCAGAACCACACTAAATATGTGCTGCCGACAAGTTAAAAAACTCCCATTATCCCTTTCACCACCCCTGAATGTCTAACAGGTTAAACTATTTGCGTAACGCTGTTGAGTGGTTTGAATATCTTCTTACATTTGTATAACATGTAATTATCAAATGGCAGCATAGGGAGCTTTTCCTCATTTCTCTTTGCTTTGTTATGTCCCCTCCGTTTTTTATTCGAACTGGAGACCTGAATAAAAACACAAATGAATGTCTAATAGAGGTTCTACCACCCATGCCCGCCGGCCAAATGGTCTTTACCGAGTGCATTCTCCATTTGAAATGAGGCATACAGATTTGAAAATACCATTTCATAATTTTGCATGTGCGCATTTGTTTAATAGGTTATTTAAGTACAGTCCCTTTCATTCCTCCCTGAAGGGGTCAATTTAGACTTTGACTGCAACCGGCAACTTTTCCGGCGTGGAATAGCAACAGGAGTGTACTTTTGAATAAAATGAACTTGAATACCCAGAAATCCTGCCAGTGAACTACACACAGACTGCTCCTGTTTACCAACCTGACTGGTCTCTGATCACTTTATACCAAAAGATACCAAATGGACACAAGAGGCAGAAGAGCTGACATTACAAAGTCTGCAGTAATCGCTTCAGGCAACAGCTCCGGATTTAACTTCTTAGTTTTGAGTTGTTGCTTTTTTCCCTGTGTGCAGAGAGGAGTTTATGCTGTGCATCAAATAAGTCCCATGATGAAATCTGAAAGGTCTGCACTCTCTCCTCTACTGTAGCTCTATTTTGTGATTTAGGTTTCTATAGACGTCATAAATACAAAGCACTATATATCTACTGAAAAGTGCAGTTTTATTTTAGACACTGAGTTGCCTTTCATGTGCAGTCATACATTAGCTCAAACAGTTGAAGACATATACAAAGCCTAGTTCTACATGTGTCCATCAAGGTCTATACACCAGGTGTGACATAAGCAAATTGTGTGTTTTTCTTGGCCTAAAAGTTCCACATTAGGCCTTGAATTCTCTCGCTAATAGCATCTAAGAAAGCATATTAGGTCATGAATAGTTGAGTCACAAAAACATCAAGGTAATAAATTAAATTGTGTAATTGGTTTCTGAATAATTGAAATGGATATTCAATTTGCAGTCCCTTCACAACAAACCAAACACCATTCATGCTGTCATTCAGGCGCCAGTGTTTACAATCCACCCCACTGCAGCTTCCACACAGAACATGACCTCTGGTGCTTCTCAAGAGCAGGACGAGCAAGATCAGGAGCAAAAGCTGGAACTTTTGTACCAATAAAGGACGAACTGCATTCGTATCCTTCAATATATTTCCCCTCTACAGTAACTTTGGCAAAATTGCTTGCATGAATGAGCAGATTTTCATATTCCAATATAAAAACATGAATTATATGATTTCTTGCAGTGAGAAATTCAGAGAAGCATAAATCATGTCTCATTAACACACTGGAGATGTGATTATACTAGAGGCGTTTACACTGAATATTAAAACTTGCATGTCCTAACAAAAACTGAAATGAAGGTGAAGTGTGTACAGACGAAATACAGCACATTAGCTAAGACACAGAGAAATGGACAAACATCCTTTGACCACTTTTTTGTTTGTTTGTTTGTCCACAAAAATAAGGTAATAACATCGAAATACAGCAGACACAAGCAAGCAAGTCACGGGGATAAAGCAGAGCCAACTGAAAGCACTCAAACAGCAACGTGTTTTACTTCTCACTGTGTGATTTCCACCAAGTCCTCAGGGAGCGTTAAGGTGTTTCTACTAAAAATAAGATAAAGAGAAAAAAAAAGCATAACTGCAGTTTAGAACACCACACTGGAACAATATACAACTCACTAAATGATAACTATTAGCATTTAATTGCAGTGATCACGTCTCCTTTGTACAGAGAACGTGAACATTCAGGTTACATTATTGTATAATACTTTGTATGTGATAAACATGTAAAACATATGTATGTATTATAAATCTGAAAGGCGTACAAACTGTCCGAACAAAAAGATGGTCAGAAGCACTAGATGCTAAAATATCCTTGGAGATTAACACAGAGGACGATCGGCAAAGCAATAATAATAGAGTTAAGAACTATAGTAGTAACACTAATGATAATAATAAAAACTGCAGTCTTTATTTGGTGAAAAAGGACACACACACACACACACACATGCAGAGCCTGTCATAGGGAAACTGCTTGTCCCTGTGGTGAGCAGACCTTGGAATACATGGAATACATAGCATTTTGAAAGTTTCATAATAACTGTACTTTGATCCAGTTTCCACAGCGACGCACCGAACTGAAAGGTATCACAGTGAAATTTCTTTTCATCCCAAGGAAAGGGTTTAAAAAGATATTTTATGATGACAGGTTCTGGTATCATGGGTCAGTGCCATTCAGACCATGAGTGGCTTCCTGTGGATAAGCAATGGAAGAAATGGAAAATAACATTCACCCTTGCAAAACCATATGCGGGGATCGTGGCCTGCTGTGCAACACAAAAGACGGAAGCATAAAAAAATGCATATCTAAATGTCCTATATCCAGTCTAGCTGTCATACCGTTGACCATGCTCCTCATACGCTTTTTCTTTTCTCCGTTTTATTTTAATAATTAATTCCACGTGGAATGTACATCAAATACGTGAACTTCAAAAGCACCGCGTAGCTGAGATTTCCAAATCATTTGTGCTGAGGTGCAATACTTCGACAACAAAGGCAACGTGATGAGAAAGGCAGACAAATTATTCCTCCGCTGAATAACCACATAATGCATTTTGATGGGATTCGGTAAACTCAGCTAAATGCTAAAATTCGAGCAAGCCCGCAAATTAAATGTTCTTATTGTATGAATAACAAGTGATTTATACTGACGCTCAAATGGTAAACTTGTTCCTCTACAAAAATCCAAAGGCAGCATCACAGTGGGAGCCGACAGAAGCAGCAGATTGGCAACCAAGTATCTTCGTATGATTGCAGCTTGCTATGTCAAACAGCTGTCCATCACACGCAGACTGTGCTCATCACAGTTTGCTGCTATATACAGACATGCTAACAACGGAACTACATTATTGCACCCTGTAGCGATCCCAAGACTCGCTGAAACAACATCCTGCGTCACGACTGAAATACAGATTTTGTAATTTAATCGAGTGATTGTAAATGAACCTTCGTAAAATATTATGTTCGGGTGTTAATCTTTCTTTACTGAGGTTTTCCAAAAAAACAACTGTCAACCAATTTAACAAGTCTGTGTCTCCAGTGAGATTACAGTCAAAGGAGTGCAAAGAATGAATGGAAAAAGCACAACACAGGAGAGTTTGTTCTCTCTGTAGTTACCTTTGAAATGCTCTCAGGTCAACTGCTGCTAGGTAAACAAGCAGTGAAAAGACAAATCATGAAATCAAAGTGTCATCTAGCATGTGTTAAGCTTTAGAAGGTTGCAATTGTGAGGGTGAACAGCTCCAGTTCATATTCCCCTGGAAGCCTGCAATTTTTTAAAATGCTGACGAGCCGCTCTTGCGTTCACGTTACAAATGGCCCGGGATATTAAAATGAACACCTCCCTCCTAAAAATCTATTTACTGGATGCTGATGTGAAAAAATTCCAAAAGTAAAATTAATGCATCCCCCGTCGCTCATGATAACACCACGGAGGCAGTAATGAACAAAGCATCTGGTGCTTCTGTTTGTCCCTTTCAGGTAGAAATCAGAGCAGCTTCCTTCAAAGAGAATTGGTTTTTCATTCTTCTGCCAAAACGGATATTTTCTGGGTGACATGATATCTCAAAGTCTACCGAACATAATACACCTCAGTTTGGCTGGATTGTCGTCAATCCAGCCAAACTGAGCTGGCTGGATTGTCGTCAATACCGACCTGAAGTGGATCAGACATCTGCTAAATGGAGCTGATCCATATTACAGTAAATACAGTTTTCTTTTCTGCTGTGTTCATTCGCAGCTGTAGGCTAACATGCTAAAAGCTGCTCAATAAATTCAGTTTAATATGAATTCAGTGGTAGGTATTTGTAGTTTTTTCTGTAGGCGTTATCAAGACATCATTTTGAAATGTCGCACAGTTGTAACACATGGTTTTCAAAGCTCAATAGCCTAAGAAAGAACTGACACTGTATCTTATTAATGCTGAACTTTTAGCAGCTGCAGTTAAACAGCAATGCCTGAGAACTGTTGTGGTCTGAGAAAACAAAGGAGCTGCAGGTGAAGTGGAGATTCATTTTCAGCATCCGCATTTCAGTTTCAGCCCATCTGTGTTGTCGTGTACACAGATTTCCACAACAGTACCAAATTGTACTAATATCTGTGTTGATGAGGCTTAGACACCCAAATGAACACTATCCCAGAACAAGCACACTCCCTCATGCAAATAGAAATCCCAAATGTCACTGGTCTACCCCTGCAGGAAAATGCACCCCACCACATGGCGAAAACATCAACCATCAGGAACATGTTAAAGAACGTGAAAATGGCGCAACATGTTGATTTGACCTCCAAACCTTCTACACCCCATTGTAATCAAGCACCAACAGGATGCAGTGGAACAAGTTGGATTGACAGAGGCCCCACTACACAAGTCAGAATACCCAAAGGATCCAGTCCCAACATCCTGGTTCCAGACCCCATAGGACACCCTGAGAGGTCCTCTTGTCCATGCCCAATGGTTCAGAGCACTTCTGAGCACTTAAGGGGGACCAACACAGTATTAGGCAGGTGCTCATAATGTTATGACTGATGAGTTTATATAATGTAAAAGTATATGCAATTTAGCATTGTGACAATCTGCATCACTATTTGTATTCAGTGGACATCAAATCGAAAAAAAATCATTTTCCAATACCATTTTCTATATTAAACTAAGTAATCTAGTGGTTTATGTGGCCTTGGCAGAGCTATGATCTCTCTGAGTGCTCTCCACTTTTTCCTCTATTGCGGGCCTTTTGAGCTCCACTAAAACACTCCCTGTAGCCACTTCGAAAGACATACTGCATGTAGGTTGTTTCTTCTATTTCTCTTCCTTCCTCTTTGTTTTAGAGAGTGTGGGCAGCTGCACTCCAGCTCTTCCTACGAGGTTACTGTATATAATTGCCTGACTTGTGTTCTGGACATCTCTGTGGGATGCGCGTGTCGGCTTGTTCCCTCTATTTTCTATTACATTTATCAGCCTTCGCCAGGTTCTCGGATACCACTGACAAGTTATGAAGCAAATGAATAACCAAATTACAATTATTTAGGGACTTTCTGTGAGAACAAACTGATCTGTAGTAATATTGTTACATCTTATAGTCAGCTTATTCTGTTAAAATGTTGATCTGTTCTCAAAATATGATTGCTTTATGTCTAATTAAAGGTCAGTTGTCATTTTTTAACAGCATGAATGGAAACTTGATACTGATTTTTAAGAAATGTCTACAAAGTCATAAGAAGATTGACCCCAAAAGGTGAGAAGACATACTGTATATGTAAACACACACTTTTTAGTACAAAGAAGTAGCGACTGTTTCTTCCCTGTCTATGGCCCACTGAGCACAAGGCAATTTCGTTGCTTCTTTCTCACTTCTCTCAGGTGTACCCGTTTTATTTCCTCACACTGATATTGCTCTAGGACAAAACAAGAGTGCCAGATAAAAAATTTGATCTCGCAGACACTCTGGAAACATTGAACTGTAACATGCTCATTACCTTCCTCCTCTATTTGCTTATGTCAAATACACAACCGCAAGAAGATCCGAGACAAAAAAAAAACAAAGAAAGGAAAAAGAAAAACTCTGAGGAGGATGATATAAAATCAGACATGTGGAGTTTATAAGAAGACAATGGGAATCACTGTGAGTGGTCAAATACACAAAGAGGGAAGCACTTGACAGATCTGTGCTGGTGGAATTTCTTCCTCATGAGGCTTTTTAATCAGACCTGAAGCACCTCGTCATAAAACTCAATTAACTCTACACACTAAGTTGCATAACGTTACCATTATTTAACTTTCCGATTAAAGTACTTCCAGCAACTGTGCATTTTTGGCCGCTTTCTTGATCACAAATTTGCCACACCAACACAATCCTGACAATGGGAGCCGACAGTGCTGAGAATGGAATAGATGAAAATTAGCAAAAACATCTAAGCGTGCACTTTCATCAGAGAAAACACTGCTTTAATCTCAGCAAAGTGGATGTTTATGCTAGCTATGCCTCCAACCACTTTTCATCTTATTAGTTCAGATGGAAAATTTTGAAAGCGAGATCTGAAAGGGGCTCTCACGGAAAAGACGACAAAACACCGCACATCAAAAGAAGGGAGACGGCAACGTATTTGACGCCTCATCCAGGTGAAAGCCGGCTGCTGCACTCAGTTCCCGAGAAAAAGTGGTTTGCACATAAAGCAAACACACTCTCAGACTCGGGTCATAGCCATTCGAAGATAATATTCCATCTGCGAGCTAAGTGACTCAAGCACTATAGCTGGTAGACATCATCTATTTGAGGGAAATTCATCTTAGTGACAAGTGATGGCAGAGTCTCTGAGTTCTTTCTTTTTTTTGATTTGTATAATATTTTGATTGATTTCCAGTCCTGCATCTGAAATAAATGGGCTGTGGGGACACTTTCCTGGCCAGAGTTACAGGTGACAGTCTATTGCATCAGAGGAAATGTGCTGCATTTATTCAAACATTTAGCTTTTTCAAAACATTTCCTGATACGTATGTGTCATTTTGCTAATAAATCCAGATCCTCCTTCCTTGTTCTTGTCAGTCCCTGCACCATCTTTCATGCCCACAACAGTATATCTGCAGACCTTAATCTTTCCACCACATTTGTCATTCGTTTTAATAAGAACCACACGTCCACATTGTCTGTTTGATGTGCCACACAGCATGCAGGGCTCGCAGGATGCGACAAATGAAAGAGAAAGTTAAGCATCACAGATGAGGGCACACACTATTGTTCAGTTTTGTAAATTCATTACTTGAGCACTCCAATAAGCTTTCTGAAAAATATATATGACTCAGATACCACAGGGCCAATGAGGACTTCTTGGATTGGAAACTATAAAGGGAAAAAATGTATTTCAAATAACCTTTATCTTTCACTGTCAAAACTGAGACACAGTCAATCCTTTGAAGTGTAAAATTTCCCTTAGAGTGTAAACAACTCTCTCCCATCCATGACGTTTACCTCTCCTCTTTGTGCTCGCAATTGTCTACATGAATAAAGAAGCTGCTCCTTTCTCCCACTGGCTAGACCCTGACTGGAGTGCAATCTGTTATAATATCAACTCAAGCCCCCATTGGCAAGCATCATTAGCCTCCGCTCTTTCTTGCATATTTAGTGCTGGCATCATCCATGTGGCAATGGATGGCATTACAATTGATTCTGCACACTAAGATGATTAGTGTGATACCATTCTTTACACTAAATATTCACTCATATCTGATTACAACCTCCCCAGATCAGTAAAAGGGGATCTTCTTTACTTAGTAATATGAACTGAACCAGATCCCAATTCTTGATTTTATCATTGCAAGATCTTATCCTCTGCTTTTTTTTTTGACAGTTCCTCAGGAAAGATAGGTTGTTCTTTTTTAAACAATCTCGCAGGATGTAAGTGAAGAAAGCTGTGACTGCGTGTAAAAATGAAATGCTTCCTTCTCTGTCAGTCAGCTTACTATCCTGATACCGCTGCTAGCTAGACACCTCGCTCTGCACTATAGGTGGGGAGGCTGGCTTAAGATTTCACACACATCCCTGTCATGAAAGATTGAGCATGTGGGAGTCATTGAAATGTATTCATGCTCACAATGTAGAGGAAGCACGGGGCCACAGTAATGGTTGTCAGGGGCTGGTATGCCTCAGTGAACCGAAGACGACATTTTCTGTCTCAGTGGCTGCAGGGTTGTTTGAGTTATATAACCCTGCAGGAAGGCACAGATGAGAATGTCACATGTGAGCCCTAATAAAATGCAACATTTAGTATGTGTGCTATGAAGAGCCATCGTCCAAGAAACTAAAAAATCTGTATTTTTTTGTAACCTCTCTAAGAATGTGATTGTTATATTCAGCATTAAAAGGTGACATGTACTCCAGCTCGTTTTTGGTTGTGAAACTAAATCAATGTGATGCTCTTTTAAGTAGCACACATTCTCCAACCAGCTGCATTTTACACCCATGTCTGTCCAAATCTGTATTATTTATTTAGTAAAGTGTGATTGAGAAACAAAAAGTCAAATTGCTTGTATGTTTGGCTATAAATATGGATTCTGCAACATGAATCCTTCACACACATCTCCAACCCGGCCGCACAGATAATCTATACAATCACTGGTCACTTTATTAGGTACACTGGCTGAACTGCTCATTCACGCAAATATTTAATCAGGTAAACACATGGCAACAACTCCACACATTTAGGCATGTTGACATGGTCAAGATGACCTACTGAAGTGCAAACCAGGCATTGAATTGGGGAAGAAAGGCAATTTAAGGATAAATGTGGCTCAGGTGATAGAGCAGGGGCCTGTTTCACGAAGCAGGTTTAGTGAAAACTCTGAGTCTGTTAACCCTGAAATGAGGAAAACTCAGAGTTTTCCGTTTCACAAAGGGAGGTAACTCAAACCAGAGACAGAGGGGTAACTCTAGCCTGTTTCACGAAGAGAGATAACTTAAGCTCTCGGTCAGTTACCACAGTAACAGTGTCTGTGAAACTAACCTGGTCGGGAGCAGGTTTATGTCAGTAAACCTCGAGATTCTCTCTGTCTCCGCCCTCTTTTAGCCACACACGATGTTTGATTTCCTCGTTTATTCATTCATTCAGTCAGTAGAGAGTTTTGGCGTCCGTGTGTTCTTAATGATCCAGTAGACGAAGGAGCAGCATTACTGCGCAGGGAACTGAATATTCATCGGGAGGTTATTTTCAGACCGCGCATAGATGTCATGGCTTTTCCGGACAGTTATCTTTTTGAACGGTACCGCTTCACCTCACAATCCATAATCTACATCCACCACCTCATCCGTCCTTACATTCGGAACATTACCAGCCACATTCAGCTCTAACATCACAGCAGATATGGTGTGCTGCGCTGCGGTTCTTCGCAAATGGGAGTTTTTGTATAACATTGGAGACGCAGAGCATTATAGTAAGGCCACTGTTTGCAGAGCCGTCAGAGACAACATATGCCATAATCATTTTGCAGTTTAATCCATCATCATCACCATCACAGAAAATAAAACACATGATACACATTTCATTTGGTCTTCTTTATTTCCTACAAATGAAAGAGCTAGTTTAGTTCATGTTACAATAGTTAACATAATTCACCTGTGACCATGAACCCACCTCTAACTTGTGCTCCAGGATTTCAATTTCCAGATCAGCCTTCCTAATCTGGCGGTCCAAGTACTGCACTTCTTTGTCTGTTTTTCTGATTTTTTTCAGTAAGTGTAGTTTATATATTTGTTTTGCTGGTAACTGGGAATACATTGAGGACATTAAATTATACAATTGCACATGAATTCCACAGAATGAACCTCTAGTGTTTACTGAACATCCATCTCACTGTGTCAATCTGTGCAGTGGAAGTTGAGGGACCATCCTGCTGCTGCCCAGCCATGCTCTGTTTAAAAGGATGAGAATGTGCCATACTTCAGTGAAGGCTAAATGTCACACTCTATATTCCACCAGAATGTTAAGAAATGTGAATGGGGAAGAGAACTATCAGTGACATACTTCTGTATGTCTTTCTGTATCCCCCTCTGTAAAGGCAGCAGACACAGTGTCATCCTCTTCATCCTAGATGAATGAGATGTTTCAGTAAACTTAAAATACCATTTGGCTCAATCTTTGGAGTATTGCCTACTTACAGTTACAAGGTCTGTTGTGGCATGAAGGGGCTCCACTAGGCAGATAGCACATTCAGAATCTGGAAAAATAAGAAATAAATATTTGTATGACTTTCTTTCTGTTGGCTGAGTAGAAGTCTGTGTTAGTTTAAATAGGCTAATTATTTAACAGAGCATGATGTAGATGCAGACATTTAGGTTATAGTGTGGATAAAAGAAATGCACAGTCAAACAACCACGTAATATTTAGGCTACATTTCAATGTAAAACATGATCAACATGAGGTACCTCCATGAGATTATGCCTAGGTCTTACCTGTTGGAACAATGTTTTTATATTTCATTTTAAGCTGCTGCCACATGCGCTTCTCCCCCGTCTGATTGCACCTAAATGAAATAACTTAATAAGTACCATTCAATCAGTTTTCCCTGTAATATTATTGCGATTGCAAAGGACTACATTTTAACTTACGCATTAACCCGGGCAGCAATGTTCTCCCACGCCGTCTTCCTCGCTTTTGCAGCTACAGCTGTGTTGCATTTCTTCCGAAAAATGTGTTCATAGTTGCTATATGCACGCATTAAGACGTCCAGTTCAAGAGGCGTAAAAAACGTAGCTCTTCGCTTCCCCGTTGCCATGGTGACTCGTCGAATCGGGGCTCCATTGATGCTGTCTTTTTATAGCGGTGGTGCACGCGCTTAACTCCAGGTGAAACTACTCCGTGTTGATTAAACAAACTGAAATCACCCGTTGTGAAACCGAAAACTCTGAATTTCCTGTCTCAGGGTAGATCAACTCGCAGTTGAGGATTAAACTCAGAGGTTGTTAAACCTGCTATGTGAAACGGACCCCAGGTTGTCCACTGATTGCAAGGTTGAAAGTTCAATCCCCTCCACTGGGTCAAGTGTCCTTGGGCAAGACACTGAATCCCAAGTTGCCCCTAATGGCAGGTAAGCACCTTGCATGCAGCTCTGTTGCCATTGGTGTGTGAATGGGTGAATGGGAAACATTGTATAGCTCTTAAGTAAGGTAGAAACAGGGTATGGTTGTTACTGCCAGACAACCACTAGATTTGCTGATCTACTCAACCTCTAACTGCTGATCTACTGCCCAATAGATCAGCAATAAGACATGTTAGTCTAACTGCTGATCAACTGGGATTTTCATGCAAAACAATCTCTAGTTTTTCCAGACAACTGTCTGCAGAAGAGAAAATATCCAGTGAGAGGCAGTTCTCTGGGTCAAAATGTCTTGTTGATGTTAGAGATCAGAGGGGAAAGCTGGGGGGTTATTTTCTTGCCAGATTTTGGGTCCCATAGTATCAACTGAGCATTGTTTAAATGCCACGGTATCAGACCACAGTGTACCCATCTTCCGATGGCTACTTCCAGCAGGATAACAAAAAATAAAAGGTCAGATCATCTCAAACTGGTTTCTTGAACAAAACAATGAGTTTACTGTACTCCAATGGCCTCCACAGTCACCAGCTCTCAATCCAATAGAGCACCTTTGGGATGTGGTGAAATGGGAGACTGGTATATTGGATGTGCAGCCAACAAACCTGCAGCAACTGTGTGATGCTTCCATGTCAATATAGACCAAAACCTCTGAGAAATGTTTCTAGCACCTTGTTGAATCTATGCCACGAAGAAATAAGGCAGTTGAGAAGACAAAGGGGCCTATTAAAGCGGTCGGTGAGTGTATACACCATAGTTATAAGGTGGGTATCCAAAATCAGTTCTGTAACCAACGCAGTGTGAAATATAGCCCCAATGTCCCCTTCTGTTAACACAGTTCTGTTAAATTATGACCAGCAAAGTGTCTTTGCACTCCACTGGACTATTACAGTCCAGTGAAGCTGACTTTGGACCTTTTGGATAAAAATGCCATTTTATCCTCTAGACATCTCTGTGACTTTTTTTCATAACTCCTGTATAAATTTTTGGCGAAAAGCATGTTTTGTGAGGTCACAGTGACCTTTGACCACAAAATACTCAGCAGCTCATGCTCGATTCCAAGTGAACATTTGTGCCAGATTCGAAGAAATTCCCTCTGGGCATCCCTGAGATATTGCGTTCATGCGAGTGGGACAGATGGATGTACAGACAAACAACCTGAAAACATAATGCCTCCAGCCACTGCTGTCGCCGGCAGGGAGGCATAAATACAGAAACTTCTGGGAATGTTTAGAAATTGGATATTATTATTGTAAATGTCGCTTGAAGCTTGGCCATGCTTTGACCTTGAACGGCATATTTGAGACTGTAAAAGCTTCTATCTGAAGTCTGTTTTCCTCCTCGACTGGCACAAACAGCCCTGTTTGGTTGTGAGTGTTAAACAGTCTCAAATTACAACCATCTTATCTTCTGCAGGATTTAACAATATCGCAGCTCGGGTTAGGTTGTCCTTTTCAGAGATGCAAATGTTGTGAAAATGAGATGAGTGTATTTCTGCATGCTCCCATTACATTAATGAGGTAGAAAAAGGCAAATAAAGTCACTGACAGGTTTGTTGTACAGAGCTGGTAAAGGAAAAAATCTGCAATGTCACTGAGGTAGAGGTGCATGATGGTTAAGAAAAGCTACTTTGTAATTTTGCTCTTTTCTTTTTATTATTATTAGGAGGATAATTACCATCAGTTTACAATATCCAATTCAGACTATCAGTGTGTCTGGTGTTTGATGAGACAATGGGTAGAGCTAATGTGGCCTTGATCCATTTAAAACAATGTTTTCACAAACTCAGGGTCCTTGAAGTTGTCCTCAGAGTCTGTGCTAAAATGAAGGTTTTGTTTTGTGCAAAATAAGCATCTAAGGAGTTTGCTGCACAAAATGTAAAGCACTCTGGAACAACTGACAAGTAATTTGGGGCCAGATAAGTGAAACTGGCTGGACTTTTGTACTCAAGTTATTTATTGATTATACAATTAGTCAGCTGACTTATAATGAATGGAAAAAATGGGGGAAAAAAGCAGTTATCAGACAAACTATTCTGAGCATCTCATGTTTGTTTCTTGCAATTTTCTGACATTGTATAAACTCAACAATGAATAGATTAAATCAAAACATAATCACCAAACATTCATTGGTTACAGTAGAGACATTGTTGGTTTAATGTTGCATTCATGCCACATCGTGACTTAGATAGATAGAAGCTTTATTTAGGAGTATTATTCCAAGATAGTCACCCAAGAACTAGCATAGTAATTTTGCTTAAACCACATGTAAATTACATAATTAGCAACACTGCTTAAAAAAGAAATAATAAAGAAATTTAATTTTACAGAGTAGTACAGATTTTTGACCAATAATTTAATTGGTTTTACAGATGTAAATATCTTTCATTAAACAATAAAAAGGCCAACTTAGGGCTACAGACTTATAATATATAATGTTTGGAAAATTTGTGGTTGTTTATTATTGTTTTCCTGTATTTTTGGTGCCTCCATTTGCCAGAAAATTATTATTATTCAAATTCTTTACTTTTATTTTTGTATTTCTTTTTCTTTTACAGTGTACTTTTGCTACATTACATGTCCATCAATAAAACCTACAGTTTATTGATAAAATAAATTAGATACAAACAGTATGTATCTCCTTGTAAATGAGCTAATATGAGTGCATCGGTGTAGATATTAGAGCTGCTTTGATTGGCCTTGTGGACATTTTGCCCCTGAATAGCTGAAATTTCTGCAGCTCTTGTCTCAATGAGTGGGAGGCCTTACTGTTGTCAGACATTCCCAGCATTTTGTACTTTTGTAGGCGAAATGAGTGGTGTTTCTGATTGAGCTGCTCATAATTACAGTTGTAAAGAACGCAGCATAAGGCTGTGATCACACAAGACACAGCTGTGACTGTCACTGTTAACAAGTGCAATACTTTTATGTGAAACACAGGGAACATGATGTCACTCTCATTGCTTAAAACTACAGCGTGTATAAGCGGCCGTAGTTGGGCTGATGTAACAAGGAGGCTAATGTCATTGACAAGGACATGGACAGGGGGGAAGTCGATGATTGCTGTGCTTGTTCTTATGAGGAGCCTGTTCAAGTTTGATTGTCTCATCCAAAACCTAAATAGGATGCTGTGTCCCAAATAAGAAATGCATTATTGAAAGGCAAGGCACACCCACTGAAAGCAGACAGCTGAAAACAACAGATAAAAGTTCAGGTTCATCCAGCGCATGTCTTATATGTGAATGTCTGACTCTGACTGGTTCTTACCAGCAAAAAACACTCAGGTTTCTTTATCTGACATGTTTCTATTTGAACTTTTTTGACAAATAAACTGTGAAAACCCAAGAAAGACCTTTCTTTTTTTTAGGATGAGCTACAGCCTGAAAGTGATATTATGTGATGCATGGTGTTATTTATCAGAAATAATGGCTTTGTGGTTGGCGAATTACTCTTTGCCATCTCCAAAAACTTTAGAGGTTAAGCCCAAGTAAGATAAAACCTCTTGTGAAGTCAACAGTGGTAAAAGAGAGACACATTTCTGATTTTTTCCTTTGCTCTGCACTCCTATCTCCTTGGATTCCAGCTGATAAAGTGAAGCAAAGGTTAAAGTCCTGACAATCAACTTAAATATTTCGCTGTTATCCGCAATGCCTCAACAGTTAAAGATCTGCCACAGTTTTATTTACAGGGTGGCATCATTTCAACACATCACACAGAAAGTTTCTTTTAAAAAAAAAGCCGGTGGAGGGGAACTCGACTTGATTTCTGAATCTTCCTGTTATTCACTTTGCCTCAAACAGCCCAGAGATTAATTGCAATCATGAAGAACTTTCTCCCAAAGCAGGAAACGAGAGAACTGCTGTGTGACTCAAACCTGTGATGCCATCAGGCTTTAAAAGAATAGCTGCTCATTAGAGACAAAAATGCCAAACATTTTTTTAAAGTGACGGCAAGAACCCCGAAGGGCAGTTTCTGTGAATAAAGGAATCTATTTGATACATTAAAAACACTCAAACTTGCAGAGTCATATTAGACACTGCAAAACAACAGCATCCCAGCAAGGCACCCGCTAAATTATGAGATCATGACCATAATTAACACAATGCTCGTCTGTTTCTTCAAGGCTGTCATTCTATTTTTGTAGAGAATTTTGAGGGACTAAGGGAAATAAAGTCTGACAAAGCGACAAATAATAGAGCAAAAACTGCTTTTTGTGCTGCTCTACAAGGTAAAGGTGCATTTTGTCTGCAAGCTTTCAAGCATCACTGAATCATCAGCAATTAGCCGTACATTTATATTTACAAATGTTCCACATGGATAAAATCCAAAGCAGGAAACCAGTTGAACCTTCAGTGGCAAGACTGAAATGGTTATTCATTCTGACGAGCAAATAGTGGGATATCATTACTTCTATAAACACCTTCACTTTGCTTTTACAGCCTTTTTCTGGTGTCTGGATATTTTTTCTTCTGCAATACCCATTTCCAGTTGTATTCAAGCATTACAAGCTACATTTTATTCCCCTGCTAGGCAAGTACAAATTTATTACACCTCTCTATGTTATCTCGGTGCAAAGACCCAATATCGTACAGGGCACAACTACAACATGATCCGAATCATTGCCATAACCGCTGGTGCTGAGGTCGCAATGATCCGGCTCACACTGTCATTGTCCAAAATGCAGTGCAGAGATCAAATAAAAAGGCCGGCCTGCTCTGGGAGTCTAAAGGCCAAACAGCTGAAACTAAAACTATATCTGAGAGCAGAGCTGAAGTGAGACGATCCCCAAGTGAGAGGGCCACAATATGAAATCCATTAACTTTCATGCTAACAGTTGGACACATACTTAACATTAAAAGGACCAGGTAATAAAGGTCTGCAGCGCAGCGTGGAAGACTTACAGGCAAAACTGCGCCAATGCATCTTAGAGTCTCATGAAATAAAAAAAATGACCTGCTTCTCCACCAATATTTCATTTTTTTTTTCCAACCTGTGAATTTTAACACTTGTGTATTTCTCAAACTGTTTTTTTAAAATCCCATTTTTAATCCTAAAAGTCCGAAAATATTACAAACCTAATTGATACACTTTTCCCTTATCTGTCCACTATCTAACACTAACAACTGTAAAAGCAAAAAACTTTAACAGGAGCTGCAACAGAAAGAAGAAGAGTGAATGAATGATGAATGTACTAATGAAAGACCACCGCCACTTAAATTCAATAATTTAAATCGTGAGAGTTTGCATGTGACATTTCATTCGCTGACAATTAAAGTGTAAGGGGCTGGAAATAACCCCTCTCACCGTTTTGACTTCGTGGTGCAGAGTGAACGTATAACTGGGAAATCAGAGGGTGCAGCGAAGCAATCTTCAAATGGAGTGAACCTAAGTCACTGTAGGTTTCAGCCTCTTAAACCAACTTATGTGCGAAACTTTCCAACTGATGACTCCACTAAAGTGTCTACAGAGAAGAACTATTGATTTGTGTTCACCATCCAAACAAATTTAAATCTTTAATTAGCTCAGTGGCACAAGGCCAAATGTAAATTAGACATCTGACTTGTGATTGTGTCAGGATGTTGATGAAAGGTTCCAACATTGGCTTCTGGCGGAAAAGCATTGTCCACAGTGAAAATGAATCTGATCACTGGAATTGAATTGCAGGTAGAGTGTGTGTGTGTGTGTGAGCAAATGTTCAACTATCTTTTTGAGGGCCAGTTTGACTTTTAGACCACTGGAATGGGTCCATTTTGGGACATTCTTCCATTTTTTACATCTCTTCCAAGAGGTTTAACTTGGTCTAAAGGTTAAGGTGAGGGCATGGAGCTAGAGTATGCATTATTTCAATGAATGTCTTCACAAAGATAGCCATGGAAGAGCTGTGTGGGTTTTACCAGCAAAAGAGAGGACGGGATAGAGGAAGGGAGAGCGACCCAAATGCAATCTAACGCACTAATGCAAATCTAATGCCACTAAAAGCAAAGCCATTGCTTATCTTGACTGTAATTTTTTAAGTTTAAGCACAGAAAATTCATCTGATCCAGTCTGGGCTTTAACATCTCAAGTAAATAATGCTTCCAACAAAGTAATCTACTTGCCCATAACTGGCAGCTACATTCCCCTCTTGGCTTGTTTGCTGTGTTAATATGTTACTTCTCATTTGCAGACTAAAGACTGTTGACTTGTGTATCCAAAATGGAACATGGCGAGCTGTGAAATCATAAAAGAAGTAACACAAAATACCTTCAGGCTTTGGCGGTGTCACAGCATGAAAGAGGTCTTGTCTACTCGTAATCTGAAATATGTACACTCTGCGTGTGTTTATGCAACATGTAATTATTGAGTTACTCAATTTTCTGTTTTCCTTTCATGATTACGCAAAACTATGCTTTAACACCACCAGATCATCAGATTGTGAAGAATGCCAGTGCTCCTTTACAACACGCATGGAGACAACACCTGTCCACAAACTGACAAGTCACAACTGGCAAATAAATGTTACCTGACACACTATTAAAGCACTTTACGAGTAAGTGTTGTTTTGACACGAAAACAAGCAGGCCCAGCCACTCAGCCCATTTAATCAAACCCCAAACCCTCAGAGGTTTAATAAATGTCCCTGCCAAGTTTCATAAATGGGGGATCAATTATAATTGATTTCACAGTCTGATACATTTATTAAAGTGACATCCATTTATTCACATGCTCACCTGTTTTGCCATCAGCTGCAGCTTGCAGAGAATGAGCTGACTACCTCACACTGTATTCAAAGTATCCCTTTCAGATTTCTGCTGCACTAAAATAATTGCTACAGCACCAAGACAGATTCAATACGTACAGTACAACACTTAATTTCTCACAGTGGTCAGCCGGTGAGACGCCTCTGTAATTTGCTAACTACATGATATGTACTGCAGCTTGGGTAGCAGGCAGATGAGAAATGGAATTTCTCTTAAGAGCAGAATAAATTAGTTCCAGGGTGTCACCTCCTGTCACATTAGGTGGCATCCCACGCAGATGAAACCTGCCACTCGGCGGAGCAGGAGACAATCAGAGATTATCTCATCTCTCCTATGACGCCGCCAACATGCTAGAATGAGCCGTGAGTAAAAAGCTGCACTGTGGCTGGCTGGTTTGTTTGTCTTCTTATACCTTTAAAACCACACAAATTTAATAAAGTCAGCAAATGTGCAAACTCAGGCACACCAAGTCAACATGTTTTATCACAGATACTTTATGCCAACAAACAAACACACTGTTGGGTTGTCTGTGAATTTATTTTTGTTAACAATATTGTGACAGCCCCTGCTCTGTAGGCTGGTCTGGGATTATTAATGATGATCAGTGTCTTTCTACAGGCGGAGTTGCCATGGTGGATGTATGTGGTCTTGGCTGTCCGGGCGCTCAGGCCAACGTTCCTGCAGCTATAAAAGCCCAGCCCTCCTGACATCTCTCGCTCTCTCTCTCTCTCTCTCTCTCTCTCTCTCTCTCTCTCTCTCTCTCTCTCTCTCATTCCGCTCTGCCTGTGGCTGTGGCCACATTGTGTTTGTATTTTGGTTTGGTTAGGTTATTGCACCTCTAACATCCTCACAACACCTTGAACATGCATCCACATTCTCACCACTGACACTACTGACGCTCACACTCCTTAAATAAATATTAATTGCCGGCAATTATTGTGTTGTTCTCATTTTTGGCACGGCCTAGTGGCCGAGATATGACAATATGGAGAATGAAAGTACATCACTGCAATGGGAAAGACCCTACTCCCTTGGGGGAGAAAGGAGTGAGACCTCAGATTCCCAAGGAGGAAGTACAAACGTAACAGCATTTATAGTGAAAACAAACTCCATCCATTATCTATACACCGCTTAATCCTCTGCAGGGTCGCGGGGGGGCTGGAGCCTATCCCAGCTGACTCGGTCAAAGGCAGGGGACACCGTGGACAGGGCACCAGCCTATCACAGGGCTACACATGGAGACACACAACCAAGCACACTCTCATTCACATCTATGGACAATTTAGAATCACCAATTAACCTCAGCATGTTTTTGGACTCTGGGAGGAAGCCAGAGTACCCGGTGAAAACCAACGCATGCACAGGAAGAACATGAAAACTCCACACAGAAAGATCCCAGGTGTCATAACCAGGACGCAAACCGGGTATCTACTAACTGTGAAGCGGCACTGCTAACCAACTAGCCACTGTGCAGCCCGAAAACAAACTCTTTCCTATTAACTCAATGTAAATAGGCTGTAAGTCCAGAACCCCAGAGTCCATCTTTCAAAACAAAAAAACTCTTAAGGGGTGCAAACACATCTCCTAATTTTTCCATAATTAAGTCATAGCAAAGTTACACTACAAACTTGAAAATTGTTCCCCCAAAACAAACATACATGCACATTAAATGAATAAACAGAAAGTAAATGATGACCTAAGACCTCATGGTTGATTTTATTCTCACATATGGATTAATAAACATCTTCAGTCACCATTTTTTAAATGTTTGTTGATGTCATGTGACTACCCAAAGCTATGACACGCCCGACAGAACGATGAAAATTATCATAAATGTGCAGCTAATTCAACCTCACATCAACCAGCAGCTGCTTTTGGATAACATAAGCATAAAGTAGCACAAGTTAAGTCCCTGTAACATATTTCCAAAGTAAATGGACTCACACAGGCCCTGGTCACCCAACATGATAAACTGTACACTTTGCTCATGTGCAGTCATCGCATTTACATTCTTTGTCCTCATTATGTTGCCTGTTTTAATTTATTGTGCATTTCGACACCAATGTTATTCAGCTATTTCTGTGACCAGGGCTTTTTGGCACCTATACTAGGCTTGGATTCACATGAATGTATCAAGGAGTGTCAGGTTTTGTTGTCACCCATCAGGAGCTGTGACTCTCTTCCAGTTTGTTTGTGTTGGTGCCTATAATGGAATTTAATTATGCACATTGGCATGTGCACATTTTTGCAATAAGTCTCTATTTAAAGATCTTGGAGGAAGGCCCACCTGATTTTCTCTTTGCCAAATCACAATATAATTTCCAGCAACACTACTATAGTGCTGGTACTTGGATTAGATTTGAGCACCTTTACACCGGAGAAGTGTGAGAGAGTAAGATGATGGATTTTCAATGTTGGAGAGTTAATTTGAGTCACGTCTGCGGCATGAGCATTGATACATTACGGATAAAAAAAACTAAATGACCAGAAGTTAATGAAGAAAAGGTATCAGCTCGAATTTCAAAAATATCAATCTATCCCTTTCTCTATTCAATCACTTTAACATTATTACATTTAACATTAGTCATCAGATTTATTTCGAAGAATATCCAGGGGAAATAACCATCTGCTTCCACATTTTCTGCCTTATATACACTTTGATATATAACATATGATTACTTGATACATAAAGTTTCTATGAAGCAAATTCAAATCAACAGTGACTACACTCTTAAAGATAAGCACACATTGCCAAAGATGGAAGCTGGGTTTTTTCATTATCAAAAAGTGAAGTAGAGCACAAGCTGATGCTTGGCTGATTTTCAGATTCAGTTTTTTTGCACTTGACAGTGTACCTTTCTCTGCTCTGCACATGGCAAGTTGTATTTTCTCTTTCTCCACATCCCCAAACAGAGTACACAAGACAACTGTGAAACAGATGGTTATTTCTCCCACAGATTCTCTGACCTTTGAAAAGAAGAGTTGTGACTGGAAGGACTATGGTTTGAATTCAGAAAAGATTGGAAAGTGAATAGGAATTTGTCTCTGCTTCCTCCATAAGTACTGCACAGATGCTGCGGGGAAAGACGATGAAGATTCAACTCCACTGCTGGAGCTGCTCAATGACAGCTCAAAAGTTTGAACATGTGCACCTAATTACAACAGAATTAAATCATCCTTGATGTAATTCTTCCTCAAGCCTACACGACAAAATGGTTTGCCAGGGCGTTTCGAAATGACTCGTGAGCATTTTGCTGATGATGTATCCATAAACACTCACATCAAATTACTTAGCAAATGTGGAGGAAAGATCGTGGTCAAGGCCAAACTAAACATGGTTAGAAAAACCAAAACTACTTGGTTAAGGTCAGGAGAAAAATGCACTCAAGATTGTGTCAATCCACCACAACCACCTCTTTTGCAATCCACACTAGCAGCATATTTAAGGAAACATCCTGGAATATTATAGACACTGACCATAACATTAAAACCCCCTGCCTAGTGTTACGTGTTTTGTTTCAAAACCAGCTCTAAATCATCAGGGCATGAAACAAAGACCTCTGGGAGTGTCCTGTGGTGTCTGACACCAGGGTGTTGGCACAACATTGAACCTCGGACAAGTGAGTGAATTGCAATGATCATCTTAACAACAGTTTTGACTCTGTCATGTTCCTTGAGCCGTTCTTGAGCAGTTTTTACATTGTGGTGGGGTGCATTGCAATTCTTGGGGAGGTTGTCGTGTCAGTAGAGCTGTGTCCAATGGGTGTGTGCTTGGTCTGTAACATTGTTTAGGTGGATGGTACATATCAAAGTAAGCATAGTAAAATCTCTGTTTAGATTCTCAGTCATTCAGGTCATGGTGATTCTAGGAGCTTCATTAAAAAGCAGCTGGACTTCTCATCTTCAATACCAGAACTGAAAAAGCATCTTGGATGAGATGTGAAATGTCTTCAAGAACCCAGAAGAGAAGCCCGGTTGCTTTTTTATTGAAGTACATAGTGTCATCTACATGAATGACAGTACCCAATGTGTCTCTGCAGAACACTGCACTGCAACGAGAAGAATTGTCATTCACTTCATTTGTTAGTAGTTTTAATGTCGTGGTTTATAGCTGGTAGTCTTTCATATATACAAAATCAGCGAGAAGAGTTGTGATACATCAACCAGTTCTATTTTTTTTAATTGTTATGTTGAGAAAAGCTCAATCTAACAGCAATAACACCTTATTTCTATATAACATCAATGTGCCAACCATACCTTTCAGTTTTCTTGTCATTATTCAGCCTGGTAAACAAAGTGTGGCTTGCTGTAGATCTGAAATTCTGATTCTGAGGACACTTTCACACTGATGAAGAATGTCACTCAAGTTAATCCCACTCGAACAAACAACTAAAGCCGCAAAGCTGTCAGAAAAACATATAGATGGGGTCCAGGCTATTTGAGCAAACTGTCATTTACGAGGACAGTCTCAATGTAAAATTAATTACGGCAAACAGGACGTGCAGAATACTGAGTGGCTGAGTGTGATCAGTGCTGACGTAACAGTTAGACTAAAAAACAGCAGGAGAGACTTTTTGAAATCAGCAGGCTTCATTTTGCAGGTCTGGCCTGTGTCATTTATGATGCTCTCACTTCGGTTAGGTTAATGGGGGGGGACGCCGCACTGCTCTGTTGATTAATTAGAGCAGGACTGAGGTCAGTGCCTCCAACCTTTAGCTGGAACTACAGCTCATAATAAACAACTGTATTTACATGGGAGCAGAGAGTGGGCGGACAGCTCCAAAAAGACCTGAGCCAGATGAAAACAGTGTTGCCTCCAGTTATAAATGTTATGAGTCACCAAAAGAAAGAGACCAGTGAATTTGCCATAAATGCTTTCTCTTGTTGTTTCTATTAATACGTTGTCGACTCATATTAATGGAAACTACCTTGGAGCTCTCAATTACCACAATAAAGCCCGTGATCTTGCTCTGAGTGATAAGCCCTTGAAAAAACTGGAATGCTATAGCAAAAAAGAAAAATACAATGCCGGCCAGACAGCGGTGAAATGGAGTCTTGATGTTGTCGTATTGCTGAAGGCAGAAGAGAAGCATCATGTTTTATTCAGTCTCCATGCATGAACCTCACAGACTGAATCCCCTGAAGTGACCAACAGTGGGCCTGGAAAGCTCTGTCTTTGGGCTCCATCCCTTGGTCAATCTGCATAACTGCATCAACAAATCTGCATGCTGGGGTTCTGTGTGGCAACAACTACCTTGAGTGGTGAACAGCAATGCATATCATCTCTTTCGCGGTTGACATGTTTTGCCATATTTTGTATTTCTCGTAGCCTCTGTGACATTTCCATTGATGAAATGGAGAGTGAACAATATCTCTTTGTAATGAGAAGTTTCTTTATGCAAAACAAATTTCAGGCTCTTATACAGCCACACTTAGTTCTTCAGACAATCAAGCCTGACACATTAACCAACCATTTTTGCACCCGGTGAACTGGCAGACAAGAAGGAATCCACAAACCATACAATATTGCGGCCGATTAGATCTCACACATCACTCTGAGGGACTTTTCATTTTCCAAATGAGTTATCCCGCCTGCCCAAATGATGTAGCCGCATGACATCAAGTGTTAAATAAGCTTTGGACCAGGGCTATCCATTCTACTTTGTGGCTGCACTGTAATGTCTATTCCACCATAAAACTCTTATTTTCTATGCAATTCAGGTAAACGTTCTCCAGGGATATTCATGTGCCTATTTAACTTCCTAATAGGGGACTTTAAAGACATGCATATGGCTCCTCACAAAGCCAGCCTAGGCCTTCTCAAGTGCATCCTGGCATGAGAACAGTTGACTCTAAAAAATGCATGAGAAATGTGATGGCAGGTAGATGCGTGCTTTCCAGGGAAAAATGCAAGGAAGGCAGCATTTTAGATTTCCTGTCCTTCCCTGATGGTGCAGATATGATGTAACACACTGTAGATAAATACTGGAATGAAACTGTTTGTATTTCATTATTTTTCCGATTATCCTTTGCTGCTGATTCGTCATGCAGAAGAGACACAATTTTGTGTACTGCGCTGTCAATTGCGCTAAAGCTGTTTAAACGGGCACTGTTTATTTTTGTGCGTCTTGAGCTCAGCACCAGCAAATGTTACTCTTTCTACTAAAGATACCCCCAATACTCGTCAGAAACGTCAGCTGGTCCTCGGAGTGACTCTTATTCACGCTCGCAAATCCAGACAGAGCAGTCAGATGAGCAGAGGAATAAGGCTGACTGAATGGCGGCATACGTGTACACTGTCAACGCAGTAGGAAACGGATAATACCTGCATTGTAGAGGATATCATAAATTCAATAGCAAAATTTAATTTGCTTCATAAACAGGATGGAGCTGGTATTTTATCTGTAGTGCTCAATACAAAACAACATAAGTAAAATACAACAGATAATCCACCATAAAATATACTGAGAATATTACAGCCCAACAGAAAAATAAAGATGAAGCATTTTTTGTTGCCAGATTTAAAGACTGAAAGTGTGCGTTATTTGCTCATCTATCATTTAGATTCTTTTTCATGGACAAGCCTCAGTAAGCTTCCTTTTCGAGTCACTGCCTGCAACTATGATATACCGTTTTATTCCCTGCAGGTATCGCACTGAGCTGCATTAGCTACGATTGATGTTAACAGCTTAATGCAGGTTAAGTGTTGCCAAAGAAATTGCAGCTACAGAGCTCGACACACTTTGTTCCTCAGAAGAAACTAAAGCCAATGTCTCTGGGTATTGTTTTTGCCACTGATTTGAGCCAGGGAGCGACTTCTGGAACAAAAGGTGGCATATCTCTGGTCCCCAATGGATGAATTTTGAGGGCTTTATTCAGTTTCATTTGAGTTATCGTGGCCTCATGAGGAAAGGCCACTATTACTTTGAACCCCAGCAGTGCAGTCCATTTTCATGCAACAGGAGCTACAGCAGACTGCAATGCATACAGACGCAGGCTGCATCATTGCACCGCAAAGTAGAAAAGCATAGGATTTTACACAATACTTTTGGCAGTAGGCCTTGTGGTCACATTACTGAGAGGCTCAATGACTCAGTATTGCTGTTTTTACTAATAAGCAGCTGCTGCTGTAGTCTCCTCTGCCTGGAACTAAAAATGAATGTTTCTCTCACAACAAGCAACACTTGATCATTTGTACATAAATCAAAGAATATTAAAAACCAGAAACTAAATTGCTTGCGTGTCTCCACCAGCTGGGATAGACTCAAAAACCTGCATCTATAAGCAGCACTGAGAACTGCATGCAAGGATATTGATGTGTTGTAATTTTAACCACATAAAACTGAGGAATTTGACATACTGATGATTTACTGACATTTAAAGACACAACAGACGTCTTTACATCTGCAGCATCTAATATCACTGATCTTATCTTCAGTATCAACAGAAAACATTTGTTTGCAACACTGCTGTCTGTGTTTGTCACTCAATTACAGTAATTTGGAACTGACAGCAGCTTCCACTCAGTTGCTTTGAATTTTAATGGAGGGTCGCCCCTTTTACATTCTGATTACAGCTAGATTGCACCTTTAAATTGCATGGTAACACTATATTGATTGTGAAGAAGCAGCACAGCCACTGTGTTATATGACCTCCTTGTAGAAGCACACTGACACACAACACACTATCACTCCAGCACCCCGAACACACAATCAAATTTCACTTCAACATCTGCCAAACATTCCCACCAGGCCTGAAATGTACATTAGCGAGTGGAAATCTATCAGACTGGCTCACCTCACTAGTTTTAGTTTTGTTCTAAAGTTTCAGAGTGTTGTTTTTTCATCAGCCTGCGAGAGGTGCACAACACCTCTAACAAAGCAACCTGCTCCACTTAAATCCCACTGTTTGTGCCCAAGTAAAAACCATAAATCATCCTCAGTTCATTATGACAGTTCCGGCTACGCTCCACCACATTACTTTGGGAAAACATTACAGTTACATGTCCAGATATCCTGAATCCTAAAATTGCTATTTGGTTTTATTTGTTTTGTTTTTCTTCTGTGCCTCAGTTGATGCAATCATGGTTTTAATCGTGGCTGGTTGGTTGGTTGGCTGGACGACTGAGTGAATGTGCAGGCCCGAGCCAATTCCAACTTTGTTGTCAAACTCTCAGAGGCAGAGCTGCAAATCATAATGGTTTCATTGTTGATGTATGTCTTCCTCTTCATTCTGTTATAATGTCAGTCAATTTTTGATGCCCACTTTTAGGTAGACACTGAATTGGTCTAGGCTGGTAAAAAAATAGTGTGACATACTGCATATATGTATGTATATACTGTATAACTTTGAGTTCTTGAAAATCAAGCCTTGCCTTGTATGGGAAATGCATGTGTGCCAAAATTGCAACTGAGTCTGAGGAGGGCAGTGTAGTGAAAGTTTAAAAACCAGAAGTACTACATCACATATTGCAAATCTTTTTTTGCAATATGTACATATTGCAAAATCCAACCTCCTAGTTCAGGTGTTTAAGTGTTCGAATCCACATTTAAAGTCACTATTAGAAACTATTCTTCTTTAACAAATTAGTCTGTAAACATCTTTCTGTATCAATACAGTACCTCATCATTTTCAACTATAAATGAGAAAATAAACTTGTCAGTGAGCCACAAGTCGATGTAGGATGCGGGTACAAGCCATTTCAGGCTGCTTTTCCTTCCTTTGACTATTTGTGTTACCTTTTTATTTCACAAAGGGAAACAACAACCACCACAGGGCTAGCAACCTACCACACAGACAATTTGAAGTTTAGCAGGGGATTTGGATCATGCAGTAGAGCTGTCCCGCCAATTTTATTCAGTGAATTATCCATTTTAATTACAGTGCTCATCTCCCTGAATGCAAATGTTCCACCAAACAATTCCACCTAACTATTTTGACCTAACCTTCGCTTAGCCCCACCCACAACAACTATGATTGGCTTAAAGAAATAAAAACAAGCCAGAGCAGTTTTTCCTCTTATAGCTGAATGATGGTGCTTCAGTTCAACAGAATGGGCTGGAAATGCAAGACTAACAAGCTAATGCATGTGACGCCACAATCTATTCTAAGGGGCGGCTGTGGCTCGGGCGGTAGAGCAGGTTGTCCACTGATCGCAAGGTTGGTAGTTTGATCCCCGACCCTTCTGTAAGCCGAAGTGTCCTTTGGCAAGACGCTGAACCCCAATTTGCTCTCAATGGCAGGCAAGCGCCTTGCATGACAGCTCAGTCACCACTGCTGTGTGCGAATGGATGAATGCGAAACACACCGTAAAGCGCTTTGGATACCACTAAGGAAGAAAAGGTGCTGTATAAGTGCGGACCATTTACCATTTTACCATCTATTAAATACAGTAAAGAACTATACATGTTAACCATTATGTCAATTTTTTATCAAATCTTAAAAACATATCCGTGAGGGCGCTCTGAACTCACACTGATGGCAGAGCGCCACAGTCGGCTACAACCCACCATCAATTTCCTTTTAGGGCTAGCACAGCCTTCATATAGGAAAATATTAGTTTGACAACCAATCACACCTCGGCTCTGTCATGCTGTAAACGAATGTACACACTGTGCCATTATTTTACTTCTGCATTACACCTACAGTCATATGCAGTAAACTCATTTATTTGAATTGAGTAACCAAACTGCAACGTCAGTATAAGCTGGTGATAAATGGTACTGAGATTTATGAATATGGATCCCACCTCATGCGGCAATTGTGGGAGACATGAGTGGTGCCTGGCAGCTTTGTTGAACAACATTTCCACATTATTCTGCGGGTCTGCCATGTAACAAATTTGCAAAATGTAATAAAGAAAAAAAAAAGAAAATAAAGTGGATAGCTGCTTTTGGGGCAAAACTGGTGGAAGTGGAAATTGCTTTGACGATAAATGAAAGACGTTTTTCTCTACATATCCGTTCCTTTCATCATGCTATTCAGTGTTTGGTGCAAATTTCAGACCAAAAATATGACGAAAGGTGCTGGCTAAAAGTACGTAGCCGGCTGTTATTAGCTGCTCAGGATGAACGGCTAATATTTCTGTGGCAAGAGAGATGGCAGCTAGCAGTTATTATGCTGCAGCACAGAGCGTGTTGCTAAAGATTCCCCATAAAAGGAGTACATTGTTTATTTACTTAACCCCTGGCACCACTGCAGTTATTCCCCATCTCTCCACAGAGCGGATTACTTTGTTTTAATCCAGCTCAGAGTGCCCCCGCACTGCATGCAACGGTCCTTCGTCATCATAACAGGCCAGGTATCGACACACGGGCCCCTGTTTACCTCCACAGGGCAGAAGGATTAGGAGCACAAGCTTTGATGTCAGATTTACAGACAGTAGTGGAGCAAAGCCAAAGCCTCTCAGTGTTATTATGATATCCGAGTCCATTCCTTAACCCAAAAAGCAACAAGAGAGCCAGAAGAGAGGGGAGGAAATAAAATATGCAAGACCAGCTGCAGAAGAAATTATTTTAATCTTTTTTTTTTAAACTTCAGCATTTTAATTACCTAGTTTTTTTTTTTGCCATTTGTACTGAAGGGATAACTTAAAAATATCTCTATGGAGCCTTTAGAGAAGTCCATCTGCAGAGTCTGTGTTAAGAAATGCTTATTTGCTTGTTGAGTAATACTGTTGTCGTCATTTGCTGTTAGCACTTCAGCAAATGGTGCACAATTATTTATTCCCTGCTCTTGCAGTAAGATTTAATCTGTCCTGTCTGTATTGTCCTTGTAATTGCTTGAGGAAAGACAGAGAGTGTGTTTGCTGCTGTATGTGTATAAGTTTTACAGTACTTCCACTGAGGGTCAGAACTTTTTTTTGGATTATCTGCTAATTTCCCTCTTGACCTACAGCAGAAGCGACTCCATACTATCAAGCTCTTGGTTTTGGAGTCTGTAAACACTGCCAATGTGTTCCCCAATTGACATAATCAGGTTTAGTGGTGCTGATGCAGTGACATTTGCCGTAATAGGAAACTGATAATCCTCACACAATTGCTTCTCTGCCTTTGCACTATAGGGGAGGCCATGGGGGACACACGATGCTTCAGCAGAAAATCAACTGCTTAACGAGTGACCATGAACATGATAGCCCAGCCCTCACACTTTAGCTTGGATTACCCCTGTGGAAAAGTGGAGTCCTGCAGGACCAAAACTATCTATGCTGACTTGGTAGATGGGGAGAGGGAGACAAGGCAGGAATAAAAGCAGCAAGAGCTCTCTCAAGTGGTAAAAAAGAAAACTTCTCTCAGCCCAGCAATCAAGACGGTCTATTATATTCTGTCAAAGGTTTTTTAATGGCCTCATCAAAATCTTATAGTAATTTGTGTGAATTAGTTTTTTTTAATACAATAATGCAACATTAAGTAGCTATTTTACCTTCAAATAACAACTTCAGAATTATTTTGACATTACACTGACTTGTAATTAAGGAAACGGGTGGTCTTTCATTCCAATTTTACATAACCTGGAACGATATCCCAGAAAAAGTGTTTTATGGCACTCTGTCACACACCACTGACTCTGGGTATGTGGCTAGCTATAAGTGGACACTATTGCCCATCCGTATGGACAGCATAAAACAGAAACTAGAGTTACTTCCTCACAGCTGTCTGCCTATGACAACCAATCAAGTTGCAGTTCATATTAATGTCTGTCGAGACCCTAATTTTGAACTTTTAGCTATAAAATGTCACCATTTGTGTGAAGGTGTGTCAGAATTAGCCAATGCATTATTGACTTATGACTTCTTAAGGGCCACAGTGAACTTGGTGTTCCTAATTCAACTCAGCTCATCCCTGAATCTAAGCAAACATTTGTGCCACATTTGAAGGAATTCAACCCAAGCTTTCCTGACATATTGCGCTCATGAGAATGAGAGGGAGGGACAGACAGCTCTGAAGCATAATGCCTCCAACCTCAGCTGTCACAGGAAAAGAGACAAAAACAGAAGAAAATTCTCAGCACTGACATCATGGCAGAGACAAAGAGACTGAAGAGGACTTTGACAAATGAAGCTGACAAAAGCAAAAAAAAAGAAAGTGACCGAGCAGAAGACCAGAGAAAAATAAATCCCAGGCTGGTTTCTTGCCATTGGCAAGAGCTTTACAAAATAAAAGCCTGCATGACAGTCGCCGAGCTGGCCTTCTTGCTGTCGGACTAGTAAGTAATATTGGCTGATTTTCTGCATATTGTGTTGTTGCATTCGCTTGGACATCTTGGAAAAGTTTTTGATTCACTAGTTTTTGATCATTAGCATAAGTTTGTTAATCAAATCCAATCATAAGTCAGCGCATTTGGACAGAGGTTTTGCTTCTGTGGAAAGAGATGTTGTCTGCTTTTCCAGCTAATAATACAACTTCTAACACTAGTTTCTACTATGTACAGTTTTGGTAAACTCCATTTAATTGGCAGTTTGGGGTATGAATTATATCATTCTTTTACTGCTGTTTGTGTTAGTGTTTCAATAACATCAAGATGTGTGAGCGAACATGTTTTATTCAGCCAAAGCACATATAACACAAAGTTGTTTGTTGCTGTGAAGAGGGAAAACTGCTTGTTTGTATTGAGATGGTGGTTTTGTGGTTGTTGTACGAGCGATTGATAGACTGTCCCAGAAGAATGGAAAATTCTTCTTTTTCCAGTCCGCTTCTCCCAGACATAGCTGAGCTCAATTTAACATCAATATGAGATTTTCACCATTTTCTCATTCTTCTTAAATTCAGCCCCTGAGAAATAGCCTCCCTCTCGTCTCAGTCCAATCTCAATTTAAGACCCTACAATGCTCCTTTTCTCCTCTCAATGCACTGATATTCATTTGTAATTCATTTGAAATAATCACCTCTTGAGATAACAGATCCCAAAGAAAACTTGATTGGCTCACAAATGAGCCTGCGCAATATCAGGAATTTGTCTCAGTGATTGAATTCATGTCTCAAGTCTGTGTACTTTCTCTCTTGTCAGTGCTGTCTCACTGCTAATATCTACATATATAGTTAAATTGGTCATTGATTTGTCACAAACACATCAATCAAAATGAAAATAAAAACCAGAGCAGAAGTTTTAGTTATCCTGCTGGTGGTACAAGAGGGAAAGAAACAGTGTCACCAAGAAATAACAAGAAGCTGACTAATAATTTTCTAGCTATGAACACGTCTCATTCTAAAATGCCAGATTTTCTAAAATGATATCAATTATTTTTTTCTTGTAATTGGTCCAAACTTTGATGTTCAGTTGTCCATTTTGCCATTTTAAGAGTGTCAGGTACATTGTAGCAGACAGAGGAAAATGATGGCTCTATAGCAAGGTGCCAAAATCTAAGTTGCAGCCATGGAATTGCTTTAGTTGCACAAATGTGAAATGAATTCCTGACCACGAACTACTGGTGACATGTTTCCTGGTCCTTCAGTGTTTCTCAAGCGTGTTCGAGAAATGTCCAACAAAAACAAAACTGGACACGGAGGACACACCGAGCATGACAACTTTGGAAAGCAAACACTGCAGTGATACAGCAATAATCCTGGCAGCAGTTTCCAGAAGCAGTGTAAAATGAAAACATGTCAGTCTTACTTTTTGTTTCAGGGCAGGTTGTGGCAATACCACCTTGTCTGTTTCGACATTTTACTCCTTCGTTTTAGTGCAAGTTGATATAATACTTTCAGGCAAATTGTATACTGTCATGTGATGGCAACACATTCTGATACAAAAAAGGAATAAAGATTGTGTTCATTACTACATCTTCACATTTCAGTTTACTAGTGCACCGCCCACTGTCACAGACATGTTACTGTACTGTGGGGGCCCAAAGAAGCGCAGTGTCGAGTTTGAAGTTTTGTGCATGAGTGGAAGCCATTTTGCAGTTCTTTGTGGAGTACTACACTGAGCTAGCAGGAATTCATCTATATGCACATTTTTTTTTACATATGTTTTTCACATAAGCTTGTGTGCATTAAAGGTATTTGTATCACGGAAATAAAATATTTGTGGGAAAAAAAAGGTATCTGTTGTTGCTATACATAACATTCATCTAGATATACAGTTCCGAGCAAAAGTATTTACCCCCTACAGAAATCTTCTATTTTTGCATATTTGTCACACTTGAAATTTTTCAGGTCATCAAACTAATTTTAATGTAAGACAAAGCTAACACACAAAGAACACAAAATGCGGTTTTTACATGATGATTTCAGTTTACTGAAAGAAAAATGCTGTTCAGCCCATCCTTCTATCAATCTACCACATGACCAAATTCATCTGACAATTGGGTTCAATTTCACCAGCCACACTTACATATGATTACTGCCAGACTTGTTGAATCTAAACATCACTAAATAGAACCTGTCTGGCATTGTGAAGCAGCTAAAGAGTCTCAAAAAGCAGCACATGATGCCACGTTCTAAACAGATTCAAGAACAGATGTGAAACAAAATCACTGACATTTAACAGTCTGGAAAGGGTTACAAGACTCTGGGACTCCAGAGAACCACAGTGAAAGACATTATGCACAAATGGAGAAAACATGGGACAGTGGTGAATCTTCCCAGGAGTGGCCGGCCATTTACTCCAAGAGTGCGTCAATATCCAATCCAGGAGTCACAAAAGAACCCAAAGGAACATCAAAAGATCTGCAGACCTCACTGGCCTCAGTTAAGGCCCGTCTACATGATTCCACAATAAGGAAGACACTGGGCGAAAATGGCATCCATGGGAGAGTTGCAAGGCACAAACCACTACTGACAAGAAAAAACATAAAGGCCAGACTGGCATTTGCAAAAAATATACATACACATATATAAATGAGCCCCAAGACTTTTGGGATAACATCCTGTGGACTGATGCGTCAGAGGTGGAACATTTTAGAAGACATGACTCCTGTCACATCTGGTGTAACACTAATACTGCATTCCACAAGAAGAACATCATACCAACAGTGAATTATGGCGGTGGTAATGTGATTGTTCGGTGCTGCTTTGCTTCCACGGGACCTGTACAACTTGTCATAATTGATGGAGCCATGAATTCTGCTCTCTATCAGAAAATCTTCCTGGAGAATATCCACCCATCAGTTCATGACCTAAAGCTCAAGCACAAGTAGGTTATGCAGCAAGACAAAGACCCAAAGCACACAAGCAAGTCCACTTTTGAGTGGCTCACAAAGAACCAAATGAAGGTTCTGGAGTGGCTGACTCAAAGTCTGGACTTGAATCCAATTGAGATGCTGTGGCAAGAACTTAACGGGGCAGTTAATGCTCATAAACCATCTAATGTTGCCAAAATAAAACTAGTCTGCAGAAAAGATTGGGCTTTCTCCAGTGTGATGTAAAAGATGGATCACAAGATTTTGCAAATGTTTAACTGCAGTTGTTGCTGCCAAGGGTGGTCCAACCAGCTATTAGGTTCAGGGGGGCAATTACTTATTCACAGGGGTGATACAGGTTTTCAATAATTCTTCAATAAACTATAATTTAAAAATGGCATTTTATTATTTCTGTATAATATTCAAAAATCTAAATATTACTTTGATGACCTGGAACATTTAAGTGTGAGAAATATGCAAAAATATAAGACTTCTGTAGGGGGCAGATACTTTTGCACACACTGTATATGGATTTTTAATATATAGGCTAATTTTATATGAAACATATTAACAAGAGAAATTCCCACAGTTGCAACATAGTTACAGTTTTAGTGGGATAAGTCCAATAAGGCTGCAATGTATATGACAGAGAGGTGGTTAAGATTGCTGCTTGGGAACTGGGCAGTCAGTATTTAAATCCCAAGTGCATCCAAATTTCTTCAAAGTCAGCACTGCACTTCTTTCGGTCCCCAGCAATGCACGTGTCAAGTTTAAAGTAGACCAGACGAACAGTGTTTGAGAAAAATCAAAGAACACACACACAGAAAGACAGTCCTTGAGTATAAAAAGAGGACTGGAGCACGCTGCTCAATTCACATACTTGTATAGAGCAAACAGACCAACGTTTGAGCACTACTGTGTCTTCATCAGAGTCAAAGTGGACAAAGACATGAGGTAAACAAGTATATTCAGCCTAAACCAGATGCAGAATTGTCACTGGATAATTGGTGAAACAGGGATTTTAAACTTATTGGATGATACTGTAGATCCAAAGACGGTAGTTGCCATAGCCCCCTTTTTGTACTCTGGAATTTTGCTGTCTTTAAACTGAGAAGCATCTGTTTCAGCTGCTGGAAGATGCCCGGAAAGCCCTTTTTTTATTCAACACTAACTCTTTTTTTTTAAATCAGGATATCTCTGCACATACTTTCATGTGTTTCTTAAACTATTCCCCCCAAATAACTCATCGGACATATGTAAGGTGTACCTGATGCCAAAGTTAGACAATACTGAGATCTGAGTCAAATATACCTTTTCTCCAATTTCTCTATTTTACACTAACGTTCTTAAAAAGAGCTAGAACTACTTCAAACCTCAAGTGTTAGTCAAGTAGGTGCCACTACAAAAATGTTTTTGCTGTCAGCGCCTGAAGTTTTCGACCCACAGACATCTGCAGATGCTTTGTGTCTTTCCAGGTGATGCTCTCCGAGGTCTTCACTTCAGTCACCTTCAGCTCAATGCAGCTCAATGAGACTGAGGTCAGGCGATTGTGTATTCCACCTCTTCACCATGAAAAGCTCTTTGGTTGCTGTGACTGTAAGCTTAGTGCTGTTGAAAATGAAATGAATGCCTCTGTGTACTTCTGCATTCATCCCACCGCTTTGGTCTGCAGTGACATTGTCAATAAATGTTTGTGCCGGTTTCTTTAGCAGCCATAAGCTATAATATAGAAGTCATGCCTTACAGAAAGGTGGGTTATGAGCTAATCCCTTTTTTGATTTTCATTTAATCTGTCTGCAGAACTTTGATCCAGAACTCTAATGGTAATACTATATATTTTTTGAGAACTTTCTCTTGTTGAAGCTTACCAGTTTGCATCTTCTGATGTTCTGGTCATGAAGGTTTACTTGTCATTTTGTCTGAAGGTGAAGCTTTTTGTGCCTCTGTGCATTTTGGGCCACTTAAACGTACAGATACCTAAAAAATGAACCCAAAAATTAAATTGCACAAAGCTATACACTAACAAAAAAATCACAATTCATACCTACTGAGGTACCTTTCCCTTTCAGCTACCATAGTTCAACATCAAGATCTGCCTCCTCTTTTCAAGAACAGCCTGTACCTTCACAAGCTCTCTCTTGTTCCAGATCACTGCTGCCTGTAATTGGAAACAACTGAAAAGGGGCTTTGAGCTGGAACCATTTTCATCTCTGTGACTCACTTACACACATTTGCTAGAGATTTTTGCAGTAACTTTCTAGGCCAATGAGAACTATGACAAGCCGCATGGGTTCCACGTTTGATAATATAGTTTTGATCGCTCTAACCTGTATTTATCTCTTACTTTGGCTGCTATCGGTTTCCCCTCGTGGCAGCATCTCCCGTTCCCCACCGCTGTTATCTGCTATTGGTTACATGCGACAGCACCTCTTTCAGACACTATTATTTTCGGTCTCCATATCCGCTCTTTGTTTCACCACTGTAACTTATCTATGCACTGATATTCTTCTGATTCTTTCCTGTTGTAGGCATCTCTGTTTTAGTGTTCTGGATCTTTATCTCATTTTTGTGGCAGCCTTACAGAAACACCACCCACCAGACTATAACTGTGAATCATAATTTGTTCCTAAATCACATTTCTGATTTTAAATGACTGGTTAAACACTAGACAGTGGGCAAGGGTCTCCTCCGGGGTCAACTGAGTATTGGCCTGGCTGATTATAAGATCCAATATTCATGATTTTTCCAATTATCAGAATCGATACTTTGTTTGAACCGATAGCTGATGGAATTACAAATGCCCTCTTTTGGCTCCGATGCAGCAAGCTCTGCTGGTTACTGCTCGTAGACTGGCTCATTATCCTGGTCACAGCACAATCATACTGGTTAACCAGCACAAATGAATACCCAATCAAAGCTGCTCAGTCTTTTTTAAGAGAGATGTAGGAAATAGGAACACAGAAAGAGATACAGAGACGAGAGGCTGTTAGCAGAGGTAAAACAGATGCGACTGAAAATGCCTGAAGTAGTAATGCTTGAGTGAACACTAGCAAAAAAAGAGGGATTGTGATATTTTTTAGCTAATACTCAGCCTCTAGCAAAAAGCTCTGCGTTAGTACAGACTTTTAGCCACACGTTAAGAATTTCATATCAAGGATTTTCTTTGAGATCTTTTTTTGATCTTATTTGACAAATCAACCAATTAGTCCAAATCATTCTTTTCTCTTGTAAAACCAAAAGATACAGTTTGAAAACACTTGTCTCCATGTAAAACAAAGGGTTTTGTGTGGCCAAAGAAGCACCTGAAACTCTGCATTTGAAATTACAACACTGTTAGACATGTTGCTGCGATCGTCAATATAATGTGACGCAGACTGATCAGGTTAGATTAAAAAAGTTTCACTTTAACAATCCTAATTTATTGCTACAAAGATTAAATTTAAATCAGTGTGCCACTATTTCTTTCTCATATTATCAAAAGATTAAAATCTACAGTGATTAAAAAAAAGAATTAGAAGAATAGATTCCCTTTTTTGTCATTGCAAATTTTGCAGCAAAATTAATTTATAATCGCTCAGTGCAGTTACTGTACATAATGTGTAATAACTAGGCATGTACAGCAGATTGGTGGTAGATTTTATTTACAATTCTGATAAGGACACACAGCTGAGAGAGTGAATTAGACTTGTTATCCCCATTATGTGCAATTAAGTCTGCTCATTAGAGAGACAGTAGCAACTGCCTGTTGAAGAAGCAGAAAATAAATGTGCAGAAATGCACTCTTGGACTGCTTCCCCTGCAGTCTACCTGCTGATTCCTCTCATCTACAGCCAGGATTTTTAAAACTGACCTTCGGAGCTTAAAATTTGGTGAAGTCTATTAAACTTCAGACAATCCTCCTGTCTACTAGAGATTCCTGTAGAGCCTTGTGGAGGAGGACAGAGGATGAATGATACACCAGTGTTGTTATTCTAAAAGACCTGCACCTTTGTAAACAGTAAAAAGTAGAATATAAAGCCATTCTGATGATTTTTGTAGACTATTTGCTATATGTATCTTAATAAGGACATATGGTCTGGTTTAAATCAGTCTCCATATTTTTAAAAACATGTCAAATCAAGTTTGATATAAATTGGTGTAGTCCTGACACTAAGGGTTGTTGATGGCTCGCTGTAAATACAAAAATATTGATTTATTTTCTTCTTCATGACTTTCTTTCTTTATAAAAAACTGGGATATCTAGGAAATCTGACTCAGGAAAGACTGTCCTTCAACAGCCGTGCGCCCCAAAGGCTGAGGAAACCACATACTACAGTACTACAAAATATGTTTTTACAGAAGTGCAGACATGTACTGCACACATTTTCTGTATATTGTGATAAATCACAAAGGTCTGCAGCACTCCAAACACGTCATAACATTTTTCTGTTGTTTACACCACAGACTTGTTGTGTGCACTGTTAAAATCTGACACTGATGTAAACACATCAGCGGTACCCAGCTGTTTTTCACTTGTGACTCCTTCAATCAAGGCAACGCCTATTTTAGATCCCTCATCACAGCATGAAATGTGAGCAGTGTAGCCAAAGAGGGGTTGTGTCTCCTGAGACAGTTTCATTCAAATGATTGTTGAGGCCTGAAGAAATACAATTGTTCAGTATTTCTCAGGGAGAAGAAACAAAAGATCAAAGAAAAATGGTAACTGCATATAGCAGTAATTTAAGATTCCTTTATCCAAGCCCATCTGCCAAATATGTGCTACTATACTAATAAATGTTTTGTGTACTGAGGACGTACTGTATGTACTCCTAACATCAGAAATCTACAGTATTAAGCCAATCTTAACTGCTGTGAATTCTAATGGAATGATACTATAGTCACACCACAAGGCAATGTTGGGTCGAAATTGAAAAATCAATGCACATAAACCTAAGAACAAACGTAACAGCCATCACATTTATGCCTAGCTTTCTCTGTGTTTGCTGCGAAAAAAACACAACCCACATGAATTTCCTCAATGCTACCAGCCTCATAGCACCTAAATGTGCATAAGAAACTGAGACCAATCATGTTTTACCTTTAGAAGAACTTTTTCAAGTCATCCACCTCCAGGCCGGCGGTGACGGCAGAAAGCAGGATTAAAGCTGTGTTATATCATCAAGGGGTTTCCTGCAAAATACAGCCATGTTACATTCTGAATCTGGCAATGTACAAGCCTAGCAGTGGGCTATAACAAACCTACTGAGGCTGAGAATGTGAGTAAAACTACAAGCAGCATGTGACCTCTTATTGGTAAGGTGGAATAGTTTTTCTTTAAGTCCAGTGTCCCATCAATGTGTCGGCCTTATTCTGTTAGAGCTCCATGTTGTTTAGGATGTAATAAAATATTAAAATATTTATTGAAACTCCTGCCAATTCTATTTTTCCCCTACCAAGTTTTCTATACTATTTTTTTACTGCCTCAGAGGTGGAGGCAATAAAATATGTAATTTACTTTAAAGGTCCCACATGGTGGCTATCAACTAGTCAACCTAGGAAATTAAAGAAGCCAAGAAGCGTCACAAATCACAAACATGGGAAGATCTACTGACATCAAAGTGGCATATCTTATAAATAAGGTGCAAACCATAATATAAGAGAAATACAAAGATTTCAAACACATAATACAGATTAAAAGTAACAACTGCAGCAGCCAAAGCAGGGGGAAAGCTGAAAAAAAACTGCAGATTGTGTGAATGTTAAAAGGCTTATCAATGTCACAACAAAATTATTAGGTCACAAGTATAGGCCTATCTAAATATAAACACAATCGCATACTCTGTTAAATGAATGTGCTGCTCAGACGTATTCTTCTCGTGTATAAGACAGTTTTTACTTTATTCTTTCAGCTGGTGGTGTTAAACAGCCATGGGAGCAACTAAAGAACAAATATAAGAACATCATTCAAACTGATAAGTAGACTTACTGCTAATCTTTTAAGGTCAACAAGCAGGCTATAGGGTTTTAGTGTTTTAATCAGTTTCTGTTTTAGGATTATATCGCTCTACAAAGGCATGCAGAACAATGGTTATGAAATCACTTGTAGCTCTGAAAAACTCTCTGATAAGGTGGCGCTGTTTTCCAAGAGAACTGATTGGTTAGCAGGCAGTGTTTTGGGAAGAGTACGTATTCTATTATAAAGTCTGAAATCCCAGAGTTAAACCGAACATTACCTCACTAAGCTCAAATCCTGTTTCGTAGTACAGGCGTGGACTGCAGCAACTATTTGGTTTTCAGAACGAAACAGCCAAAAAACAGGTGTAATAAAGTCATTGTGAAAATAACCATCTTTGCAGTATTTTGAGCTGAAACACTGAAATTCCCATTGTTAGGACATGTGAGACTTTGATTGATTTGCTTTAAAAAAAAGGGGGGCATGATGTGGAACCTTTAAAGTAAAACTAGTAAATCACACTGTAACACACTCAAATCAGGGATGCAAGCACATGTATGGTGAAAAAAGAAAGCTACCGAAAAATATATATTTAAAAACTGTCTTTTAAAATAGCACCATGTGATTTTATTTATTTTTTTACTGATTATAATCTATTTATTTTTTAATTTTATTTCATTTTACCATTATATTTTTTCTTTCTGATTGATAATTAACTTTTTGTTTTTAATTTATTTTATTTATTTCATTTCATTTTATCAATATATTTTGGTCTATTGTGTGATTTTAGAGTGTGGTAAAATTGTGTACCACTGTGGCGTACTGCTAACTCCAAGACAAACTGCTGATCCATGAGATAATCAGGACTGCCTTGAACTTTGAAAATATGGCAACACAATACAACCATATAACCAAGGCCTGTGCTAGTGTACACTTAAAAAAAATACTTAGCTCAGTTTAGCATATTCAGATCAATAATAGGCAATCAAATGTTTAGTGGATTAAGTTTAAGTTCATTAACATTATTAAAAAATTGAACTAACAACTGAATTGTTGGGGAGCAGATATCTATAGATACTGGTAGCTCAATAATGTTCTTAATGTTCAAAACTGTCATCTTGTTTAAGCAAACTTCAGGCTGCCTAAGTGATGTCTAAACCAAAGACTAGCACTCGTTACTCTGTGAAAATATAAATGTTATTACCGTTTGCCCTGAAGAAGCTTCTCCCAGATTGCACAAAAAACATTGTTGTCAGCTGCTTTTCCAAACAAACACCTCTGCATTGTCTGTAATAGCTCTGAAGTATAAGTAGTTTAGGCCTAAATGTTCCCTGATCTTTTCAGCTGCACTAGTGGGTTTTCCCTTCTCAGGAAAAGTGCAGCACATGTATTTCTATCTGACAGTGTGCAAACAGGGCGTGCATATGCCTGCTGCCATAATCTATTTACTTTGTGCACAGATTGCATCTAGTTCTTCCTTTCTTTTCAACTCTTTTTGAAAAAGTAAAACTGGGTACATGTGCTTCACTGACTACCTTAATTGTAGCACCTAGCTTGAGCTACAACCACTTCCAGCTACACTCGCTACCTGCATCCAGCTGCTAAACAGGAAGTGCATCCAAACCAAAGCACAGTTGATACTGTTAGCATGACTGTGTTACTTTAACCAACGTTACAAAACTGCGCTGTCATCCTACATGTCCACACTTCTTGCACTGTAAAATGTGCGACACTTATCCAACTAGCAATGTTTTGCTAACAGACTAGTCGAAAGTTAGCATAGATTAGCTTATCCAAAGAAGCCGTTGTGACTTAGCGCTACTGATGAGTTCAACGTCAGTCGATAAGATGATACGTCGTGTTAATTTGCATAAAGTTAAAATTACATTTTCTGGAAACTTGCCATACAGCCAGCTTAAGGGGAATTTGTTTTACAAGTGGAGAAGCTGTCGGAGCACGGAGTAGATTAGCATTAGCTTAAAGAGCATAAACGTTAAAACCATATTTTTTTTAAAAGTTACCAAACAGGAAAAAGCGAATGTGTTTACCTCCGTGATCTCGTCTCCAAATGCACGAGAAATATGAAGGACACAACAGGTGTTGCGGTGATGTGACAAACAAGATTATGGCAGGGGAGTGGAGTGTTTCTGCAGGAGAAAGCACTTTCATGACAAACCTTTTACGAAAAAACTTCTCCGATCTGAATGATTTACAAAAGTCACCCACATTGACGTGAAATAAGAAACATTTGCCGAAAAGCCAGTAGTTTGCATCTCCAAGTCCAACACTAAAAATGTTAATTAACGAGCAAAATGTGCTGAAAGTACCAACAGTGGGGTAAATTAAATTATGGCCTGCTCTTGTAATATTTTATTTAAAGCAATCTTGCTTCTACGCAATTAAATTTTATCTTATTCTTGTTCTCAATTTTATTTTTATTTGTTTTTGTAATTACTTTTTTGGAATATTCTGCTATCCCTAAGAGCTGCCAAACTGCTTTTGTTGTTGTTTACTAATGACAATAAATATCTATTTTATTCTGTGTAGCCCTGACTTTAACTACAATATAGATATTAAGTAATGCATATAGAAATTATTTGGGATTTTTCTTTGATTTTGTTTTTTGGGGGCTGATTTTTCCCAATTAATTTACAAGTGATGGCGCCTGCAGGACGAAAGCTCTAACTTCATGTTATTGTATTGATATTTAAATTCATTAAATAAACTAGAATTGAATCAACAGGGATGTTTAGCCTGCAGTAGCAAAGAACTGAAGTTAGTTAGCTAGAGGTACAGCAACCTAATGTTGCATATGCTTAAGCTAAAGTCAGCTTGAATTAGTGCTACAGTAAGCTAATATAGCATAACAATATTAGCCAAATACAGAGTTGGCTACTTAGCTAGTGCTACAGCAAGCTAATATAGTATGTTATTAGCTTAATCTAAAGTCAACTAATTAGCTCGTGCTACAACAAGCTAATACAGCATAACATTAGCTTATTCTGAAATCAGCTAGTTAGCCCTCTAGACAGATAATATTTCTTACTGCTGGTTAGCCATTATGTTACTGTGTTAAATGATGTCCTACTCTTAAGTTTTCTCATATTACAAAAAAGTTGGGGGGGGTTCTTCTGATCTTACCCTTGTTAACCATAGTTAATACAAAAAAAAAAAATTTTTAAAGTAATATTATCTGGCTTACATGGTGGAGTACACTATTTTTCTCAAAAAGACAAAAGTTGGTACACAAGTCATTACACTAAGTCACTTGAGTACAGTTTACCTTCCGCCTAAACAGAGAGCTATTATACCAAGTAATATTACTTTTCTACATCAGAATTATTGCTAGTATTCCTATTCTAGACTTATTGAGCTTACACGTTTCTTTGTTTTTTTCTATTTTTTTACTAACATATCATACTTATCTTATTGCTTTTATGTTTGGCACTGCATTTATTGTTATGCTGTGTAGTTCTGTTTCTAAGAAATATCTGGCACAACAATTCCTTTAGGATTTGGAATGTTTTATTTTATCCTCATTTTTTCACAGATTAATATGCCAAAATATAAGACACATTTTAAAATCCACCAAGTATGTAGTGCGATCCCAGCACTGTACCAGTCCAGTTTCTGGATACATGCATAAACATCAATAACAGGCATTTTCTTATTGCTAACAGCCTTGTTTGTTGAATGAATATTGAAAGTTCAAACAGAGTGCACATAAACTTTTCAGCAGCTGTTTTAGAGTCGAGGTCAGGTGACCCATGAACTGAAAGTAAATTCCTGTTGTCTTGCCCTCACTGATAACTGGTTTAGGTCATCGGCCTTTCTGATAAATTAAAAAAATTCTCAAGGTTTCTGTTCACATTATCTTTTGTATGGGCATCTACTACAAACATTTCAAGCAATCAATTTACTTTCTAAGCAAGAAAAGCAGCCAAATATATATTCTGCAATTGTATGCTTAGTATTCCATAAGTATAAACCCAGTGAGGTCTGGACAGCTCGCTGAAACCTGTCATCATATGGAATGTCTCTGAGAAGAGTTTCACTCTGTCTCTTTCTGCCATTACAACAAGAACTGTGCAGCATGCAGACTTCACTGGCCTGGATTTTTGAGTTAACTAAATACAGATGTGTTCAGAGCAGGAAAATCTCAAAGTCCAGCTCTGCTTCCACCCCCTTCTCTGATTGGCTGGTGGAAATGGCAGAAGTTAGGGGAGGAAGAATTTTCCACACAGCTGTAATTTAGGTGTTACGAGTCTCCTTTCTTGCCATCTTTCTTCTTTTTCTTCACACACACACTGTAAGATGGCCTCGGTGCATGACAGAGCAGTACTCCAGGCTATATTCAACCCCAACACCCCCTTCGGAGACATTCCTGGCCTTAACCAAGAGGAGGAATTAATTGATGATGGTGAGCGTGAGCTTCTGACTTGATGTGTCTCTGCATATCATGTCACAGCATATTGAATTTATTTGAACACATTCCATTCCTGGGCTAAAAAACATGACATTGTAATCCACACTGAGTTCTGGGTGACATTTCTGTGTTTTCCTTGCCACGGTACCTGTCAATTGAGTTTGAGTGCTTTTTCAACCTGTTTATCTCCTCCTGCCAGACAGTGGCTTTGACACAGAGTTGCTGAAGCAAGTGAAAGAGTTGGAGATGCGGGGTGTCTCAGCAGCAGAGGCTGGGGATTTGCAAGCTGCACTTCAACTGTTCAGCCAGGCAATCCAGATCCTGCCTCAGCGAGCTTCAGCCTATAACAACCGGGCACAGGCCCTGCGGCTGCAGGGGGACACAGCAGGTACGTGCAACAGATTCAACAATAGCCCTTTTTCCAGAGACACCACAGAGTGCCAGCATATCAGCCTGCCAAGTCTTAGCCAGTATGACACAGTATCAGAGCCTTGTCTATCTGATGCACTGTGTCAACAGTGCTACTGCTGTAAGTTGGGTTAGCCTTGTGTTTGGTTCGTTTACCTGCTGTCTGTCACAGTAGTGGCTGGTTTGTAGACAATGAAGTACAGTTTTGTTTTTGTTTTTTTTTTCTAAAGTCATATTTATACAGTCTATAGTCTTATATGCTTACTTTCTTTGTGTGCGTCCTTGCATTCTCCTCCAAAGAAACCAGCATGAGGTAGTGGTCTTTCCAAATTTTCTAGATTCAATTTATCATTTCAAGCACAAGGTGTAAATTTCCACACATCATAGCTAATGCTTACATTTCCTTGTAAATTGTGTTTCTCGGGTTATGCAACCGCTTTAGAGGAGCAGAATATCCTGTGGTGCTTTTACACTCACTCACACGGAGCTCAGTTCATCAGTCACACAAGTCACAGGTCTCAATCACACTTACGCTGTCTGTTTCTAAAAGTGGAGTTTCTATTAGTAGGTGGTGCTTTCAAATCTGAAACCTGGTGTCGCCTGCCGTTCGTTATGACTAACAAGATCTTCTGTAAATTCACAACACCTACATCTCTATTGAAAATGTGCATAAAATGTAAAAAAAAGGAACTGTAGATAAACTGAGGCACTGTATTACAAAATAGCAAAATCCTTCTGTAGCACTTTGAACTACTGTATGTAAAAATGTAGTTGTTTATAACTAAATGTGTTTTTATCATTATTAAACCTGCCTGCACTGGAGATCACTGATAATTTTTGTATTAATATAAAACGTTACTACATGTGGTAGCAAAGTAATTCAAAGCAAATTCAACTACATTACTCAGAAGAACTATCTCATTAGACTCACTTTAAGCCCAAACTGAGGAGCATGTAAAACATCATGTACTGAAAATCAACTTTCCAAACACGTTTGTGCCTCATGGTGCTCTTCTCTCCTCTCAGGAGCCCTGGACGATCTCGACCAAGCAATTGCTCTGAGCGGCAGCGCTGGACGAACTGCCTGCCAGGCGCTGGTGCAAAGAGGCCTTCTACGTAGATTAGCATGCCAGAATGATGAAGCCAGGGTGGATTTCGAGAAAGCAGCTGCGCTTGGAAGCGAATTCGCTCGACAACAGGCCATTGTCCTTAATCCGTATGCCGCCCTGTGCAACAAAATGCTGTCAGAGGTGATCAATAAACTACGCAACCCTGAAGTGACTGAGACACAGTAGTTTTAGTAGGCAATTTGACATCTGGGCACCTTTTTTCTGTTATGAAGTCAATAAAATTACCTTTTTACCTTTTAATGTCCTTTTATTTCTATCGATTGTGCTGCTGCTGCTGCAAAAAAAAAAAACATGAAACCAACTGCAAGTCACATTTATTAGGAATACACAGTCAGTGAGACGCAGATCACAGTCTTCTAATTTTCTCTAACAAGTTAACAGTGTTCTCATCTCAAAGCAGCCACTGCTGAGTTTAATCAAATACGACATACAGGACATGTGATCCCATGTTCAGCATTCAAATATTAAATTAATATTATGGTGTGTGATGTGCCTTCACTCCAGACAGAGGAGGTACTTCAGCTTTTTCCCAGTAGATGTCAGTCTTGTCATTTTAAAATGGCAGCAGCAGCACCTTCTGCTGCCTTTACTTCTTTCCAATGATGCTTTTTTTTTTACCACGAGAATGAAATGAGATGGAACAAACAACAACAGTCAGCTCAGTATGCCAAACACAGTTCATCTGATATCACAGCTGTCGAGGACATTTCTCAAACAACACATCAGTAAGAATTGGAAATTCAGTGAGAATATTTCATTTTCTCCATAAGTATATGCATCTTGAAGGATTCTGCCTGCGCAAGAGAAAGGTGATTTGAGGACAAGAATGAATAAATCACATCAAAATTGCGGTTTATGCCAAAGTAAATGTTTTCACATATATACTATCTATCTGCAGGGCTTCAACACACAGCAGCTCTGAATATCCGTCTGTTTTTTTTCATACAGCAGCTTTACATTTGTAGGCTTTATCCACTTTTCAGTTTTGTGGTTGCATACATTTCACATCTCAGCGATTCCAAACATGGCGTGTTCTCGTGCCATGGTACACCCACTGCGCTCCGAGACATGAGCATTATCTTTTGTGCTTTAGTTCACCATGTTTGTCTCTGACCTCTCCCAGGCAGGCTAAAGCCACCGGCTCCCTGTGTTCAAGTCTCTGGTAGAAGGAGCAGCTTTTCAGGTGATCTGACATGGAAGGAGCATCGCTGAAGCTCCATCTGTCCACGGAGGAAAACAGAGGGCTGAATTTCCAAACCTGTAAAACACAGAGGCAGAACTGAAGGCTGCTGTCAAGGCATCTGTCAGCTGTTGTGCAGTTGAAGTATACACTCATGGGGATAAATATATTTTTGATATCCGTGGAATCTAGATCACAGGGCCTTGATGTTATTTCGGTTTCCCTCCATAACAAATTCATACAAATTATGCCTCTCATTGGGGAGCAAATACCCAGCTGTTGCCCACACAGTCTTATCAACTTCCGTGTTTCCATGAATGATCACATATCTGACTGGATATGGTCGCACTATGCTTGCTGGCAGCAAAGCCTCAGACCATTCCACATCCCTGATGTCATTGAGTCACTCTTTGTCCCGTGATCACTGCATTACAGAGATAGTCAGTATAAAAATATACACCCATGCATTTATATCGTTTGTATCCTTTAATAGCAGCAGCAGAGATCTTCTCAACACACGTATTTGTGTGTTTGTCAGAAACTGCCTTACAGAATTTAAAAATCGTGAGAGGAAATGGAGCAAAATAGCAAAAGAAAACCGGATTTCTAATCTACAACGATTTCATTTTCACAGTTCACAACACTGGAAATGTAAACCAACAAGAAAAATCATCTTTCAGTGTCATAACAAAGGTTTCAACCGGGCTAAACATACTGTCCTTTTTCCACCAGCTATATTAATTTAATCAAATTTGGTATTTGCGTTTTCCCCCAGAAGATTTCAATTACTCTTTTCTGCCTGCCTGGTTGCCAAATTCATCTATTTGTGACCACTGACGGAAAGTGCCATAACTCTTCAACATGCTGCGCACCTGCAGCTAAAACTGATGATGATGGATGCTGTGCACTCATCTACAGTAAGTCAAGGAATCCTGCACATTTGGAGGCTTCTCATGAAGAGATGGTGCGACAGTGAAATGATGAATTTAAATGGCCACAGCTCAGTGGTCATGAGTCTGAGTCACATACAGTCTTATGCACAGCTCTCATAATTCCTGACAGGATTTTGTTAAGCTGTAAAACTGAGGCAGCTGCGAGCGACTGCATGGTTTAGACTCCTGGACCACAAGGCGTCCTCGTAGCCTAGTGGTGTAAGCCACAAGGTCTAAGGCCTGGCTTAGTAGTCCAGTGACAACCAAGCATCCCTGGCTTGATTCCAGGTACCGCATGTGACCCTCCTCATTCCCATTTTTCCTAAATCTCTCCAGTTTCAACTTACAAATGAAGACAAAAATTAAAAATCATGGCATCATCATCCTGTACTGTATATAGTGCTGCTTGATTAGTTTTTGTTGTTGTTTTTTTGTTTTGTTTTAGCGCTGTGGAACAAAATTTGCATGTTGCAAAACTAAATGATATTCTACCTTGGCCATCTAATTAGCAGCCAATTATTTAGAACACCAGAGTCTGGAAATAAAACTACATTTTACCTACACATCGCCATGGTGCCTGATTTTTTAAAAGGACAGGAAAATAGTCATAAATCCAATAACTGTTGCCAACACAGCTGTGATTTGCTTTGTAATATTATTAGAGAGGCCCGTTGAGAGTCTAGAGAGTGTTTACAATGCAGCAGCTGTCATGCTGCAGGAATGACTGAAATGTTCCAGTGACAGTTAAGTGAATGGTGGCAGGTACTAAAGGGAGACTGATATGGAAGTTTGGCCTTGTGTTTGCTTTGCCTTCACTGTGTACGAGATGAAATAGTGCCTTGTAATGAGTAAAATAAATAAATAAAATAATGCAATAGAGTGTGCCTCTGTTATTCAGTGCACAGAAATGAATGAGAGATGAGTCACACAGGTAGTTAAAAAAATGCATATTTCAGTTTATAAAGGGAAAAAACAACCAGAAAAGGAGGATACTTGCTTTCTTTCTGCATCTCCATGAACTTGTCCCAGTGGAATATGTCTTTTTCTCCCACTTGAGGGAGACCATCCCCCTCTCCGGTAACAACGTGGCACACACCTCTCTCATCAGATGGGAGACCTGGGACAGCTGAGACAGTGTAAAACTGTCAAGGTAACCAGCAATATGCTGCAGGATCTCCAGGGGCAGCCTGCTGAGGGGATCCATATTATATCTACCATTTCTCTGTGGGCTTAAGGTTTTCCCACCTTCACAGAGAGATGAAGGGACTTGTGGCTGGAGTACAAAGGTGTTGACATCTTGGCAAAATTTTATTGTAGCTCGATGACCTGCCGGGTGAAACCTCATCTGGGTGAAAGTACAGCCAAGGTATGCTAAAGGGCAGCGCCACTGGAACCAGCCGTTTAGAGAGGCCTGTATGTCAGAGTGCACATTCCTGAAATGATGGCGGTATTCGTCGCGGCGAAAGAAGTGGCCACACATGTAGGTGAAGGCTGAACTGGTTTTGTTGTGCCTCCTGGTGACAGATTCCGACTCAATGTGCACATAAAGACCATGAGGTTTACCTGCAGTGACCTCTGCCAGGGATGCATTTGTTTTGAACGGTGCAGATGAAAAGCTGTATGTTTGTGTCCCTACATCTACATAAAGACCATCTGTCGATGTGCTCTCTGAGATTAAATGTCCCCTCAGTTCCTTTTCCAGGGAGCACAGAAGCGTTGCGCTAATCTCCTCACACTTTGGAAGATCTTCAACTGACACTCCCAAATCCGCAGTGTCAACACCCTGGTGTGCTGTCTTGGCCCTGTGTGCAGGGTCTTTAAGGTTAACGCGCTTTGCTCGGTAGCTGGTCGGAACATTAAATGAGCGGATCGTCCTCACCTCGATGGGCTCCAGATTCCCATAAACAAAATCCCTTTCTCTCGGTGTGCAAGCAGGAAGTTGGCCAAAGTTAATCAACATGGCCCCATTGTGCACCAGATACATATTATACTCGGAAATGTTGACTTCTTTGCTTAACCTTTCAAGGACCCCGTCTTGCCATGGAGCAAGGCCAGTTGCACCATCCGTGCTTCTGGCAGCAGCAGCACTTTTTTCACCCTGGTGTGAGTCTCTTGTCTCTCCTTGACTGTTTGATGATTCTTGCTCTTTTTCTTTTTCCTCCTTACTCAAGTTTTTGACAGTTTCCTTGCATCCCTCCTTCTCTTTGTTGAACATTTTCTCCCAGGAGTTGTAATTTTCAATACTCGTCACATCCCTGCACTTTGCCAAAGCGTCTCTCTCCTCTTGACTCAGTTCTTTTTCTTCAGTCTTCGCGCAGTCATTTTCTATGAGTTCACCGCAATCTAAAGAACAGGATGCCTCCTCTGCAGGACTGTTGACCCCAGCAGAGATGCTCCGAAGGCCAGGGTCCTCCTCCACCGTCAGCTCAGGGAAGATGTTCTTCATTTTGATGGATTGAAACAGCAGCTCTTGGTCCCTGAGAGCCAAAGCAACATCGAGGTTGAGCTCAGTGCTTGCCAGGGGATTTTCAGAAACATTTCTATAAAAGGTCAGATCAGTTTCTGCAACAGGCCAGCGGTTCCACTCCTGAGAGCAGCAGACCACGCTGGCTGGACAGACCTCTAAGTGTTTGGCCAACCTGTGGCGCAGCATTGAGAGGGGACAGCCGTTTTCGACGTTAAGGCAAGGGACTGTCTCATTCGGACAGAGAAGCTGGTGCTCCTCTTGTTTGCACATATGGAGGGTGGCACCACAGTTTTTACGACACTTGATAACCACGCACGATACAGACGTCTGCACCGGGACCTGACAGTGGACGTTGTAACACTTGTCACAGTGGTCATGATGACCCACTGGCCTCTTTTTTGCCTTCACCTTCAGCAAGAAACAACACAACAGAGAAAGAAGTAATAGCAGGAAACATTTCTAGGCAAGTTTTTCAAACTTATCACTAGTAATGTGTTAATCAAATTGCATCTTACAGTGGAAGCATATGCACTTACCATTGTGGCTTATGAACACAGGAATGAGATCGTCTGTGAACAATCCAAGGCAGAAATCCTGTTAGAGTGCAATTTTCTCATTATACCTCACATAGAAGCTACTTCCAAGGAAGACATTGTTAATGTACACACCTTTTAAATGCACAAATAATGAGTGGAATTACATTTTCAGGTTAAAAAGACTTTCTGAAAGCACAAAACAAAGACAAGCTTAAATAAAAAGAAAAAAAACACAATAAGAGTAAAATTTCTCACCCTTTGTTCCTCTGCTGTCTTGTGTTCACTCGCACCTCTGAGTAACCTCTGCACTGTGCCTGGACATTATAAATAGACACAACAGTGGGGCAGACAGGCCAGTGGGAAGGGGCACCATTGTCACATAGCCATTAAGAGCCAAGGTCAAGTTACAGTCTCCAGCGCTGCTTCACTGTGAGAGGGTGTTGATAATAGCAGGTAATCCAAGCGCTCAACACTCTGACTACCGTATGCTCAAAAACATCATCTTAGCATGTGCAGTATATCATCTGCACACAAACTCAAAGCCCTTTATATTTCTGCCCCAGTAATTTGCTTTATTTGTTGGATTTCCCTCCAGAATGATAACATTTGATAACAATTGAATAAATAAAAGTAAAGCATTTCTTAAAATATATATTTGCATGATTTCACAGACAGATGCTGTTTCAACTTACCAAATTTGATTTTGGATGTTTTAATTGATTGAAATTATGGGCGATTATTTCCTCGATCAAAATACACTAAGTGTAATATTCCACTTTAGAGTTTGTCTTGATCCATGTCTTCCACTAGATGTCAGTCACACTCTTGCAGAAACTCGACCAACACCAGCTGTTTCTGCTGTCAACATGGATTAGTTAAATTAATCAGAGTTGCAGCGTAAGATCAGAGAAGAATTTTCATGATGTTTTTTTTTTAAGAAGAAAAAAAAAACAGTGGTTAATTTAAATTCTGCCTGCACAGAAAATCATGTCCCAGGTTGCAATGAATATTGATGCAAGTTTAGGACCCATGTGTGACTTTTTAAGGGAATTAGCTGACGGGAAACTTATCTTCATCAAGCGATGTTTTGGTTCAATATAGCAACTGATGCATTTTAAACACCTCAAATCATTTACAGAGTTGTTGTCAAATTGGTGCCTCTTTTGGTTAAATCACTATTCAGGGGCTCAAAATATAAAACTGCTGCTAGTGTAGTAGTAGTAGTTGAACAGTAATTCATTATTTTTATACATATTTGTCATCCTGTGTGTTTGTTTTTCATTCACTTGCACAAATGTGATGCATAATATAATGTGACATTTAACTAACTAGCTTTACCCAGTTACACTCATTTACATTGAGGCTGGCTGCACCATCATTCCTTTCACTCCCCTGCAAAACCCCACAAACACATACATATTTTCCACCTCATGTAAGTGTTTTGGATCCACAATCTGCATCTGGAAGTCTTCGTGCAAGTTTTTTTTATTTATTTATTTTTTAAAAACCTGGCAGAGATTACAATAAACAGCTTATCAGAGGCAGCTGCTTTGCTTTCTATAGGCTCTGCAATCAGCATACATTACAGCAAGCAAGAAGCAGAAAGAGGCACACTGTCATCACAGGGAATATGTGACTCGGAGTGACTTTGGCCTTGTGATGATCATGTCATAACCTTAATAAATTAACTGAAACTGAAGTTAATTTAGTCATTGTAGCCCAAAACAAACCTCTTAAACAAATTTCTCCAAACCTGATCCACACTTTACCATTAACTCAGACGTTCGAAAAAGCTCAGCCACCTATTTGTCCTCTGAGTCACAAATACTCCTTCTGTCTCTTGAAGGCAACAGGCTTTTTCAGTGGGGGGTTGTTTGGACACTGCAGGTTCTGGCAACTTGCAGGATTTGAACCAGGCGCCCCAGAGAAAGCCTTAAATGGTCACAAATTAACCCACCTCACCAGCCAGTGCACTGGGAGCTTCTTGCTTTGGGTGTTAGACTTCAAAGGTTACAGACTCATTTGATTTGAACCCACAGTCTCTGAGACCCCAAGCACTTCTCTATCAAACTAGTCTACTATTAGAACTGCTGTCTGGATACTTATCAGTCTTTACTTTGGGCACTAGACTTCAAAAGTGACAGACTTTCGTAATATTTGAATCAATGGCTTCTGAAACCCCAAGCAGGTCTTTATCACCCTGATCTATTGGGTCAACCATTCGAAGACCTTTTGGGGCAATTTTTAGTCTTTACTTTGGGTGTTCGACTTCAAAAGTTATAGATTCTTACAAGATTCAGACCCAAAGCCCCTAAAGCCCCAAGCAGGCCTCAACTATTGGGTCACAACATCTGAGCTGCTTTCAGGATAGTTTTTTAGTCTTTATCCTCTGTGTTGGAATACAAAATTCACTGAGCCTCATAAATAACCAAATGCACAGACTCTGAGACCCCAAGCTGTTGTCTGTCACCTTGACCCGTAAGGTCACACTTTTAACCTGCTTCCTCGATACTTTTCAGTCTTCACTTTGTGCATTGGACTTCAAAATTCATTGGAGCGCCTGGGGATCAAAACACACAAACTTAAAACTCTACTTCTTACACCTTCAGTTACTGACAAAGACACAGTGAGATTTCTTTTTTTCAGGCTTTATAGTCCTCCCTTAGGACAATATGAGCATTCTGAGACTCAAACTCACAACCTCAAAACGTCAGAAGATGACAATCTCTGTGAACAACTGTCTTTTTGCTGTGTTTCCGTCAGAGTTGTTAGAATTTCTTTTCAGTTCTGGACTTCAAAATCAAAAGAGAAGCCAAGCATTGCACCCACAACATCAAAAATCATACTCTGGTTTCTCCACTGGTCAGCAGAGTTCAACCATGAACCATTTGACCAAAGTTTTGCTTTTCAGAGAGGCTTTTAATGTATTCCTATTTATATAACTCCAGTTTACAACATAAATCATCTCAGGGTACAGCACTTATTAAGGTAAAGACCTTACAATATATTATAGAGAGAAATACAAAAATTCTAAACAATTCTCTTTGATCGAGCTATTCAGCAGCAAAAAAACACTCCCTATAAAAAGGAAGAAGCCTCCGGCAGATCCAGGTTGAGGGAGGGCAGCCATCCGCCTTGACCTGTTGGGGTGAGGTTAAAGGAGAGAAAGAAAAAAACTAACAGAAAACAGATAATGTATAAGAGAACAACAAACACTGGGGACAGTGACAACATCAATAACCACATACCAGAAACACCTGCAGAGAGGGCAAAAACTAGAACAGAGAAGACACAAAGTTAGCAAATTGAAATAGTGTCATGTAAATGTATGGAGACTAAAAGGAGATGAGACTAGAGAAAAGGTGCTCAGTGCATCATGAGAATTCCCTGAGCAGCCTTGGCCTACAGCAACATAACTTAGGGATCACTCGAGCCAGCTGTAACTATAAGCTTTATCAAGAAAGAAAGTTTTAGGTTTAATCTTAAAAGTAAAGATGGTGTCTGCCTCCCAAAGTCAAATTCCTCAGGAGAGAAACCTGACAGCTGAAGGATCTGCCTTTTAAAAACTTTGTGGTCTTGTATTCTGACAGTGAAGTGATAAATTTTGCTATAATGGTACAATAATGTCTTCAAGATATAATGGAGCATGGTCTTGAAGCGCTTTTAAAATGCTAGACAAATGATTTTAGATTATTTATTAGATTTTACAGGGAGCTAATGAAAGATGCTAATACACAACAAATACAATCTCTCTTGGTAGTTTCTGTAAGAACTCTGGCTGCAGCACTTTGGATCAACTTGACATTTTTTCTGAGAGTTATTGGTACGTCCTGAAAATAAGGAATTACTGGTCAAGTCTAGAAGTAACAAATGCATTCATTAGTAAATCACTAAGAAACAGGATGTTCCTAATTTTGAAAATATTGCTCAGATGAAAGAAAGCCATCATAGGTTTGTTCTATGTGTGAACTAAAGGACATATCCTGGTCAAAAAATAACTCCAAGGTTCCTCATAATAGTGCTGAATAACTGCGTGGGTTCTGAGGTGTTCAGGGACAAATACAAACTTCAGGATTGTCTGAATTTAGAAGGTGAAAATTACAGGTTACTAAAGTCTTTATGTCCTTAAGACACAATTCGTTTCACCTGGCCTAATAGGTAAATATAACTGGGTGTCATCTGCATAGTGATAGACGTTTATGCTGTGTTTCCTAATAATATTGCCTAGAGGCATCCTGTATAAGATGAAAAGTATCAGTCCTAGCCCAGAAACCTGTGGAACTCCATAACCAGCTCCTGTGTATGCTGAAGAATCATCGACATAAGCAAATTGGAATCTGTCTAATAAATATGCTTTAAACAAGCCTAGTGCAGTCTCTTTAATTCCAATGACATGTTCCAGTCTCTCTAATAAAATACTGTGATCGCCTGTATCAAATGCAGCACTGAGATCCAGTAGAACAAGTAAAGACATGAGTCCACTGTCCCAGAAGATTATTGGTGACTTTCACCAGTGCTGTTTCTGTGCTATGATGCATAACTCCTCACTGAAAGTCTTCAAACAAACTATTTCTGTGCAAAGGGTCACATAATTAATTTACAGACACATTTTAAAGGATTTTATAAATAAGAGATTGGTCTAAAGTTGGCTAAAGCACATTGATCAAGAGTAGAGATTTAATTACAGCAAACCTTAAAAGGCTGCAGTTTATACCCTTTTAATAAAGATAGATTGATCAGATCAAATAAGGAAGTCTTAATTAAAGGAGAAACATCCTTGAGCAGTCTAGTTCTGATGGGGTCTAACGGACACGTTGATGATTTAGATGAAGCAACCATTGATGTTAACTCAGAAAGATCTATAGTAGAGAGGCAGTCCAAGTATTAATCAGGTACCATTTAGACACATTAAAAATAACACATCTGTGGCAGTTGTGGACAGGATGGGATGGATTTTCCTCTAAATGTTGTAATCTTATTATGAAAAATGTATGAAGTCATCGTTAGTGAGAGCTAAAAGAACGCAATACTTAACAGAGCTGTGACTGTTTGTCAGCATGGCTACACTGCTGCAAAGAAACCTGCAATTGTTCTTATTTTCTGCTGTTAGTGATGAATAATATGTATTTCCAGTTTCATGGAGGCCTTTTAATATGTTATTAGACTAGTTTTCCAGGCGTGATATTCTTCTAAATTAGTGGAACGCTACTGCCTCTCCAGCTTTCAGGATTTCTACATTTGTGAATCATAACAAAAAGCTGGTCTGCTCTGATTCACTGCCTTCTTTTTCAAAGGGGCCACAGTGTTGAGGCCCCTTCAAAAACAAATTTTGTTCATCAATATCCTTTCAAAAGTACAACTATTTGGATTGTTGGTCCCATGTTTGTGAACATAATATTTCTAATGCCTTGAAGGAATTCCTTCAAACTTAGCACAAACACACTTTGGTTGCAGTCAAATAGTCAGGGGAAAAATCAGATAATTTTTCTTTTCTTAAACACTTTCGTTAAGCTAGATGGAAAATGTCAGAAAAAAGTCAAGGAGAAATGTAAAGGAGAATTCGAGGTGCAAAGAATGTCTGACTACATCGATACTAAGCAACATAATCATGTGAATGTAGATGTTATTGACATGGCTCTGCTCTGGATAGTGTCGCTTTGACCGTTGCTGCTGCAAGGAATTGTGGGATGTCATTATCTCCTTCCATTTTGTAAAGAATAGGCCAGTGTATCCTATGTTAAAGGAGATGAGAAAGGAAGCGCGCAAGGACCTTTCCTTAGCATTTAGAGAAATCGACAAGCTCTTACAAAAAAAAGGCTATTCATGAAGAAGGAACTGTTTAGATGTTAGTGGTCAAATTGGTTTTGAGGGAATAAACAAGGCTACATAATGTCATCAGAAGGTTTGGTATAGGCTACGGTTGCATTTTGCAGTATATAAGCCAACATGCTTTTCTGGCCATTCTGACCCACAATCCTCCGCACAGTCGAAGATACATCACAGACGTCACAGTGTCTCATGTATAAAAAAGGCTGCAGTCACAGGGCGCACAGACAGATGACAGCTCATTTGGCACTACAGACTGCAATGGATATATGAGCAACACAGTCAAAGTTTAAGGAGCACTGTTGAGATGAAGAAGTATGTCCCAATTGTACGCGTTCTGAATTAAACAGTGAGGGCAGCTGCACTGTGTACTGAAGGTAAAAAGAAATAGTATGCAATTTGGAAAGCCAGATGCTGCCACTTACACAGACTTCCTCACAGACTTTTTCCTCAGATTAGTTTCCTTTTTAAAAAAAAGGGGGGGGGAGCTAAATATAGGAAGTTTTTTATTTTATTTTATTCTACCGTTATTAAAGTTTTGTAATTTCAGAGATTTGAAAATTCAAAGGCTTTATTGTCATATGCAGCAATAGTAATAAAATCCTCAGTTCTATGTCTACTTCGTGCTGTGATTAACCGAATACATTCATTCACATCTACTCCTACATACTGAGGTAACAAATGTGAATGTACAAGAACAGTGCAAAAGGCTCTGTACAAAAAAAAAGCTGCATAAAAGAAGCATATGCAATATTTATGCTGCATAAAAAGTCAAGATCTGCTTATACGAACTGAGGTAGGTCATGTTGAATGTACAATGTGCAGTGCAAAAAGGGCATGTGCAGAACAAATGGTGTAAAAATATGCGCCATGAAACATTGCACATACATTCATGTTCTAATTATATGCTTCAGAATGTGCTTCAAAATGTGTTTGCATGTAATGTATGTGATGCATTAATCAAAAAAAGGACTAATATTATTTGTGCTGCATACCATTGGGTAATGATACATACAAGTATGTAATAGTTACATGCAAAACCTTTAATGTACAAAGAAATGCAGTGTGCATTTAATCAGGGTTTATTGTTGCAGCAACCTAAATTCAGTCCACTTGCTATGCTTTTGTGGATTCAAGTCCCGTCCCGTCAAATCAACACCACCAAAACATCTGTGTTCTCCTTCGACCTGCAGACAGCATTTGCAGCTTTATTTTAAACTTGTAAAGTAAATATCTTTTTATTTAAGCCAGTTCATGTGAAATATTCACTGCACACAAAGAGAAAATGTGTTGTGTTCAAATGCATCAACTACTTTAAAGGTTGCGTAAAACTTTGCAACTATCAGTATTGCAGTTGAAAAGTTCTATAACAGTTCCTCCAAACAGAACAGTACGGTCATGCACATGCAACAAATGCAAGCAGTAACTTTCATGAGACCAGATTCTGCATGACACCAGTGAGACCTGTGGACCAGGTGTTTTATGTGACCTCTTGCAGGTGTGCACTTGTGATTTTTCCATTGAATGTCTCCAGATCTAGATCTAGAGCAGACAGAAAAACATCACATTGTTGGTCAATAAGCCCACAGAGAGCCGGGCTTCATCTCAAGTCTCGTCACCAGTGAAGAGAGCTGCATCTACAGTTAGAGCCCCCACAGATCAAAGAGCACTTTCTGTCATAAATCGGTGAGTTAAGGGCCCAAATGATGATACCAACGATAAATATTCATGGTTAAAAAAGTCAACTTACATCAAAAGCTAATACAAAAAAACAAACCACAGTCCAGATAAATCAACAGCATGCGAAGCTGACAAAAATGAACCAAAAATCCAAAAAGCATGGCATAAACTGGAGCAAGAAATACACAAACAGGCTCAAAAAATTACATGCATGTACCAAGGCAGGTCAGAGCAATCAAAGGGGAGAGAAAGGAGGGACAAACAACAGAAGTAAAAACACATGTGGCACACAAGGAAAGTTAATGTCAAAATAAAACAGGAAGTAACTTAAAAAAAGGACATGAAACCTACATATAGACAAAAAGACACAGAGACAGAAAGCACAGAAAAGAAAGACACAGGAATGAATCACAAAAACACACTGAACCCATAAATTAAAAGCCAAGTACATGACACTTTTCATAGTGAAAGAGCCTCCAGTCTCCAAGATCAGAGAAGGCACGTCAAAAGCACACTCACCATTTTCTTTAACATTTACTGTGAAATCTTCCTAATAGGTGACTCTGTGTTCCCTTGGAAAAGTGACTTGGGAAAGTTCCCTAGGCCTTGTGATGACATTGTCGTCACAGGGGATAAATGACTTGGATAGGAGTGCCTTTACCTGCAGTGCCATACACAAACCAGACTTTAATTTAAAGGTCATCAGGTTGGTGTCATCGACTAGTACAGTTACAGATACGGTAGCACCCCAAAGTACAATCAATGTCTTCAGCCACACACTTGTGTGAGTTTTATGAAACAGTTTTGACAGTTCTGCTTATTTCCTCTCTTCCTTTGCAGAGTAAAACAAAAAAGGTAGCAGCTGGCTACCTTAGTTTATCATAGAAATTAAAAACAGGGAAACAGCTTGACTGGATCTGTCCAAAGATAACAAAAATCCACCTGCCAGCACCTCTAGAGCTCAATTATTTGCACATTATCTCATTTTTTCATTTGTTTACACATGCTAAAACTGAAGTGTAAAAACAATACAGCGATTTCAGTGGGGGGTTCTGGTCTGGTTGCCAGGCAACCAGCAGACACTCCAGGAGGTTACTGCAAATAGCCCAGATATCTTCATTACTCTGGTATAGATTCTGGCCTTGCATAATATTTCACTTTTATAGAATGTTTTTTTTTTTTTCTTGGCTTTTATTTTCACATTTTTACACTTTACTTCCTGTCTGTCTGCTGTTCTACCATCTGTTGCAAATTAGAAATTAAAATAAGTATCTTCCAAAAACAATAATTGGAGCATTTGTTGTGTGATTTTCTCCTTCTTTTTTGAGAACCAGAAACAAACAACTTTAATTTTTTTTTTAAAAAAAAAGCTATGTGACTTCTGTTTTTGGTTTTCTCATGAAAAAAAGCAGAAAGAGGAAAACAAGAAGGAATTGCCACTAAACAAAAATGCACCTTTTTGTTTCTTGTTCATTAACACTTAAAAATGTTTTTCCCTTTTGGTCCTGAAAAAGAACTGATTTTTTTTTAATGACAAATAAATAATGGATTTTCTGGTGATACTCAAACCTAAAATGGTGATTATCATGTTTGCAGTTTGGTTTACACCAAACAAACCAGGTATTAATGAACTAAATATAAAAGTAATAATAGTCATGCCTTTTAAACCAACTACACTGCCAAACAACTGGCTTTGCACGAGAGTGGAAATGTCATGTTTACTGAAAAAAAAAGTGCAAATCTTCTCATTATCTCTTCTGCAGAGAGTTTAGCTTTATCTTAGTGGTCGTTTTAAGTTTTTATTGCAAATTTACACATACAATTTAAAAATTATTCATGTGTGACAGAGCAATAAAGAACAAAATAGTTTGCATGTAAACTAATATGGAATAATACTTAAATGCACACAAGTGTTTTATTAACAAATAGTACAACTGTAAAAATTTCTAAATCTTAAAAAGGCATCCAAAACAGGAAAAGCTACCACAGAAACGTAAAGCAACAAAACGTTTAACAGAACACAGAGTCTCGTAAAAATCATTTAAACACTCAGCTGGAGCTCTTATGCAACGTGGCAGCCTAAAATGAAGATAATTACAGCTTGTTCATTTTCTGTTGCACAGATTTGAACAAATGTGAGGCTGTTGGGTTAATGATTCACGCGAGCTCCATGTCATTTAACTCTAATTTAATGTTCTGAAATGCGGCCGGACAGCTTTGGATGTCAAAGTAAAAAGTCAGACCTGATTAATATTCAAGGCATTTATAAGCTGTCAGCACACAGCGGGACGAACCAAAGCATCTCTGGTTTCAGGTTTTGTGCTGAATGTTTCCACCGACCCACAAAAAAACCCCCAGCACATCCTCATCTGGTCTGCGGAGTCTCCTATAAATCTCACCCAATTTCCTGAGAATTTCCCCTTCATATTACCATTCCTCTTAAAGATTGCCCCCGTTTTGGGATTTCCATCGAGTTTATTATACCTGGGAAAAACATATTAATAAGCTCAAACCACTGGGATGGCATGGAGAGAAATGTGCTACTGCTGGATTTCCAAAGACCCAGAAAAACTGTGTTGTGTTTATTACAGAGCTCGGCCCGGCAGAGGACCGTAAATAAGCTGCAGACCGCTATGCAAATGTGTAATGAAAATGAAAATGCACTGAGGTGAGCTCGGAGAGTGTGTGAGGATTGTTTTGAACTTTTACACTGAAAGACTGTTTAGAAGGTTTAGAGCTGTTTTTCTGTTATTTGGTGCTAAGAAAAGCTAGTATTTTGTTAGAGTGAGTGGTATTTCTCACTACTAGGGATCCCTTTTAATACTGTCACATTGTTTCCAAGTCTTATTTAATACACTTGTTTTATTAATATCGATCATACACTTTAAATCAGTGGTTCTCAACTGGTGGGTCGGGACCTGAAAGTGGGTCCGGAGGCCATTTTTAGAGGGTCGCAGAGGCATGCCCCCCTCAACCCCCCAAAAATAGTGGTATAAAGTATTTTATTTTAAAGGAAGTGTTTCTTATGACACAGTTTGCTTTCAACAGCAGGATATTTAGTGGTGGTGACACCAGTAGTTGCTCACTATTAACCTCTAGATTTGGCTCTGCCAGCTTAGTGGAGAAATTTATGCTGAAATGTGTTAAAAAGGAACCAAAATGTGCTCAAAATCTGTCAAAATGTTCCAAAATATGCCCCAAACTTGGCAAAAGTGTCCAAATATACTAAAATGAGCAAAAAATAAGCCACAATTTTCCAAAGTTTTATCAAAATGTGTTGAGACGACACCCAAATAAACCTTAATTTGTTCACAGAAACTTCAAAAATGTGGGTCGTGACCGTTGTTAATAGAGACATAGTGGGTCTTGAGGCTGGACCAGTTAAGAACCACTGCTTTAAATCATGTGAATTCATCAGATTTGGACCATCTGGTTTATGAGTCATACAGAACTGGACTGCACTCCTTTGTGGATGACAGGTTTCAATTTATTGTACTATGACATTTGTTATTTATGATTCATGTTTCTTGTAAAGGCCTTGTTCGCCCTCTCAGAGCCTGTCCAAGAAACTACTACATATTGTCTTTCTTTCTCTTTTCTGAATTAAAACTCATTAAAACTATAAACCTTCTCCATCATCTTAAGGCACTAAAGTCTTTTTAACCTGACACTGCAAATTACCTCGCAGCTGGAGGATACATTTAATAGTATATGCCGTTGGGTGAGTATTTTACTACGAGGCCCTTCTGGAAGACATATTGGAGCATATGGTTGGCCAGAAATAGCACGGAAAACGTCTATACCCAACTTCACACCTAGTTTTCACTTTCTCATTATGCGTGCCCCCCCCCAACCTCCTCCTCCCTCGCCGCTTAATTAAGAGGGTGTCATACACATTTTCTTTTAAATCCCTCTCCAGCTCAACTCTCCAGACTTGTCGGACCCGACTGAGCAACAGCGAGACGGTTTGCTAACCCTGACCAATGAACATGCAAATGTTTATAGCCATATCAATTTGGCTCGCAGCCTTTCTGCACCCAATATTCTGCTTTTAATTACAAAGACTAATTAAAAGTACCTTGTAATGAAGTCTGTATAGGCTTCCCCTCAGGGCAAAGTACTTTGTGTCATTTTGCATCACTAATGTAGAATACGCTAAAGAATGACAAAATCCCAAAAGTTGTAAATGAGACATTTTACTCGGCTTGTTCTTCTAATGTCAGGAGCTAATAACTGCTAAAGGAGGGGAGGACACTGTGGGGGGAAGTTTCCAGTGCCGAGCCGTTTCATGCCCGATATACAGCCATAATAAATGATAGATCATATAAAATTCATGAAAGAAGTTAAACAGCTTGTTGTAGACAAATTAAATAATAAAGTTCACTGAAGCCATTTATCAGTTCTGTCTCGTCTCCGCAGGAAGAACTTTCATATGTATGATGTGCAAATCCAAAGTCGACCTTTTCACATGTGCAGCCATCCAAAGACAGAGGTGTTAAATGTGCCACGTGTGAACTATCCCTCTCTTTCTTCATGTATATTATTACATACAACTACATTGCTTTTCCCTATTAGCACATCAAGCAATAATGCAGCAGTAATGCAGCAGTTTCTGCTTGGCTCCCAAAATACCCCTCCAATATGCTTATTACTATTTCTATTTTTATGCTGTACTTAGGCAATTTTGCACCTTTATAGCAAATACCAGCAATTTTTGCACCTTATTTCCTCAACCAGCACAATTTGCAATTTAATTGCATGTTGTTTTGCACACTGGTTTCCGTATTTCCTTAAATGTAATATGTGTGAGCTACTGGATACCTTTAATTTCCCCTAGAACATGAATAAAGTATCTATCTGTGCAAAAACTGCGCCGCTAAGAAATTTAAGAATAACTTTGCTGTGCTCTCCAAAAGGGACTATTGAGTTGCATGTTTGACCCTTAGGCGTCAATTTAAAAAGCTACACTCAGGACCTTAAGGACAAAAATCTTGATGAGTCATTCTATGCCATCTCACCTCGGGCCTCCCAGTTGAGGTCATGGATTTTCTTGAAAGAATCCGGCAAAAACTTCTACCTAAACCATGGAATCTTGAAAAATCCCAAGGCTCTACTCCAAATACTTATTAAATGATGAATTTTTGAAAACAGGCCCTCGGTGATAACTTTGATGACTTCAGCAATTCTTTCAAAGCATCTTTAAAGCCTCACCAGTTGCTTATTTTTTCACAGGTTTTGGGTTTTTTTTGTTTGTATGTTTGTTTGTTTGTTTGTTTTACTGAACATTCCAGAAACCTCAAGAAAAAGTTGGAACTTGTAATCATGTCAGTAGCCTATGTTGCTTTTTTATTTTTAACAGAAATTAAAATCAAAAAAGAAGAATTTATCATTAAAACCAAAAATCTTTCATTTTCAAACATTAATATCTCCACTAATATTCACTCAGTTCCAATTACGTTTTTGCTGTGGGTAGAAACATCTATTTTTGTCAAACCAAAATGTCATTTGGTAATACATCATAAACTGACCACCACAGGTCTTCTTAAAATCAACTTCAGAGCTGGAAAAATCCATTTATAGGACATTTTAACAGATTTTTTTTTCAGGAAGGATTGTTTTGGAAAAAAATTTACACTTAGGACCTTAAGGAAAAACTTGTTCCCATTTTAAAAAACGTCCTTAAAATATGTTAATGTTAATTTCCACTTAAAATGACAAATTTATTTTAGCCATTATCAGTTCTGACCATAATTACCAAATATTCATTCATTTTTAGGATTTTAACCCTTTTGATGCCAGTTTGTTTACATGATGTCATTATTGTTTTTAAGGAAAAAAAGGCTGGGATCTGTCAATAATTAACACCAATATTGATTTTAATTGTTTTTTTTCATTTAATTGATATTATTTTTTTATTCAATGTCAGATTTTTAAAAAAAATAAAAAACTCACATCCGGTGCTTAAAAGACAATAAATGTCCTCATCAGGAAAAACTGCCATAAAATGTCTTTTAATAAGATTATTTCTTGACTGGTGTCTACAAACAGGATATTGTTTACATGCAAGGCAAATTGTAGACAGATACAAAAATGCGCTAAAGGTGATGATGTTACTGATGGTTGGTGCTGCATGGAAAAGTATCTGCACACATATCATTCTCACCTATCATCTCTCAGTTTCATTCTGTTTATTTGCAATGCATAATTTTATCTGGGATCCACAGAGGGGGGAAAAATGGCAGAATTTCATGCAACAGACACTGATAGAGATAATTTCTTCTCAGGTGCAGCTAAAATAGTCCCCGTGTGTTTCTGCCGTTGTGGGGCTGAGTGATAAGCAGCAGGCACTGATAAGAGACCTGAGCAGAGCGGCAGGATGTGACTCCCGCTGCTAACCACACTTTCCCAACAAGTTTTGTGATGCACTGTAGAGGCGTGTGTACATGTGTTTTCCTATATACATGTTTCGATGTTATCACTATGTGTGTTGTACATCATTTTGGCGTCTGTCCCTGCTGTGGCTGCTGTACTTTGTCAGCTGCAGTTATGCATATGCATTTCACTGTAAGGTTTTTCTGTTATTTTGTTGTCTTCCACCCCCAGCTCTACTGCACAACACAAGAAAAGAGGACAACAGCACAAACTTTAACTTGGAATTACCATAATGGAGGCATTCCTCTGTTTAAGAGAGGAAAAAAACGAACATTATAAGCCTCACAGAGGCAGAATATCTCATATGTTTCATAATTCAGAGCTGTTCAAATCATTTAATTTTTCTCCCTTGTTGTGGTGAAAACACAGAGAGGACAAAGAAGTAATGCAAAATGAGGAAAGCAGGACAAAAGGATAGACTGAAAAGGAGTTCTATTAACACCTGTAATGAAGGATATTGATTCTATCTAATTACAAATACAGGACTAATAGCTCCACTGGAGCTCCACTAATTTAGAAAAAGTGATAGACAGCAGCAGCATTTAGTTTTTGGAAGTAAATAATCTCTTTTTCTACACTTGTGTTCACATGTACAGGTGTGATAAGCACAGGCATGCTAAGGGCCAATAAGAGGCTTGGGTGTTTTGCATTGCATTGTTTATATATATATACACACACACACACACACATATATATATAGCGCTTTTCTAGGCAGTCAAAGACCCTTTACATTGCATTATTCATTCACTCAATACTCAATGGTGGTAAGCTACATATGTAGCCACAGCTGCCCTGCCCATAGACTGAAGGAGGTGAGGCTGCCAGTCTACGCCATCAGCCCCTCCGACCACCACCAACCACTCACTCTCACACTGCATTCACTGCTGTTTTATCATTATAGAGACTCTTCCTGTGCACCTGTACATTAGTTTTTTGTTTGCTATAAATGGCTTTTTCTATGTGTTTTGTTCTGTTGTTCGCATGCAAACATAGTTTTAGTTCACTGAAAAATACAGATAGCAGGGAACTTTTCCACAACCATTACCTACAAGTTCTAGTGTTTTAAAGAAAACATTTTAATCTAATGTTCAAAGAAGGTATTAAGAATATTTCTCATTGCAAATAAAGCTCCAAAACATTGACAGAACATTTGAATTGGAACATTCAGAGGATATTTGGAGAATGTTGTCAGATTGTCTTACATGATAACAAAACAAGAAACTTCTCAACACATTCAACATTCAAAAAATGATCAAGACAGAATGTGCTTTTCTAAAATGTTCCTGTTATGTGACAAATTACCAAAACATCTTCTCTGCACTATTTTGAAGATATTTAGGGGATGTTGTTAAGGGAACAGATTATTAAATCTTCTTCCATAAAACATCTCCATGATGTTGCATGATGACAAAAGAAGGACGTTCTGAATGTGAGAGTGATTTTAATGCATTAAACAGTCAGCAAATGAGAACACTCGTCAGACAACATCATCCTGCCTTTGAAAAGAACATTCTGGCAACCCAAAAACAACTTCCCACTTAAAGAATTACTTGAATTTTGCAGAACTTTCTTAGAATGTTGTTGGAACTAAACAAACAAGCAAAAACAAAAAAAATGTAGCTTTTGGAAAACTTCCTCCAGGATAAAGATTTCCAGAAACTCTGTTTGCTGTGTATTTGTGTAGCTGGTGGAAACAGAGTTTTCACCATCTACACAAAACTGCACAGTTTTCTCATTTGCTGGGGAATTTGTGCAACGGCAGACGTGGCAAAACTAGTGCTAGCCTTGTTACTGTACAGTTACTCTTCCACTATAATGAGAAGGTGCTGTGATTCCCTCCTGCCTTGATGCACCAAAATGGTGGCACCAGTATAGATGTTTTTTAGGCTTGTGTTTGATCAATGTGGCTTTTGGGTTTTCTCACCCTCTGCCGGTTTGTTATGCTCATGACAGTGCATCAGTTGTGTTTTTGCATTTCCATGCGGACGGAGAATTTTGACGTGCCTCACTCTGTTCTGTTGAGTTTTGTACTTATTCAATCAATTGCATCTTGATCTGCAAAATATTCGTAGATTAAGTATCATGGGGAGCTCAGGAAATTCTCGACAAAACCTGAAAGGGGGCTTTGGCAAAGAGACAATTACTCCTTTTCACCTGACAAAGTCCACAGTCGGGATATTCTCGATTGCGCTGCATGGATCAGAAATGTATGAAATTCCCCGCTGTGTTGTTCTCCAATTACTGCCATCGATGTTTACCCCTGAATTGGCCCAGACTCTCACAGCATGCCCTGTTGGTCTCAGTCTCATACAACCGCTGCCTGCAGCTCCTCTCCAAACGGGGGCGTGACTCAGCTACACAACTCCAGGGGATATGCCACTCTCATGCTCCATTAGCCTCTGCGTCCCCAGTGGATAAAGAAAAATGTATTCACTACTCGGATACTGCTGCCACAGACATCTAAATAGCAACCATTTGTCCTTTCTGCCGCCGCGTCCTCGGCGCTTCAGATGACCTCATGCTTCTGGCCAAATCAGTGGAGGGGAAAGTAAGTTTGTAATCACAGCGTGAGGAGATCAGGAGGTTGACAGTGATTGTTTTAGCCTGAAATTGCGCTGAAAGATGGAGCTCAGGTTATTTCATGCAAACATAACTGACTGATAAGATGCATATCAGGGTGATTTCAGCAACAAAGCAGCGCAGCGACATTCAGACAAGGAGATTTTCAAGGTTTTACTGAGTCAAGTATCAGTAGCTGTATACATGTTGAAATTGCCTTGTGAGTTGTGTGGATTTTCTATGGTTATATCGAGAGAAAATCATGGAGTTGTCTCCCTCAGACAGCCAACCCTGTTCCACTAAATGGGCTGAATCACAGAGCAAACGCTCAGGTCACTGCTGCAGTATTGATTACCAATGGAAGATGTCTGATTCTCTTTCTCAAGTCTCACTCCCTCTCCCCTGCCACACACACTCAGCCACACACGGGCAGACAACTAAATTATACTTCGCTCTCAGTTTGAACTCATTTGCAGTCGGACCGCGCGTCGGAAGTGTTTATGCACAAGCTGTAAAACTTATCCAGTCAACGGCACCTACTGTACATGGCGATTGCCTCCGAACCCATTTCCAATTTACAGTGGAAGTCTTTTGCAATGGGTGTTTGTTGAACATACAGTATCATTCATTGGGCGGACATTAAATCTGAAAGCTTGGTGGGGTGTTTATTGAAGTCCTGACCCCGTCCTCCGCTCATTAAATTGATTCATGGATTCAATAAGTGGGGCACAGGCGGCAGGTGTGCATGTTGGTGTGCGCACGAGGCTCACAGGCATCCATCACCCTGATCAGGTATCTTCAGCTTCTTTTCTGTGCAGCATTCTGGCAAGACCCCTGCAGATGTTGCTGGCTTTCAGCCCAGCCCGGAGCTACACTGGATGCAGAGAGATATATACTGGACATGCACACACACACACTTGCAGAGATACACAACAAGATGCAAAAGCACACACATGAAACAGACATCTTCATGCTCTCAAAGCTTCAGTTTCATAACACTAACTGTGTGTCATTCAGGCCAAATGCCAAATGCGGTTAAACAGTCTTCTGGAAAGAGATCATTCATGTTCCAGTGGACACTTAGAGCCTGATCCAAGAGCCTCACAGCTAAAATTAGCAACTGGGATTCAAGATGTCTTTAGTTTATCCGTGCCAGGGAATTTTTAGAGGTTGCATGAGGCCATCAAAGGTTACCTGTATTTAAACTGCCAGTGTGTCTGTATGTGTATATGCTGTAGTTTATGTCAGTAACAAAGAAATGCTGTGTTAATTTTAAGGTAAATTAAAGGATGTTCTGTGTATTTGCAGAACCATGCCACACAAACACATGACCATCACAACATGAGCTAACATTTTACTGCTCAACAAAGTGACTGTAATCTGAAATATGCTAGTATTTACAAATAAAAATGCTTGGTCCAGTTCACCAGAGAGGACGTGGTGAAAGACACAGCACCAAAAACATTCACTGGTGGGGAAATAAATGATCTGTAGCATCCCCCTACCTCCCCCACTGACTGACTAATGGAAACTTGAAATGCAAACTTGCTTGTTAAAGGCTCATTAGCTTTTCAAAAATCACCACTTTTTGCTTTTGTTTACCCGAGATTCTGACTCATACCTGGGAGAATCAATCAAATCCCAAAATCGCTGCAAAATTTTTCCTATGCAACGGTATTTGTTGTTGTCTTTTTTCCAGCCGAGAGGAAAAGGATTGTTTCAGACACTATTTTGAGTGTCACTAAGTCATTAAGAGCAGAGCTAGTAACACGTCACTTAGCAGCGTTAATCCATTCAGACAGAATGAGGAAAAAAAACAGCAGTAACACACGCAGCAAAGCCAGTAACATGTCACATCGCAACATTAATCCATTCAGACAGAATGAGGGAAAAAATGGCTGTAATATATATAGATTGAAAGAGGGGAACCTTTAGATGTTAGATGCAAGCATGTCAACTTCAGAGAAAAGGAGAAGATTTGAATAAAGAATAAAATGTGGCTGCCACTTGGTATTATTTTTGTTAATTGCTGAGCAACTTTTATAGAAATTAGATAGAAAAAGCTCCAAGTAATCTATATACTCATCAGGTATCTCTCGCCAGCCAACGCCACCAATCACACTTTTTTATTACCGAACAGCAGACCTTGTTTCCAAACACAGACATGCCTGAAGCTGAAGATTAGCACTGGCTGCTTTGTGTTTTGTCTTATTTGGCGCATTATCGAGGCAGCTAACAGGCTTAGCTTGCATGTCTATGGGATTGTCCAACGGAGAACTCAGACGTAAAGAAAACAAGATTTCCTTCTTTCTTCTCTGGTATCCAGAGTGCAAATCCACTATGAGTCAGCTGAAGGTCTAAAAAGCAAAGTTTATTTATAGTTCAAGAACAATGACGGCAAAAAGAGACACGGGGGGAACTGCTCTTCCTTAACCTCTAAAGGATATTTGAAATCCAGATTTGTGAGTCTTGTCTACAGTATGTTAGACCTGCAGGTCACCGTCGCTTCCCTGTGCTGTTTAGACTTAGAGACAGGAAAACCCACCGGTGTCCTCATCAAGGCCTCATAAACCTGCTGGAACCTGAGCTTCAGGCATGAAAGCACAATTAAAGGAAATCCCTGGTTTCCTTTGAGCATCGCATCGCTCTCTTCTCCACATTGCTTGTCCATTTTGCTGCCAAGCATTGGCTCTGCTTAGAGCTGAGCGCACTCGCCGCACTACACCTGCCTCCTTTTATTCCTAGTTAGAGGTAAGAAAAGTGCCGTTCCTCTCACTGTCCCCACGTGCTTTTATAAATTGACTTACTCTGCAACCAAAGTTCAGCAAATATGATGAAGCAGCTGTCAAGGTTCTGTTATTATGCAGAGTAAATGTCATTGACAGACCTGGTAATGTGAACACAGACATATTTTTTACTGGAGTGATGGCATTCAATTTGCCAACTGGAAAGATGTGACTCCACAAACCTGAATAATGTTTCCTGAGAACAGAGGATGGAGAACATCTGCAGCCGCAGTATTTTAACAACTACTAGTACATGGGAAAAAATGACAAATTTGCAGCTTTATGCAGAATATCATGATTCCAGTTTGCACTAACAGACTGTGAATGATACAATTTATGATAGTATTGTGCTTATTGTACATGTAGTACATTGTGTTTTATTGAAGTTTCAGGTTGGAAACAAACAACTATACTCTGGAAAATCTAACATATGTGGTGGTGGAAGATCAGCTCAGAAAAAATAGCTCCAAGTTTTTCAACCTCTTTAATTTATACTAGGAGCTAGTGTTCTGATCTGCTAATTAACACCTGTGCATGACAATTTTGCAACAGCCTTAATTTAGAAATGCCTGTACGCATGTCGCTAGTGTGATACTTTCTTCGAGCATCCAGAACCCTACAGTTAGGGTCACCCAGAACGGCTTCCAACTCAAGGTACATGGTGCGGAGTTAACATTACATGAAAAGAAAGCTGCAGAAAATCAAAAAAATGAAGAGTTACTGGAGCAGCTGTGATGTGCTTCAGGCAGACTTCGCTGGAGCCACGAGGAGCTCAGGGCTTCTGTGTTCACCTGCAACAAAGTGATGATACCATTATCCACTGACATGCTCCTGGTGTTTGACCGACGTCACGGCAGGAATAAATCATCTTTCCCAGCTCGTATATGAAGAAAAAAAAACATTAAATATGTAAGAGAAAAGCACAAAGGTGTACAGTATACAATTTGCATGCTTACAACATTGGCCAGATATCAGCAGCTCCCACTGCTGAGGCTCTGTGGACGAAACCTGACAGGCCTGTACCTGCTGAGGTCTCTGCGGTGGGTTCGTGTTCAGGAACCTCAATCACTTTCTTGGTTTGACAGTTTTTAAGTCTAAATTAAAGCATCTACTCTAAAAATCTATCCGTATGTACCCTCAGAGAGCATGTATCCAGCCAATGGACATGATGTTCATCATTAAATACCACTTTATCTGGATGGTACCGACTGTCAGCACACAACAAGTAGATATTAAACTAAAAGTCTAAGGCTGCATTCAGGCTGCAGGCAAAAGTGGAACTGTTTGCTGTTTTGCTCACATGTGACTCAGATCAACAGTGGCAACCACACAAATCACTTGGAATCTGATCTTTTTAATGTTTCATATGTGGTCCTAAATTTAACACAGGTCGGATTTTTTCGGTCATACCAGAATTCCTGCAACTTCTACATCACTCTAGATCGACATGGTCAAACAGGTTAGGCAACATACAGAGAGTATTTTGCTGCAAGATTCTTGTGGGGAGTAGTTAGCTAGGAATATTTTAGTGTTGGATGGAGTGTATGTATGGTTTTGGATACAATCTGTTTCAGGGAAGCCATTCACATCACTCCTGGCTCCGACTCAGCATCCAAAAGCATCTCGAGAAGCAGCCATAGATTCACATAAAGCCATAATTAAAAATTTGGCTTCATGTCCCCGCATTTTTGTTATCATTCCCTCACAAACCCGTTGGCTTCCACTGCATATCTGCACAAAGGTAAAAGCCGCCATTAATGTTTCCATGTTGTTCTTTTGGCATGCAGGTCAGTTCATATAAAAAAGAATGTAAAGACAAACAGAATCAGATCTGAGCAACAAATCTGAACTGTGAAAACAAGCCGTTGCTGCTTTTTATTAGAGCAGTAACTCTACATTCCACTCATCTAGTCAGAAGCTGATTTTAAACACCTTTGGCAGCAGATGAAAACATCAAACTAGCAAATAAGACCTTATGTTTAACCCAAATGCCTGAATACTGAAAGATACTTCAGATCAAACACACTGAAGCAGCCGTTGCTCATTTTACCAGAACAAAAATGATTTCTTTGTGAATTACAGAAAAGAAGTTTGCGCACTGTTTTTACAGTGCTCAAACTGAACCCAAAAACACCCAAACAAAATGACTTTTCTTAAAACTGTGAAGCCGATAGTTCACCAGCAGCACATATTAAAAGAAAGAGAAGCGGCACACAGCTTTCCTTCTGTTTTTGGCTGTTTCATTTATGCTTCTTATATCACACTTTGTATTTGGACAAACAGCAAACAATGTTTTTTATTTCTGAAAGAGCAGCAACGACGAGGATTTAAAGGAAGCCAGAAAACATTAAAGAAAAAGAGCATTGCAAAACACAAGAAATAGGTCTTCAAGCTTTCCAGTGTTTAAATTATTTTTAGGCAAGTAATTATTTTATTAAGAATGTTTTGCAAATTTATTAAAAGTCAGTAATTAAAATTTTTACACAGACAGTTTCACTTTGTCATTATGTCAGTATTGAGTGTAGAATGGTGGGAAAAGATTCAGATCATCGCCTTTGAAAGTGTGCAAAAAGCGAAAGAGTCTAATACTTTCTAAACTCACAGCAGGTTAACACCACTAAAACTACTTTCAGCGTGTGATTAACAAACCTTTTTCATCTATATGTCATTCTTTATTCAGAGGACTTTCTGAAGACTAATCAATGAAAATGTACATTTTGCTTTCTTACTTTTATCAATATTCATGTGCCGCTGCTGCTGCTGCTGCTGCTGCTGCTTAGTACTCTGTTATTCACATTAATCATCTCACAGCCGGAAAAGAAATGCATCTTTGATGAAAGAATGTTACAACTGGTGAAATTAATGAGCAATGCTGACAAATGACAATTGGGTGAACAATTAGATGCAAACCTATTTCCACATGAGGACGGAATCCATAAGAAATTTAAACGCACAAGGTTCAAAACTCTTCGATATTTATGTGCAGACATGTGCTATGTGATCAAAGATGGCCAATTAAGATACCATTTATTATACTGAATGGCAACTGAGGGACTTAAATATAACATAATTATTTTATTTTATTATTTTTTGGAATTCAATCCAATAAAAATGACAGAAATCTTTCCAATCGGGTTAATTTCTGAAGCTTTAGAGTCCAATATTGTAACTGCATTCTGCCTTTGATCAGTTTGTCTTCGAAATAACCCATGATTACCTCTGTCAAGGAGGTTATGTGATGGCCAGCGTTGGTTTGTTTGTGTTCAAAATAACTGGAAAACTCATGGACGGATTTGGATGAAATTTTCAGGAAATGTGTGAAATGGGACAAGGAAGAAATGATGTCATTTTGGGACTGATCCGGATCACCGTCTGGATCCAGGAAATTTTTTTTAATGTAAGTGTAACCGGATGGACAATTACATGTGGTTTACTCTAAAAGCCACCAGAGGGCACTCTTGTTTTTGGGGTAACCCCCTGTGACCGCATGAGATTTTGGGGCTCCACGCGACAGACAGCGCAATGGCAGAGTTCCCTTTCCTTCCTGAGTGACATACGCACAGTTGGGCCAGCATTCTTATCTCTGGTTGTCTACGAAGCTGGGAGGCTGTTAGCACCTGCCATGCTAGAGGCCGCGCCTGTTCATTAGGTCGGATGGGGTGAACGCCGCATTGTCGGTAGGAAATTTGAACTGTATGTAATTACATTTGTAACTGTAATGTTCCATACAAAACATGTGACTTGGGAGGTTGTGTTGGGGGTGGACTGAAGCTCCTTGGCGGAGGTTTGCGCTCTCTGAGTGCTTTTCTAGTTTACCACTGTTACAGATTATTCTTGCTACAAAAATCGTAAAAGACCATTGCTACTCTTTGCCCATGACAAAATCAGAAAAAAAATGGAACAGGACCTCTCGGAAATCAGTTTGCACAAAGGTTGCCCTCTGACTTAAATGCCTCATTCCTCATCCTGGTAACTGTAACATAAATGTCTGGGTGAACATTATGGTTATTGATGGCTTTGATGGGGGTCATTATACATGCTGTGGGTAGCATATGCTCTTCCAGTGCTCTTGAAAGTCCTGCGAGCTTTAAAGAACTCCTGGAAGGACGCTCGTCTAGACCTCAGTATTTACACCAACCCAATTATGCGCCTCCACATTTAAGGCAGTCGCGAGCATGTGCAGTCACGTGTGTATGCACAGTCAATAAATCTAAATGCTGCTTTGCTCATTACGACGGTGTTAAATTCACTCAAGTGAACGGAGCAAGAAGAAAAGACTGCAAAATATCAGTGGAATTACCGCAAGCAAGAACACGTGTGGCAGACAGTCAGCTGTACAGTAAAATGAAACTATGTGACGACACAGAAATATATCTCACTGACTTTTTTTTAAAAGTAATGCATTAACATCACACCCCGAGGAGCTGTGATATCACCGCTTCACTATAACATCTGATGATTTATTTATTCCATCTGAGATAATGAATGTCACATCTGTACATTACATAGCAACCTCTGCAGAAGAGCGGAAGTATAAAAAAACACTAAAAAAGCACAGCAGAGGTTAGTGAATCATCTAACATGACGTCAAAACAGGAGACGGGGCATTTTTCTAAGGAAGAAATATGTTTTCGGTCATAAGAACACCCTCAGTGCTCTTCGTTTAAACGTAAAAACAACAATATGTCATGAGGGCTGTCAGTCATTACTGGATAATATGTCTGTGTCTACTTTCATGGCTGCTGATTTTCAAACAGTCCTTCCACTGGGGAGAGAAAAAAAGACACAGCAATTTCAAGCTACATTTATCCCCTGCAACTTTTAAAAAGCTGTGATGTGATGTTGTCATGAGTGATGACTGTTTAAGCAGGGATTTGCTAACGGGCCCGTGGCATTTGTTTCAATCTTCTTCCTGAGCAATATTTCCAACTTTGATTGAGATGTTGGAGGTGAGCAGTCGACTGCAGAGGGATAGATAGAGCTGAAGAGGGGATCTGAAGGGATATTTCAAACTCAAGTTCGATAGGGAAAAGGGAAAAAGGCAAGCTTCGTCTAAAACTTTTGGGATAATGTGCTTTCCCATTACCGGGCGAGCCACATGCAGCTGTTGTTTTAGTATACATTTATTCATAGGCCTCTTCACATAGGCTTTATGAAAAAAACATTTTGGGGGGGGATTTAATTCACTTTTTTCCTCCAACTTTAGAAAAGAAACTTGACTTTCTCTCTTTTTCCCTTCAGTTCTGATTTGTAACATGCAACGCTGATCCGTCTCAGGAGAACATAAACAGCCTTAAATGGAAAGTAATTCACCGAAAAATGTGCAATAACTTGCCTCGAGGACTGAATTAATGCATATGATGCAAGTACATTAGAACTGTCCTTGTTTTATATTGATTGCATGAAAATCTTGCAGTTAGCATGCAATTTGTAGACATGTACACAGGCATGGTTGCAGCTTTAGCAAATATTTGAGGTTATTCATCCATAAGATTACATTTTTAGCGTGTCTTCATTTCAGCTAGTGGTGTCTGCACAATTGCATTTACCTAAAGGTGCAAGAGATGCAAGGAAAAGGTAGGAGGGCAATGTGTTTTGTCAAATTTAAAATAAAATAAAATATCCTGATCACAAATCAGGCATAATTCTAAATTAGAAGAGGTGATCAGCTACTAGACTGGGTGACTTTTAAGCTTGTAAAGACTTTGCATGACTTTATTGGAGCAATGAGGATGTCAGGTGAGACTCCAACAATCCATGAGCTTTTCATTTCATGCGCTGCCAGAGAGGTCTACATAAATTCTCTTCATCAAGGAAGGCTTGTTCCTCTGCGTCCTAGAAAAGGGAAGACAATGTGTGTATATTTGTCCAAACCAACACCCACACCAGCCACCTGCTCTCTGCTGCCGGGCCAGTCTTTCAACTCCTCTGCCGCCTCCGGTGTTCAGCTCGTGATGCTGATGCAGAAAAGGTGTGAGAGATCTGTTTGTATTAGCATTGCACCAGCCCAGTGGACCGCTGCACACGCAAGGTAATCCTCACTAGTAGAACAAAAGTGGATTATTATGTAAACTCTGCACACTGGGTGATGTAGAATTGGTAAGTTCTTAATTAGTGTATAACTATAACCAAGCTAGCTGTGTGGCTTTATGGATGGTAGCACAACTTTGGTTCAGAGTCAAATACCTCAAAAACCATTAGTTAGATTGTACTGAAATTTGGCACAGACATTCACAGTTCCCACAGGGTGATATCAACTGATTTCCTGTGAAATATCACAGCATTAATTCATTAGGGAACCCCCTGGTGCAGATGGTGCCCCGACAAGTCCTTATGACCCCTTGACCTTTTGTGTAGGGACTCACACTTTTGGTGGAACTAAAAGAAAACTGCTGCAAGGATGGAGGACTGTTCCCATTAAAATGATCTGTATTAACGTTGGTGATCTCCTAACTTTTAGAGCCACTCGTAGGTTAAATATATTTTGCCTGACATCCTCCTGCAACAGCAACGGTGGTGTAGCATTGGTAAGTTTTTGATTTGTTTTTGCTTACAGCAGCCAAGCTAGCTACATGATTCGATGGATTGTGGCACAACTCTGGTCCAGACTCGAATATCTCAAAAACCATTAGTAAGTTTGCAATTAAATTTGGTACAGACATTCACAGTTCCCACGGGATGATATCTACTGACTTCCTGTGAAATATCACAGCATTAAGACAATTCATTAGCGAAACATTTGGTGCAGATGGTGCCCAGGCATGTCCTCATGACCCCTTGACCTTTTGTGTAGATGTTCTTACTTTTGATGGAACTATAAGAAAACTGTTGCATGATTTAATGGATGTTTCCATCAGAATTATCTGTACAAATGTTGGTGATCTCCTAACTTTTGGTGCCACTATTAGGTCGAAAATATTTTGTCTGATGTCCTCCTGCAGGAGCTGACACAGTGACACAGTGTGTGTGAATTGGTAGCATGAGGCAAAACATTAACAACAGAAGTGACCACATGGGCTTTTCTCATGGAGGATAGTTTGACCTGCCTAGCAGAGGTGCACCTAATACTGTAATGCCTACATTTACTTTGGTATTCCAGTGTCAGGGAACTGCTATTTTGCCTGCCGGCTGACTAGGACACCTCACTCGAAGAGAGTCTTAATTGAGGTTTTCAGGGGTTACAGCTGTGCTCTTCCTGCTATGACTTGTGTAAATGTTGGATCCATGTTTCTACCTCGGGTTTTCTCTTTAAATCTCTTTTCCAGATGTTTATTCCAATACTTCATTTATGCTGATATATATATATCCTGACTTTGTCGTAATGGTTCCACACATGCATCTGGAAGAGTTCAATAAGCTACAAGAGCTTATTATTTCTTTCGGAAATTCATTTAGAGCTGATGTCAGTTTCTTTCTCCAGCAAATATGAAATGTTAAATGTAACTGTTACCTCCTGGTCCGACTATTGTCAGTTTGAAAAAGAGAGAAAACAGCACAGCTACCTAGATTTGATGGATGTGATCGCTTGCGTTATTGAATTTGATGCTGTTTATGCTGGCCGTTATTGGTTTAAACACATGCATTTGTTTCCTTAATTGCAATATTGAGACAGAGGGAGTCCAGCGTGATTAATTATATTCTAAAAAAGGACCTGGAGCTCCAGAGAGTCGGCAAGGTTTAAATACACTTTGAACCGGAGAGGCACTTTGCTGCAGCACCATTGCACAAGAGCTGCGAGAGTCCAAATATTAATAAATCCATTAATCTGCCTGTATTAGCAATCACAACTTCATGTTTTAACAGTTTGCATAATTTCGGGGCACATCAGTGAATTCCAAATAAGTGGAAAGCATTTTAATTTCAGGGCACTCTATCAGCTTTGACCCAGTAACACTGCTTACTTGTTATTTTTCTGAATTGCTCAAGATGTTTTCTAACTGAATGAGTGGAGCTTTTGTTTCTGTTGTATTTACAGAAGGCATGATTCGCCCATTTGTTCACAGTGAAGCAATTCTCTTCTTTGTTGTTTTCCCCCAATCTGCCACTGCATGCAAAGCAGTCATTCTGACACCAAACATATCTCCAGAAAAACAGCAAATCCATCTTAAAACATTTAGAAAGAAAACTAAAAAGCTACAGGCTTGCAGGATCAAAAAACATTTCATTACTACAGACAAATAAAATTTAACAACATCAAGAGACAGCATCTCAATAAAGGACATGTTTTTTATTGAGTATTAAAAGCTATGACCAGACAGCAAACACTGTCATAAAATAACAAATTACACCTGAATATAACCATTTTTCTTCTTGTGGCTCTTGCATGCAGCTTCTCCAAAGCAAAATGTTTATGTTGCAATGTACAGACAAAACAAAATAGATCACTAATAACGCTCGAATGAGGCCTAATTATTGTTGTTGATTACCAACAGTTACATAACTCTCACTCAAGATAAAAATAAAGAAAAGGTGTGATTACAGGTTAAATGTCTTCTCAAATGAGGTTGTCCAGAATCAAACCGACAGTCGTGAAGAAAACTTTACATGAACTTGTAAAGACCATGTATGTCAGGGCAGTCTTGAGTTTTCAATGATGGAATCACTCAAACACGTGCCTTGTCACAAAAAACACTCATGCATTTTGGTTCTTTCATAGATTTATTACAGGTCTTAGGGGAATATGATACAATCTTCAATCTGCTGGGTCAGAAATACACATACAGCAATGTTAATATTTGGTTAAATATCCTCTGGCCTTTTTCATCTCAACTAGGTAATTCTGGTAGCCGTCCACAGGCCTCTGGTTGTTTCCTGGACCACTCCACTTGACAGAATTGGTACAGCTTAACTACATTTCTTGGCTTTCTGACAGATTTGTTCCAGTCCACAGGTCCTTGATGGAGTTTCAGTCAGGACTTTGGGGAGACCAGTCTAGAACCTTTATTCGAGCCTGATTTAGCCATTTCTTTACAACTTTTTTTTTATGTACGTTTGGGGTCATTGTCTTGTTGGAACACCCAACTGCATCCAAGACCCAACCTTCTGGCTGATGACTAGTTTTTCCGAAGGAATGTGGAGTTGATCCTGCTTCTTTATTATACGATTTACTTTGTGTAAAACACCAGTTCTACTGACAGCAAAACAACCCCAGAGCACAATACTACCACCATGCTGGAGAGTAGTTTTGGTGTTTTTAGGTTTAAAGGCCTCACCTTCTCTCCCCTAAACACATATCTAGTCATTGTGGCCAAATAGCTCAATTTATGTTTCAACTTACCACAGAACTTTCCTCCAGATGGTCTTTTCTTTAACCATGTCATCAGCTTGAAGGTGTTGTTTCCAGAAGAAGAATCTCCCTCTTGCTGTGTTTGTGGCTGAGTCTAATGGCTGTATCAAAATGGGCCCAGTTTAAATTGGCTCAGAGGAGTCACCAGCTGTAGTCAATCATTATCACTCAAAAAGTTAGGAGGAAATGCATAATTTCACTCACACACAGCTTTCTACATCACCAAAACTGATAATTTAAGTTGATATATGTATACACACACATACACACACACACACACACACACACATATATATATATATATATATATATATATATATATATATATATATGGAAACTCAAGACTACTATGATATGCATGGTCTTTACAAGTGTATGTGAACTTTTGTTCAGATTGTATATAAAGTGACATTTATTCAGGTAGCAACAGTCAGTTTTATTCATCTCTGGTGTCCGATTTTTATGTAATCTATTGTTCTCCTTCAGTGAATCCTGAGTGATTTATTGCCGACACATTGTCAGTATACAAATGCGATGCCTGCTGTGAGGATGACAACAAAATTGTTCAGTTTTGTTTGACTAGAGAACATCTTTTGCATCCACCATGTTTGTGTTTTTCTGTGGATGAGGTTGACAGAAGTCAGAAGGCAAATAATGGCCACTTACACTGAATTCCGAAACAGTTTTGTTTACTTCGTTAAGTATTACAAAGTCTTTTCTTTCTTTTCCTTTTTCTCAGGTACATTTTAGATGTCTCACTTCAAGTGTATAATTTGACTGACACACCTGGCGTTGGCTGGTGCACTTTTGTCCCCTCAGGCGGTTTCTTTTTATTATTTATTTATAAAATAAATAATTACTTGTGAGACTGTCTGGAGTTTTATGCTGTTGTTGCCGACCTGCTGTTTGAGCCGTGCTTTGCTGAGGTTGTAAGATATGCCATATAGTCTTATGCTTTGCATGGGGCTTGGAATATTACTCTTTCTCTGAAAACTCAATTTTGGCAGTCTTTCCACAGAATAAGCTCACCTTTCCCTGCTATAACATGAGCAAAAATGACTTTATGTGTACATGGACATGTGGTGAATATTATGACACCTGTTTCGGCTAACAGCTCTTTCAAAGTAGTCATAAAATGCTCCTTCGATATTTGCACGTGTGGTAACATTTGCAGTCCAATAGAGGTGTGATGGTTCCCAAGGAGTGGCAGATTTATCCTTCCCTGCCAACATAACAGAGGCCCTATTTTCTTGTTCAGTGAAGTGGAAGTGGGTGGTTCAGCACTGTTTGCCAATGTAATACCAAACAGATCTTATACAAATGCAATTAGAGCAGTGTTTGGCCCTGTTGTGCATAAAAGTGATTGACAATCGCGTACGGCATTAGTGAAATGCATTCTGCAATTCTCTGAGCTATTGCTTTCTTTAGAGGAGAAGAAAAAAAAAGGAGGTACATCTACTGTGAAGGTGAAGACTTATCCTCTGAGCTGCAGGTTATTATGCGGAAAAATAATCTGCGAGCCCCTGGGGGTATTAGATTTACAGAGCTGCTTGGGCCAAACCAAATATCCAACTTTTGCTCAACTCCCACTGAACCATCTCACCCAAAAAAAGGCAGGAAGATATTGAAATGTGGCGAATCTTTGTGCAAAGTGCATGCAAAAATATACACATTCCTAGAGTGACACACAAACACATGGCGGTAATGTAGAGCATTTTCAGAACAGTGCTCTCTGTCACTCCCCCATTGTTTCCCGAGTTCTTCACTGCACAATTTGCATTGAGCGAGGCTAGCAGCCCCCTACAGCCGCTCTCTTTGATGTCGGTCGGCAAATGGAAGCGACTCACTGATACCTGCATCGATTGCTGTGAAACACAAGTGTACCTCCCGCTGTTCTGTGTTTCTTTCCCTCTCTTTCTTTCCTGAGCTTAATCTCGATATTGATATGTCAGATAAAACAATCGGCGCTACAAATAGAAAAGATCCATGTGTGAATGAAAAGCCAGTTTTGTCTGAGTTTTTTTGGAGACTTTTAAAAGCTGCATTTCGGTAACATAAATGGATTGGAGATTGAATGTGGTTTCCTTTGCATTTATAATTCACTAGACTTGCTATCATCTATTTACCACTAACACTTTTTTCAGCGTTTCAGGGGTGTGCTTATTCCACTGAGGACAAAAGTTATTTTTCATGTCAAGTTCATATTAATAAGTTATTAAGCCTTGTCAGAACTTAAACTTCTCTTCCCTGAACAACCTTGGGCATCATTAACATTTTGAACCTTGGGTGTGCTGTCTTCTCGCTCCAATGACTCTCTGCTTCAGTGCCAACTCAAACTTTTTATTTTTTTGTGTCTGTTTTGAGCTTCAGTGAGATGATTTTCTGCTGAGGGTCAGCTGGAATTCACAGGTGTACTTAAAATAGTTCCGCTCAGATGATTATTAGTGCACGCTCACATGGTTTTGATGATCATGTGTAAATGAAAATTTGAATCAGTCAACCACATAATGTCTTTATCTGAGAATCCTCAATGTTTGCGTCCCCCACTATTGTACATATGAGACTACAAAACTGAACAGTGATCAGTGAATCAGTGTGTGGGGACGCTCGGATGTTCAAGCTCAGTCGTGGCTCCCAAATGAAGAAGGTGGCCGAGCCATTTCTGCCCAACAAATTTAGATCTCCTGGTAATGTGAACCTTATCTCAAGTCAAATATTTGCCCGTTGATGCTGTCAAGGAGAGTAAAGAGCTGGGGGGATGATGAGAGACAGCTCTCTGCAGGCAGCTCTGTTTGCTCGATACTCATGGGAAGTCCTGATACACACAAGTCGATAATGGAGGAAGCACCAAAGAGAATTTCTGCTCAGTGCACAAGGATGGCCAAATGTCCTTCCATAAGCAGTACTGCTTTAAAATACATCTTAAAGGGCTGTATCACCTGAATTAAAATATTCCTTTTGCCTCAGATGGTTTAATTTGGTGCAGCAGTATCACAGATTTTCTGTATTCCCCCTGAGTAAAATGCTGCCGAATCAATCGTATTGATATCCAGGATGGTTGTAAACATAATGGGTGCTCAGGGTCGCGCACAATGAGCACAAGAGGGGGATCCATTTGTCGTAAAGGTTGGAATAATTCCATGTAACTATGACGCTGATGATACTTAACTGGTTCGGTGTTTTCCACACGGTCACAGCTCAGTGTTTTCGGCTGCTGGCCAGACAAAAACGATGCACGCCTGAGCTTCAACACCTTTTATGAGCTGTCAGTCACTCGGCGAGCTCACATACATCCCCGCAACATGCAGCTTAACTCTTCCTGTGCCACCGTTCACAACAGACTAATGCAATGAAGATCAATGTGGTTTTGTGATCAGGATATTGCATGAATTCAACAATTTAACAGAGCATTTTTTAAGTAATTCATGTCCCAGATGTTCCAAAAAATCCTGTTTGTCACCAATTTGCCATAAACAGGTCAGAAATGAACTGTATGAATTTCCTTTATTTAATTTCTAGGAATCTGCTTTCTCTATATGTGTCAAGGTTTTGTTAAGGTGTTTATACTCAGTTGTTATTTGCGGCTGATATTACAATAGATGTGCCTGTGAACAGTTGCCATGGCTACGTAGTTTAGTTATGTAGCATCATTTAGAGAGATAGACTCTAATATTTGCAGTTTAGATTAATAAAGCTAAAAATTACAGTATTTTTGAATACTTATTTTGAGCAACATGAAGACAGCAAACATAACTTGTCAATGTAATGTGCAATATTTAATTAACTTGTGTCATATTTCAGTACCTCAGGATAATTGCCTGTGACTTTTTGCTTTTCCATTGTGTTTTCTGTTATATGTATCATGCTTATATTTTATTGGTTTTTTACTAGGCACTGCACTTTCGAATGTTATCTAACTTTTTTTCTGGGGAATATCTGGCAACAGAAAAAGTTTGTTTTTTTCTAATACAACATTTTATATGAAAAAAAATACGTGACAGTCAAACTTTAAGGAGCTTAAGGTCATTTCTGTGATTGTGTGTTGATCAGATTCAATGGGCAGTGGCAAGAAAAATTCAACTATTGCTATTAAACTTTGATTCAATAGGTGTTAAATCATTATATAGCATGTAGAAATGTTGGGCATCGACGGAAACAAAAATCTGTCAGACGAAATAACAAAAACTGTGGCACTTTGGGAGAAAGGAGTGTGTTAATGTTGAGCATGTTGTACTGAATAGTTACAAAAAAATTGTGATAATCAGATTTCAGGGGCTTGCCATTAAATTATGGATACTACCCCGGACTATTTAGATGTAGAAATCGAGAATAGAGATAAAAATAGAGGAGATATAGACGAAGATGGAGCTAGAGGGAACTTTTTTTTTTTTTTTTTTAGCAATTTTGCTAAACCAACCCTTTTTCTGTCTAGTAAAATACCTTTCTTAGAGGACAAAGGCTCTATGATTACATACAAAGACAGTCATTTTCATTCAGAGTTAGTCCCACCACATAAATATGTCTATTATTTTGTATGGATAATGGCCGTCCCAAAAGGTGTTGCAGACGGTGTATTTATTCAGCGTTATGCTACTGTGAAGAGGAACACTGAATAAGGAGGCTCTCAAGTCTTGGCTCAGGAGACACAACAGCTCCAAAATGATCTACAGACCATTAGATAAATCATTCATCGAGTCGGACCAATGCATTTAGTGGTAGAGCACTCTGTTTGGAAGACTCCCCAGACGATGACTTCATTTCTTTTAGTTTGCTTTCGCCGAAAAGCTACAGTTATTCTACTACAAAGAGCTGTTTAGGGAACCGGAATGCAGAATGGCTAACAGCTGCCCAAAGGTGAGGTTCGGGGGGATACGACTGTGTTAGTTCAGGGTGTTCCTCCATCATCTTTAAAATGAGACAGGACAAGCAGACGTGTATGGGAGTATCCACCTTAAAAGAGAGGAGAGGAGAGGAGATATTGATTTATGGCCTCCTGCAGCTTTCCCACCTCATTCATCATGCTGTCCGTGTGCACGCCGCCATCACTCCCCTGTAGGGAGCTTCTCTTCCTTGCCGTGCAGTCGACCACTCATCCTCATGTCTGGGTAACAAGCTGTGTGCTCCGCTCAGACCCTCGGCAACCCTCCTCCAAACCCCACGTGTTTTTTCTCCCCTTCCCTGCTTTACAGTCACACTCCTACAACCAAAGACGCACCATGACAGGATTACTCAAAACACTCTGAAATATGGCAGAGGCAGATATGTGCAGACGAATACCTCCTGTCATAGCCTATCAGACAGCCTTTTAATTTCAAATTCATTAACAGAATGCTCCATTTGTCAGCTAATTTGTTTTAGCTAATGTTCGATCCTGTTATTCTTCTTCTTATTGCACCTGAAATAGTGGGCCGATGTAGAAGAGAGGGCCTGCATCATCGCTATTAATTGACACTGATTGTGCGTGGTTGTGTGTGAGTGATGGTGCAATCACAGTAAACGTAGCCTGGAGGAGCTAGCATCCACAAAGTTGCAAATTAAACAGTATTTTATCAAACGCCATTAACCTTTGCCACTGTCCTCACGCTCTCCGCAGCCTAACAGCATGTCTCTTATGCATTGCTTGTGTTGTCTTGTCATGTAGTTAGGATGCAAGAGTAGAAAAACAAACAATTACTCCTGAATTAAAGGTCAGTTTTACCTATATTCTCAAAGTGGCAGGAAATTGAAGAGCCTTGCAATTAACCAGGTCATTGCTCTGTCAGGTTGAACTACGACCTGGACTGAAGGAAGTCGGTCAATTTGGGACCAAAAGGCAAAAAGGTCTTAACCTTATAGACACGAATGGGAAGCAAATTTGGGTCCGATTGCACCGTGGATGTCTAGGGATTTTGCATTTGCAGGTTGCTATGTTTGGTCTTATAGACTGCACGTGTAAAATTTAAGAGAGCAAGGCCGGTCCATGTTGGTGTCACAGACAAGTCAAGTTGTCTACAAACTGAAGAGGCAATCAACCTGCGGCACAGCTGGACTTTTACTTTGGACAAGTGAAGTGACAGTTAGCAGCTGGATGCCTGCCTTCTCAATAATAGCACCGACTCCTTCGCCTGCTTTAAAAAAGTTAATTAATTATCAAGCCAGAGATTGCACGCGCCCCCTGTGCTCGCATGGGTTTTCCCCTGATGCTTCCCCACACGTTCCAAAGACATGTGTGTCGGGTTAATTGGTGATTCTAAACTGGCTGGAAATGCGAGCAGGTTGTTGGGTTGTCTGTCTCTTTGTCCAGCAGTATGTGTCCTCCCTCTGCTGCAATAAATGATTGCTAAAGTGTATTACTTGTGGTTTTAAAAGCTGATTCCAATCAAAATACTACTTTTAATTTGAATTGTTTATTCCACACTTGATATCCAGGTACTTTCAGTTTCAAAGCTTATTCAACTCAAAACACTACTTGTAGTTTTGAAGGTTTATTCCATCCAGACAGTACTTTCTAACAATTTACAGATTTATTCAAGATAAAGTGTTACTTTATGTCCAAGGACTTTAGAATTTTAAAGATTGATTCCACCCAAATAGTACTCTCAAACCTGATCAACATCACCAAAAAGTGCCTTTGAGACATCAGGATTTCTCCCCCCAAAAGTTACAGTTGTCCACTCAATGTCATAGCCCTTGTATCAGGTTGGCCGAATGCTGTTGTAAATGCATGTTGGTCAAGCTCCCACACTTTTTATGAATTTACAAGCACATAAAGTATGATCAAATTGTAAAATATGTCCACCCTGTCAAGGACAAAGTCAAAAGAGATAACAAAGTGATTATAAAATGTACATTTTCAGAATGGTGTTTTGTCCTTTGCTCAGTAATATATTTTAGTTGATAAAAAGTCTTTTGAAAATAATGAAATGACTGCAAATTGTTTTTCTTCAAAGTTGTAGTTGTTTTTTCTTTTCAAAATAAAATCTCTAAAAATAGATCTGATCTGTCTTTCAGACAGTATTATTTGGCAGTGATTCGTTTACAAGGAAAATGTGAAAAGGTTTTACTAACTTGTGAAGATAACATTTTTATTTTCATAAAACAGATGAATTACAGGGTGGACAAAAATGTGTTAACTGTTGACATTAGTAGATTTATTAACAGCTATCTGAACAAAGGTGAACATTACAAAACAAAATTATAAACATTCATAAGCATTTGGCATCACTGCTGACTTGTCATGTCGCCCTCGGTGACAGGATGGACATTTTTGGCTAAAGTTAGCATCTAAGAAGCACATGGTGGACCACCAGCTGGCAAAGTGATTGATTGTTGAAGTGGACTACATGCAGTTCTTCAAATATATTTTACATTTCTGAAAAAGTTTTTCTATTAACGATCTTTTACTCCGACAGAGTGGACATGTTAAGCTTGCCAGCATCTAACTACAACCATAATAAGTTGAAAATTAGGAAATCTTTTTTCCGATTTCTACGGCACAGATTAAACAGTTGCTGATCATCTCATCAGGTTGTTAGTCGTGGTTGTCCTGGAGATTTTTTGTGACCTCAAATGACCCTCCTCTCGATGATGTTTAAAGATTTTACAGACCACACTCTGTGATATTCCAGTCAGCAATGTTGGTTTGTTTGTGTCCATCCTGTCAGAGTGTAAGCACTCTCTCAAGTTATGTCTTTAAATCTTTATTCCACATAAAATACTTCTTTCTCTGTGCAATTTAACTTGGTTACTGGAGTGGAAAAAGTGAAAAAGAAAGCCCCTAAACCTCCTCGCTCAGATGCTAATAAATACTTCATCATCTATTGGACTGCTCAACTGTCAACAATCATAAATGCAGGATTCTAATTGGTTGAAAGAGCCCGAGGAGGAGGACACTGTAGACAGAAGTGAGATTATAAAAACTTTTGTGTGCAGTAAGAAATTCAGTAACTTTTCTCTGCAGAGATGACTAACTCAGGTCTTAATAAAACAACAAACCATAATAATCTCTTCTCTGAGCAATTAAAAGAGTTGCATTTGGATAAAATTGTGTACTTCGGTCATTATCAGGTAAAAAAACAGTGCGATCATATGCCATGGCCTTTGTAGTGTAATATACTAGCTATAGTTAATTATCACTTGCTTGCTACATTTCTGTGCTGGCTTCATTAAATAAATAAGTAGTAAGCAGGTAACAACATGCAAAAATAATTAAAGCTGGGATTTCAATAAAGGATCTGTCATTGAGTTTATTTAAACCTGCAGTGAGACTAACACTGTCTGTTAATGACATAAACCTCATAATGGATCTCTTTCTAAAGTTTCTTTGTTTATCTGCAGCATTAGAAACTTTTTTAGATGCTTTCCAGGATTTTCCTCCAGATTCTCCCCCATCCTCCTAATTGCCGTTGCCTGTTCTGTTTCTACAGCTGCTCCCCTTTTTAGCTTGAGCAAACCAGTCATTGCTGCTTTGCTACCAGTGTGGCAATGTCTCAGTTGTAAAACTCCAAGTGGAACTGAAAGTGGAATACAGAGAGGTTTACCTGGAGCTGACAGTGTTAATGAGCACTGTGCGACTCATTTGGCTCAAATGTTTATTTTATAGATATATATTTAGCTTCACAAACTGGAATATGTTATGTGTTTCTTCATCTTGCATCACATAAAACTGAGTATTTCTGGGTTTTGGAGCAAAATAAGACAACTGAAGATGTAAACTTGGGAAATGTTTTTTTCAGTTTCAGCAACAAACTATAAGTTGATTTTGCAGCAAGCTATCACTAAAAGACTAAAACATGGTTTGTTTCTCACACTTTGGCAGGTTAATGATAACTGTGCTGTGCAACTAATTAAACTTGATTTGCATTCAAACCTCCAATGTTCATCTTGGCCAGAAATGAGGTTTTTGCAGTTTATCCATCTCAGTAGGTGACTGAAGAACCGCAGGTCCTAGAAGTGGGGTCCTGAAAATGCAGCTCCATGGTGTGCAGACCCTGTTTAATAACCCCCAGCCCCCTGCAACCCCCCAGAGGATAAAGCCATTATAGCTAATGCATGTATGTGGAATCAAGGACCAGATATAATAATAAACTAAACATTTAAGCTACTTCTGTGTTGTGTTTTTTTGCTTCTTGCTGTTTCAGATCAGTTGGAGACCTGCAGGTCCAGAGCAAAGTACAACAGTGGGTATTACGCTGATATGTGTACATGTGGCCTTTCAGGCAACAAGCACATCTTCCCTGCACAGATCTTAACAAGCCCTTGAAACAAGTGTCAGCTCCTTTATTATTCAACAAAACAAACTGACAGTTGCACCTGTGTGATACTGGCTCATCACATCATGCTGAAGTAGTTGGATGCTAATTAGCACCATTTCACACTATGGGGGGTCTAAATAATTTAATTGCTCAACTTCATTGCTACATTCAGCATGCCGTTTCTCTGAAAGGGATTTAATATTCCCTCAAATTTTAATGACCTCTTTCGGAAAGTCGTACACTTTTATTGCGCTTTTTACTGCCGCATTTGTTTTAAAAAAAACATTATGTGTGTATTTTTTTTAATGCATTCAAACGTGGAGGGTCTACAGAATGAGCTGTTTATGAATATTCAAATCAGGCTTTGCCCTTTTAAGAAAGAAAAAAAAAAGATGGCACAGCCTTTAGTGATGTGCTGTCAAGGAAAAAAGGGTAGAGAATGTTATAACACTGGGCTACGTGCTATTTTTGACTTTTTTTTTCAGTGTCAAGTTTCTCTTTTGCATCCAGAGAAGGCAACATAATGACATGAGGCAAGATCCCACTGTTATTATTTTTCTCCCAGGTCACTGATGAAAAAGGGAGTGTCCGCTCAGTTAGACGCTGCCACCTGAATAAGATCTTCCTCTTCTTTCACGCCGATGCCAGTGGCTGAGGTCATCCGCCCTTCACCCTCGCAAAGGTTTCATGAAGCTTCGCAGCCTCCCTCACCAACATTACCATCGACTCTCATCTTCCGTGAATATTATCCCGCAGCATAGCAACCACACATTCTCATTCTATTCCCTTTCCCTTCCTTCAAGGCCCTCACAAAGTCAACTCCAATTTATTCGCGGGGGATGGACTCATCATCTCTCCGGCCTGCCTCTCCGAGCCACACTCTGCATAGGGATAACCGAGCCCTGCTGCTCATTCACATGCAGCTGTTCGTACTGTATTTCATACATCCTACCTCTGAGTCACGGTGATCCCTGGTCAGTCAGAGTAAATTAAATACAGCAGCTGCATTCAGATGAATGGGTAATTAATAATTCAAATGATACCAAAGTGTTAAATGCCTGCAGTTCAATGGAATATCATGTTACTTCTGTATTACTCAGCCAACAATCCTGGTCTGGGGACGGTATTTGAAGCTGTACTTTGAGCAAATTTAACCAGAAAAAAACAAATGCTGATGGTATGGTTTAAAATTTCTTTTCTGTGACCACAGCAAATGAAATATTGCACCAAAGTGAAGGCACATATCTCGATTTTTCGAAACTTGCTCAAAGTAAAAAGGAAATATCTGCATGTCTGTGTACGGCTGGGACTAGAAAATATGTTTGTGCCCAAATCAATCAATCTTCTGTCAGCTTTCAATTTGCAATATTCAGCCGCAGCAGCCTGGCTTTACAGCATGTAACACTGGGTTTGGAAAAACTGTGAATGCTTGGTTTATGTCTAACAACAAGCTTTACTCCTCCTGACTATTCAGAGAGACGGCGCAGAAATGTCAAGCAACCAGAGGGCTGAAACCTATTTCATCCTTCTACCTTTTCAACAGCAGCTGTGTTTGTCTGCTCGTGTGAATAAGCGAGCCATTCAGGGATGGGCGGGGAGTGCAACCCCATGGTTACGTTTAAAAAAAAATAGCTTTCTCCATGTGAACCAAATCTTACTATCTCCATGAATCTCCATACAATCCGCCAAATCTCTTCAAGAACATCATCTGAGAAAAGAAATAAATGTGTCGCACAGATCTTTGAGACTGGGGAGAAAATGTATTTTCTATGTGAAGGCTGAATTTTTGTATTTTGTGTTTGTTCACGCTGCGAACATTGTTAGTTTTTGATATTTTCATCTGAATGGTATCAACCTGGGCCAGCAGCTGCTGCTTTTTTGGATTTGCTGTGTTGGCTGACTGATTCCAGTGCGTTCAGATCTTCCCAGAGATTTTACTGTAACCGCATCATGCCAGCCTATGTCAGTTCGCTGAGTTTTATGTCCTTCAAGTACAATTCCAGGCTGACTAATGAAGCCAAGCTGATTCAGAGGCACCCAAGCTGCACAAATTGAGCACAGCATCCTTTTCGTTCCATCCTCTTCCAGGAACAATGTTCTTGTTAGGATTTACTTTGAGATTTCCTCTGTGCACCACTGTGTGACCGGATGTTCTACTTTGATGGGCGCCTGATGCCAAAATGGATATGTTTGCATTTTTAAAATGAAAATTCTCATTACAGATGGATAAATTCCCGCCAGGTCCCCCACTTTGATGCCGGTGCACAATTTGATGATTTGGAGCTGGTACAATTTTGAGCAGTGTTTTACAGCTAAATGGATCTGGTAGTGAGCAGATCCATTTCAAAGGTGTGGTTGATACTGTCCACGCTGCAGTCGTCTCCGGGTGATGGAGAGCATGTGTCTGTGGCCATGCGTGCTGTTGAGTGCTCCAGATCACCCGCTGCAGGCATGACCTTCTCTCTCTTGCTGCTTAACCTAATCAATTATGGTTCAGAACAGAAGCCAAGAGAGAGGGGAGACAGAAAGCCCACGACCTTGTCAGAGCCCTGAGGAGACTGTGAATAATTCCCTTTGAGCCCCATAAAGAAGGTTTCCACGGCAGAAGGGGGGGAAAGGAAAGGTAGTTGAGAAAGAGGCTGAAAACTAAATAAGATGTGAGGTACAAAGGTAGGATAATCTGAGGAGGAGCTCACCTGAATCAGGTGAGCTATTTGAGTGTCAGGCAGTGGCAAACATTGTAATTATCTGATGTGCTGCTTTCCATTCAACTGTCCTTCACCTCATAAAAAACTAGAAAACTGTTCCAGCAGCATTCTTACCAGTTCCATGCTCGTAATAATGCGTGCAGTGAAATGTAATGATAATATTTTTAGATTAAAGTACAATTCGTGCCAAACTTCGGAACATCATGATGTGACATCATGACCTTTAGGATCTCCGCTCTAATTAGCTATTTACTCACCTCGACTCAAAGAGTGACTTTCTTATTTGTGACATTAAAAGACCTAAAGCTGTGCCAGCCATCTGCAGTGTGACTACATAGTGGCTCTCTTCTGCAATGCATGTGTTAAATAAATATAGTTAAATTAACACCTACTTATCTCGGGTGGCTGTGCTTCGCAGAAATTGATTTGACGCTCTTAAACACTTAAACACCCCTGAGCAATGGCGGAATCTCCAGCAGAAAATTGTTTTTATTTATCAATATGGCAATATGTTAATGTTGATGCAGCTTAATGCTGAGCAGCTGGGGGTCTCTTGTTATTTCTCCACAAAGGCCTGAAAGTCACCCTGGATCTACGTTCGGCTGTAGAGTCAAGATTCGGCCCCTCAGAGAAGTGCAGTCATTAAATAGTCCACAGGGAGTTCAGGGTGTAGTAATGTGGAAGTTAGCATGATGAAACTTTTCCTGATCAGCGGAGGAAGCATGGCAATACGCTGCGTTTAAAATCTTCAAACTAGCAGTGACTTTTCTGAGGGTGAGGTACTTCAGAGGAAGAAAGGGGGTGCTATTGCTCAAAAGCACTCACTACTCAAACTGCACCGATCAGCCACAACATTATGACCATTGACAGGCACCCTGAATGTCACAGGTGAAGTGAATAACAAATAACATTGATCATATTGGTACTATGTGGTGTTCTGCTGGAAAACCTTGGATTTTGACATTCGTGCTGATGAGACACGCAAACAGTGTCCCAGAACAAGCGTACTCCCTCATGCAAATTACAATCCCAAATGTCACTGGCCTACCTTCACAGGAAAATGCACCCCACCACATGGCAAATGGTCATCTATAGTGCTTTTCTCTACCTTAGTGGTATCCAAAGTGCTTTACAATGTTTCGCATTCACCCATTCACACACCAATAGCGACAGAGCTGCCATGAAAGGCGCTAATCTGCCACCGCTGAAGGACACTTCGACATGCCGGGGATCGAACTGCCAACCTTGCAATCAGTGGACAACCCGCTCTACCACCTGAGCCACAGCCGCCCCTGGCAAAAACATCAAACAATCAGGAACATGTTGAGGAACATGACAATGGCCCAACATGTTGATTTTACCTCCAAACTTCCTACACCCCATTCTGATCAAGCATCAACAGGATGCAGTGGAACAAGTTTGACAGAGGCCCCAATGCACAAGCCAGAGCACCCAAAGGATCCAGTGCCAATGTCCTGGTTCCAGACCCCATAGGACACCCTGAGAGGTCCTCTTGTCCATGCCCAATGCTTCAGAGCATTTTTGAGCACATAAAGGGGACCAACATTAGGCAGGTGATCATAATGTTATGCCTGATCGGTGTATGTTACCTTTCAATAAGAACTGTGGCTTCACATTTTATTATTTTAATTAATACGTAGGTTAAAATGTGTTTTAGAGCCCCTAGACCATCAGGATGCCAAAAGCTCTTTAAGGTTCTCTTCTTCTTTCTGACAAACTTACCCATTTTTGCATTGTGTATGAACTTTCATTGGTATGATCATAAACTTTAAGAGACTCTTTTCAACCAAAGTTAGTTTCGGTAGAGCTCTAGCTCTTGCATGAACCTTCAGGAATATGGTTAATGTCAACTGTAGGAACATCTTAGCATTTATTGTGAGTACCTGCAAAATCATAGATTCTGAATGTTTTTTATGTAGGAGAGGTAGATGTCATTATTAGAATGCTTAAGAATCTTTTTTTGTTTTTTTGAGGAGAAAAACATGAATCTTAATTCCAGGCACAACACCTTTAAAGATTTTCCAGTGCATAGGTAAGTCTAAATCATCCCACATAGGTATGTTGCGGGAGGATGTATGAAAATGAAAATTGCAGTGATGAAGTGTTTTCCAACCAGATACTCAAGGTTCAATTTCAAGATGAAATACAAATTTTAACATCCTCCCTTCTGATTCTTCAGGTGTCAAAACAACATCAATGTCAGAGTGATATATACATGTGAACATTTAAGGCCTACTGGGATTCAGTGTGCCAAGATTTTTTATGTTTCCTTTACCCACACATTTGATGTGAATACTTGCACATTCATAGATTCTGGATGTATTTAATGAAGGAAAAGGAGTAGACATCTTTATAAGAATGCTTAAGATTCAGCCTATTTCACAGAAAAACATCAAGAACACATTTTTCAGGGTAACACGTACATGTAAAATAAAAACAACTCTCAAGTTTTCAATAAACCTTTACTCATTCAGAAAATGTTTTATAAATACGCAGTATTTTACCCAATTCATTTTATATGTGTCTATGCATCCCTATAGGCCACCAGGATGCAGTGTGTCTTCATGTTTCCTTTACTGACAATTTTTATTACATCTGCAGTTTTTGTGACTCTTAGAGTTTTTAACCAAAGTTAGTTTTGGCAGAGCTGCAGCTGTTGTATTTACCTTCTGGAGTATGGTTAATATCAACTGCAGAAACACCTTAGATCCAGCATTTAATATGGATCCTTGCAAATTTACAGTTTCTGGGTGTCATTACAAGAATGCTTAATAAGTGAAGACAGAAGTTAAGAAAGCGTAGCACCTTTAAAGATTTTCCAGTACATAGATGAGTCCAAATTGTTCCAAATAGGCATGTTGTCAGATGATGTACGGTATATTTGAAAATTGCGTTGATGAAGTGTTTTTCAAGCAGATATTCAAGGTTCAGTCTCAAGATGAAAAACAATTAAATTTTAACAGCCTCCCTCCTGATTCTTTAGATGTCAAAACAACATCAATGTCAGAGCTTTTCATTTTTCACGTTTACGTTTCCTTTACTAACAAACTGAATTATTTTAGCAGTGTCTGTTACTTTTTATCGGTATGATCATAAACTCCTAGAAATGTCAGTTTGGCAGAGCTCTAGCTGTTGCATTAACCTTCAGGAATATGGTTAATGTCAACTGTACGAACATCTTGTATCCAGCATTTATTGTGAGTACTTCATGCAAAGTCACAGATTCTAAATGTTTCTGATGTAGGAGAAGTAGCAGATGTCATTATAAGAATGCTCAAGAATCTATTTGCGAACGTCAAGAACACATTTTTATTCAAAGCGTAGCACCATTAAACATTTCTCAGTGCATAGATGAGTCCAAATCATTCCAAATAGGTATGTTGTGAGAGGATGCATATTTTAAAATTGCATTGATGAGTGGTTTTCCAAGCAGATATTCAAGGTTCAATTTCAAGATGAAATTCAATTAAACTTTAATATCCTCCCTCCTGATTCTTTCGATGTCAAAACAGCATCATTGTCAGGGTGATAATTACATGTGAACATTGAAAATAAGAAAAAAAAAATATCTCCAAATGAAGCTGTAAATAAACCTTTGCTCGTTCAGAAAGCGTTTTCCGAATACGCAGGCACATTTCCTGCACTGCTTATTTCACACTCGGCCAGCTCCACACGCAGGCTTACATCTGGACGCTGCCCAGTACAGCCACAGCCTGGGCTGAGATTAGCATTGCGGGCTCCGGGGAGTCATTTTAAAGGACACAACAGTGGTTTGTGTCACAGGAATTTGTTTCTGGATTTCAACCAGCAACCAATAAAATCATTATGTTTCGTTTAGATCACCCAGCTTAAACATAATCATCTGTAATGACTGCGACACACTCCACATGATTTCTGCATTCTTTTTTTTTATATGGCACTTTAAAAAGCCTGGGCAGAATTATATGAGTTTATGTTTTACACAGCAGTTATTCATTTGAAATTGTTTTGCTGAAGGGTCGTGGGGTAATGCAACTTAGAGCGAGTTCAACAGCTTGTCTCTGCATGAATTCTCATCTTTAGAGCAGCTTATTACCTTTTGCTGCTGTATTATAGCCTGGGGAGGGCAAAATGTTGAGTTTGCATTACTATAAGACACATTTATAGAAGGTTTTCACATCCCCTACAGTCTAGTGGGTATTTTAAATCACCAAAGTGTCTTTTGAATCGATGAATGCAATAGTAAATCAAGCAGGGTGACACTGAATATCGAATACATTTTCATACATGCGCAAATACGCTCACGAGAATGGTGTCCTTGCACTGTTCGGCTTCTCTCTTCTGCATTTTGGTTTTGTTTGATACTTAGAAAAGTTTACAGGCAAACTGTGGCCTGATCCTGAGTCAGATCTAAACTTCACACGTGACAAAGTGTGCATGTTTCCTGTACCGCATCGACCTAAAGAGTTGCAAAGCACTTACAGAATTTAATTAGTTGAGGTTTTAGCTAAGGATCAAAGCCTCCCACCATCTAAATGAATAATCTGATTTTCCATGCTGTCAAAAATAAAGACACAGATGGGAACCCTGAACTGGTAAAAATAAAAATGAGAACAAACAGTGGTAATAAGAATTTTTAATAAGCAGCTATTAACATACAGCAGAGCAAGGCTTCAGCAGACTGCGATAGAGACGTTCTTCACCTTGAGCTGCTGCTGGCTGATATGTGGAGATTCCTACACAATTATTCCACAGCAGGAGCCCTGTTGTATCCCTTTAGCTAACTGAGTGAGCAGGACAACCTGCTGCCTTTTATATATTAATTGGTGATAGCAGCTATGCCTGACTATTGAAAGAACTGGAAATACTCTGAGACATTTTCTCCGTGGATGTCTGCCACCGGAGCTCTAATCATAACTTCTGACAAGTCCAACTATTTGAGATTCAGGAGAGCTCTCCGTGAAGGGACACTGGATTTCACTGCCTCGTTCAATGAGAGATCCCATAAGCTGCATGAAAGAGCAGTGTGTTTAAATAGCAGACCACATATGAGTAGACCGTCACTGGGACAACAATGCACATATGGTGGAATGAATGTGCCGTCTGCAGTCGGTTCACCTGCAGCTTGCAGTCTGGTTTTCACAATGAGCAGCGGCCGATGGTAGCTTGTTTGTTTCCAGCGCATCAATCATAGTCACCTCCTAATGACTTATTCATTAACTTCTCCAAAACACACATCTTGATGATGAGACTGGAAGGAGCATGTTTCAAGACACGCATTTGCCGAGTCTGCAGTCAGCATTCTGTGGAATTAAAGCCACTATTAATCAATTTTAGCCGAGCTGGAACGGATCCCAGACGCATGATCCTAAGAGCAAAAGACTGAGAAATGTGCTGCGTGTTCGTCTGTGTGGTGTCAGTGTGTGAAACAGACAGTGTGGAAGGGAGGGCAGATTCAAATACTAATGGTGCCTCGTAAACCACAAACATGCAGCAAAAACATTGATGCAGCAGAACAATCAGATTAATATTTGCCTCCATGTTCGGCCGAAAGATTCTCCTGACGGTTGCACTCCTTCCTGACTGAAATAATTATTTTCCTATTGGTGATCAGCAGCCTGTTCCACTGTTACATCCACTGGACATCACTGTAGATGAAAGTGTCAGTTACATGGCTAAAATATGCTGTGATCGGCACCATAGGAAGCGTCATGCCATTTTTATGTTTCCCTGGCTCACGGTAATGGCGCTGTGATCGAGGACGGATTCAAAGTGTAGCTCGAGGGTACAGAAAGCCTTTCCTGTGCCTCCTGCAGCGAGAGGACAGCAACATGTGTCCAGCTGTGAGGCGCAGCTGTTGGCCTCTGAAGTGATACCCTGGGTGGGTGCAGTCTGCAGTGGGTGGTTGCAACATAACTCCTGAGGTGGCCCCATCAATTGGGTTATGACAGCGCTGCACCCCTATTAGACATCAGCATGTTCTTGGATTGTGCTGCCATGCTACGATTATTGCTCTTACATAATAGGAAACATTACGACTTCAGTATTTTTCTTCTTTTGATACAATCCATGTCATTTGGTGTAAAATTGCATGCAGCTCCAGCAGAACCGAGTGAATGCATTCAGAGGAGGGAAAAAACAGCTTAGGACAGGCAAATTCAAAGCAGCAATTACTGTGCATGTTTGTGTGTATTTTTATAATCCATAGAAAAATTGGTAGGATGTCTCATTGGTGGCCAGGTTGGATGTGTTTTTTTCATCCACAGGGACACAATTTCCATTGTTTAAGCTCTTGCTGCAGAAACCAATTCTGTGCAACTCTCAAAAACAGAGCTGAGACAACTTGACGGATATACTTCGCTCTGTGAAGCACCGACAGCGGGTGTCCCGTATTCTCTGGTATATGCTTGGTTTATCATCTGTGATTCCGAATGGAGTCACAGGTGGAGGGAACAGTGCTCCTCTCATTTAAGAGGCTCTTGGCTGTGCTATGACACATGGATAATCCAACAAGAAATCAATCATTACATAGTTATTGAGGTAATAGGTGAGCAAATATGTTTCCTAGTGGCTGTCCTTATTATTCTGGGGCTGGTGGGCCCCCAGGAGACCGCGGAGCCAGATGGAATAGAGGTGTTGTCACTACTGAGTGAACAGGTAATGAATTACTCCAGGACAAATGGGCCGCCACATGGGAGATGAGGAATCCTCCCACAAAGAGACAGAGGGTGAATGGCAGGATCCACCAGCACTCTTTCCCTCAACTTTATTTTTTTCCCTCCAAACTGACAAAGAATCAGTTAATAGCCAGGAGGGGGAGCGAAGGGCTAGACAAATGAATGAATTAGGGAAGCCCTTTGAGATGAAGACAAAGGCACAAAACAAATATCTCCCAACCTAATCTGGCATCAATTTCGGATCCGACCAAAGGGATTGTGACACAGTTTTTCCAGAATTGCATAAAATTACATGATACATGATAGTGAACCTTTCCAATTATAGAGTCCAACCTCCCCTCCCTCTTCTTTTTTTCTGGCTCCTGTTCTTGAAACCAGCTGATTTGTTATGACATTAGAGTAATGGTATTTCTCTGGTGACAGTCATTGCTAAGGGATATGATTACGCTGTGGTAATTATGATTGTTATTTCCAATCACAGCTGAATGGAGTCGGAGTGTGTTATTTCAGCAGCGCAGACAGCACCAGAGTGACTATCTGCGCGAGATGATTCTGATGGGGGCGATTTGAGATACAAGCGTTCTGCTGGCACAAGCACTGACAAATGCATTCTGTATTTCTGCAGGGAGACAACAGACAATCACACTTTCTCTGCAGGTGGATCGGCTGGTCGCTGAGGCAGCTGTATGACTTCCACAACACTTGAGCGAGGAGAGAGTGGATCGAGCACAAAGAGCGCACTGTGACCCTAGATTGGAAATAAACATGAAACTGAGTCCAATTCTTTTGGACACATTTGTAATAAGGCAAATTCTACATTTTGTGGCAAATGCTATAGACTTTCACTTGGGATGGAGCAATTATCAGCCTGGCTGATTATCATGGCGGATATTTGGCATTTTTCCGAATATCGTATCTGTATTTTTATTGACCGATTATTGATAAATAAATGCTCTACTTCAGGTGTGATGCAGTCTCCTCTCTCTGTCTGTCATCACTCTGTGGTCTCAGAAATGTCTCTCAAGCAGAAACTGTAAAAACTGAACATGAAACACAAGCTGTTGCCACAAACCAGGAAATTAGCTTCTCTCACAGTGGCTAAGGCTATGCTAATAGCTAGCCGCTAAGTTAGAAGGCAGTCACAGGTTGGCCTGAAACAGAATCTGGATAACAATAGTTAACTATGCTTTAAGATCTGGGCCTTAGTGGACAATGAAAGTGATAGGACAGTGAAAGATTAAAAAAATAAAGAAGAACATCAGACGTAACTGCAGGAGACAAATTGATCAATCTCAGTTGATCCCACATGAAGAAGCCTAATTTAATCAGTCCTAATTCTGTTATAGTCACCCTTATTAATAAAGAAGTATAGTTATAAATAACAGTTTCTCTGCTATCACATGCTGTCAGAACACTACATTTAATGTATACTGGTTCCAAATATCAGCCTTTCTTGAGTACCAATAACCAGCATCTGTATTGACTCTTGAAAACCCATATCAGTCACTCCCTAATTTTCACTCAGATAAATTAAAAACTACTCCATTTAAAATATGATCAAACAACGATATGCAGTACTATGATTGAGGATTACACCAAAAACTGGCAAAATCACAGTTTAAGCGACAACAGCAACACGGTTAATTGTAGTCTTGTGTGTACCTGATGAATGTAACACCTGTATTCAGTCGTTGGATTGTGTTTGTGATCTCTAATTCTTGAGGGAAGAATCAGGAGCTGCTTAATGCTGTTCTGTGTTCAGAGGTGGCGATCACAAATCACTCTGTTGATTCGAATGACTTCATCCTGTTCAGTCACTGCCTGTGCAATTTGTTCACCTTTTCACTAAGCCAAGAGGCTATTTCGGATCAAATCTCCTGCAGTACGCGCATGTAGGTGAACACATTACTGCTCAAACACACATTAAAGTTCGGTCCAGTGTTCAGCATTGATTCAAACCATCATCAGTTCAGTATGTTCTGTCTGTTGCGAGTTCAAGATCTGCAAAACCAGCTTGCAAATTATGTTGGGCCATAAATGCTCTGGTATGTGAAGCTGGATTAATGCTGCATCTCCATAGAAATAAACATTAAACTTAAAATTAAACATAAGTTTAATAGCTCAGCAGCCTGTTATTTACCACAGAGTTAACAGATGAAGAGTGAATCACAGCTTTCAGTCACCAGTGAGGCAAGCTCAAAGCTCCTCATGCTGTCAGTGACACTTGTGGCTCAGTGTAGTCACTTCAAAATAACAAATTCATTGATGAAGATTTGCATGCGCGCACTGAACACCTTTAATGTTCACCTGCTAGCTGCTAACTTTGCTGGTCTGCTGCTTAGTGCTGAGGATTTGTAAGGATTTATTCACGAGAACAGCTGCTAGCTTCAACCGAAGATGACACGAAAGCAGCGAGGGCGAAGCAACACACAAAAGTTGTGGGCCAGACAATGAGCAGGAAAGAGCTCTGCGGGGTTTCGTAGTAATTCTCTCTCAGTTAATCACTACTGGCAATTGCTGTATTAATAGTTTTTTTCCCTGGTAATTATTTTAAATGACTAATGTAGGCCACGGAGAGGTGAGAAATTGATTATATGCTTTGTTTATTCTGTTGTGAGGGGCTGACAAAGTGACATGTTAACATTATGCTTGTGTAAAGCGTTCAGGTTATATTTAGTAACACAGTAAATTAAGTTTATTTATCAAATATACTTTTGCAATGCTTACATTAATGATTTACATACTTAAACAGTTCATTATTTACATTCACATTATTTATATTTACAAATCTAAATTTCATGAATGCAACTTTAAAGCCATTGCACGTGTACTTTGTGGAATAGTCACATTATGTTTCTACCATATAACAATTTTGCTCCATCTCCTATTTATTTCTAATGACACTCAAACAACAGACAAATTCAAATTCTCCGTTTCAGTGCAATCTTCCTGCAGATCCACAGATTCACGGTTTAAGTTTTATGTTTCTTTAACTGAGCGGATATGCTTGTTTGGCCAGTATAGACACTGTAGCAGAGTATTTTATCATTATTTTCATCAGATGTAGGGAACATGTATGCTCAAATAGACTGATGAATCCTTCCGTAGAATTATTACATAATCTAACTTTGCATTTAGCCAGCAAGAACGTTTGATGAGTTTACAATAGAGCCATTCCATGTCAAGTCACCAAGATTTCAGAATAGATTTTCTTCAGGCAAAAACTTCTACCTAAACCAGTGCTTCTCAACTATTTTCTGTTACATTAAACATTAAAGAACATTAAAGAATACAAAAAAGAAAGACATATAGATCAACTTACAACAAAGAATAACTTTATTAACATTGTTTTGTCCGCTGCCAACATTTTTAGACACGGTAAACACTAGGGCTGGTCCCTAATATCTGAATATCAGAATATTCATTCATTGTGGTGGCATTGGGATTATAATTTTGACACTGGAACAGCCCTGTGCCCGCCGGGCGCCGCTGAGCGTCTCCAAACGCAGCCGAGCATTGCCGAGGCTGTAGTATGCTGTGGGACACCAGCGAATGCTGCCGAGCGTCGCCGAGGCTCAAGCATGCTGCCGAAGCTCGGCAACGCCGCTGAGGCCCTAGTACGGACCTGCCAGCTCTGGTGTCACACTCCGGTGTCACCCCCAGACACCTACTGTAGTGGATGTGCAATTATACTTTATTCTAGTAGGGGAAAAAAAGCACCCTCCCTGAGGTCACAACCCCCCACCCCCAACTATTTGAGAAACACTGACCTAAACCATGAAATCTTGCAAAATCCCACAGCTCTTCTCCAAAAACTTTTTGAGTTATGGATTTTTGAAGATAGGCCCTCGGTGTTAAAGTGGATAACTTCAGCAATTCTTTTAAAGCATCTTTAAAGCCACATCAGTTGCTTATCTGTCACAGGATTTGGCGGGGTTTTTTTTGTTTGTTTTTTTTTAATAATTATCCCAGAAACGTTAAGAAAAAAGTTAGAACTTGTAATTATGTCAATGGCTTATGCTCATTAAAAAAGAAAGAAATTAAAATAATAAAACTCCAATAAAACAAAAAATCTTTACTTTTCAAAAATTATTATCTCCACTAATATTTATTCAGTTCCAACTAATTTTTTGCTGTGGGTAGAAACAACTCAGTTTTGTCATATCTAAATGTCATTTGGTGATACATCAAAAAACCGACCGCTACAGGTCTTCCTAAAATCACCTTCGGAGCTGGGATATTCACTTTTTAGGACATTTTAACTTTTTTTTTCCAGAAAGGATTGTTTTAATTTTTTAAACCTTTTGAGAGTTTTTTTTCATATCCATTGAAAACATATTAAAAAATGAAAGATGTTATATTAAACCTTCATTATTTAAAAGATTCAAAGATTGTATGAAAATGACACATTTTCATAGTTTGCAGTGGCTTTAATATCACATTTGGTGGCTTTAATTCGTAGGTGAATATTTGTCTTATGTTATTTTAGTTATATTATTACATATATGAAGCCCTTTTTGATGCATTGTTGTTTCAGAAATTATTTTAAAGGGAAAGGTCATTTTAAAAGCTAGGTAGCTGAAAATTATACAATTTAGTGACCAAAATGTGAACAATCAACAGGTGAGGCGACTGAACTTACAACAATAATGCACACTAAGGCAAGGCAAGAACATAAATGGAGCTTTTTCAGGCAGACATGGAGTCAGCTGGTCACAACGCCACTTTTCCTGTCCAATCATTCACCACTTCAGTCCAGCCCACCCATTTAGCTCACTTTATAAGCGAGGCAGCCTTCATTCACTCTGTCTGCTTCACCAGCCACTATAGATGTGCAAATCATCACTTGTATTCATCACCTCTTCAGAGATCTCTCATGCAAGTTATGAAACTCATGGATACTAACCAGCTTCTGCTGCTCCAGGAATATAGAAGATCTAAAACACCTAAATCCTGCCCCAGCTCCAGTAGGTCTGTCCGTGTCTCCTCCGTCCTGTTCTCGTCTACATTATCTCATCTGAACACCTTGAACTCTCAATCTGAGCCTCTAATTTCAAGTTTCCTCAGCTTTTCTTACCTGCCTTACAGTTTCCGGGTTCGAGGCCGCTGACTCCGCCCACCGGTCCACCGTGACTTCTGCAGCTCCTGCGCCCTCTGCTGGTGGGGCCCTTCACCTCCACTGCAGCCACATACTGGCAGGTATCATAATCAATCATAACCTAGTTAAAATTCTGTTGGGTTCATCTGAATCAAGCTGGGGAGAAAAAGTCTTGTCAGTTGTGTTGGCATTTTAGTTATTCTTAAGATCATGATTCAAGAGTCAATCGTACATTGCAGGTACTGTGTTAAATGTAGCTTCTGGAGTTCATAGAGATAAACTGGTATTTATGTGAGTTTGATCACAGGCTTATCAGCTCCGCAAAGCACCAACTGTTCCACTCCTTTGTTTCCTGTTTCTTTCAGCTATGCAACCACAGATCATGCCTTTGTGCTGTTCTTGTAAATATAAAATTTGTGGTACATCATTGTTTTATTCTTTATAAATACATTCTTTGCACTATTTTGATACATACTATTTTATAATGTCAGATAGCAACTGTAAAAGGACAGCCATCCAATTTCTTTGTACTTGTGCAATGTCAATAAAGTCATCTGAATTCACTTAAACGTGCTCAGTGGAGAAAGTGGACACCTTAGATGCTTTCAAATGATGCTTTACCTTGCTGTGTTAGCTTTAATATTAAATTAGTTGGGTTAATCTTCATAATTATTAATACTGTAGGCCCTTAACAAATTGAATAGTTGTTTTTACATTCTTCATTGATTATGATTTGCTGTAAGTTGTGTGCTTCAGGATTTCGACCCCACTTTCTGCAGGGTCTGCTGTCCTTGTGTGGTCATTGTGTTGTTTTGGTTGCAACTTGCCTTCTGAGTAAGATCTCAGGCATCTTGTCATCTAAATACACATTTTTTTGGGTGTCCTTGCCTGGAGGTCAGCCTTCCTTGGCCTCCTCCTTAGAGACAAGACTTTATCCCATCTTGACACATGGCAAATCAAGTCCCACATCTGGCCTGATGTGTATTGACGACCTTTCCCCTTGATCACAGTGGACCCTGGTGCCAGTTTGAGGGTCATGCATGTCATAAAGGTCACATATTTTGCCTCTTTTTGACAAATTAATCAAAGTGTCACATGTCCCTGCAGTGTGTCTTTCAGTTTTTCAACTCAGAATACCCCAAAGATGGGTCATTTCACCATAACTTTATAACCCCTGGTTTTAGGGCTGGTCTAAAGAGATGTTTTGCTCTAAAAACCAATTAAGCATTGGTTGGCTGGGTGTTGTATGGCACCTGGATCAAATTCTCACTTCCTAACCAGTTGTGAAGGGGCTTGAGGAACAAGAGAAGCAAACATCTTCACATTCTAACAGCTGTAATTTTACACCGCCAAGTTTAGAACAACCACGAAACACAGTCAACATGGATTTTCACCATATGGGGCCTTTAAGTTCGAGAGCTAGAAAAAGGAAATGAAAACATGCATCTTTCCTTGTTTCAAGTCAAATACGGCTGCTTTATCCCACTAATGTCATCACTTACTCACCCATTATCACTTTCTGTGATGGCACATCCTCCTTTGATGATCCTGGGTGGGTTGTCAGAGCAACACGCTGTACCTCACAGGTGGGGGAGACTAAAGGTGGAAAACTAAAGCCATCCTCTTTCTTCAACATTTCACACCTATAGTATTCTGTATTTAGACACATGCCTCCACTCAACACAGACATGCTTTACATCACTGATTCTGTCTGTAACGCCACACTTCATCTTACTTTTCATCATTAATTAAATAAACAATATTAGCATTATGCTTGTGTGTGTGGACCCCCTCTGTGACCACATGTGTAGCCCATTTGGATCCCCACCAGCCTACAAATTGTACCGTCGCTCTTACACACTGTCTGTATTCTGTCATCACTCTGATCTATGTTTATTCAATACGGACATTGAAAACATGGCTTCACAACCTTTTTGGAGCAAGTAAATTGGATTGAATGGAAATGCCCATGCCCTGCCTGAAGTCTTTTCTCTGTAGTTTTTGACTGGCCAGTATATGTGAGGAAAGAACAAGTCGGTGTTGTTGTGGTGAAGCTGATGAGGTGAGGTGAGCAGTCAAAGCTGCTCTGGAAAGTTGTTCATCTCCGTCCGGCTGTTTCTTTCAGTTAGATGTGATCTTTCAACCACCACAGTTTATACTATTATTACACAGTATTTACAACAGCAATTAAGTGGTAAATCATTCTTTTTTTTGAGTTTCCAATCAAATCTCCCTTTTTAAGATTTTACTGATAACTTTTAAAGCATGTCACAGTCTTGCTCCTAGTTACATTGGCAAATTGCTGACCCCTTACATCCCACCCCACAGCCTTAGATTCTTGAGCAGGGACCTCCTGGCTATTCCAAAGTCGAGGCTCAAAAGCAAGGGTGACAGGCCTTCGCTGTGAGAGCTCCTCGGCTTTGGAACGCCCTGCCCGAGGAGATAAGGCGTGCAGATTCAGTGTCTTCTTTTAAATCACATGTCAAAACACACGTTTATAGGCTTGCTTTTGTGTGACGTTGTCTTTCTATGTTTTTTTTTAGTTCTTTTCTATCATGTCTTTTTTATACTGTATTTGTTTTTATTGCTATTATTGGTCTTTTACTATTTGCTACTTTTTAAATGACATTTCCTTGCTGCCCTGCCTGTCAAAGCACTTTGTAAACTTTGTTTTTGAAGGTGCTATATAAATAAAGAATTATTATTATTATTATTATTATTATAAATCTCACGGATTTTGAGCAGATGTCAGTGGCTACTTTGCACTTTTTCCAGCCACCCTCTGATTTCTGGCTGACAACCATCAACTCTTCCCGCTTATGATGCTGTGACCAGATTTGGTTTTGGTATTCTGACAGTATCTGTGTGTTCCCAGTGTTCATGCCATTTCTTGTCCTTGTCGTGAGCCAATGTACAGCATCCCTTCCAACAGCCCAGCCATGTACAGGAGTCCTATTTGATTATGAAGACATAAGTAGACCTTGGTTTGAGATTATTTTCATCTCAAAGATGAAAGCTTGGGCTCAAATGTTATATTAAAAACACTTTGTATGCTGAGGTTTGAAAGCAGTCCATTTGCCATTATGTACTAGCGTAATATGCGGTAATATATATGCATATATTAAATACTAGAATTTATCCACATTCATTGGAGCAAAAGAGGCTTTAATATTGGTTGTACCCAACAAAGTTCATCGTCAAAATCAGTGTTCACTTCCCCAAGTTTGATATCTTTAATCAATCCAAACTGTGCTCTGATATCGGTTGTATTTGTTTCTCTCACTTTCTTTAAATAGACTCTGAGTCTTTCCTTCCTGAGTTTGACTTTTTGCAGCCAAATGCATGCGTAAACACTCTACCCAGCAGATGTTGGTGCTACCAATAATGAAAAGAATCAGTCTACCAACCAAATTATAATTTACCACCTCTATCTAGTCGGCATCTGCTGAGCAATAAATATAAATTGCTTAAATTTGCTAGGCATGTTAATGTAACCCACCATCTGTACTAGTATACCTTTATGTTTTCCTTAACTTTATATGACAGGAGACTGTGAACAGACAGATGCAAAACTTGCACTATGTAAATAAGGCACACACAACATGTAGATGCACACACACAAATACAATCCTAACAATGAATATAAACTCTCATTATTCTAGCATTTTTGCAATATTAGAAATAAGAACAAACGCCAATTTAACAGAGAAGTACATTTGATTAGATTGCATCACCCTAGGTGCAATCCTCTGTGCTATAAACAGAAGTTGGTGCAGCCGTCTGAGCAGTAGTGAAGTGAAAAGCAGTGTAGCACAACGCAGCTCTCAGTGTGTGTAATGAAGATGAATTAAGACGTTTTTGTTCATGGATAGTGCTGTGCTAGCTGAAACACTGAGGACCATCTCCTTAGCCTTTTCTTGGGAAATTAGGATTCAGTCAGCTGCAACATCACATACCACCCTGCAAAACCGCAGATGTCACATACTTGGGTTGTTAGAAGTGTGAAAGTGTTCATTCCCACACTGACAGAGAAAGAGACAGACTTGAGTGAAGGAAGATTATGTAAAGAACAGGTTCTGCCGAGCGAAATGACTGATCACAGACGTGTTCCAGGCACGCCGTTGATTTAAGTAAGACACAGCTAAAGTCACTCATAGCACTGACTGCTGTTCTTTACAGTTAGTTTGGGTTTACTTACATGTGAAGAGTACACGAGAACAACTGGACTCTTTCTACTTTGGAACCTGCTCAGAAATAGACAATAACAGTCCACCAATTGGGTGCCTTTGTTTCTGCTTTCTAGCATGCCTGCATCAAATTTAAATATTGGCTCTGCGACAGGGAGGAAATCCGCTTCTGATAGCTTCCTCTGCTCACAGACTGTACCTGCCAATGTCAGTTTGGCTTAACAGTTCAGAAAGTTCTGATTGCTTCCGTGTAGCTCATGTCACCATGTGACACTTGTTGTCAGGCCTTAATTTCTAATCTTTTTCTTGCAGCAAAGCACCACCTCCCTAATTACATGTGATGGCTGTCTTCTTAGTACCAACAACATGTTGTCAGGTTGTCCTCCTTAACTGTAATTACATTTCATATGAAAATTATGTGTTACCAGTCTGAATGAATCGAGCGAAGAAAGAAAAGCCGTATCAGGCTGAGGATGACGAGAGGATAAAATTGTATCACACCAGCATGGGAGCTTTGTTAAGTTTGGCTAAATGTGCTCTTCTCTCCAGTTTGCACTACCATCTGCCACATAACCGAACATTTTGAGGTGGCGTGTTTGGCCCAGTGGTACAACAGCAAGCGGATAATGAGCAGCAACAACATCTACAGACCGCTCAGATTTAGTTCTTTGTAATAAGGGCATAACTTCTTGTGTCTGGTATATCATGCTGTTGGAAGTCATTGATATAATGACAGTCTGCTGTAAATTCCAAACAGCTGATGTGTCCTCACAAGCAGTATGACAGGTTTGCATTAAAAATCACCCAGAAATAAATGTATGTGATTATTTGTGCTGTTAATGTGTGGCTTTAGGGGACATGTTCTGGCTATCTTTGTTTTATTTACACCTTCCATATTGTTATTCACACTTTGGAAAAATGGACAAACTGTGTCAAAACGATGAATCAACTGCAGGAGAGAGAAGCAGTCCAATTTGTGAATGTGGTCTCAGAGAACAATGATCTCTTGCCTTTTTTCCCTCCCAATTATAAAGGCTCAGATTCAAAACATCGAGTGCTTCAGACTTTGCAGGCTGTGATAAAGTTGGTATTTTCAAGCAACTGGACAGATTGGTGACTTCTGATTCATTACCTGTAACAAGATAGGCTTGTCTCGCTCGGTAAAAGCACAACATATTCACTGCTGAGACATCTACACTGAACAGTTTTCTGAACTGAGAATCGAAAACTCCATATCTTTTGAATCCAAAACATGATTCAGGCAGAGCTCTAAAATGACTACATTCAAGGTAACAAATTCACATTTCAAACTGTATCCTATAAACAAATCTCTAAAAGTGATTTCTGTAAAAAGCAAAGCTGTACAAATGACCCTTAAAATACTGCTTTTCAAAAGATGTGATCTAAAAGCAGATAAGAGCTACAAGCACTGGAATGGATCAATTGTGCACTAGGAAGAGCACTCAGTCATGGGTACTGTTTAATTAATGATGGGAGATAGAGATAGGCTGTTAGCTCCATATTGTCAGTCAAACACTCACAGCGGAGGGTGGCAATATGAGCTATGTAATTGATATGTGAAACAGAAGGAACTAATCTATACTCTCTAGTCTAGAACCATTAATGTTCTGTTAAGAGGGGAGAGTTGCTGCCACGTGACACACAGACACATCTTTAATTTATTCTGAATGCAGAAGACAACGCATTATAGTTTTGGTTTAATTATAGCATTCTGCTAAACATTTAGAGTTAAAGTGCAACTTAAAAGAAGTTAATGAAACACTTACAGTGGGATAGGCACTCCTTTAACAGAAAACATCCCATTTCCTGAGCCTGGAATGTCTCTACAAGATAAATAAACAATAAAACACTCTTTTTATTGTAATGTTTTGTACATATTGACATATATCAGAACGTGGTGCTTCACCTTTATGTCCACCTTTTCTTTTCATTGTTCTTAAACAAAGATAAGATACGTTGAATAAGAGTGTAGGTCCCCTGAGAAAACTGCTTTAAAGCAAATAAATAATTTAATGCAAAGGCGTCAAATGAAAAAAAAGAAATGAACTGATCATCCTAAGCTTAAAAGAAAAGACTTGTCCTATTAAAGAGCACTCCCAATCTGATTTTGAAGCTCAACAAGGTAGTAAAGTGGCCTATTGATTAGGGAAGCCTGCATGGATCTACAGCCAGTTGCGATCATTAATAACCACTTGTCCTGTCAAAAAGTCCTTGGACCAGCTGTTAAAGCCCCGTCACTCTGTCGCCCACAGACTATTAAGAGTCACCACAGGATAGTGACCGGACAAGTATTACATAGTCACACAAAGTTCAGGACTAACTGACTAGTTTGGCAAATATATTTCCAAGAACAATAAACTAATAAATAAATTACAGTCACAGGTGCAGTCCTCCTAAACTTTAAGTGACACTAGAGTAAGTGATAGCTTTTAAAGTTTTGCTTAAAGTTTGGATTGTGCAATAAAGCAGCCCTGCTATTTGTTTTTAAGTTTGTTTGTCTTTTTCATTTTAATGACAGTGTTCACCTCCCTGAGGTTTCTGCGTTGAGCATATTTTTCTCACTGTTATATCACATACTGGTAAATAATTTCACTTTAGATGTAGGCACACTATTTAATTAATGAAGCGGAATCTGTTTGAGTCAAGGTTTTTGATAAACAATAAATGTATGTTAAAGTAAACTCAAAAAGGCATATCTTTGAATATACATGTTTAGCTGTAAATTTGCACCTAAATCATGTAACTTGCACTTACACTTTCCTCACTCAAGACAATTGTGATCGATTTAAATCTAAAGGTGTAGAAAGACCATTCTACACAATCACACAATATCAAAGTGTCAGCAAAAAAGAATGGTCTGACGGTAACTAAACACTTTCAAATAAAAAAATGGATACATGTATATTTAAAAATGTAGGGTAGAAATTTATGTTCAGGGTCATCCAGTGGTACAAGTGCATAACTACATCTGTGGTCATTTAGAACTTTTATTTTAAACCAGCTGATGCCGCCATTCAAATGTTTATGTTTGAAATTTATAAATGTATTTATGTTAACAATGTTTTTTTTTTTTTTTTTGCCAACAGCCTCATTCAAGTTATTTAATATTGAGTATCTGCTGATACTGAGTACTGACCCGATACTATTTTACTGGGTAAAACACACTTCAAGTACATCAAAATCAAACCAGTGTATATGCCGGACAACTGAAAACTTCTGAAATACATTAAGAAAAACACAAGTATTTCAGTGTCGAAGCTGTTCCTTAAAGTTACATTGGCACTATCTGAAACGTAGTGTTGAGAGGATGGGGTATATCTTGGCACCAGAAGCTCCAAAAGACAGTGAAAAACTGTATTCTCTACATGGATGTCAAAAAATGCATTGTAGGTTAGCTGTAGTACCTGGTTGTTCCACCAGATGGAGCCTCTTACTGTTTTATACTGTATTAACCTGAGGAGGTGGGCACTAACACTATACAGGCCACCATGACAAAGCTGTGATGTTTAATGACTTCTGGCCAGAGTTCATGTGATTAGGACAACCTGGGATCTACTAGAACAGTTTACCTAGGTTAGATGATTTCTTTATATTCTTTATAATATATTTATTTTAATCATTCATGTGTGAGAATTTATTTTAGTGTGTGTTATGCATTGTAATGTTTACTTTGAAATTACGAGCAGTGTGCCCCAGCAGAGTGAAGGGGTTAAATTGAAAATAAACCTTTTTACCTCCTGGTCCTCATTAATAATAGATTATCACAAGTTGTCAGTAATAAGTGACAACTTGTGATAATCTATTACAAGTTGACGACTTAAATGAAACATTTTATCATAATATTTTTTTCAGTTATATCTGTTAGCCCTGATTAGTATCTCAGTGTTAGCTAAACATGCTCTGTAACATCACTGCTAACTTGGCTTTTTAACCAAACATACTGAATTTTAGCCTTAGCTTTAGAAATCAATTCTGTTATTAACAAAAAAATAAATAAATAAAAATAATATTTTTACATAAAAGACAAATTCCACAGGAAATCCTTTACTGGCAAGGTAAATACGAAATTAATTTCAGCAAAATATCCATGTTTCTCACTGTACTAGCATAGCCCTAATTAACCTGTTAGTGCTAAACATGCTAAGTCAGTGTTAGCTTTACAATAACATCAGTGCAAAACACAGTGAGCTTTAGCCTTAGCATTGCAACTTAATTTCATTAATAAATTATTTATTTTTTAAAAATATAGGACAAATTACGAAGGAAACCCTGTAGTGGCAATAAATGAGGAATTAACTTCCGCAAAATGTGCCTGTTTCCCACTGTGTTCATTCATGTGTGTAATTTTTCTTATGTGTGTGTTTTAGTTGTGTTTACTTTAAAATAATCACCGTGCACCCTAATAAATAGGGTAAAGTGGATAAATTCAGAACAAGAATGTTTTTGCCTGGTGTCTTTTAAAAATAGGTAATTACAAATTATAGGTAATTAGGGATAACAAGTTAAATCAAACATTTTATCATGTTACATTTTTTAAGCTGTATGTTAGTCCTAATTAACATATCTGCGTTAGCTAAACATGCTAAGCCAGTGTTAGCTTAATACTATCCGCGCTAACTTAGCTTTTTAGCTGAATTTTAGCCTTAGATATACATATATTCTTCATTATATATATTTGAATAGTTGTAAAAAGGGAATAGATTTCACAGAAAAGCATCTACTGTCGAACTTGAACGTCAGCCTCATGTATTTTTTAGTGGAAATGGGGGAAAAAATATTGATGCCAGTTGCGCCTAATGCACAAGCTTCTCATAACATCAACTTAACCATGTTCCATTTTTAATAAGAGGGACCAATCTACAGAGAGTCATACACGTCCTGACCAGGATCTCTGTACACAGTGGAAGAAACTGATGCAATGCCACTCCTTATAACTAACTAAGGGCCACCTTTTTTTTTCTCCTCAGCACCAGCGAGACGGGATGCTGCGCTGCAGAGAGAGACTCAGCTGGCTGCAGCGGTGGAGGCTGACTGAGAGGAGACTGAACCAAACCTCCGTCCGCCACGACGCACGGCACCGGCACGGAGCTCCCTGAAGTGGACGCAGAGGTTTGACGCCCGAGGGCAGGTGGGGGCAAAAAAAAAAGCTCAATATCGACAGAAATCTACCTGCTTCCTGCTTATTTTAGTTGGAGATGTGCTGTTTGCGCTGGCGAACCAGATAGAGCGAGGACCCGGACTTCACTGGATATTGTTCATACCGCTGCCATTCCGCCGTTTGGGTCGGGAGACAGAGGCAAGTACGGCGGCCACCACGACCGAGAGCATCCGGGCGAGAAAAGAAAACACGAGAGGAAGAACCACTTTTTGTATTTCTGTGAGTAAAGTGTCTTACTTTGTCTCTATTTGTTTTGTTTTCTCGGGGGTTGTGATGTGCATCTGCGTGAGGCTGTTCAGTAAGAGACAAGTTGTGGTTGGAAATATCCCTTAGAAAAAATCACCTAAATGGAGCAAAAATACTTTTAATATCATTTTTAAGCTACAAATTGCACACTTATGACTATTTCTCCTAATGTTATTACAGTAGCTACTACTTTTTTCCTAGAGTCAAAATTAGGCATGTGTTCAGTGTGCCCAAATGAAGCATCCCTGCTATTTATCACACACTGTGAGAGTTGAAATAATCTTTGCAGGTTTGAGCCTCAAATTAAAGGTGTCCCACACTGAACCCTGAACAGCAATGAAAGCCGAGCCTGCTTTGAAATGTACTTAACACAGAAGTGGGTTTGAGGTGCAGCTGCTTTTGATAGGCGCTCAAAGGGAGCCATGGCAATATTTTGTGAAAGAAAGGAGCACTCCTGTGAGGGCACAGCCAGGTCCTTTTTTTATTTATATTTTAAAATTTGATTATTTTTTTTTTAGGAGTGCTTTTTAAGGTTAGCAGAGCATGAGGCTTCTAACACACCACTTACCACACAAGTAGACCCACAGGAATGGTCTAATCAGAGATATGCAAATTTCCCAAAGTCTAATTTTGCGGCTTCGCTGCGGTTGAATGTTTAGTATAATGCTATCATCTGACAATGCTGGTGACAGTTGGGTGTGCATTGTGGCTTGGGGGGCTCACAGAGTCTTGTTTGATCCTATTGATTTGGGCTGTGTTTGGAAGATGCACAGAGAAAAGAGGGTATTATTAAGCCATTACTCAATTGGGATATTGTTTCCTCTTTTTTGTCTTGAAGTTTATGTGACTTTCTCTTCAATGACAGCAATTAGCGAAGCGGTGGCAGATAGAATTAAGTCTGCCGAAGAGAAAATACAACCTTTAAAGGTCTGTCTGCTGTCAGTAAATCCCTCTGCTGCTCTGGGTTTTCTTCATTTTTAATGCACGTCCACTCAGACACGAAGAAACAGCATTGTACTATTTTAAGACAAGTTACTAATTTAAAATCAGTAAGTATGTCACTACAATATTCAAGACTCCTGAAGATTTAAATGAAGACCCTTTGGACCAGTTTCCCTTTCTAAAAACACAGGAGCTGATTTGTGGTCTGCAGACTTGAATGTTCAAATGTTGTGATACTTTGGAAACACTGCTGGTAGAAACATTGCTGAGGTTAACAGCATCCTTGGAAATGGTGGACAGTTCCAATATGTGTCTTAGAGACCGAAACATCACAAGTAAAACCACAAAGTTCAACAATAGGTGTAAAACTGATAATAATTTTCTGTATAGAGGAAATATGCTTTTTATTTTTCATGGATCGTGACGCTTAAAGTCCTCTTCTGACGCATGCTGACCTGCAGGTTCCATACTTGTGAATATGGTGTATGTATAGTGTGAGAGTGGGATATGAACAGAGAAAAGTTGCCCACTCATGTCTTTGCTGCAAGCGTTGTTTGAAGGTTTCTGAGTTGAGCATATCTGTCTCGCTGTTATGTCACACACTGGTAAATAATTTCACTTTAGATGAAGGCACAATATTTAATTAATGAAGCGGAGCCTGTTTGACTCAAGGTTTTTGAAAAACAATAATGTAGGTTAAAGTAAACTCAAAAAAGGCATATTTTTGAATTGTACATGTTTAGCTGTAAATTAGCACCTAAATCATGTAACTTGCACTTGCACTTTCCTATTAGTGTTGCTAGTATGGACCGTTAAGACTCAATGATGGAGGTATAACTTGAAAGCGTGCTTGTGATTTTGAATGACCCATAAATTGCCATAATGTTTATCTATATATTTATGTTATATACATTTCATTTCAAATATCTTTCATGTGCTTAAATGATTGTCATGTCAGCCCACTCTGCTGCTAAGTTTATTTCCCTGAAATCATCTGAAAATGGCTCATCTCACCAAGAGATGTATAGCTGAAGTCACCAGATGCTCTAATCAGAAGGAGATTCACCTGAATATCAGGGGAAAAGGTGGGGGAAATTCACAGCTGTGCCTGTTTCACATAGCACGAATCAGAGGTTACCCCCATCCTCACTGGATGTAAATCAGTTATTTGCTTGCAACGCCTGCTTTAAAATGTTTGTACATCCACTTGGGGGCAGGTGTGAGATGAAATGCAAATTAGTAGACATGCTAACCTTGATTGAATGAGATATGTCTCGAAGTTGCAGCTGCCCCATCCTCTTAAATGAAATGATTATTGACATGGACCAACAGACAGATGCATTTAGGGGTACAGCTAATTGAAAATGACAACTCTGGTGAAGGCTAGCCTTTGGGACACTTGGGGGAAAAAGAAAGCATCTCTGCAGTGACAAGAAAGAGGCTAGGGATAGAAACTGTCTCACCAAGACAATGGCACCCAGGGGAGTCCTATTTTCACTCAGAGGTTTGCAACTAATAAAGGAAAAGTAGGCAAAAATGTCTTGCAGAACACCCTTTGCACCCAGCATGTCCCTGAAGAGTGTTGTCTGTTTTTTTAATATGATTGGAGCAGAGATATTCAAAGACAGTATCACAGTGTATGGCTTTAGTGTATAGATCACTATGTAGTTATTCTTACATGGTGACAAAAGTGAAGCGAGGCAGCGATAGGAAATCACTGGGCATTCAGAGATGTGTAAACAACATGCTTTTCACTGTGCAGAGGATGTAGGGGTACAATTTTGTTCTCAAAACACAACAGTGACTAAGAATGTAGGTCCTGGGAATCTCTTCCTGGCAAGATTTGAGATGACATGCATTTGTTAGATTAAAGAAATTCCTTTTTGGAAATGTTGGTAATCTTGACAGTGGAGAACCCTTATTTGGCTGCCTTCCTATCTAGCACTTTGTTTGTAAGGGAGGCCCACTGGTCTAGCAGAGCCTGGAAGACAAACGTCCCTCATGACCCATCTGACAACTTAATTTATATAATTGCTCGGAAGCATCTGCGTAAGAAAGACTGACTTTCAGCACCCTCCTCCACTTGTCACTGTTATGAATGACTTGGATTTGATGTCCAATGAGTCAAACAGACAATTTTAAGTCACACAGATGCTGTCATACTAAAATACTGCTGCTGTGAATCTGATTGCAGCCCTGGCATCATTCTTCAGCCTCGTATCTTCACCTTTGCAGTTTTCTAAGTGTTCTGATTCTTAAGACGCAGCCAGCTGGTTGTACAATCAATCCGTGCACCATGACAAGTGTGTGCATATGTTAAGCAGTAATGCAATTAACACAAGTGACATGCCAGCATCAGTGTGTCACCTCTCTCTCCCTTGATTTTTTTTGCAGCTTTTAGCAGCTGATCTGAATGGCTATAATAACATGTTTTGGTTGGTTAATATGTTCCACAGCCTCAGGTTAGCAATTATGCAGCCTCTTTGTCTGTTTGTCTTTGTGTTGTCCTCATTGTGTTAACTTTAGGCAAGTCAGATACCCGCAGGCTTCCTTCTTGACACTGTTAACATGTGTGAATTGAAAAAAAGTGTTAAAGTTCATTTAATGTCATGTTAGTGTACTACTTGAAATAAGAGCAGCAATAACGCATCCCTGATTGAAAATATCTGGGTCTTATTTGTGGATATATGAAGCCACTGGGGAAACAAGATAAAGCCTTTTGCCCGCATGAATAAAATCTATACAGCAGCATCCTTTACTCAAACACATCATTCATGTGTTGAAATAGGTGGTAGTGGGTCTGACTTTTCTTTGGAAATAGTTTGTCAGTGAAGTGAACATCAAGTAGTTGTGGAGATGGTATGGAGAGAGTAGTGATGATGGTGATGGTGGGGAATAGCCTGAGGATGGAGTGTTTTTCAGTAGGCAGCTCCTGATTTTATGTGACAGTAAAGGGCCTTATCTAGCAGGGCCATGATGAAGCACAACACTCTTTGATTTTTTATCTTCCGAACGTCTAACAATCTCATGCCGTAGACAGATTAGGGAGATGAAGGTGTAAAAAACGGTCTGTGCAGTTTCAGGGGAGTCAAATACAGGTTCTAAGGCTATATCTGCATCATGCTGATAGTACAAAATGAAAGATTAGCTGAAATTAGTGGCACACTTTTGACCTTCAGATTCAAAGTCAAAAAATATGATTCGTCTTGCTGCATGATTTGATTATTTTTGTGTTAGTAAACAATCCTTTGTGTGGCAGATGGCAAATGGGATAAAAAGGGGTGTAATGGGAGAAAAAGAATGAGATGGCATGCAGGGTTTCTGCATAATCTTTAGTTGAACTCGAAGCCTTGTCCCTTATGACCATTCAGCGTATTCACACTGTCTGTTTTGTACTCTAAATTTAATTTCCGTTTATCATTACTACAGACAGGGCATTAAGAATTAGTTGGAGGCATTTCCATGCCTGTGGTATCTTAATAAATGAAAACCCTCAAAGACAGAAAGCAAGCATCCGCAGTGTCTTTAGAAAGCAAAGTAACCTTGAGAGATGAATAGATCTCTATGCTACATTTGTTGTTGTATGTAATTATGTAGAAATACCCTTTCACATTTTGATCTTTAACCCTTGTGAAAATGTCTTCAGGCCCTGTTGCTTACATGTCTTCTTTGCTGGCTCATTAATGTGAAATTTGCAGATCCTCTCACGGCTTTTCATGAAAGTATGTCTTAAACCAGATACCACAATTATTCGATAATTAATTGGATGTTAAATGTAGCTGTAATGTTGCACTGGAATCTTTATTTCGACTTTTTATAACACAAATTTGATGTGTTATGCGCTTTCTTCTTGGATTAGTTTGATCGGAAGTGTGGAAGTATCCTGAGTATTGTTTTGTTTGTCTCATACGTGAATAGACTTTCCATACGTGCCACTTCGAAAATACTGTCAAGTCTATCAGTATGCAAACACTTTTTATCCATTAAAAAAACCCTGTAGGTCAAAACGCTGTAAAATAATCCTCTTTTTTTGTTTTTAGCTAAGGCCGTCTTCGCATGCACTAACTCATGGTGAGCCTACGCAGTGGTGTCTGTTGCAACCCAGTAGGCATTTTTGAAGCGAAAGCACCAATGCTGTACATTAAAAAGAAGAGAAGCAGTGTTTTAGGGTCACCTTTCTTACAGCACTAAGTCATGCATCCTGCAGGCTCATGATGAGTTGCTACGTTCCACTCTCATGCCTCCTTTCTCCCGAGAGATGAAATGTGTATGGAGGAATCTGTCAGAATACCACTAAGAGGGCTGCTATGCTTAGCTCTACTGTGCTTGTGTAGTTCCTCCCCATTCATTCTCTGGTGACAAACACTGGATTTATTCCTCCCGAGTGAAGCAGATGTATAAATTCTTAAGCACCGTTTTGTTATACTGTGATCTGATGGTACTCATATGAATGTGTTTTGATGGTTGGTTTCATACTATGAGTGACTTTCTGATGAAAATCTTCATCATATGCATTTGATACAAATTCAGTGACCATGGCGAGTGTGTGATGTGGCAGTTTTAACTAGAAAAATGAATAATATTTTACATCAGTATACAGAATGCATGCTTTCGGAAATGTAGGACCCAATACCAGTAAAATGTCCCCCAGATATTAGGATGATGTGAAGCTTCATTAGGCTTTGGGATAAGACAGGAGCGCTGATGCATTTTACAGGAAATAAAGCCAAAAAGGCTGCTCTATGAAGCTTTTATTCAAAGCTACTATTGTGTGGTGAATGCTGATGTTTAGGCTTACACCGCTTCTTGAAACCAGCTGTCAGCTTGCTGTGGGTCGCATTATGACTGCAGCAATGGTCCAGAAAAACAAAAGCAGAACAAAAAGAATAATGTTACATTGTCACAAATGAGATTAAAACACTAGTGTATGATGTTTTTTTCTGATTGACATTCTTTTTGTTCTGCATTTTCACAGTAGCTGTGCCAATATTTCAATGTGAGCGGTAATTTATTCATGTGGTTGACATAATTTATAAGTCAGAGTTCAGCCTTCCTTGTAGCATCTCTTTAAATTATTAGCTCTTAATAAAATGATAAGATGAGCGCTGAGCAGTGGATGAGAGGCTGCTGAATTGTCTCATTTTCCGGCTGTCCAGTAGATCAATAAATGTAATATTTAACATAATGGGAGATTAATGGGAGATGAGACAGCGAGGGATGAAGGAACAGAAATGTTTGTAGATATGTAAATCAAATTATTGTAATGCAGCCTATCAAAATAGCCGGAAAAAGTTCAGAATGTTCAGTTAACAATATAGCTGTAAAATTACTGAGCTGAATTCTAATCTGAGCTTTTGATAAGCAGCTTTCAATTGGTCAGAAACTGAATGTCTGTAATTAATTAACTATGCAAAACATAAATGTAGCACATCTGCTGCACAGGAGAATATGGTGTTCTCTGGTCTGGAACACATGCGCATTAATCTACAGTATCTAGGTAATTTAATTAGTTGAGCTTCAAACGCAGAGCATTTATAGAATGTCCTCTAACGGTTGAAGCAAATGGTTTAAATGTCTTGTTTTGTATTCTACAAACTGTGCACCATTTATTCTATGCCATTTTCCATAGCATGGCCTTGTGGTTTAGAGTGTTTCTTACCATTCAGTTTAAGTTTAGTGTATGTTATTATTACATTAAAAAATAAAGAAAGAGATTAAAAAACCTTAGAAAATCACAATTAAAGCGCATTGAGAGTTGACTGCATTACAGTTAAATGTATGGCTTTATTTCAACCAACTGGCATTCCAAAGATTTCGTCGGTCTAACATTATAAACAACATGATTTTTTATGTTATTACTGTAAATGGAAGATAATTAGGGATAAAAATGCAGAAAACCTAGAGTATACTTGCCTTATTTAACATTTAAACTGCTTTGAGAGCTTATGAACACATGCATAAATGTAATGACCCTTACAATTTACCATAGTCACACCAGCTACTTTAAATCCGACAAGACATAGCAGTTCTAGCATTCCTCACAGTCTTAGGTTTACTGCTGACATGTTTCAGTGTACAAATGTGCAGAATAAAGTGATGATTGATTATTCAACATGGATTTTTATTTCGAGTAAGGGTTAAAGATCTAAATCACTCCCAAATGTATTTAGATAGAGAAGAAAAAGTAATGATGTACATGTTAAAATTCAACAGGCAACTGTTATTTCAATGTATAAATACATATTATATCAACATTTGGTATCTTTTGCTGCAGTGCATATATTTGTTTTCATTATGTTTACTGAGCATCTTTGGCACAAACATTTATCTGCAGATGACTTAAGCCCCTATCTCATCACATGTCAGGTTGGAACAACATTAATTAGGCTGCCAAAACGGTGTCCTCCTAATTCCAGATTTTAACTTTATCTGTTCCAAGTTTGGTAACTTTCCAAAGTTGAAAAGTAGACTGAAAAGGGTTCACTAAAACGTTTGAAAAGATTTAGAATTTGAAAAGGGAGAATTTAATACTTGGATTTAGAGTGGATAAAATGCTGAAACCCCTATTCATATGCACACCCCAATTATCTTTTCATGCAAGGTTCAAGTTCTCCTGAAAATAAATGTGAGCTTAAAACTCTGTAAGCCAAATCTTTGTGAGCTGAGTTAAATTCTTTAAGCCAGGTTGATTATGTTGCCTTTTTATTTAATGTTGTCAGCCTAATATTTTGATCTAATGAGTGAAAACTTTTTTTTTCTGTATAATCGGTGCACCATTGTCACATTTGCATTAACGATTCATTTCTATTCAGTCATTTCTGTTAATGATCGTGGATTAAAGAAATTATGTCAAATGAAAATACTCAATTTAGCTGCTAATGTCAACTAGCAAGTGGTATCACTGTCTTCTCCATAGAGGACATGAAGGCACTTTATCACTTAGCGAGCCAGACTGTGGAGATCACACTCAAATAAACTGAGGATTAATTAGATCTATATGTCATTGCCACAAATGTGCCATGGGACTGTACAGAGGTGCTCTGGGAATGAAGATGTGACATTAAAACCCACGGCTGCGTTTCAGTTGCTGCTGAGCTTCACTCTCCAGATGTGACTCTTCAAATCTGGCCACTTATTAAAAATAGCTATCGCTGTTGCGCCGCTATCACATTTCTATGAAAGCAGGGTCTTCCAAAAGCACCTTTACTATCAGCTTCCATTGTATGGGCCACACTATCGTTACCATAGCAACATGTGCCCCTTGATTTGAGCAGGGAAAATCAGGTCACATTATTGCTACGTCGGACGCGACCTTTACTTCACTTCACGGTTCTAATAGTTGGTTTCCTCTTTCCAACCCACCGCTCAGTGTGCATCTCTCCTTCTTAACTTAATTGTGTGCATTCAGTCAGACATCAGCAGAATTCAGAACATGAATTTGAATCACTGAAGTTTCAGATAGTTTACAGCGAGACTTTTTGCCTTTTGAGTGTCATCAGGGGATATTTTGGTTTGTACCGCTGTTGTTTCAGCCACTTTGGACTTCCAGCAAATAGTTTGGAACAAAATTTTCTTGTTTTCATTTTGTGTATCTGTCCAGATGCATCTATTAACAACAGCTACACCCTCTGTGCCATTACATGTACTCACAAATAGAATAACACACTGTTGGTACTTTAGCTCAGTTGTTTGGATTCAGGCTAATTCATTTGAGGCAGCCAGTCGTTTTGTTGTTAACCGTGCAAGTGGATGGTGTTAACTGTGCTGACCCGAGCTGTAAAGAGCCAGCAGTGTGCCTTGAGACTGGCCCCTCATGTGCCAGATCGCATACTCATTAAATCTCAATTTTCAGCAAAGCTCATTCAAAGCATAATTGTGTGACACACGGAAGCTGTGTTCTGCCAGGAACAAATTGGAAGTGCAAAGTTCCAGGTGCTTCATGACTGGTGTGTGATTGTACGCAGCAGCCTTCCTCTGCTGCTGCTGCTGCAAAAACTGTCGACTGTATGTGAATGCAAATGCTTGAATTATTATGTATGTAAATGTGATCTGTATGATGCTTCACATACCATTTATTCATGTTTGTGGGTGCCAGACACAGTCTCCCTTTAACAAAACAATTAAAACTAGGTGCCCTTGTCCAACAAGCAGAAGAACAGAGGGATATTATGGAGGGATATTTCTGGGTGAGGGATTGTTTAGTGTGTGTCAGCCTCTGTATCAAAGCAGTGTTTTGCCACTGTTTTAATGTTATAATGAACTGATTAATTCATATGCATTCTCAAAGGAAAGGAAGATCCTAAAATAACTAGTTGCTTTTAGGGATTGTGCCCTTTGGCAGACATGGGTGTCACACTGTAAATGTGTTTCATTTATGGCGAGAGAAAGGGTTTTAATTACAACAATTAAGCAACTGCAAAATGTATTTTATATTGAGCCACACAGCCTAACCTACAAATCATGCTCAGAATTTTATTGAGCATGGGCAGACATAGCCCCACAAGCTATTTCAGATCCAGTAAATTTACCACATTGCGTGACCTCTTGGAACCCCTAGACTGATAGGAGAATTGGAATGAAAGAGAACCTTTGCAGAAGGTTCAGTCAGCTTTTTTTTTTTCTTTTGATGAATTATGAGCCCAACACACTAAGCTATGAGTCATCCTTGAGTTGTGTCAGATCATCTTAACAAGGGCTGACCAATTTAGGAAAAATAACAAATTGCAATTTTTTCTGACAGCTATTGCAATTGCGATGTGGTTTGCAATATTTTTTAAAGTCAAGTCTCAGTTCAGAATTCACTGTCTAATAGACAGGATACCATCAAACACTTGGCTGTCAGACAAGGAGGATGGGCATGAGTTTGTTAAACCTCTGACATAACAGTTTAAATCCTGAGTCAACCCCTTGGTATGACATATATCCTAAACTGCGGCCTTTGTAATTTGCTAATTGCAGTGTTTAAAATCACCATTTCAATTGCTCATACCTTGTTTTTGCCAAATATTGCCAAGTTTCCTTATTTTTAATCATAAAACACTGTTGCCAACTGACAGGCATCCACTGCATACATAAATTATACTTTTTATAATTTATACTTTTGACCCTTCTGCTGTATGTTTTTTTTTTTTACACAGTTGTCATGCTCCATTATTGTTTTAACAAAACAGCTGCAAAAAGCTGAACTGGCTAACTTCCTAAGTATTCAGACCGCAAATTTGTCTCTGGTGCTCTTTAATGAGAGAGGTGAGCTGCCCCATTATCTTATTGTCATCTAGATGGATTGGATAGATCGAAATTCATGGGTGTGATGTTGTGAGAGAGAGACATTAGCGCGAGCTGGTGCAGTTTAAGTGCACGGCTGCTTTTACAGATGAAACTTTTCTGTGTGAGATGATGTTGAGAACAGCAAATAGCACAGACATGAGTTTATGTGGACTCTGGAAAGAGCTTTAACTTTGCTTTTACTGTGAGCCAGGCGCAGGAAGTTTGACTGGGTCAGCCATAAACTCCGGCAGTCTTCACTTGCAAGTTTTGCACACACTCTTGCTATTTTACAGCCGTTTTCTGCTACTTCTTTTATCATTTGATATACATGATGCCTCGTGTATGTGTCTATTTTTCCAAAGCATTCACTGACTGTCAAACTTAGACTTTGGTAAGGTCGGGTAGTATCCCATGTTGTACAAACTGCTAAATGCATTAACTAACCAAGGTTACTATGATGCTCTCACAACCTTTATAATAACAAGAATAGTCAGCAACTACTGCAAGTATTAGACTGTATTTCTTTGGGGAACCACAGTGGCTGACATGTGTCTGTGTCTGTCTGTTTGTTTTGCTACATGTGCTGAATTTGTGATGTGATATGGATTTAAGAGTTCTTGCGGGAATGCTTTTTTTTGAAGACACTGGAGACTAGAATGATCTTAAGAGCTGTTGAGCTGTTTGCTCATATTTACTCAAATCTTCCGTTACAAAGTTAAACACAACTTGCTTCAGTGGCTGTAGGAATTTGGCTGATTTCTTAATGTAATCAACCAGACTGACTTTTTGTTAGCGTACTTGCTTCATAATAAGCCAAAGATTGTTGGAATGGCATTACAGTACAACTAAGTCCTATCAGGAAACTTGAATCTGTTTCAGACTTTGCTGTTCAGCTCAAAAAAACACAGTTTGCAGCAAAGCAAGTGTTTTTATCTGAATATGCTACTCTTGGAGTTTAAACACAAAGACAAACACAAGACAAGCCCTCTGTATAGCTTCCTGGAACTAGTAAATATGATGTATCCCTGGGGAAATGTGCGCCACTCAGAGAAGTGGGGGAGACGGCGCTGGTAAGTGACAAACAATAGAAGAGCGAGCAGTGCCTCCTACCTTGGGGAACATGTTTTGCTAAACTCACACAAGTGGTGGAGAATGTACAGTAACTACAGATTTTTAAACTAAATGGAAATCTTCACGAGCATTACAGAGTTTTCAGATCTTTTAAATTTACTGTGAAAGATTTTCCCTGCTGCTGTCAGAAGTAAAGTTCTTTCAGATTCAACAAGCTTGTTAACACATTTTCTGAGTGAGCTCTCGCTTTGATAGGGTTGATTTAAACACTGACTGTTAGGATAAGATATGAAGAAAATACAGGTTTGTTTTTGGAAAGATGTCAGGCAATTAAAATTCATAGGACTGACACAAAGTCTTTACAGAAAAATAATCTTACCTTATTTAACCAAAGGATTAACCTACCAGAGGATAATGATTGTTTTGAATAATTTCACTACTTAACTAAAATGGAATTCGAATACACAAAGAAAAGAGCAATCCAAACAAATTACCAGATGCTCATTTGAACCAATGAGCCGATCTAAAGTTGGCTCCTTGATGGAGCTCAGGTGTTGGCATTCAGGCTGTCGCCGGAGGTTAACACACATCATTCACAGCTCTAAAGGTATCCTGGTGCTCTTTTCACTCCACTATTTGCTTTTGCGGTGTCGCAGATGGTAATCTGGTAAAATTGCCTGTCATCCACAAAAAAGACAATTCAAAAGAAACAAGGCCACTTGAGATGGACTTGTGCTAATCACTTTCTCTCTCTTTGAATTGTCTAATCGATTTCGCATTTTAACATCTGTGACTTGTTTCTGTGCTTGCCGTTGACGTTTGTTCACCTGAACAGAGTGTCACCTTTTCTTCATGTTCAATAGCAGCTTGGCAAACAGTGAATATTTATCAGCATTAATGAATTATCAGTCAGTTGGCAATGCATTCTTTTAACAGTACTCTTGCCCTGATTAATAGGAAAGGTGTTTCTGAGTTTTAGTTTGCAGTAACATAATGTCTTCCCCTCGCTGGACATCCAGTCTTGTGTCAGCCCTGCTGTGGTTAATGAATTGTAAAGTTTATATATTTAATTTGTTTAATATTTTGCAGTATCTGCTTTCATTAAAATGTCAAAAAGTGAGTAAATCATCTCCTGAATGAGTTGCTGCAGTAATGTTAATACTTGATGAGCAGAAGCAACGTCAAGAACCAGTAACCATGGTAACAGTACACAAACATAGCTACTGCTGTAGCTTCAGAATACTGAGATAAGACTTCAAAAAATAGAAACTGTAAAATTAAACTATATTTTCTTTGTTTTTAGTTTTCATAGACCAAAATAAGACGAGCAAAACTAAAACTAATAAAATCTGCCTGAAACTAATTAACATTCTTGTCAGGTAACAAAATGATACCCAACTATTTAAATTCATCTGTGAACATATAATAAAAATGAGTGCTCAAACAATTTATGCAATTAAATATTAAAACTTTAAGTATAGGCCCTTTCTGTCAGCACCTCATTAACACCCAAATGACTCCAAAGTGGTCTCATTCCTTTTGTAGATCATTTATTCAACCAAAACAACCATCTGTGCCTCATTATTTCTCAATTTATCTCAATTTATCTGATGTTTAATGCTCATAACTTGAAAATGAATGAAGCAAAAGTGTTTATTTTCCTCGCACAAACAATGCACAAATAAATGAGTCACTACTTTGGAGTCATTTGGACATTGAGGTCGTTTTAGGATTCTCCAAAAACACATAATTACTTCCCTGCCATTGTGCATTTGTGAGTGTGCCCCAACAGCATCCATCCTGAATCCTATCAATGTACATACAATGCAGGCTTCAAGTTTCCAAATCAGTCTTTGCCAGTTGGTGCTAAATGGGTGGTAATGTTACAAATCATGTCTCTGGATATATGACATTTCAGGTGAGCACAGAGCAGATGAATTCGCCAACAACCTTCCAGTGTCAGACTCAGATCACACAGATCATTCTGTACGGTGATGCACAAACATCCTAAAGAAGTTACATTGGCTCAGAACTCGTGTAACTTTGCAAGGACAAATAAATAATACAAAATAAATAAATAAATCATGTCTGATTTCTGGTGTACACTCTGCTAAGCTGGTGTCTATATTATTGACTAAAGTTAGTTTCTTACAGAAAGTATCACTTAGGCTGTCAATTTTGCAACTGACACTTGTTTGGAAAGGGAAGATAACGGAGAAAAAATGTATAATACAGTCTTGCCACTGCAACATGGAGAGGTTTAGGTGCAGCAGCATGACTCAGCCAACATCTGTTCAAAAGAATTGTTTTAATCTGAAGCTTTTTTAATCCGCCTCAGGATTTTTTGTTAATGCAAGACAGTGGTGTGATATTATTTAGTGCTACTCCTACTGCAGCCTGCTATGGTGTTCAGCTGCTTCCAGCACTACTACCATTGCAGCTAATACTACTGCCAGTTTCATAATCACTTGCACTACTTTTACTGCAGAAACACCTTTAACACTAAGCTGTTTAGATGCCAGTAATTTGTAGTGTGAATTGCTCTTTTGCCAGTTTGAAATCATTAATTTCCTGAAATCACAGATTTGGCACTGCAGCCTTAAAATTCATTAAGATCCTCATAACAATATGTGCTCACAATACAGAGAGAAGAAAGGAAAATATGCTCACCTTCTTACCTTTGCTTAAATTTTGAGAACAACATTTGGATTTATGAGCCGCGGTGAAATAGCTAGATTTTTATGCCACTTTTCAGGCTTTACGGGCTTCATGATGGTGTGCGGTCCCCTGGCAGCTATCTCTACCCCAGGTCAGCGTAATTCCCCAGGTGGAGTCTGCAGCGGATGAAACATTAAAATGACTTGGCATTCTGGTTATTTCAAGAAAATAGCATTGTACTCCACGTTGTTTGAAAGAGAGGAAAAACACTGATCAGATGCAGCATTAAGAATTTGGTCAGGTACATGCAATTTAATGGTCTCAGAGGACTAGATGTCTGTGTAAATATACTGGTATTATGACAAGGCAGGTGATGCAGGCAGGTGGCCCTGTTAAAATCTGCCTAACTCAACAGGAATGCAGTTCCTGTTTGATTGTACTGTTGTTGTGCACATTCCCTCGGCTGGCTTAAGACCATAGTGTGTTCCAATGCATCATAATGTGCCATTGCATTATGTTTAACTTTGCACAGACTCAAATCTGTTATCCGAAACTCCCATTTGCTGTTTAAAAAAAAAAAAATTATTTGTGAAATAGATTGTCAGTGTCTTCGCAAATATACAGAATAACACTTTGCCCTTTCCGTGATCCCCAACAGCTGCGGAAATGATAAACAGTTCTGTTGTCTCACTCCTCCCTCAGTCCAAGAAATTGCTGTCATTTCAGCAGCTCTCAATATGCATCCCTACATTGATTCTTAAAACAATGATGGATTTTAACATTGTCAGACAATGCATTTCACGATCATATAGGTTTATGGAATAGACCTCATTTTGACTGCAATGACAATATGCGCAGTCAATAATCATCGGACTGCCAAATTCCGAAAATGTTTGTTTCATTTTCATAATAGGAGAATAAAGTGGAAAATGTCTGTATGCTTACAGTCCCTCTTAACCTATTTTTCAACTCATCTCAGCTTGCCCTGAATTCCTCCACATACCTTCGTGCAAGTGTGCCACCTTGCTCGTTTGGCTTTGAAGTGTCAGTGTCTTCTCATATTCAGGCTTCTCTGAAGACACATAAGCATTTCAGACACATACTTAATGCTCACTTTTTCATCACAACACCGCGGCAGCACATGTAATTTTACCACTGTGAAAGGAGGCAGCTCCAGTCAGGTGTGCTCTATCTCGTGTTGAAGACAATAATTGCCTGTGCCGCTCTCCCCTTTGGTAATTGTCTTTTGATTGAGGTCATCAGGACAATTAAAACCATTGAGGGGTGAAAAGTGGCGGCAGGAGACTTTATACAGCTCTGCTGGGTGGGAGAAACGAAGAGCAAAACGTACCAAAGAGATAATTGTGTGTGGGGAGACCCAGTGAAGTCAGAATAAAACACTGTTCAGAGTGGATTTGTCTACACTGCTTTGTAACAGCCTATTAATTGTGTGCCTTTTTTCAGAAGTCTGCTGAAGGTAGTAGGAGGGTGTCATCAGTGATCATGGGAGCACAATTCTCTGTCATTTACTGTACTGTATGTCTGTCATGTAATGTATTCACTTAGAACTCAGATCAAATGGTACAATGCCATTGCCCTTTTTCTGATCTGAACAATTCTGTGCCAAAGGCTGAGACTAAATTAACTTGAATTTGTGAACATACAACACAGAGTTTCTTTGATGAGGAAAAAAAAAGTGCTGCATGTAATGATAACATCCATTTTCTAAAATCCTAAATTGGTTGTGTTAGTATGGGAACGTTTGTCCTGATGAATTGATTTATTCGTAATCTACATAAATCCATGATGGTATACGTCAGTCATAACTATGGATATGATTTCACTTCATTTGCTGTGGGCTCCTGAGGCAAATCAGTGTAAATTTGTGAAATACTGCTTCTTAGGAATGAGACGCATCACTTAGCCAAGTTTTGTCAAAATCAGGTCAGTAGTTTCTGGGATGTCGCATGCGACGGAGGAGATGGAGACGGATAAATTGTTCAAATAATGAATAGGAGGCATTTTCTGATGATTCACACATCGTTTGCTTCCACTGTAGCAGTCAGTTGAATGTCAGGTTTGAGGCCAGAGTTAGACAATATGCACTCATCCCCAGGAATTCCTCCCGTATTGTATGACAATCACTTTTTTTTAATCTGCACCAGCTATTCTCTGTGAATGTTGATCAGTGAAGCGTGGGCAGAACTAAGTTCTCTCTTCTGTGACTGTGTGGGAGATGGTGGTGGATCTGTACTAATACACACTAATAGTATGAGTAACATTTTTCAGGCCTGGGATTTTGTGCTTTTTTTGTCATAATGACTTATTGCAAGGGTATAAAAAAGTATCCTCAATTGTCTCTATTACAGAGAGCAGTGGGAATCATTTAGCTTGCCCTTTTTGGACCATAATTTGACACTAAAGTCTTTTTTATTCATGTATAGATCAGGTGATAGCAGCTCACTGAGACTTTAGGACATAGCAGTGATACTTGTTGTGTGGCATATTTCCTGACAGGGGTTGGTAAAAAAAAAAAGAGTCACATGGGAGTTGTGATTCTTATCTTCACAAATGCCAATACTAGATTTTTAAAATCATACTGGTACGTTGACTGGGCTGAAATGGCAGCACCCAGATGGCATACAACACGCACATACTAGAGTTATCTTGTTCGTCTTCGAAAGAATTCAATGACTTAATTAATTTTGCAAGTCAAATATTTTTTGAATATTTAGCACTCAATTACTGACAAATTAACCTTAGCTTTTTTATATAACCAGTGATGTCAAATATTAAATTACATTTTAATTTCAGAATTTTCATTCAGGTAGAAAACTGTTAGTTGCTTCCGAGTTAACCCAGTTTACAAAGCCTTAACAGCGAGCCACGGTTCATTTGCCGCTCGGTGAGCAAAGGACTGGAGTTAATGGTTTAGCATACAGTGAGCTGGAGTGAGAGCTGTTTGGAATTCAGAGTTGATTCTGAATCTAATTTTGACACCAAGAATTACAATCAAATTGAAGCATGAAATTATAAAAGATTCCCAACCCTATTTCCTAGCGATCAAGTAATTAACAAATCATCTACCCTGTTTTTCCCTGGAGTTAGTTTAAATAAGGGACTATCTTCACACTCAGTGGAGAATAGATAACAAAGCCTTGAAATATGAAGAGGTCATTTTTGGTTAATGATGATAGTCACTGTTGTTCCATACATTGCTTGAATGCCTGAAACATTTGTGAATAATAAGACTTGAATAATGCCTTTATGTCTTTCATCATCGGTGTCAGACTGAATAGGAACTGAAACAGAATATGATAGATAGATAGATAGATAGATAGATAGATAGATAGATAGATAGATAGATAGATAGATAGATAGATAGATAGATAGATAGATAGGTAGATAAATTATTCATCACCTTCGGGAAACTCAAGGTATCTAGTAGCTCACACATGTTACATTGAAAAAAAAATAAGGAAACCAATGTGCAAAAGAGTGTGCAATTAATAAATACTGATCAGCCATAACTTTGAAACCAGTGACAAGTTAAGTGGTGAACATTGATCATCTTGGTGCAATGCAGTGTTTTTCTGGAAAACCTTGTGTGTAGCAGACCACCTACCCTAACATTGCTGTCGACCACCCTGAAGGTCCACATCACAGAACTGCTTAGGAACAGCTTGAAGAACATGACGAACAGCCCAAGGCATTCATGTAGCCTCCAAACTCCCCACATTCCAATCTGATTGAGCTTCTGTGGAGTGATCCAGACCAAACCTGATCTACAGAGACCCCACCATGTAACCCACAGGGTCCAAATCATCCACCAATAAAGTTGCTGTGCTGGACATCACAGGAAACCCCCAGAGGTCAAGTGTACATGCCTCAAAAGGTCAAAGCTGTTTTGGTGGCTTGTAGCCGACCTACACAATATTAGGCAGGTGGTTTTAATGTTATGGCTGATCAATTTGTTACTAAAAATTTCCTCGAAGGGAAATTCCTCTCTAAATAAAACTTGCATTATGGTATCCAGATTATTTTGCACAGTAAATTCAGCATCTACAAACACTGTGCCTCCCTCAGCTGCGAAGTCGAACATCCAGACTTGAATCATGATGTCATTAGGTGACCTTTTTGGAGCCGAGCCAGAGAGACTGAATTAATGAATGATGCTGTGGGCTCAGAGGATTTTAGTATTAAATATTGCATCAAAATGAGTTTTATTTGAATGTAGTGCTGTGATTCAGGAAATGTCCCCATGTCCCAGTAAAATCACCACGGGTGCTGTTGTAGTCTGTCTCAGGAGTTGTGTCATTATTCACTGTCTGTGCAGCTCCAGGATCTTCTCTGCACATGACATCAGCATTACAGTCCGTCTCTTTGCTCTTCAGTAAAAGGGAGAGTGATCGGATTCAGGCTTATTACATACCTGAAAGGTGTACGTCGCTTTCAGTGGAGAGTAAATGACATGCAAATTATTTCTGCTTTAATAATCAGTAACACGCTTTTACCTGATTAAACAGGATTCTTCCAACACACACACACACACACACACACACACACACACACACACGTATTCACTTGTTCAGCTATGCCATGTTTGTTTTCCTCAATAACAACTCCACCTCAGGCTGGGCAATATAGCAAATATTGTATTTGCATTAATTGTGTTCATAATAGCAAATATGACTTAATTGTCATTCTTTATGCGTAGACTGGCAGAGAGGACATTATAGTACTGAATGTCGCTAAGATGTTTAGTAAGCCAATAAAATAAACTGAATACTTGCTGAATGAATGTGCTTCAGGTTACACTTATTGATGACTTGCTTTGATGATTTCAAACTTTTCTGTCATTTTGTGCACAGCTTGCAATAGAAAATGGACTATTAAACTATTTTTTTTCTATAAATGAGTTTCTTATTCTATTTTACCTCAAATATTATTGACTTGATATAATATTACTAAAATACTGAGCAGTAAAGCCTGATGTTTAAACGTGCACAGAGATGATGTATTATCACTATGTTATTCAATCTTTATTTAATCAGTTAATCTCATAAAGATTGAGATCTAGTTTCCAGAAGAGATGTGAAAATGGGAAGCCTTCATTACAGTTACAGTTACTAACACAGTTAGCACAACTAGGACGCATTAGAAAATGATAACAACATTTGTAACAAAAAAAATCAACAACAAAAACATCAACAACAACAAAAAAAACTCTACAGTTTGAGAACAGTTAGCAATTAATTGCTTTAGTAGGCACATAGTATCTAAAACAAGTCCTGTTCTTTTTTGTCTTGTATTTTTGCTATAAAATGTTGTACATACACCTACATAAAAACCGACTATAATCTGTTTACTCCTTTTTATTTCTTCTATAAAAATGTATTTTTTATTTACACAAAAAATTCTAAGAATAGCAACATGTAAACACAACATTACATATTGAGTGAGTCATTCCCATTGTGCTGCTTCTGGTTTTTATGAGAAAGTTGCAGGAAAATGTCTTCATATTTTGCTATTAGAATTCTGTTTGAATAGGTAATATAGAGGGTGCTTTCTACACCAGTTATATTGCAGTTATAGGTTGAGGTTTGCATTAATACAGGACTCCCTCAGGAGTTCTTGGTCCCTCTGCAGGTCTGAGTGGCGTAGCTATGTTTTAATAGCTGCAGGCTGGATTTGCTGGAATGCTCTGGGTATAATGAAAAAATAATGAATGCAGTTGACATGGAGATTGTGGGATATTTAATTGATAAGTTGGATCCCAGTCGTAAGCAGAACGATGATATGATGCAAAACAGAAAATCTGCAAAGTGGCACAATCAAGTTACAACGTGCAACCTGCTTTTGGCAAATAAATTATGCAATAAATTAATTTTGGGTCCCTCTGGTTGCTTGAATTTAGATTTTTACATGGTTTGTTTCTGGGCACGGACAAGGAGTGTGTTGGCCATAGCTAAGGGAACGATGGTAAAGACACAACAGAGCAGACTGTGTAAATGTGCAGCAGACAGGATCTCTCTAAACCAACATGAACACTGACATTGTAGCAGATTGGGTGCATTCGCTACCTGCTTCACCTTTGATAGCTCCATAGATGCTGTTTTCTTCACCCTAAGGCTGCATGCCATCTCTAAGCAGATACCTCTTTTATATGAGTGACAAGTGAAGAAGTGGGAACTTGACCAACTGTGGGGGTGGATACTGGGACAAACGATACTCTGTCTACCTCCAAGCAAGAAGTTGCATACGATAGCCTTAATTCTATTTTTAAACTTTCTTTAATGTAGTGGAGATGTGTTTTTTTCCCAGCACAGATACTTTATAGTGATCCATATGTGTAGTTCCATTGGCACTAAAGTTCCTTGCTCAAGGGCCTGTTGCGCAGTATTGACTTAAGGAAGGAAGCACTCAGTGTAAGCCACTCATCCTTACCCACTTCCAGTCCAGGGACATAAAATGAAAAAGCCCATCAAAAGCCCACTTCTCCAACAGTCACCATTATCCCCTCCTGCACCTGGTCCCTCTTGTTAGTTGTTTTTTTGGCTTTAACATGACTTAGCAAAGGGCTAATCCGAAAAAAGATGTCCTATTAACAAAAGGCTTGGCTTGGTCAGAGTAGTCAAACTGTGGTGAGAGTAATCCCAGTATTATCATGTTTTGGCTTCACCCCTTGCACTCGGATTAAAACCTCCAGCATGTGTAACGAGACTTATTTTAAAGAGCTTAGTAGCTTGTACAAGCTAAAATACAAACATATCTCCAAGCAATGTGTCCTGTCTTCATTAACTACACGTGTAGGAAGTTGACATTTTATTTTGCATTTATTTAGTAAAACAGATAAGTTAGCCTTTCTATATGTTTTTAAAAAAATGTAGGTACTTTTAATGCAAGTATAAATAAATCTCAAGGCGTCTACAACTCGAAATCAAAATGAAAAAGTGCACAAAAGTAATAATACTGCATAAATTATTTGTAATTACACATAAACTGGATTTTTCCCTGCAGTAAACATACAGTCTCACCTGTTTGCTGCTTTACAATGTATGGGATGTACACAGTAGTTGTTGTGACATTCATATCAGCACAAGTGATATGTGTATAATATGCTCTGGCCTTCAAGTGTTCATGTCACAACATCCACAAATCAATGAGCAAATGCAGCCAAGCTGAGCATCATAGAACGGTGAAGTGTCATTTACTCACTCCCACACATATTTTTTAGCATGTATGCTGTATATTAAAATGTTTACTGATGATAAAGCAGGTGTTTGCTCCTGCCAGTTGTAGTTCATATTTGTGTTGTTGCTGCTATTGGTACCATGTAGATGCTACTACACCTATTTTGTGACTACCATTAGCATTACTGCCCTCATGACTATGTGATTCCCTTTGTTTTCTCATTTTATTTACTTGATATGCCTTGGGTAATGATAAATAAAAAATATCAAGTAGTATAACTGTATTGCACAAATAATGAAAAATTTCCTCTGATCATTCTTTGTCTATTTCTTTGCCGTAATCTAAAATACAGTGTTAGATTACAACCAAACACACATGCACACAGTCGGTGTGTGTACTGTCAGTAACAAGTGGCCTACTCTTGTAGGATTGCACTGATTGAATTTCTGGTCTCATCCGTTGATAGACTTACCTTTCCTGATGCACAAGATGTATGCTAATTGGAAGTGGTGACAAGGTGAGACGAGGGAGTGCGAAAGCGATAATTACAATCAGGGTCTGGGTATATCTGGGTAGTACATTTGTCATCATGGCCTTTATGACTCAATATTTCTCTCTCAGATACCTTTGTTAAGATATAGGAAAAGATGAGATCCATAGCATCATTGTTTTTAAACATGAACAGAGAGACAGGTTGGTTGAATTTCCACCAAAAATACACAAACTGTCAGTGCTGACAAGCACGGCACATGTGCAGTTCTGCAACAGAGCTTGTGAAAATACACAAGGGGTCTCCAACTGCAATGTAAGTGAACGGATCATTCATGCAATTTTTAGAAAAGTGTCAAAAGCATACTAGTATGTCCCTGTCCTGTGTTGTCTTGAAATTACACCATAAAATAACAGCAACAAGTGACAATATCACCACTGTGGGAATGTTTTCAGACAGTGTTTGTGACTTGGTTTGTCGAGTCTGAGCCTGGCAAACCTTGTCTGCATTTGTTTCAAGTATAACACGCCTTGTGGAAACACAGCGACAAGATCAAGCAGAAGCATCACATTGAGAACTGTCAGTGGACCTTGTTGCACTCTCTGCACTGCCTCATTAATAATCGCGTGGCTGAGCTGTGATCGCGCCGGACAGAAGTGTTGCAGAATCCAGTCTCACAGCCTCCTTAATGCACTGCACACAGCACACGCCTAGAAAAGTTGCAGGATACTGTGGAGCGGTGACAGTTACTGTGCTGTTTTTGTAGACAGCACTATGAAATACAGGACAGGTGTCTGTGAAATACAGACTGTCAGCATCTCTCAGTATAAGACGCCATTTCAGAACTTAAAGCCTGCATAGCAATTTATGTCGATTAGTGAAAAAGAGCAGAAGAGTAGCTGCATTATATATTTTTGAGGATATTTGTTTGACATCTACTGCTTGTTGGAATGTATTCCTAATTGAGCCCAATTTTTCATGCTGTTACATGCATTGTATAGGTTTGTCTCTTGTGAATCAAAGGCTGCTCCACTACCATTTTTTTCTCCCTAGTAAAATGTATGGTTGACTGGAAAGTGAAAGTCCACAAATGACATGTCTGGCAGAGTGAGGCTCTGAGCAGTCAAGTGGGATGAACTTTAGGTTGTCTGAGTGCAGATGCACTTTATCTGATACACACAAGGGAACCATATTCTTTCACAATGATAAATACTTGACAGTAGTTGAGAAAAATTCACACCACTTACTGTGGGAACAAAGAAATGTATTTTTACATATTGTCATTTTATCTTTATTTCCTATAATTATCATAGATACTTTACAATTGTAATACACTTGTGATTTTAAACACGAGAAATTATTTGACACCACACACACATTTTTGATATTGATCACACACCAGTGAGTCTCCACTGATGTCAATAGTAATTCTATTGAATAATCCATCCATATACACCAGGCCTGTGTGTGAGCTATGTAACACTTGAGCTGATATCCAGCTTTTTGTAAAAAATTAATCATCAAACTATCCAGTGTGCTATCAGACTGACAGCTAAACAGTCTATCTGAGAGAAGAGAAATTCATTTTCTAGGCACTTGCCCAACAAGCCTGTCCATTAAGGTGGTGGAGTATTCTCCAGCTTCAATTTAAAGCGTGTCTAGGAGGAGTAGGAGTAGGAGGACGTTCATTTGACGAATTCAAACTAGTCTGGAGTATTGCACTTGAAGTTGGTCAGCTCAAACTAATGTTACTATAGCAGCAATGAAATTAATTTGTTCATTCAAACAGTGATTGAGGGTTAGCTGTTGACGTGATAACCTTCCAAACAAACCATTCGGTGTCAAGGACAGGGAAATGCTGCCCATTTAGGTGAAATGATGATGTTTGTCATGTGAAGATCTTTAGTGCCAACGCTTAAATGGAAAGTGAAATCAATACTATACTAAAGGTAACCAGTGTAACAAAACAGGAACCTTGCTTTGGTCCTTGGTATGAGGTGTAAAAAAGCTCTTCAATGACTGAAGTGTATAAATGTCCTCCTCATGTACTCATAATTGTAGAACCTCACTGACACAACACATCTGGTGCCACTTTATAGCAACATTACACTGGTCTTACAACAAAAAAGCTGCAATGTGAAGATATTTTAAGCTAAGCTGTGATGACAAAAGTAAAGCAGGCTGCAACTCTCTGCTCCACTAAATTATTAAGGGGAGGAATGAGAAACACCTCATTTAACACAGCAAATTCGATAAAACATTTGAATACCCAGCATAGCACAGAGTTCAAGGAGTTTGCTAATGCTAGCAGCAGGAGACAGCAACAAACAACTTTGCAACAAGCACTGTAGAAGTGAGAGAAAATGTCCAGAGACGCCCTGCGGGCTGTAAAAAGAAAAACATAGAAGTAGCTCTTACCCAGTAGATTGCTTTTGATGACCAGCCATTGTCTGTTGTTGATAATATGGGATTTCGATGCCTTCTCAGCCAAAGTATGAGACTCCCAGTCATCACAATGGCACAGCTTACCGAAGGTGCATGAGTTTGTGAAAAGCATCCCTGTGTCCCTCATCAGCTTAAGTGTGCAGTGGACTGATGTGAATTTTACTCCCCACCGACTTTTACTACAAGTAAAGCAGTTTCATGACTCATACCAATCAAGCTATAACACGAGGAATGTTCAATGTCAAGAATTCGACAGTAATTGTAATTTCTATAGTAGAAATAATGCATTGTTAAGTAGTGGCATCAGTCCATAGTACCTGAGGTTGACACTACTGCTCTATATGCAATTTATAAAGCAAGAATAGGCTGATGAAACAGAGGAGCTGCTGGTGGATTTCTACAGCAATTCCCATTTCTACAGAAATCCACAAGAAAGAAATGTGTTTCTGACTCCAGTGTCTGCTGTGGAACTTCTTCAGTCCTTCACATTTTCTAGGAGTTTGTATGACAGCAAGCTGATCCATGCAGTCAAGAATGAAGTGAAATCTGAAAACAAGGGGACAGAGAAAGCTTCCTTCCTGGAGGTGATTTGTGTGTTTCAATGTATGCGCCTGGCCTCTGCTCGTGTTCTGTCACTTTGCTATTGTGTGTTCTATTTTTATGCCCCTGTATGCAAGTGAGATGCAAGGAAGGTCACAGCGAGGTGAAGGAGGGCGAACATTTTCTAAAACCGAGTGCGCTTTTCGCCAACCCGTGTAGACAGCTGTCTAGACAGCAAACCTGTGACTATTCAGTTCTTTACATGAGTGGGCAAAGAGAGGGAAAACTTAGAAATAGCAACATCAAGTATCCCCCCCCTAATTTTTGATTTGTTAATGTATTTCCAGCTGCAGAGAAAAAGGCTTAAAATTACAAAGAGGGGCTGGATTACATGTGGCGAACAGCCTGCAAACAGTTTGCAAAAACAGCTTATATGACAAGGAAGAAATTATTGTTTGTCTCTCTTTCCTTCTCTTCCCATTTCTCTCTGTTTCTGTCTCTAAACAACAGTCTAATTGCTAAGTCACTAATTGTTTAACCCACTAATGCTGCTGGTGCATTGTGCAGTGCAAGGGAGCAAATGAGGTGAGGCAAAGACAAGGAGGCATAAATGATGAATGTGAGACGACTCCTACTGGATCTGGACATGCTTCCCTCAACCCCTCAGAGCTGTCTGTGCCACTGCATTAATTATATAAATGACAACTTAAATGAAGATGAGAGACACTGTCACTGAGATAAGAGAGGAAGAGAAACAAAGGGAGGTTTCAAACAAATGCTCGCTTCTCTCAGATAAATGGAGAAATGCCACTTTCTGTGTGGAGACGAATGACACTGAGAGAGAATAACAAGGTCAGAACAAGTTACTCTCTTACGCTTACTCTTTCTGTCTTCAAACGGAGATGAATCCATGCTACTTATGGATGCAGGACACATGAGTATCCCCTGAATATTAGTGTTTGTGGTCATATTTCCATGATGAAATTTAATTAGTGCTGTTGAAGATTAAGATTATAGATATATAAATATGATGAAAGTCTCAACTGTGAGGCTTGTGCATATTTTTTGTAATGAATTGCAGTACATTATTTCTTCTTGATGCTCAATGGTTTGTTAAACATTAAACATGACTGATTATTATTTAGGGATCAATTATTAGGTCTGGGAAACATCAGGAAGCAAATACATTGAAATTTATTGATTTAGTGAATTTGTGGGCTTCACAAATAATGTTCAAAGCAAACAATAACTTAAGTTGGAAACTGAATTAGGACAAAATTTAAATCTTGAAGCATAGGTGTCAAAAATGTATGGAATATTTTGAATATATTAAGAAAATGCACAAAAAAGACTGCATGAAAAATAGAATAAAACGAAAAGTAAAAGTGTTCTTGCAGTTTCTTAAGATGTCTGTAAACATGAGGTTTGAAATAGAAAACAGAAAGATATGAAATGTACGGACACGTGTAGAACAAGTTTATTATCAATTCAACATCCTACTCGTTTTTAGACATTATTTTAGGGGTTTCTTTTTCGTTTTTTGTGATTCATTTTCTTTTTTTTACTGTTATAGTATTGTGGGATGTCTTGGCACTTGACCAAATCAATAGCATCCTTGTCTGGTGCGAACAGGTGAACCTGTTGAAGCGCCTCTGCTGGAGGTGAAAAGAAGTTTGAGTTAAGTTCGGTTGAAATTCCGCATGACAGGTTTTTTAAAATGCGGGTAAACATAGCAGCAGCAACAATGCCTTCATACTGTCTGAAACTATTCAGACAGGCTAAACTAACCACATACTCTTTAAAAAAAGGCATGGAATATGCTCAGAACAGATGGTTCTGCTTTGCACCCACATCCTCCCATATTGTGTTCAAATCTTATGTAGATTACATTATTAATTTAGAAGAAATTAAGTTTTAAGCAAGAGGTCCCCGATGCACAATGGCAGCAAAACATTCCTCATCCTGCAAGCCCAAGCCCTACTCTTCACAAACTATTGACACTGAATTTGGAACATGCATGTGTCAGTTCAGCAACCTATTCAGTTATGTGGGTGCCAGTCACAATCCATGAAGCATGTTTTTTTTTTCTCTCAACACTGGATGTGTGTCAGTTCTGTAGAATAATGGGAATTTAAGAGCTGTGATAGACTGCAACCAATTAGAGAGTGTGTGTAGAACCCGCAAAGGGACAGCCGAGTGCAACCCACTGTATAATTCTACATGAAAGTAGCGGGGTGGGGGCAGCCTTGTCATGTGTAACTCTCCTGCGGGCCACGTCGTTTGGCGCGAACATCCCTGTGATCATGAGACAAGAATGTAAATGCAGATTACATTAGCGAGATTTGCTCAGTGATTTGGATTGACGGCCGTAGTGCTCTGCAGTGTGCTTCTGGATGCATGTGATAAACAGATGTACGTCTTCCCACCAACTGATATGTTTTCTCTCTGTGTTTTGTAGGCACAGCTTTAATGAAGAAGCAGACCTGCTAACATTCTTGCAGAAGGGACCCTCTTCAACAAGTATGGGGTCACCATGGAAACCATTTCTCCTCCTGTCTGTCATCAGTGGCCTTTCAGGTAAGACATTTAAAAAAGGCAGTGTGCAGAGATAATAGTAGGAGATAGATGCACAGAATAATCATCGAAAGCACTGATATTCTAAGAAATGATACGGTATGTATGTGTAATGACATAGCAGCTGTAAATGAGACACAGCAGGGACAATGGTCATGTATGGATGTGAGAGACGACACTTTTCACACCTGAAGTGATGAATTTTGCATGGAAATGTGAGACAGAATTAAAATGACACGGTTCATTCAGGATTCCCACTTTGTTTGGTTAGTGAGTCTCAGATAATTGACAGGATTTTTCATACCTGTTCAGTATTCATCCATGGTGGCTGTAAATAGCAGTAATGTATTGACTATCAGCCCGAGATGCAGCCACATTACCACAGTACTTTTCTTGTTCTAATTGCATGACATATTTTGAATCGCACAGGAGATTTTCCAGCTAAATATTACTTAATAAATACTTCCTAATTAAAAAGGAGAAAACAAACCTCGATTCAGTAGACAAGGAAGCTTGTTCAAAATAACTTTAAAAAGTATATTTTCAGCTTTTTGACTTTATCCACACTTGAACGTGACATTGCCCTGCTCCCTCCTCTGAGCTGAGTTTTTCTGATATCATATCTCTGCTCGTGTGATTTGCAGTGAGTGCACAATTTTAAGTCCAGATCAAGTCTCTCCCTTGGTCTGTCTGGAGCATGTGTTTGACTAATGGACTCTGCCCTTTTAATGGTTCTTTCAACCCACCAGAGGAGGGTTTGTGCACTCCGTGGATTCTGTCTGAGCTTCATTTATAAGAGTCAAACAAACAGCGCTGACCTCACTCGTCTGCTTGTTAAACCATACTATTAAAAGAAAACAACTATTTCTTAACTTTTGAGCTTAACTCTCTAGAGACATTAGACTCTGAAAAAAATTGTTAAAATCTTTAAAAGAGAAAGTCTTGATCTTTCTTTTTAAGTTAAGCGTAATGCTTCAGATATGCAAACTTCGGGTTATGCATTACAACCCTGGAAGGAAATAGCAACATATACTGTCACCTCTCATTGTGGTCGATTTTTTTTTTCTAGCTGTGGAGAAAATTTTTGTACTGAGGAAAATATGGTGAGAAACCTACAAACACCAGAAGAAACAGTTTATATTAAAAGGAAGAAGTAAATCCCTCTTTTTAATTACCTTTCTATTACTACCTCTGTAATAAATTTATCTTGCTTGCTTGGTAACCCTATTTTATCACTGCTGCTTTTTTAGCCAGTGTTATGTTTTCCATGTTTGCCAAGATTAGGTTTTGCATGTTGTATATTCTGTAATCTGTCAAATATGCAAGAAGGAGCTGATCTGCTGTGTGAGAAAAGTCCTCTAAGTGGACAATAAATAAAAAATAAGTGTCTGTATTGTCACAGTTGTACATGTGTTTATCCTCAAGGGATGATCATGGCCTTGTATAGGTACTGTTGTTCACAAAATTACTCACATAGGCAATACTGTCCATTGTGTATATGTGTATTTAACTTTTAATTGTGATCCATGTGGTGTTTTACATTAATCGCAGTGCAAGTAGGTGTTTTTATTCCTATATTTGAGTGTTTCTTCTTTTATCATCTTATATGTTCATTGTATGTCTTTATCGTAAAGCACTTTGTTTGTAACTTTGATTTTGAAAGTGTGTGTGCCTGCTTTATCACGTATATGCGTGCATGTGTGTGTGGGGGGGCTAAGGCAAGGAGCAGATCTGTTGACCACAACTTGTTACGTTAAGCTTTGCCAACAAGTGTATGTCTGTCCAAAACAAAGATGGACAAACCTCAACCCCAAACCTCTGAAATTCAGGCCAAATAATCCGTTTTTATTTAAAAGAGCACCCAACCTGAGTCTGGCGACGGTGGCTACTGGTGCCAGAAGCTCTGCCTCTGATGGCAGTGAAGGTAGCCCTGGCCAGAACACAAGCAGCTTTCCTGCTGATAACATTACAGCTGCACCCTCCGACAAGCACAGCAGGACACAATGTGACGCAGCTGTCAGAGAGGAAATACTCCTCCTGGCACTATAAGACCAATACTAGTAAGGTGAGATGCAGACATAAATAAAAATGCAAGTTTATTTCAACTCTGTGCAGTGTTGTAGCACTCAGATCCCGCTGGTCAAATGTAATAATGACTGAAAATCTTCATTACCACTTGCCAATTGGCATAAACAGAGAGAAAAAAAAAGCTGACGGGAAAAAGCACCATTGTTGGCAGCAACCCTCCTACTCACACACACACCCGCCCACATACACACACACTCACACACTCGTGGAAAAATAGAAACGAGCTGCAGCACAGAGAGGCAGACATCGGTCAAAGACGAGCAAATAGTCACGAAGAGCAGTCTCACAAAACTGGAAATGGGCAGGATTTCTAAAGCTGGATAAACAGCAGCTGCGGCAAGATATGCAGACAACCTGTGCAGATAAAGATGGCAAAATTACCTTTTACACCTTTTGAAAAAAAAATGGTAATCTCACTATCCCACCAAGTGTACTCAATGTCAAAAACACAACAGCCTTTTTCTGCCATTTGAAAAGGTTACCATCCCACGAGTAAACAGAAAGCCACAGTCTGGGCTCCCAAACTGCCACCTACTACTAGCATTAGTAGGAAAGCTCACTAGCAAGCCTCTTGTGATAATGGTAGTTTAAACCCCAGCAGGAGACAGGCGTGTGCTTTTATTTGCAAAATACTTCTAGGGTTGTTGTCGACTAATCATATGCATTTTAAAAGGGGGGAGGGAGGAGGGTTTCCTCCATGGGGATTTCATAAAAGTAATTTGTGAGATGTGTGGGAGTGTGTGAGATAAATGGTAAAGATCACTACTTTTTTTTTTTTTTAATCTGTGTAACAGTTTGTAATCAAAGTTTGTTTTTCATTGGAAGTTGTGAACTTCCCAAAAACTTTACAGTGCAATATTAGGAACTTTTCAGTCACAATAAAACCTTCAGAAACAATGTCAAGACAAGATACTGCCAAGCAATACTAAATCTGGCCATATACACAAAAAGCCTGGGGAAGGATTTAACGATACCTTCGCCAGCAGTGGACATTCTGAGAAAACAAACAAACTTAGATAACTAAATGAATTGCTTTATCGACCCTGCTAACACTGTAGCACTCCTTCTCCTTCTTGTTTTTGCTCTTCAGCAGTGGCACATGTTGTTTAAGCCACTTCAACTTGCAATATGCATCAGGCTATGTCAACGCTCAACATTACATTAATACCTGTTAAGCAGCTCTGCTTCAAAGTTGCGACAGAGGACAAGTCTAAATGTTGGATATATGAGTAAATTGCAGTACTGACCATTCAACCTGTGCAGTTCTTTTATGTGTGCCGTTTTTGATTTTAAAAAGATAAGTGTTTACATAACATCATGTTCAATCCAAGTCAGTCAGGTTAATGAATGACTCTGTCAGACATTAAAAATAAACTACTGAAAGGCTTTCATACCCACACAAGCACTTAAGGAACCTCTCTTTTTAGAGATGTTTAAAGGCACTTCAACCTCTCAACATTACATTAGAAAAGAAAACAACTGCGGGAAAAGTTGAGGGTTTTCTGTTTGTCAAGACTTAAACTAGTTTATCAACTTTATAAACAGGGACTTAGTGGCTTGTGCAGTTAATTTGTTTCGGTTGAGCCAATTCTGTCCATTGATTTTTGATTTCAGGATTTGGTTACTTGGTGCCTTGGGTGCATATAGTTGACAGAATTTGCTCTGCTTGCTCATTATAGGAGTCTCAGCCCACTGCTGCTACATTGCCTTCTGTTGTCTTATTGCTTGCTAAAATAATTGCCTCTCAGAAAAAAAATGGCTAGACTCTTTCTTAAAGGCCTTTTAAGGTTTTACTTCAGGATTGATAGTCCATCTTCACATTCTGTCCCCATGTGGAGAGAAGTATATGACCATGGGTGCTTTTCATTATGCTAGCGCGACTTCCCTCACGCTCTTCCTCACAATCTGAGGTCCTCCCAGTGAGGGTGTAAGAGAGAGATGCGAGGAAGAGGACGCGAGGGCAGAGGAGCCGAAGCTGCCAAATGAGAAATCCTTCGTTCCATAGTGTCAGTCTAAAGCGACAGCAGTTACTTATGACATGCTGCACAGCTTTATCGCCTGTCAAATCAAACTGACACTCATAAAGGTGCGGCATTTAGATGTCACGCCACTTGATAAAAGACTTCTGTGTATGATACAGCTGTGTTTTCTCGCTGCAAGTTCCTTCCAGAGGCCTCCTTGCTTCAATTTCCTTTACGTGCATTTAGGTTTTTTTGGAAGATACGCCATAATGACAGATGGGGAGCGATATCCAGGTCATAGAAGGAGAAATTACTTGAGGAAGCATAAGCAAAATTTATAGAAAAGCAAAATTCACTTTTAGATTTAATGGAACATAATAAACTAAGATATTTCAATTTAATCTTACTATTCAAGTGGTATCTCTGTATTTCTCTGTATTTACATAACCACATACAAAGAATAGCAGTATTTCCTAGACATACTGTATTATCTTATTTTCTCCATTTATGCAGTTCTGGTTTGCATTTCTTCCTCATTAATGTCACATGTTTTTATTGAATGACAGTGTCAGGCGATGTAACACAATGTCGACAAATGAAATTTAATGGACATAGCATAACAATCCTGAAAAGAAGATACACCCTATTCATCAGTATTGTCCTCAGGCCTGTGATGACAGGTCTTTACTTCTGTTTACTCTCTTTCTTCTTGCCTTGGGGAGACATTTTCTGATCCTTGTATGTTTATTTCCGAAGCTTTTATCGGATCTCCCGGACTTCCTGTCTTCATCCATCTGCGCATTAACGGCTGAGCATCGCCTTATCATGAACTGATAACAAATAAGTCAAATCAGTGTTAGTGCATTTCGTCTGCAGTGCTGATAACAACGTGGCATTGCTTTTTACACCAAAAAATGTTTACATATTACAGTTGTCACAGCTGACAACTCTAATGTCGAATGTTAAATATGTGTATTCTGTTTTACAGGAGAGCTGTTCATTTTACCCAGCAATTACTCACTAATGTCGGAGCAACTAGTAGTTTTCCACTTTAGTCAGAGCAGCGCTGAGAACTAAGTATGCTTTTAGCACTCACGACTATCAGAAGTGTGTCACATTTTAGTTAGAGTGGCGGTTTGGTTTTCAGTATTACCAGCAGCAGGAGCCCTGAGCAGCACATCCCAAGGGGTGTGATGCTGTCTTTGCCTATTATAATACTTTTGACCTGATGGTTTTGTGTAATGGATTATTGACCTACTGTTCTCTGTGAATATTCTGAAAATGGTCACTTTGAAGACAGTAGCTCCACTGTTCTGTTTTATTTTCCTCTGTACCTGTCTCCACCATCCAGTCCTTTCATGCCATAGATATTGAAATCACACAGAAGCGGAGAGGGCAGCACAATTAGATTTCTCTCATGTTTGAAAGTGGGTTGGGCAGGCATGATGTCTGGGGCCATTTTTTTCTTCACTCCCTTGCAGTCTGCCGCTGATTGAAAGACCATGTTGCTTGGAGTGTTAAGTGTGGAATGGTAATTCAGCTGTTCCTCGGCTAACTCCGAGGTATCTCGGTATTAAAAGTGGGTTGCAGGGAATATAGATGTGTAGTGCTGTATAAGTGATGCATGAAGTCATTTTCAACAAGGGCAAAGGAGTCACACACCAGAAATATGGTTGGGTATGTGGAAACGAATGAGTATTTGCATGCACTACGCACAGGTGAATATGTTGCTGTGGAAAGTGAAAAAATAAAGCCATAAAGGGTTAACTGCATTTCGTCATGTCCCAACCTCCTGCTAACCCAAATGACATTGTCCATGCTTGCAATAAGCAGTAGTCAAAATCATACATTAACTTTGTGCGTTTAAACTGTGATGAAAACTAGAAATGTGCAAACTATTTTTGGTTCCACCATCAGGGACTGATGGACTTCCTCCAACTGGCAGCAGAGCCTTAGTTGTCATAGCCTCTCTTATACTCACAACTTGAGCCAAGGAAATAAAATGTTTAAAAAAGACGAAGAACAAGAAGAAAAAAAGTCATTGTTGATTTTCTGTGAGCATGAGAAGTTGGGCACAACAATCAAGTCTTGGCAGTCAAGCTGCTTTTGTGTGTACAGTGATCAACACTCTAATCAGTACCAGGGGATTTTAGATTTCAGAGCACACAGATACATACAATGCGCCTGTGTTTGTACCATGTGCCACATAGCCTGAAGCCAGTCAGACTTTCTTGCAGTTTGTTTGATATTTCAGATGCAGAAAACATATATAACCTCTGATTTTGTGTCATTTTAAACTAGGATCATGCCGTAGCTCAAAATGACTTTAAGCAGAAAAAAAAACCAATAATAAATGGCAGTAAAAACAGAGCATACTGGATAATGACTCCCACACTTCCCATTAGGAGGCATGACACATTAATACCATACACCACACAACAGCACTGCGGCTTCCTCATCACGCTGGCAAGGTTGAAGCAACTCATACAATCCCCACAGTATGCCGAGGATCAGAAAAAAAAGTCTAGGTTTTAGTAAGTAGTCCGCTGTGATAGAAGGTGAGGTGAGGTTGCATATGATGTATGGATTGTTCTATCTGTAATGATATTCCACTGAATAAATGGTCTCGAGCATAATCAGCTTCAGTCAATATAATCTCACTGTGAAGGTCTTCATTAATCTTACTGGCTATGGCTAATCATGTCCGTCTACTTGAGCCCCCATGAGCGTCTCACCTACTTAGTGTATGTTATTCTAATTAATTTTTCACACCACAGTCCAGAGGCTGCAGACGGAGCCGCACAAGAATCGCACATTGTCTCCTGTACAGCGCAAACCCGGTGACCTAATCTAAGTAGATGAGTTTTTTTCAGCGTTTCCCCAGGCTTTGTTTCCCCAGGTCTCACCTCTGTTAACTCGAGACATGTCATCCTCCTTTAGCTTCACCTTCACCTCTGTTGTTGGTCTGTTTGCATGTTAAGTCCTTTGTCTCAAAGCCATGTAAATGTCCTCATTTTGGTTACACTGTATAACAGCATAGAGAAACTGATAATGTAGAATCTCCATTAAAGTTATCCCACAGTCTAATAGTCTGACATATGTATGATAATAAGGACAAGGTAGTAGCTCCGTTTGGCTTTTTGTTCTTTGTTCAAGTATAAAATGGCTGTTGCGTCCTTTGTTGATGTTATCATGAAGGTGGTGTTAAGACCTGAAACGATCACCGATGGCATTGCTCTGGAGCTCCCTGACATACAGCAGGTGCAGCCCTTTCAACAACAATGAGTGTTTCTGATTTTGCACCCTCTGAAAGATAGGGATCAGTGGGATCTGCAAGGGTCATTGCTTTTATCAGATGAAGGTGACAGCTGACAAGAGCAAGTGCCTGTCGGCTTCAGTAGTCAAACAAACAAAAGAGACTTTTTTTAGTATGCTGTATTTGTCAGGATTTAGCCCCAGTCAGGAATGGTGTTTTTCTGGCAAAGGGGAGTGAGGCCTTTTATGACTTTCACTTGATAAAACAGTATAGAAAATGTATAGACTCCCACTGACAAAATGCCCCTGTAACCTTGTTATGTTTTATGACAGAAATGAGGATAAATGTGTAAGCAAACACTCACAAATATGAGATCCAAAGCTTGTCGTTCTATAATTTATTACATTTTATGTTACACAGATTGGATTAATAGGCTGTTGCTACTTAAAATTCGAAATGAATTATTCGAAAATTAAAATGCAACATATTCATACAATTTATATAGTAGGTATGAGTAAACAGCTGAATGAGAAATGTCAGAAAATCTATCTTAATGTCCCCCATGACCTGGTGCTTAAGTTCTTCAGAGTCAACCTGGCTGTCAGGAACTGTTACTGGTTTGCCAGTTTATTACTGTAGGGACATCCAGCTACATCAAGTATAATCCGATACAACAACCCTCAACCATCTCCAATGACATTAATAGTAATAAACTATGGCATCATATCTGAGTATGTCAGGTTTGTGACAACATAACCGCTGAGCCATGTTATATTAAAAAATGTAGTGTTCCTTGAGCACTCTGACTACTCTCTAGCACTAAGTCCTGTGCTCTCTGCAACTGAGTATGTTGCATTTTCTCTGTAATATACACACCTGTGGTTTTATTTATGGCTTTGGCCCAGTCTGAATCAGCAGCAAAAGGTTGTTGTAACACTGTAGGGAGAAGGGCTTACATCCACTGTTTTATTACAAGTTTTTGTTTGAGCCACTTCTCCTTTGTCCTAATTACTTCCCCCTGCCCTGTTTCTCAGAACTGAGAATCTCAGACTCTCCTAATGATCTGATTTTGATTCTTGCTGCTGTGATTCAGTTACAGAATGATACATACTGTATTATCCCATTTGCAATTACATAGTCATTATTATTAAGCACAAATTAAGTCTGATTAATGTATTTACATTATCATTTATTACTACAGCAGCAGTGTGCCAGCTGGCTTTGACATGAAATGGCAAGTTTGCATGTAGATCTCGTGTTGAGTGAGAGAAATGAGCCATTTGTCCTGACAGTATTTTGAACCTTGACTAAATGAAGTCAGTGCAGCTGTCATCTTTTAACAGGATCAACCTATTTTATAACAAGCTGTTTCCTTGTCATCACTCTCAGCTTTTCTCAACCACACTGCAACTGTCAGAGCACAGCTGTCAGTCAGAGACCGCATGTTGCATACATACATACTAGGGCTGAACAGTTTGGGGAAAATATCTAATTGTGATTTTTCTGACAGATACTGGGGTTTAATTTGCGGTATAATTTTTTAAAGTCAAGCTTCAGTTCAATATTCACCGTGTAGCAGATTTAAAATGTGTGATGGAGCATTACCGCACGAGATGCTATCACACAAGGGAGAATGTGCATAAATTTGTAAAGCTATTGACCCAACAGTCAGACGAACTGTGTAATGTACAAGTGTATCCTAAGCTGCAGCCTTTGCGTTTTGCTAATTGCATTGCTTCACATTGCCATTTTGATTCAGAATCAATCGTTCAGCCTTTATACATACATGAATGGGCTAAAGTCCTGTCTAGCTATCAGATGGTCACAGTCAGATAAAAAGCTAGAGATTATGTTGTAAGGTCTGCGTGAACTGAATTTGTTTCTCCCTGTGTGACAAACAGGATGATAAGCAGAACTTTGTGAAACCCACATTGTGTGAATCAAAATGTGCACAGCAGCCCAGGAAAGTATTTTTTGTGTGTGTGTGTGGGGTTTTTTTTTGCAAGTTTTCTTTGCCCCAAGTCTGGTTTACAGGCTTGCGTTGTCAAACCGGTCAGTTCGCACCTCAGACAACTCATACCACAAGACTAGTTAGATGTTACGATACCAATTATCAGGAAACACCATTGTCTAAAGTGAGATGTAAATAGTATTCCATGTTAAGTGTCTGTTAAACACCACAAATTCTAATAATATAGCTTTATTTTAACATGTTGGTGGCATTCTGTTGGCGGTACAAAGAGTATGTTAGGTTAAGAGACTGTTACATTTTGTCTTACTAAATGAAGTTAATGTGGTTATAAAAATGTTCCACCTGTCAGAGGTAACTTTTTATCGTCAGCAAACGGCTCAGCACAGATGTGGGCATGAGCAGCTGGAATGAGGTTGAATTGAGATGATTCTTGGCAGGATAAATGATTTAACCGACTACCAACCAACCAACTAATTGCTTTGCTTTTCAATTTTCAAACTTACAATAGTTTTAATTTCAAATGGAGTTCCATATCCTTCTTCTTCCCAGAATATGTAACACAGTAATTGCCTGCTCTCCATTTGTAGATAGCAGTATTTTTGCAGCTGACAAGTCCCCAAGGACACATAATTATTTCTCAATTTTGTTCAGTTCTTTCATAGCACATATCATGTAGTGCAAAACACTCCCACCCCCTTTGCAGAGCTCTGATTAGACTCTACTGTGCTTGAAGCTTCCAGTCTTTTGCATTTTAGTTTTAAGCATTGTATCAGCACAGAAACGATGCCGTATCATCAGTAATTTCAGCTGTTTCTTTTAGCCGCGTTGTACAATTGCTTTCGAAATTATGTATTGATGATCGGCAGCAACGGAGAGAAGAATTGTTTGAGTAATCTCGAGTTGTTACATTTACAGTATCATAAAAGTATGACGCATTGGCACATAGCCAAACATAAAGTGGATTTATTTCCTCAAAAGTGAGTAGTAGAAGAATAAGGTGACAGCGATGACTAGTGACAGCCACGACTGCAGTTTACTTCTTCAGAGTAGATATTATTCTGAACCTCCATGGACTCTTTTACTTAAAAGGAAGCTGTTCCTCCCCTGTTCTGTTACACTTACATTTTTACTCAATTTGAGACTTTGATGACAATGATCTCCAGAATATGCAGTGTATCTTTGTTTCCTTTTAAGAACTGCATGTTTCCACCTAAGGCATTATAAGTGCCTTTTTAGACAGCACATCAAATGGCTTCTACGCAGCAGATGCTCCAGTAGGAGACAGACTGCATGAGGGCCAAATGGGAAAGACTCCCAGCATTGTTCTTGAAATAGAGAACAAAAATTTCACTCCTCTTTAACACACGTCATGGTGGTGATTTGGAAAATGATTGCAATATTAACCTCTTCCCCTTGGAGGACCATGTACCAAACCATATCTGTTGTAGAACGTAACCGGTGCAATTTTTCCAAGGTCACCGAACGTGGCACGTCCACGTTCGCCTGCTACTCCTGTGACTAAAATTGATGTGGTGTTTGTTGTGCTTCATTTCTGATGCATCAAATTTGGTAGGGCTGCAGCTGAAAATTTCAAGAGCAGGTTTAGAAACATCAGTGTCACCGACTGGTTGTTACAAGGTTGTTATTTACTCCAATTTTAGTTTTGATTAGGTAGATGGGGAAAAAAATAACTTTTTTCAGATCTCACTCTGTCCTGGTGACAGGAATAAGGAGACTCACTGTTTTCTTAAGTGTCTCTCATCCATAGAGCCTGATGTTGGGGTTTTTTTGGCCTTAGGTGTTACCAACTGAGAATAAGGATGCTTTCTCAAAACATAACCTAGAGTTTGAAGGTTATGTGGATATTAGCACATAAAAAGTAATATATTTAGGCTCCAAGTTCAGATATTGTTTTCACCAGATGACTTGAATAACTATTTGGGAAGAACTGATCATTTTAGACTGATCAGGCTGATATTATAGGGGAGTTCTCTGTCACATACGTATTGCTATTGCCTGTAGGATGCTTTTCCACCTACTTCACTGAGAGCTGTTTCTGAACTGTGACACCTCCTTATTCTACTGTCTCTACTTTTTATGTATTTGCTTCTTGTTCCTGCCTTGTAAACACGAGGTTGTTGCAAATGATTCAGTTTCTCACAGAATTCAGTTTAATAGAGAGCTGGATGAGACACAGAACAGTAAAATAGTGCTATTCTTTTTAAGTACATTTGGATTCCATTTTACTTAAAATCCTAACTGTGTTTCATCTCTTTTTTCCCCCAGACTTTGCAAGAGCTGTTGCAGCAAGGCCTATATCATATGCAGCAGTATTACGAATGAAACCAGACAGGTCTTCGTCAGCGCTCAGCCCTCGCAGCATACCTCGACAACACGGCAGTGGTGGGCTGGTGACTCCTGACTGGCCTGCTTTCTCCAGTCACCCCCTGTCAGCCCTGAGTCTGCTCAGCTCTCAGGAGGACTACAGGAGTGAAGGTAAAACTAATGGTGCAGTCAAACCTACAGTTTGTTTGCTCTTGTCTGAACCAAAATGAAAAAGTTTTGCTTTTGGTTTGTCAAAGTTTTACTTTTGCACACACAGAAACAAACTGTACACAAAAGAAAAACTAAATAAAAATAGCTCATTAATGGGACTATTTGAAAACACGTCCTCTTGCACAGATTTCATCCGCAACTTTCGCCAAGGATAATGAAGACTTGTGCACACTTTGACATAATTTACACACTGTGGTGTTCATTAGTTAGGAAAACAGGACGCTGAATATGATTATCGCTAAAGATATGTCAGCATCTGTCAGCATCTGTCTCCTTATGCCTGGAGAACTTTGCTTTTTCGAGTTATTTACTGTTGTTAATCCTGGATGACACTTTCAGTTCTGACCAACTGGCCTGTAGTCACATTATGCAGGACAGAGCTCTGAATTTTTAGGTAGTTTTAGTGCAAATGGGAGGTTCAACATGAGTTTAGATGACAGTGTTCTCACCTGCCGAAATCAACAAGCTAAAAGTGGACACTTCAGAGTTTAGTTGGACTTCTCCAGGCGTGATTGGTGTGAATTCACTGTGCTATCTCAGCACTCTGCCTACAGTCTGCCACCTCTGGTCTCACTTTATCTGTACAGGCTTCCTGTCTGTTTGGATTTGGTCTGAAAATGAATCTTACCTATCCATTATCACTGTGCATGGTCTGCCGTGGCCGGGGTTATGCCCTTTGTGAAATTGAAGTGGGATCATGGCAATATCCAGCTCTCTCTGTGTTCCTGTCAGTATAGAAGCTGTAGATTTAATGGATATCTTTGTCAAAAGGCAAGATTTAATACCACAAACACAGCAAGGAAACACAATGTCATAAATTTATTTGGGTCGCTTGCTGTCCTGATTTGAGGAATGAATAATTCTGGAGAATGTAATGACACATTGGATGCTTTATTATATGATTAATCACATCATGCTTATTGCATCTGGAGTGCTTAATTAATGGAAATCTGAAGTAGTTGCTGAATTGGCAAACAGGATCAGCACACATTGAGACTAATGACATTAGTCACATTAAAGGCAGGCACAAAATAGGAGTAACAATTCCTGCTTTTTTTTTCTTTCTTTTTGCCTTTATTTCTATTTCAGTCTTCTTTGTGCCTTACTGGGCATCTTTCTCGCTTTTCTTTTTTACTTTCTGACAGCATTATCACTATGTAGCCATAAAATGACTTACGTCTCTATAACCAAGGTGAGGGTAATGTCTCTCCATTGTCAGTGGTGACAAGACCATTATACCATTGGACAGGATTGATGTTCAGTGGACGAAATGGATGCCAAAAAGTAATGCACCTTTGTGGGTAAAGGGGTTATTGCTTTTTGGCTCTGTGACTGACAGATGGCCATGGCACTTGAAGTTGACTGATTTAAACAAGTTGTATTCTTGCAAATGTCCTTAAAGGTGGAGTCTCTAAATCTCAAGAAGGATTGTGGATTTTTAGCTTGTAGCATACTCAGATAAAGTTAGCATAAGACCGATTTGCCATCCTTATTTAATTAGTGGAGGTATTTACTAAATTTGACTAAATGTATATTGGATTAGAATCACTGACTAAAACCTCACTTTTCATGCCAACTCATGTGTTTTCAGATAATCACAAAAATGTATGATTTGCTAACACAGCTCCAGTTATAAAGCTTTAATTAAGAACAATATAAATTGCCTCCCATATTGGCTCACATCTGATGATTATGGTAAGATAAAATGTTTGTGCTTTAGTGTCCATTTGTTTAATTCTTTGATGTCAATCATACCTTCAATTAGTTTTACGTGTGAGCTCAAGCGAAACGCCATTTTCTATGGCTGACTGCAGCATAATGTATATGATATACTGATTTAGAACCTGTCCAGGTGTTAAACAGAATTACAGCGCTATCAGGAAGAACAGTGACGCTCCTGTTTTGGCTCTTAGCTCCAGCACACTGAATTTACAATGAAACAATAACTGTGAAGCTAAGTGCCAATTTTCAGCTTTAATTTGAAGGTGTTTGCATCCACATCTATTGAACATTGTGGCAATTGCAGCCTTTTTTTATGCAAAGTACCTCAAGTTTAGGATGTAACAATTAATTGGAGAATTGCACACAACTAGAAGCTATCATATCAAGTCATCACAATTACTGATTTATAATTCTTTGCAGTTACTATGACCCGTAGCAGAAACCGGTTTTCTTTCTTAGTACTCTGTTGGGCCTTGATAGTATCCAACATCACCTCTTTTTTTTTAGCTGAACCTCAACACCAGAAACCTTCCAGTTCTGTTTGAAATAGAAATATTTTTATCATACTTCATGACCCACTCCCCAAGCTAAGCAGGGTAGGCCCAGCATACTGATATTGTTGAGTGTATTTATGGATGGACAGACACAGAGCTGTGTAAAAGAAGATGTAGAAAATGTTGAGACGTGGTTTTCTTTCATTTATTTTTAGCACTAGTAGCGTTACAAGCACTGAGGTGCTTTGCTTTATATGCATAGCAAGGTTTGCAACTTAATATTGATTCATTTTCCCCCAGTGATTAGGATATTACTTCAAAAGCTTTTTATTTCCCCGTAGAACAGTGAATCGCTGACAAAGGGTTGGAGAGATTTTATATACCCTGAGAAAAAAAAGCCACGATTCTCATTTTGTCACTTCATTCCTAAATGGTGACAAGCACTCAAAATGGAATGACTTGCATTGTTGTATTGGTTTTGTAGCAGATCAAATGCAATACAGCTGAATCTAAATGCTCAGTGTAATTCTTTCTGTTTAAATAAACAGCACAGACATGCATGTGTTGTAATAACTTACATACATGCAAACACTAAGAGTAAATGTTTGCTGGGTTTACAGTCTTCATAAGTACATTATCCTCTATGGAACAGTTCTTTTGAAGAACACAGCAGTCTCTCATACAGTCTGACATTCTCAGATGCAATATACCTGGAAAACCTTCCACACTAAGTGTATCGCTTGTGTGTTAACAGAAGGCTGGATCAAAGAGCAGAGTGCTCTGAAGAAAGAGCAGAGAATTACAACAGGGACTGTCAGGCAGAAAACACTAGACCAACAAACACATCGATATGTGGGAGAGTTCAGGTTTTACATGAGAGCGACTTTACATTGACAACAGGAGCTCCTGAGATCAAGAAACAGTGCCGCTTAGGTGTAGTTATACTTGTGCAGATTACGTAGAATTTTGTGAACTTTATATCATATATGCATTTGGAAGTTAAGCTTTCAGTGGAGCACTTTTTTTTTACTTGAATTTAATTAAATTAATGCCTAAAACGCCCTCTGGCTATGTGCTGTCAGTAACTTAATGAATTTATCGTTAGGTTGTAAGGAATTATCCTGCTTTAAATTCATGAATCTATTTTTTAATTTTATTTAATTTTTATTTCTTTAGTTAATGAATCATACCCTGGACTGACTTGCTTCTTTAGATTATATTAGATTCAACTTTATTATCATTGTCAGGTGTCAGATTTCTTTAATCTCTCATCCAATCTGTGACATTCTGGTGTTGTCTTTCTCTTCTGTACTCATGATGGTGTAAAACATCTGCATTTACACCTTATATTGATGTGACAAATTGATTACAATATTATCAGTGATTTCTATCTCATACCATTCATCATTCTGGGTATTTGATATTAAAGCCTGTTTTATGAGGAGGTGAGGCACTGAATTAAATGTGTGGGTAGATCTCCATTCTTCATGGCCATAGTTAATACCAACTCCTGGTAATGTGTCCCTCGTTATTTCCATTTGTGACCCCTTCACGCTGCAACCATCAACACATGGAAAGAGCAAACGTGTGACAGTATTTCCTTTGCACACTACACACACACGTGGATTATGCCTTGTGCCTTAAAATGACAGATCATCAGGGCTCTAAATGTCAGGTTTCTTTACTCTTGGGATATCGTAAGAAGGGAGCAGACTGTGATGTGGCTGAAGCGTGAGTGGTCATTTTCTAGTATGTAGCAGTTGTATGTTTAGGTTTAATGTTTCATTTGAATAGAGGTTGATTAAGAGAACCTAAACCTAGCTGAAATTATTACCTGAAGATAGCTTTTAAGCCTAAATTACACTCACATGTTTGTAGTGTGTAAAGCTATGTTATATTTAGGTTATATATATTCTTCTTGACTATATTTTAATACTAAAACATGTGCAGTATTGAACTGGATATAAAGTGCAGAATGTTGCAGTCAAACATTACATAAAGGATAAGTAGAAAAGAAGATATACATTTGAAATGAGCTCTTGTTGTCACTCAAATGCAATGTTCTGCTCGTTTTATTACATTAATATGTATCCAGCAATTGAGTTATATCATGGTAATGCAAAAAGATAAGAGCTACATACAGTGAATATTTGCTGCCCAGAATTTACCAGCGTCTGAATTCTGTGGTTGACATTTTTACTATAGGCTTTTTTTATTCCTTGTAATTTTGCTTGTAGAGCTTGTTATTTAAAAAAAAAATACAGGCCTGCTGCAGACTATTACAAAGACAGTAAACAATGTTGGAGAACTGACAGGAAAAAAAGATTGTGTTGTAAGATTTCCTCCCATGACGAATAAAAACTTGCCTATTTTCTGTTCAGTGGTGGGGTCATCATATTATTAGACAGAAACAGATCTGTGAGAAGAGATGAAAGATAACAGTGTCTTAGTAATGTTGTAGCTCCTTTAACATGGTTGTTTACCACTGGACAACATTGTTTGAATGTATTTGCTTTAATATGAAATAGGTCAAAGTTGGAAGCAAGGTACAGAGATAGCAGATGTACACTACCTGCAGTTCACTCCCAAACCTGCCAATCAAGCAGTTTTCTTACCATATGAATCATGTCTAACAGGATTAACTGTATGATTACAACAGATCATTTCTAGCTTCAGAAATCATCTCCTTTAGAAGAAAAACAGCTTTCAGGGTTTCTAATTGACCCACTAACATGGCTTTCCTAGTGTCGAGCAACCAGATCAGTTGCACCATATCATGTATCACCTTTCACAAAATATACTGTCTGCAGCAGAGTGCTGCTCTAGTTATTGTTACCGTCTATTTTGCTGTTTATAATTGCATCACTTTATGGAGCTGTACATCTTCCTTTTCTATGGTTCCACCACTCACCAAGCTGGGGAATAATAGGGAAGGTAATTGGATAGTAAAACTGAGTGGTGCGCCTGTTGTGATAATTGCAATCATCCTTGCCTTTATCTCTTTGTGTGTTTTTTTTTCCTCCTTCATAGAAAGTGAAGAGTTTGGACCTGTTTTTATCCAGGAGCCAGATGATGCTATTTTTCCTTTGGATTCTGATGAAAAGAAAGTGGTGATGCACTGCGAGGCACGAGGGAATCCACCACCCACATACAGGTGCGACATATATTTGTCTGTCTCCTAATTGCAGTTCAGCTTTCACAGCTCATTAGTTTGTCATTCATCACAAATATATTAAAATGTGCTCTTCTTTTTGTGTGTTTTTCAGTTGGTACATCAATGGGACAGAAGTGGATTCAGAGGCAGATTACCGCTACAGCTTTATTGATGGAAACTTCATTATTACGAATGCAAGTGAAATCACTGACTTTGGGAAGTACCAGTGTAAAGCAGTAAACAGCTTTGGGACTGTCCTAAGTCGAGATGCTCTATTACAGTTTGCATGTAAGTAAAACATTTTTGATTCAACCAATATAGTAATGTAATAATAATCTGAAATAACAAAGATCTGTGTTGACAAAAACTAAATGTACATTAGTTATTAGTCAGACTGAGGGTGTGAGGGATTTGCCTCTCATATGAAGCAAGTAATTAGCTTCAAGCTCTTTGTCTCTCTGAGTCAAAATAAACCTGTTTGGTTCCAGGGGTAAATAAACACTGTCTACAGTTAGGTTTTGTTGCTGAATGCAGCTCCCACCGGCTCCGTCTGATACTGTTTAGTTGCACTGCTAACAGGGTATGTGCCCTCAAATGCTTTGTCTCAGTGGTAAATGAGAGCAAAAAAGCACATTTCTTCCCTCAGTAATCCCCTGGCCTACCTCCAAAACATCATCACAGGCTAACGCAGCTCACATTGAAAGACCAGGGGCAGTATGCTCAGAGGAAAATGCATTGTACTCTGCAGTTTCCTCAGGAGCAATGACCATAATAGCCTTATTGGCATGTCTACAGGGAACTTCGCGTTCTCAGTCACTGAGCTTTTGCTAGAAATAAACGTACACGGTCTCATGTGCAGTTATGAGGACTTACACTTGTTACAGAACTACTTAGGAAACAAATGGCAAATTAGACTAAAACTGTGAAGACAGGGAAAAGAGATGGATTCATCTTCTATGAAAGCACCATTTTCTTAAGGCCAACTAAACTAAAGGGTTTCTTCACTTTAGTTTGTTCTTCCTCACAAAGTTTCGTATGTATAAATGTGATCAAAAAAGTGAACGAAAATCAAAGGAAGACCAGTCCCAATTTAAATACGAGCCAGACTGCACTGGCAGGCTGAAATGGCCAGATGGTAAAGCACAGACACGGGCTTCAAAAAAAGTGCTGCTAGTTTGTGAGGAACACAAGCTGCACTTCAACATGTACCCTCATCTGTCCTCTCAACTGTCCAGATCCTCGCCTCTTCCTCTCTACACTTAAGGGTCACATGCGTATTTAAAATAAATGAGCCTGAGCCCTTTTTTGAAAGTGAGCAAAATAACATTTGGACACTCATTTAGTAGTCTAAGTCTCCTGTTGGGACACGGGAAGCTATTTATAGTTTTGCATAAACACTATGCACTGGCTGGTCATTATTACCCATCCAATTCATCATAGTGACATGGAAAATATTTTTTTATGATATTTTGCCAGCATTGTGTTCTAAAGAATTAGTAGTTGGTAGTTTTTCCATTTTAATGATAGAGGAGAGACAGGGTGAAGGGGGGTAGAGAGAGGAGAGAGACATGCAGCAAAGGGTCGTGAGCCGGACTCGAACTCACGACAACTGCTGGCGACCTGCGCCTACATGGCAACGCCCTAAGTCAGCGAGCTATCCTGGCGGCCAGAAATTGTGAATTTCAGTGTCAGCTTCTGTGCGTAACTTTTATTTCTGTTGGATCCAAGACTAATGACTAAAGTTGCACAGAGTTAGCTTTTTTTTTTTTAAAAAAACTATTGTACTCTGTTTATGTTCAGGACTAAGTCCCCTAAAAATTGTATAGCACTGAAAAGTTTTGCCATCTTTTTCAAAAAACTGCCTGCTTAGCAGCAACCAATATGAGCACCCGAGTATCACACTGTGCTGGTACCTGCTAGAAATTGGCTCCAAACATTGTTTCCAAACCCCCGGCTCTATACTTCCACTCCACTATATTTCAGAGGGAGATACTACACTTTCTACTTCACTACATTTATTTGACACTTTTAGTGTGAGCATTGCACACAGATAATATAATAATATTTGAAGATACAACACACTGCTAAAGATTAAACCAGTTTTTCCCCAATCTTCCTGGCTTCTGACTTCTTACAAAAACAAAAAAAACATTTTGAACAGCTCCAACAAGCGATTTTTCCCTCTAAGCTTCTTGTAGGGTTTTATTTCTAGAAATGTTCCAATGGTTCAGTGTCTCACCAGAAAGATCAGAGAAATAGGCTAAAAACTGAAAAACTGATCTTTGTATTAGAACTTTGTATTTCTTCTTAATTATCAGACACCCGCTCAGATTTATCTCTGTATAAAACTGCACATAAAGTAGTTTAACTGCTGCAACATGCTGCTCCTACACTGATGTTTCAGAATTCACCATCTAATGGTGTCATATATAACTTCAGTCAGGGGGACCAAGCCAGTACTTTTGCTTTAGTACGGTTACTTTACGTTTTGCTGCTGGTACTTATGTAATTTTACTTAAGGAGGCTAAGTAGATTTTTAAAGCAGGAGGGCTGTGTGACAGTCGTGACTGGAGGAAAAGAGGGATTCCTTCATTACTGTAGCTCACCGGAGGAGTGATACTGGCATGTTAGAGAAGCTTGGTGGTGAAATATTGAAATATGCAGTTTATTTAGCATCTTTTTAGCCATTTTTTTAGCGAGACCACATGTTGTGTTTGTATAAACAGCATGTGTGTAAATATAAGTTGAGTAACAGCTTTGGTAATGTACTGATATGCTAATAATCCATGTGCTCAGTGTAAATCAGCCATGTGGAGCTATTGTTATGCTTGCTACTCAGGTGAAAGCTGACTAGGCAAAGAGTGAACTGGAAAGTCATCAGGAGAATTGACTTAATTTTTTTGTCAACTGAAAATAAAGAAAGGTTTTAATAGCAATAATGCATTGTATATTATATGCTTATTTCTCTTTTCTGTAAGACTATCAACCTGCTATGTACAGCTTTGCTGAAGAAATCAGTGATCAACAAAGTATTCAGTAGAAATTGTCAATTCCAGTTGGTTGTTTGGGGTCATGTTTGGTTGACTGACACTTGTGGCAGCAGAGATTGTGGCCACTTGTCACATATAAGCTTCACCCGAGCAACCGTTGCACAAAATTGGATTTTCTAGTTTTAATAAAAGACAGGTCAGTCACTGTCCTGTTGTTGGAGGCGTGACAGGGAATAATGTGGGAGGATGCAGCACCGGACAGACTTCGCCAAGTTCAAGGTGTTGTAGAAACTGCCTATAAAGTCCTATCCTTATTATTCAACTCTTTTCCCCAGAATCACATCATTTCCTAGCAGTGCAGTACATTAGCAAAGGCTCTGTGGCCCCAAGGTTTGGAGCCACAGCTCTAAAATATCACTTACTGAATAAATGTCTGGCTTTCTCAGTTGTACCAGAGTACTTGAGTCAGCAACAAATCCCACATCTCACCTGTCACCAATGTTGTGTAGTGCCATCTGAAAAAAAAGAGAAACGGTCAGAAATGCCCAATGTGGGGAATTCCTGATACTTGGTGTTGTGACAGCAAACAGTATTATATATATACAGTTAAATAAACACTGAAACAATGTAGGGCGGGAAACACATAGATAACTGCTAATTATCTGGCAATACGATAAGAACTAACTTCCTCATTGACCAGCCGTTAGAATAACTTAACATAATAATGTCTAATTAATATAATAGTTACCTAAAGGTTTTTTTTTCTACTATTAAACTAATTTTCCTGTTGATTGTATGAAAATTTAAACTTAGACTAAACATGAGAAAACATCCAGAAAATAGTCAAAATTGAGCACAATTTAATCATTAAGGTTAAACATTGTTCGAAAAGAAATATTGCATGCTTTTGAGCCATTTGCAACCAATATTCACATTCCTCAATTAACAAATTTTATTTCAAATGTTACTAAAATGCAAATTTGTTTTTACTGCAGCCCCACCTAGGTACTTTAGTAACAACTTGGTTGCAATAGTTATATGGTGCTGTACACTAATTAAAGAATAATTCTTAATTTGTCGACTGGTATTTCTGAAGTTGACTAGTCAGGGAGCCAATGTTTTTTTTCTTTTTTTTTTAAAGATTTAATTTTGGCCTTTTGTGCCTTTATTAGGTAGGACAGTGGACAGAATCAGAAGCGGGAGAGAGTAGGGAAAGACATGCGGTAAACGCCTGAGGTCGGAGTTGAACCTGGGACAGCCGCTACGCCTCTGCACTTGGGTCACGCGACATAACCATTAGGCTATCAGGGCGCCCGTCAGGGAACCAATGTTTAATTGACTAATTACACTCAAGCCCTAAAGATCTTTGTTTAGAAAGGTGGAGATCTTTTACAATAATCTGGTTAATAGCCCAGTAGCATCATTCATTTTATCTGTCCTCCTTATGCCACTGAGAGACAGACTTCTCCAGCAGAACTGTCACTTAAGAGGCTTCAGTCTTGAAATCTTATGGAATTTGACTAAATTTAAGATGTGCAGCTTTTTGTTACAGCTCAGCCATATAATTGACATTCTATTGTAGCTCATTTGTGTGTCTGTGTAAATTCGACCAAATTAGTTGCCAATGAATTTGAATGTGGATTGGCTGGTGACGTCATCAAGTGTTCTTTTTGTTCTGACTTGCTATTTACGGGGTCAGGCCTATGTTCCCACAACCTAATGGTCCCCCAGCCCTGTGTTCCCACATGTCTCACATTTCTAAGACCCTGTTTTTTTTCACTAAAAATTTTGAAAATTAGGCCCTATATTCCCACATCCATATGTTCCCTCAGCCCTATGTTCCCACATGTCTCACATATCTAAGAGCCCGTTTACACGAAGGGAAGACGCAGATATTTCCACACGGTTTTGCCTCTCATTTACACAAAAACTCTGTTTTTATCTTATGAAAATGATTACTTCTAAAAACTCTGGCCAAAGTGGAAATTTTGGAAAACTCCGGTTTAGTGATTGCATGTACAAAGGGAAAACAGCGTTTTTGCATTGTGACATGTTGGTCTCTCGTTTGAATGGAATTTCTGATTGGCCACCTGTTTGCTCGAAGTGTTTGTGACACCCTCACCCAGATGTTTTTATTATTGGTGTGAATCGAATTATTTTCACAAATGAAGGAGGGGAAATCACCCTTTTTTCAGAACACCCTGCTATGTATAAATGTGGTCTAAGATTTTTTTCAAAATTAGGCCCTATGTTCCCTCAAATTTCTACTGCGGGAACACAGGGTTTCATTTCGAGAAAAATCTTAGAACTGTGGGAACATAGGCACGCTCCCGCTATTTACTGTACTGAAGTGTTTTTGCTAGCTGGAGCATTATGTTGCTGCAAGTTTGTGTGGTTCTTGTTCAACAGATGGTTGATAAATTGCTTGTAATGTCCCAGTTGCTGGTGGATTTGGTTGGACTTATGGATAATAAGCATTGTCAACTTCAGCTCGAGTTCTATACTGTATAATGAGATAAAACCTCAAGCCTGTTGCACTTCTTGTGAAGCTGTGGGCTCTCCCCTCCCAGTGTGTATGGTGAGCTCGACCCTCATAAACAGTCAGAGGCAAGAGAGAAAAATCAACAGTCGGTTGTCAATGACGTCCATTGTACATAACCACTGTCTGCATTATTAGACATAATTATGGATCGAAATTCAATTATTGGAAAAGTAACACTAATTTATTATTCTTGCTAATATGTCAATAATATATAAGTCACTAATATCATGCATTCCTAAAAATATGTATATGAAACATCATTAATTATAGTAAAGCAAATAATCTAAAATCAATAAGTATAGTGGGATATACAGGGACAAAAATGCAAATTCTCTTTTGTAATCATGTCATAAAAAAAATTAACTTCTGAGCATTTAGTTTTAAAAATCATGAACATTAAAGAGAATGCCAATATGAGTTGTTTCGTCAATGAGCTTTACATGAGAAGTCACTTGCTGTTGCTGCATGTTTAGCATTACTAATCTGCAAGCAGAAAGTCTGTCTAGTCATTTCACCCCATGGCCAGATTTATTCTTCCTCTAATTTAATCCATGGCTGTTTACTGCAGAGTGACACATTTGTGTGACCATTTCTTTTGCATTATGCGGTACACATATTCAGCAGCATCACTGTGCAATAGACTACATTCCTTTAAAGTGTGACCCTTCAAAAGACTAGCCACAGAAACAAAGAAAGGTGCCCTGCAGCACACATTTGAATGCAGAGCCTTCGCTCGCTCTTTCAGCATATCAAATGGTGGGTATTTATCACTCAGCGTGAAGCTCAACTTGTTCTTCCCGTTTCATGTTGGCACTGCACATTTCCATGCAATGGTACTGTTGTTGATTGCTTTACCTAGTTCCGATACATATGGGCAATTCTTTCCCTTACAAAATGAATGTTTTAATGAAGTAATCGCATGTTATATTGACCTGAAACAAATTGGTCAACATACTGGACTTATGTAGTTAATATACATTTCGTTATTATATCCAGTCACCATACCTTTTGGAACAGTGTTTTTTAGGATGTAGACATTTTTCTCTGAATTACAGGCTGCAGCTGCTATAATATGAAGCAGAGCAAAACCTAGATCTGCAACCTGGCCCTAATGCAGTTTCTGAATTTCATAAATATACTGCAGGTTCAGGTTTGACTTAAATCGAGGACAGAATGCTGAAGCTTGATAAGCCTAATGTTACACTGCATAAAAATGGAATACATTCAGTCTGCATTGGTGGAGAAGCTCTAGCTCAGGTGACTTTATTATCATAATATGATGCTGGAAGCCCTGAATTTGAGAGTCAACTCACCTGAATGGGTAGATACTGCATGTGGCCCATGAAAACAATGAGTTAGTTGTGATTTATTAAGTAGATCCTGCCTGGTTTGGCTTCAATGTTAAGACTGTGGTACTGTTGTGTTAGTTGAGGTTTCAAGGTTTCTGTCTCTGTGTCTCTAGTCTTATTTCTCACTAAATCTTGGTGGGAACACATATAGTATTAATACAGTGCATATGACAGAATTTTGAGATTTGGTGTTAAACTTTTAGCCTTGTGCCAGTATCTAACAGGGAAAAAAAAGTTGTTACGCCATATGGGCAAAGTTAATTTGGGTTGTGGTTGCCAGAATGGACTTTGTGGGATCAGACAAAGACACTCCACTATACCTTCTAGTCAAGAGGTTCTGTTATGCCAAGCTGGCGTACTGAACACAGCCCTGTTTCATGCAGGAAATCAGGGGAGGGTTAAGAGTTGACCAGCCAGAGTGTATGGGGAAAGGTTCTCTCAAGTCTCTCTATATTCCATCCACTGGTCATGTACTCAGTTCCAAAGATGTTTCAGTAGGATGCTTTTTTTTCTCTTTTTGTTTTGAAATTCTGAGCTGCTGAACTCATACTTGGGCTGCTTTTCAGCCGTGACTTTGAAGGCAGCAGGCAGAAAGGAGGCCTCTGATCTCTCTCCCTAAAGAGTTCTTCTCCCTCTGCAGACGTGAGTCTGGCTGAGGCTCAGGTATCGAGCCGCTCTGAACAGTACAGTAGTAATGACATTAATGGGATGCTTTGACTTGAGCATTGAAAGATCCACACACACGTGTCTCGCTGTGTTGTCCTGCATTATCAGGAGTTAATGCCCATTGATAGAATTCATACTGACCTTGAAATAGCTAATTTACATTGAGAACCTGTTCTGCTGCTTGCTGCAAATTTCATCACTGCATTTCTGGATTTTAAACATTTATACGGACATATGTTGACTTGTAATTTTTGAGGAAACTTTAATGACCATGCTGTCTTTACATTATTAAAAAGTCATTAATATTGATTCGGTTACATAACCGTAGTTTGTGAAGGGAAATGATAGGCTGTTAAAGAGTTTCATTTGAAACTTATTTCCTGATTCCATAACATATGAATGCTGATCTCATTTCTGGACCGAAATACCCACTTGGCTTATATTTTGTTTAATTAATAAACAATTCACATGACAAGCGACAAGCTCATTATGTCTATGTTGCACCTCGCATTTGACAATCAAACAGTGGGATGGGTTTATGTAGGTGTCTCTGATTTCTCTCTAATGACCAATGTTGCTGCAGCCGGGAATGTAAAATGTATAATTTCCCGTGTGCCTGGAGATGTTTCCCAAGAAAGACATCCTCCATTACTGGGTGTTTTCAACAAGTGTAATGAGTCTCTTAAACTGGATATATTGTTCTGTAGGCTGAATTATTATCATGCTGTTGTAGTTTTATGGAGTCGCAAAATAGAAATACATAAAGGAGGAAATCACATATCATTTTATTAAGTTAGGCAGGCTGTCCAAGAGAGACACAATATTTCTTTTTCTATAACATATAGCCTGGCAGGATAATTGAAGAGAAGGCAATATCTACAGAAACACACACTAACATGTGGTTTCTGCAAAGTACAACAGTCATGTTGCAGGTCTGTCATTACTGTTGTTGTACTTGTGTCTTTTGAATGTGTTACTTACTCACTAATTACTCACTCAGTCATTTCATTTCTTGCCCTGTTTACCAGCAGATGAAAAATCTATGTACCCTAACTATTGTCTATCTGCTAATTACATACATTGATTAAAGATAACACATAATTTATGGTTTGATTTTATTAGAAAAACTGGTAGAAGGAAGCTACACTGACCAGAAAAGACAGTTTGGTGACAGCTGCTTGTGAATCAATAGTGAACATAGTGACAATCATTGGCTTTCCATCTCAACTCCTGTGGCACACTGTTAGCACAAATAAATCAACATTAGTCACACGTCACACACAACAAATGGGTCAAGATGATGGAACTGTCTGTAGGATTGCGGTCTAAGGCACTGGTATTGTCACCATATTGGAATTTTGATACCATACTTAAAAAAATATCGGTATTCTATACCATTTTCAACACGGTGGGGAAAGATTGCCAGAAGATAGGGAGGATAAGATTTCAGATATTTATGAAAAGATAAATATTTCAAGGCTAGAACATGATGAGATATATTTTAGTGGTAGTTTGGTGGTGCAGTTGTTCAAATCTGTTCAGCAATGAAGTGCAAGTAAATACAAACAGCACAATTTAATGTATTTTCAAGTGAAAATAAATGTCTTTTTTGAGTATTGTAAGCCCCCAGTAAGAATGAAGGCAGGTAACATCTAAACTGGCGGTTCAGTGTGTGGGAAATCAGTTATAGGTAAAAGGATCAATCAATCTCAATAAATTTTTAAATAACACTGGGCACCAAGAGATGTTATCTATAGTCAGCTACATCTAAGAATTTCTAGTTTTGTGTATTTTTATTCCAAAATAGCTCTGTGTCAGGAGCTGATAAACTTCCTTTTCAGTGCTTGGTCTGGCTTGTTTTAAACACAGAAAATGGTAGAGATGGCAAATTGATTTCTGGTGTGGATTGAATGCTTGCAAATTCAGATTGTATGGCAGTCTGCTGTCCCAGCTGATTCAGCTGAGAAAGTGCAGCATACCACATGAAATATTTACTCCTCTCTGTTATTATTTTATTTATTTATTTTTTTGACATGGTTAGGATACCTCTTCTTAGTGCAGTTTGACGATTTTTTTGAATGCTTCAAATTAACCTTTGGTTCTCTATATTGTTTCTAAACATATTTTAGCTTATTTTTTTCATGGTGAGTCAGTAAGGATCACATTGACTATGACTGCTGGCTGGGCTAAAATGTGAAAAATATAAATGAATCAAAGCTTATGCAACCAGTACACAAATTGAAATGCAACTCAGGGCTTTAATGAGGAGAAAATGGGAAAGAAACCACACTGATATTTTGAAAAACACAGAAATAGGCTTTGACACTAAATTGACTGCATGGTATATTGTAAGATGAAGGCCGTGAACCATGATCATTATTAACTGTCCCAGAGATGCAGGTTTCATAAGTCACTTCAGGGTATAATTGTCCAACAGCTGCGGGGTGATGGTAAACACTGCATCTCAAAGTGATGGAGGAAAGTGGTGCAGACTCAAAGACCCGCCCTGGGTCAGCAGCCTGTCACTGGATTTCCACACTTTTGGCAGTGCTTCAAAAATTAAACAGGCAATATGAGGTTCCAAAAGGCTTCAGTTCTGGGATTTCAAATTAAAGTTGCTTTGTTCTATATCTGGGAAAAACAGCCACATTAAAGCATAAACAAATGTATACATTCAAAATATGAACGGATGTTTTCAGGATGTTTTAATCTATACATAACTTCAATTCTACACCATAGATTCAATGATCAAATCTGATTGCTCCAATCAGCTCTACAAAGTGAAAAATTAATTGAGAAAACCTCTAAATCTAGTTAGTAATTACACTCTTCTTTAGCTTAGTGCACCAAGCCAGACAATTACCATTACTTTGAAGTACAACAACGGTGGCCCTTTGCATCTACGGGATAACTTTTTTTATGGCTTCAAACGTGTCTTTGTCATCCTGTGCCAGTCCAGTCTTCTCTAGTTATGTTCATGTTGGACATTTCTGCAGTACGTGATAGAAATCCAGTGCATTTAGTGCAAATGCCAGATGCAGATTGCTACTTAAAGGGATGGAACTCAGGGTGGTGCGTGGGCGTGTGAACTGACTTTGATCACGGACACCCACAACTGCCGTTGGTTTTTTTCCTAGATGATGGTCTTTGACCTTCCTTTACCAAGAACCTTTATTTGCTTAACTTGAGCCATTGCTTGACTTTTTTGCAGTTTAACCACTGTATAGACAAGATAAGTCAATTCATCAGTCAGTTGATGGGCATAAAATCAATAAGCAACTAGTTTATCAGTTAATTAAGTTGATTTTAAAATAGAAATTCCAGGAATTATCTGGTTGCATATTTTTCACTGTGAGATTTAAAACCCAAGGTACCACCACTAATTAGATGAATTTAATTTTATCTTCAATTATGTTGGAGCATTAGTTTCTTGACATTCCTTATTATAGGAAATAATGGAGCTGAATGCTATCTACAGGAATAATGTAAACTTTCTACCTCTTTCAAATACAAAAAAACAAAAAACAAAAAAAAAACATAACAGTTTAACATTTTGATAAGAAAGGCTGTCTTTTCATGCTTTTCCAGATCTGAGGGCTTTCAGTCCAAAGACTCGGGGTGCAGTTTCTGTACGCGAAGGCCAAGGTGTGGTCCTCATGTGTACCCCTCCTCCTCATTCACCAGGTAAGAATTTCGATGTTCAGTCACAGTCTGAAGAAAAAATATGTTTTTTTTTTCTCTCCTTTTCCTTTGGGATTGTTCTTGAACTCGTCACTGTTTGTCATAATTTCCATCACAGCAGGTAATGCTTTTATTACTGTGCTGACTTGAAGGATTGCTCGTTCTATTTCTTATTTATCGTATTGTATTTTGATGATTAGTTGTTTTTTTGGAGCGTTCCATTCTCCTGCCCATTCATCCATGCTGTTCAGATGATGAGTGTGATAAGTGATGGCAGCAACAGAGCCAGATTCTCAGAGATTAAGTTTGCTGGATCATTAGAAATGGAGAGGAATGCTACGCAGCCAATTATTTCACATAGGCAGTGGATAGGCACTGCTCTTTAATGGCACATCTTGAAATATCCCACTTTTCAGTTGTCCTCTAATGTGAGCTCTTATGCGACTCATGAATCATCCAGGTTTTCTGTTTGCATCAGCTCTGTCATACTGCTGCACTGTACCCATGGGAATGTATGCCAAGTGCTCTTCAGCACCCCTGCCCGATTCTGGACGCCACTTTTCATGTCTAATAGCAACCAGTGAGTCAGTGACAAAATAGCTGATAAAAAAAGACACAATCTAGGATGTGTAATGACTGACGGTTTAAAGTGTAGTGCAGATTGTTCTCCAACATTCACAGTTGTATGTACGTTTCCGTGCAGAATCAAGCCACCATACATGCATACTTTTTTTTTTTCAACCAAGGATTTTCTCTTAAACAGTTAAAAAAAGTGATTGACATGTAATTAAAATCTAACACTGGAGATGATGTTATGGAGTGATAGAAGCATAATGGAAATAGTGATTTTCTGTCATTTTAAATTTGTTGCAGTCTTGCTGCTCTCAACTGCAAAAATTGGCACAGGTTTCACTCATAACGACACGGTGTTAAACCCTCATGTTACATTACTTGCATCAGATTGACCAAACGGATCAATACAGAATGTATCACATATATATAATCGCTCAGCTACAGGGCATTTCAGAAAAATGTGAATAGATATTAATCATTGCATTCCTGATTGTAATTGTCTGTTTGAAGTTGCTTAATTGCAAGAGCCAAATGCGCAAGAAATGAGAAAATACTTGTAAAATCACATCAATTGTGGGCCACATGTGTGCCACCTGCCACATAACTGAAGCAACACTGACTTTTTCAATATTACTGCCATGTAATAACATTTTTATCATTTAATAAATCACCAGCTTCCTATTAATGCTCACTGTATTTTTGTTGTAAAAATATGATTAAAATATGCAAAGCTCTTCATGAGGAAGCATCGGCTAGTATTGCATATGAAAATTTATATTTATATTTAAAAGCTTATAGTCCCTCAACTAAAACTATCTTTTTCAATTTTACTGTTTGGTTTTGCCTGCATTTATACAAACAGATCTTTCACCAATCCTGCTATACTCAGATGGTTAATGTTAATTTTAAGGCAGGCTGATGCTTATTTGTTCATGCTTACAGATTATGCTCAAATACATAATGCAGGTAGGATTATAATTTATGTCTTCAGCGTCGCTTACATGAAATGAAAAATGATCTCCAACATCTAAAATATTTTTTTAAATGCCACGGCCAAGGAGTTTGCAGATGAATGCCTTAGTGAGTCAGAGCATGTCACACCTGAAATTCATACTGTATGGGGAGTGTTAAACAGTGTTTAGTTGTGGGAGGATTCAAAGACATTAAAATGCCTCTTAAATTAGATCAGTCTCGTGAGTGAAAATAATTTGGAGTCACTGGGATGTGAAAAGTTTATTATTTTCCATTTCATGGCTTTGATCATCTTTACATGCTCTCTGGTAAGCAGTGTTTTACTCTTAAGGTATAAGGTTTGATGAACTTTGAACAAAACCTGTTGGAACTTGTAGATTTAAGATTATTGTCATTTATGGCAGCAATTTATGTTCAGTGTTAAGATATTCTCTGTTTTATGGAGTACAGTTTTTGTTGTTCTTCTATCTCTACTTCTATCATGTTTATAAATAGTTTTCTCAGTAGATTAAGCAGACGATGCCAAGACTGCAAATTAATCTGTTGACATACAATATTTGAAAACTGTGTTTGATTTCAATTTTCTTCTTATTCCACCAGCCAAGTTTGAGCTTAAATCAATTGTTGAGTTGAGTTCAGATCCATGCAGTAGGATCTTTGCATCTATGAAACATCAATTATTTATTATTTACCAAGAGGACAAGAGGTTGAGCCGTTGTTTTTTTTTCTGTTTTTTTTTATGGATTATGGCTGCAGAATCAAAGAGTTGTGAAATAATGTTAGGAATGTTAAATGGATTAATTTGTCCCTGTGTTTGACAGTCCTCTGTTGATGGATGTGGCTGTACAGATCAGTCACAAAGGGAACAGCACACTGTCAGCGTGCTGTAGTCACATTTCATCCATCCATCCAGTCATTTTTTTTCATGTTTCATTTGCATATCAGTATGATTTTTAAAGAATACTAAACAGAGCCACATCTGTACAGAAAGTCTCCCAGCGATCAGGAGCTTCTCTCCTATACTCACGCCCACTGTTATTCATGAATCAATTATGAAAGATTCAACCTAGATGCAAATACCTTGATAATCATACTAAGATTATTAGCTATAAAGTCAGAATAATCATTTTCTGAGCCTTGTCTTGTTTGGGTTTACACTAGAAGACTGCTCCTGTTGTTTAATGACCCTTTAACACATGTATATGCAGCTTAGAGGAATCAGTCCACCCTGGAGTAATGAGTTATCATGCATGTTTCACCTTTCTGATGGCATCATGATTTAATTAAAACAACATTGTAAATAACAGGCTCATTAAGGCCATGCTTAGGATTTTGTTGTTGTCACAGTCATCTTACACTGATGCTCAGATTCCTTTGTTGTTGTAGAAAACCAAAATTCCTGACTGCTTTAAATTAAAATTGTTTCAAGGGTATTGAGCTGCAATTTACAGTGTTTGCAAGATTAATGTTTGGCTAAACTATCAGTGGTTGATCATTTTCTCCTGTTTGACATTGGTTCTACCAGTATGTTTGTTGAACTATATTTCAGAGCATAGCAAAAGTCCACATGTCAGGTAAGATCAAATGGAAAACCAGGTTTCTGTTTTGTCAGAAACTCAGTCTGTGATCACCTGTTAATGTTCTACAAGGAGTAAAAATTAAGATTGCTATTGTAAGTCACCAAGTCAAGACTGAAGTACGATATAAAAGAAAACCAGAGTCTTTTTTAAATGTAAAAATGAAGCTTGCTGTTTTCTCTGGATCTCCAAGAATGTAAACACACTGCATAGGGCACAGGGTTTTTTGACCAAGTCCGTATTTTACAAACATAAAGAGCAGATCAAAATACATGCATATATAGAACAAGACATTTATGGTCTTCCTTTGCTTTTACAGAGATCATCTACAGCTGGGTGTTTAATGAGTTCCCCTCTTTTGTTGCTGAGGACAGTCGGCGCTTCATCTCCCAGGACACAGGAAACCTTTATATCTCAAAGGTGCAACCCTCTGATGTAGGAAGCTACATCTGTCTGGTGAAGAACACGGTGACGAATGCAAGAGTTCTGAGTCCTCCAACACCTCTGACACTGAAAACTGACGGTGAGTTTTCAATGGTAAAACCGAACAGAGAATCCGGTGGAATCCTCTGTCTGCTCATTTGAGTGGAAAGATGTTGCAATACTCTTTTCAGATCTTTTGCAGTGCTTTCTCCCGGTGAACTTGTTTAGCACAGATGAAAACCATATTTTATCCACCGCTGGTGCACTTTACTGTATTGTAATGCATTTTGAGAAAAATTTTCACATCAGATAGGTTAATAAAAGTGGGCCGGTCTTCTGCTTTCCGCTGAGCATCATGTTAGTGGAAGGCGATCTGAATTCCATACACACTGTAAATAGATAGTGAGCAATGCTTTAACATTAGAGTGGGGAGCCTTCTTTGCTCACAATGTGCTTTGGTGAAACTGGCCATCAGGGAAATCATTTTCCTGCATAAAATTAACTGAATCAATGGCCCTTGCTGTGGATGGGATTTTGCTCTTTTATACTAGCCTCTCAGGAGCCATGCTGTCGAGCTGTTTGTTGGATTCAGGTGTGGATTTCACCTACAGGCTTTTTACATCTGACTACACAGAGAAACGTCCATCACTTCACACAGGTGCCTGTCATTGTCAAGGTTTCAAAGAGCCACTGAGATTCCGTCCCCAGTGAAGCTGTGAAATGGCCTCTGTGCCTCAGAACCTGGTTTGTTCCAAATGTTATGACACAAATTTACCTCTTAAAGATTACATGCCTTCCAGCGAGATTCTTGCTCTGTATTTGCATACCCTTGTATGAAGTAGCCTTCAGAGACACAGATGATACTTAGCACATAACTATGCTCAATTGGTTTGTGTCTCTCAATAACTGAGATACAAAATGCAGCCAGAAGGGTATGTGGTCAGGCTGCTGTTGCCATTTTATTAGCCTTCATGGCTGGAAAAAGAAGCAGAAATTGTTGTTTTTTGGCAATGAGTGAAGTGAAGGAAATCAATTTTACAGGATCCATGTGATATGCTGCCATAAAACACAGGTTGAAGGACAGCAGGCTCACCTGCAACACAACATGGCCAAATCAAATCTCTACACCTGTACGTCCATCATGCCAAAGTATGTCTTGGCATCTCTCGCTAAGCTAGTCTCATGATGCTCAGCAGCCTTCTATATTTTGAACTTGGGTCTAAAATGCTGAAAATTACATTGGCGCACCTCACAGCAGTCACCCAAATGTTGCCGTGCTGTGTGCACCCTTCAAGCATTGGAGTCTGACCAATTAGACTCTGCAATCTGTGCCTCAGTAAAAGTGAGTGATTATTACACAGCAGACAGTTCAGGCTGGATCTGTGCGTGGCTCACCACTGTCAGCTCCAACCCTGACTCTCTTAATCAAAACAAGCATCTGGGCTCCATTATACCCAGCTGGAGGCCATTGATCGACGAATCGCAATCCACCTTGAGCAGAACAGGGCTAAACGCTGAACTCCGGACTAATGCACTGTTTTTAAACACACAGAGTTCATCTGAGAAATACTATCTCTTTGATTTAATGCTTTGCTGCAAATAGAATCTGCTGCATAATATCGCTGTGGGTTGCTTTGAAGTGGTTCTGGATGAGAACACATGTAATGCATATGTCTGTTAATAAAAGGAGAGACTACAGTGAAATGAAATAGCTGCAAATAAAAAATTCTGATATTTCACACAGCCTGTTTGCCATGCCTCTGGCATCCATCCCCAGCTATTGTCTAAGAGTAACATATTTTTTAGTTAAGGGACCACAAACCACATATTTGCCATTCAGGAGGGACCTACAGTGTTTACTTCATGTGTGTACACAGTTATGTTTTTTTGTGACATTTGGCTCATTTCTAGTCTGATTACTCTGTGAAGAAGAAAATATAAAAATTGTAATTTCTCCCTGATAATAAAGTAGTATCATTCTCAAACTGGTTGACGGGCCATGAATAGAAGTTGTAATCGTGGACAGAGACTAAATCTGTGTTTCAGTTTTTTGTAATGTTGGACAAACACAAGTAAAACCGGCACATATTTTCATTTATGATTAGTGGAGAAGCAACATGGGAATTATCCATCTGGAACCAAAATGAAGTTATGTGTGAGCATAGACTTCATAAATACAGGAATGCAGCCTAAATTAATCAATATATTTTAATCATTTTTAACTTTCAAATAGGTATTTAGTTGGGCTGCAGCCCCCATGGTGTTATTACTGTCACAATCGATTTTCTCTCTGCACACTGCCAGTAAAATCAGTCAAGGATAATGTTTGCATGTACAAGTCATCCCCATATGTGCATGTTTTCTCTGCTAACTGTGGATTATTATTGAAATCTTAAAGCCTGTAGTCATATTGAATTACCAGCCAACATACTGTTGGTCAAAACAGCTCATTGTCTTTTACCATAAAAAGAGCTGTCAAGAAAACACTAACCTACAATGTGTACAGTAAATACCACTGTTATGGCAAAGAAGAGCATATAGTAGCATTCTTTTTTTAAAAAATAAATAAATAAGCGCTATTTTCCTAGCCTCCAGCATCAAACCATCAGATTAGACAAAAATCAATAAAAGTGCAATCAATTAAAGCAGCTTGACATGAGGTCATTCAGTTTATTACACCATTTGTTTAATATTAATCATGTCCCTTGTTTAAAACATTGCTGATGCAGTGTAGATGGAGGGTCAGTCCCTTCAGGGCATCTTCCTCAGTAAGTATCACATTCGGGATGTGACTATATAATTATAGTTAGGGAGACCAGTCCAGCTGTCCAGGAATGAATGAACCAATTCAAGTGTATGGAGATGCGGAAAAATGAGGGGGATGTCAAGTAGTGAATATTTAAGCAGGTGTAATGAATCTGTTACAACATACAATCCTGCGAAATGTGTTCCTGAACCCTGAAATCAAGACTCTGTTGCCGATATTTTCTATTTTCTTTTCAAAGTTTCAGAATTTCTCCGGCATTAGTGCTTTTGATAGGCATCCGAAGACCCTTCAATTACTGGATCAGAGAGCTAATAAAACACTTTTTAGTGCTATTAGCTTGAAGTTCCAGTAAATGTTAGATCAGGCATCTTACTTTGAAATTGGCTTTCAGAGGAAAAAGCACAACAGGAGAAAAAAAATGTAATTTTCATGCAATTAATAAAGGAAATTGGAAGATAAAATATAAAGCTACGCTGCGAGTGAGGGTCGGTAATGTTTTAGCACACCGAGTCTAGACATTATTTCTTTCAATTCTATCAAGTCCACCCACTGAGACTGAATATGATATTGAATATACTATGGCAAGAGCCAATGAAATATTGCAAATTCATTATATGTGAAGGGCTGCTTTGGAGCCATAAATGTTGAGAATGAGATTGAAATTGAAAAGTTCTTTGGAACAAATATCATAAAACTCCTTTCCATACATAGTGGGCCACAGTTCAATAACCTCTCTCCTCTGCTGCATTCATTTTGTCACATAAAAAGTGTCAGGTACACGTAGGAAGTGTAATTATGGTTTCTCAAATGTCACGGCGGTCATTTGTCTTACTGATCATGTACTTTATAATGCATGTGAAGCCGCGCTGCATATGTTCTGATGTGTTTTGATGTGTGCTCAGGCAGGTGGTAGGGTTAGCGGCAGTGTTTCCGTCAATGGCGTTTATATGCAATAATTATATGCCTTTAACATTTGCATTTAGTTCCAGTTTAATTAGCCAGATAATAGTATGTATTTCCCAGGTGACGGTGTTTTCCTTTGTTTCTTCAAATTTGCTCAAAGCTATCTGACATATCTGCCTCACAAATGGAAATAAATGGCCGGCCCAACATACAGATGAATAAACAAAGAAGTCATGTCCTTTGGCTATGACTTAGAGAGGAGGTGTTAGTCATAGTGGCACTTAGCAAGACTGATGATACGTTGTCTCCTGTGTCCTTTGCGATGTGTTTGCAAACTGGTGAGTGGATTACTAATTCTTGAGGACAATAGAGTCCTTTTCCCTGTTGTCACTGTAAAACATTTGTTAGCACATCATCCCAGTGGTTTGTTGTGGTGATAGCATGGCTTTTGAGCTAAGTTTGTCATCGTGCATAATTGGCAATATGCTGCCTATACAGAATTTATTAAATATTTCTAAATATTCCAAATGACGATGACTACAGAACATTATAAAAATATATTTTTTTTAAATTTATTTTTGGCATTTTTAGTCTTTATTATTGAAGAGGACAGGACAGTGGACAGAATCGAAAACAGGGGAGAGAGTGGGGAAGCACATGCGGTAAATGGCTGAGGTTGGACTCAAACCTCGCATAGCCGCTATGCCTCTACATGTGGGTCTTGCAACATAACCACTAGACTATCGATGCACTCCAAAAATAACAAAATTTTAATGTAGCGCGAGTTAAGCTCATTTTACATTCAACAGCCCATGTTTTAATTCATTTTCTGTGGAGACCAAAAGCATAATTATTTAGTTGCATACTCTGAATTTGATTTAAACCAGTATTAATATCCCTATTAATGAACGGTGTATAAATTGAAGGTGGATAGTTGAAAGGTACGCCAGATGGTATGCATAATGTGCACTCCACACCTGCACACTGCATGATTTAATGTGCCGTGTATTCTGAGGCACTTAAACATCAAGAATCTGTTCTTCAGTTGTTGCTTATATGCTCATTAAACAATTACGGATGGAATAGGAAATGGATATCCCTGTTATGTTTAAATCACTGTGGTCTTTGTATAGGAAATGGTGGGAAATGGAGGGGTACAGGAAGTAGCTGTTGCAGTACATGTGGTTCTAATGTGTGCAATTCCTCTTTCTTAACCTTTTTTCAGGTGTCATGGGTGAATATGAACCCAAAATTGAAGTGCATTTCCCGACATCTGTCCTGGCTGCCAAAGGAGTCATTGTCAGGCTGGAGTGCTTTGCTCTAGGGAAGTAAGTAAACAAGGACATATTGCACAAATATAAGTAGTTGTTTATTACAGCAGTATCATATTAATCACTAGGAAGAGTAAACTACAGCCTATCACTGCTCTGCTGCTGGGAGATTCTTTAGATAATACCGCCTGTGTTTTCTCTCTTCTTTAAATTACATTATTCCATTACCTGAATGGGAACCAGGCATATCTTGTCTTCAGGCAGTATGTTAAGTGAGTGTAGAGAGTGCAGTATCGTAGCTCCGCTGTTAGATGGCATGTTAGTGCATGGGGGGGAGGACTGAATGGGGAATTCAGCCCCAGGGACCCATGTGTTCTTATAATTGAGAGCCCTAATGTATCTGTGTTTCCTGGGTGCTTTCAGGGTCTGTTATGAATGTAGGAAGCCAAGGTTATGTGTCTGAAAAAATGAAATTGGTAATAGTTGTCTGCCAGGAGGGAAAACACTCTTTTGTCCACAGAGACTAAACCCAAACCACTTACCACAGTTGCTGAAGTTGGGCTTCACGATTTTCAAAACTATTGCCTTTTCAATATATTTTTCTCCTTTTTAATTTGAGTTTCTTTTTTTTTCAGAGTTGTTTTGATGGCTAAAATGTGCTCTAAGTGGAGGCAACCTATGTGTAAAATTGGAACTCAATTCAAAAAGAACTACAAAACATTCCTAATGTTTTATTCATTTCCAAAGCAAGATTCAAGTGGTCTTTGACATTACAAGAAATTATTTTTATTGCACAACACAATCTTAGATCATCCCTTCTCCATTTTGTTTAGAATTAGTCATTATAAATCATTCATTCCTGACTCCTATCTTAAGTGCAAACAGTCACTAATCTGCAGATGACTAAGCACCTCATAAATGTTTACCTTGATTTTAATTAATTATCTACATTATGGTAAGTCATTTTCTAAATATATAGACATTGCATTATAATCTCACACCCCTTAGTGTTTCCCATTAAGCGACGCGGGACTTTCTGGATTCCCACTGAACAGCCAGACAGCTTGAGTTCTTGGCCTGTGCTTCCCCTCAATGAAGTAATTTGTGCATGATGGCTTTCAGTCAGACAGTGATCCCAGTGACTTACCCTTTTACGCAGAGATGAATGATTTATCAATGAACCCCATTAAGAAATGCCAGTCTTTATATAGCACCGAAAATGAAGTTAAAATGGGTTTTGTACTCCTGTTGATCAATATGTATGATGGCACCACTATCTAGTACGAGGCAGAAAAGCTCTTTGTGTGTGAATGCCAAAGCTCCTTGAAGTAATTGTCTGTTGTGATATTTACCAGTGACGGTGCTTTGCAGACCACAGTCAAGGGCAAAGACAATAATGAAGCAATGATAATGAAAAACAGAACAATAAAAGTAGTCTTTTTAACTTAAAGGTGTTTGGAACTGTGGTCACCTTGTGTGTTTTTTTAGTAACGGATAGAATGATTTTGTAGAAACAGCATGTAAAGGGAGATCACTACTGTGGCTTTGCTGTTTCAGATTAATACATACATAACAAGATAAAGTACAACTTGGCTGGAAATTGGCATCATTACCACTTTCTCTAATAGTCTTATCATATCTTTCATGTAAACAAGACTTCAATTCAATCCAATATCTCAGGGTTCAGCTCAGTGTTTTGCAGTCAGTTCTCACATTAGTTGCAAAGCCAGCTCATCAGTGACATCTCTGTTAGGCTTAGAAGGCATTTCTATCAGTAGCTAGCTTATTCTTTAAGAAGTCATACACTGAACTTAAAAAGAAATATATGACACTGCTCAATGTCATCATCTGAACAGTGAGTTCAACTAAAGTCTGTTTTTCCTAAAACCCGAAATCACAAATTTGCCTCAAGGGACTTTACAATCTTTACAGAATATGACAACCTTCTGTCTTTAGAACTTGGTGAATCTCCTTCAAAGAAACTTTAGTTGAAAAAAATGGAAGACAACTAAAGAGTGAATGCTTTTTCCTGGCAGATAGCCGTGCAATAGATGCCATGTGAACAGAAGAAGAGCAGCATGGTAAATTTATTATATAGGCAGTCAAGATGGACAACGTGTCCGCCTTCCAGCTTCATTGATACACAAACATTCAGCCTTTAGTGGCTCTTTACAGTAGCTATCCATTCAGCTCGTATCCACTTTTGTTTTCAAATTGAAAGGTCAAGACAGATACATTGAATGATAAAATCCACCTATAGATGATGATGTACGACTTGAACAGTTTCAAACAACAAATTCAATTTAAAAGCCCGACTTCACAGTCTGGTTCTACAAGCAGCCCCGTAAAGTGCAATGCTGTTAGCTGCTTTTATTTCAAGGCATACTGGAGTATGAAGTTCAGTGTAGTTCAAAAAGCCTTTAAAATTTGTTGGGTTACACACTCAACCCACTCATTTCCACTTAAAATATAATATGTGGCATGTGTTGGATGCTTTCATCCAAATTGCCTTAGAGTAGTGGATATACTTTTAGTTTCAGTGACCCCAGAGAGAATCAGACTCTTGAAGCCTGTAGTTACTTTTCTCATGAAACTATACAGAACCACATTATCTGCATCAAAAAGTGCATCTCAACATAGCACATTTTATACTCTCGGTGCTGTGGTTAATGCTTTCAAAAGACATTTATTTGTGCTCAGATCATACAGGCAAACATGTCTTTGTGTTTCATTTCAATACTCCTTTCCAAATAGTTTAGAATTTCCTAAAGGGGCCAAGAAATTAAGAGCTTAGTAAATGAGCTAAATGGTGGGGTATTATCTAGATCTTAATGATCTGAGGGAAAGCAATTCTCCATTATTTTTTGGTATTAGATTTAATTTTGAACCTTTATTATGGAACAAGTCCAGATGAGGGCACAGCATTTGTGTGGAATGCTAATTAAGATGTAATCTACAGCGCTCGCCTATGGGCACACTCTTAAATTGAAAACTGTAACGCCTTACATAAACTCCACTGTGTAAAACATTCACAATGTTGGGATATAAAATACTTAGTTTATACACTTTGATGAAATGGACTAGAATGAGCAGAATCCAGCAGCTTTAGAGGACGCCTGGCAAAAAGAGTTTATCATTTTTAAACGGAGTGAACTTATTCCCTCCTGTCCACCCCCAAGTCCTGTGAGCATGTGCAGGCCTGGTGCTCATTATTCAGCCTCCAAAGAAGAAAAATCCTGACATGGATTGACCATCATGTTCTATCCTCTCAAAGTTGCTATAGATTTTTCTTTGTTCTCTGGTTAATAAAGAGTTAAGCTGGTGCAAAGGTCTGTGTAAGTAAGTGCTTCAAAACAACTCAATGCTGTTTTTACTGATTCTGCAGCATTACAATGAAAACTCCAGATACAAAGCACACACACAGTAGACTACTGGTATTTGATTATATTTTTCCTCAGCAGACATACTACATGGAGCCAATGTCATTGCTGGCTTTAGCATACTGTTACACACATACACACCAATCAGCCACAAAATTAAAACCACTGACAGATGAAGTAAATAACATTGATTATCCTGTTACAATGCTATGTTCTGCTGGCAAACCTTAGTTCCTGGCATTTGTGTGGATGTTACTTTGACACGTACCACCCACCTAAGCATTGTTAAAGACTGATTACATCCCTCCCATGGCAACAACACTCACGGACGGGCATTGCGCCAAACATTACAGCAAAAACTACTCAGGAATGACTCGAGGAGCATGACAAAGAGCCCAAGGCATTGACCAGACCTCCAAACTCACTGATCCCAATCCTATCAAGTATCCACAATATCCAAAAAATCTTTTATCAATGTCTTGTTGTCACCACAGGACACACCCAAAGGTAGCAGCATGAGGAGAACCTACACAGTACTAGACAGGTGGTTTTAATGTTGTGGCTGATTGGTGCAACCATATTCTGAATTTTCAAGTTCCAGTCACCCAAGAATGTTAGAAACTACAGCTATTATTCACAATTTTGCTTCAAACTTTTACTGATTTGTGACGGCCACAGGCCTCAGTGCCAGTCTTTTGCTCGGTGGTTGGGCTGTAGGTGTGGCTAAATTAGGAGAATGCCTGGCACCTGAGTTTGGCTTATCATATCTTTTATATATATAGGTGCCAGACTCATCTGACCAGCTACAGCTTTGGTTTGGGTTTGGTTTGGTTTTCTTTGTATTTACACTGACACACACACACACACACTTATCCGCACTCTGAAAACAATGCTGATATCATGACAACAAGTTTAAATTATTTCCTATAACAAATGTATGTTTTACTGGCCCAAACTTGTGTGTGGTCTCCACATTTTTGTCTTTCCTGAGAGCCAGGTCATGACAGATTTAACAAAATGTTGCTGCAAAGTAATTAGTTTGATTAAATAAGCTATTATTATTATTGTTATTGTTATTGTTATTATTATTATTATTATTATTATTATTATTATTATTATTATTATTATTATTATTATTATTATTATTATTATTATCATTAAGCTATCGATACAATCAAAGGAAAGTTTTCAAAGCAATAGTTTTTGTTTTTTTTTAAGCGTATGACACATACCTCTGGTGCAAAACGAAAAACAACTTTGTTTAATACAAAACATGTTGGGAATCCTAATTTGAGTCCATTGCAGCCGAGAGCCCTTCACTGTCCTTGTGAATTTAGAACAGTTAAAAAAGCTCAGGGATGTAACATTTCCATCTTGGCTAAATGATTGATGGGTTCACTGGAGGTTTGTGCGGTGTCACATTTCCATCTTTCAGAGACCTGTCAAATCTAGTTGTCATACAAGAGACGACTGATACTGAACACATAGTAAGACATTCTGTATCTGCATGTGCAAGTCATCTATCATAAGCATCTATAGGGAAATTCATGAATAAACAGGGATGGATTACATTGCTGGAATACTAATCAGAAAAGGCTCTCTGGCCTTTGTAATAACCTGATTTGAATATTGTCCTTATTCCTCTAAAAACAGGGGGTCTAATAGATGCATCTTTAGATGCAGGTCAATTGGTACCGTAAATATATTATGAGTGCTTCAAAGGTCAGATATTTACATGTAGAGCAGAGCTAGCATTAAAGTCACAGTGTTTCAATTACTCCGTTCTCATTGTTTTGCATTATTGTGACATGACTCCTTATGTTTTCAAGGAATTGTGGAAAAATTAGAACTATTTCCATAAGGGTAAGTCTTCAAGTGCAAAATGTAGGTCACTTAGATTATAAATAAAATGAAGAAGCATTAAACTTGGACATGTAACATTTCATACATGCAATATAAAAAATGGACTAAAGAACTTGAAACTCTTAGATTCAAAGAATATTTAGAGACATTTATCATGGTTATCTTTTTTAAATCTGTGTGTAACATACATATTGCTCTACTTTTGTAATGCAGTTTAGCATTCTTATTTTTAAGGAAACCACAAAGTAGTGAATTGCAGCTCACACCCTGTACTGTATGTGCTTAAGTCCCTGTACTACATAGTATAGCATCCAATACTGCTCTTCTCTTCTCACAGTCCGGTGCCAACAATAACATGGAGGAAGATAAATGGCAACATCCCCAAGAAAGCAAGACTTCGGAAGTCCCAGGCTGTACTGGAGATTCCCAATATTCAGCTCGAGGACTCGGGAACTTATGAATGCAAAGCTGAGAATCCAAGGGGAGGCACTGCTTTCAAAGGACATCTGCAGGTCTATAGTAAGTCTAACTATACCATATTTTCACTATTTTTATTGTATTTAGCTATTTTTTGTGGGCATTTTTGTCGATATTGGTCAAAGAGTGGACATTATGGTTATGTGGTGTGCTTGCAATGTGACCATTCGACTTGTTAGCCTCTCCTACTCTTATCCACTGCTGATCTGTTTAGATCCTTTACATCTGTGTGAAGCCATCATACATTATCAAAGAGCACACTTGCATTAGCACAAGTCTTAATGCACTTACTCCAGGAATAGTCATCTAAGTAACCTCGCTGCTATTTTCCATAAGCTATTTTAGTCCTTCTGCAGTTTCCAAGCATTTTTCACAAGATAATCTCTGCTAGTTACAGTGTTCTCAAATTCAAGGCTGGGGACTGTTATCGGTCCTTGGGAATTTGCAGAACTGTCCGAGGACTAATTATACATCCATCCCAGATAATCCAAGAAGAAGTATTCATCACTGAAACAAATGAGCTGTTTCTTTGAGTTGAAAGAGATGTGGGACTCTTAAACAAGAAGTCAGGTGTGTTCTGAGCTACATATCTGTTTGACTGCTTTTTTAATAGACTGTAATAGTTGTTTTTCCTCAAGTGGTTTTTATAGAGGCATAGACTGGAACTTATACTGTTTGAAATTAACTTGCAAAGCCCACCTAATTTTGCTTTTCCACTATAGAAACATAAACTTTAGCTAACAGATCTTATAGTGGTAAATAAAATAATAATAATAAGTTAACACATTAATTAAAGTAAGATCCAATGCTGGGAGTGTTTATAATTGGGACCAAATCTTATCTCTACAAACACAGTTTCAGTGTAAAACTAATGCAGGTATACACAGTAATTTATTTTACTAAATCGATGCTTATCACCAAAAACATCTACTAAAGCATTAAATGTGCAAATTCCGTCAATATTTACCACATTTATATTTTACTTATGCGTGGTCTCTTACCCATTTCTGTTTAGTATGTGCTTGGGTCTACCTATGAGTTCTAGGTTTGACTTTAATTAAAAGCAGTTTTCAGCTTTCTAATAATGAGATGCACTCAGAGGCATTCCTGAATTACTGCCTTTGCCTGCAATCAACAAACTTATCTGTGAGGCTGCATGTCCCGCATTCCTCTCTGTCCGTGCCATGTGCACAGAACCAAGATAATGGACTGCCTCAACCTTGGTAGGACACATTTCCAAGGCCCTGCACTTCCTGGCAACCTCCATTCTGTTGACATCACAAGGAGAAAAGGGAGCCTAATTTGTAGCAGCCTCACACTAAATGTAATTTACACAGGTCAGCTAGTAGTTTGAACTTTCATTGTGAGCGAGACCTTCCTGACCATGATCATTCAATCAAACCCCATAAAAAAGTATTCTACTAAAGGTCCCATATGCAAAGAACAGAAAGGAACGTGCTTGGCATGTTATCGTGGATGAAACAGCTCAATAGTGGGGGCGTCCTCCTGTCTACACACACTACACAAGAAATACACCACGGAAAACAAGCAAAGTAAAGCATGTCAGAAATCTGTGTAAGGGCTTTGTCCAGATAGAAACTGCATCTGTTGTCATATCAGGGCAAGTATTTCTTCTAAACCTTATACATCTATTCATTTGTTGTAATTTATTACAGTTATCATAAACTAGTAGCACAAGACAACCAACAATTAAAGTCTACTTTAGGGTAATACATGCTGGTTGCAGGGTTGCTCTGCATTATAACTTGGTGTTTACATTTACATATATATTGATGTCACCATGTGGATCTATTAATGTCTAATTTAAGACTAAAAAAAAACACATAGGAGCAAAAAGTATAAATGAAACAGATTCAAATAAAAGAGAAAAAGGTTTTGGGTTTGTGACTGACTGATTAACATTTCCACCCCCACACAAGACTGACAGAATGATCCTGCCCCAGCGAAAGGTTCTGGTAAATTTTATAATCTTGTAAATGCGCAAGAATTGAAAAATTCACCACCGAAGATAAGACACACCAGATTGAAAGAGACTAGAAGATGAAAAGAAAAACATACAGCCTATACGGTGTTTCAGATCTTAAGGCTGTGACAGAGATTTTCCGCAGTATGTAGAGCTGGACAGGAAATGTGGATGGAATCTTGGAAACCCAGGCAAGTAGGCTGTGGGTAAAAAAAAAAAGAGACAAATAAAAAGGCTGGCTGGTAAAGGGGCCCCCAGGAAGGGCAGTTGCGTAGTTTGCATAGGCCATGGCCAGCCGTGCGGTGGAGGGAGGAAAGAACATTTTTACAAACACGATACAAGCAAAAAAAAAAAAAAAAGTGTAAAGAAGAAGGAGCACTTTCGCACTTTGCATGGAATAAAGTCTCAGCTGAATAAAATGTTTTTACTAGTTCATTTCCTACAGTTATTATGACCTCCCTGCAGTGCCGAGCATGTTACTTATACAATGACACAGAAACATGAATGCGATCAGCACTTGGAAAGGAGACGGTGGCTTTAATCTTTGTGACATCCGTGTAACTCTGGGCCCCACAACGATCTCGGCTTCATTTTCTGTGTACAGCACATGCAAATGTTATATTCATAATTTAAGCAAACTCATTCAGTGGGTAGCTTCTGTCAGTGAGTATTTGTCTGGGCTGTAGGTCTTGCCTAGAGGAGGGCTGTTATACAAGGTTTATTACCGTATATCCCCAGAAACAAGCCCTCAATGGTCTGTGCTGTACATAAATTTAATCCTTTACCCTCTTTATTTTATCTACCTCTTCACTCTGTTAAGTGCAGCATGAAAGCAAAGAAAGCAAGTATGTCAAGGATTTCCAGTGATTCAATCATTTTTTTGTGTTAAACGGCAAGCATCTAAAGACTGAATACAGTTTATCTTAAAGGCTTCAGTAACATAAACTAATAATCACTTTGGCAACCTTGGCTGTTAAGGAATGTCCTTAAACATAATTTTGCATGTTATGGAAACTAGTTTGAAGGCATTATAAACAAAAAGTGGATCTTAAACAGGATGGCAACAATAATTTTCATAATCGATTAGTGTATTGATTCCACTGCTTGATTAATCAATAAGCATAAAAAACTGATAAAAATGTCATTTGCAATTTCCAGTAGCCCACAGAGGTGTTATCTGATATCTTCTTTTGTACCCCCAACAGTCTAAAATCCAAATATATTCATTTTACTATAATGTTAAGACAAGAAAAACCTCAAAACCCATGATAGTTGTGCTTGAAAAATGACTCAGTGATTAAGGAATCAAAATAATTTATAGTTAATGTTCTGATTAATTAATTCGCCTTTGCAGCTCTAAACTTAAACGCAGCTTCTTACATTGTGTTTTCACAGTATATTTCTGCATGCATGTTCTTTCTCGTCTAAGTACAGTGAGCACCGTACATGTGCCTTGTGTGCATTTCAAGGATATATTACTTATTCTTTTTTTTCTCATCTTCAAGCCCTCCCTCAGTGGGTCAGAATGATTAATGATACTCAGATGGATAGTGGAGAGAAGCTCCAGTGGGAGTGCAAGGCCACTGGGAGGCCCCGGCCCACCTATCGCTGGCTTCGTAATGGTTTGCCCTTGACACCTCAGGTACCCATTTTTACTACACAGTGCCTTCTCCTTTTGTTGATTGTGCCGTGAGACATTTGAATTATTCCAATGAAGCTGCACATCCACTGCATGCATCATTATCATGTATAGTATGTCTATATTCAGATGTGATGTGTTTTCTTGTCACAGGGTCGGGTTGAGATAGTAAACGGGGAACTGACCATTCACAAAGTGCAGCAGACGGACTCAGGAATGTACCAGTGTGTTGCTGAAAATAAATACGGCGCCATCTACTCGAATGCTGAACTTAAGATTTTAGGTAGGCATAAATTTGGTTTGTTAAATTATTTAAAAATTCTATGCGGTAATTTCTCCTCTCAGCATTTTTCTTGATACTCTGCAAAGAATAAAATGGCAGACTGAGTATTGACATCCTGAATGAGGTACCGGATGATAGGTAAGGGAGATTGAAATGCAAGTGGGGAACGCTGAACTGTGAGATGTGCTGATTGCCAATCAATGGTCCCTGATTTAACCCAGGCAGTGGACGGCATGAATAAAAGAACAACTCTTATGGTTATATTCAATGAGGTGTCTGCAAGCATCAAGTTGAGGAGAGTCTGGAGCAGTTCTACATTATTCTGAGTAGAATGAAAACCAATGACTTGTAGGTATAGATTTATACTAATGGGAGCAAACACTCGGAGAAAGACATCAATGGTTTCTTTGATGGAGTTTAATGACTCCATTAGGGTCTTATCTCCGCTGTATTGTTTGTCATGAAAGCCCAGACTACATTAAAATCCCCATTATTTGGAAATAACAAATCTCCATTTCGGACATGACTTTCATCAGGTATTTATTAGTCATTGTGCATCTAATAATCGTTCATAATTATCAGTAATTGCCAACACACATTGTACAGTTTCCTCATTATTTTGAGTATCCCTTTTTTTGTATACAGAAAAAACCTGCATCACTTTCACTTGCAGCATCCAAGGAAACTCTGCTCTTCTGTCTCAAGGCTTCAGGCTAAAAGCATACCAGTCATACTGAATAGCTGTCCACTGTTCTGTGTTGATTCGCTATTTTCTCCTTGTCATCTTGTACTGGGACACATCTGGTGACACCCAGTCCCCTTTCATGTTTCCCCGAGGGACAGTTTGATTTACTGTCTGGATGCTTTGCCCTTTTTTTGAAGGCGAATCTTTGGCATTTTGAAAATCTCACTGCAAATTGACAAAGTTCTTTTGTCCACAGTGTAAATCATCAGCTAAAAAATCTGAGTAAAACAGCCACAGCTCCGTTGATTTGAATTCAGGATTTGTCTGCAAGAATCAAAAGTTGTAGATTTTAATAAGGCTTATCTGAGCCGACGAGGAGGTGCTTTCTGCCTTCCTTGGAGTCACAGTCACATTGATGATATTTGGGGGCTGTTGACGAATGTTTTCATAACCATACCCTCCAGGCATATCTTCCCAGTGACCTGTGTTCTGTGGAGATGTCCACAAGCAAACACTATCAGGACAGATTACATGACTAATAACAGCCTGCAGATGAGCGATCACTGGAGGCTACATGGGGGCAGCGGCTGCCCTCACGTCTGTGATCTTGTCCCAGATCCAGCTCTACTGGGAGGGTGGCGGGTGAAGCAATATGGGTACTGCTGCCACCAGCTGCAGGCCTGCTCTTATTTTGATTAAAACAAATACACACAGCAACTGCTCTGTTTTCCGCTACTTTCCGTGTCCAGAGGGACCCCTGCCACTCAGGCAACTACTCAGGCTCAAAGACACAAGTGTTGCAGGGAGAGGGTCAGCCTGTAGACACAGATGGGATTGAATTGTCATTGTGTATAATGTCACCTATGAAGCATCATTCAGCATTTGAATAATCACGCTTGACAAAGCCCTGTGGCCTGTAGATGGCCTTGATGTGTAATACAGCTGTATACCAGCAGATCCGCATCTACTCAAACGCCTGAAGCCGTATTTAGACCATTACTGCCTAATTTGTTCTCCTGAGCAAGTCATAATCGTTGAAAATGTTTGTTATGTATTTATTATTCACACAGGCAACCCTGCTTAAATATGAGTTAAAAACAATATTCATAAAAGCAGTTACAAATCATCCAACCATGTCATCATGTTAATGATGTGTGCAAACGATGACTTATTTGGTAATTAGGGTGTACAACAAAAATGCATACTTATATACTGGTTGTGGTTACTAAATAAGCACAGAATTAAGACAAAGTATGGCACATTTTACAATATATTAAATAATGTTTGAGCTATTGTAAGTAAAGAAGCATGCTTTGTATTACTACATGTGAAAATTCTAGTTATTTCATTGAAAGTAACAATTATTTTGATCAAGCAGTGCTTTGAGTCACGATGTGTCAGTCTGAACCCCCGAGCATTTTTGGAATAATTACTTTGAAATGCCACAGTTTAAGAAGCAGAACTAGTGTTATATTTATAATTATTATCATTCCTATTACATGGCAACCACATAGTAATTAAAACTGCATTAAGCATGAAGTTGTCTTTTGTGGGTTTTGTTTTGTTTTTTTTACTATGTGGTTAAAAAAAAACAAATAAGTAGGTCAAGTTGTGATGCAAACAACTTCAGGAGTAACAGAATAACAAGAAAATCCCATCTGTGTTGTCATTTTCTACTGAGCAGGTTGCAGACAATTAGATTCTTTGGTATTTTGCAAAAAACCGGCTGCTCGTGTTTTTTATAGAAGGCAGTATTGTTTTAGTTTGTGCTGTTTTGTTTGATTATTAACTTTATCTGGAGTCATTTGATTCAGGGATCGTTTTAGAGACAATAATTGCACGGTCCTTTAAAATAAGACTTTAGTACTGACTATAATGTATATATAAATTCCTCAGTTGATTCAAGAATGAAGATAATATGCTTAACAAATCACACAAAGTAAGAACATCAATGTTTTGACCATAATGTGACAGCTTATGGTTTTTAATGCCCCTTAAGTTATTGTGTTTTGGCCTTCCACAGCGTCAGCACCTGTGTTTGTCCCTAATCCAGTACGGGTCATTGCCACGCTTGGAAAGGACGTATCGCTAGAATGCAAACCGAGAGCCTCACCCAAACCTCGGATAACATGGAAGAGAGGAGACAGAAGGATACAGCCAAACAAGAGGTACGGCAGCTATGTGTTTCTCTCACCAACAAAAGTAACCATTAGTGGAAATAATACAAATACGACAAAGCAATTGATCTGTGTAAGCAAACCTTTACGTGCAGCTTGCCAGAACTCCGAAGCTGCTCAAGAACAATTTAGTAGCGCAGATGTTTGCCTGCCCAAAAGCTGGCACCGGGGTCCATATATTAAGGATATCATATCAAACTTTAGCCCGTATTAAAATTGGCCTCACGTAAGCAGAGATTTACATTTGCACAGTATATTATGTTAATGCCTAAACCTGTGCACCGCTACAATTTTTGGTTTGGGAAAGTAAGATAAAGTATAAAACTTGTGATCTGCCTTGAGCCCCTTATTGCAAAGTAATATTACGTTGTTTCACTGTCTTGAATCAAATATTTTAGGCTTTGAGGATGGCTTAATTGCTGCTGTTATCGCTGGGATAGATTGTGTACATTTCCTTTGAAGACTGTGTTAGATTTACAGTACTGCGGTTCTGTGTTATTACAGCATCCGATTTTCTTCCTCTGCTACAGTTTAGAGAAAAGAATATTATGAGAGAAAGTTAATTGCCCCGTAAAATATGTATGAAGTCATGAAAAGTTTGTCTCGCTCAATATCTTTATATCGTTATTCATCATAGTTTTACAGCATAAATTCAACTGTTATCATTCCGGCTCAGGCCCTCGAGGTATTGTATACATGTCTTGTTGTGACACATCACATTTTCATTACTGTAACTGAAATTAAGTGTCACCGCTAAAATAAAACACCTTAGGTACCGACAAGGCTCCGGAGACTCATCCTCAACCCCACCTCCTTCTCAAGGATGCTGACAATTTAGTCCATACAATTGCATTTGGAATTCACATGCAGTTTGATGCATCATCTCTTATGAGGAACATCTCTCCATTGTACCTAGAGGGGGCTGAGCAAGGCGAGGGCCCATCAATCAAACTGAGCGACGCCGCTGAAAATTTTCAGTCACTGCTGAGCATCTCAAGTTTTTTGAGCGAGAGAATGAGACCTTTTGTTTATCAGCCAAGATTCAGCAGTCTGTTCAACAGCCTCGCAGCAAGGGCATCCAGCTGATTATCAGATCCTCAGTGTGTGGCTCCTTCAAACAGGCAGCGATGAATCTTCATGCCACTAACAGGTGGATGGTAGCAGAGTATTCAGGAAACAGTTTAACATTTCACAGATTTGTGGATATTTGTCAATTATTTTACCCTCTATTCAAAGAAAAGCAGCCCTCAGAGGTCAGATGGGGTGTCTGTTTTCATCACTAGAGCTGATGGATGGTTTGTGAGAGCGTTGCCCTAAAATGGTGATTAATGACTGTGACTGCTCTGGATCAGATAAAGCCTTTGAGGTATTTGTCAAACCCTTGCAAATCAATTTTTTCAGTGTTGCTGGCATTCACCGTGGAGAGATTCATACCAGTTTGAACACCTTGATCGTGTTTTAATCCAACTTCCGATGAAGTTGTCCTAAGAGAGCCTGAAATTGTTAAGGAAAAATATTGGCAAAGCAGTTAATCTCTGCCCTCACAGCAATTTATCATTCACTGTTAGTTGCTGGCATTATATATGTATGTGGCTCGTTTTCTTCATCATCTGTACAGCCAGTGGTTCTAACTTTTCTCAAAGATTCCCCTTAAGCTGCTAGCTTTGATGATCATGAAACTCTAATTGAATTTGATACTCTAATAGGACGTCTGTAGCAACTTAAGAGCACTGTAGTGAGTTAATGAACTGGATAACACTGTTTAGGAGAGTCACTGTTCACTTGGAGCTCAACCTTGTGAAAAGGTGATTTCTATCTGGGGGAAAAAAGGACGGAATAAAGAAGAGGAGTTTTCAGCTCCTGGCCAGGGTGACTCCTGCAAGGATTTTCTGCCATTACCTTTAGTAAAGAGTTTATGGGTTGAGAGACATTCTATTCTTGGAAGAACAGGGGAGGAATCGAAACAGCTTCACGTTTATCTGGAATTGACAGCTGTGCTGACTTAATGAAGGTTCGTAATTAACATGGATTTCCGCTAATGTTCAGGGCTTTTGTCTCTTAAATTGAAAGTATTAATCCCATTAGTTTGAAAATACGTAGCAGACTCATTTGAAATCTACAGAGCCTTTGTTTAAGAATCAGTCAGTAAATGAAGCATTTGGCATTTTCTTTAATAAAAACTGCAAAATGTTAAAAAATGCATCACAGGTGACTGATTTCACATGGAAATAATGAGTAGCAATCTTTTTGATTTAACCTGAGAAACTTTGCTTCAGATTTTTAAAAATATGCTTTGAAATGCTATATTTTTGCTGCGATCTTCCAATGTTTCCTCAAATTTCCTAAGGTTGAATTGATCTGCATACTCTGTGTACCCAGCAGTCCTTATCCTGTCCTTTCTGCCTCAGTGTCCTTGTCGGATGAGAATTTCCACCCTAATTTAAAAAAATGTGTCCTGGCTGCAGATTATTGCTGAATTGTGTATGTTGTGCAAGATTTTGTCACGCCCTCATGAGTTCCTTTCTGCCAGTTTCAATCACCTCGCTCATGATGAAAGAGCTTAGTGTTGTAAATATAAATGCCAAACAATACGAATTGAATTGAATGACAAGAAAACCTCATGCACCCTATTATTTCGCTTGTTTGATTTGGGATAAATTTGATTTTCTCATAAAAAATGACTTTTTGGAAGCACCTCATTTGCAACTGAAATACCCTTTGTTTGAATCCAGTCAGGGATCTGTGTATATAATACCCCCCTCTGTCACCCCATGTTTACAGTCTGCCTCTCAACTGATCATGTTCCAATAAAAGCAAAAATGCCAAAAAAAAAAAAAAAACAAATGGGATATGCATATTTATATCTCAAATAAAAGAAGTCTGCAGTGGACAGTGAGAGGAGAATAGGAGCTCTTCGAGATCACAATACTATTCTTAAATGTGATTTCTGCTCTTTAGCCATCTGCTCACACACCTGCTTCCAGGCTTGTTGCATACAGTTGCATCCTATACTATCTGATGTCAAGCTCTAAATTCTCCATCTGTTATTTACAAGTCAGAGCGAAATATTAATTCCAAATTGCTAGTGTCCCTCAGCTGGATGAGGGGCTGGTTATGAATGCAGGTGTGGTGTTTTGCCGGTTTGTTTTTTTCCCCCCTCTCTTACATTTGTCTGTCTCTGGAGGACAGCACAGTTATATGCACATCAGGCTTTGACAGTTTTTGCTTTAGATTCATTGAATGAATGCAGCAGCTAGCATCTAGGGTTTGTCAGTTGGATTCACAAGCGCCAGCCAGATGAATGCACTGTTTATTCAGATTTATGGAAATGTTGATGCTGAGGAACAACGAATTTGAACATCTGTTTTATTTCAAGTTATGTAGTGCAAATTTTGTACTGAAAATTCCCTTTAATGAAATTTAAATTATACTGTAATTACTCAAATTGCAGCCTATTGTGTGCGTTCAAAGGCACAAGATCAGATAAGGTCGAGCACCGCACTGAAATTGAAAGTCGAAGAAATGATGGTCTTTCTCTGTCCTTGACATCAAAACCTTGATGTCACTTCTTTTTTTTCCTTTTACTGAAAATGTGTCCTCATTACCTGTACCTCATTAACCGTATCTTTAAAAACATCTGTGTTTAATCCTGTTGAAGATAGAAGCATTCAGTGGTATCTGCAAATCAAATTCATTTCCACATTTAAATTGTGGATTGATATTTACTGAAAAAGCGTTTCGTTTCATGTTCTGTTAAAAGATGCACAGCGAACAGAGGTGCTGTTCTTGACTTCACATTCCTCGGTCCTCTGAGCTTTTTAGTAACCTAATCAACAAGCTGTCTGATGCTTTTTGTCCTTCAATTCAGGGATAGCAACTTGTTAGCTGTAAACACATTTTACTTTATATTTATTTTTTTCACAGGATCTGTAGTGGGTGATTATTTCAGGAGTATCTCAGGAGGTTGTTTTAATGTCTGTAATCTCCTCCCTGGTGAATATTACTATTCTTGTAACCCGACACAACCGCAAACATAAAACCTTATCCCTGAACTTGTAGTGCAACTGTTCGTACATGAATTTGTTACTCATACCGGTATTGATTTTCGTGTCCTTTCTTATAGGATTATGTTGTTGCGGAACAACACTCTGAAAATTGTCAACTCCAGCCGAGCGGATGAGGGGAACTATGTGTGCCGGGCAGAGAATCAGCTGGGCTCGGCAGAGATGACTGCCATACTGTGGGTAAAAGGTAAGTGATGCCCTGGGGGCCTTTATTTTCTGCCAAATTAGCACAAGTCGGCCACCAGTAAACAGTCCCCAATGTCGTTTTTTTCCCCCCACCTTTGCTCTGGTGCCAGGAAATTTATTGTGCTTGCTCAGCCGTGAAGAAGGCCTTTCACATTCAAGAATCATATTACAAGGACACACTTGAACAGTGTAACTGTGTGTCATAGATGCATACAGGCTAGATCAGCGCTAACCAGGATATTTATCTGACAAAAGGTGAGTGTTTTTGCCCAGGTTAGGGTTGGGTTCCCATGATCGCTCCGGTGCTGATGTCACAGCCGAATGCAGCTGCTTGACGCTAGCTTTGGGTTAGCCTGAGGTGACAGTGCAGCAGTTTTGTGCTTTCAGAGGCCATGCGTGTGGTGCTTAGCCCGAGCAGAGTGGAGGTGACGGTAGGGGAGAGCGTGGTGTTGAGCTGCAAGGCGACACACGACACGTCACTGGATGTTGCCTTCCAGTGGTTCTTCAACCAGAGGCCCATCAACTTTCAGCACGATGGCGGCCACTTTGAATACATCCAAACAGTAAGAGCAAGAGTAAGAACAAAAGTAAGACAGATGTCTGCTTGTTGTTACTTGTTTTCTTCCTTTTTTTCCTCATTTATTTTCATTTTTGAACAAATTGGTTGATCGTGTGGCTCAGCATTAATAAAGATTCTTTTTTTGTTTCCATTTGCATGTTTTATCTAATATATTGCATATTAAACCAAACACATGTTATATCAGAAAAAAGAATCAATTCTGCTGAAGATCAGATGGCCTCAAACCAATCCTATATATCAGTCAGTTCTGTTGTTTAAAATTACCATTGTACATTTTTTTTGTGAAAATGAATAAACTAATAGAGACTGACTCATCCTGGCATTAAGAGGTAGTAAGGGTCAGAACAGGGTCAGCAATCATACAGAATGAGAAATAAGAAGGGGGCATTGTCAATAGTTAACATAAGTTGCCAACATCTTTCTTTTCTAATTGTCGCTTTGTAAAAACATGCTTATTTTACATCAGTTCCATTGTCCCAGGTTGAACTGCAAGAGCACAATTGCATGTAGTCTTTCCTGTCTGTTTAACTTTATTCATCTAGAATTGATCAAAAAACAGAAAAAGTTAATTTACCCTTTGCCTTCCTTCAACCTCAAGGCTACATTGTTAAAGTTGCCATTTCAACGTCACCTTTTTGTGCTTTTTTTGGTTTATTTCTGAACTGTTTCCAATCTTTTTCGTGTTTGTTACTGCCACTTCAATAATTGGTGACCATGTTTCAACACTTTTCACACAAGTTAATTTTGTATTTTGCAACAACTTATGTTTCCCCTGTCCACAATACAAAAAAGTAATTGTTGACTAAACCATAAACTGAAATTAAATGCAAATTAGCAAGAGAGCAGGGGGTCCTGTTTATATCACTGTTCCTTTATCAACAGGGGATGTTAAAATCACATCTGTCCCGATGTGTCCTCTGCTACAACCCATGCTCTGGAGAAAAAGCATTTGCAGTGACAATCCTTTACAGGCACAACAGAAGTCTAGCTGATGCATGGTTTGTAATTTTAATCAGGTTTCGTGCTAAACAGCTGCCTGTAGACCTTGAATCATTCCCAGTCTTGCCTCAGGCATTTCTCATTTGAACAGAGAGAAAATACGAGTAGCTGAAGAATGTAGCACCAAGCAAGCACCTGAATTAAACAGGGATTTCTCTAGCCACATGAGCCTCTACAAGATGTAAAGGAATCACACTTTTTTGTGTCAAGCACATTTAGGCTTGCCTAATACCTAACTTTTTTATGCTTTGCTTTCCCAATTGCAGCAGTCTTCAACAGTGGATCTGATGATAAGAAGCATTTTGTTGAAGCATGCTGGGAAGTATGGGTGCAGGGCCCAGACCAGTGCTGACACTGTGTTTGCAGAGGCTGAACTTCTTGTGCGAGGTAAGCTTGTTATCCGTCAATGTACCGATACACTGTGACGTCTTTTACACTCTTTACTGGAGGCAGTGATTCAGTGCCCCCATTGAACTAATCCACAACCATGGAACAGAATTAACCTATTATTCTCATACTCAATTACTGAGCCAAGCAGAAAAGCTGCGTAGGCACCTTCTATGTTTCTACCATTTATTGCACATAAGCTTCTCTTTCTTCATCTTCATCGTTTTTCCTCTTCCGCCACTGGAAGCAATGGCAGGCTGAAAAATTAGTACAGAGTTTTGAAAATTGTCACACTGATTGGTGACGGTCGCCGGATTGTTTTCACAAAGTTTTGTTTCTGCATCTGAAGCACTGTAGCGCCACCAATGGGATGATGTTGGATGTGCGTTTATGCACATAACTTTTTGAAATTTTCCAAAATGAAATATTGTTTAGGTCCTTAGATAAAGCTTAGTTCAAAGCCCAATGATTTCAGTTTCTGCCATTGTGGATTTTCTGAAAAAGTTTCAAAAATGTTCATCAAATCATCACCAAATTTGACACAGATGTTGTTTAGACCAAGACTCACAAAAGTAAGTATATGGATTTTTGACTTTTAAGGCCATCACAACCAATGGGAAACTGGCAAAGACGCTACCAAACTAAAAGTTTCATTGATTAAAACTAAACTTGCTACAAACTTGCATAAAACCAAATGATTCTAGTGTCAGGTAATGTTGTGGGAGGTCCCAAGGCTGAGACATGTGAGACATGAGTAGAGTGAGGTAAAAACAAACTATAGCACAGGGCGATATTGAGAATACATGCTGTCTGTTTAAAACAAATCTGTTAGCCCAGGGGGTCATATGAAATTCGTCTTCTTTTTCTGCATATCTGCTGTTTATGGCTCCTTCTTGGTTTCACAGCTTGACAACAGCTTGATAATAACGTTAGTCCCGCCCATGGCACTGATTGACTAAACACGAGTTCTCCTGTGGCACTGATTGGACCAATAATGTCACAATTTTTTAAATGAATCAGTCAACTCAGTTTAGTGGACGAATTTAAGGGTCTGGAGGCAACTAAAATATTCCAGGTGGAAGCTGCCCTTGAGAATTTTGGTCCAGGATAGCGATTACATTGACATGAGTAGACTATTTTGAAAGTAATTGTTTGGATCCCAACATGCAAATGCCCCTTTCAGCAACCTTCTAATGGGCACTTTTTGGGGACACAGTACATTGATTTTCACTGAGCGTACCACCTGCCAGCTTTTCATTTACAGCTGTTTCCCCTAGAGTCCTTAGACGTTTGCTGCACTTGCAGATTACATTTACCTCTGAAGACTGAGGTAAACATATGTTCAGCTGTATTAAACCAGAGGAAGGTCTACCACACAGTCGTACTCAGCAGAACTGGCTAACTGCCTCCGAAAAACCCAAGAAAGAAAGCTTCAGTATCCCTTAATCAGCATGAAATCCGTGGCAGCAGATCTGTGTCAGCCTGAATCCTTGTTCAGTTTAGTATCTCATGTTCTTTTCTGTTGTTTGTTTGTGTACAGATTATGACAGAGAACTGTTGTTGTCACCATATGCACACAGCTGCACATCCTCCTAATGCTTGCATGGTAGCATCCATTAGTGTGTCTAATTGTAACAATCCATGATGAAGACATCACAATGGACCAGCATGCAATTGATTCAGACCGCAGCAGAGATTGTTTTTGTTTTCGCCCTCTGTCTCGACACTTCTGAAGGATTGGTGGTTCAGACATTCACACCTATAATTTAATCCATGTCTTCTTCCACTCAGGTCCTCCTGGACCCCCTGGAGTGGTTATAGTGGAAGAGATCACAGATACCACGGCCACCCTGTCATGGACTCGTGGCCTAGACAACCACAGCCCTATCAGCACCTACAATTTACAAGCTCGAAGCCCATTTTCATTAGGCTGGCAAACTGTCAAAACAGGTAATCAATAAGGAGCAAATTGCAGCCTCTAGATCTGGGAGGTTAATGTGGGGCGGTATACAAAGGCCTTAATCCTGTCCAAAGTCATATGTGGAGGTGGAGAATCAGTCCAACTAGGTTAAGGTCACAGTTTTCAAGAGAGAGAATTAAAATTCCTGAAGCTGTTTATTTTTGTATATAAACTCAATATGTTAAGTTTTCACCAAATCTTATAGTGTTGGTAGCATAAAACCAAGACTTCTTCTCAGATGCCAGTTCCAGAAGTTGAAAAGCAGGTCACTGTCTTTTTATGGTTGAGCTTGGCTGTTGTTCAGAAGAGTGCAGCAAGAAGTAATTTGAGCCCATATCAAATGTCATTGGAGCGATTTTTATTCTCTGTCATATCAGCAGTTAGTAGGAAATTAACCTTTTGGGTTTGAATTAAAAGACTTATCCATGTTCATTTAGTATAAATGCACTTTCGCCACTTAGAAATGAATTCTAAGTGTATTCATTCTTTTTTTCTCTAACTTGACAGAATAACCATCAGTTATTATCACTTAGCATTAAAGGATGAAGGCTCGCTAAGCATTGTGTGTAATCCATCTTAATATGCCATGTGATAATAATAGCAGAGTTTAAGGTGTGATAATGATTCATCCCCACAGATATATAAATCATAGTTTGTATACACTCCTCTCACATTATGTCCGTTCAACTGCATTTAATTCGATAAAGCACAATTAGGACCCTGTGATATATTGTCAGTGTTGAACTTGTTAAGATTAGCATGAAGGGGATTGGGCTTTTAGCTCCCTCTCCTTGCAAACAGAGTTATCAGCTCATGTTTGAAGAGCAGCTTGCTTGACAGAGTGGTCTCATTGTGAGCTGCTTTGGATGATAAGAATATAAGCTCCACTGCTTCACAGACCTCGGGTTCATTTGTGACATGGATATGCTTTCAGTCAATGTTTGTTTGTTATTGCAGGATCAATATTGACAAAGCTTGATGATGGCAGTCCTGAAGAAACTAGATTATTTGTATTACCTCCTTGTAATTCTGTTCTAAATACATTCATAAAACCTGATGTTTTTTCTGTCTCCAGCATGTGATTTAATTGCATAGCTCTGCTCTGCAAAAAATGCAAAAATTGATTGAAATAAGCTTCCCTCTGTGTAATGATTTATGCCTCCAAATGCGGTCTTAAGCTGATAGTAAGCTGTTGTTCATGCATCAAAACGTCCTATATCAAGTTTTGAGTAAATTGTGTGTCATCAGCACCTGGTGTCAAAATATGCCAAGTCACAGTAAATCTGGAGGGAAGGTGAAAAACTGTGCAGTCCTTAAGAACTAAGACAGTGTTGTGTTTGTTTATTGGGTTTTTTTTTTAGCTCTGTACACCTAGACTTAAACTAGACTTAAAATGAAACAACAGTTATGAGGATAAAGCTTTTGCACACGAGTGTCAACAATACAGAAATTGTAACCTTTTTTAATACTTTTATTGAAGTAATTGGACAAGATTCTTGATGGTATAATATGAATGTTTCGTTGTTAATCTTAAGTTAATCCTTTGCGTCTCTGTTGCTCTGCCAGCCCTGTGCCAATTCTTGCTTCTTTCAGTTTGGGTCTTTAGCAGTGAAAGACCTACTCAGTTGTATGATTAAAGTCTAAACTTTTGAATATTTGGACATAAAGAAATCTGCCTTGTCTGTTTTTTGGGGGAAGTTTGAATTTAAAAGTCTGTCTAATACCCTCAAACTTAAACACTTATGGTTGTGCATCACGTAATGTGCCTTATTAGAATGTACGTGGAGTAGCTGTAATATGATGCTTTTTAAAAATAAATAAACACCCAAGCAACATTTTCATCTACAGATCCAGACCCAGTGACAGGGGACCTGGAGTCGGCCATGGCTGTCGAGCTCAACCCCTGGGTGGAGTACGAGTTCAGAGTGGTGGCCAGCAATGCGATCGGGACCGGAGATCCCAGTGCACCTTCAAGAGGAGTTCGAACTAAAGAAGCAGGTAAATTCTGTAAGCAGCACTGGGTAAACATTCATCAGTGGTGAGAGTCCAGAAAATGATCATTTAACATGCTGTGTCCAAACTCCAGCCTATGATTTATTGTCGATTTATTGTGGAGAGATTAGCCAGTGCCCCCACATGCCACTTCATGACCATATTATACCCCCATTGTTAATATACTCAGTTTTAATTGTGGAGGCAGTTGAAAATAAGCTGCTTATATAAATTTCAACAAGTTTAATGTTTCTGCTAAAGCAGCCTCTTCTTTAATGCCTCGAGGCACCGACACAGTAGAATACACTATTTATGGTGTGCAGAAATTCACTGTGCCCCTCCACTAACTGCTCGTTTCCCGTCTATAAAATGCAATAATTACAAAGGTCAGTGGTCATTCCAGAGTGGCTTATTTAATCTGTCCCATCTCTTCAGCATAATTAACAAACTAATTACTGTAGCTACTCACGGTTGTAGTAATTCATCTTTAAAGTTACAATACATCATTCAAATGTCAGCAAAAGGGTTCCAGTTTGAAACATAGCAGTGGAACCAACAGCGGTTCCCAATTACATGTTTTTTTAATGCAACATTGCACAATAGCTGATTTTTCAGTGTTTTCTGATGCTGTTAAAGGTTTGTGTTACTTCAGTAAAGTACTTTGTTTTCACTCATGATTCACTTAATCATTATAGCAAAGTTTCCAGTTATTAGTTTAAATTTAGCTAATTTTTGTGGGTTTTCTTCTCAGTTTTCAGAAGTATGCTAAAGTGTGTGTTTTGAGTGTTGGACCAGTGATGCAGTGTAACCTTTCTATTTTACACAGTCCCATCGGTGGCACCAGCCAATGTTAGTGGAGGGAATGGCCGCAGGCACGAACTGGTCATCTCATGGGAGGTAGGTCCTCTGCCAAACTTCCCCCTGTAGCACAAGTGTGACAACATGTGCAAAAACCACAAATGTCACCGTGGGACTGTGTTTTTCCAGTTAAGCAAATTCAGATTTTTGTTGAATTTTCCACCATTAATGGGGGCTTTTTTATAGGCTTCTCTCACATAAAAATAATGTTTTTGGTTTCCTTCTAAAAAAAAGAGATAAAGATGTTATAGTTTCCTGGGGAGCTGCTGAAAAAATCACTTACTTTCAAATATTTAATCCACTGGCAATGAGTGGAGTATGAAATTGAAATTTGTTCAACTTCATAAACTTCAGAAAATATAGAGATGCCTTAGTTTTGTATTTTTTTTCTCGCCCAGTATGCAAGTATGCAGTCAAATACTTATTTTAATACTTATGGTTATTTTATGGACAACCTCAGTATGATCCCTTAAACCTTTGGGCTCTACAAACTGTGTTTTTCACATTTCCTGTTACTTGTAACAAAAACAAATAAAATCTTCCCACCCTTAAAGCAGGTTTATAGTAATCTGCAGCATCACAACTGTGATAAAAAGCATGCTGCAGTCCTCCAGGCCACGTTGAAGAAGGAACAAATGGAAATAATAATCGTAATCAACCAGAGCAAGTCAGTGTTGGCTTAATAATAAATGTAACCCCAAACAACAAGATAAATATAAATGCTGATGGTTCATTTTGGGGTTTTTATTTTTATGAAATGATCCTATAAAGTGCCTGTGATAGTTGAATCCTCAGGCATAAAAGACACCGAGTGGTGATTATTTTAGGGCAATTTTCATAATTAAAAATGGGAAGAATTCTATATGCTGTAAATATTCATCATTTAAGAATGCATTACTCACCAGGATTAAAAATATGATATTAAGTATGTATGTAAAGGAAATGTATTATATCCTGACACTCCAGGACCTGCGGGTTGAGCATTAGTAATGTAATCCAAGAGTAAAAACGAACCCACTGAAACAAGCTTTAAACATCTGCACCGGAACTACAGCTTTGCCATTGTTCACCGAGGAATTTCACAGTCACTAAGTAATAAATCCTGCATGTGAATGTGACTTAATAATCATGTAGAGGTTGCTACTGCATGTGCTGTTCATTAAAAACCTTCACTTTTTGTTTCCTGGGAATACTTGTCAGACGTTATTAAGGGGGATAAAGCACGGTTGATGGACGACGCTGCTCCTTGTGGTTCTAAGCTTGAAGGAAATGGTCTAATGATTTTACGATACACAGATGATTGAATTAGTTTACAGTCAGTTGCGTACACTCGAGGTGAAATATGGCGACGAGCTGCAGCTCCGCTCGCTGTGTGTCGGGGACCCGTGTTTGCTCGTCGTCTTATTCCCAAAACTGTGAAAGTGGGATCTAATTAGAACATAAAGAAAAGTTTGAGCAGCTCAAGTGAGAAAATGATGAAGGGAGTCGGAGATGTTCTTAAAATGGAGGAAGGCTGAATGTGTTGAGGGGTTTGCAGATGGTATTTAAAGACCCGAGCTGAGCACAGGAGGTCAACAATATGTCTCGGATTACACAGCTTCTATGTGGTTAATATAATCTTTAACATTCCCTTTTCTAATCATCCAGGGTGAAATAATATCCTGTTGTGCGCAGATATTCTTAACTCAACAGGCGTTTTGTCATTTATAATTTTATATCAACAAAAAGTAATAAATAACCAAAGTAACTCGGATAAATAAATAAAAAAATATTGCAGCAAATATCTAAATTGTTGAAGTTGGTTGCAGTCAATGTTTCCATGCTGACCTTTTGTTGTTCAGGCAGAAGGTACACAACACAGGGGCACTGGTAAACTAGTATTTCAGTGCAACACAACAAGTTCCAATTTGGTGTTTTGGTGACTTGCAGTACATCTTAGAGGAAAGAGAGCTGCAGTACGGAAATCTGCAGATACAAGCTCAGTAGCTCAGTTCATGGTTCCCATTCAGAACAAGTCAAGTTTTAGTCACCTCACAAACTTATTAATTTTTAACTCATCTTTCCACTTTCATTTTATATTTCTCCACAAACTGGCCTTATCACAAAGTCAAAAAGGAGTTCTGTTTTATTTATTTATCGTGGCATTGGTGCCACATTAAACATTAATGAGTAGTGATTCTTACCGCTACTCTGTAATCCATAGTTGGTAGGTAGATTACACTCTGAACTTTGTATTCTCCTGACTCTGCAGTCTCTAGCAGGTGATGTTACACACTTTCAAGCCACAAATAAGCAACTGATCCAGTGTTTAAATTTTGTGGATCAACCACCAGCCTGCCGCAAAATAACCACAGAACCATCCGTATTTATGTTCGCGTCAAACTTCTCATTTTGATTAATTATTCTACAGTTTCTACAGTTTCTACTGTAAATCAGCGGGTATGTTGACGACATGTTGTTCACACATTCCTGTGAAAAATCCTATTAAAAATTCTCTCACCGCCGATAACTTCCTCAGTAACAAACAGTCCTACCATTCTTCTCCATCCAAAAATAGCAGGGACACAGCTGTGCACTTCATCTTTAATTGAACAAATCTGGCTAGAATTATACCAGTAGACGCACAGTTTTAATTATATTACAGGTAGGCATACTGATGCGATTACCAACATGATGAGACATTTTATCGTACTGTTCTCAAAAGTATGCATTAATTAATTTAAAATTCTAATTTACCATCATGTTAGGATCACATTTATGCTCCAGTATGAAGATCAAGCAGACACCTGTTTGGTAAACAGATTTTTGGCAATTATTTACAATGGAAAAACTGTGAAAATTCTCAAATAAAGTAATACAACACGAAAAAATGACTCTGTATACTCACACTTTACACACTGTGCATATGCAAATTTGGTGGCGCACTATTATGGCAAGATAACTGACTGTCTTTATATTTTGTACATTTGAGAAAATAGAGAATGTCCTCTCAGAAAAACTGTCACTGTGCCATAACAGGAAATTCCTGTGTCTAAAGGGAATAAAAGTAGTGAATGTGATTGGCCATGAGTGTCACATGCTCTAACACATCCACTTATAATCCATGATAATGTATTCTTTCTTATCTCTGCCTGTTGTCTAGCGTGTCGCAGGTGTGCCAGACACAGCTGGTCACAAGGACACCCAAGTGCGCCTGGCACTCCCCTGGTGGATTGGGCTCACAAAATGGCCCTTAATGTGTTGCTAAATAATTGCTGTAATTCTAAAAAGAATTTCCACACCTCCTCAATTTGGAGGCAAAAACAAGGAGCGCACATCCTGTAGCATCACTACTGTAGCAGTCCTTTACAGCAAACCAGCTGGTCTGCAAAGCATGCTGGACGGCTTCACAGCTATACCCAAAGGCAAACTAACCCAGGTGGTGATGTACTGAACCACCAAGAAGCCGTGACCTTGTTAATAGAAAAAAGGCAAAAAGAGATGCACATCACCTCCAGTGGGATAACACAGAGGTTGAGGTTGGAGTCTTCACAGCTATCTGTACCTTTGGAGAGAGGGTCTTATGGATTGTAAGGGGCTCAGGTGAGCACTCATCATTAGAGCAAAGCAACCTTTATCCATGTCAGAAGGGAGACACAGTCCACTCATCTGCTGCAGTATTCTTATGATTGTCTCTCACTCGCTTTCATTGAATTTGAACCAGTTGGTCAAAGGACTTCAGCTGTTCCAGTGAAGGAAAAATCTTCACAGAATAGTTTTAAAAAACTAAAATCATTTTTTCCAATACGAAACCTGCCTTATACTTTGTCTGCATTCCACACTTATTTCTGGCACATTTGCAGGGTGTTAAAGCACCTATCATTGACTCCTAATTGTCAGATTTATAGAGTATGTGTCACAGTTTTGCAAGCTGTAAAGATTACCAACATGGCAAAAACTCCTGCTCTATTATTAACAACAGCACAACAGTTGCTCAACACTGTAGCTCATTGCATTTTAAACAGCGTTCCAATTTATTCTGCTGAAATTTGTTTAACCATCCAGGATCTTAGAGTTAGAGGGCATAACTCGGCCACAATTGCAAAAGTTGCTGACAAAGCTCAAAGGAGGCCAGCTGGGCCGTGTAGTACACAGAGCTGCATCAGCCAGGCAAGTGATTAAGATGTAGTGAATTTAAAATTTGGTCCCACCAGAGAGGCACAATGATGATTAACCTTGACTCCCAGAGTCGTTCCCACTAAATCCAGGGGTTGTTTATGAATATCTGTTTGTAATCTCAAGCTACAATGGTTGTACTAAATGTAATAAATCTCACACCAAGTAAAAGAGGATATTAGTGTGAGCCATTTCCAAGTGGACAGCTTGGCTCTCAGCCAGATTCGGGGCAACGCATGTACAGAATTACTATGAGCAAAGCTGAGAATTTGCAATTGAGATCAGTTGAAGGATATATTAACAGGGGAACAGTGAACAGATGTGGAGGCAACTGACAGTTATTCTTGTAGTTATTAAGTATGGGAGCCCAACTGCCACTGGGAAGATAACCTTCACATCAGGAGAAGTGCACCTCAGTGGCACATTACGGGGGATAATGTCCATTCCAGATGGGATGGTGTTTGGTGGTAGACCATTTCCTATTTATAACTCAAGAGTGTCATTAGCTTGGCCAGTATAACACAATGACAATTCCCTGATAACACCATGTTGAAGGAACAGTCACAGGATACTTAAAGCTACACGAAACCATGATTGGTGTTCGGTTAGACATAAAAACCTATTAAAGAGTGAATGAAACTGAGTGATTACAAAAAATAATTCTTGGCGAAACTGTTTCTGACCCAGAATTCTCTTGTCGAGGCTCAAGAACTGTCTCAGTTTTAAAAAATGCCAGAACAATCAGATTTTTCAGCAAGTGCCTGAGCATAAAACTAAGTGAACATCATTTAGTCTTCTCACTTGTTTTTATTCAGACATTTTCAGTCACTTCTGAAGTACAGACTGTGCCATAGTGAAAAATTAAAGCATTTCCTCAAGAATGATGTTTTCTCTCTGCCCATTGTTGGCTACAAGAATTGGTCAGCCATCAATAAGTCTGTCAGTTTCTAAAAGTATCACAGTACAATGCAGAGATGCCCCACTTCTATGCAGCAGCCTCCTTTTGGTACTTGGCATTTTAAGTCCTTTTAGCTCTGCCCTATTTATTCTTGTTTCTACTAAATACTTTTGGAAATAAATCAGGACTCTGTCAGTGATCAATTGAGATGGATATTAAAGGAGACGGAGCAGGAATGTTAGCCCTTTTTGGCAGTCAAGGCATGTGAGCACGTGGCAGTTCTGCCTTTCCAATCATCTGTGGAGAGTTGTCAGAGCCTGGACGGCCATGGTGGGCAGGGTTATTAAGCAGGATGAATGACTAAACAGTCTCTGCAGCTTCATTCAGCCGTCTCATTAGAGTCGACTGTGAGAGACCGCTTTCTCACGGGGAGAGCCATAGGGACGACCATTAGTGATGCCCTCACAGTCACCATCGCTGAGCCCAGCAGGTCCCACAATTTCATCCACGAGACTTACCGCCGTTACATCAGCCCTGTCACACTGCGTCCACGCTGATCGGCGACTATCTCACTTCCTAAACCTGCGAGTGTTTCCAAACTTACCTCGCTAATTTGTTCATGCTGTTTTTTGAAGACCCATATTCCTTGGCATCCCTTTAAAAGCATCGCCAAGCTCTGATAATAACCTTTGATGGAAGCTAATTCATTCCCACAGATCATCCCTGTAATTAGGTAGTCATGGTGATTGGTCCTTGTTGAATGAAATGTGAACTACAGCTCCATCCACCACCAATCCCTCTGTACACGAGATGGCTAATATGGGTGATGACTTCAGGGTACAATATTACTCTGAAGCTTATGCAAATCAACACATTACAGCATGAGCGGCAGACGTGTTGTCAAAAACAGGTGTACAGGTGTTTGTCATTTATTAGATTTAGCCAAAGATTTAATCCCTGCAGCTCATATTTTAATTAAATTCTAGCTCACTTAATAAATTGGCATTTGATTTGATTAAGCACAGAGCAGCTGTGGAAGACAGCTCCCAGTTTCACCACTTCAGGAAAACCACAGATAATCAGTGAAGCCGGCACACAAAACCTGTGTCCCAAAAATCCTCATGTCAGACATAGAAAGATAAATAGCTACATAATGGGCACAACTGAGCCAGATATGATTTGTTTCCATTACTCGGGACTGACTGCATTTTTATTAACACTGGCAGACAGTTACAGTAAATGGTTAGGAAATTGAAAGCTGGTTATATGGTATTACCAGAGAGGAAAATGTGGTTTTTGTACCTGAAGGAGCTGTCCAGATGAGAAAATGTGCAAATGATGCACTTTCAGCCACAGAGTTTAAGTGCCTGTAATCCAGTTTTCCTCTCAAATTCAGTGAAAGACACTCTTTGATGATTGTTTCTTTCTGTTCCATATTTTCAGCCTGTATCTGAGGAGTTCCAAAACGGTGAGGGCTTTGGGTATATTGTTGCATTTCGAGCCAACGGGACTAGAGGCTGGAAGGAGAAGATGGTGACTTCAGCTGATTCTACCATGTACAAATACAGAGACGAGACCTTCCCTCCTCTCACCCCGTTTGAAGTGAAGGTTGGCGTCTACAACAATAAGGGAGACGGACCATTCAGCAAAGTGGTCATCATCCACTCAGCTGAAGGAGGTGAGTGAATATTCATGGATTTTAAGGAAACAGAGGGGATAGTTTTCAACCTTTAATAATCGTTACCATTTTGTTTTGTTTCACAGAGCCGAGGGAAGCACCCTCTGATGTGAAAGCTTACAGCATTTCTTCATCAGAAATTAGGGTGACTTGGAAACCCCCCAACCCTGGCCCTGGAAAACCAAGAGGATATGAGGTTTGTAGTTTTACACACAAGCATTTGTGCCTTTGTGCATGAGCTAAACTTTGAGAGCAGTAATTTTTCAGTCTGTAATTCCTGTTAACAGGTCAGCTACTGGAACGACATGGAGCAGGAAGAGTCGGGAAAAAAACAACGGACTGTGAAAAACGAAACATCCATGGTCTTGACAGGACTAGAAGGAAACAGTGTGTATCTCATCACAGTAAAAGGCTTCAACAGCATCGGCCAGGGTCCTGCCAGTGCTGCTGTCACAGTCAAGACCAGGAAAGCCCGTGAGTGCAGCAGTGACACTAATCATGCACTTCTATATATGGAATACAGGCTACCTGTTAAGTTTGCTCAAAACCCCCCTTGTAAAAAGTGTAGTGATTGACCCAGTTGGTTGAAACTCTCTTTAGAAGAATGTTAAACTCTTGTCTTCTCTTTATAGCTCCTGCTCAGTCTCCAACCAACCTCATGTGGATTCAGGAGGGTAACAATGTGTCATTAAGCTGGGACCCAGTAAAGGCAAAAGACAATGAATCTGATGTCATCGGGTACATGGTAATGATTCTTTGCTGAATAATGTTAGTTCACTTTCATCTGATGCAGGAATATGTTATAGCAGGGAAGATACACAAGTTCCACAAGTATTTTTACAAGTTTAAATTTACATTTATGGTTCTGTTGCATTTACTGTCCTTGATTTTCCTCAATATAGCCTACATCCACTACAAATAAAAAAGCCAAAAAAGGGAAAACAAACACCCCACTGAGTCATTGGTAAATTTAATATTGTATATAATATGGACAATAAAATTACATCATTACAATGGAAAGAGAGAGAAAGACATCACTCTTCTTTCAAAGAAGAGTAAGAATGACAGCCTATTTATAGCAAACTCTTTTCCTATTGGCTTGTTGTAAATTTAAACCTTATCATGCAGTTTTCTCTACCATGTAAAACTCTAACTACTACAATATGACTAAGTCATGTCTTCGATTTAGACCTTATTTTGGGCTCTTGTTGTACAACAGACACATCTCACAACAATATAAGATGCAGTCAATCTGTGACTCTGACCACACATGAATTCAGTTTCTCTGTAACTGGCTCAACATATAAGCAACTGATTATTAGTAGAAGATTGACATATAAATAAATGATAACCTGAGAGCTTAACATTGATTTTAGTTTCACAGTCTCCTGGATAAATTAATACTGGTGTTTATACTTAACTTCTTTTATGGGAAATCATGTTAAATGTATTTATCTTAACATCGATCCAGAAACCACAGGTAAAGTAATTGCTACATGTATTATAAGAGTGGATTATTTAACTTCAGCTGGCTGTAGGTTTCACCAAAATGCTCATCTGGAATCAAAATTGACTTCTGTTTGAACGTTTCTATGCACACAAACTTGGAGCTTTTAGAGTGTAGCATATCTATTAACAACTACTGTGTTTTTAAGAAAAGAGAGGACTGCAGCGAATTATAATGTGTTTTGTATAAGTATGAAAAAAGTGTAAAGCAGAGGTGTCTGTGTGCTCACGTCCTGCAGGTGTTACTCAAACAGGAGGGCAGAGGCCACAACCAGGTGACCAGAACCATTAACCCCTCCACCATGCTCTCACTGCCAGAGGGAGGCACTTATATCATTGAAGTGCGCGCTCTCAGTGAAGGGGGAGAGGGAGCGGTCAGCTCCCAAGTCCGAGTTGTCACCTCCTCTGGTAAGCTCAGAGCTGGTTTCTCGTCTCTGATGACCTCTGAAATCCAATCTCTATGCACAGGCTGTGTTCTCTTTGTAGCAATCTTAAGTCCTGGCCTTAATTGAGTCACCACAGCTGTTGTGCGGGCCAAGTTTTCTTTGGCTAATACTGTTTTAATTACCTCGCCCACACAAACCTTCCTACTCCTGCATAGCCAATTAACTTCCAAGTAACAGGACGAAAGTTTGCATTCCTGTGTGCGACCAGCCAGCTTTTCAAGGCGAAGGATTGCTATTTTACTCTCCACTTTACTTCAAGGTTGTTTTTCTGTCCTTTACAAAAAAAGGCTGTTTTTTCACAACTTCTTAAGGCCCTGAAAATTCAGTCAAAGATCAATGGAGTTATTTAGCATTAAACATGAATGCATTTGTTTTCATCTGTATTGACTCTCCTTCTTGCTCTCTTAGGTGTCCGAGCAAAAAGCAACCAGTGCTCGGTGCACTGCCTGCCACAGAGCCTAATATGGACAGCACTGCTCCTGGTTCTTCTGGTGCCTTCAGCTTCCTGGTGAGGCCACTGTGCCATCGTCCCATTCGTGGAAGGGAGCCACCAGTCTCCTGCTCCCTTATTCCCTCTGACTGCCTGCTTGCTTTGGCCTTACCCATCCCGAAGGGCCCGAGGCCTGCCGAAGGGGATTGTGTCTGCCAGTTAACATGCAGTGCTTCAGAGATCATCATTTTCAGTTCCATGTTTCATTCAAGGCCCTGGACGTTTAATTTGCACAGTTCTTTCCAACATCACGGTAGTGTTGTACTGTAGTGTACATTGTGGGGAAAGATTTGTTTAATCACTTACTTTAACATTATGTGTTCCTCTCATTGACTGGCATCTAACCACTTCCAGACGGCTCCTACAGCTCTGGGGCTCTACAGAGCATGAACAATTCCTTGAAAGCTGCTGTGGTAGTAATACAGGGATCAGCCGGCCTGTTTCTTTTCATTACTTATCTGCATCAATTTACCCCTTGGCTGCCTAACAAGCAATGCAGCAGAAGCTCAGTAGAGATAAGTGCATTGTTTTCTTATTCACACATTGAGGGGGAAAAAAGTTTTTTATGGAACCAAGAATCTTACTATTTCCAGACTTGCTTTTTGTACATTGTGTTACCTTTAGAGACAAAACAGTGGTGTGTGTCAGCTCTGTCAAACTCTGTTTTTTGGTAGCGATGCTTGGTAATACAGTTTGTTGACTGTTGGATGTATGGAAGTAGGAAACAGGTACTTACCTGTAGTGCCCAAACACATCAATAGACAAAGACAACTCTGTACGGACTCCTGGTGTCAGTACAAATAAATGTGATGTATATTTTTTAAATGCTTGTTGTTTGTAATTTCTAGGCGTCTTTTAACTTATATTTCTGGTGATTATTTTATAATGAACTGATTATTTTGTGTACAGTGTGTGAAAACAGAAAAAATGTCCATCAGAGTTTCCCAAAGCCCAAGACGACATCCAGAGCAGTTCACAATCCAAAGGTACTCTATTTACAATTAGGAAAGGCATCAGCATTGACACATTTTTGTTCAGATCTTTAGCACTTTCATACACCCAAAATATATCACTTTAAGCAGTTCATATTCCCCATGACATATCTTTCTATATGGCTTCTGTAACTGCTACCATATCACTGCTCTGTCAGACAGTTCTGCGCTTGAAGGAGCCGTTCCCAAGTGTTATATAAAATATGGATAGATTGAATTCCACACACGTGGCATTAGAGGCCACAAAACTTTGTGTGATAAAAGAACCTCTGCAGAGGCAAATAGGGCAGCATCAAGAGTATCTCTCCTTCCTCTTAGGCTCCTCTCTTGCCTTGTCTGCAGTAAAAAGCTTATCTCTCACTGGGCAGAAATCCAAATGAATTTGCCTGAAGTGTAATTAATGTTAGTATGGAGATCTGTAGTTCTAAAGCCTGTGTGCTTGAGCAGACCTTTTGCTTGCTCTGCCTCCAGCCCTGTGGACTCCATTACAGAGGCAGAGTAACCTGGCTCACCCGCGCAGGTTCAGGCAAGGGTACCAGCTCATCCACAAGAGATAGGACCACACAGCAGAACAGAGGACGAACACTGCTCCAAGCACTGTCTATCCCTTGGATGCTCGTCTTTCAGACCTCTCTGTTTTGGATGCATTCTGAAGGGGAGAATGGTGAGGTTGGTCTCCTCTTTCCAACTTGTACATCATTTGCGTCTGTAGTGCAAAGCATTAAGCTGTTTAATGTGGATAGAGGGGTTTTGTGGTGCTTTTAGCCTGTTCAATGACGTCGGCTCAAACACATGCCTCTACACAAGTGCTAATGTACCGACCTTTAATTATTCATGCAGCACCTGTCTGTGTTGGCGCATCTGATTTATGATAATGGATTATGTATCCTGCAAGGGGACCCATTTGGTTCAGAGAGCCAGAAGCTATAGTGTCAGCAATTAAAACATGCACTCCCCTTAGGTTAATGTCAGTGTGTGTGTGTGTGTGTGTGTGTGTGTGTGCGTGCGTGCGTGTGTATGCGCACGTGAGTGTGTGCATGATATACTGTACTTTTTCGTCATCTACAGTATGTTATATTGGATCAGTTTAGGGCTAATGTACAAATAGTCACTTTTACTGTTTTCTATTTGCAGTTATGTTTTGCACAAGAAAGATATATTTTATTGGTGACAGTTAGCATTTAAACATTTTCACTGAGTGAATATAAAGATGGACCTAGAAATTATTGCTTACTGTCAGTTTTATAATAATATAATGTATGTTTGTCCCACTTTTTTCATGCTCTACTGTGTGCTAGGGAAAGTCTAATGTAATAATACCAAATGTAATACACCTAATGTTCCAACAGCAGCACACATGATCTAACAGCAACCCTGAAGCTGATCTGGTGCTGAGAATAACATTTTGGGAGTTTACATTTCAGCAGAAATGTTGAAGAGGTATTCTCTCCTCTTCATTCTGATTCTGCTCTCTCCGAAACCTAAACCAAGGAGGGCAACTCTGCCGTATCAGTAAACCCTTCAGTTATGATATCCCAGCGAATAGCAGTTGATACTTCTATCTTCATCCATTCCCGAACGTCCTTTAGCCTCCTAAAACTTACAAAGTCAAGTATTAAATTGTCTCTGTGGCGTTGTTGTAGCGGGATCCACGCTGTGATTTAGAGCTGAGGTGTGACTTTGCTTTTCAGGCAGGTCACAGTTTAACACTCATCCTGAAATTGCCCGAAAAGTAGGGCCCTCCAGCAGTCGATGCTGCTGCTACTGTAAGAGGTAAACTGTAATATCGTCCAGGAAGAGACTCCCTGTGCAGCATGTAATTTTCTATCTGCCGTTTGATCTACTGTTCGCATAGGAGGAGAGTTGCATTTACCAAAACTAGCACAAGTTTTGGGTGAATGACACCAACATTGTAAAATGTGGTCATGTGAAAAAGCAGAAACACTATTTCACAGTAAGTTTAAATTAAGTTTTGCCATTTTATCTCTTTTTCCATCTCTCTATGGCTGGCTAATGCTGTATTAGTATGCAATTAAATGCTTATGAGTGATTCATATCATTTTTGGCAATGAAACATTCTCCAGATAAAATCATCTCTAAGCTGTTGAGCTACGGCACGCCATTCTGTATGTTTAGGTGTCCAAATGTACAAACTGTTGGGACTTCTGATATAGAGAGCTAATTTGTGTTTGCTGTTGGAGGTTTCTGTGATGTTTAGATTTTCGGCCCGTCGGTCCCCCCTGGCAGTGGCAGGAGTGGCAGAGAATGAGAATTAGGGAAGTGTGCCATGTTTCTGTTGAAGACTGTGAACAGAGGGATTAAAGGAGCAGCTTTGCAGAGAGAGTCAACATCCAGCATTTTATTGCGCCAGTCCAGTAATTACTGAAGTTATAATTGAAGTTGTCTTGTGACCTCTAAAACCCACTCCATTGTCAGGAAACAAAAGTGCACAACATGTTAGGATTTCGAGCTTTGCATGACATGAAGTTGAACTGTTACTGTTACGTCATTAACTTATTTGTCAGATGGTTATGCTTCTTTTTGCCAGTCCATTCCACACTTTGCTCAAGAGGTAAGAGCTATAGCTGTTAAGATGATGACTAGTCTTCAGTTTGTCTCCAAGGTTAAATCCTAAAGAGTTTTTTTTTCTGTAGAAGGAAAAAAAGTCTATTCAAGAAATGTAAAAATCTATTGAACTCTTTTGTGACCCTGGCAGACTTTTTCTCTCATGTCACACTCAGGTTAAAATTTCCACTTTCCATAAAAATCTAATCTCGCTCTTGAACAGGAGACATTTTCCGTCTACATTCAAGCTGCCACGAGGAAAAGGACAAGGATTCTAGTAACCTGATGGCTTTTCTTCTAGCAGCTTTCTATTTTAGCTGCACTACAGAAGGTCTACATAGAGGAAAATGTGTATTGTTTCTGGTAAAAAAAATGGTGTTGGTTTTAAAGATCTGTTGTTGTCTTCGCAGTGCTATTTGATGTATTTGAAAGAAAACGGAAAACCGCGTCATTGAATTCAAATCAGGTGCTACATTATAAATACATTTGAATGCAAGGATGACTTTGCCAGAACCATTCTTTTAAACAGCGCCAACAAATGTGGCATTTAAAGCAAAGATCTGTTCTGGGTTTTTTTGCAATACTCCTGCCTGTGTGACAGCATATGGTGTACTATTAGAGGAAAACTTCCTCACAAAAAAAAAACACCAGCTAATTTGATAAACTGTGAACCCTCCCTCATAAGAAATTAAAGCAAAAGTGGCCTGCTGTGACGCCTCATTAGAGAGACACATTTCAGACTAAATCTGAGAAGAAAAACAGACAAATTTTGTTGATTAAACTTTCTACCCCTGTAGTTTGGCCCATGTGTTGCTACTCTAAACATTTGCTAAATATAGCAGTGAAATATAGCCATGGGATGCACTGCGTCTTAGGTTACACAAAGCTCCAAAATGTAGAGGTAAATGATAGTGCGGTCCGCTGGTATGGTTTCAGCTAAAACCTGAGTACATTAGAATACATTGTGTAAAAAATGTTTGGCTCTTGCTGAACCACATCATGTCTACCTGCAAATAGTTCCCAAATGGTGTGATGTGTCACTCAACATTTCCACGAATTTTGCCAGCAGGTGTAATTCCCTCCAGGAAGTAAAAGTCACATAATGGTGATTTGTGTATACAGATCTTGGAATTCGGCCAAATCCCAGCAGACTGGAGAAGGTGCCGATTCAATTTTGAGTCCTGAGCTACTTTTCTTTGGTCCCATTGTGTGGGGAAATAGAATGGGATGGATGTGTAAATCTGGGGATAAGGAGGGAGGGGGGCCTGCATTGGGAGATTTAAAGGTCAAGCAAGAAAACAGTTGGCTCAGAGCAGACCTCTGCCAAGACCTTCTAATCTCCCCAGTTAGCTGTTCCTGTCACAGTCGGTCACATGGTTCCGTGCAGATAGCTGAATGCATGAAAGTGGGTGAAATTTGACCTGGCGGTGACACACGCAGGAGGTCAGGGGGTCGCCAACATGAAAAGGTTTTTACCTGATGGAAGCAATAATGTGCACAATGAATCATCTGTATGTGTCAGTGATGATACAATCTGAAGCTGATGGTGGCAGTAGTCTTAGGGGCAGTAATGTGCATGACAAGTTACATTACATCCATCCAAAAAGATGTTTTGAGTGATAATTTAAAGCGTGCTCTAAACTCCACAAATAAAGCAATGCAGTTGTTTGACTGAATGTCAGTGAAAGACCAGAAACTGTCATCTATAATGTAAATAACATGCAGGTCGTATGTTAGCTGCTTTATTTGGTAATTAATGATTAGTTTGTGAGTTTGCCAACATGAAACATACGTAGCATTGCAGTTTTCTACCTCTTCACACATCTAAATTAGTTGCTCACTAAATACCATCATGTTACTGAGTAGGGTTTTTGTCACTATGTCCAGTGAAACCGTTATTTTTAACCATTAGGCTAATTTAACTAACCTAGACTGTTCCAAAATCCGCATGTGGTCATCCTTACATCCTGTAGGACTGAATATCATGTCCAGATGTAGACATCTTGGCAGATTGAACTAACTATATGTAACCCTCACAATTCAACAAACTAGTTTATTGGTGTGAGGCCAGTAACTTTAAGTTATTTTACTGAGTGACTCAACTTAAATAGTTTCCATTAATCATTGCAACATCTTCATATTTGAAATTGTGCAGAATTGCTTCCAAATTTCTTTTGCACACTAAACCCCTCTGATATATTAGTCTTGGGCAGGGAAAATATAATTTTGTGTATATTGCATGTTTGTGAGGTCACCTTAATGAGATTTCTGTTATAATTAGTATTTTTTTCTTTGTCTGGGATTGATTCATGGGTTTGCTTCATGTCCATCCACTATTGAATGGATGGACTCTGACTCCAAATGGCACCCTGGCATTAGAATTTCACTTTAAAATGTTAACATTAGTTATAAAATACTGCTGGGGCTGATGGGAACTCAATCATTCATTCTAGATGCATTTGGCCATTAAATTTTTACCTGCTAGTGGATGGAGCACTAATGTGTGTGCCAAATTTTATAGTCGTTTCAGCGTGTCTGGATCAAAGAGTTGGGCTGGCAGACATTGCTATCATGAGACTCCAGGTTAAAAGCAATGTAAGAAAGCTGAGTGATTTTTTTTACTTTTCCACGTAAGAAGAGGCAAAAAAAAATATTTTATTGCAGCTTTTAGTTCAGTGCTAGGATGTAATTTTAGTTTCTTAAATGCAAATGGAAGAAAAATATGAGAAAGTTTAGCACCTGTGGGGAAAAAAATCACATGTAAATCACTAAAATGTCACGAGGATTTCACATTTTTTACCGGTATGGAAGTCAAGAAAGACAGGATGCCTACAGATGGTCTCATATCTATTTCTTGCCAGGTTGCCAAGTGGATTTACCTGATTCAGAAAAAAAAAGAGGTAATTTTCTCTTTTTTTTGTCCTCAAAGTCAGACAAAAGAGATCATTTTTTAAAGGTGCCCCTGGTGTATGCTGACAGAACTATTAGGATTTCTTTAGGTTTTCCAGTTGTCTGTAAATTGTATTCAATCAGTCCATCTTCTCCATTCCTTTATCTGTTATATTCATTTTTTAAGATCTTAGTAGCAGGTGGATCTGAAGCTAATACCCAATGTTTTATTCATTGCTTTTAGTTCCAAATGAATCAAAGTCTCATCAGTGACTTTAATGCACTGGCTTCTTCCCGGATTGAACTGTCCTGACCTGTCACTGATACCTTGCTGCAGCTCCCGTCGTCCTCTTTTTCCATGGTGGGAAGGAGAGAGAGGTAAATGCTGAGTTTATCCTTGGTCTGGATCCTGCCTGTGCAAGAGAGCATCCAAGTTCATTGCTTGGCCTTTTACAGTATCATTGCCTACTTTATAGTAAAGCCCGGTGCAGCGAACCTTTCGTGGAGCTGACATATTGCCTGATTTAAAGATTCCCTGGGTGGCAGGCCACAGTAAAACCTGGATCAGCTGAGGCAATCTGAGGGTTCCTTCAAAGTAAAACTAAGTAATAAAACAGCAAAGCGGCCGCACTCTCCTCATCAGTCTGCTTCTTTTTGCCGTCCTTATCTAAGATTAAAATGGCTGGATTAGCAGAAAGCCCCATTTTGGCCCATTCAGATCCTGCACTAGAAGAGATATGAGAATTTCCATGACTGGTAGATTAAAGTTGTAGCTCTTTTTTTAACAACAGAGTCGCAGTGTTCTTAATTTAGCTTGACTTGAAATGTGCAACGTACAAAGTAACAGCAGCTGTCATTTCAGCACTTCTTTACTCAAATGTGTAGTCAATCCTAATTCAAATAATACAGTAAAGCAACTCTTTCTTTGTAATGTATGAAATTAGTGTGGCTTAATCTAAACATTAACAATTAAACAAGAAAAATGAGCGTGAAGAATTTAAAATGCCGTAAAAATTAAAGCCAAGATAAAGGATTTATTAGTTTAAACAAGGTGTGGTCATACAGACAGGTTTAGGTGTGCAGACAGTTTAACATATCCATCCCTGAGATTTCTTCTTCCGCCCAACAACACCGGATTCAGTAAAATTTTGCTTGCGGTGCTCACAATATTCAGAATGTCAACATCAACTTGTTCTTGCAGAAATAATGTCAGTCTATTCTGGATAATTCAAAGGTGCAAACAGTCTTCACCAGAGTTTCTTTCTACTGAAGAAATATGAAACAGCATCCATAGTATTCAGCACTCTAGTTTTGGAAAGGTTGTGATTGTAGCAGCACAAGCTGAAGAACTGAGGTCTCAAAACTCACATAGAGTCTAAACCCAGAACTACAACAAGCAAATCAGAATGAACCACAAGTCTGCAACAGTGAATCCAAACTTTCTTCTCTTTGAGCAGAGGAACACTTCACAGAATAGCTGGCTCCAGCAGGTCATTTTGGTGTTACACCTCAGATGCCCAGGAGGCAACCAACATCTAAAGGGTGGATACAACAATGATACTTGTAGAATCAATGCCTGCGTCGATACCGTCCAGACTGCCAATATGCTCAAGGCTTAAATCATTCACCTCTGATGTCTTACACAAGGTGTTGTCAGTGCATCTTCCCTGTATGACAGCTGCACACCATCAAAGCACAACAGCAACCCGAGGTATCGTCCCAGCTGAGCTGCAGCGTCCTCGCAGACTGTTGAGTGAAAACAGGCGTGCACATGTGCTGGCGAATCGATATACAGAGAGACTGTAGCTGTAAGTAAGGCCATGATAAATGAGACAGACTTAGAGGTGATTGAGCATGTCTGCTCTGATGGTGGTGCATTTAAATTGGGCTGTGCATGTAAATGTTTTCCCTTAATTGGTAGCCAGAAGAGGTTTATCACCCGAGGTGAATACAGATCTGCAACACAGGCAACTGAAAAGAAATTCAATTCAGATTTAATGAGCTGTAGGCTGGAAATCTAGGTTTGCGCACATAGGCTGAGCAGAGAGCCACTTCTCTTTGTACTGCGACATGGAGAGCTTTTTTTTTTAACGCTGGTGATTAATGTCCTATGTTTGACCTTATTGACTTAAAGCTCAAATGAGGAAATTGCTCTCAAGAGCGGTGCACTTTACCCTTCATTCAGACCAGCATGTCACATGTGGGATCGTGTTTCCCTGGATGGCAGATTAGTCAGGATGGTTTTACTTGTCCTGTAAACAGAAGCCAAGTTAATTTTGAAATTGTACTACATACAGCTGGGACGAGCCACAGATGGCAGCACTGTCTGTTCAGGTGGACTGGACATCAAGGTCTTTAGCGTTGAGAAGGCCCCTTCATTAACACAGTCTCACAGACGAATCAGCAGACAGCTTCCTTTATAGTTTGTACAAAAAAAAAAAACACGACAGGAAAGAACCACAGGGAGTAGGGAAGTAAAGATCTGAAAACAAAGCAGATGCCCATACTGAGAGAGTTACGATAAATCATCAAATAATAGTGGGGAGCTGTCGGAGCTATCATCTTCACACATCACAGCATGCAAACTCCTCACAGTAAATGAGACGCCTCTCATTTTAAAACGGCCATGCACACATGTTTGATGATGCACATGAGAAGACAAGCATATTGTTTGAGGGACCGTTTGTCCATTTTAACAACTGAAAGCTCTTATCGGGATTTGAGGGGAAAACAATTTGACTGCGCACAGACAAATGATTTATGGATGTTCTCTTTAGGTTTGTGAGATCTAAATAATGCGCTACTGTAGTGAAATTGAAATCATCGCAAAGACGCTGCATGGAGGCACCAACATCAACCTCATGTACTGATAAATGACTGTAATAAAGTGCAGCCGTAGCGTGGTGCTTTTCAACCTATGCTGAGGATTCTGGGTAAAATTGAGATTTTACATGAATGTACTTAGTATCAAGAAGGACATTCATCCTACAAAAAACCCACTAAGATCAATAGAGTCACTGATATGTTTACTGTATTGTACACTGGCACAAAATCAATGCATTATGAGCTTCAGAATATCCTGCTGGATGTCTTAACTTGTGCAATTGTTGGATAATCTTCTGAGATTTCCTGTGGGTTTCTTTTTCAGCAGCTGTACAGTTTGTTTTAACTGGGTCAGTTACAAGGTTTTCCACACCATCAGAGGAACTGTGTGATTACTGTGCTCCCTTCTGAGGCTCCATGTAGCCTGTTTGACTTCTGAGGCTAATCTCAGTTTAGCATTTCCCGCACAAAAGCTGTCTTTGTGGTTACTTAAACAATGGCAGACCACTAGAAGCCTCAGATCAGGCCGTTTGTGAAAACAATGACATGCTGTTTGAATATTTCTGAAATGGCAGTTTGTACTTGTAAGCCGCAGCTCAGCCAGTCTCTTACCGGACTGTCCTTGAGGCCTTGATCCTTTGGCATGGACGCTTCCATGTTTGTGAGTTGTGGACAACCAGTGACAGCATTATTTGTCAGGATGCATGCTTCAGCTGAGAGTGACCCAAAATGTCTGGCAGAAGTAGTTTTAAAAAAAAAAATTAAAAATGAGTGGGGAGGAATACGAGGGTTTATCAGTATTCTGTGCATACTAATGTACGGTGGTAATTGACAATCCCTGCACTTACCAGCTATTTATAATTCACATTAGAATCACAAATGAAAGCTGATAGGTTTGTGGAAAATGAAAGCAAGCAACACGCCGAGCTCTGAAAATCCAAGAAAAGAAATAAAACAATGAAAAAGTATTCTGCTGTTTTGACTGCAAAATGATTCCCAGAGAAATGAATAAAAACCAGATGAAAGGAAAAAAAAATTGCAGCTTAGCAGGCATTATGAACATAACATCTGATTGAATTATTTTTATGTCGACTTCTAAATAAAGCTGTTATGGAAACTGTTAGGTTAGCCATAAAAATATAAAACTACTGTGGTTTAGGCGAGACAAGTTTACTGGTAGAGCACATTTTGTACACGTAATTAAAAGCAAAAGATCATCCAGCACAGTTACACATTGCATGTTTGCAAAGGATTTTGTAATCATTGTGGATTATCTGCTTTTAACCCAAACTTGATAAATATACACCAAAAGTTGCCACATTTGAACAGAGTGAAATATTTGAATGTATACACCGATCAGGCATAACATTATGACCACCTGCCTAATATTGTGTTGGTCCCCCTTATGTGCTCAAAAGTGCTCTGAATCATTGGACATGGACAAGAGGACCTCTCAGGGTGTCCTATGGGGTCTGGAACCAGGACGTTGGCACTGGATCCTTTGGGTTCTCTGGCTTGTGCAGTGGAGCCTCTGTCAATCAAACTTGTTCCACTGCATCCTGTTCATGCTTGATCAGAATGGGGTGTAGGAAGTTTGGAGGTCAAATCAACATGTTGGGTCATTGTCATGTTCCTCAACATGTTCCTGATTGTTTGATGTTTTTTTCCATGTGGTGGGGTGCATTTTCCTGCAGGGGTAGGCCAGTGACATCTGGGATTTCCATCTGCATGAGAGAGTGTGTTTGTTCTGGGACAATGTTTATTTGGGTGTCTAAGTCTCATCAACACAGATGGCAAAATCCAAGGTTTTCCAGCAGAACAGCACATAGTACCAATATGATCAATGTTATTCACTTCCCCTGTTGGTGGTCAGAATGTTGTGGCTGATCAGTGTATATATATTTATGATATTCAAATTCTTAGATCTTACAGCTGAGTTTTTATAATTACCTCAAACATCAGTGCAACCAAATCGATATGGATGTTATGCAACAATGAAATTATTTTTGGACTGTAATTTAATTCATAAAGCTTCTGTTTGAAAGTTATACTGCATATTAAAGCACTGCACATCTTCATAGCAATTAGAAACTTAATTTAGAATCCTCTGCGTTCCAACAAAGACACATTTCCTGAAAAGTAATCTGTAACGCCCAGAAGGGGTAAATAATAATTTGGAATCAAATGACATGATATCTTTGTGCCATTCAGCTGTGTCACATCCTTCTCTGAGCAGCCTGTTTATAATCTGCAGATGTTTTTTTTTTTCTTTTTTTTAACACCTTCACTGGGGGATTTGTCACACCTGAGAATCCAAATATCAGATGTCCCTTCTCCTTCCTTTTCCTACAATACCTTACATTTAACAGTGAGGAGATATTTGGCAAAGCAGCACATCAAATCACACGACACATGAAAGCTGAGGGTATAATCTGCTTTCAAGAGAAAGATAAATCCAGGCACACATGAGCCTGAAAGTGAGGTATTGATACTCTGATGCTTTGTCGGTGCACAGTATGTGTAAACAGTAAAGTTACACCAAGGTTTGCTAAATAGAATGAAGCTAAATCAATTTAAATAGCAGATTGTTTTAATTGTTCAGGACATCTTTTGTCCTTACATGCTTATAAAGCCTGACAACAAAACAACAGCCGCAGCCTTTTAGATTAGCATAAATCTTTAAAGTGGGAGCTGTCACTCATTTGGTTTGACTGGCATTACTGGTGATGTGAGGCAAATGAAAAGTGGTTAGATAAGCCTTTTGTCTTTGTCTGTTAAATGCCCTGACCTTGGATTATTGAGCTTCTGTCAACTGCAGTCTCCACTCCCCGTTGCTTATTTACCAGCATTGTGCTTGTGTAAGGACATTCTGCTGAGGAGATAGATGACAGTTTTGAAGCTGTCTTTACAGACACTTAAGACAGTCATTAGTCCCGACCTCACCTGGCACTCAGACGTAGGCTGGGAGGCTTATTTGGCAATGTTTAGTATGACGCTAGCGAGAGTGAAAATAATAACTTGACATTTGCGAGCAGCAGCATCTGCGGCACAGTGAGGGCTGTGATGAGAAATGTGGGAATGTGGTCTCGTTCCTCCATTTTGGGAAAATGTTCCAGACACATTGAGCAATGGCTGGGTCCAAATGTCACTATGGCTAGTTTACTAAAGTTATGCATGCTTGGAAGCTGAACTGATTTAACTAATGTACCAAAACACAACTATGTGGTCATAAATTTTGGGGGGTTTTGCAGCTGCCTTGGTTTCCAAGGCTGTGGAAAAATCCTTGATGTGCAAATCCTGAGGAGTGATTTAACATTATAAATGGATCCATCTGAAGCTACAGTGTGATATCAAATGTTCATAATAAAAATGATAATTTCTGCAATTCAGCAATGATATATTTGGAATTTTAGTAACTTTAAAAACCTTGTCCTGGTTCATTTGAGGTTTAGGCTTATTATACAACAATCAGGCATAACATTATGACCACCTGTCTAACATTCTGTTGGTCCCCCTTATGTGTTCAAAAGTGCTCTGAACCATTGGACATGGACAAGAGGACCTCTCAGGGTGTCCTATGGGGTCTGGAACCAGGACGTTGGCACTGGATCCTTTGGGTACTCTGGCTTGTGCAGTGAGGCCTCTGTCAATCAAACTTGTTCCACTGCATCCTGTTGATGCTTGATCAGAATGGGGTGTAGGAAGTTTCACTTCACTGGTCAGTGGTCATAATGTTGTGGCTGATCAGTGTATATATTTATGATATTCAGTTTTTATAATTACCTCAAACATCAGTGCAAACAAACTGATATGGATGTTATGCAACAATTAAATTATTTTTGGACTATAATTTTATTCATAAAGCTTCTGTTTGAAAGTTGTACTGCAGATTAAAGCAGTGCACATCTTCATAACAATTAGAAACTTAATTTAAAATCCTCTGTCCTCTGACCGGTATATAATACTATTGTCTTTCTGTGGTGGTTTTACTGTTGTTAATAAGCATGGCATATAATAATTCACGTACTTCAAGGTCATCTATTGTCTGTGTGGCTCAAAACTTTGATCTTGAGCGACACAGATCAGCAACTCTTGGATCAGCAGCACATTATCACAGAACACATTGCAGTTAATCAGTACGTAATAAAGCACTCTCGCTCAGTTCAGTGCACTCGGAGATTTTGCTGCTAAGTCTGCTATGATTAGTGGCTTATGGAGGGTAACAATAGCACACTTAGTCAGTATGCTGAGTTTATAAAATGCCCCTTTGTGCTACTGTTACACTACATGTACGCTTGTTCAGACAATCCTAATGATGATCTCTTTAAAGGATCAGATCAGTTCTTTAAAGCCATAGAAATCCAGTTTGCTATTGTTCTGTAATTGCCACCTTTGGCCTCAGTGGCTGATATTCAGTAAAAGCTACATTGTCTCACTTTCTCCCCCTGAGGAATGAAGAGCAGCAGAGCCATGAATACATTTGTAATGCATCCAGTTATTTTGTAATCACAGTCTCATGGGGCCTTATGTGGCTATATGCTGTATTCTGATTTGGCCATTAGTGTGTCAGAGTTTCTATAGTAGCAACAGTCATAATAGTAGTTGTTGCTTTGTGTTGGCATGGTTACTTGGAAAGTACCTGCCATTAAATTCCTTCTTTCTGGATCTCATTACACAATGTCCAGAACGTTTTTGATTGAAAGGCGCAGCTGTGATGCAGTATGGCACCCTGAATATGGTCTATGAGGCATCGTTCAATTGAGCCCATCCAAAATTATGTAACCGCTGATGAGGCTGCCACTGTTCTGGATTCGTTCTCTCTCATCTGTGCCGATTGCTTTAGGGTTTAGCTTTTCTTTCTGCTCCGTGGCGGCATTTAACCTGTCGGATGATGTTCTATGCACCAGGCTGACGGACTGTGGAAATCTTGAGTTAATTTGAATGCATTATGAGCACGGAAGCGTAGGCTACATTAATAACAGCATCAAGGAGAAAAACAGCAGTGCCTTGTGCTCCTTTTCAGCCGTGTGCTGCTTTTAGTTGTGTGGGCTCTTTTTTAGGTATGACCCACACAAAGACTTTTTTTTGCTTTTTCAATTACCTAGCACAAAGCTATAGGGATCTCAGAGAGAGCAAACAAAGCCTCTATCAGTCAATCACCAGTGGTGGAGACATGTACTTGTGTGCCTTTAAAATCGAAGGCTACGCAGTTATTAAGCTTTTCCTTCGGAGCACATTCCCCTCCAAAAAACTGGTCTTTTCTCAGGGAGCTTTTCTCAGTTCACTGATAGTTTTTTTTTTTTCAAATATGAAACAGCCACTATAACTGTTTTTCAGCCTGAGCTTCAAAGCAGTTTTTGTTTCATCACCTATTGTAAAAGATTGCCCTTGTGTCAGTTACTGATGGTGACATACACCTCCAATGTGTCGCTCACATTTGTGCAGAAAATGTCAGAGAACTTGGACTTCTTGAAGTGTGTTTTTATATGAGTTTAGCATTGAAATTCATCTTCTTTTCACTCTGCAGCCTGCTGCCACTCTGTGTCACTACATGCAAATGCTCACTTACCATATTGCTTCATTGAGGAGCATAATATCCCTACTTTGCCTCCAGGAACTCGTCATACCACGACGGTGCAAGTTTAAATTTGTGAGAATTGTTTGCTTGATTTCTCTTTTAGAATATCCTGTGAAAGTTAATCTCTTTGGTCCCTTTCTCTCTGTCAGCAGCCGAAAAATATTGGATGGAGAAACTTCAAGTGACATAAAACTAATGGGCTTTAAATTTAACCATGAGAAGGAAAGATGATTGGAAAACTTTTTGAAGAATGTAAAATTATAATTCAGCCTCCCTGAGGAGGAGTCTGCAGCATCGGAGGACCTGTGTAATTCTCCCTCTGATGAAAACCCTTAATGCTGATTTATCTGATCAAGTGTGTCTCAACAGCTTTCTCGGGTCTGCTCAAGGAATACTAATAAACCGCTCAATGAAGGCCTATTCAGCAAAGAAATAAACAGAGCTGCGGCTTTACAAACAGCACAATTTGGGGATGCAACATTCGATCATTCACAATCATAACTGATAGCTGTGAGAAAATCAGTTTATTTTGTGTTACTTTTTACTGACATCGTTATGTTTTTGATAAAAATCTGATGACAAAACAAATCTGTAAATACACACCACCACTCGAGGAAGAAAAAATCTATCCCCAAACTTTTACCAATATCTTCTCAGTATCAAATGATTCCATAAAAGCTACTAGAGCCCAGTATTTGATGTGGATAAAAAGAAAAGCTGTGGCATGATTTTCAACCAAAATGGCACTCAAAATTGATGTCTGGTCAAAAGCAGCTCCAGATGGAATAAGCTGTGAGAAAGAACGATCCAGCTTTACATGCAATCTGTTGTTTTCTTGTGGGAATAGGATATCGACTGGATTCCATGCTATTAACTCCCAGATGGTTAAAGCAAATTGTCCAATAAATTACACAGGTTAGTAGATATGTCTAAGTTTTTCACTGTGACTCTTTGAAATTGTCATTTTTAAAACAAATGAACCAGAATTTGTTGAATTACACAGCAAAACAATGGTTCCAAGTTTGATTTCATGTTTTTGCTCTGCTTAAAAAGACACCAGAGAAGTAAAGAAATAACTCTCACGGTTGTTTAAAAAAATGTTGGAGTGAAAATGTATTTTCATATCATGTTATTATAAAAATTCACTGTCGGTTTCCTCTTTTTTTCCAAACCGAATTATATTTTTATGGTCAAAGGGCAAGGTGGAGAGAATATGAGGGGAAGTGAATCATTCATTTTTCAATGACATGTTAGATGTGAAATATTCTACTTTGAGCTAAAATGGAATCAGAGCCTTTCCTGCGATTCGGAGGAAATCAAAAGCAGCTGCCAGCACTTGAAGCTGTAACCCGCATCATACATCTGGTTTTAAAAATAAGAACAAAGGCTTCTCTCTAGTGTAGTAACTCTAAAATCTTTTAAGCATTATTCTCTGCTCTGCTCCACAGTTTAGCCACAGATTTTTTTTTTTTCCACACCTGGCGCAGTGATTGGTGATGTACCAAAAACATCCTCACAGTGTGGAGACAAGAAATGAAGGTGTCAAAGAGTAGTTTATCTGTCTCGACAGGGGCACGTTGCAGTTAAGAGGCTTCTTTTTGAGTTTCTGCTGCTCCAAATTGGCGCCGAAGTCCTAGCAAAGCACACCAACAGTTTGCTTACAAAGCTGGTGGTGCAGCACTTGTAATTTATCACCTGGACTTAAAGTTGCACCAGGGGTCCGGCCGGACAGGTATCACCTTATGAAGGTCAATGAGGCAGAAAATAAAACCGCCTTGCTGCCGAGGACAAACCCTCTTATGTAGCCTAAGAAGATTTGTAAGTCAAAAAGCTACATATGCAGAGAGGCAGATGAGGCTTTCATGTGTGCTGGATTGCATTTACTCTCCAGACTTTGCATTTTCCTGGGGATGTGTCCTTTACCTGACACCAGATTCAACTCATATGTAGCCATGGCATTTCAAGCAAAAAAAGAAAAAAGCAAAAAAAAAAAAAAGGCTTACCATCCCAATTTTCACTGTGCAGTGAAAAAGCAATAAATGGAATCCCTGTGGACAGTCCATGCTTTAGAGAAGCCTCTTTGTGTAAAGAAGAGGTAATCATGCGTAACTGCTCAAACGTCATCTGGACATGGGAGTCATAAACGAGAGCCCAGCCACTTGCCACTTAGGCAGATTGCACTGTCAGGAGGTAAACAACGGGACGAATGAGGAAGGACTCATCTGATAGGAAATGTCAGAGCATGATTGGATTAAAAAAAAACTCCTAAATTAGGGTCATTAATCATGAGCTTGGAAAACAGTGACAGGTCTTGTTCACCAAAGCTCTCCTCTGGAACTAAGCTGAGTGCCACCCGGAAATTGTGCAATTACCTTAATACCTGATTTTAAATGAAGAGTATGCATGCTGGTGTCAATTGTTAATTGGGGAAAACAGCTCATATTATTTGGAGGTAATTGCCATCAAAAGAAGTCTAGTTATCTAATCTGGTCTTTTTTTCAGAATCAACGCAACAGAAGTGCTTTAAATTTACTTATATCTGATGCCGAATGTGATATAAAATGTCTGTTAGCTGCTGTATCCTGACCAGTAATACATGTGTCAAGTGTGACATCTTAAACTCTATCATCTCTGCACTTTCAGATGAAAAAATTGAGAGCTGTGAATTGAGCAGAAACTTTTTTTTTCCCTCGTCCATCTCAGTCATCATCTTTCACCCAATAACCCAGTTCGGTGCTGCAGAGTGCACACAGCAATTAACTCGAAGCAACAGGGTTTCCACTAATGTATTACATTTCTCTGCTCACTGTGTCAATGTAACAAACTGCACCCCTGAGGGCGGCTGCTGCAGAATGATGGCACAGGAGCTGGAATTGACGGAGGCATGTTAGGAACCAACAACCCCCCACCTCTCCCACCGCAAGGAGGCCAGACATCTTCTCACCACCGCTGACTGCCCCACTGTGTGATGCAGTGATATCAGAGGAAATCTAATCAGAAGCTGTCTGACTTGTGCATAACTCATTGCGGAGCTAATCGATGCTTATTCCGCTTGGATTATTGATATCATTGTGAAATCCAAGTCCTTTTTTTTTTCTCTTCTCATTCCATTCGAGCTGCTGATTCTCCATCAGGCGAGGCCAGAGTGGCCCCGTTTAATGCAGTGAGAACAAGAGTGAGGACGTGGGAAGATGTGTGTCTCACGTCTAATTTCGGCCCTCCCCTTCTTGTGCGATATGTGAAAGATGTCTCATTCACTTAGTGTGTGCAAAAAGCCTGTGTGGTGCAGGCATGTGTGTGTTTTGTGTGCATGCTCCCAGGCAGTCTCTTTATGACTCTTGGTTGGTCTTCATAGGTGCAGTCACAGAGAAAGATATGTGCAGTGCCTCTCAGCAGACCCATGTTTGCATGACTAATATGAATGTGCCTTCATGAGAGAGGAGTACACAGGCACAGTTCTCTATTGAGTATCATCTTAATTAAACCAAATTTCCCTCAAAGACTCTACAGGCAGCTATTTTAGATTGCAATTAGCCATGCTTCATACGGCTAACCACTCGTCCTCAAGTCTCCACTGGTGTGTTGTTAAGGCAGTATTTTAGGCTGCTTTTCTGCATAATTTCTTCAAAAGCGGCATATGGCTGGAATGCACTATTATTTAGCTTTATTTGTGGAGAATTACCTGTTCACTGAACCTCACTTTTCCCACGGTCATGTCCCACCAAATGGATAATGCATGCCAGGACATTATTACAGCTGCAATAATCACACATCCCCAGGCTAACTGGGATCCCCGCCCGCTTTGTCACATGCAAAATTAATGTGAATTTTAGTTGTGGACACGATGAGCGTTTTTACCCCTGAATGAATCACTCAAGGTTTTCTGCTCCGTTTCATTACGGGACTTGAGATTTCATCACCGTAAACACACACGTGTAAGGACACAGATGCTGCTGCTATTGCTGATTCCTCAGGTGCAGCCAGAGGCCAGCCTTTGTTCCACTTCCATGTCCTTACAGCTGTTTGAGTGCAGTACGCTCCTCTGCCACATCTGACGCATTTGCATATGTGGGTTGCAAATGCGTCAGAAATAGGTAGCTGTGTCGAACCTATAGATAGCAACTAAAATCAGAGGTGAACCAATAACTAGCAAGGGGCAATAGAAGACAGGACTGAGTTATTTCATCAGGGAATGCAGATGATCCAGACAGAAGAGCCAGCAAGACCTTATACTGGGAAGCTTTGTGATCTTATACATATCTATCCAGCTTTTCAGATCTAATATTAAGCTGTTTGGTTTGTTTATTGTATTCGAATATCATGAATGTGGATTGGTATCTCTGTATTGTACGTCAGAAAGCATCCTGCTTATGTAATATTTCTAATTTGAACATTAACTTTGATTGAACAGGGCCTTCGGTGGTGTCTAGGGGTGTGTGGTACTGGGATGCTGGTAGGGGATCCTTTGCGTACTGTAGGTTGTGAGATGAAACTTCTCCTTTTTTCTGTGCATTCTGTAGAGTTTGGAGCCCAACTCAACAACTTTGGGCCCTCTGTTATGTTCCTTAAGTGATTTCTGGGCATTTTTTGTGTGTGACAAAGTGCATTGTCCTGCTGCAGGAGGCTGCTGTTGTCAGGGATGTTGCCGGAGGAGTTTGCTTGGTCTGGAACAATGTTTAAGTGAATGGTACATATCAAAGTATCATTAATCCAGAAGAAAATTCTTCTGCCAGGTATTGCTCAGAAAAACAAATCAACATATCATTAGAAAATGCAGCGCCTGGTCCAAAAGTACGAGATACACCAATCAGCCACAACATTAAAACCACTGAAAGGTGAAGTGAATAGCATTGATCATATTGGTTCTATGGGGTGTTCTGCTGGAAAACATTGGATTTTGACATCCATGTTGATGAGACTTAGACACTCAAATAAACATTGGAAATCGCAAATGTCACTGGCCTGCCCCCACAGGAAAATGCACCCCACCACATGGAAAAAACATCAAACATGTTGAGGAACCAAGATATTGATTTGACCTCCAAACTTCCAACACTCCATTCTGATCAAGCATCAACAGGATGCAGTGGAACAAGTTTGATTGACAGAGGCCCCATTGCACAAGCCAGAGCACCCAAAGGATCCAGTTCGAACATCCTGGTTCCAGACCCAACAGGACACCCTGAGAGGTCCTCTTGTCCATGTCCAATGGTTCAGAGCACATTTAACCACATAGGGGGACCAACACAATATTAGACAGGTTGTCATAATGTTATGCCTGATTGGTGTATTGCTTAAAAAAAGTAAACTAATGTAAGGCTATAGAAAAGGAATAAGTAACACTAGTAGTTATACCGAGGTATTAAAGTAATATCACATATAATAATGAAATATTGCACCTAAAAATGAAGTATTGCACATTACATTGACAATGAATGTCAAGACTTGAGGTTTCCCAGCAGAACATTGCATTGTAACAACGTGATCGCTGTAATGCCATGTCAGTGCTTTTAATGCTGTGGCTGATCGGTTTATATGAAATTTATTGTAATCTGTTTTGAAAATGCACTTTGACCACATGCCTGCTGGCCATTGCTGGAACATGACGTTAACGCACACTAACAACTCAACTGCAGCCACACAATGTTGCCCAGGAAGGTTATCTGTCTGTGATGATTTATCTCACTGCTCCTGGAGTCAAAGCAGGTATGTTGTTGGGGAAAGGCTGCTAGTTAGTTATCGGAACAAGGCTACCTTTCAGAGGCAACTCAGCAAAACCCGGCACTCTCTGTCTGCTGGTGACTGTGAAGCATTAAGTTATTAATGCATTTTTATTTGTGTGTGTTGGTTCTAACAAATGTGGCAACATCCCCCTCTCCACGGATATTGTTTTTGCACTCTGCTTAGTGATAAAGCCTCTTCTCGGCCCTCCGACGCCGTAAAGCACTGTAAGTAGAGAGAGTCATCCAGAAGACTTAGTGCCACCGGTGACAGAGCCTCCGCTTCTTGACTACCAATGTACTCATTTGGAGTTTGACATTATTATCGCCATCCTTCCCTGTTGCATGAAGAGAATGTGACAAATTCCTGACTCCAATTAGGCTCCACTTTAATTACTTCCATTTACCAAGGTATTAATTCAGATCCCTTTCCACAAGCTCTCACTAATACCACTGTGACACACTGTCAGTGGTAATTCCAACACAGTGTACAGCTGAGAACTTTAGAAAGTAGGACCGCTGGTATAATTTCACCAAAAATACAAGATGTGGCGAGGTCAAAGGTTAGCGTGTGTCATAATAATCAAATCAAGAAATGTGGCAAAAATATGGTTTTAATTGGTGTAATGTCTAACAGAATGAAATATTCTGTGAATGAATTGAGAAGTCTACTACATAAACCTCGGATGTGACGCACAAACTAAATTTGTCACAAATTTCTGCCAGTAATAGCACATTTGGCAGATCTCAAGCAGCGTTCTGATGCTGAAAAAAATTCTTGGCTGCTATTTTCTCATAAAATGAGTGTGTTTATGCTCCATTGTCTCATGGTTTTGTACATTTATTTTGCATTTGCATGGAAACTGAATATAAATTCTGTTAAAGTTTCCCACTTGCAGAGATTTGTGGTAAAAATCCATGAGGTATGAAGGAGGATGGGGGTTATATTCTGCAAAAAAAGAAAAAAAAAAACCTCATGAGTGAATCCATAAAACTGTCAGTGATTTATTATTTTTTTGCTTTTATCTAAATTGTATTAAACACTGCTGCGTGTCAGGGGTTTTGTGAATTATATTTTCACTTTGAAGAAGCCAGGATAAGATCCAGACGTTGAATGTCTGAGTTGGAGACGGACGGAGGAGCCTCGTTGTAAATTATCCAAAACTAACCAGCAGGAGTCATACGACCACTGGTTTTAAGGAAGGTAGGCGAAAAAAAGGCTCAATCAAAGCGGAAGGGAGGAACTTAGCGGAGCAGGAAAACTTTTTTTTTGGAGGAGGGGAACTTGGAGAAGTTGGTGTCAGATCGGCGCTGCGTGATGCAAAGTCAAAACTTTTCTCTGCCGAGTTGCAGTGCGTAAAAGAAAGCAGCGTTTGGAGACAATGGGACTCCCCACTTTGGAGTTCAGCGACTCTTTCGTGGACAGCCCGGACTTCAGAGAGCGTCTCAAATGCCATGAAATCGAGCTGGAGCGGACGAATAAATTCATCAAGGAGCTCATCAAGGATGGAAACATGCTCATAACTGCGCTCAAGAGTAAGTGGAACTTTTTTTTTGTCCAAAAATAAACTACCTGAAACCCGCAGGCGACTTGCAATTAGAGAATGCATTCACTGCCTGCTTGCAGAGTTTGAATGGTTCCTCGAAGTCAAACCACCAGGAGCTTGTAGCCTCCCGTTGGGAAACATTTATACTGCTGGTGAAAGGCTTTAATCTACACAAAAACCACACGTAATTCATTACCCGGAGCTTGTTGTGATTCCTGGACATTTGTTTGCCTTTTTGTCTGCCTCCCTGGCTGCATTGCATTCAGAGGGTTGTCCAACAGATCCTGCAGTAAAGACAGAAGTGTCTCTGGGATATAAATGGGTTTCCTCTGCTCTAATGCCCAGTCTTAAGGCCACAGTCAGACATATGGATATCATTAGTGCACAGCCAGGTTGCACAAACTCCAATTCATTAATGAAAGATGCTCTCACTTTCAAGGTTCACTCATCAGAAGAAGAGGATGCAGTCCTCAGCGCCTTTTATTGACTGCATGAATGACCGTCTCAATGAGGATGCCAGCGCTTGTCAATTCATTCTCCTCTCAGATTCCAAGATCAGGCTCAAACCCTGCTATGCTGGCAACAGTGGACAGTGCTGCATCCCTGTGGGGACGGCAGTTAGGTCTGTTAATGTGAGAAGTATGGCTGTGAAATGGAGAAAGATTAGGAAATATAGGCCTCATAAATATGGAAAAGAGCCGGCTGGAACATTTGAAACATTTAAAAGAGCTGAAACATTTCAAAACACAGGAAGTTATAGTGCATAAATTGAAGAAGATGTACGTAAATGGAGAAGAGATATTTAAACCTGCACTATGTCTAGGGCAGCAATGACCGGTTTCTCTGTAGTGAAGCCATGTGTTCAGATTTGCCAAAAGTGACCACACCAGTAGATGATCTATTTATCAAGCTTTGTTCTGAGATAGGAAAGAGACTTCATCACAGATAAAGACTTTGATAAAGAATGCAGGACTTCAATCGGCAAACATACTGTCAATAGAAGGTTGTCTGGTTCTGTTCCCAGAGTGTCTGTAGTGTCTTTAAATCACTTCTGAGGGAAAAAAAAAACAAGGCCAGAGGCTTTAGGTGGGCAGAGACATGGTGGATGTCTGGTCAAACCTACTGATGAATCCAAGAATGATGACAAATCATGCTGGAAAAACATTGATTAACTGCTTTTACACAAAGGTGTGGGAGTTGATGCAGCTCTGGTGCATGTTGTAATCAGAAAAGGGGAAATACTAGGAAATTATGGAATTCATGGGCATTTTTCTGAAATTTAGTGTTTCACTGAACCCATTTAGCTGATATGTGATGTGAAAACTTGCTAACCTCAAAACAAATGCATCACAAGAAGTCTTCAGACTTTTAGACCGCACTGTGCATTTTCACCGCTCTGCAGCAACATTAAACCTGCTGACAGGTGACATGAATAACATTGATTATCTCGTTCCTGTGGCACCTGTCAAGGGGTGGGATGTATCAGGCAGCAAGTGAACAGGTAGTTCTTGAAGTTGATGTGATGAAAGCAGGAAAAATGGGGGAGCGTCTAGGATATGAGTGACTCCGACAGGGGCTAAATTGAGACGACTGGGTCAGGGCAACTGCAAAGTGGCAGGTTTTGTAGGATGTTTGTGATATTCAGTGGTTTCCAAAAGTGGTACAAGAAAGGACAGCTGATGAACTGGCGACAGGGTCTTGGGCACTTAAAGCTCATTGACGTGTGGAGAGTGAAGGCTGAACCTAAATGCTGCTGTGATAGAACACACTGAGCATTACAGCTCGCTGCATACAGACTGCAGACCAGTCGGCGTGGCCATGCTGACCCCTGTCCTGAAAGCACCAACAATGATCATGCAAGCAGCAGAAATGAACTACAAAGCAATAAAAGAAGATGGCCTGGTCTGATTAATCAGGGTCTTTCTCCATCATGTCAATGGCTGCTTCATTTACTTGAAAAAGAGATGGCAGCAGGGTTTCACTGTGGGAAGAAGGCTGTTTCTATGCTCTATGCAGCATTCTGCTTGGAAATCTTGGGTTTTGGTATTCATGTGGGTGTTCCTGAGACATGTACCTAAACACTTTTGCTGCCCACCTACACCCATTCATGGCAACGGTGTTCCTAGATAGCGGTGACCTCTTCTGTACCCTGTCACACTGCAGCTCGGCCTCAGAATTCCCCTGATCTCAGTCTGAGTGAGCATATGTGGGATATCTTGTGGAAAAACAAGTCTGATCCATCTCACAACTTTGGAAGACTTAAAGGATCTGCTGCTAATGTCTTGGACCCTGATACTACAGAAAACCTTAAGTAGTCTGTAGAGAACATGCATCGACAGAATAGAGCCGTTTTGGTGACACAAAGTGGATGTACACAACATTAGGCAGGTGGTGGCTACATATTATTAGTTTTAACCTGCAGCATATTATCAGCCTGTTCTGTTCAGCATTGATGGAGAGTGTACCATACTATGAGGTTATAAGCCAAACTACGCTCATTTTGCATTGCCATTGTGTATCCTGTGGGTCTGTTGTATGGTGAACACTGTCCTGAGCTTTAATCAAGCTCAGCCACGGTGCAAGTTATGATAGTTTAAAAAAAAAAAACAAGTTAATTTGTTGTCCTTGCAAATGACACTCCTTGGGATGATAAACTCTTCTGGTCCATTCACAGCCATTTAAAAAAAATGGACAGTGATGTGCGTCATAACCTAATATTTGTTTTTTAAGCATGGCAATATCCCACCTGGTGTTTTAAAATTTGAGCACATAATAAGATATTTAAGCAACTGAAGACAAAACAGCAGCAAAGCAGTTGCTTTACTTTGTCTTTACTGGTTCACCAAAGTGACATGTGAGACAGCTATAGCTTGTTATGGTGAGATACTGGGTGTTTTTTTTTTCTCACAGTTTCACTTCAGTGTTTCTGTGTTGGGATCATCCTTTCCTGCTGTTTTGCTGACTCCACCACACCAGTGTTGAGAGAAAGTGCATCACCCCTTAAAATTTTAATTGTGATCCGGGCGACCTCGGTATATGTGGCAACATTTCCTACACTGACATGCATAGGTGATGATGTAATATTGCATCAGCTGTTACATTCAGCTATAAAAGCAGATGCTGCAGGAGTTGCAGTCCTTCCTTGCTCAGGTTGAACTTTTTATTTTGCTTCCCATTTAAAATGAACTGAAACAACTTGAGGGCTTCTGATACTTCAGCCACAAATGCTAAAAAAACAGCGTTTTTCATAACAGTGCTAAAACTGTTATGAAAAGGTTGCAATGGCTCATTTTGTAATATTTTGTGTACCTACCAAATGATAGTTAGCTTTGCCTTTTAATGTTATTTAAATAAATGTTGTGTTTATATTTCTATTTGTGATGCTAGTCTTTAATGTAAGATGACATGTCAGTTAAATGTTAGAATATGACATTTGCACATGATGCACTTTCTTGGGTCAACAGTGTATTCCTCAGTGCAGCTGAAGGCCAAACCTATTTTATACGTTTTTTGCAGAGAAGCTGTTCTGTCAGTGGGCAAGGCAGTGAGGCTGGACAGGAATACCCTGCTGAATGTTTTATTCATGGCACTGAGGATACTCAGAACCAGGATGTCAAAGGCCGTGCAAACGGTTTAATACCAAATAAGACCTTAACACACCAGGTTGTACTGTGCATATAAGACGGTTGCAAGTGATTGGAGACTCAGATTGCTTTTGATTGGCTTATTGATGGAGGAAAACTGCATAACTAAGGTTTTACTGGATCCTGCCCCCAAATCTCTGTTCTCTTGAAATATTAATGTTAAAAAATAGGATTTATAATCGACCAGTGATGAATGTCAGTGTGTAAACTACTACAGTAAATGAACCGAAAGCATAGCCACAATATAACCAGCATCAGAGCTGCCTGGGAGGAATTTTGGGTTGTATTTGTCTTTCCTATATCTGGAAAGTGGAGCTTCAGTCAGGGGCTGGTGAGAGAATGCAGGAAGCGAGGAGACAGAAGTAAATTATTGATGATCTTTAACTTAGGACGCCACAGAGGTTTATGACCTTTTATGACTCGCCATCAGTGGTGACATTACTGGAGGACATTTAAGGGACCCTTTTTTTTTCTCGTAGTAATCATCTCGTGTTTCAGAATTGAATAGTATATCAGAATTTATCGGTCTTCACATGCTGCATATGTGAATAGGGACTATTGAGCCAGACTGTTAATACATTACCTGTAAAAATGGCCTCACATGCTCAACCTGTACTTGTGTGCAGCTACAGTACTGTATGTGTGGTTATGTACAGGTGTATGGCTTTCTATCTTCTTTGTATGAGTAATCAAGCAATACTGACAAATATACTGATAAATTTAATTGAATTTCACAGCAATGACTACAGATTTTTACAGAAATATCAAAGTAGTAGAGAAAGGTGTCATCAACCTTTTCTTTGGGGATGAAACTGGAGGCTGTGCGTCCTTTCCTTGTTTTAAATATATATGGTACTGTGCAAAAGTTTTAGGTACTGTAAATGTTTAAATTCTTATCCATCACACAGTATGTTCAGCGAGACATTTGATGGTTACCACATAAATTCTGCAACATGACAGCACCCCTAAACATCCAGCCAGAGTCAGCAAGAATTACGTCCAGCCAGGAGCAGAACAAGAAACCCTGCAGCGGATGTTCTGGCCCTCACAGAGCCCCGACCTCAGCATCATACAGTCTCAGATTACATGAGGAGACAGAAAACACTGAGACACGAAAACTGTGGCAAACACTCCAAGATGCCAGAAACAACCTACCTGCCAAGCAGCTTGTTAAACTGTGCAAGAGTTTAGATGGGAGGACTGGTGCTGTTTTAGAGACAGTGTGGTCATGCTAAATCATGAATTGCTTTATCACTTTTTAATGCCTAAAGCTTTTGCACAGTGCTTTATAATTCTACAAAACATCTCATATTTTTTCTTGCCTCCTTGTATTTAAAAATAATAAGATATAAAAGAGTCAACTTTTCATGCTCCATTATAATGTACTGTATGTATTATTGCTAATGATGAGGACTGAAATTGAAAATTCAAATTTGAAATGTTATTTGGAAGTAATAGTTTGGACAAGTGTGAATAAGATCTAACCATTATGAGATGCTCTAAGTAGCTGAGGCCTACTATCTTTGGTTGGCACTTGCTGTTCACATCTGGTGTAAATAACAGCAGCTGACTTTTATTAATCCTTCCGCTTGACTGCAGTAATTGAGAGCACTAAAGGCAGTAATTATCCCTCTGTGAGTAGGGTGGGAAAGATTACATGTACAAGGCAAATAATGGTGCATGTTAGATGTGGTAGGTAAGTGTGTGTGCAAGGCATCCATGAAGTATCATTGGAGACTAATGCTGTGTACTTGAAATATATGTGGTGGCTTTTAAATGGTGAGAAAATGTGGGTAAAGTGTGTTTGTATGCTCTAACTTACCTGTGCAGCTTGATTTGCAGTTTTAACTTTACTGTAAAACTTTCTTTGAATAGGTCGATACCACTTTTGTGTCTGTATAGTAGGAAGTAGACTCCAGCAATAGGCTTAATTTGACACAAAGACTGAAAACAAGTGCTAGTCTGACTCTGCAAAATCTGCCCACCAGCAACTCTAAAGCTCACAAAGGAACAAATTATATCTAGATTGATAAATCAGGAGGGTGCTGGGTTGTTTCTTGTCCAGGCACAGAAAGTTTATGCACCGTCACGGTGATGACAAGCCTCCAGGAAGTGACTTAATCCCGACAAGAAATGGTCACGATCACACAAATTAAACAAATGTTAGATAGCAGGTTAATTATTGAGCTTTAGAGATGCTGGAAGGTGGATTCTGTAGCTGTGTTTGCATCGCTAAGCTAACAAGCTGCTGGCTGTAGTTTCATGGGCCTGTTTACTGCAAAGGCAGAAGAATGGCATCAAAGTTCCCTTCCAACTCTCTGCAAGAATGCAAATACGCATCCCAAAATGAGAAAGTGTTGCTTTAAGATTCATAGCTTGTACGTTATTAATTGTATCTGTACATCAGAACATCTCATCATATATTATAAGTTTGGTCAGTCAGACGCACAACACTGTGGGCATCTCATTTGCAGTCCTCTTTCTAACCACCTGTCACATACTATAAGTCCAATATTCGTTAGTCTTTTAGGTGCAGATTGACTGGCCCGCTCTGAAGAGAAATATTTTTCTTCTTGCTAAAAGTTTGACCTTTATCACCAACCGCTTCTCTGTTTGGTTTTTGTGATTTCACACTGGGCCTGTCGTGCACAGCTGGTTTGTGTCTGTGTGTTGAGAGTGGCTACTATACAGTGAGTCATTGGATTCAGAAGAAGATTCCTTTCAGAAGGCTAAGAGTGATATCTCAGATCCTCCATTCATGTTTTCTATATTGACTCATCTGCTGGCAGGAAGAAGATATAAGAATAAGTTATTATTTTATGGTATGTTACATTTTTTTGCCACAGAACAAACACAATATGGTTCATATTCTAATGACATAGATAAATGTGTATGAAAAACATGGGGAAAAACACTGCGTGCTGAAGACTCAAAGCTAGTCCCTTTGGTGTAGGAATCCCTGGAGACTTGCTTAGACTCGCTGGCTTTTGTCCTTCACACATAATTTGTACATATTTGTAAAACAACGAACCAGCTGCTTGTTCCTCGCACATGGTGTCAGCAGGTAGAGAATGCAGTTTGTTCAGTTGTGCTTCTATCAGATATCTGTTCAGGTCTGGAGCTTTAATTTTCAGATGTATTGTACATTTAAAAGATTTCTTCTGCAAATTCATTATTAAAAGCAAACAAAAAAGAATGTCTTACAAGAAGATTTGGAAATCTGAGTAAGATTTTAATTTGCTTAACCTGTCATGTATCAGATGAGCGTCGTCAAAAGCAGGAGACAGCCTAATATTACGCTACCTGACAGCGTGTCTCTGCCACCAGTCCATGCCTGTTCACCAGTCCAGAGAGATTCTTCCTTCCTGGGATATACGCAGTAATGAATAGCTGACACGCACAAGGGTGATTATTATGTAAAAAGGACAGTATTTAGAAAGTCTGTAAACAGCACTTTCACTCACTCCAACTGTGCCTGTATAATTTTGACGTATTTATGCAACTTAATATAGCCGTAATTAGTCACCGTTATTTCAATAAATAAAAAAGATGACGTGCAAGCTTTTTTGTCCAAAGTGATTTCACAATAGCTTTCAGCTTTGGGAACTCTGAGTGTTTGTTTGTCTGAGGACAGATGATGCTCCCAAGGCTCAGCCACAGGAAATGTCCTGTAAACATGCTTGTATAACCATCCCCCATCCTCCCTCAGATAGCATTTGGCCTGACATCATTCTGCTTCACTGTGTGGGTGTGTGTATGTGTTTTCACAGCGTCTGTGTCTGTTGGACTGTGACTAAGGCAGACTGTGTGTGTGTGTGTGTGATTGTGTGTGTTGCAGGATTATACCGTTTAGGATGTATTGCTGCTGTTTTGACTACTTTGATGAATTTGAAGTCATGTAATGGGAATGAAATACAGGGGGCACATTATGCGACTTGTTTAGCAATAAAGCTGAGCTAAGCGGTGAGCACATCTCATGCGGCGTTGCCAGGGACTCGGCTATTTTTGTGGACAGATTTTGATAAAAGGATTAGACGTTGTATTCCTAAAAGCTGCTTCCCCTCAGACTGCGCAGGGAAATGTGTTCGACTCCAGATTGAGGTCTGTTCTGAAGCGCTCTGTTGTTACTCTGTCAGTCAAAGTGATTGTCACAGTGAGCTGCACTATTCCCGAGCTTACAGTCACCTGGCATTGCTTGCTGGTACTTTTGTCGCATCTTCAGACTGAGAAAGATAAGACGGTTCATATGGGCTTCTATATTCTATAGCATTAAAATTCATTCATTCACTTATGTGTTTCTTACAGAGTATCAAGGACTAAAATGAAATTACTTGGACTAAGAATAGACCGATTATCATGATCGATGTTTGGCATTTTTCCGATCATCATATCGGTGAAGTATTGGCCTATTATTAATAAACATAAATGCTCTACTTCAGGTCTGATGCTGCCTCCTCTCTCTGTCTGTCATCACTCTGTGGTCTCAGAAATGCCTCTGAAGCAGAGACTACAAAAACGGATCAAGAAGCATAAGCAGTTGCTACAAACCAGGGAACTAGCTTCTCTCACAGTGGTTAGAAGTTAGAAGGCAGCCACTAATTACCCTGAAACGGAGTCAGGGTAACAATAATTAATAATGCTTTAAGATATGAACCTTAGTGGACAATAAATGTAATAAAACACTGAAAGATTAAGAAAATAGTAAAGATCAGCAAATGTAACTGCAGGAAGCAAACTATTCAAACTCAGTTGATCTCACATAAACAGAGGAGAGGGTCCTAATTGAATTACTCCTATTCCTGTTCTACATATTCAGTTATAGTTGCTGTTATTAAAGAAGAAGCCCAGTTATGACTGACAGGTTGTCTGCTGTCACATGCTGTCAAAACATTACATTTGATGTATGTCGTTTCCAAATATTGGTTTTCAACCTTTGTTGATTACCAATAACCATCATTAAAAAGACTAATAGAAACATATTGGTCAATCCCTATCGAGGACTGAGCCATTTTTTCCATACATTGTTATGATGAACTGAAAGATCGTTGTGTGGCAGAACATGGTGAATTTGCATGTTGCCTGTGCAGATGCCTAACTCAGGACTTGGATGGCACATTAGAAAGTCTCCAGTGCCCAACGTATCTTCATGGTAGCCCAGTGGTTTGCCAGGAAATGTTTGGACAACTGGAGGTTAAGATTAGTTTTGCACACTTCTTAATTTGGATGTTTTCGACGAACTGTACCTCAATAGAAGCAAGAATTCCTCAAAGTAAAAAAGCGGTTTGAAAAGTCTTTTTTAGGAAAAAGTCCAAGCCAGCTACTACTACAGTTGCTTATTTTTTCTGAGTGCTTTTTCTTTCAGAGGCGAGTTCATCTCTCTCAGAAGTTGTGTCAGATGTGTTGTCTGTGTGTCTTCTGAAAGAAAATCTCTCAACTCAGTCTAAAGGCTGTGGACTTGGTGATAAATGGTGGAGGCTGGCCTGTCTGGCTTTTTTCATTCCTGCAGAATTGCAGGGGTAATAACTCTGATCTCTTTTTTTAGAGCTTAAGAATAGGTTGTAGCATTGCATCAGTCTCATATCAAAGGCCCAGTGCCAGTATCTTCCATCTTTGAGGTTTTTCAGCAATTTAGGTACCTGAACACAATGCAGATGTATATTCTGCAAGGAGAGGTGGCTTTTAGAGGTATCTTTCTCCTTTTATTGTTATTTTCTGATCATCAGTAATCCTGACATAATAGTTGATTGATTTAATAGGTCCTAATACATTCAGCAGTGTCATTCTAGGTTACTAATTTAGATTATTCCATTAAAAATACTGTAGGTGTAGTTATCTTGACAATAGTAAAGTACAAGTGTCATTCCTCTGGAGTTCCTTTCTTGCTTTGGAAATACAAAAAGAGATTTCCACCTTAAAATATTCTGTATATAGCTTCCATCCTTCCACCTTAGAGATTCTAATGTTCCATAGCAGTCTCATTATTCATGTTTCATACACAACAGGACCTTTTGGTCACTGTCCAACTGCCAGCTAGAGTCGCTCCCTGCTACTACAGCAGCAAATATGATGACATTAGATCGGGCTTTGTTTCAGACAACAGCTGGCGGTGGGAAACTTTTGGTATGCTCGGCGAGTGCGAGGTTCCCTTCTGCTGCCTTCTCCTCACAGGGCTCCACTCGCCTCCCCTGCTGGGCGACTGACAGCCAAACGTACTAGTAAGCAGGTGGAAGAGGCCTTACCTGAAGGGCCGCTCCCCCGTTACAATCCCTCCAAATGGAATCAAAGTGGCACAATGCACCCTACTGTTGCATCAAAGAGATCCCCCCCGTCTCTCATTAAGCTGGGTGCAAAGAAGCTTTCGCCTTTGAAGACCTTCTCATCTGAAATCAGCAGTTTCCCACTGACAAGATAAAGTAGCTATAGTGTTTCTCATTGCGGAGTCGATGTACAGGCAGACGGTGAGCTGTCTCCACCAAAGCAGTGCATTATCGCAGGACGCTTTTGTTTTAAAGGGTGAATATATGTGGTAAAGTGTGGGAACATGGCTCGTAAATATTACGCAAACTACCCAGTGAGTCATTTGAGTCCAAGTTTACATGTGTAGCTGTTTAGAAAAAAAAAAGCTAAAGAAGAATTATTTATCATGCAGAGTGGAGCTTTTTAATGGAATACATTTATGCCAGTGACTTAAGGTTTTAAAAGCTTTTCTGCGCTAATTTGTGTTAAGACACTTCATTAAAACCTCTAAGAAGTATTCGGGGGAGTGAAAGCACAACAAGGATGCTGCTTGGTAATTAGTCTTGTAATGAGTATGTCAGTCACATAACACAGAGTGCTGGGAGTGCAGCACATTCATGTTTTAGCATGTCTCAACATAAGCAAATCAACAGGATGCTTTATTAAATATGTTTTTACCATATTTTACAAGTTTGCATCTATAATTTTTTATCTGCAGGGAGTTAGTGTGCTGGTATTTTTTCATAGCAATACATGTTTATTTTAAGCTTTATGCCTCCTCTTTATTGGTGCAGTTTGTCTCTCTTTTGAGGTGTGATTTTAAAAACTATTTATGATATTGAATTCAGCAGTTTAGTAGCTTTATAGCCACTGTCCTTGCAATTTAGGTCCAGTTGCTTTGGCGTCCTTGGAGGCGTTTCCTCACATTACATTGAAACATGAAGCAATTAAGTGTCGCTAGATGGAATTCCACTTGGCATAGGCCACCTCTTGTATTTGTAGTGCATTTCTGAGATAATGAAGTAATAATATTTGATATCCTACTGGGGGGAAAAGTGTTTATTTTTTATGATTTGGGATATTAAAACCCACAAAGTTATTTTAAGCTAATGAATGATATCGCACAAAAGAAACACGCCGTATTATGATTCTGTGGTTGAGTCGGTTTTGCAGGATAATTGTACTTTTAACATGAACTGAAATAATATAAGTGTGTTAATGTGTTGCATAATTATACACTGGAGCAAGAAAAGGGAAAGTTGTGTTTTTTGTTAGCACTATTCATAGAAATGGTGAATGGTACAACAGAATTTATATCCCTATAATTCATGTCCTAATATCTACTGAAATAAGCAAGCAGTTTAGGTGTTTGCAAGAAGACTGCAGACATTCCTGCAGTGTTGTCTGCGTTTTGTCAGGGACTGTCAGCAGATGGAATTTGGTAGTATGTGGTTGCCCTGGAGATGAGATAAAGGTTGCACCCAGGGGGCTTTGCTTCGTGGTGACTGACAGCCATGTTTACTTCTTACACCTCTCATGCTGGGCACTAACTGGTGTTCTCCGTCCAGTCATATCTTTCCTGGATGGTCAAGCCTGTACAGTAGGAAGCTCCGCCATGTGTCTTTCACCTTTCTATGTATGCCTGCTGTGAGAGGAATCATTACTGCAGGTCAAGTACTGATTCAGGAAAATGACATGTGGAGTGAGATAAAAATGTTCGCTAATTATGATTAACTTAGATGGCATCATTCTAAGGTGCTGCTGTACACTGAGGGGGAATTTCAAAACTAGGTTGTGCTCTTTGTTACTTATGCTGCAGCAGCTCCTTTCCTTTTCTTACTTCCATGTTACTTTGTTTCAGTTATGCTTTTTTCCCTCTTATTACTCCCCTGAACAGCACAGTTCCTTTTCACCACATACACTGAAAGCACTATGCACTGAATGCCTGCTCCTGTCAGAGGAGATGTAGTAAGATGAAATATCTGGGGAACCATGAGGACTCCTATATACCCAACAAAGGAGCTTCTTTCTTCCTGTCCTTTGTTCCTTATTTTCTTCCTTTACTTCTATAATGGAAGCTAATCCGGCCTGCTGCTGTATGCTCTTGCATTGCGTCGCCTATGAGATGTTATTTACTGTGATCATTGTAAAATAGGCGGTAATGGCAGGACAAGAATGCACAGAGCAGCATAAACATGATAACTGTAGTACTTTTTTTTTTTTTTTTATTCCATTGACCAACTTGCCTTGTCATTTAGTTTTCTGTAATTAGATTTGGCTACAGTGTCAATATTGTGTTATTGCCAACACCTTTAACAACTGACCTTATAAAAACAAAAGTATATATTTGGATGCAGAATTCCAAGCATTGATATTTAAACCAATGCCACGCTCGGAAAGCAGTGACTTATTGTTTACATTGTTTCCACTGAAACTTTTAAATGTGCAACCTGGAAAGTGTTGCACTGATTATGCCTTTACTGCTTGCCTAAGGATAAAAAAATTAAGCTGTTCATTTATCTTCCTTTATGCCGATTCTCCTTCCATTTATCTCTGCTGCTCGGTCCTGTGATCACTTTAAGTGAGGCGGTTTCTTTGTAAATGCCTGAGTAATATTTTCCGCGATGCCCATAAATGAGCTGAGGGCCAAAATCATTTGTGTCAATTCCCAAACTTAGTAAATAATGCATATAAATAGAAAATAAATCAAATGAATAGTTGTGCAGGTCTTTTTAAAGCATTGCCCTAATTATAATACGGTGCATTTATGTAAATATTCACAGTGAGATATAGTGACAGCAGAACTAGCAAGCATCATTGCGTATGCAAACTACTGGTGAATGTCTTGGCTGATATCATGCACTGCAGTTGAAAGCTGAAATGTGAAAGTAAGTTGACTTTGTAAACTTTTCTGCCGACGTTGAAGCAGCATTTGGTTACTGGGAACACGTTGTCGTAATACAAACATTACATTATAAAATACAGTTTGAAAATGCAAATAATATTACATTTTAAAAGTTTAAAACAAAGCAGCCCATCAGATCAGTATTTAGTATAAATGGATGGAAACATTTAAGAAATATCAGTAGAAAAATATAAAATAAACCAAAAATGTACATAATTGCTAGTTCAGATTGTCTAAATTTCTCTGGATGGAAATAACGATTTTGCACATATCAAAGGTGTTGCACAGATTCTTTCATAAGCACAAATACTGAGAGAGAAGTATTAATATTGCACAGATTCTATCCATGTTGCTCAGATTTGTAGGAAAATAACAATGTTAGACTGATTGTAGTATAAAAATTGATTTTTGATAGTTTTTAAATGTACAAAATATTCATAATTACAGCTGTGAATGTGTAGATATTGCTCCAAAAATGATTACACTTACACTAAATTGCTTCCATTATTACACTTTTTATTTCTCATCCTATGTGCCTGCATCATTTGAAGGCAATAAAATGTACAGGATCCAGCTGTGAATAGTGAGAGAGAGGTCGACCACTCACTTACTGATAATAATACACATTATTTCAGAAGGCGTTAAGTGCTCTCCGTCGGTTCTCTTGCAGCTCCAAGTGAGTTGAGTGAGTAACTGGACAAAATGTTGTAATACGCTGTTTTTCTTTTGCAAGTTATTCAGTAATGAAAAAACTGAAGCACTGTCCCACCTCCAGGTTCTCTTGTTCTCCAAGAGCTGTGTCAACCACATCTCCCCCAAGCCCCCTGGCGCAGGAGTGCTATCAAAGCCTAATGGGAGCTGCAGCTTTGAAATGCTAATGATAAAATAATCTTTTTCAAATGACAAGGTGTTCCGAATTAATCACCGAGTACAGTAACGTTTGACATGCCGTCATCTCCTTAGCATGTGCCTGTCGTGGGCAGCCAAGTATGCTTATGGGTGTGATTGATAATTAAAAAAAGGAAAACAACCTTAAAATTCAGTGCACCCTTTCAAACCTTTAAGAGATTAACGGATGTAGAAGCCTGAAATCTGTACTCATGTGGTGCTTGATTATACCAGTGTACAAATGCTAAAATTGCCCTGTTTTTGATACCTCACTTCCGTATATGAATGTTTTCCTGCTAAATTCCTTCATTTTATTCACAAATGGAGCCAATCTTCTCAAATGTGACATGTTTTCCTCATGCAAGCGGACCAAAACTGTCTAATTAAAGAGCAAGTAAACAAGACTAATTGGACTCCTTTAGATTCAATTTCAATTAAAGAAAGTTTTAGAAGCCCTGCACTGACACATTAGACTTCGGTACTGAGTAGCCGATAGTTACAAACTAATTAATACAAAGAAAGCAACGACCAGATGAAGCTATTGATTTAGTGATCATTTTTACGGTGTATTTCCGTGCTTTTTTGATGGCTATAAGGAAACAATGCATCCGGCTGAGTGCAACGTTGTTTTGAGAAGGTGGGGCCCGTGTGAGCTAAAAGATCATCCATTATTGATGGTCCTGCGAGCACATCCAGACAACTGCAGCTCAGTATTGATCTCAAATCTGCAGCTTTACAGCCAAAGTAGGAATGATAGGAGCACATCAATGGCACAATACATCTTGTGTAAATGTTCCGCTCAGTGGCACTTGACACAGCCCCAGCAAGTGGTCAGACGTAATCAAGATAGCATGTCTGACCACGATAGTGTGGATGTCTTTAAGAGGCTTTCAGTCTGTGGTATCATTGAGTAAAAGCCTCGTTATTCTCTTTCTAAAATACATTGAAATACAATATAGCAGTTCTGGTTGTTGAGTATAGAAAAATACTTACTGAGAAATATCACATGATTCTTTTTTATCAGGCTTTCAAAGCAATTTATGTTCCTGTGGAGATGAAACCATTGATTTCTTTTTTTTGTGGGCTTTTAAGGTCAGTTTGTACATTGGGAAGCCTGTTAGATAAGCTATTGTTGCCACAGCTGGATAAGTTTCAACACCATGTCCATTATGGACTTTCTAACATCCTCATTCAGATGACTTCTAACAAACAGTGCAAATTGAAAGGTTAGTATTTTTCTGACTTATTAACAGCTCCTAACTTTCAGTGAATTATTTTGTTATAGTTAATAAAACTAATCAGTTATAAGTTAAGTCACATTGAGCTTTATTATTCATTGAAAAAAGCTGATGTTTGCCAACTACCATTAACATTGCTGCTTTTATTTTGATACAGTGTTGCACTTTTCATTGTTTTCCTTGCAGTAAAGACAGTTGTGTATGTGATCTTTCTTAAGGAGCTAAAGCATCACTGCTTAAACATATAGGCATCATGTGATAATACACGTCTACACATTATGTACACTTACGTGTCAAAAAACTGCTGCAGTTTAGATTCAGGCTTGCAAAGTACAATTGATCACAACCTCAACCGCTATTTTTCCCATATAGTAATTTATGAGTCTTCTATTACAGTGTTTGCTGTATAGCTTCTTCTGTATCGCCGCATTCATTTCTTACTTTCCAGGCTTTTAAGTTCACAGTTGTTTGAAGTCAAAGACATGACTGCTGATGAGAGGAAAAGGAAAGCGAGAGGCAATTAGTGACTCACTGTCAACAATGGATATGAGAAAAAAATGTGTACATTTAAAGTGTGGGCTGACAGCTTAAATGTCAGAATATTTTAGAATCCCTGTCTTGTTTTGCTTTTAATTAAAAAATCCAAGCTGAAATATTGTTAAAAGCCTCCCTTGCATAGTGAAGCTTCAGCTCACTCTTAAAACCATGAAGACAAGTTCCTTTCACCTCAGCAGACTCACACACAACCTTTTATGTAACTGAGGTACGAAACAAATTGAAACCAGGTGCATGATTTAGAAAAAAAAAAGAATTGTCATGCACTCTGTGGGTGACATGCACGTCAGTAGTGTAGTTACTTTACTTTTAAAAAGCAGCTTAATTGCTTTTCCTGCCAATATGTTGGATTTTCGGTTTGACGGATGGCTTTTCTTATAACTGCAGTCAGATCCTCACCTGGTTTCTGTCATGCAGAGCTTTGAATGATTTATGCTGTAGATCTGTGTTTTAGAAATTGTAATGATGCTACAATCCAGTTTTTATTTTACTCTTTAATTTAGTGTTTTCCTATGTCTTGTCTTGTACTGTAGTTAGAACTTACTTACCCATTATAACTCTGTGCTATAATAAAAATGTGATCAATAATTAAAAATTTTGACTGTGCCTTTTCCTGTCTCCAAGTACATAGAATTCATTAATGAGCTCCTACATGCTGTTATTTCAGAGAGGAAAAAAAAAACTGTCTGAAACCCTAAAAATCAGTTGCTGAGTTCACAAGTTACTCCTTGATGTTGCCTAATTGGGAAAGAAAAAGTGTTTTTTATACTTCACTCGAACTTTTGGAAAATGTTAACACTGAGACAATTAAAGGTACAACTCAACTATGTACAAACTAAAGCACTTTTAATAACTAAAATCACTACCAGCATGAAATTAAACACATTTTATCACAGTTACTGAGGTTTTTAAGCTGGAATAAAAGTTGATGCTGGTGATTACAGGTCACGGTGTGGTGTTAAACATATCAGAGTCTATTTTGTTGTTTGGTGTTCTATTTTTTTTGTCATTCCATGGATTAAAAATAAGTAAATAAAGTGGGAGTTTTTATATTAGGCAGCAGAGATCCAGGAAATGATAACACTGCAGAGAGTATTAGGTAACAGGTTTGTTAAAGCAATTCTTGAGTGGACATGTCACACTCTGGTTGACTCATTGCCACAAACAATGAGCCAATTGTGGCTCAAGTCAAAGGTACCAGACTGTTTACATAAAGAAAACTTTTAAAGAAAAGTCAGCCAGGGCTTGCTTGGATCATTGTATTACTCAGCCTCAGACAGACTCTGCTGCCTGTGGCTCTAAACAGTGGGATGACAGCAGAGTTTGATGCAGTGATTTGTTCCTGGTTTCCGGAGCTTTGGAAACAAGTTTTGACTGACGTGCACCTTTAGCTGACTTCTTCTCCACAACGGTCACTGCTAAGGCTCATTGGTGCTGTAGAGGCCAACAAATGGACAAACAAATTTCTTAAACAAAGCTGACGTAGATACAACTCGTGACTATACCATAGCATAGCTGTATTGTTAAATTACCCTGACTTGTTGAGTGCAATTTTGCAATTTAAAGATCCTTTCCAAGACCACAGAGATGCCCCTTTTCCCACTAACATAACAGGCAAGACTCACATTTTCCCATCTGGAAGTTTGTGAAATATAAAAAGTATGTTGTCAAATGTTAAAAATAAGACATTTCATCACAACTATACTGCTGGAATGCAATAAACATCATAGATTTATATGTAGCAGTGAGAGTATCCAACAGTGGAATTTTTATTCTATGTGTTCTTTATCATTTTTGACACAGTAGTTCATCTGGGCTTAATTTTTTCCAGACAGATCCAAGTATTATGATCTATGGAAGAGTGATGAAGTAAATATAGCTGATATTGCAGTCGCTCACACCGCTGCTATTGTATGAATGTCAGTGGGCATAGAGTCGGACAGTCAGCAGATCATGAAAGTGCATTCTTTTGCTCTTCTGCTTTCTAAAGGTGTCAAAGCACCTGTCTTCTAGAGTTCCTTTATTTTGTTGCTACAGTTGTGCTCAATAGCAAACTTAACAATGGAACTGATGAGTTATGCTCTAAAAGCATTGCTTTATTCACAAAGGGAGAAATTGCTCGTATACTAGTGACTGTGAACCAGTGAATGTTCTCTTAAAAGGATACATATGTTCTCTTTCTAATCATGTTGTTGCTAACTTAACGATAATTGGAAGTTTCGTTTTGATGCCAAGGCTGTCTTGACATGCTAGTGTAACCTTATGTCTTTTCAAACACACACAATTCTCCTTCAGGCTTTTTCCAATGTGGGAATTTTGCGACCTGTAACTGAACTTGTACCTGTTATCACGGGTTCTGCTTTTGTTTCTGTACAGTGTAGCAGTAACTACAGTTTCACTTCTGTGTGAACATCTCTTTTTTTAATGAGGAACAGAGTACAGCACTTTTTGTCCAATGACTTACATCAGATGCCTCCCAGTGTGTGAAATCCAGCAAAAAACCAAAGCAGAACCAACTACTTTCGCCTACATTTTTACAACATTCAGGCTTAAGGTTACAGATTATTAGGCTCCTGTACTGTTCAAGCAGCTTATAATAAGTGTCTGCATAGGCCAAGTTGGCTACATTAAATTTGCCGTCTTCTGCACATATATTAAACTGCGAAAGTGTCTGATTCATGTGTGCGATGCTTTATGTGGTGCTCAGTCCTTCTGATTTCTTTTTTGTTTGTTTCAGATCTTTCTGCTGCTGTCCAAAAGTTCTCCCAGTCCCTGCAGGAGTTCCAGTTTGAGTGCATAGGTGATGCAGAGACAGATGATGAGGTGAACATTGGTAAGTTCACATTAATAAGGCCCAGGAGGCCATATGTCTCCCTCTTGTCTTTCATCTCCTTCCTCACCTGAATCAGAACCTTTTCTGACATTTCTTTAAAGACTCTTGTGGGAAAACAATTGACCGTTTCTTACATGTACTATGAGAGCTAGCATCCTCTGGGTGAGGATGAAATGTCCAACATATGCAATTATATTCAACATTTTTCCATCAGTGAGAGTAGCTAATAAAGAGAGGAAAACTCTGCAGAAATATTCAGCATCCGCTACAAAGTCTTCAAATGGCATCAGGCTTTAAGTATAGATCTTACAATTGTCTGCTACGCATGTATAATTAATGGTATTGATTTGCTTATGATGCTTTCCCTGTATCTTTTCGAGCCTGTAAGAGATCAAAGGGACTAATTGTGATCAGTGTCAGAGATTAATGGAGGTGCAAACCTTCTAGCCTCCAACAGGAATATGAAAGCAGCTGTGCAGAGGGCCTCGCTGGCTCTAATGGGCAGGGCTCCCAGTCTGGCCTCTCCTTCCTCCTCTTTTTATTTTTTTCGCACTGCTCATTATCCCCAGCTTGAGTCCTTCACTCCGTGGAGCTGTAGACTGCTGAATTACTGTCCATCTGTGAGGGCTAGACGGGATATCGACCTCCTCTACATGAGGCTGTAATGTTCATCTGAATGCTAAATGAATAGTCCTTTTTTTTCTCCCTTTTTTCTCACAAAGCTGTAGCGACTGTATAATGGCCGCGAGTGCAGGAGACTAATTATGCTTATTGGAAAAATCTGCACCCAAATCCAAGCCTCATTAGAATAAAGCACACTTTAATTGGAGGCAATGCTCCCCTTCCTTGGCCTTCAGTCAAGGATGTGTTGATCTCAGATTGAACAATGGATATTTTAGCTGCCTACCTGTAGCTGGACCATCTCTGTATTTATTATACAAGCCACTGGCATAACAGAAATGGTTCAGATGACAGTTCTGTGCCATCTGTTGGCAACCATTTAATAGGCTCTCTTTTTGATAATGATTGTGGCAGAATTCATCAGGGGGGTCTTAAATTAAGATCAACATATGAAACTGAAAATGCAAGATGTCATAATGCTGCTTAACAGTGTGCCAAGTTTTAACTTCCTTGCATCCGCAGGGCACAAGTTCTGGCTCCGTAATCAAACCACTATTTTGTAAGCATTGTCTTCGAGCATTCCTTCCTCACATTCTTCCGCTGTGTTTGCTCACTGTCTCGGAGAGAAAAGGCCATGATTACTATTTGAGGGGGAAAAAATGAAACGGCTTGTTGAAATCAATCTAGTCATCAATGAAACTGAGCTTTCTGACTGACATAGCTAGACCCTTGCGTGAATGCCAGCCATGATCTTGATGCAGTATTGGTATAGTTCACTTTGATGCTCCCAACTTCCCCCCATAACATCAGGATCCTGTATGTGCTGCCAGACGGGTTCACCTGACCTTTTATTGATTCCTCTCTATGACTTCCTGCAGTGACATTCACATTCCACGCCAGCTATGTAGGAATCAATGGGGCCAAAAGATTGATGTGGCTATAGAAATTTAAATTTTTAGAAAAGTTACAGGCCCCTCTCTCAGAAGGTCAATCCTTCAGTCTCCGAGAACAGCTCAGAGCCTTGTGGGGTGGAACAAGGCAGATGAACACGGATCTGTCTAGACCAAAAGAGTCAAATACATAGCAGAAAGGCAACATTTGAGTCACTGAAATTAAAAATCAAAAGCTTCCAGCTGTTGTTCTATCACATATAAAAATGTACAAATACAGGAAATGTCTTTATTTTCACTTTATTTTTCACATGAGCTTATCTTCCTTATGTGTTCATTGTTGAGGCACTAAATTTGATTTCATTCAGTGATTCATCAGGTCTATTGCTTTCCTTCCATTTACCAGTGACAGATATGCAAGCTATAACCTCACTTTGACTCCCATTTCCTTTCTTCAGAGTCTAATCTTGTCCCATCAGCAGTTCCAGCTGTGCCCTTTACCCCCCGAGAGGTTTGCACTGTTGATAAAGGAGCTGGTAGCGTTAATAGGAGGCCAGCCTGCCTGCAGGATCACTGGCACAAAATCATTGCTCCCTGGTCTTTAGAAGCTTTGGTGTGTAAATGGACCAAAGTGTCTAAGATGATGCATGAGTTCCCATGCCAGGCTGTCATGGATGATAATGATGTTACTGTTTTGGCAAGCAGAGCAGCTCGACCGCTGCTAAATGGCTGGACACAGGGTGACACGGGGGCTGACCAACGGGGGCCACATTGTATCTAGCCCTCTATTTAATGAAGCTGTGAAGCTATCAAGGCACAGTTCTCTGGCAAATAAGGTTCGATATATTGTATGCTGAATTCATCAGGCGCTGCAGAATGTAATATAGGCTACTGAAGTATAGCCCAGATGGCGTGAGCATATCTCTACCGCATCAGTCTCCCCGACACTGTGACTGTAAATTGTAGAGCCTAGCCGGGGAAGAAAATAAAGGGAAGCAATCAGTGGGTCCCATTCAATTGAAGTATTGTTTTTTACTGCTAGTCTTGGTTTTAAATTGGACAGCTGCATGCTTTTATTAGGTTCTAAAATGTGCTTCACTGAAAGGTCTGAAGCCGCGGTGTAAATACTGTAAACATTTTAGCACCATGCTACAGAGCTTGTGGGGTGCCAGGAACATCTGACATCTAACGACCACTGTGCCACTGAGTTTTCTTTTTCTAATATATTTTTTTTTTATCATCTGAATGAGGCAGCACAGTGGTTCACTGCGTGTACTTGATCAATGGTGAACATATTGTGGATGATTGCGGCATACATGTCGTTGCTTTTATTGACCAAACAGTCAGTATTTCACCTTTTAATACGGTGTTACAGCAATGATCTCTCTTTGTGTTTCAGCTCAGTCATTCAAAGAGTTCTCCCAGCTGCTGAACACTGTTGAAGAGGAGAGAAGACGCTTGGTAAGGATGCAGTTTACAGACAAGATTGCATGAGAAATTGTTAGTTTTTATCGTGTCCCTTGATTGAATCCCTAATTAAAGATTGCTATAAAACACCAAAACTAAATAAGAACCCCATAAGTACATATTGCACATTATCTAGTTTACAATTCTCTATTTTAAGGGGTTTTAAGAAACCAGTGTTTACATAGGCTACCTCTTGTAATTTGAATAAGTGCATAGCAAATCACACAACATGTCAGAAAGGTGGTGGTGTCACTGTTACTGCTTTTAGAAGGGGCTGGACTTGTCCTTCACAACCAAAAAATGGAGGAGAAAGTTGTTAGTTGCAGTGATGTCATTCATTGGTTTGTGAGCTACCATTTCAAATCCTTGAATATGGTATTTTAGCCGTCACCGTTTTGGTTTTGTTGAAACCGGAGAGGAGTGGATTAGACTGAGAACTTGAGGACACTATGCTTGTCCATACAGTAGTGACTTGCCAGTCACAAAGTAGCCCCATCCTGCTTCATCGTCTATTTTGCTCTGAATAGCACCATTATTTGCAAAATTAATTTCATGCTGCGGTAAAGAAGACTTGAAAATTGCAATTGAGACCACAAACTCATCAGGAAAATGTTTACCAAGGTAATCAAGCAAATGAGAAGTAAGGTCATTTTCTCATAGACTTCTATATAATCACACTCCTTTATGCAAACGCAAGTGTCGCCCCCTGACGGATGGTAGCAAGAATGCAAGTTTTGTTTACAGTTTGTAGTTGCTGCAGATTTGAAAAGGTTTATTTGAACCAGATTTCCTTCTAATCATTTTCCATTAACCAAAACAAACAGTAATTGAAAATGAAAATAATAGTAATGTAAATGTAGTGTAAGTAAATTCACTCTCTATTCATTTGCTTTGCTAATGTCCAAACATTATGGCTTAAACTATGATTTCATCTGTAAAATTTATTGCAGTCAATCAAGAAAATAACCAACAAAACAAAGCAGTGGGGGATGCCATTAGGCTTTGCCTGAACACTAATAATTATTCAGCTGCAATTTACAAAAATAGACGTGTAATTATGACAATTTGTTCTTCCATAACAAAATGAATCATAATTCATACTGTGAATCCTTCCATCTCTGTTGTCCAGAAGATCACGGAAACTAATTGTACAACTTTGCAACCCCAGTTTGTGAGGACATGGGCAATGAGTGAACTCAGACACTAATAAACTTTAGAGAGCTTTTTCTTTGGCAGATTTCTTCCTGTGTGTTTCATATGATTGACAGCAAAGAGAGCATAGCATAATAAACAGTGTCAAATAATATGAAAATGCTGAGCGTAATCTCAATGAAACAGCGGCGCAACAGAGAAACTTTGGCAGAAGCAGTTAAAGGCTTCATGTTTTCAGTGATGGATTTTTGAGTTCAGATAATTTTAAGTCAGCGAATGTTGTTTTTTTCTGTGTTGTACAAAAAGTGGCAGTTATGGCTCCAGTTGGCTGCTTTAAAGGTCGGAAAACAGGCCTCCAACTATGCTGAATGTCTCCAGACAAACCAGGCATGACGTAAAGGGCAAGGGCGATGGAGGTGGGGGATGGAGGGCATATGTCCTAACTGATGTGAGAGAGTTGCACATCCCCCATCCTTTAGAATAATATGCACAAAAGAAAAAAAATGATTGTGTAAACGTAATAAAAAAAGAAGTAACAACACCTGCCTGCCTGTAACCACTTCAAGAGCAATTGATTTGTTCTGTTACATTTGTATTAAGTGAAGTATAGAGTGAAGACATTCAATCTTCAGGTTTGTAGCCTTTCATTTTAATATTTTTTCTTTGTCCAGACCCAACAGAACTGTCGGCAGGATGTATATATTCTCCTGCTCACCTTATTCAGAAATAAATTGGTGCTCTATTCAAATACAGTGAGGATAGATTTAGCCTCAAACACCACAAAATGTTTCAAAGTCACAGTAGTAGAACAGATACAATAGAGCGGAACATGGAGCGCTTTGTACTTCATCAATATACTTGTTCATTGTGTTGAGGATTGTATGTATTTCCTTATTCTTTCTGATTTCACTGTAATTCTTCAATATTTTCACCTCTGTGGAAAAAAAATGCCTGCAGGCAAAGGTTTAAAACTACATCACAGGTTCGAAAATTAAAAAAAAAAAAACTTTTACACTTGTTTTCGTGACTCCCAGTTTTAAAAGTTCTCTTGAACAACTTTCTCGGTTTCACTGAGTTGCTCTGTTAATGCAGGAAAAAAGCCAATGCTTGCACTCAGCATGTAATTAGTAAAAGTAGACGTCTTAGAGGGTGGTACCTACTGAGAGATGTCTCAGGGCAGGAATTATCTTGGTCCACATACTTAAGCTGTGCGTCTGATTTACCAAGTCTGATATGCAAATGTGATCAGCTGCAGGTTAGCAGTCCTACCAGACATTTTCATTGACATTCCATAGAGGAGCTTACTACAAACTTTTTCCAGACACCTTTTTTGTCTGGGGGTGAGTGTTTGACACTGACAATATTTAGTTTGAACTTTTAATGTGACTTTAAAGACAAACATTCAGAGGTTTAAGGTAATCAGTGTGTGAATATTGGGATTAAACTGCTAAAGGTGTCATACAGTGTATGTAGTCTGAATGGATACTTATCTGTTCTGTACTGTGCATTGTATAGAGTAGCTCCTACAGTAGTAGCTGCTAAAACACAGGCCTGTCATATAGTAATTGTAAAATCATGTGATAACTCAATGTGAGCGTTTTCCCTCCTGACATTCAAAGCGCAGCTAAATTTTTATGATGGAGAGCGTTGCCCTTTGAAGATGTGGGTCACCTCTGTACAGACTACGTAGCTTTATGGAATATTGTGTCATCCTAATCATTTAACAAGCACAAAGGCACCATTTATAAATTCATATCACCCGTGGAGTGTGTGTGTGTGTGTGTGTGTGTGTGTTTTCTTCCTAGAAGCTCTGAAGCTTTGTAAATTATTTATTTTGCTGTAGATCAAATATTCCCTGAAACAAATGTGTCTGCCTCCACTACTAATATCAGGATATTTTACATGAAGAGTGATGCAGAACAAAACTTGCTTTGAGGTTGGTCATAAATTTAGGGAATTTTGTTTCATTTTGTTCTTTTTTGCAATTTCTAACCAACACACCTAAAATTTTAATGTGGTTTTAGAATATGCAATGATCTCCAGTGTCTTTAGAGTTTAAAACGCACACATCATGGTTACTCAGAATTACTTTTTATAACGAAGCACTATTTATAATGAACTTTAGTTGATGCGGGTCTTTATGTACATAGCATATGAAATGAAATCCAGCAAAAATGTATACAAGTTAAATTTTTTGCAAGTAGTTCACAGTATTTAGCATCATGATATTGTAGTAAACAAATATTTTTTCAATGCACTGACTAAATATGTAGATACCTGAAACTTTGTTGTTGTGATATCTTAGTTGTTACAAATTATGGAAGTTCCTCATTTGCTGAAGAAACAAAGATTTGCAATTAGCTTATTTGTGTGTTGTAAGTTATGCCTGAAACAAGGCTCTGGCATGTGGCTTTGTTGTTGTTGTTGTTGTTGTGGTGTTTTGAGTGCACGTCATGCAGAAAAATCTGAAGGCAGAGTCGGCTATCTGGGCGACACAAAAGTGCTACAGCGCTTTACAGCTTCATGTGTTTACAGCATTTCTACGCATAAACAGGGGAAACAAAGGGAGAAGACAGATACATATTAATGCATGCGTTTTGCAGGTTTATTTATTTATTTATTTTTTAACTCATCTCATTTCAAGGGGCGCAAGGAACGAGCCGAGATGACAAGCAGAGACAGGCTGAACTGGATAAGAGAAATTAAATCGTGCCACAGCTGAGTGGGAGGAAGCTATAAGACAGCAACAAAATGCATGATTGCAAAGTAATGGAAATAAACTTAATAAATCAAAGCAGCTGTGGCTAGTTGTGGAATCTATAGAATGCTTTACTTCATTCATATGTGATATGTTTAATAAGTGAAAAGCTATTCATAGCACACAGACACACACAGACACACACACACCCTCTTCCCTCTGTACTTGCTTGAAAAGCCTCCTCTTTGCATCATCTCCTTTCACTTCACCTGGCACTCTCTGTCTCATCAGATCTCAGGAATATGCAAGAAACACGGCTCTGATCTGTGCACTTTGAGCTGATTTGAATGTTGGCGATGCAGGGAGAAAAACTTATTCGCTACTTGTACACATTTCAAACCTCTTGGGATACAAGTGCCAGCGATGTAACCAATGTCATATGTAAACTTAGTATTTTTTTGAATCCCTTTGATATGAAAAGTGACTTTTTGATACAGTTTTCCAAGAAGTTTATACTTGGATGGTGCTTACTTTGAGCTGAAAGCAACCTTTTTTTTTTCCTTTTCCGCTCCTATAAATGAACTGTAAATTGCAAATGACTCATATGACTACTGGATGTGAAACTGTGATTGACACTGCTTAATAAGCTACAGCAGGTACTGTTCTCATTTTGAAGCTCTTTTTTTTTATAGAAACAGGCTGCTTATAACAAGTTCAGTGATTATGAGGCAGGCTGCCAGGACTACACCACCGAGCATATTTGGAGGTCTCATTTTCCAAAAAACTGTCTCTCTCCTCCACATTTTTTTTTACAGCAGTGCCACCTTGACATAATTGGAAACTATTAAAGCAAATAAAAAAATTATATAGTATATGGGGAAAAAAACATAGTCTCGGCATTGAAGTTGCATTTATATGATCTTATTCCCACAAGTACAATTAAAGCTTCCAGTGGTACAGTGCAGCTCTGAAAATACTCAAATGAAAATTGGCATTTTGATAATTGAGCAATCCTACATCAGTTCACAGAACTATGATTGAAAACACAGAGGAACTGGGTGGCTGAAATACACCGATCAGCCACAACATTAAAACCACTGACAGGTGAAGTGAATAACATTGATCATATTGGTACTATGTGCTGTTCTGCTGGAAAACCTTGGACTTTGCCATCCATGTTGATGAGACTTAGACACCCAAATAAACATTGTCCCAGGACAAGCACACTCCATCATGCAAATGGAAATCCCAAATGTCACTGGCCTATCCCCGCAGGAAAATGCACCCCACCACATGGAAAAAACATCAAACAATCAGGAACATGTTGAGGAACATGATAATGGTCCAGCATGTTGATTTGACCTCCAGACTTCTTACACCCCATTCTGATCAAGCATCAACAGGATGCAGTGGAACAAGTTTGATTGACAGAGGCCCCACTGCACAACCCAGAGTACCCAAAGAATCCAGTTCCAACGTCCTGGTTCCAGACACCACAGGACACCCCGAGAGTTCCTCTTGTCTATGTCCAATGGTTCAGAGCATTTTTGATTACATAAGGGGGACCAACACAATATTAGGCAGGTGATCACAATGTTATGTCTAATCAGTGTATGTATGTGTACTTAGTTAGCAAGAGTGTTGCTGCAAGGTACTAGTTTAACTACATTTTCCGATTAGCGTGTTGGTAACAGCACTGCTTGCTTTTCATGAGCATTTACAACTTTCAGTTATGTCTGAAACAAAACCAAAGAGACATCACACAATCCTTAGTGCAGTCTGCAAACACCAGGTAGCAGCCTATCAGTAGTTAACCACTAACTAGCTATGTGTTTTAAATTGTCTATAGGCAGCAATAGATACATTTTAACTTAAAAAACAGTATTTTCTGATCTAGGAAACTACTTTTGCCATGTTGGCATAGCTTAGACAGTCCATTCCCAATGATTCAGAGCATTTTTGACGACATAAGGGGGACCAACACAATACTAGGCAGGTGGTCACAATGTTATGCCTGATCGGTGTATTTATATGGTTTGTGAACCTATAGCGGATTATCATTGAATCCTCACAGACATTCACCTTCAGTAACCTTCCTGACGACACACCATATCATTTTCAAATATTGAAGAACTTTGACAAAGAGCTTCCACAAATCATATTTGTTAAGTGAGATCCAGCAGTGTCAGCTTCTGTATGACAGTTTCTATTTTTCTACACAAATGATGTAATACTTCCATCATACAGTAAAGTGTCAACGCTGAAATGACTCCAGTCATAGTGATCAGTGGCAGTTCAGGAGGGTTTGAAATGCCCTGATGGGAAAAATAATGTCATATTTCTCTTTTATCATGTCCTTTTTACAGGATAAACACAAAGAAAAACTTCCCACTTTAAATTTAAAAAAACAGCCAGCTGCTGTTAAACTGTTGCCATCATTCTGTTGAATGAAGGTCAAACATCCAAGAGAACAACTAAAACACATTTCTGAAGCTAGAGGGACTTTAAATCACTGTTGTACCAACCAGAAATGAAAACTCCTTTAAAGCACACAGACATGGATAATAGCCCATTTGGTGCTATCGGATTTATAACTGGTGTATTTTTATACAGCTGATAAATAATTCATAGTTTTGCTCGAAAAGACACATTGGAGGCAACAAGCTAATTATTTAGGCTCCATTAGGAATAAAAGAAAACAAAACGAGCTTTTCATTTCATGTCTTGCATTCAAGTTTTTCACAGTGAGCTGTGTCCGCTGCACTGTTATCAAATCCATGTATTCATTGTGTTGCAGAAAAAATAAAGTCAAGCAGAGACTCTTTAGGGGGGAGGGAAGAAAAAAAATCCTAGAAACTTCTGAGGACACATTTATGTTGTTTGTTCACTGTCTGTCTACTGTGCATTTATTTTGAAAGTGAACGCAGTTTGTTGTACAGAGACTTTTATTTTTTTCCTGCTTTTTATGCTGATTTTTGACAGCCGGATCAGCGTAATATATTATGGCATTTACAAACCGCAGATGTGTATCTTTAAGTGAGCTACAAATATACAATATCAATGATGACAGCATGCAAGCTACAGTGTAAAATGATTCAAAATTCTATTACTTATTGCATTACCTCTGAGTTGGACAGTGGGGTATTTGCTCTTAAGCAAAATTAAAACCTAGCAGTTTCAATTTACCTCAACAAAAATACAGGCCACACAGTGGGAACTTGACACAACAAAAGTCATTTCATTTCCACAGAGGCTTTTATCATCAGACTCAATTCTCCTCAGCATGGAGGATACCAAATTTCAGGAGAGATGTTCTGCCGTTATTCAGAGACATTTTTTTCAGTTACTCCTTGCTAAAGGGTTTGCTATTGGATTGAAATGAGGCAACATACTTGGCCAAATCATATTTTTCACTTTTTTTCTTCTATACTAACTCTTGTGTGATTTTGGCACAGTGCTTGATCATTATCATGCTACAATAGTCCTCTTCTGCCAAGCTACTGCAGACTGTGAATCATATTGTCAGCCAGTATTTTTGCAATATCCACAGACATTCATGGTGCCATCTATAAATGTCATCTCCTCAACACCTTTTGGAATCACACAGCTCCAAATAATCACACTACCATCTCTGTGTCTCACTGTTGGGACTATGCTTTCACTGTGTTAGCCCTGACCAGATTCACACCAAACATGCTGGACGCCATCTGAGCAAAGCACATTTGTCTTGGTCTTATCTGACCAAAAAAAATGTGCTCCCAGAATCTATCAGGCTTCATTTCATGCATTTCAACAAAGTTCATTCTTGCAGTTTAATGCCAACGAGCAAGCAGTTTTTTTTTTCTTGAATACTGTCTGTAGAGGTTCACGTTATTAAATGTGCTTCTCAATGTCTGAGTTGTCACTGAAACTTCAATTTCCATTGATAGGTTTGACAGGTTTAGGTTGTGAAAGTTGTGAAAGTTACGTGCTGTCTGTGCTGTTACAGCGAGTCTGATTAGTATTAACCCTTTCATGCATAGAGGTCACTACAGTGTACAGCTATTCAAAAGCTGTTTTCTCGTATATACATGAAGTTTGATGACACAGTTGCACATCAGCCACTACAGTGGAGGCTAATGCATCATCTCAGATACTTCCATCCATTGGCAAACCATTGCAAGTGAATAAAAAAAAGAGTGAAACCAAGATGGCCGACAGACAGCCAGAAACACCAAGTTGCTCATTTTTTTCTCTTCAGATCTTCTATAAAAAGAGACCCTTGCAGGTAAGAAAAATATGGTGATATCAAGTAACATCTAAGGAGTCATGCAATTACTACATTTTCCAAGTATTGATTTTATATTGGGAGGAAATCATGATTAATCACATGTCCACTAAGGTGTACGTCATGCATCAATGCCTATATTTCAGCTACAATTCATAGGCTACAATTAGTCTATTACTGCTATTATTCTTGAAAATACTTCATTTGCAGTAACTTTTTTGACTGTTAATCAACTTGTTTATGTTTTTAGAATATAACTTGAAGTTTTTGTATATATTTTGTAGAGCCCAGGAACAGAGCGTATTAGACAGGTCTACAGGATAGTGGAGGAATTACCATAGTCAAATGAGGAGGATGATGTTAGTAGCAGTGAGGAAGAATGGTTACCAGAGCAGGAGGGATTAGCAAATGCTAGCAGTAGTGGATCCTGAGGGAGCTGAGGATGCAACAGATGCTGAAAGAGATGAGGTTGAGGATGCAAAGGATGCTGAAGGAGACGAGGCTGAGGGAGCTGAGGATGCAAAGGATGCTGAGGGTGGTGAGGTTGAGGATGCAAAGGATGCTGAGGTAGATGAGGTTGAAGATGCAAAGGATGCTGAAGGAGAAGAGGCTGAGGATGCAAAGGGTGCTGAGGGTGATGAGGATGCAAAGGATGCTGAAGGAGATGAGGGTGGCAATACATCACGTAACAGTGCTGAAGGGGAAAAGGTAGAAAAAACAGCAGAAATGTCTGGTAAACTAAAGACAACAAGTTTGAGGTTTTGAGTTGGACCTGGTTAATAAACAGATTTTAGTTCTGATACTGATGAGATGGCAAGGTTTAGAGTAGGCAAGTAGGTTTCCTTTCAGTAAAGCTGGCCATAAAAACGTTCAGTGTAAGTGTACCTCACTATGGCTGACAGTCAATGGATCATGAGCGAGAGACTTGGAAATCTATACAGGAGACTGAATTTCTCAATGGTGGTTTTTTGTTGTGCATGCATAAATTATATTATTTTATAATTCACACCACATTTCACATTTCAACACACTTTATGAGATAATTGTATTCATTTCTTTGTTAAATACTATTTCTATGAAAATGCATGGAGTCCACCTGAGTGGACGTATAAATATATCTTTATAAATATGGGTTGAAAAAAAAGTAAAGTTCAAACCTTGTTTTTCATGCCTAAAGATGAGTAAAAACATTTAGTAAAAAAATCCTTGCTGAGGTTATCATAATTCATGCATGAAAGGGTTAAGCTCATACATCGTCATTCCTGCTGCAACTGTGTTCTAACTCATTTTTTCACTGACCTTTCTGTATCCATTTTTGTGAAGTCTCCAAATCAGATTTCAGTTTCTTCTGACAGTTCTTTTCCATGTGGAGTCATAGTATAGCCATCCAGATAGATGAAGCTCATAGGTCCAAAACTCTGAAAGTTCTGATGTTCATAGGTGATTTTATATTTTTATAATCATGTAAGTAGACAAATTAGAAACCACGGGTGTTCTCAGTTTTGTTTCCATGATCACAAGGTTTCGAACTTTGTTCACTTTTGTTGCCTTGAGCCTACTTTGAGGAATGTGTTTTCATTGTAGTCTTTCTAAAGTATCTCTCTTGGATTGTTCATATGAGGGAATGCTTATCAATACCAGTTATGGAGAGATGTGCAATTGTCAGAGAGAAGTGCTGCTAGTTCAGCTGTCAATCATTGTCTCAAATATTATCTGGTAACAGGTTATGAAAGATAAAAGTTTATATGTCAGATCACTTCACACTAAACACTCCTTATTTTATAAAATCCCTAAATGTTTTCCAAATCCCAAGTTGTCACAGTGTGTGCATCTGGTAGGATGAAAAAGGGAGAAAAGTGCAGATGACCAGAACGTTTCCTCTCGGTCTTTCTGTAATTTGACAGCCGTTGGTCTCCGGAACTTAATTAGTGCATCTCAAACCAACACATGTTCACCAAATGTATGAAATCCCTCTTAACAAGGCAAGTATACTATCCCTGAAACATAAAATATTGTGAGATATACCAGTTGAGACTTGACTATCTGCCATACTTAAACCACAATCACTACCAGATGGTGTTCCCATTTTGAAGGTTTGTTGCTCCTAATAGATTATGGCAGACAGATGTGGTGGTTGGAGCCACACGTTGATAAAAAGAAACTTGCCAGGCTCAGACTGAGTGGGTGTAAACTTTCAGAAGCAGTTCCTGAAATAAAACCTAGATTCCACCCATTTCACACCTGGACTGAGTGTGAAAATTAAAAATAGAAGAACACAGACTGATAAGAAACACTGGAGGCCAGACATTTCAAATCGGATGGAGAGGAAACGTGCATGCCCTTTGTGTGTTGCTGGTGTTAACTAGCATACTGTATATCCAAGGTGCCTCTGCTGCTTGGAGGAGAGTCTGACTAGTAGCCCAATTTTTGCAGGCTTTGTCAAGCATGAAGCAATTTATTGTCTGTTGGCTTGGCGGCTGGCCAGGCCTAAAATCTTTTTGATTTGCACTTTGTGATTGGCTTGCCAACTACCCAAGTGTGTTATTCCACATGAAAACTTTCCAAATTTGATCTTTTTCAAAATATTTCTGCTATAGCTACCCAGTAGATAACCCTTTCAGCAGCATAAAAAGAGAGAAAGTGCTTCAAGTTCTGCATGGTTTGAGAAGGTTCAGCACTGCTGAGCGTGGATGGCATTTAGGAGTGGAAGGGCAGTGCCCTGGTGTTGTGGCTTTTGAAGTGATGATCATATCCCCCTGGGAGGCAGCCTTTTATGGCTGCAATGGAAAACAGATTGAGTTTTCCTGTTGTTGTTGTTGTTGATGTTTCAGAAAGGGAGCCAAAAAAATCAGGTGTAGCTTATTTATATTCTCATTTGATTGTAACTCATTTGTGACTTGTGAACAGTTAAATTGAATATCATTTATTTTAAACACTAGTTATGTGTTTCAAATGCAAATATATATATATTATATGTGTGTGTGTGTGTGTGTGTGTGTGTGTGTGTGTGTGTGTGTGTGTGTGTGTGTGTGTATGTGTGTGTAAAAACAAGTGAGAACATGAATTTAGGTTTAGTTTTAGTGAGAATGTGCCTACTGAGGACATTTTCACTTTTTGTTTGAGACCCATTATGTAAAGAAAGCTCAGCTGTTCATTATTGCAAGTCCAAAAATAATATAAAAACGCGAAGCTCTACACAGAGCTTTGTCATTTATATGAGAGAAAAGAAGACATTTTGTGTTCTGTGCACTGTCAGTGAAATACTAATGTAATAAATGCAATCATGTAATAAATATGAATGACATAAAGTCACTGTTTCGGGTCAAATGTTCCCTCATTTTAGTTTTTAATTTGAAAAACAAGCTGGCAAAGAATGACAAGTTCCTTTAGAGCTATCTTTGGGCTCTCAGACAGTTTAGCAATATTCAGCTGTTGTACCATTCCTATTTTTCATCTCAGTAATAAGCACAAGATACATTCTCCTTTTCCTGTTCTTCAACAAAAACCCCTTACAGTTCTTTCAGTGTTGACTTTCTGCAGTGTTGCATGTATTTCCCACATTGAGAGTCTTCCTTTGGTTAAAGTTTTTTTTTAAATGCATCCAATTACACATAATTTGTCTCTCTGGCCGCAAAACTGAAACCAAATGGTTATATAGTGTGTCTGTGTCCGTGGTGAGGCGTATGCTGCAGCTGTTTTCTCAGGATTTAACAGTACAGCAACTCTGCTCTGTGGGTAGCTTGTGTGCTGGCCTGTGAACTGAGGAATGTCCCGTTGACCCTGAAACAACACTGTGAAATAAAGGCAGTCATTGTTCTTCTGCCACATCCATGGTAGCCTGTTTAATGAAAGCCTGAAAAGTATTTGGAATGAACATTATCAAACCTGTGTGCTGTCTGCTCAACAGCTAAAGTAAACCTTAGCTTGAGCCAAGATATCACTGTGTATACCATTATTTAGCTCAATCTTTTAGTACATGTATACTGAAAGTCAAAATACTAACCTCATCGAGGGACTTCTTACATATACACATATAAGTATAGTGAATATAAAATATGGTTACAGTATTAATTTAGTGTGAAATCCTCGGTGACATGCAAGATTTTAATTGAAATTCACTCATAATACATGAATAAATGTGACTTTTTTTGTCATATGTCTGAAAAGATTGAGTGTTTTCCTTACATGTAATGAGATTTAAGACATTAAATCTAGGTTTTGTCATCAATTCTATCTCATAATTTCTTTAAATCATGTAAAAATTACACTTTTCACAAGAAAGACACAGCTAAAAGAGCAAAAACACCCTCTATCCAACAGATTTCCTGCCAAAACTATCTCATGCTTAAGCAAAGCAAGAATATTAATTGATACCGGTGCATTATCGGTGTATCTTCAGATCACTTGCTGGCTGAGACAAACAAGGAGAAATAAGCTCGGTGGAGCTGATGAATGTCACTGTTTTAAAAGCTGTTCATAATGCACTGCAGTGACTCCTTTCCTTCTCACTGCTCTCGTTATCTTTATGCATGCTGCTCGTTGTGCGTCGCTTCAGTAAAGCAAGGTCACCGATTCATCTGATGGAAAGCATTTTCTCGCAGTCTGTAGACAGCTGTTTCTTGGAAAGAGCAAAACAGGCATTTAGACAGTCGCCAGAAAAGCCGTTTACTGACATAATGTATTTGCTGTCGCTAGTCTGTGCTAAGGAGACACCGAGTCAGGCGTGCTGAAATACCTCTCCACAGTAAGTTTTTATGCTCCAATATATCATCCTGAGGGTTCACCAGGCTTACATTAATTAATACATAAAATATGGCACTTAACTATCTGTGTTATTTTAGCAGACAAATTATCCTGCTCACTCACTGCCGGCTTTACTAACTTACTGACAAGCTTTATTTATTTATTTATTTATTTTTAAGATCCCTTTTTATTGACAGCAGTTGGGTTGGTGTTGTAACTGTTTTGTTTCAGTGTGTGGATGGTTGTATTTCTGCACAGGTTCCACATAGTCTGAGACTCAACCTGACTCACTGCAAAGCTCCCAGTTTTGACACACAGTTAAAATGAGTAATCAATAATACTATTTCTGAATTAGCCTGCTGTTATTTCCACAGTCTCCAGTTATATTCAAAGCTTTGTGCCTATCTTTTCGGAATGACAGAAGACAATACTACCACTACTACACAACATAACTGTACAAATGGCTTTGTTGACATGCATAAGACGAGGATGGCAAACGGTGGCATCAGACTGGGTCTGAAATGATGATTATAAAATAGAGCCTAGAATGATGTGATCCTTCCAGATGTCATGAATCTTATTTTTTCATCATTTCTGTAGCTCTGATCACCACAGCTCTGGATTTGGAAAAGGTTTAATTAATAGGGATAAATATACATAAACATAGACTACAGAAGTCTCAAACTGTGGCATCAAGAAACATTACAGCAAGCTGTGTTTCAAGCGTCTCAAATTATGTGATTCTTCCTAATTTTCTGATATTAAGATTAAAATTTTTTTAGTTATGATCATTTCATGAAAATCCCACCAAAATCATGATTTTTGGCTTATTTTTTAAAATAATTTCTGTATAAACAAACACATACATTCTGTGACTTGGTGATCACCACATCTCTGTACTCTGACAAAGTTTAATGCATAGGGATAAACACACATAAACAGCAGCTACAATAGCCTCAACCTGTGTCATCAAGAAACATGACAACAGATTGTACTACTAGAGTCTAAAATTATGTGATATGTCCAGATTCCAATTCTGAGATGGAGAATCAGGTTTGATTTTTTTAGTTGTGATCAGTTCTTGAAAATCACAAACTAAATCCTATTTTTTTTTCATAATTTCTGTGTGAAAATCTGTACATTCTGTGGCTCTTTGGATAGCAAAATGCTCTTTATTTGGAGAAAGTTTAATACATAGGGATAAACGTGCAAAAACAGTGACTACAGAAGCCTCAGACATTACAGCAGATTGTACTACAAGAGTCTAAAATGATGTGATCCTTCCAAATTATAAGATTCTGAAATGGAAAATCAGATTTAAAATTTTAGTTGCGATCAGTTTATGAAAATCACCTGAAAAGCACAATTTGTATTTCATTTTTAAAAAGTTCTCTGTGAAAATGCATACATTCTGTGGCCAAAATGCTCTGTATTCTGATAAAGTTTAATACCTTGGGATAAACATACATAAACAGCAGCTGCAAAATTCTCAAACTGTGGCATCAAGAAACATTACGGCATCTCATAGGCAGCCAAACTGTACTTAAACAACACAAAACCCCCATGAGAACCACAAACCAGCTACTGTGTCCATTGCAGCAGCTTCCTCGTATCCTTGCTTAACAGCTTACTCTCTGATAAAAAGGGAAGAAAAAAGAAAAGTGTAGGGCATATGTGTCACATCTACTCTCATGCTGTTGTGTGACTCTGTCTGCAGTAGGTTTGTTTTTATTTCATAGCTCATAAAAGTTAGGGGAGGATGACTTTTCAGTTTGCTGCAGGTGCCGGTGCTGTGCCAGATAAAGATTTAGCTCTGCAATGAGATTGTTACCCCCTGCCACACACACACACACAAGCACACACACGCATGCACGCATCTCCCCTGTAAAAGAATCTGCCGACAGAAGTGACAGAAACACATAGCTACTGCACTCCCTCTTTCAATAAAGGTCATATCACACCGTCTGCGTGAAATAGGAGCTTTTATTCTGTCTTGATGATGAGGGCAATAATGTTTATTATGCATTTAACACATTAATTAGGATTTGGGGGCTTTACTTACACCTACTTTAATGAGTTAGGCTAATTCCTTTTGGTTGCTGCTGCTGTCACTGTGGTTATTGGCCTGAGTGTTGCTGATATTTTTATTCGACGCTGCCGGGTATTACTGGCTGTAATACGACTTGAGACAAAGAAGTGCAGATGTCTGGCACTCCGACAGCCTTCTTCACATACGGCTGTACCGGTGGCACTTATTAACATTCCTCAGCTACACTTGTTGACGTCTCACTGCCGGATTTTACACTTAATAAACTGACGCGATTGTACATTCAGATCGACCTGCGTTTCAGCCTCAGAGGCTTTAGTGGATCTTTCACACATGAGCACTGAACTTGTGTGAGGACCTAATGAGAAAATTTAATCACTTCCAAGAATAAAGGCCCCAGTCGGTATGATTAGTTAATTTAATATTATTTATCATCTCAAAACCCTCTTGAGGAGATACTATGGGGATGATTAAACAGAGAGATTTAAACTTAAGGTATGTTTTATTTATGTTTTTTGTGATCTGAGGTCAATATTTTGTCAAAGTTATACTTTTAGAAATTCTAGATTTCTATCTTCTGACATTCAGTGTTGGTGTTTTGTCACCTTTTGACTCCTTATTTCTTCAGTTCCGTCTGCTCAGTCTTCTTGCGCAAACCAACACTTAAACAAATCAATAATGGCCCAAAGCCCGCTCAGTGATATGGTTGCTTCTATGAATAATATCATAAATATATTTACACTAAACTTGATGCACATTTGGATAAACAGAAATCATACAAGTTGTCCCTCATGTAAATACAATTAGACATTTTTATTATTCTGTCTGTGCAGATGTTAAAATGTCAGTACATTCTGACCTGTTTCTGTCAGAGGGTTTTGCTAAATTGTCACAGTTTGCAGATTTTAACTGGCAAGCACAGAATGATAAAACACCTACTTGACAAAGCCCAGTTGCTTTTTTTTTGTCTTTCCAGAACTCTCCTCTCTGCCTGGAGCCACGTTCACTTGGATAGCGTATGTGAGGGTGAAACTGCTAAACACCAAACAAAAATATGCTTTTTCATTTGAATGATAGTGCAGCGTGGTGACCGAGCAAGCTTTCGTGACGCCTCTTCAACCAGCAAAAAAATGTGAAGACCGTTGTGTATGCATGCATGCGTGTGTTTGTGTTTGTGTGTATTCATATACAAAGAGATTCAGTTGATTTGCAGTGAAAACAAGCAGGGCTTTAGGTGTATTAAGTTGGCTTTTTGTTGTGAGGACCCTGTCAAAACGGAACAGGCGAAAAGCCTATAAAAAATATTTACTGCGCAGTTATGGACTAACGTACTGTCACCACTGAAACAGAGCAATTCACAGTTAAATGCAATGGTGATTATAAACCGCAGGCATATGAGAACCAGAGTGCACAAACACATCTCAAGATATGAATGGGACGTATACAACTCACTGTATATGCACTTAAGGCCATTCCAGTAGGTCTGTAACACAATTCTGTATAAATACTGTACTTCTTTAATGAACTGAATGGTTTTGTCTAAAAACATTCAATAGAGCTGAACTGGAAAATGGTTCTTTACAGGTTTTCTCTTCTGTAAAGAGCAAATGGTCAGACAGAATATATCATATGGGTTGGAAATGATGTGAATTAAAGGTGTAATTCCCTTCAGGGTATTTTTATGGATAGACAGATGAGTGATGCAGAGACGTTTAAATGTGTATCCAAACTATTTAAACCGGCTCTAACCATATCTTTTGACAGGGCCAAATTTCAATCGGTACACTTTGCACTATTCATTCTGATGTGGCCTTGGTGGCATTCTGATCTGTCTCTGCAAATTAACCTCAGAGTAACACTTTTGATCCGCTTGATATTTGGACTGGTAAAAGCAGGAGCAAGGAAAATACAGCACATTGACATTCCTCCCCCTATCTGGTAATGAAATTGCTTAGCGCTATTGCATCCTTTCAAGCATCACACTGTGCTCGCTCATATGGATTTAATCCTGTTGAGAGAGGCTGTTGCTGAGGGCATTCGGCACAATGCCAGTTTGAAAGTAATCCATTGAGTCTTAAATAAGTTGGCCTCCTTCAAATATAAATATCTGAATCAGCCTGTTAGAAATTAATATTCCAAACGGATCTGAAATCTTGAACATTTTAAATCATGATACTGATTGCTCTTTTGTCTGTATTTTGTATTGCTATAGATATACATGAATGTACGCTAACTGTCATTAGCAACACTCCACTGTTAATTATTTTGAAATGAACACTGATTACATTTTCTTCTCATTCCAAAGTGTAATTCTGAGCTTGCTTATTGTTCTGAAGCATCCAACCGCTGCACACAGGCAGACAGGTTTCAGGAACCACTAGCTTTTAGAAGTACATCAGATCATCTACTAAGTGTATAGAAATCCATTCACTTCTAAATATTTGAAGATAATCTCTGAAGCTTAGAGTGCTCTATATTTAATTGTCCTCTCCATTTAGCTGGAAATGAAAAAAAAAAGTTAATGGTATTAGAAATCTACATTTAAAGCACAGTAATACTGCAAGCTCAATTAAGCTGAAAGCATGGAGATAAGACAGAGGAAATGACATTATCACACTGACAGAGTAGTAATTCTTGCTGTTGACACAGTAGATAACACGATGACTTGGATATGACTGGAGGATTATAATAGCTAGATTTGATGACCATCAAATGTCCTCCATGCTTCTAGTGGAGTGTCACTTCTAACCAAATTGCCTTAATTTATCTTACAGAAGTGCTCTCTTCCTTATGCTTGTAAACCCCATTTACTAATAGATGAGTTGGGAGTGCTAATGTCATGTGTGAAGCAATTTGTGCATACATTAAAACTAATTATAAATCGAGGTTAAAGATAATATTCCTCTGTTAATTGTTAGACTCCATCACATCCATTTGTTAAGATATTGTTTTTACCATCTTTTGGAAATTGCTATTCACAGCTAAATCAAACACCATCACCTGTGAAGCTGAATGTATCATTTTGCAGTACACGTGATGAAAGTGCCGATCATAGTGTGAGTAGGGAGTTTAGTGTCAACACATGTAAAGGAAGGAAGAGGGCTCTACAGATTTTTCTTCCACTCCACAATTCTTTCTGTGTGGTTGTAATAAATATTTTGGGCATAGTAACTTTAAAAAAAAGTTGTAATATGTCAGTTAATGCATTTCTACATTTACTGTGGTATAAAACAGAATAAGAAAGACATGTATTTGTGAGTCTCTATCCGGTATTCACACGGTAAATGTTGTTAATGTTAAACGAATCAATTGATTATTTCAGCGTAATTTCCTTTTACTTACTTACATTTTAACTGGTAATTGTAATCTTTAGTCTAAAAGTGATCAAAAATGGAAAAAAAATGTGCTACTTTTTGCTAAAATAATGCTTTGCCTTGACAATTGCATACATAAATGTTAAGCAACATTGCACCTGCCAGTGACTCGTCGCTAGAATAAACCTCTATGGACAGTACTGTGCAAATGTTTTATGCACTTTAGATGTTTGATCGACTTTATTCTGCAGCACGACGATAATCTCAAACATACAGGTGGAGCCTTAATCTTCAGCAAGAAAAACAACGAGCTCCAACTTGCTGAACAATAAAGTCTGAAGGTGCCCTGTGGTATCTGGCACGAAAACATTAGAAATAGAGACTTTAAGTCCTGTAAGTGTCGAACTGAAGCTGCCACATATCAGACTTGTTCCAGCACATACCCCAAATACCCATCAACAGTTCTTGGTTTGTCTCTCTTTGCCTCCGACCCGGTCGTCTGTCTGGCCATAACAATTTTTACTGAATCTAAACTTACTGAACCGACAGCTGGCTTCATGTCTAATATACCATAGACCATGACTGCTACTGATGTTACACGATCATCACAGTTATTTATTCATTTGTGTGTGATCATAAAGTTCCGTGTAGGGAATTGTGAATAAATGACTGTAGTATTAGCAAATATTTGGAATTATGATACAGTGTAACTATCCTTGTCTAAAATATTTTGGTTTGGGGTTTGAAGGATCTGTCTACATTTGAAGGACCGTGTAATTAATTTACATTACTACAAGTAAGCCCCAGATTTACACTACAAGCTTACAACATCCCGCATCGCTGCATATAAAAGGAGAAGGAAAACAATGCAGGCTCAGAGAGATTGTAGCTTTCCTTTGAAGTCTCTCATTCTGGTTGGGTGATGGAGCTGACAGGGTTATTTTTGGACAATGAAAATGCGCCGTGATTAATGGTTCAAAACAAAAACTCGATCCCAAACGGGTTTGTGTGTGTTCAGGGGACTGTAGCTGCAGAGCTGATAGTCCATCTGAGCCAACACCACTAAATTAGTGTTGGTATCATAGATGTATTATAGAGCTCAGCCTTTAGTTTATCACATACACTCACCACACGGAATAACACCTTAAATCAACCTAAGAGCCATGTCATTTGTGACAGCGTCTCCCGTAGAGCGGCTCCACCAATCTGATGTCATCTGATCCTCGGTGGGCAAAAGCCCATCCGCAGGAAATTCAGTTGCACCTTAATGGCACCTTTCCGAACTGCTCATCCGCAAGGATTGAGTATAGACTGTAATTGTCACAATATATCTCACCTTATCAGTTTCTGTCTGGAATGAAAAGGGAAAAGGCTCCTGGAGAGACCTTTTACTCCGGTCATGACATGGGAGAGGTCACCAATATGTAGAGACATACCTCAAAAAATTTAAATGCATTGCAGGCTGCACTTGTAAAGCTCCCTCATCTGCTGTGCTGTGTCATATTTCAGCAAGGTTTGACAATGCTGGTGCTTCACAGCTCACATAAAAAGGCTCCATTTTCTTCTGCCTAGCAGGGCCATTGTCGAGTGCTCTATCTCATATCTCTGGTGTACTCATTTTGGTCCTTCACAGTAGCACATTGTTCATTGTCACTGGTTTAAGAGATATTAATGAATATGATTGCTCTATCATCCAGATGTGTTTGGACTCGGTGCATTTGTATTTTACTTGAGCTGGATGATTCTCAGTCATAATTTCCTGTGTGACACATTTATAGAGCAATTGCATTGTAATAAAACTGAATGACTTCTAGATGAGGTTTTCTGTGATATTTTCCCTTCTAACAGTCACTTTGAGTCATTCCGAAGGTTAAAATAAGTCGGGTCACATCTTCCACCGGCTGACATCTGTCTGTCTCTGCTTTCTTTAATGTTTGTTTCAGATTCAGAATGCAGATGATGTTTTGATTACTCCCTTGGAAAAATTTCGGAAGGAGCAAATCGGTGCTGCGAAGGTAAGAGACCACCTGCATGCGCAATTAGCAACTGAACTGCGGAGGATATTTCATGTGATGCGACACTCTTGTCTTTTCTCTTCACCTCCTTCATCCCCCCTACAGTATGTAAATCTTTAATTAAAAGTAAAACGTGACACTGCCGAGAGAAATGACCTGCTCCTAATTAATCAGAGCGGCAGGGGGTATAAACAAAGACGTGAGTTTTCAATTGTGCTATTAAAATATATTAAGACCTCCTAGTTCTTTAAGGTTGTTAGTTTGTGTTTAGTTAAAGGTTACCTGTTCAACAGAACAATTATCTGTCTTCGGCATTCTCAAATTGGGCTCTGTGTGTTATTTACAAAAACAACAAACTATATTTTACAGATTACTAAACTTCAATTCAAGCATGTTCTATGTAAGTAGCAAAGCAGCTTTACAGTCGAAGTAGTTCTTTCTTCTTAGACACTTCTGCAGGATCAAGCAGCAAGGACTTTCTTCAAATGCATCTAGAATCCGATTACTGTAAAGTTACAGTATCTTATATATTGCCTTCGCCTTTTTTGTAATCAGATTACTGTGATCCTGTTACACGTAATTCGGTCCTGCCTAACTTATTGGATATAAAGGATTGATATCAGTAGGGGTTCTGGAGAGTGTTGCTTGGAGGCATCCTAGTTTCACTGTGGACATGCTGTTGAGACTGGAGTTGACTGCAAAGAACAGTGTGGGTTTGTTGCTACAAGCCATGCTTTCATTCCTGGCCAACGCAAAGGCATAAAATGAAAGTGCAGCAGCTTGTTTGTGGTCATTCCCTCGGTGAGATCACACATGAACAAGCCGGTAGTACTGAAGCCTTAGCACAGATCTCCCACTGAGTTTCTGAGTCCACTGCTAACTCTGCACCGAGCTGTGCATCATTTGCACATCTTTCCATAGCCCTGACCCCTGTAACATCCTAGTATCAAAGTCAGATTCTCTCCCATTTTAAATAATTTTACATGGCTTTACAGCTACTGGTGTGCAAAAATAGTCTCCTGACTGTGTTTCATTGGTGTCTACTTGAGTCAACCTGCAATTTAAAAAAGAACTATCCCTCCTCTTAGTGCCGAGGTACAAACATCAGTCACTCTTTCTTTTTGTGGCCAGACTAAATAACAGTTGCTGCTTCATGCTCAGCCATCATATGTATTCACCTTAATGAAATGGCACATTTTGCTGGCATTTCTTTCTCTCACTGCAACCCATCATAGTGCTCCATGTTATTGCACTGACTGTCTATGTTTATAAAACAGTTTCTTAAAAGCCACAGCCCCCGTCACTCCCACTACCACTTATTCCCTCCGACCACTTCCTCCTAATGGCTCTCTCCTCCTACGGCCTATCCCCCGCAAAACATTAGCCCAACTAGAGAGAGATAAAAGGCAGACATCACGAGTGGCTGAGCAACTTTCCACTGTTCCGAGAATCTGGAGAGATCTGCAGGCTGTCTGACCCTTCCAGTTACTGCGCTTCATGTCTGAGAACATCAGATGGACAAACGGGGAGCTCTTGCCTTATATGGGAATGCTGCGAGTAATCCCACTGAGGTTACGTACCAGTGTATCGGCTTCCTAGGAACGAGCACAACACTTCCACGGCCATGATGACGCACCAGCAGATTGACTGCAGCACTATAGGACATATTAGGCACAGTCTGCTTCACACAAGGCTGAACCAAATGTTTTGGAATAAAAAAAAAAACCTCAAACTTTGCACAGTTTGCAGTAAATACGCATTGAGAAAGTCTCTGAGAACCCAAACAATCCTGTGTTTTCACTGGAGCACCATATGTGCCGGCTGCCAACCTGGCACATAGACCTGAAATTGTTACACTTCCATTTTTTTCAGTTTCAGATATATTTTTCTGTGAACTGAAACTTGATGACCTCCCAGGAAAAGAACAATCCTTTCAGAACTGAAATAAGGAATGAGAAGTTGCACTGGTTTCTTTCACTGTGTCAATACAGCCAGCTGTCCATCATGGTTACTGTTCATCCACTAATTTGCTAACCGATCCTCTATCACACTGATATCTCAGACCTGCTGTTACATGAACCATTTGAGGTGAATTGCCTAAAGCCCCGTCTACAGTATTCGTGTGTGTGCATGTGTGTTTGTTGGTTGTCTTGAAATTTAAACAGACCCCAGGGACACTTTCTCAAGAAAACAGCAGGGGGTGTCTAACTGGTGGGTGGCATTCTTCCTGTCTGAAATTTTGACACCATTATATTCCCTACTAGGGTCTTCTTCAACATTAGGGGCACCGTAGGAGTCCCACACTGGCTGAGTGTGAAGAATTAGTGCAAACAGACCCAGATGGGAGTCAGATGGCCAACGATAATTTGCACTGTCACACAAAGGGAGTTCAGACATCAAATGCTGCTTGACTAGTTATGGTCTCAGAAGGCAGACATGACATTTTCATCCATGCTATGAAATCCCAAAATATGCTTGACAAGACACTGTGGAGTAAAGGGATCAATTAAAGTGGTTTGGGGATACGCTTGCCAGCTGTGGCCTTCACTAAAACATTTTCAATCATACAGATATGAACAGTTTATTTTTAAACTTTCATTAACCTTGGGATGTTACGATCAGCCGGAAGACCTCGGTTAAGTACAGAAAGCCTGTCCGTGTATCCATCTCTTTTGAACTGAGTTTAAAAAAAATACTGGCGATCAAGGACGGGGAAAAGTGATTATTTTAATTTTTCAGGGGAACTGATATGTGATAATATAATCTTATTGTGTTTTCGTTTTACAAAATTCTTAGGGATGATTAAGAGACTCTTTTGAAGATCTATAAAATACTCTGCTTTGAGTAATAATTTGTGTCTGATACGGTTTTACTATTAAAAAATTAAATTACCCTAAGAAATGTTTAAGGTCACCTATAATTAGCTCCTCACTAAAAAAAATCCAGAATCTATAAATGTTTTTCATTTCATAAATGTAACTACTTGACTCAAGATGTCTCCTACATCACTGCAAGAACATCTTCAGTGTATGTGGGTATGCAGGATTACAGTTTCCATATCACAAGTAAGTATAAGTAAGCAAACTGCCAATTGCAGCAGGATTGGCTTCCAGACTAATTGTGATATTACAAATCCTGCCCGCAGGCACAAACCTATAACTAAGGTTTTAAATAAGCACATGCAAGCTTTCCACTCTGGAGAGAAGAATTTGAAAATAACCTTTTAGTGTCAGCTCAGAACATACATCATTCTGTACAGTGTAACTCAGCCATCAAGGAGAGATAACATTGACCCAGAGAGATTTCTGGGTAGAGGAGGACTGTGGAAACCAAATGGTATAAAATCAAGCAAACTTAAAAACTTGCACATGGTAACTTTATTGTTTTTGTTAATCAACTAATTGTTTGAGTCATTAACATTAATATTCATGTTTATGGATTACAGGCTGTGATCACAGTTGCCCCAGCTACTGAAATACGGTAACTACATGATCAAAGATGAACGTGATGTCCTGGAAATAGACACAGACACATCATAAACGTTGCATAATGAACTCTACGGATTGTCAGTTAACATATTAGGGATTCATCAAAAAACACACACTGCAGTAAGTCAAGAAAAATGTAATCAGCCTCAAACTTTGTGGTGCAAAACCAACAAAATGCGTAAATAATGTGATGCAGATTGAATACGTTTCTTTTTGTTCTTCTCATATCTGTCCCATCACTTTCCACTGTGCCCTACCCAATAAACCAGAAACACCATTAAAACAATCTTTCAAAAAGTAATTACTTTTTCCTCTGATCATCAGAATTTCACGAGGCAGTCAAAGTAGACCTTGAGAGGTCGGTCTTTACCTGTTTGAAGGCAGCAGCCAGCCACTGTAAATATATCAGCTTCTGGCACTTTGCAGAAGCAATATATATTAAATTACATTACATATAGACAGTGACGACATCCAGAAATGAATTAGAAGTGAAGAGGCTGAAAAAATAGTAAATCAAGAGTATTATGTGTTATTGTTGCTATGTATTATTTTAAAATAATTAATAAACAATACGATGAAAAGCCAACAAAAGTTTTCTCATTACACGTTATCTACTGTTATCATATTTTCACATAATCTCTGAAACTGATGATTGGTTCTTATGGATAGCTAATCTCACTATTGTGTTATTTCTGCGTTCATGGAACTTCCGAACCTCAGAATTTGAGGGTTTCGGTTTTTATCCTTCATCTAACCCACATTATCTCCTGCACAATGACTTCACGGAATAATTTTGAAGGATGAACTGACATGATGGCTTGTAGCCTTTTTATATTTCTTTCTAATATATTCACTCTTCTGAAAGTGACACTGAACACAAGACGGTGAGTGCCTGTTTCCTGTCAGTCCCTCTCTGTAATGAACCTTTAGGATAGCTCTGAATGATTCTGGGTTTTAATAAAGCTGAATTGTTGTGAAACTGTCTTTGTAAATAAACTCACAACTAGCTATTTTATTAGAGTTCACCCAATGATGTAATCTCTGACCTTTAAAGCTGGATGCAGCTATTATTAAAATGGACAGTAAGATGAAATGCTTAACAAAACAAAACTCTTAACTGACACTTACTATAAGATCTGGATGAATTAGTAGGATAGCTTCCTCCTGTTACCTCAAACAGAACCAGGGTGGTCTGAGAGACTTCTTTAGTCATGGGCTTAGTCATGAGCACCACTGACCTATGACATAGTTCAAAACAAATAATCATCAAATGTGTCATCTTAACAAGGAGTTCCAAACTTTCAGATGATTCAGGTTGTTTTTTCCCACTTATTATCTTGGGTTGCATGGTGAGAGAGACGTTTCGGTTGATCTTGACAGGGAGCAGCCTAAGGGATCCCTATAGGGCACAGTATGGTCCTATATCCAAGAGCTTGTTAAGAGACTTTTTAACCCCATAATAATAAAGAGGTTTTTGAAGATTGATTATAAGAAGATAGCAGCTTTTTCTCCTGGCAGTGTTACCTACACCCTAACAGTCCGTCTGAGATCAGATACAAAGGAAATATCTGTGTTCACCAGCACAGCACATAGTATACTTGTACTTTCATTTTATTGCTTTAGATTTATTACATGTCATAGAAAGCGAAAGCACTGATAAATGTTATTTTTGAGACTAAAGCTTCGCAGAACAGCACATATGCTAAGCATGGTCTATTTAGACGTCTGGGTATTTGTTTTTGAACTCCTCACAAGCAGATGTTTGTAATTATTTCTTGTTAATTGGCCAGCTTCTTTCTTCTGTGATGTCTCCTCAGGAAGTGGGGTTCCAGGTAAGGAGGGAGATGTTTTTTTTTGGCTTTGCAGCAAAGTAACTGAACTCGATCTGAAGCCTTGTGTTCCCTTTGTCTCCCCTGTGGAACTAAGACCAGCTCATGTGTGGTGGAGCATCAAAATAACCCAGCTATTGCTATTTAATCGCCATTCTGGACCCCCCTGCTCCAATTAGCTGTCTCTAATGAGCTCATAGGCATAGGTTGCAGAGTTATCCCTTTCATGTCACTGCTTTGAGAATCAATTTAAGATGAATGTGTGGTGAAATATATGCTACACGTGATGTCTTGCTAGCCATACATGTTTGTATTATTCCAGGGTGTTGGACAGAAATGAGGAAGTGTGGTGTAACAGTGTGTGATATCTGGGGTTCTTTCCTCTATATACACACACACAGACACATCCGACCTCCCTTGCCACTTACATCTGTTACCATGGTGATGAGAGGCTCAGAAATGATGGCCCTGAGGCTTGTTAGGGCCAGTGTCAAAAATGGCGATGTACAGCTAGCGTCCAAATATTCCTCCCGCAGTCTTCGTGTCTGTTCTCAGCATCTTTTCCGAAGCAAGAACAGAACACCTGATGACCAGACGCAGGGCTGCCTGCTGTTTTTCTCATCATTTCCCTCCCTGCAACATTATATTAGCAATTAGCAAAGTTGCTCATACTACAGCTGGCATCAAAGCGCTCTTAACAGCAACATGAGAACTACACCAGTTAGAAATTCCACTACAGAGCAATCTGCATCAGAATATTCTCTTCCTGCATCTGATTTATTCATGAGGGCCAACAAAGCAATCAGATGAGGAAATCTCCCAAGTGATAGGTTCATGTGTGTTTTGTGCACCACAGACTGTTGGGAAGTGCTCTGACTTTATTCATCCCCAGATAGCTGATTACTCTCTGGCGCTGACATTAGTTTGTGTCAGAAACTCCCACCTCATGTGTGCTTCAGGGTAGATCTATCCACACCAACGTCTTCTGTCCCCCACGTGTTGGGCTTCAAAGCCTTTTGCTTGCCACTGCAACCACCTTCTCGACGAGAGTCTTTGCAATTTAAATCGCTCATATTCCACTCTGATTGCACAAACATGTCCGGGGGGTTAGAGGTGGGGGGGATGCACTGAACACATGGACAAACCAACAAACACCTGGTGCACTGCTAGGGTATCATTACCACAGCACCAGTTTATACACGTCCTGCTTGGATCAAAACAAAGCAGTGCACTTTGGGTGACTTAATCAGGTTGGCTCTGCCTCACAGATTCACTGCAGCTCTGAGTCACTGCCTGCTCTTTGTAAGTGTGAAAGAGTTAGTCCAGGCGTACAGAGGAGGGTTTTTTTGTTGTTGTTGTTTTTTTCTAGTGAGGAGTTTTCTGGCATGCTCACACTGGTCAGCAGTGCTGGGAGATTCCTGCTGTGACTGTGAGGCTCAGCTAAACCTAAAGCTCTTAATTTAATGTGATCCCCTGTGTGTGTGTGTGCTGTGTGTGTATGTGTGTGTGTGTGCATGCACGCACACACGTGTGTGTTTTCCCCAGGGCTTCAGCTGTATGCATGCTCACAAAATAATGTCACGTCAACAGCACTGACAATGGTGGAGCAGACAGTCATCTCCCTTTTGTTCTCTAATAAAACAATCCTAAAGGGAAATTTATTTCCTGTCAGTATGATATCATTTTTTAATCATTTGTTTATTTTGCTATCCACCTGTTTATTTGTTTCAGAAAAGAGGGCATATTGCCGATTGATTTTTTTTTTCACCTCCACTCCAGAAAAGATCATTTCTGGGCCAGACATGACAAGAAAGATGGAAATAAGATGCTACTACATGAAATTATCTATCGATTTCTCTGCTGTACTTGTAATAGTTATGTAGGAGTGTTGCCGTGTCGGCTGGTGAATTCCTCCCTTCTGTTTAACTGCTGTGGAGGCTACTGAAGCAGAACGCCGTTCTAGGTCATATCAGTAGCTGGTAGATTAGACTTGCTAAATTTCAGGGCCATGGGAATGAAAACAAACAAGCAGGATCTGGTTACAGTGGCCATTTCCTCACACTTTCCCCGCCCCCCTATCCCTTATTCTGCCTGTCCTCTAGCTCCTTTATGAATGTTTGCGTAGTGAGATGGGCATTAAGTAGACACAGCTTGGTTTAGAGGTCAGACTTGCAGATGAGACACTTGAATGCCCTGACACAGACAGGTTCTCTCTGCTTGGAAAGAGTTTGATTAGGGGTTGCAAACTGGGTCGTTTTTGGTGTGAAATGTTCAATCTCTTAGTCCATATGCTGTATAGATGGGCATCTGGCATGAAAAGCCCATTTCCTGTGCCTTCCTCAACGTCTTCTGGAACACCCTGTCTCGACTCCTGGGACTCGTGGCTATAGAGCTTGACTTGTCTTTCCAGGTGGATAGCGGCGCATAACAAGGAGGGGGAAAATGCAAACAGCATCCAGCCGGTCCTGTCTATGACGGTGCCAAATGCATTATGCTATTGGTGATTTACAGTGTTATGTATTTTGCTGTGAACTTATGTCCCCAGCTGGGGCAGCATGAGAATTACAGCGCATATTTCTCAGAAGCCCCACTGATAATGCATAGTCATGCCCACATTGTCTGCTTGTCATTACACATGTCATATGCAGCTTTTATGACCTGTAATAATCTATTGACAGGAATTTTAAATGACATGTGGCAAATGGCATGTGAAAATGTAGTTAGACCTCCACCTAGTGGCAATGCAATCACATACCCCCCAGATCAGGGATAGGTAACCTATTTCTGCCAATGTTTAAGCCCCTTTGTATTTCTTTTGGGCTTTTTTTTTTTTAGGAGGGGAAGAAGAAGTTTGATAAGGAAACAGAGAAATATTACTCCACGCTAGAGAGACACCTCAACTTGTCATCCAAAAAGAAGGAGGCATATCTGCAGGAGGTAAGACCAAAACGAATTTTCTCATCCCCAACATCTTTGAATAATGCAGTTTTTATGGTCAGCTGAGCGTTCACAAAAAAATGAAGCTATTGTTTGTGCACTATTCTTTGCTCCTTAAGCACACACTGTTTCCATGTGGAGATGTAAGCATTAACTCTCTGTTCACACAGGTCTGACCTCTTGTCTTTGTTGCGGCACTAACCCTGCTTTGTTTGTTCATTCTTAGGCTGACACGCAGATTGATAAGGAGAGGCAACTCTTCTATGATGCATCTCTTGAGTACGTTTTCAAAATACAAGAAGTGCAAGAAAAGAAGAAATTTGAGTTTGTTGAGCCGGTAAGAGACGTGTCGATTTTGCATATTGCGCTGTTCAGATATTGCTCAATGCATAAAGAAGTTGCACTAATAGCTGTGGCTTATTTTGCTGTATATTTAGATAAAAGATTAGTGTAAGTGGCACATAGTCAAAACAGCATCAGATCTTTGTACTTACGGCTACTAGAAGTGGCTTTTTAAATGTCTGTTATGCCTCCCTTGAGTGAAGGCAGCCGCAATTATACATCTCTCCAAGGTACAAACACTATATATCTGCACTTGTATATTTCACACATTTGTCATCTTCATCACAAATTCTCTGTAATATAGTCGATCCATTTAGCTGGTGGATAAAATTAGATGAAGTATTTGTTGTCAAACAAAACAAGACGAAGTGTAAGTGCAAATCAAAGGCACCATAAAAGCGCCCGCATCACAGATATGTAAAGTCAATTCTAACATGTTTAGTGCAGAAGTTATCAGGAAGCAATAAATTCTGTAGGTGTTAAAAGTCTGTGAACGTGAGATGGGAGCAAAGTGTCTGTTTTAAAAGCCCTGCTCCCATTTGTTTACATCCACTGGCAACTTACCTGCAACCCAGGCCAGAAATGTAAATCTCCAGGCTCCAGGTAGTGCTGGGGAAAAATGACAAGGCTCAACCTTGCCTGTGATGAATCTGGGCACAGATAAGATGGTTCATCCTTGAACATTTGATATACCAAGCCTCATCCTAGAAATCAAATCAGTGGTTGTGTCTGAGGATTTGACTGAGAGCAGCTCTATGTTTGCGGGATCTTCCATGCTAGAGATGTGGATCAGTTTTTTCCCTCAACAATACTCCTGGTGCGTTTTCTCTACAGTGGTCAAGGATGTTTGTGTGTTATACAGAAAATAAGATCAATATCTGTCAGCCATAAAGAGCCACAGCTTTCTGAAACTTTTCCATTTTTCTTAGCTATCTCTTATGTACAGTGTTCAGTGCATCATTGTGAAAGTGTTTAATTTCAACAAAAATGCTAATCAGTGACAACTTAATTTGTTTTAACTGACTGTGCAGTATGAACATTATAATTAGTTTTACTTTAATGTAAGTTGACAGTTACTTTGACAAAGTGAGTGATAGCACAGAATTAAACTGACTAATGTTGCTTTTAGATAACAGAGTAATAATGCAATGCATGCCTGACAAATTCCTTATGTTTTACAGATACAAAATTTTAATCAGGGTGATGATTGATTTAATATAATGATTATTATTGCTTGTGTTCATAATGGATGGTGTTTTTAACAGTATACCTTTCAAAAAGTGCTACATCTTGTGAATTGGTAATCAAGCTCCATAATGTTTAATAACTCAATAAATCACACTGCATATTGTCCTTCCAGCTCCTGGCGTTTCTTCAGGGATTGTTTACATTCTACCATGAAGGATATGAGCTGGCTCATGAATTTGAGCCGTACAAACAGCAGCTCCAATTCAACCTACAGAACGTAAGTCTCAACACCTCAGGGGTTGTATACAAAGGCAACCAGCCACGTAATCAGATTCTGCAGCTTATCATAGCCTGATATAACAAGCAGAGTTTTCACAAATGGATAGCTGCGTGATTAAATGGAATTCTTCGCTGCACGGAGGATCGATATTTTCAGTGTTGCATTGCAGGCAGTTACTGCAGGCCATTTAATGGTACTGTGTCAAAAAAGACTTAGAGTCGGGAGTAAACCTGCAGCTGCTGCCTTGCCCCCTACTTCCATCTCTATGACCTCACCATTTGCAGCCTGAGGGTCCAAATTTCTCTCTGACCCAGAATGTCAGCGCCATTGCCCTGACAATTTTCACTCCGTAACCCTCTCTCCATGTCGTGGGGTGCTGCGAGCTCTAATAGGAACTTTAGAAGGTGAGGCTGTCTCAGCACTCAATGAAACAGCCCCATGGTGGCCTTTACGACTCCAAAAAAAAGAGGATTAACATCCGAGTCTTTGCTCTAATTTTAGATCACCTCAAATACATTTTTTTCTGATACAGTAATAAAGATGTAATGTTTTCAAAATAGATTTGTGTCTGTGTGTTCCCAGCGTCTTGCAAATGTCAGTTATTCTTTTCCTCAGGTGTTCTCACGCAGCTGCGCAAATATGAGACATTTGTCAATTGTTGGACATTTTTCCTTTATTTGTTGTTCGAGGCAAATAAGGTCATTTTTTTAGATGAGAAACCACAACAAAATGCCAGCATAATGGAGTTCATTTGTTCAAGGCTTGATAACATAATCCCACATTTTTCCACACAGACACGAAACAACTTTGTGAGCACCAAGCAGGAAGTGGAGAAGCTGATGAAGAGGATAAGGTCTGCAGATCAGGACTATAAACCCCCCGGCCAGTGGACGATGGAAGGCTTCCTGTACGTCCAGGAGAAACGTGAGTCTTCCTCACTGGAGTCCAAGCCGCCGGGGGCCCTTTCTCCCCCTACCACCCACCATTTACTTATAAGTGCATGGTTTTACATTCATCACCATAAACATGTCTTGAGTTCTCTCTCATGCCTCTGCAGAAAAGATCCTCTAGCACAGAGCTCATAATTCATCCTGTTTACAGATTCACTTTGATGTGCTCTCAAACAGGGATTGTGTGGGGGTGGAGAGGGAGGAGGGGTGGAAGAACCAAAAATGGTAGATTTTTATCAGCTGCAATAAACAACTTTTGATTTATCACACTTAAATTGCAAATTGATTTTCAGAAGTCTTTCCAGAAGCCTGTAATTCAGAGAAAAATAAATTTTTGGCTCAACTATTTTCTTCCTCATTTTTTCCTCTTAGGTCCTCTCGGATGCACTTGGATACGTCACTACTGCACATATGACAAAGGCAACAAGACCTTCAGCATGAGTAACACTGAAACAAAATCCTCTGGAAAACAGGTAGTTTAGTTACCCAGGCCACGGAGTCGGTCATGGGTAGGGCGGTCATGGCCGTCTGTCTGTCTGTATGAATGTATGTGGGTGGCTACATCCGCACCTTAACTCGAGAACAAATAGAGATAGGATAATCAAACTCAGCACAGATGTTGATCTTGACCTACCCTGGTGACCCATTAATTTTGGGGTCAAAATGTCAAAGGTCAAGGTCGCAGGGCTAATTGGTGCAAAATCCCCTTATAATCTACTATATAAGCTTGCAATGATGAACTTTGGTATATCTAAGGGCAGGGCTACCACATTGCACCTCTTGGCCTTCAACTTACTGCCATCTGTCTGTCTGTCTGTCTGTCTGTCTGTCTGTCTGTCTGTCTGTCTGTCTGTCTGTATGTCTGTATGTATGTATATGAGTGTGTGGGTGTGTATGTCTGCACCATAACTCGATAACAAAGACAGATAGGACAATCAAACTCAGCACAGATGTTGATCTTGACCTACCCTGGTCACCCATTAATTTTGGGGTCAAAAGGTCAAAGGACAAGGTCACAGGGCCACCTGCCATGTTTAGGAAGGCATCCTGTGTGGGTCTGCATCTCGCTTGAGTGCATTCTAGTTTGGTTTAGTAGTGGTTTAGCTGTGTTTTGCTTAGTTTCACGTGCAAACTGAGAAAAGACTGTGACAGTGTAATTTGTGTGAGTGAAACAAAGAGGCTGCTTGAGGCCTAACAGAATGTCTCACCTCACAGGGAATAAAAGGGAAAAATTCAAAGTCCCAGAGCTGAAAAATGGACACAGAAAACAAAAGACTTTAACTCAAAGAAGACAAAACTTGTTCAACGATAACAAATTCCACAAATAACAAGAAAGGGGAGCTCAAGGAGTGAAAATAACCTTTAACAGAGTTGGAGTGTCTTGTTGTTGTGATCCACTGAACAGATTTACTTTAGTTGTAAGAATTTGCACTTAAGAATAGCTGTCAGAATAACTTATTCAGATCAAATGCTGGAGATGCCTGATAATTATTTCACACTTTCTGTATTAGATTAGGAAATTGGCTGTAAGCTTTGGCTTTCACTAATTGGATGTTTCTAGACTTGTATAGACTTGTATTTCCATTTGTAATGGCAGAATTAGAATTTAAACCTTAACAAGTCTATTCATGTTTCTGCTTTTCATTTTAGCTCATACTCGTTCATAACTATGGTGTTTATTTGCAGAATGGCCTCGTCCTGAATCAGCCGGAAATGTTCAAGCTGAAGTCCTGCATTCGAAGGAAAACGGATTCCATCGACAAGCGTTTCTGCTTTGATATTGAAGTGGTGGAGAGGTCTGTGATGCATATTCCCAACAATGTCTCACTTTCGTGGACTGAAAACATACACAAAATGTGATACTTAATCCTATAATCTTCACCTCTAGTTCAGTTGATGTGTTTAAACATTGCACATCACCTAATTCAATATCAACAAGTCAGTATGCTATGATTGTTTCATCTGATCTTAGTATGTTGCACAGTAGGCTCCATACCATACTGGCTTGTGGAAAATAGTTAATAGAATTAATAGATGCCATGTTTTTTTTTTACATATGTAAATGGAAGTACGTTGTTTTGCATTTACAAATAACAACTAACTTATTTAACGATTGTTAAACTGCATGTTGGATGTTTTGTGTCCTGTTGAACCCAACTGTTACTGGAAATGAATCCCAGATTAGCCCTCAAGTACACAGCATTTGAACGTGCAAGAGCTGTTCGGGTTTGATTAACATCTTCAAAGACTCAGTTTAGCGTCATTAGATGTCCTCAACTCTGTTTGTGTCCCGCATGTTCCTCCAGCCCTTTCCCTCTCAAGGCCTTGTTTGCTGTATGTCTGCAACATCGATATTTATCCTATTTTTGAACCCATTCCGTCTTTTCTCTGTGTTCATGTCAATGTAGAAATGACATCTATCGTGGAACTCTTTTCAGACCACTTCAGTTTTTCTGTAAAGTCCGGTATGTGAACTGACCAGTGCTGCCCTTTCAGAGCAGTTGCATGTGCTGCATGTGTGCTGCTAATCGTATTATTCACTCAGTCTCAAATCTAGATCTAATTCAACACTGTTGCCTTCTTACCACTTCACAGAATCAGACATCACTTGGTCAATATGGGCTAAAGGGATACATTCTTGAATTATTTCTACTTATCTGCACTCACTTAAGGAACACACTGATTTATGTAATTGAACTCAGAATCCATTGATCATTTTCGCCTCTCTTTAGAAGTTTTTTAAGCTTTGGGAACATCCATAATTGATTTGTATATAATTTTTTACTGGGGAAAAGGATCAGGGGTTGGCCAAAGATGAGACACCTTTAAAGGCCTGTCAGCTGATTAACACTGGCCATGCGTTATGAAAGCTTGATATGAGCTCATTGTTATGATGTGCACTTCTTTAACGTAGAGTTAGCTCATCACTGTGTGTTAACGTTGCACTGCAGCAGCAGGCCCAAGCACAGCTCACCCTTGGTAAGTGTTGCTGAGCACGGACAATAACTGTAGTTTATTCGCAGGACAACTCATTTATCATAAAGTGTGATGCCCCAAGGTGCGTGTTCCAACCACAAGGACGATGTGGGCCAAGCTCCAGTCAGCTTCAAGCTCATCCATTCATCCTCATTATAATAAACATGCTGTTGCACCTATAGCCCAGCCATAATCAGGCCAACCATCTCAGAACCTCATTTTTTAAAGGGTTGGTTCACCCAAATTACTGAAGGGGTGTTCGTGCAGATAATCTAATTTTATTTGCCCAGATTTTGACATATCTGTCCCTGAAACCTCCGCTGCAACACCAATAAATAGACTTTCATTTGCGGTGCTCAAAGCAATGAAAGAAAGTTATTAAAATTTAGCAGCAACATGTCTTTCTATAAAAACTGTCCCTGGTGCTTTGGATATTATGCAGCCCTCACTGTCAACTGTTTTCGTACAGACTTGGCAGAAAATGCGTCCAATGAGAACTGATACCAGGTTGTATTATCGATTAGAGAGTCAGTTTTTCTGGATGTTGTTATTGAATCTTTCAGTGTTTCCAGTGCTGTGAGCATCACAACTGTATATATTTTCTTCCACATCCAATGTGTCTGGTTGGAGGTATTGATGTTACACAGCTCAAAAACTGGTCAAATAAATCCAGAACTGTCGGCATAATAAAATATCGCCAGAGGTAAAAATCTGGGAGGGATTGTAATTTGGTTGAAATGACCCGTTAACTGTAACACATGCAAGTTGACATGGCTCCATGCTATACTAACTATCACTTTCGGGTGGGGTGAAGTTGTTCATTTGCTGGTATCGTAAGATAATGCTGCATTGTCGTATCAACTGCTAGAAAGCAAGTGCAGATCATTTTTATGTCAGTCTCAAGCTTCGTAGCACAGAGCGGTGTGAGGGAGGATAAAAGTATATGCATGTTGGGTGCAAAAAGTTACTTTACTTCACTTTAATATTAAGCTCATATAGCTTTTAATTGGGAGTGGAATGTGAAGCACAAAGCCGTGCAAGGGCACAGTTTGAAGTCAAGCATTTGCACACGAGCTATTTTAGCTACACTAGTCCTTTTATAGTGGTCTCAGTCAGTGTAAACATGGTCTGTCCAGGGGCCCCAAGGCAATGAGATCAGACTGGGACCAGCTTTTTTTCTTAAATCTTTCCAGGCATGGTGTTATGACACTGCAGGCACTGTCAGAGGCCAATAGAAGATTGTGGCTGGAGGCCATGGATGGCAAGGAGCCGGTGAGGAACTCTGCCTGATTGTCCTTGAAATATTCATTTTGTGCTGGCTACTGTTTGGCCCTGATGTTTTGTAATTGCCTTGAGATCCAAAGAAACCCTTATCAAAACTGAATAATTTGTCATTGGCCCCCTCTACTGGTGGCTTCAGGCTAGGTATTTTTCCACTAACCATAACCTCACTATTAACTTGTGCTAATAATAGGACATAGCGTAGCAGCAGTGAGAAAGCTGTGTAACATTATTCATTTTTTTTCTGTGATTTTGTTTAGTTTTGAAGCAATGAGTTCCTTTACTGATTTTTTTTTTGTACACTTTCTCTAGATTTACAACCTTCCAGCCATATTAAGCAAAAAGGAAGAGAGTAAGTGTGTTTTTTTGTGTTTCTATACCCTTTTCATCATTGAAATGCATAAATTCAGCCTTCTGAAGGTTGGATTGAGAGACTAAATTGCCAACACACACACACACACACACACACACACACACACACACACACATACATTGTTACCTATAGCTATCTCTGTTCATTAACACAATTATTTGACATACGCCTACTCAGCTGACATAGCGGAGCCTTCCAGCGCAGGGTTTGTATCTTATTAGTTTGAGTGCAGCCATAAGGGATTTTTCCTACATTATGCGTGGTTAACCCAGATGGTAATTGACATGTCAACCCCATTCTTGTGTTGTATTACAGCATTTCTTAATGAGGCAGGCTTTAACTTCGTAAGGAATTGCATTGACCTGGTCGAGAAGAGAGGTGAGGCATTCAAATCTCTCCGCTTCCATGTGTCAATTGACTCGAACAAGGCCAGGCTGTGATTATAATCAACAATGTGTTTCATTCATTAGTGGACATGACAAAACATTACATTGACATAAGTCTTGAGTGAATAGAAAATCCTTGATCCTCGTTTCAATTCATGAATTTTCTTTTTCATCGTCCCGTAGGCATAAATACAATGGGACTGTACAGGATTGGAGGGGTCAACTCCAAAGTACAGAAGCTGATGACCACAGTCTTTTGTAAGTAGCTGAAAATTAAAGTGTCATCAGTGACCTTCTCATATGCCATGTAGCAAAGTAGGTGCATCTCTGCAATTATAAGTACCTGATTCACCTTTTTTTCTGTCCGTGGCTTTAGAGGTTCTTGTGTGTGAACAGTTTTTTCTTACCATTTTCTCAGGCTGAATCTAGTGCTTTAGCAAACAGGATGCGATCCTGCAGATTAAGGAAAGAGGTCCTCCTTGTGGTGTGACAGTGTAACCGCCATCTGGCCTCATATTGCTTTGTCATTACTTTATTCAATTACCCGACGTAATCCTGTTTGCATACATTTCATACATTTGAACAGGAAACGTCGGAATGAATTACCAAAATCTCTCTAAAGCTTGATCTCCATCTCTGTGAGACGCCACACATGTACTTTATTTCAGATTATCCCCTTTAGTCTCTTCACACGAGTAGACAGTCAGTGTTTAACTCTCAGTTAAGCAGCTTGTCAGGCCATGTCAAGTTGCATTGGATTCTTGAAACAGTTCACAGCTTAATTGCTAATAGAAAAATAAAAATGTGTTTCTAATAGCATCCAAGGCACCTGTGGATATGGACCTGGATCCAGAGACGTGGGACAACAAAACTATCACCAGCGGGCTGAAGAATTACCTCAGGTCAGCTCGCCCCACCAGCTGCGCGTCCTTAACTGTCAGGAGTCATCATTGCCTCCATAATGTCTCGCTGAAACCTCTTTGCTGTTAGTCATGCATTCAGCGCCGCCACTGACTCACAAAGGAAGGTGGCTGCATTCAAAAGACCCATGTCACTTAGAAAATAAAATGTCAAATGTTCTCTGTTCTTTTCTTTTTTCATAAGGTGTCTCTCGGAGCCTCTAATGACTTTCAAGTTCCACAAAGATTTTATCATGGCTGTCAGTAAGTTATAAAAACAAATACTAACAATTGTAAAATAATGCATATTTGTGTTCTTAAGAGATATCCTTCAGTTGTCAGAGCATCTTATCTATGCCTGAAGATTATCTCATTTGAACCTTAAAATTCTATTGAATTTAATTGATTAATTGAAGTTGTATCTAACATTTTAAAGGGGGAATTCATGTTTGAACTGGTACACATTTCAAACTTAATCATCTGAAGTGTGATAGGCACCACATCCAGGTCCTGACAGTAGGAAAATCGAATGAGCAAAGATTGAACCAATTCAACAGTTTCCATCCCAGAATATGTTTAAATTCTCTGTGCATCGCATCACTGTCACATCGTGTAAAACCGAGAAGTAAAATTGGTTTAATCAGTGCTCATGTGCATCTTTCTACATGTCTGGATGAAGTATTTCGATTTGAATGTGAATATATAAAAATGATCTTGAACAGTTTAAAGATTTTTTTTCTATGCACATGGACTTGGGTTTAAATATTATTATTCTAAAAGTCAATAATTGCCGGCTTGGCATTTCTACTTTTAATACCTCACCCTCCTGATTATTTTAATTTGTTTTCTTTCCCTCAGAGTCTGATGACCAGAACTACAGGGTGTGTGCTGTTCATGCTTTGGTTCACAAGCTGCCTGAGAGGAACAAGGAAATGCTGGAGCTGCTAATAAAACACCTTGTCACGTACGTGTTCCTGTATTAAATCAGTGACACTGCTGGCTTAAAAAAAACAGTGGCCCTATGAGACAAAATAAAAATTGCTGAACCTAGATAAAGCTGTGACAGTTTAGTCTTCACAGTACAGAGGCACCACAGTGCATGTGTAAGTGTCTCTGCAAGTGTCTGTATCGGTTAGTAAAAATATTAGTGTCAGCAGAGAACAGCGTCTTACACTTGTCTAATGCCCATGTTTTCTACACACAGAGTTTCTGCACAAAACCAGCACAACCTGATGACGGTGTCAAACCTGGGCGTCATCTTCGGCCCCACCCTGATGCGGTCGCAAGAGGAGACTGTGGCCGCCATGATGAACATCAAATTTCAAAACATTGTGGTGGAGATACTAATTGAGAACTTCACCAAGGTGACAGCCTGTTTACAGATCAGTCAGCACCATATAATTAATTTAATGTCTGTTTTTGATGGTCTTTCATTACAAAACCCTTGTTACCACTGTCATTACGAAAGCTTTGCCATATTTCCAAGAATAGATTTATGGGGAAAACACTGATGATGAACATTTTTTAAATTTTTGACAGAGAGACACTGAACATGTGCATGTGTATGGAAGATATAGTTCTTATCTTGTATGTCGGTATATGGAATTTCATATTACAAGATTAATAGAAATCTTAATACAATAGATTTCCTGGAAATTCAATTGCAATACAATTGCTGGATCAAATAAACATATATGTGTGTTGGTTCCACTGGTTGTATCATACCTGCAGCATGTCTAATAACCAGCTAAGGATACAAAGAGATTAACCTCAATGAAGTTATTAGCTAAATCTCTAAAATTGTTGCATCTCATTGTGTAGACATATCATCTAACTCCATACTAGGTACTGAGAGATGTACAAGATTGCAAAGAAAGCTAAAAGTTGCCAAAATGTATGGAGATGCTTATATTGTGTTGTTGTGTTTAGTAATCGATGCTCTTTTTCTGGGCCTGCAGATCTTCCACCAGCCTCCAGACCCCAACGTGCCCCTGCCCCAACCCCAAAGCCGGCCTGGCTCTCGCCGGAGCAGAGCCATCTGTCTGTCCACAGGGCCCAGGAAACCCCGCAGCCTCTACACCCCGACGCTGTGCCTGGCAGATGCAGAAAGTGAGCACCACAGCAATGAATAGTGCCACAGGTCACCATATCTGCACAATGCCAATTGTCAGTTAGTGGCCTTTAATGTTGGTCGGACATCTGCACACATTGTCTCGCTAAAATTATTCAGATTAGTTGTGGATATGGCTGATATGATTTCCAAATTAATCTTTTTTTTAGAAACTGGTGTTTTTTTCTAGTCTTAACTGCGCAGTAAAGCACTTTCTTACCAAGCAGGTTTTAATGAGGGCCTTGTATGCCTCTTCTCTGGTCCCTGCATAGGTGACACCTTCAGCAGCAGTCCAAGCAGCACCCCCATGGGCAGCATGGAGTCTCTGTCATCCCATTCCTCCGAGCAGAACACCTCCTCCAAAACAGCCTGCTCTGGGCAGAGGACAAGTCATGACAAGTCGCTCCTGGATCTCCGCCGGACGCCGTCAGAGCTCTCAAACGGCCCCAGGAGCTCCGCATGTGTCAGCAGTCCTGAGTCCAGCTCCAGGGAGGACACGGGGCGTACAGATGGAGAGTCAGAGGACGCTCTCAGCCTGTCGTCAGTCAGCACAACACCCAGGCTGTCTCCTGCACCCAAAAAAGCACCCCACTGCCGCACTGACCTCCGGCCGGTGCTGCTGAATCGCTCCACCGCTTCGTCTCTGAAATCACTGCATATATCTGAAGGTAAGCCGATCATCAGGCAACGGTAGTTTACGCTTGCCCGTAATTAGTCCATTTATTTTGTTTGCCTTGCAGTAATGAAGTGGGATCTTATGAAAGTGTCACCCTACAGGACAGAATTCATAAACTGGATAGTTTTATTGTTATGATTTCCTCTTCCAGAGCTTTTATGAACTGACAGTACCAGTTTGATTTAAGAAGAACTTTAACAGCGGTGTTAAAACATTATTTACATGTTTCATTTTCTGGGTTATTCAGTGCAGTGTGTCAGCTGTGTTAGACTTTTGTGTCTTTGTGTTACTCACAAGGAGACACAAGTAATTATTTGTGTGTCCCTCAAGGCCGCAGGAGCTGCTCTGGATCTGTCCACAATTTGTCAACACTGGAGTCCAAAGACGGTTTAAATCCTGCTGAGCACCCAGACCTTCCACCAAAACAAGTGATCCGTCGCAGGATGGACACCTCCGTCAGCAACGGCTACCAAAGACCTGGCTCAGTGTAATGAATTTTAAAAGCTAATAATTTCGCTCTGTATAATTTACTCCTTCTAATTCCAATGAATATATTGGCTGTGGTGTGTGTTGTCATCCATGAATCTCATCTTGTGGGCATTTTGGTCATTACTTTATTATTAAACCAGTGTCTAAATGATTAGCCAACTGGGAAGAAAGTTCACAACGATTCAAGCTCATTTAGTTTTATATGGTAGTTAATCAAATTTCTTTGAGCTTTGGATTGTTGGTTGGAGTAAACAAGTGAGCTAAACGCATCGCATTGGCTCTGAGAAATAGACATTTATGGCTATTTCTTTATGGATGTATTTTCAGTGTTTTCTGACTTTTCTTTAGACAAAATCATGAATGTATAAGTGAGCAAGATACAAAATAATTATATATATACATATACATATACATATATATATATAGATAGATAGATAGATAGATAGATAGATAGATAGATAGATAGATAGATAGATAGATAGATAGATATATCCACAAATTGAAGTTTAGTTTAGTATATATATATATATATATATATATATACAGTATATACATTATGCGGTTCATGTGCCCCCACAAAACAAGTCAGTAACGCTTGAGGACAGCAGTTCAGCAACATTTCATCCTGTCTTCCTCCCCCCTTTGCTGTCTCTCCCCTCTGAGTCGTCAGCCTCCTCCTCCGTCTGTTTATGAGCATTGAGAGGTCTCCAAGATCAGATGAGTATGTGCTCAGAGAGTTATGTCTTTTCTGCTCTGGTGGGAGAGCTGGCTTTAATTACACTCTGCCTGCTCTAAGGGTTGATGTGACCCAGCAGCAGTCTGTATTTGTTCTCTTGGGACAAATAGATTGTTTGACTTGTCATGTCTGAGCAGCCCATCACACGCTCTCTCAAGTAGTTTCCCTGTATAGCACCCGCCCAGGCTGCCCTAGGCTCTGTTGTCCCCTTGACTCTGAGGTTGCTGTGCACAGGGTCAAGTGCAGCCTTGTTATATAGTTTAACTCAGCACCACGCTGAAGCCAAGTCCACCCGGAGGAAGGAAACCTCCCGTATTGTGTCGTTATGCCTTTCACTTCATTCTAAACAATGAGAGACGCTGGCATGGCTGAGAGAGAGTGGACAGACCTGTTTTGGTCAAAGAAGGTCAAACGAGTTGAATTTTCCCCTAATATATGAAAATCAATTCCGATTTTTCTGACTCCACAATATCTAATCACAGGATATATTTGTCTTCCGATGACATAATTTACAAAATACTTTGTTCTCAACTTTATGGCATCCCTTAAATAATGACGTGCTGCTGTTTTTTTGATCGTTTCAGAGTTGCTGCCAGAGCACTGCTTTTTGAGAATGCCTCCTCCTCACAGTCTGCACCAGTTGGAAGGTGCTGCAAAAACATGACACCATCTAGATCAGTTTAAATTATTTAATCCCACTCCTCAAACTCTTCTAATCTTCATTCATGTGACGTTGCCTGTTTTTTTGTTGTGTTAATAGAGACGCCAAGGCGATGTATTCCTGTGAGGCAGAGCACAGCCACGAGCTCAGCTTCCCCCAGGGGGCGCTCTTCTCAAATGGTGAGCAGAGCCGGACCAAGGCAGTTTTTACAGTAACTTTACTGCAGATGTGTTCACCTCATTCTTTCTTGCATATGCTGACTGGACATTTGAACAGTGCACATAAACAGAATGTGTGTTTTGTATACTGACAGCATACATCAAGGATTTGATACTTACTGTTGGTTACTTATGAAATAATTATGCTCTAACCCCCATATACGCTGCAGAAACCCAGTCAGCACCAGGATTTTTATTGCCTCCTCTATTTTCCCACTCGGAGATGACTTGGCCCGCAACCACTGCAGGCAGGTCACAGTAACCTAGTGTTGGAAGGCACCAGTGCCTGTTCCCTGTTAACACAGCCAGCAGAGCCAGCAGACGAACACAAAAACGTCAACAAATGCTCCCTACCATCTACGAGTAGGCGGGTACTTTTATTGCTCTCCACGTTAACGGACCATTTTTATCTGCATTCTTATTCAGCATATTTTGACTGCATTGTGTGAGCTGGTCATTTTTTAAAGCCTTTTTTTCGGAGCATCCCAGCAATGATTTCCATTGTTGTGATACTGTTTATGTTGCTCTCAACTAAATTTAAAGAGCAGCGTGACCCTAAATCTGCTTCCATCTGCTATTTACCATTAAACATGTTGTCATCCAGTATAGGCTAAGTGAGATCAGGACTCTGCTTTTCTTTTCTCTTAACTTTTTTTCTTTGTCTTATAGTCTACGCCTCCATTGAACCAGGCTGGCTCCAGGCAACATACGAGGGGAAAACAGGGTTAATCCCAGAGAATTATGTCGTCTTCCTCTAACAGGTGGTAAACCATCTTTTTCATGGTATCCATGGAAAAAAATAGTATACAATGTGGTTAATTAATTATTGTGATGGTCCTATTATCGTTGATTTCTACATCAAATGCAATTTTAGCAGGTATCAAGCAGCAATAACTGCTTTAATCAAAGTGCAAACATATACCTCCTTTTCCATGACTCTGCAGAGTTTCAGAAGAAATAGGTATGACTGCATTATTATAACATGTAAATATATTACCCATCGACTGCACTGATGTTCTTAGCCTCTGTATTAGCCTACAGAATCACAAAACAATCATATGCCATTTCACAGATTTTATTCCCAGAAATATATTGTATAATTGTTTAACTTCCCATGATATCAACATAAAACCTTCATCAATTGTCTCATAAACATTTTTTATTAACTGTAATTGAACAAGCTGTGATTTAAAATGAGGATAGTAATCAGATCTATTAGAATGTAATAGAAAAAAGCATAATAGGTTTGCACCTTAACTTTCATGTTTATGGATCATTGTTCAGCCACTGAATCTGCTCACTGCTGCAGTGCACTTTCTGTCAGCTACACGGTACTGTACTGTACATTAATGCTCATATGTTTTACTCTGATTTCTCGCAAATGAATAGATACTTCTCATAACTGTTTGTTACTAATCACTGTCACATCAAACAAATGCCATAGTAAAAATGTGTTTTCAGAATGAAATATGTATGAAGTGTAGCCTGAAGCTTTACTGTCCGTAATGGTACTGTACTCGCTGGTACGCTGGTGTACTGGTAGTGACAACTAGGTAATGTTATGTCAAAAATGCCATTTAATAGTTAATTTTCTATTTCTGTCACAACATTACCAAAGAACAAAGACCATAATTATCTAAAAATGTTAACTTCAATGATACTGTTTTCAGAATGAGATAAAAGAAAGAAAATAATTAAAAACCCTTTCACCCCTTCAGTTATTACAAACTGTAAGAATACTCCAAAGTAAAAGTTCTCTTGATTGTCCAAAATGTATTTGGGAGGGTTATTTGAGTGCCTCTCTCTTGCCAAGATCAGGGTGTTCTTTTTACATTTACATCTTTGAGAATGTGAGGTGGCCTTGAGCAGCAATGCTGGACTAACACTCCCTTACAGTCTGAGTTTTCTGGAGCATATCACGGAAATGATATTTATATCCTGAATGTGTAACATCCATTTATATATTGGAAGTTTTGTTCCCTTGCAATCATCTGCTGTATCCTGACAGTGCATAAACATGTCTATAAATAAACAGCGTGATTTAATAAACTTGTCTATATGTCTTTGTTACAGGTAGTGAGTGATAATATCTGATAATGTAGCTCTTTCTAGTAATGAAATAGGGCCCTGCATAACCATAGCTAGATACATTTTTGTTTTTTATTGCTCATTTTTTATTCTGTCAAGGCAGCAATATTTTACATCTCTTGAGTCCCATTTGTTACTCCAAAAGCTTAGTGAATTAAATGCAATTTGGTGTAAAAGTTAAACCCTGGGATCAAGAAGGTGTGATCAATTGTCTCACTGCGAAGGGTTTTTTTTTTGTGAGCTTGTGAAATAAATTTTCACTTTTGCTTTTTTTCATTAATTACAGTACTGACTTAAATTCAATCTGTCATACACATCATCAGTTTGTTTCTAATTCACCGAAGCTCATGGTAAGTTTTTTTTTGGACAAATATTTGAAGCTTCACCTCCATGTATGCACAGTTTGTCACTTTGCTGCTACCCTACATGAATTCTATTAGTTAACGTGGCATTCTGCAATACTCCTTTACTAAGAATGGAATGTTTGTTGGGTTAATTGTGGGTGTGTTTTTTTTTCTTTTTTGCAGCTTCAGTACAAAAAAATATCAGCATCTCTAATGGTTTCCAAAGCCTACTGTACACAACTTGCAGAAAAGTAAATGGTGATTAAGCTGGGGAGCTTTATTATCTGATGCCATTTCCAAGATATTTGTCAATTAAAAACAATTTAAGAAACACGTTCATTCTGTTTCACCTCAAAGGAATTAGAGGCATTTTTGGCAAAGTATCAATGTCTGATTACATTAATTAAGGCCTTGAAGAATACAGTAATTGTGGGATGATTAATCCAGTAACAAGCTGTCTCCACAAAGTTGGGATATCTGTGCTGCCATCATCACTTGGTGTGGAAAAGGAGGGGCCTCACCATTCCTGCCAGGACCTTGGGAAGCTGGGAGGCAATGACCTCTGTCATCATCTCGGGAAACTCCACTTTCATGGCGTCTGCCTGGATGAAGGTACTCAGACAGAACAGGTTGACCTTCTTCACTATCTGTCAGACGAGAGGCATTTGAAGAGACGTCTGAATTAGAACTTATTAAAAAAGCATTAATCAGTGCTGTTGTACTCAGCCTTGTATGGAAACATACATCGTGCATGGCGTCCATCAGTTTGGTGAGGTGATAGAAGCGCTGGGAGCTGGCCACCACACCCTTCTCTTTCATCTGGATAGCCTTGCTCAGCTCCCGGATGTAGTTTTGTCTCATTTCCTCGAAGGCTGCCTGACTTTTGAGTCCTTCAAGAGGCACTGAGAGCAGAAAGGGAGCGTTTTTATGCACTTTCAAATTTAGAAAAAGTGTTTTTCTGTTATAAAAGCTAAACAAAGACTGAGGAACTGTTACAGAATTACCAGTCAGCAATTATTGTTTTGGAAAGAATATAACAAAACGATGTTTTCCAGGCAGAAGTAGCACTTGACGGCAGTTGCTACTTAAAACTTGTCAAGGTCCAGTCGCCTTGTACAAAACTCCCTTTGTTATGCAACTCTACCAAAGATGGTCATCAAAGCTTCACATTTCTGTTTGCAACACTGTATACTCAGTGTAGCAAATGCAAAGAAGAAAATCCCCATAAGGGAATAACTGAATCTTACCCGTGTTGAGTAGTATTATGGCTTTCATGCAGAGAAACTCCTCACGGGTAACTTGGAGATTTGCAAATTCTTGAGGAATAAACTGTATGGCCAGGCAGAGGTCATAAATTGGAGATCTCCTCATTTGCTCCCTGACAGACAAAACCATAAAAAAGTTTATGTTCATGAACAATCAAGAGTCTCTTTTTCATCCAAATTCATTAATTTGTGAATCAGTGCATTAGAGTTGCCTCAACAACTCTCACTTATAAATCATCTATTCTCAGTGTGATTATAGTAACTTACTGACTGAGAACCAGATCAGGTGCAAAGTATAAATATTCGCTGGTGACATTCTGAAAGGAGCGCCAGCCAAGGGAGAACACCATGAGGTTCATCCATGAGTACTGGATGAGGGTCATCTGATCAGTGATGTGAAGATTACGAAACCCTTACAAAGAAAATAAAAGCCTCTATTAAAGAACATTTACAATTATTTTCTCAGTTTTTTGCTCCTTTATGTGTTCTTCCATAGTAGATGAAACAGGTGTCATAAAAACATTTCCAGGAATATTTTTTTCCCCACTTTTAGCTTCTTTTTTTTTCAATTTATAAAAGTCTTTATTATACCATTTCCTTTGACCACTTGGAATCATTTGTATTAATAATTCATGGCATTGCAAAGCCCTCAATCACAGTCATGTATTTAAGGCTGAAACCTTCACTGAGGCCTGCCAGTGGATCTCCATGGCAACAACTGTGATGACCCTGAGATGCAGAGAGCTGTTACCTGGCAGGGACTTGGACCATTTGACAATCCAGAGCAGCTGTTTCTCGCACAGCCGGTTGAGACTGTTGAGCAAAAGATGGGGAACATCGGGATGAGAGTTGTCATAACCAGAGTACACGGTTTCTGGTTCGATGTTTTCCAGGATACTGAGAATTTGTTGTGAGAGTTGAACTTCATGGATGCCTGGTATGCAAGCCATGGAGGTCAAGGACTGATTGTCGTTGGTCATGGCCAGATGGGACTGGAACATTAGGGACGGGGCCAAACCCAAGGCTTTCAAGGCCCCGAAACGCTTCAGCTTCCTGCCTATGACATGGATACAAGGCCTGGTTAGATCTGATTAGGAAGATCTCAGTTTGTGCCAATATAACATTCAAAAGTTTAATTTTTTACTTTCCTATTTTCTCATTATATCAGCGTGTTAATTGGCACTATATAACAAATCAGTTTCAACCAAATGGTACCTCCAAGCATCATTCCTGCTTGGTAGCACTTTCGGAGGCGACACGCCGGGCAATTTTTCCTCCGAATTTTGTCCACAATGCAGTCATTCCGGCCTGCGCACAGATAGCTGTGATGGCCTGTTGAGTGAATGGATACAGACAATGCACACAATTTTAATAGCACTTGATTACCAAACATGTAGGGAGCATGAGAGGCACATAATGAGGACAAAAAAGTGTTGAAGGGCTCTTGACTATTAGCATGGCTACTCCACTCCACACTGAGACAGCGTTCTGAGAGCTCTAAAGAAGAAAATTAGATAGAGGCAAGGCTGTGAGGACAGAGTGACATGGCCATGGAGAGACATAGTGGCTCTAATATATCTAGCGTTGCCAGATAACAAAAAAAAAAAAAAAAAAAAAAAAGAACATGGTGAGCTTTGGCCAATGTGATACTGTTGCCGAGAATCTTTAACAACCACCATCAAAGGTCAGTTAGTGTTTTTTTTAGTCCAGATTCAAGAGTTTTTTCATTGTTGGTAATTTTATTACTGGTCTTGTAGTTTATTTGTTAGGAGCAATAAAATTGAAAGTTAGCATTAGAACAACATTTTCATTTGTAGGTACCCGGAAAGTCAAATAATATACATTGTATAGTTTTTTTTTTTAAAGTAACAGAACACAAGAAACAGGAAAATATACACTGTATAGTACAACATGAAGTAGGGAGATGAAAAATACAGATGGAAGGCTAATAGTGATGCAGGTTTGATCAATGGCCAGATGCCAAAATACTTCTTTGAAATGAAAGCAAATAAAAAAAGAAAGCACTTAAGCTGTCTGATGTAGTTGATGGACTTCAGAATTCCACTTGTATAATTGTACCAGTACAAACATGGTTGGGAAGTATCTGACAAAAAATTATGCACAATAACAAAAGAAAAAGCATTCCAGAACTTATGCTGTAAAATTATCTGGAAATGAGTTCATCATAAAGTTTTCTTCACTCACCTTCAACTGCTCTTTTAAAAAAGACTTTACAGCTCCCGCAGGTTAAGACTCCATAGTGGCAACCAGAAGCCTCATCCCCGCAGATCACACACAGTCTTTGAGGTGGCATGCTGGAGACAAAATGACATATAAACTGATGAGGTTCTCTATAAATCTGCAGACAGTTCCATTCCGTGTGTTTATACAGAAGGAACACATTGAACATGTTCACTATACTTTGAATAAAAATTTAACTTGTTGCACAATGTTTTAATGGAAAACAGAAGACAGTCTAGATATATAAAAAAAAATAAGTGAGCAGAAGAGACTATTGTCTCCATGTTGTTTTTTTCCTTCTTGTTATCTTTGACTCATTTAAATGTTGTTGGCTGACTCAAAACCTGGCTAATAATCGGCTGTCACCAGGGTCATAAATTATCTGATCTTCTTTGTGCAGGCTAAACTCACATGACTAGGCCTACGTAGTAAATTTGCTTTCAAGTTATGTTTGATACAGCTTTGATTGAGAGTTCTATTAATAAATAGAGAATAATATTTACCCGGGGAATGCTGAGAAAGGTGAAGGGTTCCTCTGAGAGAGACTCTGGTTCTGGATCCCATCATAGCTGCTGTGTGCAAATGGGTCATCGGTTGCTGTTGCAGACTGGCACCAGTACTGAGGCTCAGCTGGAGACGTTTGCATCTGCCAGCGAGCAGCCTCGCTCTTGTACATGGTCACTTGTCCTGATGTCTGCGTGTTGCCGTCAAAGCTGATGACCGCCTTCCCGGACAGAGCGCACCTGGAGTCGGTCCTCCCCGGGTTCCCTAACTGATCTGACTGATTCAAGTCGATAAAAAAGTTTGGAGAGCCCTCCAACACAGATCTGGCAACCCCTGTGGCTGGCGTAAAGCTTGTGGATTCAACTTCGCTCAGCTCCAACTGCTGCTTCCTGTCGGTGCCACAGCAGGTGTCAAGAGCAGACATCTCAGACGAGGGATCAAAGTTTGGACAGGGGGTGTCTATAATCACAGAGGGCTCCTTTTCATCCTTGATGAACTTACAAGCTCCGGTTGCTGAAGTGAGGCTCAAACTTCCGCCTGGTAAATTTTCAGTTGTGGCCACGTTCGTCCTCTGAACTTTAACCAAATCTTCCCACTGGACACCGTCACTCTTTAAAAAATCACTGCCGCGGTCATAAACGTATTTTGGAGGAAGTGAAGCATCAAGAATGGTACAGTCTCTGAAAACTGCGCAGTCGTTGCCGGAATTAAGCCCGTGGATCATTGTGCCAGCATTTCCAAAATTACGCACAGAGGAGGACGCAGATAATTTAGTATTAGACTTACTGTAACCAGCTTCCATCAAGTCATTTACTCTTGTATCGGTGGAATCAGCGATCGAAGTACTGATGGTGTTCATCTTTCCGTTTAATTTGCTCTCCATTTGTTGAATGCTCGAATGCGCACCGCAGAACTTGGACAGCACCCAGAGGCTGAAAGGTGTGTGATGAGTTGTGGCTCAGAGACCTTCCTGTAATCCTCCTCCCCGTCGAGAAAGGCTGCGACTTCTCCTTTACATTCACATGAGGTCTAATCCATTTTGGCAACTAGTCAAAAAAAGACAGTTTGTCTTGCTGAGAGAGTAATTAGGATCTCTCTCTAGAAATTAAACCGATGCGTAAACTTGGCACATTTAAGAAAAAGTCCTTGTTCTGGTTGTTGGTGTCATGTTTCAAAGTTGAAAGGTTGTTCTTTCCTCTTGTCACAGATTTCCAATATGCCTCATTCTAACTAGCTCCTCCACAAGATGCCAGGGGGAGAGTCAATGCAGAACTATGCTAGAAGATATGGATGTAGTTACAATGCACTCAGAGGAGACCTAAAGTTTAGTCTCCCAATGAGGAGAATCGACAATGGATCACAGTGCCAAGGGCCGTTAGTCTCCGCCCCACAGTCATGAATTCAATGCAAGGTGGCAACATTTTTATCCATATTAGAAAGTACAGGAAGCAATTAAGTGTCATTCGAGGAGGAGATAATAATATTGTTTTCAACAAGTTATCATTACAAGTCTTCTTTTAAAATTTTATTTCACATGACTTGTCAGTGAGCTGTTAATCTGATTCGGTTAAGTCAGCTAATAAAAGACCAGGTCAAGTATAATTATCCAGTTTCATATCTTGTCTTTTTTCATATTTGCATCTATTTATTGCAGCTTAAAACAAAAAAAAAAATCTCAATTTAGGCATAATGATTTTATTGTAGACAAGACCAGTTGCACGTGAAGAGACTTTGATTAAGTTGAGAATATCTTCTGTTATGTAGACATATACTTCTTACAGTCACTGTGTTATAAAGGTGACTCTCTCCTGAATTTTTCTCATCTAATTTCCCTTTCCATTATCCAATTTTGATAACAGACAGGGTTTTACTATTCAACATAATCAGTCAAGTTTGGATGTTGTTGATGCATGTAGTTATGATGCACGCACAGGCCTTGGGTTTATCTCCTGCGTCATGTCTCTGACAACTGAGGGGATTCTCACACGGTGGCACACATAATTCTAAGATAACTGTCACACATTCATATCTATGCGATGTGTTCTTCAAATGTTGTAATGGCCTGGTTTTCACACCAGACTTTAATCTGTAAATGAGGCTCGTGGTGACGACCAGCAACCTTCAATTCTTACATGATGCCATCATCTGGTACAAAAAGCTTAATAATGCAGACACATAAATGCATTTTATTGGGTTTCATCATGTTCACCTTACAGACTTTTGTGGTAATTCCTTCCATTGTGACTCTTTAATAGCAGTCACGTCCGTCCCCTTGTTTTTCTTAACATAAATACTTCAAACCAGCCTTATTCAGAAGCTTGACAGCTTAAGTCTGGTAGCTTTTAGTCCTCTGGCCGGACTATATGGAGGTGAGCTGTTTGTCTACATGACAGGTCAGAGTGTTCTCAGACATTCGTCTTGCTTCACAGCATGTCTGAGAGAGCTGAACAGCATCTGCTGCAAGTACTTTAAAAATCCATAAACCCTTTGTAATCCACTAAAAGGAAGATCAAGAACATCAATTTTAATTAAATTCATTAGGCGTTATGCTTAGATGATAAACACTTTAATAAAACACAATGAATCTAACAACAAGTTAATGTTCTGTTCGGGCATCTAGCAAAGTCTTGCTGATTGATTTTAAGGTTGCTTTACAGTAAAAAGTAACTTTTCATCAGAAGCTACATCAAAAGCTGTCATTTTAGGTGACTTACAAATTACCACTAACATCAGACATATTTCTTTCTGTTTTATCTCAACTGCTTTCTGCGTTTCTGCTCCAAATGGATAAAAAAAATCTCTAAATCAAGACGAATGAACAGCTGGCAACAGGCAGCATCATATGTTGGCAGTCAGTAGTGCATATCCGTGTAACAGAGCCTGAGCAACAAGAAAAAAAATCATTAGTGCCACCATGTGGTTAACTGTACTGATGCAGGCACGGGAGAAGAGAGCATCTGATTAGTTCTTTGCCAAAACAGACAGTTTCACATTAAAGGAAAAAAAAATCTCAGTGAACTCAGAATAACTAGTTTTATCAAGTTCTTGTCTAAAATCTGTATTGTGTAAGTGTATGACTAAGGACTTTTTCATCCAGACTGAATGACTCATGAGAAGAGTGCAACGTGTGCACTGTCAAGTACATCTTTAATATTTCCATGTTTTATGAAAGTACATGCATCTCATTTCTCTTGTCTCCTTTCTGTTGAACAAGCATGTCTTCTCCCAGCTGCCTGACCAGATCTCCAAGTGTCCTCATGTCACGGTTCCCCCTTTCCAGCAGCTCATAGCGGAGACTGGAGATGTCCTGTTTGATCTGCTTCAGTTCACCTGTGGGACAGTACGTGAACAGCATCAGACTGTGTTTTTCATAATCTGGTGATCCACACATAAAAAGCACCGTATCCAGAAAACTTGCTGAACTCACCTTCATTCACTTCATCATTATCTTTATCTCTCTGCGCTTTCAAGATGAATCTTTTGATGAGGCAAGTCATTATTTTCTGTAATGAAGAACGGACGATTTAAGCCTTAGAGAGATTTGCTGTTTCCACAAAAACAAATTCTTCAGAAAATAAAGGAGCAGCTGCCAACTTGATCAGTGAGCATGTTTGATTATACACTACGCAACTCTGACTGACACATTATCTGGGTGGTTACGGCAGTTTTCCTTTGAGTATGTTAATGAATCCTCCAGGTATAAGGCGCTGAAATGAGATACTAGCACTGAATTTTTCATATTCACTATGAGGGTAAACCTCTACACAAGAAAGACAGTTTGTTGTCATTTGAATAGCTCAACTGTTAACCAGTTACTCAGTACTTAGACATGAAAACTGTCTTACTTGGTGACGGGTTGGACAAAGAGATTCATCTCCACTTGTATCTTCCTGTCGCCTCAGCTAAGATAAGAAACAGCAAAAAAGGAGAAGAAGCACAGTTAATGCAAGTACACTTGGGATTTTGTAGACGTGAACATTTTCCTGTGTCTTTATGAAAGTATGTAGTCATTATTTTACATTAAATGAAACTTATTTGGTCATTTCTTTGCATGGAATGTAATTTGTTTTAGCAGTTGTTGCCTCACATTGTTAAGCTCCATCTCATCGTGTGAATTTCCCTTGCTTTTGTCAGGAGGTGCATCCCAGAGAGATTCCCTTATGCCCAGTAGGAGGGAAACTACAGGCCTGGGGCTGGGTACAAGGTTGAAGGGTACAGGCAGTGTGCCACCATGCTCGAAATAAGAGAACCAGAGTTTAGCTCTGGCGAATTTCCACTCAACATCTGCATCATCCTGCACCAACAAAGAGGAAAAGGGTTGAAAGACAGAGAAAACATTTGATGAGCGACAGGTGAATATTTAGAACGCTGATGAATATAATAGTCAATCGTAACATCAATTGCCATTTTGGTTAAATTAACATATTCCAAAGACAGTTAGCACATAACAATGTTCATTATCATACACTTATAGTATGCAAGACACAAAAATAAACACTAATTTAGAAGCATGGATGGTTAAGCCGTACCTCAATTTCTTGGAAGGAGCTGTTAAACATGGCAATGAGCATATTCAGCAACACAATCACCATGATGATGTTGTACACGCCGTACAGAATGTAGCCTGTGTTCTCAATGAACTTGTGGTTGATGTTAATGACCACTGATTTCACTTCTGACAATCCAAAGATGGCCCAAAATAATGTTTTAAAGCTCTCTTCAAGCCTGGAGGAATGCCGAAATGGGAATCAGATTAGTGTAGTGCAACCAATGTGTTAGTCTTGCATCAAATTAATTCAACACAGATGGTATCCAAAGGCATAATAATAAAAAAGTTAGCCATTTTACTAAAAGCTGCATTATTGCAACAGTCTGTAGTTGACACTTACGTTGTAAAGGCATCGTTGTGCTTGGCTCCAAGGTAGTACGAGTACAGATTGAACATTCCCACCATGAAAGCCACAAAAACTGTTACGAAAACCACCATGAATTTAAAGATGTCTTTTACTGTTCTGCCAAGGGAGATCTGCAGAGGTCCAAAGCTCTCATTGGCCGGCAGGATGTATGCGATGCGAGAAAAACTCAGCACAACTGCGATTGCATAGAGGCCTTCGGAAATAAGCTGCGGGTCTGAGGGCATCCAGTGAATTCGAGCTGAAAATCAAGAAATGCTGATTATGATTTCACTCTGTGAATGTCACTGTCTGTGTTAGGATTCCTAATTTAAAGAACTAAATAGCCTGGATGTTTTTGATAATGACATAAACGGAAAATGAAGTAGTTAAAAAACGCTGTGTGAATACTTTACACAGCTTGGTGGTTCTGGGTTTCAAATTAAAAAATAATCACCTATGCGATTAATGTTTTTTTCAGTAAATAAGTATGCAGTGTAACTCTGGTGCAGCCTAATATTTAAGTCTGAGCCAGAAAATCCTTTTCTAATCACAACATTTAAAGTTCATTCTAAGAAACAAATTATTGAATCGCTACTTATAATGTTTAAATTCTTTGGTAAACACTTACCCAGCTGGAAATATTGTATCTCAAAGGGCAAAGTCGTGTTAGACAGGTCAGTGTAGTGCTTGTCGATATAACACTGGGCAGAATATGCGTGCCAGAAAGCCATTAATCTGGCAATGAAAGAGGTCATGAAAATGGCCAAAATACTAAAGTCAAGAAGGTTCCAGGGTTCTGAGATGTATTCCCGGAAGTCCTGCGACCAAATATCTTTGCATTCTTCCCAGATCTTCCCTGTTAGGAAAAAAAAAATCATATATTTGATTGACAACTATAGTGTTTTTTCTCTCAAATACTGAACAGATAGAAACTTAATAAATAAGATGTGAGTTGGCAGTCAAAACAGGATTTACTACTGCTGTATACTGGCAAAGCATATGTAATGTGGCTGCAAAGTTTTACCTAGCAGAAAGTGTTACCTTGCCTTTTTTGTCTTTGGAAAGTCATTACCAGGTTGATTTATTATGGTTCATGTGGTAGGAATGCATAATTATCTATGTGGGCAATTTCCTAGCGTGATAGATGTTTGGGGATTTATAACTCATGAATGAGTCGTCGTATCCTTGGCCCGGCATGAACAGGAGTGTGATGTAATTGTAAATGTAGGAGCCTGACTTGAATCATGAGAGGCACACAAGACTGAGGGTCAGAAAAATGAGAGAGGAAAAAAAATAACATAATGTAAAATAGACTAACTTAATGGGAGAGGAGATGATGGGTGGTTGTGATTTGCATGCAAGAAGCAGAAAATACAGGATGGATGAGAAAGTATGTTTACACTCATGACCTATGACCCAAGATATGATGAGAATCTCCATCCAGGTGAAGGGGGTGGTCTTCATACGGAAAAGCTGTGAGGGGTAATCGTGGATGGTCATGTTAGGGAGCAGAGATGTTCCCCCGAAGCGGTCTGCTGCGTTCAGGACCAGTAGGCAAAGAAATATCATGAAGGAAGCTGCATGGGCCACAAACTTCAGGAAAGGTCCACACATTAGTTTCCCTAACTGAAGGAAGAGAATGATAAAGAACAAAAATTTAACATAATTATGAACTGCACCGTACTCTCAATATCCATTTTGCATGTTGTTGGTGCAGCCTCTGACAGAATATACTCTTTGCACCATGAGATATAAATCAAAAGTTAAGGCCAAAGGGCAAAACTGTCTTATACACCGACCAGGCATAACATTATGACCACCTGCCTAATATTGTGTTGGTTCCCCTTATGTAATCAAAAATGCTCTGAACCATTGGACATGGACAAGAGGACCTCTCAGGGTGTCCTATGGGGTCTGGAACTAGGACGTTGGAAGTGGATCTTTTGGGTACTCTGGCTTGTGCAGTGGGGCCTCTGTCAATCAAACTTGTTCCACTGCATCCTGTTGATGCTTGATCACAATGGGGTGTAGGAAGTTTGGAGGTCAAATCAACATGTTGGGTCATTGTCATGTTCCTCAACATGTTCCTGATTGTTTGATGTTTTTGCCATGTGGTGGGTTGCATTGTCCTGAAGGGGTAGGTCAGTGACATTTGGGATTTCATTTGCATGAGGGAGTGTGCTTGTTGTGGAACAATGTTTATTTGGATGTCTAAGCCTCATCAACATGCAAGGTTTTCCAGCAAAACAGCACATTGTACCAATATGATCAATGTTATTCACTTCACCTGTCAGTGGTCAGAATGTTGTGGCTGATTGGTGTATATAGCAATGATTAAGCCAGTCACCAAAAGAAAAACACACTGGTGGAAGAGTTTTAGCCATTTTGTGAACAAAAAAACTCCATACAAATTGACAAATCCATAACTCTATTATAATATTACATATATTTGCTAGCATTGTTGTATTATTGTCCCATTTAAACCTCCAGCTAACATGGAACCACCTTGGAGTCAAGCCCAACGTTCATTCTTTCAGTCTGTTAAAAGGATCTAAAATGTTTCCTTAGAAAAACATTATTTAGTTGAATACAGTTTGGTGACTAACCTTACTCGACGGTGCTATCCAGTAAATACAGGCCAGGACAGGCAACCCAACAGCCACACCAAGCACAAGAAGAATTTTTACTGCTGTTGTTTGCTGACGCAGCCCAGACAAGTTCTCATACCAAATGGAGAGAAGTTGTTGTTGGCAGTTTGGATGTGCCACAAACTGTTTTGTTTTGAAATAAATGTTTTTGGTTTATGTGTGTTTGTCAAAAAGACATACAGACAGATAAACAGGGACAGGAAGAGGAAGAGCATTATTTACTATCTGTTTAACCACAAACTTGAAGATGAAAACAAGTGAGTTAAAGTGTGCTTACCTTTTTGAGTTCATATTTTATTGCCAGTTTTAACCTGATAAGATTTTGTCTGCTGCAGGTTTCAGAGCTTTGACGTGATTCAGTGTCCCCGTTTAAAACAGCCTCCACTTCTTCGGTGTTTCGACACAAGTCCAGGAGTCCCACCACAAAGTCTTTACACTGCATGGACAGTTTCTTGTAATCATTCTGTAGCAATGAAGGGCAACATGTGACAAGCCTTATTATTTCAATAATCATAAATGACTGTCAGCTAAAGAATTTAATCATTTCTTTAACATGACAAATAGTTATATTTTTATGAAAAAAAAGTTCATTTTAAATCTAAATTCTGCACCTTGAACTCCTTTTCAGTGTTGGCCAAAACTGCAAGCTCATTGCTCAGTTCCAAAGCTGCCATCACTGGATCTTCATTAGAGAGGCAAAGATATGCTGGACTGGCCAGACCTTTGTATGCATTGATGCGGGACAGTGAATGGCTGAAAGAGTCATGTCTCTGCTGCTCGCTACAGGTTCTGCATTGACAGAGGTAGTCATGAGGTCGCTCTATACTGGCCCCCTTCAAGAGAAGTATATGCACTATTTCATACTCATGGCACTGGGAGGCCAGTATGATGGGAGTAATGTCGAGAGAGAAACGTGTGCCGTCCTCATCATAGGAGAAAAAGTCATCATGTGTCTCAGGCTTGCTGGGGCTGTTGGTCAGCCTCCGACCGTCTGCAAAGGCTTCATGACTCAGTATGGCCTCCACTATGCGGGTGTAACCCTTACTGATGGCTAACAGCAGAGCATCTCCTATTCTGGCAAGGTCTTTCTTCTTAAGCAGAAGCTTAGTAACTTCTAAATGCTCATTGCCAACTGCCAGCTGCAGTGCATTCTGACCCATGTAGTTCACACAGTTGACATTGAGGCCTGGCAGCTCTTCTAGCATCCGCCTCACTTGAGGAATGTTCCCATATTCTGCAGCTTCTAAAAACAGTTCCTCAGTCAGAGAAAGGCAGGAGGAGGATTGGGCGTGCAGCAGATAACCAGCTCCTCGTAAAGCATGTCTCCGGAGTTTGGCTGCAGTCTGTCGTAGCATCATGCTTTTCCCTTTATTGTTCCATCTGAACACAAGTAAACATGTTTCAGTCATGCGATTCCATTCTCATAGGACTGCACATACAGATTGTACCTTTCTCAAGCAATCACTGTTATGCCACAATACTTCCCTGAACCACATCACTTCCATTTCAGGATATGCAGGATTTACTGTTAATTTCTCATGAAGCAGACACATTAATTAATGTATCTGTTGATTTATTACATCAGCTCCACATATATTTCTTTGGGAATGAGACAGCAGTGACACAAGCAGTGAATGGACAACAATGTCTGATGCACAGTTGGTCTCAGCTGAGTTATAACTCACACTACATGTGTGACACCACCCACAGTGTCATCATCTGCTCTCCTTCATTTCGTGGCATCACACTGTCCGTCCACATAGCCTCTTCCTGATAGCTAACCACATTTATTTTGCATTTCTGCAATATTAAACAAAACAGCGCCATATGAAATTTTATACACCATGCCACTGTTAAACCATGGGAAACTTCTTAAGTGTGGCATTCACCACTTACCTTAGAATAAGGTCTACTAAGTACTACCTTACAAGAGTGACTATTCTTAGTATTAATTACATCTTGTGTCTTTGTCAAACGAGTAAATCTACTTTCGGCCCACTAATTAAATTGGAATAACATTGTTACCTCGAGAGGTAATTGCTTCAGGGCAGATGATAAAAGATGATGACAACACCACACCCCTTTATTCAGTCATAATTACAGTAAACCAGATTTAACATAACTAAGCAATCTAATGAGCGAATGCACTATATGTAGAATTTGAGCATTGCCAAATGATTCATGTTGGCATCTAGTCAATATTAGCATAGACTACACAGTTTAAGAATGGTGCCCTGCAGTTCAACCGGGGAAGGTGAGAAAGTAATAATTAAAATGAAATCATTAGTATGACATTTTCTAGGATTCATTGTCTTTGAACTGGCATATCTGGTTGCTCCTCGAGGTTTACCTGCCTGGATTTCTCAGAATGCCTTGTTATTTTTGTTATGTTGCACTTGTGCATCCTGACAGGCAGCTGGGATGTGGCTCAAAGAAGGCAGGTCAGTGACTAGTTGAAAAGGGAAAGAAAAGATGCCATGTGGGATGATAAACTGAAAATAATGTCACCACATTAATGATGCTGTGCGTGTAGCCCTTTATGTCCTCTGCACATAGGCTCTGTGCATGTGACATTAACACTCAACATTTATTATTACTAAAAAAGAATAAAACATCAGTGAATATGCCAATGAGAGGCAAAAATGATAAAATAAAACAAGCAATATTTTTCTTTGAAATGATAGCATTGATATTTATTAATTTTTTTCTGGAAATCAGGTACATAATTTAATGATCTATATTTTACATATCATGTTCGACAGAAAAAATAAAGTCTAAGAGGATGGTCTACTCACCTTTGAAAAGACTGGTCCTCCAAATGACTTTACTTTTTCTTTATAAAGTCCAAATGCAACCATCTGCACCTCATGTAAACCCTCCTCACGTCAGCCTCTGAACCACCTGTCAGACCCTCTACAGTCCCACCTTGGATCTGGATGCTGACAGCGCTGCCTTTGCACGCCTAGTGGGCGGTTTCCTTGCAGAGTTCAGTGTTTGTCTTAGAGCACGATGTGTACATTTATGTCCTGGTGTGGGGATTATGTTTAATTTTGTTAATTTGCAACTATGCCGGTAAATGAAAACAGTAACTCATTAAAGCAGAGCTGTGTTTAAATCATTTATTGGGTCTGACATAAATGGGGACAGAAGGTTCTTGAGAACAATCTGTAATTATGAGAGTGCAGGCTGCAAGTAATAGCCCCACCATATAAGGTGTAACACAGTGAAAACAGATTACGCAGTGGCATCCTGTCCATATGACAGCATAAACAATCAGGGGAAAAGCATATTTTCCCAAATCCTCTTAATACATGGTTCCATCAGAATATCAGTGCACCATTATATTTTGTGAGGGCAAGATTACTTAAGCTATGTAAAAGCAAACAATTGTTAGATCCAGACTGTTTAACATGAAAATGTAACCAGTATATGGAAATTTAACTATATGCACTAGGCATTTAAAATCATTGTTGAAAATAGGTTTAAGGTGCCTCTTTAATATTTAATTCAAATCTGCGTTTCTCAACTTTAATTAAGTAAATTATATATTATATTTAGAGCATATTTTATCTCTCATTACATGTCATTTTAGGAGACATTTGTAAATTCTATAAATCATGTTGGTCACATTAAAAAAAAAACATTTATTTTTGTTGACCTAGAGCATTGGCTGTCTAAGCACTTAACTTTACAGTAAATATTAAATATTGAGGTGCTTTCAACACGCAGCCGTTTCCTGACATTTACTAAAACCGTAGAAGTAAAATATATCGGACATTATCTCAACCTAATGCACTCCTCTTTATATCTCTTTTTGGTTACTTCTTCCTCTTTTGGCTTCTAATTCTTCTGTTTTCGCTGTATTTTATTTAGCTCTTTCTTTTCAACATGTTTTTCCTCCACAGTTTGTTGCCGAATATTTATAGTTTACGACACTTCCGGGTGTACCTGAAGGTACCGTGCAGTCACAACATTGAGCCCGGCGCCCTCTGCTGGACACGGTGGAAACATCACCTTTACCGGTTGTCAAGGAACTGCGTCCTCGGTTGCTATAATGGACGAACTGTACACAGACAGCTGAAGCGGCTACACGAACCAACTTAGTGAAATACTTTTTCTTACACTTTTCAGCGACCTAACGAAGCTGTTCTGGACAAGCCGCTGCGATGTGGCTTCGAACATTTCCTCTGCTAGTTTGTCTTCGCCCTGAAAATGGTTGAATAAGTTGACTTAGCACCGCTGACGTTAGCTAAAGAGGACAAGTTAGCAGCTAGCAGCTTTGCTCAACCTGTATGTCTGCTCGGTGTCTGCAAGGATCAACAGCCTCAGAGGATGCAAGTTCTTCAGGACAGCTTCTTCTTCCAATCGTATCCTTCACATATCTAGTTATTTGTCTTGTAAAGTACAAAATATGTGTCTGCACCTGTGTTCCAGCTAAGATGGAAATCATTAATGACCAAAGCTGTAGTATTAATTAGCCAGCCTGTGTAATTTATGAGAACCTAATGATACTTTTCATTCACTTAAGTGTAAAGTTACGTTTAGGTGACATATATCCACTAACTGCCATTTAAAACGCTCCTTCTTTAGCTGTTTACCTCCAGAAATTCGAGGTTGAGAGATAATGGAGGCCTCGACAATGAGAGACAACTTTTGGCTGAAGAACAGAAGTTATGCAAAGCCAGAGCTCGCAAATTTTCCCTGGAAACCAACCGACGCAGGAGGTCAGTATAGCAAATAATTATGCATATATGTGCAAGAACAGATACGATGAAGCCCCAAAGAAATTATTTTACCAGATATTGCTCAGAAAACGAAATTACATAACATTAGGAAATGCAGTGCCTAGTAGGAAAACAATAAGATGTAAGGAGATGCATTACTGAAAATAAAATAAGTAAGCTAAAATAAGACTGTAGAACAGAAAAGTAACAGATAGTATTGGCAGTGGTACTGAGGTAGTAATATCAGACCTGATAATGACATATTGCACATGGAATTGTAGTATTGCACATGAAAATGAAACATTATACATGATACTGAAATTGATACTGCACAGATTATTGAGAAAAGTAATTTGCAAATGATATTGATATTATTTTTCAGGTTCAAATGTCTGATGTTTTAGCTATCATTCCTGCAGAAAGGGAAGGAAGTTTGGTGTTTGATGGCTGCTAGTTGAAAATCTTATCCTAGACTAGGCCACTGTCTGATTTCTGCAACTCAAACTTGTCTTTTTATTGTTTATTTACAATAAATAAACCGCATCTTCAACATTATTCCTGGAAGTGGATGTTGTTTTGCTGGCGTACAGTACACACCTCCTGGACTGACAGCTCAGGGTTCCGTCCTGGGCTTAGTACCTTACAGGGATGGATGGTGTTGACAGGATTTTGCTGTCTAGACCTGAAAATAGATCCGCTGGCCCAGAGTGGTGACTGAAGGGTCACTTCTCTGATGGCTAAAGCTGCCAAGATCATCCCTGTACAGATATTAATACCCTTCTAAATGTGTGTTTCCATAGTTATCAGCAGAGGCTAAAAGCGAGACGTCATGTTTTTAAACTTAGAGCTTAAAAAGGCTAATGTAAGGATAGCTGTAGTTGTGATGTCACATGTGTTGTATAATATCACAGCTAGATTTGAGTTTTACCCAGGCAGGTGATCATTATTTTATAAATATAATGTAGCTTAAATAACATGTCTATATATGGAAACAAAATTAATTCTATTTGTTTCTTTTTAAAGCAGGGACAAATCATTAGGTGGTGAATAAGCCTGTCCAGTAAGGGTTTATAAATCAATATCTGCACTTTCATGCTGGTAACCAAAGTACTGCCATTGTACTCCCATAGTGCATACAGAAATGCATTTTTTATACAATATTTAAATAGAGAGAAGAAATTAAAGATTTAAACTATGAACCTAATTTTTTTTTGTGTTTCCTAATATTAACAAGGTAGCATAATAGGTAGACTGTTGGATGTTTAAGTTTTAAGGGTCAAGACATTTGCATGCATAATTGTATTTGCCTTTTTAATTTCAAATGTTATGCAGAAGTTCCTTTTTGCAGCTCCTATATTTAGAAATAAGATATTGCATATAAGATAACAATGATTCTGTTTATTTTAATAGAATACAAATGTCCAAGCCTTAGCTACTTTTTGCTCTAGTTCTCAACACTGTTTAATTTAGCATTTTGACATTGATTATCATTTTGCTGATAAACAAATAATAATGATGAACTTCATTGACTCAGTTGATGTCATTACTGTCTTCCTTAGTGAACCCAGTAGTGACTGGTAGCTTTAATTTATTCATGACAATGTTGAAAACATATCTCGAGAGTGGATTCAGGTTTCTGTATCAAAAACATGACCGGACTAGATTTAATCAGTTAAAATGTGCCCAAGGTTCATGCTGTACTCTTTTTCATGGCTCAGGGCTTTGGATGAAAGACGGAAGCAGTGGGACATGCAGGAGCAACGTCTGAGAGAGAACATCCTGCAGCAACGCAGACAGCAAGTCCAGGATGCAACTGAGCGCTTCCAAAGAGCCCATCTACCTCCCTCTCAGAGACGTAGACAATGTTAGTGAAGTATACTACATATGCTGCGTAGAACTCAGGACTAACTTACCAACAATCCTGACACATTTCTGCTTGTTTGTTTTTCTTTATGTTATTATAGCTTTTAGAAGAAATGTCACAAACATTGAAGATGCACTAAATCAGATTCAAAGCACCTTGTGTTCATACACCAGGCAGTCGTCTTTCCTGTCCAGCAACACTAACATTAGCAGGTAAAAAAGACAGATTGATAATTATATCATTCTCATACACTAAATCCTGCCCTGTTACTGCTGCTAATTTAAAAGCTCATACTGTCACTCAAATGTTGCTGATATTTATGTTCAGAATTTTTGATCTTTAAGTTAATTTAAACACAAGATTAACTTAAAGAATTTTAAGTTTATTATGTTCAGAATCTTTGATCTTTAATGTATTTCTGTAGCCTTTCTTACCAGCTGGCAGAAGTCATACATTTTGTTTATATTTTTCTGCTTTCTCCTAAAAAAAGCTGCACTCCCTCTCCTAAGCCTCCTACAGTTTCTAAATCCTCCCACCGCCAAGCATTTTCTGCTGCGGAGGCCTACACTAAACTGCTTCTGGAACAGAGCAGAACAGAGAAGCACCAAGATCACAGTCCACAGGTATTTTAATTATTTCATTGCAATGTGCAAGAAACAAAACTTCTTGTGGGTGGGCAGGAGGTGTTATTTTGCTTCCTGCGGTTAGAATTGTCCACTTCAGACTTTTGACTCGGTCTTATGACCTGCTCTCAAACCAGACTCCAATCTATGAGTCAGTCTTTATTATTGTTGATGTGACGTATTTGCTAAGGATACCATCTATATTAAGTTTGAAAATATAGAAGTTAGCTAAAAGTTGATAAGAATGAGAGTCTTCCAGGGAAGGAAGGCCTGACATTTCCTATCTTAACATGAGTTTATTAGAGCTAAAGTAAATGGAAAAACAACCTGAGGGAGTAGATGAAGCAAGGTCTGGGACTGACACTTACTTTTCTGTCATTTCAAATTTTAAGCAACTGTAATTGTTATGTTCATCCAGTTGTGTCTGTCAGTCTGCAGCCTGTAGACACACTGTCACAGTAATTACTCTCTTGGTTCTGATTTGATTAGCTTTCCACATATTCAAACTATTTGAAATACAGCCTGTAATAAAGAATTTTACTTTTGGTCTAACCAATTAATCAAAAGTTGAAAATTCTGGTGACAAAAATCAGTTGTATAAATGATACAGAGCATTGCATGAACCAGCTGCATTGGTTTCAATTCACAATGCTTTTTCATGAATAGATGACAGTATTATCCCTCTGTACCCCACATTTAATAAGTCTGTCCATATTGGTGTTTTCTAATTTCCTTTTCATCTTGATCGAAACTGTGAAATTGCCCCATGCATTCCTACTACAGAATGGCATTTCGATTCAGACCACACTTTAAAATGTACATTGCAAATCTAAAAAAAAAAGGCGATTAAATCTTCTTACCTCCATTGTGGTGTGTGAGGTAAAATATGTTGATAAAATGAGGCAGTGATTGAATTTGTGACTTTTTCATAAATTAGGATGCTGCATAGTTCAAATCCATCCTGATGTATCTCATTCTACACAAAATGACCCTAGGGGGCAGCAGTGTGGCATGAACCCATTCCTGCACCAGTAACATTCCAGTTTGCTGCCACAGGCTACAGCACGGTCTGGTGAAATTTGTCTTAATAGTCATTCTAAATATATTTTATGTAATAGATTTTCATAGCTGGCTTTAGTAAAAATAAATAAATAAATAAAATTTGGCTTCATCAACCACAGGGCAGATGATTGTTAGGAATAGACTTGATCTAATAGTTGGTTTAACAAATATCTACACTTTTCAAAAAGTATTGATATCTCCAAGAAATATCTAATTTCTCATTGGAATATTAGTTTCATGACCCTCCCACACCTGACTTATATGTATTATAAGGATACTGATCCAGTGAGATTCCTATAATGAAAAAGTTCTCGCCAAAACTTGTTCAAAGACATGCCAAGTTTATGCAGTTTGACATCCCTATTATTTACTATGAGTTGTGTTGTTATGCTAGTAAAAGGAGCATTTTCACCTGAGACATTTTACAGTCCAAGCAAGAATTTCTTGGGTAAAGGGTAGTTTTTGTCATACACCTGAATAAAATGGCCCAAGGAAGTGAAGTGGCATCTCATAATCGAAAAGCAGATCAGTCTGAAGCCTGCTAGTAGAAAAACCCTTGAATGTCCACTTTTAATTGCTCTTATATTTCTGTTACTAGAATGTTGCTTAAATGTTTACCCATCCATCCATTATCTATACACCTCTTAATCCTCTGTAAGGTCGCGGGGGGACTGGAGCCTATCCCAGTCGACTCAGGGCGAAGGCAGGGGACACCATGGACAGGTCGCCAGTCTATCACAGGGCTACACATAGAGACAAACAATCAAGCACACTCTCATTCACACATACGGACAATTTAGAGTAATCAGTTAATCTCAGCATGTTTTTGGACTGTGGGAGGAAGCCGGAGTACCCGGTGAAAACCCACGCATGCACAGGGAGAACATGCAAACTCCACACAGAAAGATCCCAGGCGTCCTAACTGGGACGCGAACCAGGGATCTTCTAGCTGTGAGGCGACGCTGCTAACCACTGAGCCACTGTGCAGCCCCCTATAGTTCACCTGTCATTAAAAATATTTTTACACTGAGATGCAAGAAACATACTACGCGAAAATAGGATTTGTTGGAGTTCCTATCAAAATTTAGAAATCATTTCTGAAACAAGCAAAACTATTTTAGTCTGTGAGATTGTTGGTGAGGAAAAATGAGGAATGTAACCTCAGCCTTGAAATTAAGATGTACCTCACCAGCATCACCAGAAAAGAACATTCACTTTTAGAGCGATAACTGGGCCACTTCCTGTCTCTTTCTCAAAAAACTATTACTTTACATCTGTGTTCCATTCCTACATACACCGATCAGCCACAACATTATGACCACTGACAGGTGAAGTGAATAACATTGATCATATTGGTTCTGTGTGGTGTTCTGATGGAAAACCTTGGATGTTAACATCTATGTTGATCAGACTTAGACACCCAAATAAACATTGTCCCACAACAAGCACAGTCCCTCATGCAAATGGAAATCACAAATGTCACTGGCCTACCTCCGCAAGAAAATGTACCGCCACCACATGGAAAAAACATCAAACAATCAGGAACATATTGAGGAACATGACAATGGCCAAACATGTTGATTTGACCTCCAAACTTCCTACACCCCATTCTGATTAAGCATCAACAGGATGGAGTGGAACAAGTTTGATTGACAGAGGCCCCAGAGTACCCAAAGTATTCACTGCCAACATCCTGGTTCCAGACCCCATAGGACACCCTGAGAGGTCCTCTTGTCCATGCCCAGTGATTCAGAGCAACACAGTTTTAGACAGGTGGTCATAATGTCATGCCTGATCGGTGTATGTAGACAATAGTAAACTGTATCATTATTTTTAACCAAACAGCTCAGTTTTGCTTCCATATTTCAGGGCAGCCACCTGTCAGACTCCTGTAACTCTGAAAGCCTTTCAAGTAAGGACAGTTTGGAGAATGAGGACCCCAACCACAGCGCAAAAAATCTGCAGAGTTCCTATTCATCATTCTTGCTTGACTCGGAGAAGACCCATCCAGACCTGAGAAACCAGCATGATTTGTGTCCAGCATCAGACCTCACTTCTTTCTCAGCGATGATGCTTCTTGGTGATAACTTAACCCAATCAGGAAAACTGCAGGAACCCAAGCAGAAAAAGCAAGTGGACCCTCAATGGCCTAATAATAAGTTTCATATTTCCAAAGCTTCTTGGGGGTTCACATCTGTTGAGGAAACAACTAAAACAGAGAGCCAGCCCGCTCTGCACAACAGCAAGTTATTAACTCTTTGTGAAATTATTAGTGGAGATCCAGAGCACTTCGAGGTCATCTCCACACAAAACAGCCCCACTGACAACATCATTGTTACAAATAGAGTTGCTCTTGGCAACACAGCACTTGAGTCTTCATATCCTAAACAAGAGGCTCTGTTGGATCTCAGACAGCAGAAAATCCATGATGACAGGCAATTAAAATATCCATCAGCTACAGAAATTCCTTTGCCTGCCAAAAATGGCAACAGCAAAAACATTTTGTTTGGTGCTTCCCCAAAGCCAAGTATTTTTTTGAATGATAAAACAACAGATAATTTGTCAAATGAAGAAACTTTTCAGCAAACAGGAAAAGAAAACCACACTCTGTCGTCCCAGAAAGAGTCTATTGCAATCATAAACAATCTCAATAAGATTTCAGACTCAGAGCCCCAAACTGAGAAGCCCATAAATACAGCACTGCTGCAAAATGTATGTACATCTAATATTCAATCAGACACACCTAAGTGTCTTAAATGTCCTGTGGAAGAATTACCAAAACTACCTGCTCCAATTGCAACATCTCATTCAGTGTGTGAAGTCAGATTTATTAAAGGAATCCTTAAAAAGCAGTCAAAATATGTGTCAGGAGATGCCACGTGTGTGTACGGCTCAGGACATTTGATTTTTGCAAAAGAAGTAGCTTTAGCAATCAGAGATAGCGTTGAATTAACAAGGGCTAAAACTAAGGATGTGGCAAGCAACAACACTATCAAAAAGAAGCTTCGCTGGTTAGACGAGGTAGGTGTGGAGAAAGAGGCCAAAGAACAGAGCGTAATGAAACAAATGAAAGACAAGTCTTCCAGTCTTTCTCAGTCAAAAAACAACTCAGAGGACCACCAGCTAAGTCACACTACAGTCTCAGGGACTCCCAAGCCAGGACCTAGCATGACCCCTGCAGCCTCCACAGGTTATCACTTTACAAAAGAAGCATGGGCAGATGTTGGGGTTCAAGTCAGCATGCCCCAGGAACGAGCAGATGAGGTCAAGGTGCCGCGGAGCAGCACCAGGACCAGTGGCCCCAAGGTCCCTCGGAGAGAACGCTCTGCCAAAACTGGAGCGGGTCCTGTTTCCTCAAGAACAAGAAAGGGCACTGTCATGCGACCTCAATCTGCCACCGAGGTGAGTCAGATACCCAAAACCCAAGGGAAGATTATGGTGCCCCGCCCACCTCCTCGGATAGAATCAGTGGAAGACAAGACGGCGTACATCACTAAGACTCCATATGGCATGGATCTTTCCAGCGTCAACTATAAACAGGCCCTGGCTGTAGAGCAGGCCCTGCACAAGAGTAACTCTGTGGGCTTTTTCTCGCCTAACGCACATCATGTAATCACAACAGATAGTGCTGTTATGTACACACCTCTGCCACCTTCGTATACCTGCCCCTTCTCAGAGGTCAACGCAAAGAGCATGTCCAACTCAGGTCACCAGGAAACTCACAGCTACAGCAGAAGAAGAGGGATGACGTACAATGAAAAAAGTATCTGTTTAGATTGCACCCCCACAGATGAGGAGATTTCACAGATCTGGCATGGTGTCCGCAGTGCCTTAACCACCAGGGATGGTAATGTATATTTTGACTAACAGCACCTTGCACAGTGTAGGCTGAGTTGTCTGCTGCAGAGATGACATTTAGATTAATAAGGAGTTTCTATCAGGCTTTTTTATGTCGAACCATTTGCTATCACTCTCAAAATTTAACAATATAAGAACAAGAACCGTACTGCATAGTGCTCCTTTTTATGCCTTATTCATAACATAAATACAGTCTCAGGTACTATTTGAGCCTGTTATTTTAACTGCAATTGTCTTCACATATAGTCACACTAATGGAAACATGCAGTGAATTAGCTAAATGCTGTTTGTGTGAGCTGTATAAGATTTCCAAGAGATCCTTTCCAATTCAAAGCTGTTTTTCGTCATTTGCATCAATATCTATCTTCTCAAGTCTCTGCTATTTATTTAGTGTTTACTGTTGTTTACATCTTGCTAATTTACTAAAATTCACCCATGCAATACCTGAAATAAGGATCAGGTAACTCATTTTTTGATATTGAAAGGACAGCATAATCTTGAGATACACGAGACACCAATATCTGGAAAAGTAGATTTGTTTACTTTTATGTATTACTGCCTCATAATGGTCTGTTGTCTGAATTTCCTCAAACCTGAATCTCCCATAATGCCATGGATAGTGAAACTCACATTAGCTCCTTCTACTAAAGACATCAAATGTAACTAAAACAGTGTTTTCCATTACATCAAAGAATCCTAAAGGATGTACTTTGAATTTAATTACTTAATGGGCGCAGCTGCATATATTCTCGCATTACTGTTGATGACTAGATCCAGGTGTAGCCGCACAATACAGGCCAAATAATCAGTTTTGCTTTGCTAACAAGGCACAGAACAGCAATAGCAATTATACTACAATTATCAGAAATCGTATCTCATCTTGCATGTGTGCTTTCTCAAATTTGCTTGTTGATGTAGTTACAATTCCAGTGAATGCATCTTCTTTCAGCAAAAACCATCCTAAGAAGACATGCCCTGGAGAGTGGGCAAGTTTCACGGAAACCTTGCGTTGAGCAGAGCCGACAGCCTGCTGGCTCAGGGAACAGAAGACTTCTTCAGAGCTCTCAGGTACCTACTTGGTGTTGTGCAGTTGCCCTGTGGGAAGAAAGAGTGGAGCAACTTCTAAAGAATAGTAAATGGGTGTGTTTAAACTTGTAGAATCAGTTTTACACTCCGTTTCGTGCTGTCCATAGTGTTGGTTGAGCTGATTAGAAACGGCAGTTTATGCTCCTCAGGACAAGACATTCCAGATGGACTTGAGTTGGCAGTATTTAAAAAACTTTTTTTTACAAGTTGTCTTGTGATAGTGCGTCATGCCTATCACCTAGAAATTCAGCAGTGTGCTATTTAGGCTGCATAAATATTATGTAAAATCAATCTAAGACTTAAATGGTTGACGTGTTTTTTTTTAACTTTGTGTAGCCAGCAAAACAGACTGAAGAGCTGGTCAGACCATTTTCAATTTCTCACACTACGGCCTTTCCAAATGAAGGTATTGTGTACATTTTTGTGTATGTGATTTTTACCAAAGTTAAAACAAGCTTTTAATATTCTGAAATTTCAGTTCTCCCCTGTATGTATATTATATAATGTATCGCAGAACATCAGAAATTTAGAAGTACAATAGAACAGCTGTGCTATGCATCATATAAACACCAAAAATAAAGTGGAAACAGGTGAGACTGCATGCCTTCAATGTAATTTTTCATGTGCTCTCAGGTTTTGAGAGTACAGCCCAGTTACACCTGGCTGAAGTGCATGCTGAAGGCCTGCTGGAAGACAGGGATATTGTGGCTGCCATAGAGACTGCCCAAACACAGAGGTCTGGAACAGCGCAGCAGCACAGCCAACAGCAGGGGCTCACCACCATTTCCTTGGAGGAGAAGAAAATTCTTCTCTCTCTAGACAGACTCAACCACCAGCTGCACTGTGAGCACTCTGCAATGACTGTCTGCATTTGGTCCGAATTGACTGACTGCATTGTGTAAATGTTATGTAATTTCAATGCAGGATAACCACTCCTACTTGTTTTTATTTGTAGGTGTACAGGAACATGTTGGGGGTAATGCTGGCACGCATGGTCTCGTACTTAACGATGCACCCTATGTAAGTATTTCTAAGAGATTTTTTTTGTTTTCAACACAAAAGGTGACTTTGTTGAAAATCTTTTATTCCTTCCCTTCTGTATTTGTTTGCAGACAAGAGAAATGAAACTCACAAGCCAGTACAAGCGCCGTGCAGCCTCAGCCAACAATCGCTCTCGACACCAGAAGAAATTCTGACGCTAAGCTTGTATGGTTGTGTAGTTTTCACTAATCTGAATGCCTACTGTCCTGCATTGTACTGTTTAACAAAGCACTTTATTACCCAGCAAAATGCATTTTAACAAATGTGCCTACTGGAGCAACTTAAAGATCTATGAGATAAGCAGCAGTGGATTGCAGAGGCAAAAAACAAAAGCAAAATTAAGTCAGTTTTATATTTTCAACATCTGCTTGGACACATTGCCTCAAAGAAGGAATTTATTTTTTGTTAAGCCACGTACTATTAAGCAATCAAACTCGAAGTGCCTACGAAAGCGATACTGGCTTCAGTTTGTTCTTATTTCGCAAATGCACATATACCCATCATATAATTGACACATGATCAGAATTGATTGGAAAATACATAAACTGTAGTTTTGTGTAAGATTAGAGTGTATTTTTCAAGGCTGCCCCGCTCTGTTTTATTTAGTAAAACTATAATTTGATGGAAAGTATTCTGTGACCTTATTGGCAGTGAACTGAATAAAGCTTGTTGTCAACATACTGATAAACCGACTGGGTTCACTATCTTTGGCAGTATTGTAATTTTTCTTCAGCATTACATGCCCAGTCAATGAGGCCCGGAAATGGTTTCTAAAGATAAGTGTTGCAATGTTGAAGGTGTGTTTGTCTTTCTTTCAGGGCAGTAGAACACATGATTATGTCTTTGAGACTCAACCTACTGGCTCAGCAAGCTGAGTCTCTGCCAGAGGGCTTCCAGAGTCTTTTGTTGCGATTGCATCTACACTGAACTTTACTCTTGCTTTAAGTCCTGGTTCAATTAATAATAGCCTTAAATTATCGCAGCATCAATTGACAAAAGACCATCTTTATTTAATTTAGCTGTCAGCAATTGCAATTTTATGTATTATTAATTAAAAGCTTCTCTGTCTTCATTGCCAAACAATAGGTGCACGAGGGGGAAAAAGCCGTGGGGATTATTGATGTGAGTTCAGTTGCCCCTCCTTCTCCGGCATGTCTGGTTTTGCCCCTCAGTCAGCCTGCTAGGACTTGCTCCAAGAGATGGAGGAAGCCCAAGCTCATTTGAACAGTGATGAAACTTTTTTTTTCTTAACTGCAGGGTTCTTGGCTGCTTCAACAAGGAGCTATAAACAATGATGTGATGGGACGGCGGTGCCTCACTGCCACGTAGAGTCGTTCACCACCTTGTTATCTTACACCAAAACTGAGAGCAGCCACAAAGAGAGGAAACATGTTCAGCTTTGGTGTATGACGATGCCTGCAGCAGCAGAAGTTGTGTGAAAAGAGATTTTCTTCTCATGCTGTGGTTATTTGAGAAGGGACACCTTTAACCAGTGGACATGAGGTGATTAGAGAGAGAAAAAATCACTGTTTCAATTGAATAGGTTGAATAGAGTTGTCAAGAAGTCAAAATTGGCCAACAAAATAGCCGTGCCTCTTTGTAGACTTTCTTTTCATCAACTGAATTTCATAACAAAGTGATAAATTGAGAAAAAAAACATCCCAATTCATTTCCATCCTTTTTTAAAACTGTCCATAAATACATAAACACAACAGTAAAGTCACATACAGCCCATACTAATCTGTGCAAATCTCTAAACAGCACTGACTTTTACTCAATATACTCTGCTGCAGGTTTGCCCTGAAATCCATTGCCTTTGGCCTGCTACCATTAATGCTCAGCCTCATTATACAACACAATGGTGAGCATAATGACATTTAAGCCTTAACCGGCACAACACCCAGAAACTCAACAAGAAAGGGCAAGAATCCTGAAAATAAGGGGAAGAGGCTTCCACAGATGCAAGTTCAAGCTTGTGCTTTAGTCTGTTTTGAAGGTTAATCTCGGGCGTATTTTGTCTTGTTTTGTTGCAGTCCATTTGGTTTGCAACGGATAAGTGTCTGATCTGTCAACACTGCAGGAGAAGGCAATATATCAACTTTTAAAATTGGTAACAACATATGCATTGCAAAAATACATGCAATTTAAATGTGGGTTTAACAGAAACAAGGAAAATACATGGAGGATAGTTCATGAGGATGGTTCATGTAGGATAACACTGAAAGCAAACACAGTGTAACTTATTTCCATTGTGGTATTTATGGATTAATTCATTTTAAAGGCAATGCAAACAGAAGAGAGAGGGAGTAAGAGGAGGAAACTGAGGCCCTGCAGGAGTTTGTTTATCAGGATCTGCACCCACAGACTGCATGCGCACATTAAACCCTGTAGGGGGCAGTCGAGCTCCCATCTGCCCATCTGTCTGTAGCAACACCGTGCGTCATCATATCCGATAATAACACCAGACGGGAGCGTTTTTCAACAAAGTGGACTGATACAGCTGCCCTGCCTTTCCGGACTTGAGATTGATTCCGGGTAAACGGAGCCCTCGGAAAAAAATCGTTCCTACTAATATCCAACGAGCCTCGGCCAGAATGAGAGCGACCTTTCAGAGGCATGGGGAGATGTTGACCAAAAGAGAACAAACTCCTGCGAAGTGGGTGGTCCCCTCAGGGCCGCCGGGACGCTGCAGTCCATCTCTTTAATGTGTCTGAGTGCGTTACAATGATGTGAAAATGACCACTTTCACCCAGACAAAGGACATTTCTTGACTGGCAGCATGTGTGCGCGGAATGTTTCATTCATTCATGCAAAATATGTGGGCTTGTGGCACAATCATTAAGTATTTTATAGGCATTCAAAACTGAATTGTATTAATCCGTTTTTAAGTGATTTGAATAGATGTATTAAAAAAAACCCAGGATGGATCTGAATTTCTACAGTAAAGCCACAAGAGCAGAAACAAAAACAGTACATTTGGGTTATTAAATTCCTACAACCTGTTGCATGCAAAGTTTCTGAAGTCCCAGCTCTAATATAAACACAAATGAATGAAACACAGTCAGATGAGCAAACTTGAGCATCTGCTTGAGGTGCACGCATATGTGACTGGCAGAGGGAAGCTCTTTAATCTGAGCGGAGCTTTTACAGTGTCTGCGGATATTTAATAGGGCTTCATAATCACACATTCAGTGGATGTATGGGAAAAGCTGAAACACAGCCTCTGTATCCAAAGAGGGTGGATCTTGACAAAATGATTTCTCAATGGAAGAGGGGCCTCATTAGCATAACAATTGTGGGAACTGCATGGGTCTACTTTTCATGAGCACTGTAAAAAAAAATAAAATAAAAGAGAGAGAGAGAGAAATAGTACGTGGCATAATAGTACAAAAAGGCGCTTTTGGATTATTGTTTGGATTCTTGGGAAAATGTATGTCACCTTATCATCCATAATGTAGCACTGAGAAAACATGCACTCTGCTCTCTCTTTAATGATCCTCTAAATTACTTTGCATGCATAAACTTGCACACATTAAAAAACTATGAAGCAATCACTGGAGCTACTTTCAGTTTGGGTTTGAGGGATTGCTGTTCAGTAATTTTCCACCTGTATGTGCACAGTTGAGGGTCTAAAAGTTGCATGTTTATTTTATTTTTTCTTACTTTTAGCATTCTGTTTTACATGTTAACTATAACTGCGTTAGTGTAATATTAAACTAAACTCCGGGATGCTGTTTTCCACACCTAACCTTAGTTACTTTTCACATATCATGACCTCGTTTATATCTTATCTGGAAGCAGTCAGTGATGATTGAACTTGCAGAAAGTTTGAGGTCAAAACTACAGTTAGTGTGAACGGTTATGCGACTAACTAACTATGAAGAAACTTTTTTTTCAGTAATTGTTGCCCAGATGACTGATCAGGTGCCCTCATGAAGATTACATGAGCAAAATTAAGAATTCCCAAGCCAAATGGAGGCTGGAGTTTGATGTGAGGAGATTTTCACGTGTATTTGATCAGATTTGGGTACTTTGGTGCAAGTTTCACTGATTTTAAGTGCATGTTTTGGTGTGAATAAGGGCCTAAATAAGGCCCTGGGTCCCTGGCCTGCACTGACTGTACCTTTAAAGACTCTTGTCCCAATTAAAGCCAAGCTCCGCCTCTGGAGCAGACATCCCATGAGTCATAAAGTTTGATGTCCTGCCCAAAGTTTAGAGCCGACTGCAGCAAAACTTTTTTTTTCCCTCCTCCAGAAAGTGAGCTGCGGAGATTTGTACTTCTAACTATGACTTTCTCCTAAAACAAAACTCACCACAGCTTCAACTCGGACAAGTTGGAGTTTCCGTTTTTTTTCTCCCGTCATTTGCGGCTGCCTCTGCGTTTTTTTTTTCTCCTTTTTTTGTTGGGGGGGGAAAAGTTGGGGCCGAACGACAACATAGATTCCAGTGTGGAGTAGATATGCGCTTTGTTACATTCACAAGTATGCCAGCAGAAAACAACAGGGAAACGCTGTGTTTCACTGCAGATTTCGACAGCTAACACACCGTGGGAGAAAGTGAACTAGTCGACTGGGCGAACTTTAGAATGACTCTGGGAAACTTTTAGTGAGTGTCGTCGAGGTTTCCAGATTTCCTGCTGCGTAAAAAACGGAAAAAAAAGTTTGGGATCGGCTACAGTTTCTCTCTCTCTTCTTTTTTTTGGTGAGTTTCTGAACGCAAAATTTTCGGACACATAACACATTCTAGTGGGAATATGGATCCGAGCCAGCACAACCCTCCTGCCGGACACCAGATCGTCCATGTACGGGGCGACTCCGAGACTGACCTGGAGGCGCTTTTTAACGCCGTGATGAACCCGAAAAACACCATCGTGCCCCCTTCAGTGCCCATGAGGATGAGGAAGCTGCCAGACTCCTTCTTCAAGCCCCCAGAACCAAAGTCCCATTCCAGACAAGTAAGCCCACCCTGTTTCTCCTCTGCCCCTTCTCAGAAATCACGATTAAAGCGAGGCCCATCCTGTGGGCCTACAGTACGTGACTGCCAAATACTTACTTTGGTCGTTTTAAACTTCCCAGATCCACTTTTATTAATCATTTTTCCTTTAAAAGGAAACTATATTTTACTCTTTGGAGTATCACCGCTGTGCCTTGAGATGTTTTTCTTATTTGTTCTTGTAGAGTGACAGCTAATAAATCCTCCCATCCTCTTTTATTCAGGGTTGTTTCCTCCTAAAAGTGTTGATTTACCATCTACTTGACAACTTCTGAGACCAAAACAAACACAACAACAACACACTCCATGAGGCTGTGCTTGTAATTATTATGAAAAATATCTATTTGACTGGATTACTACTGAAAAAAACCATAGGAGAGTATAGTTAATTAGAACTTATAATAACTTGTTACATTGATTTGATTCTACACAGGATAAGTGAACTTGCACATATGCGTAAATGTTTTGGTAATCCAAGACTCTTACCAGAAAGGCAGCTATCAATTTGTGCAAAAAGCTGCTTGAAATTATATATTTTTTTGTGATCAAGATGATCTGCAATCAACAAATCATGCGATACTGTGATTCAACCTATATTCCTCCCCCCCTCCACCTTCCTTCCCTCACCCCTTCTTCGCCCCTCCAACAGTTGTGGGTACTCTGGAGTTTTGTAATGAGTGCGCATGCGTGGTTGACGCAGCGAGTCTGCGCTCTGCTCTGTCCCACACAGGCCTCGGATCTCCCTCTCCGGATCTAAACAACATCCAAACATGCCTGCACAAGCACACGAACACAGCAGCTTACAACCATTCAGGCAAAGTGATGTATGAGAAGTGACTGAACTGTGAAATCTCATGTAAATTATGTAGAAAAAGGCCACAAAATTACTAAAACTGTAGCTGTTTTGATCCTTTTGGGGACATTTTCTTCAATACGCTGTAGTAGTTTGTGTTAAATAAAAAATAAGCAACTATTTATTTTTGATTTATAAATACTTATGGTAGTTTTGTTGTCACATTCATATTGCATGTAAAGAAATAAGACAGCTGGAGTCCATTTTTACATTGAGATATTGAGATATACATACAGACTCCCAAAGGGAAACCATGTAAGTTGCAAAGACTATGGGATTGAATTCATACCATCTCTCTTCCAACCCCAACAGGCCAGCACTGATGCCGGGAGTGGTGGTGTGCTCACCCCCCACCATGTCCGTGCACACTCGTCCCCGGCCTCCCTGCAGCTGGGAGCTGTTTCTGGAGGCTCCCTGTCTGGCATGCCCCCAGCAGGTGCCTCCCCACAACATCTCCGTCAGTCTTCTTATGAGATTCCCGATGATGCGCCCCTGCCCGCCGGGTGGGAGATGGCCAAGACCGCCTCCGGCCAGAGATACTTCCTCAAGTAAGTATGCAGGGAAATGCTGCAATGTTTGCATCGTAAAAGAATTTTGTTTTTGAAAAGTAGTGTGTGACTTTTGAAGGGCGCAAAAGAGTCATCAGTGAAATTATTTTCACACTATTTAATATGATGATGAAAGGAGTAAGAAACGCTTGTCTGCGATGTCTAATCTTAGCAACACGTTGTTCCTTCAGTTGAAAATTAGTGTTGCTTAATTTACCAAAACCACGTTAGTCATCAGAACATTTCTCACGGTAATGTTGATGTGTCACTCCAGTGTGTCCTGGCAGCCAAATGAGTGTCTTTGAAGGGGTCATGAACTATCCAAGACAACAAAAACAACCATTCATATACAGTATTTACATTAAAATGACACCTAGGAAACGTCTTCATTCAAGGAACATTTCACTGTGCAGAGGTAATGAAGCGTTACAAGCACAGGTCAAGAACTTACTTTACACTTTTTTGGTGACAATGGAAATTTTTGGCTTCCAGTAATGACTAAGACGAGTCCAAGTTACCAGCAGTGGCTCATACTACAGCTCTGTTCAGTACACATTATGCTCACAATGATTTCCAAATCTGCTGCAGTTCACAATAGTGGCCAGTGTGCACAGAAAGAGACAATTGCAATAGTTAAATTGTAGGTTATTAAATTTGGTGGCCTCTGCAAACAAGAGGAGTCTTTTGAGGGAGTGCTGCTGTATGTAGTGTTCCTTTTCTTGGTCTCAGGTTTCAGGAGAAACAATGGACCACTGTAGCTGCCCCAGACAGCAAAGGACTGACAGTTCTGCAAAACTCATCTGCTAACCAACAGATCTTCTCCACATTAATGACTCAAAGTAAACTGTAGCTAGAAGGTACCCAGAGGCTCTTAGGTTTCTCAGTTTATCTGTAATTATTTGGCTTCTGAGGCTTTTTTTTGTTCTTTATTACTTTCTTCTGTATTTATTTATTCTTGTAGCTCCTTTATTGTCTGTAGCTCTTCAAAAAGGTCTCTTGAATTATTCATAAAAGTGACGTCTCTGTCAACAATTTATGTTAATACAGTCTGCTCGTTGTGCAAATGTTCCAGAGTTTGTGAAATGCCCAGCAGCTCATGTTTAGAGAAGGTCTGACGTCGGAAAGTCGTCGTCGCTCCCTCTCGAAGGCAAAACGTTGTCACTTCTAGGAAATGTTACTCTCTGACACGGAGTCTGAGCAAACATGATAGCCTCAAATTTACTCGGATCAAAAAAAAAAGGAGCTTTCATTACCAGATGTTTTAAGGTCGCACATCTGGAGAACATCTGGCCCATTTTGAGGAGGCTTTTCTGAAATAAAAAAAAAAGAAAAAAGACTGGGGGGGTAGGAGAATGAAAGCCTTATTCTTAAAGAGTCTCCCAGGATCTTTGCAGTTGTTTAGAAAACTTAATTTGTAAGTGTAGTTTGAAAAAAAAATTAAAAAGTTGCACTAGTTATTTCTGTTCTTGTTTGTGGGAACATATCCATTTTTTGTTTTTTTTCAAAGAAGGGAAACGTGTGATTTTATTTCACATGTTGTATGACAACAGCTGTCAAATTTTTAGTTGAGTTTTTTCTACTCTTTAATATTGAAACCAAGACAGGACTGCAGGTAGGAAGTTACTGTATTTCACTTTCACTTCAACTGGAAGGTGCAAAAATCCAGAATAATATAAGCTAATACACAAACCTCTAAACTGTAGTAGAAAAAAAAACTTCTTTATACAGCTTTTGTATTAGATTCCTTCCAAAAGCACAACTAGAACACAACTGCAAAGGCTGAGAGAATTTTGCAAAAAGCATAAGAAAACACATAATGCAGTATTTTCACACTTTAAGTTTCTACTGTGTTTTCACATTTCTCTGTGCAAAAGAAGCTAATCTCAATGCTTGAATGGTAAAATAGTCATAAAAAATACTATCTTGCTAATTTAGAGGATCTTGTTTGCTTCTCAGAACACATTTGGTGTAAACGTCTGCAGTTGTTAAATGGAAAACATTAGATTTGATTGTTACATCACTGTAACAAGCTGTTATACAACCAGACTGAGTGTAGCACACAGTGTTTGTGTTCCAGTAAGGAAAACACGAGGAGACGTCTTCCATACGCTGCACATCAAAGTGCAGATATTTGATCAGGAATAAAGGCGGCCACGGCAGAGCTGCTGGAAAAGACACTCCCCTATTTATAAACAGGGGTTGTCTGACCGAGACGTGTTGCAGAGGGAGTGAAGCCGAGCCAGAGAGAGTCTGTGTGTGTGTGTGTGTGTGTGTGTGTGTGTGTGTGTGTGTGTGTGTGTGTGTGTGTGTGTGTGGGTGGACGGGTGGGGGTGGGGAGTCGGTCACCAGCTAGCAGAGCAGAGCCGAGCACAGAGTGGGGGCTCACATTTCACTCCGGTGACCGCTGTTGTCCTTAGAGATAAATCAACTCAGGGTGAAAGTTTTTTTCCCCTTAAAGACTCCTTTTCTCCTTCCTCCTGTGTTGTTTATTAGTACGCTATAGGATTATACAGTTGGGAATGATTGGCCTGTGTGAGTCACGGCAGCCATGCAGATGCCACTCCCTTTAAAAGTCAGGCTCCGTTTTGTGATGAATGGAGCTGTGGCTCTGTGATGGTGCCTCTTTTGTGTCAATGGAGTTAAATGGCAGCCATGTGGAGATGACTAGAAGAGGGGCCAAGAGAAACTCTGGCCCTCTCTTTGTTCCAGCAGTGAAACAGTGATCTTTATTCAGACCACAGGCCTGTTGAGACTCATGTGAGCCTTCCCAAAATAGACAAATGGCTGACATGAAGTATAAAGATGGCGGTGAGGGAGCAGCGGCTTTGTTGAGAGTTTCAGCATGTTCTTCACACCTGAAATGTACAGCTGATGTCAGGCTCAGAATTTCGTTTAAACTCTAAGCAGTGATCATAAGAAGGGCAATTATAACTGCGCTGACGGATAGTTTTTTTTATTTTCAATAGGGATCAGTGCAGAGATCATTAGTAGATAATTTGATCATTCAGTAAAAATTAAAATAAACATATTTAGCAGCAAATGTGATAAGTAATACATCTTTATAGGCATCTATTGAGAGAAAAAAATGCATTTTAGTAGTTAATAACAATAATCAGTCATAGAAGCCCCAATGGGAATAGGAGACCAATATGATCCATCCTGAAAAAAAAACTCATTTTTTGTTGTTTTGGCTGTTGCATAAAAACAAAGAGTAGGAGAATGTCAACAAAGTCTGTTGACCTTTCCTCCTCTTTCTTCCAGCAGTTTGCTGTGGCCTTTGATTTATGACAGCAGGGGCAAGAAGGTTGGGTCACCTTGCTTGGTGCTGGGATGGGGGCAGGGCTGGTCTCCAGGGCTGGGTCATAAACTAATGAAGGTTTCTAATTTAGACACACCGGTGAACTAGGAGGGGTAATCAGCGTTTCCGGGCGCTTATTAAATGCAGCTTTGAAAGAGCTTTTAGTTCGTGGGAAGTCAGCCCTGAGCAGAAGAAAGCTTTGAGGGGGGAGAAGCCATTGTTTGCCCTCAGGGGCAGGTAGAGCTCCTGTGTTGATGGACACTTTTGTCTTTTCTCAATTTGATTTTTAAATGTTTTGATGAGCCTGGTGTTCCACGAATGGAGTGGCCTACTTGGCTCTTTTCTAGATAAAGTTAGCAGTGATTGTAAATGATCTATTATTCATTGTGGTAAATGTGCTAAATGTTTCGATTCATGTTATTGGCTACATTTTAATTCTATTTTTTACACTATACAGCAACACTGTCTCGGGTAACACTAAATAGCTAAATAGTACAGCTTCACTTTACCCTATCTAGGGTTTCCTGAACATCTGCTGCTCTAACTACAAGTCAGGGAGCCTGTATTTGAGCAGGAGAAACCAAAGTGTTTATTTGGACCTGGATATGCCTATTTGAACCAAGAGGTTTTGATGAAATATCAGTTCCAGCAGTAAGCACTGGAATATTAAGCTTGTGTAAAATAAAAATGGTTGACTCTTATTTTCAAATCCAAACTTTTTCCCCTAATAAGTAAAATACAAAGTTTATTTTGTTGTATATCTGTTCCTTTGAACATATAAAGTTTGCGACTGCTTACCATTTTCCACATGGTTATCAACATTGTAGTGAAATGATTGGGTAATCTAACAAAACTTTAGATTTTTTCCCCCATGCATACGTAACAACCAAAACATATTTAAATTGCACAGTACCTAAAGTTCATAAACAAATGCAGTGGTTAAGAAGTCAAGCATATGGTTTGTTAGAAACATCTCTTTTTAAAAGTGTTGACTGTCCGTTGTCAAAAGTTAATAACAGTTTTATAGCTTGGCTAATATGGATCTCATACTCAGTATCTCAAGTAAATAACATGCAAAATACATAAATATTTTTTCTAGTGATTGTTGTCTAAGTGACTTCGACTATGCGTACAACTTGGAGCGCTAAACACGCAAATTGGATCTTCTACTGAACCAATGCCCTTTGGTCGGTCACAAATGGTGCTGGGAAGGCCAGGCCATAAGCCTGCGTGAAGCCCTCATTTGGAGCAACTTTGTGTTTGACAAACTTTTGGTTTATTGACCACACACAGACAAGAACCTTCCTGTTCAACTGTGGCCTGTCAGCTCAGCACACAAACGGGACTGTGAGAAAGTCAGGCTTGTGTTTACCGAAGTCTTGATGTAACACCTCTGTTTCAGACATCAATACGTCCACTGTCACTGAGGGCATCTCCACAGAGATGTAGTATCTGAGAAGTGGACCCTCCCAGGTGGGGTTTAGAGTTCCCAAAAATACTCGAGACTCTTGGCAAATAGCGCATGAATAACAAATTTGTAAATATGTTTACCGTGTGAAGGAGGTGAATAATTAAACTATAAAGTGTGATATTGCAAGGGAGTGTACTAATTTGTTAAATGCAGTGTTTAAGCAAAGTGATCGGATCAAAAATGAATAAATCATTTCAGGACTGACACATGGCAATCTCTAAAACAACACTTGGGAAAGTCTTGAGAAATAAAAAACAGCAGTAAAACTAAGCTACAATCTCTTCCGGCACTTTTCTTCATTAGTAAGTAGGATGATACAAACCGTCCTTCAAAAGGAAACTTAAAGCCACAATAGGGTCACAGAGGTTGCCCCAATAATCTCTCTTGATGATGTCCTGCTGATAGAGAGGCAGCCAGGCATCCCCAGTCAACCAAAGTGGAGGTGGTCATCCTCATCTTAAAGGCCTGATTACATCTGGCCTCCCTCAGTGCAGTCTTTAGTCATCGGCTTCAACCACCTTCCAAGCACATACTCCCAGGGTGGAGCCCCTGTGGCCTGAGGAGCCCATTTTTAACATTTGACAACTCAGCTGTGGGAGTGTTTCATCATTTCCTGCACTCCCCATAGCTTCACTTTCCTGTTTTACACCAGTGAAATGTAGCTTTTTGACATCTGGCTTCGAAAAGAGGCAATTTCAGCAGAGTAAAGAGTCCGTCTGGCCTCAAATCAAGCTTTTGATCTGCTGTTTTTGCAGGTAGCAGAGCTTATTTGGAGACATTTAAACCCCAGAGCTGATTTATTTTTGGGTAGAGCATTCTCCCTGAAGCCAGATGTAAACGCCACAGTAAATTAGTGTAAACAGGCAGTCTTTGTGTTTGTCATACGAGTTTGTCATACTACAGTAATCAGATGAATCCTGTGAAGCAAGTGCAATGTGCCGATTTCTCCACTTAAACTTAAAAGTTACTCTTTAAAGCTGAGTTCCGTACAAACTTTAGGTCCAAGTCGCAGAGAGAAGTCTTGAATATCATCGGTAGAGATGCATATGATCCGTGCACAGCAGAAATGTTGCTATTTAAGTTAAGTCAAGTTTAGACTTCATGCGAAAGGTGTCCCTCCCTTCTCCTCAGCAAGACACATTATAAATAACACGGGCACAATAAACGCCACCTTGATAACTGGGCTCATCGGTCAAAGAGAGGTCAAGTGCTGGGATGCATCAAGAGTCCCACTCTGTACTATGCTAAGCCACAGGCAACCACGTTGACGGCTTGAGCAAAAATTAGCAAGTAACGCTCCATATTACAGGCAAACCAAGTTGATAATGGGTCACATTTGAACCACAGTGCTCTCCTTCGCTGCAGTACTTGGCCATCTACAGACACATTTCTCTGAAGAAGCTAATGAAGGGTTATGGTTTGTCTCTGCTGATTAGTGACAGGGTATCAAACATGAGATTATAGACATGTCCATAATAACAGAGACACATGGATTTGTTCCACTACTTTTTCCCCATTATCTGCTATAGCATGCTGCATGTTGAAAGATACATTTGTAGTCTAAAAAAGTTATCTAAAATCTTCTTTTCCGATGTCTTATGGAATAAAATTTGGTTGTGGAAATTTGTAGTTTTGTTCAGCAGTTGCTAGTTGGTGAAAAGTTTTAAGTAGTAAGAGTAAAGAGTAAAGTAGCAACTAATGGAGTGTAGTAGTTTTTTAGGCTTTCCATACACATGCTCAGTTTGTAACCACACAGCCACAGTTCTTTGTAAAGACACCAGCAACAGATTTACTTTTAGCATCCTCTTAATGATTCAGTTTGGATACCAACTATCAAACAATTCGAGTGCAATACTTGGTTTAAAAATATAAATATTGCTTTCCAATTTGACTGTGTTTGTATGGATGAGGTTGGGCCCACCACCCATTTTTCTCTGCCCAACCCTATGGATACAGTTTGGGGGAGGGTGCGGCGTTCGCCTAGCTGAGCTTGTCGTGGTGTCAGAGACTTGTAAAGACAACACCGAGCAGTTGTGACCATGGAGGTTGCAGTTCATCAGCAATTCCTAACAGCAACTGGTGGCCTCCAGCCGTCCCAACAGTTGCCATGAGATTGTTTTGTTTTATGTTTCGCCTACAGGAAGCGGTGTGTTGCTGACCATATAGGGTCCAGGGCAGGTTGAGTGAATGGATTATCTTTTAGTTTTAAAACCCTGGTGATGAATTACTGGCACTTGGTAACTCATTTACCGGTTCCTTCAGATCCCACATACAGAACCTTTTGAATACAGTGCTGAGTTGGAAGAGTGTGGATTTCATCAGAGGGGTTTTGATTACCATCGCCCCTGCCGGCTTTGTTTACATCTATTTTGATTGATCTGAGCTACGAAAGTTTGTGTCTTGAGTGGGTGTTTGATAGAAATTTCAATATTTGTGTTTTAATCTGCGCGCAACTGTGGGAATCGCATATCTAAGGGGCTTTGAGGTTATTTATTTGTGTCCGTGTTTTGTAGCGTTTCTGTTTGGCATTGGTGTGCCAGGATGTGCAGGCCCCTCATTTACAATAAACCCTCCCTTCCCTTATCCCTGTGCTCGTCTCCCAGTCTCCTCCCCTGTTCTTCCCTCCCCTCTATAATAAATGTCATAGTTTCCAGAGTGGGAAGGAGGCAGCGAAAGGGGGCAGGGTGGGTGCTCAGACTGTAACAGAACCACAGCAACTCATACAGCCAATGGAATTCAAAAGGATTTGCTTCCGTAGATTTTTTTTTTTTTTTACTCTTTCACTCTTTTTTTTTTCTTTTCTGTAGTTGTCCCCCCCCCCCTCGCTCCCTATGACCTCTCTTTCTCAAGGGCCCCCTCCAGTCTGAGCAGTTCCAGCTATTTTGCTTGGTTTGTGGTGTTTGTGTGTGCGAGGGCTGGGGGGAGGGTTCGGTAGGGGATTTGGCAGCTCCTTTGATCAATAAAGCATAAACAAGAGGGGGCTTCAAAATGGGTTGCATTGTGTCAGGGGGAGGAGTGCTGAGTCAGGCCCTCTCGCTCTCTGGCCTGGGATAGAGAGCAGACAGGCAGGCTGGGATTACCGCAGAGGCCAAGAGAAACTCTCTGAATCTCTCACTTCAACCCAGCTGTTCCAAAATCTGTGCTAATGGCGCTTTGGGATCAAATTAACAGCCAGTCTCAATGAGAAGTGGGGTGCTTATGGGAAGAACGCATCCAGAACATGGAGTTTAATAGATTGCCACGGGTAATATTTAATTGCATTGTAAATAAACTCTTTTATTTGTGTTGAAATAATTCAGTCGCAGCTACAACATAAATGAAAAAGTTGTGGTGCTGCATAAACAAGCTGCTGGAGTTTGGTGCCTATTTTGTTTGAGATGAGAGGGGGTCTCTGTTAAATGGGATGGTTCAGAAAAACAAAACCAAAAAAACAAAACAAAACAAAAAAAAAAGAACAAGTGAATAGTGTGCTTTTAGGTCGTAGCTCAGTCTGCGCCTTTGTCAAGCAGGTGAAAGCTTTGTAAATGTGGCGCCAGATTGTTAAAGCCCCTGACACTCCGCAGTGTCCGAGCCGCTTCCAGGAAAAAAGGACCCCCTGCGTTGAGCCCTGGGACTGACCCTCCCTCAATAGAGAGGGTCCTGCTCAGGAGAGGAGGGCTTCCTGTATTAGCTTTCCATCTTAATCAAGCAACAAGTACCAACAAAGCACTAATTATCAATGCCTTCACAGAATGCAACACAATGCCCCCCCCCCCCCCCCCACAAGTCCTGTCCCGGCAGAGATGAGCCAGAAAATAGATGGAGCAACATTGTTTGACGTTACAATGGTTGTTTTGAAGCCAATCACGGCCTCTTAGACAGAAGTTTTCAGCTCGACTTGATTTATTTTCAGTCGTCAGCTACTGTTTTGATTTTGTCTCATTTATTTATTAACTATGTTGTTTATTTATAACTTAACTTTAATTCAAATCAGGGCCTTTTGCTTCCCTCTTACTCATAATGTATCATTTTAAATTGGTTGCACAGAAAAATATTCCAGTCTAATCTAAACAAAGGTTTGAAAAAAAATCTGTATGGAATTGTGGATTCAAACTGGGCTGAATAGACACAGTTTGGTTTCCTGTAACAGTCATCATTTACAGACTGCTCTGAGTCAGTACTTCCTGCATGTGACCCTTTGTTTCGCATTGATATGGCCCCCGGTTTGAGCTCACTACTGATTACTGGTAGAAAAAAAAACATTGATGGTAATTTTTCTCTTTTTTTTTGGCTGTCTTCTCTCCTTACAGCCACATCGATCAGACCACCACTTGGCAGGATCCTCGTAAGGCCCTGCTCCAGATGAACCAGGCTCCCCCTCCCAGCTCCGTGCCAGTCCCGCAACAGAACCTTATGAACCCAGCCAGTGGTATGTATTGTTAAACTTAGTTTTACTATAGAGGCAGTGCGTGACATCTGTTCCAGAATGTGCAGCATATTGAGGAAATTTCAGCATCAGACTCTTAGAATTATTGCCCGGTTCTCTCTGGGCATTTACCTAAGTTAACACAACATGCAGGGGAAGTCAGGTACAGTCTCGTTCTTACATGTCACTACTCGGTATACCTCAGCTCTGTCCATGCAGTTGGAATTTGCCCTAGGTGAGGTAAGACGGAGGCAGAACGCTACAGGTCCTGTCTGACATGTTTGGGAGCTCTGTGACTCACAGATTGCAGAGTTTACAGATGAACTATCTCTGCGGTTGTCACTGTTCTATCTAGCAACCTGTGAGTAAATCTTAAAAAAAATCTGAAATTTGACAAACAGGTTTGCTTAGCAATGATTTATTCAAAGATGAAAAAATGTTGGACTGCTATTTTTACCCCATGTAGCCTGTTTACTGTCTGTCTATAGTTTCGTCCAAGCATGTACACATTAGCATTTATATCTGATATTGCCGCCTCTCTCTTAAGCTTGATTTATACTTCTGCGTTAAACCTGGGCTGCCATTACACCTTAGCCATGGACCTACACTATGCAGCGGTGCAATAACTGTGATTGGTTCACTTGATTTTTTGCAACGCTAAAGCTTCTGTGAAACAAAATACAATATGCAATAGGGTGTAATTTTATTTATTTTGCTCATAGCACAAGCACAAGAGCCAGTTTTCTGCCATTGCTCTCATTTTCATAGCTCAACCAACATTTGTGACATTTTCTCTCTTTATGGCATTGCTGTAGTTTTGGTAAAAATGACTGTTGTTCCGCATTTATTAGCTTCAGTTCTAACATGATCAGTTGTCATTGTTGCATAGAAAACCCACCACTAACTGACATGTTGGCTGTGTAACTGCAGAGTGACATAGATACATTAGCGCACAAGTATAAATGCTCATGGCTCACTTGCACAAGGCTCTGTGTAGATTCAGCGCGTAATTATAAGGCCAGCGTTAAACCCTGATTATACTCCCTTACAAATCCGCACACAAATAGCTACACCACGGACACATAGTTGGTGTTATTATTCTACTTTCTTGTCCACTTGGTGTTTGCTCAAAGGACTCGCGTCAATAAAGGTGCTGTAGGTTGCAAACAAAATGCTCCAAATGGACTGCAAGTGGACTATAAAGTAGTACAGGGGGTGTAATCAATGCCTAAATTACAGTTGAGTGTGTGTGTAACTACAATATACACTAAATATGTCCCTTGTCATTTGTCTTATAGTTCGGTAATGCTGTTATATGATGCAAAATTATGTCAGTGAAAAAAGAATCTGACGCCAACAACAACATTTTTGCCTGTCATTTCTCAGGACCCCTCCCTGAGGGCTGGGAACAAGCCATTACATCCGAGGGAGAAATTTACTACATCAACCACAAGAACAAGACCACATCCTGGCTGGACCCACGACTTGAGCCACGCTACGGTGAGTTTACTGTGGAGTGTTATTTTTTTCTTAGTCTAGTTCTTTATTCAAGTAAAACACCATGTATGTTAAGCACTCAAAAGTAGGAATATAAAAATGTATGAAAATGTCTTAAAAAAGGAGATTTACCAGTAACTGAGTTAACAGTTGTTTTTTTTAATCTGACTGCACTCCACTGTCCCCAATAAAAGGCTTTTGTTAGTTCATGAAAACAGCACAATTGCAACACTGATGTCAATTCTGTATGATTCATAGTTCATTTTGCTGCACTACATTGTTTTGTCCTGACTATGTACACCGTTGGTGGTTGAAATCAGATTTCTCCAAACCCCCACCCTCAAAAGTCACACCTAACCTTTTGTCAGCCATTTTAGTGTTGGCACAGCAGCTGAGTTGACCATTAATCCCCCAGGCCAGGCTAAAGTTTGACAGTTAGCTTTCAGTGTGTGGTGGCCCGGGACTCAGTGAATTAGTGACAGAGCCAGGTACATGTGTTGAGACCTCTCTGTGTCCATGGGAATGAGCTAATCCTCCAGTGTGCCAGGAAGACTTCCAGAGATGAAGGCTCCTACTTATGTCACTCTGAGTCATTTCTGCTTCAGGTGCCATCCTTTCATTACGGCAGCGTTCCCCAGGGAAGTTCACCCCAGTTCACAAAGGCAACATGTGTGAATCAACACGCAGCCTGTTATCCTGTTTAATTTTAGTTTTTTTTTTTATACACACTGAGCACTTAAAGAGCAGTTTTTTTCTTCCTTTAAGCAATTGCATGTCCTGCTCTGAAAGCAGACAGGAAAGTTCAAAACAGAGTTGTAAGGGGAGCAGGGCAGCTGGGAAAAGATGGAGGCTCTGATCGGCAAAGCTCTTTGAAGATTTATAAGTCTTGAACACACAAGGCTGCTGGGCCCCTGAAAGCGAGTGAGAGGGAGAAAGAGACAGAGACTGTTAACTCATTACGTGCCATAAAAATAATCTGGCTCCGCATGAGATCAGATCTTTTGTGTACTTATTAATTCTAATGGCTCACATTTGTACCTGTTCTGTTGCTCTTTTGCTGTTGTTTGTACCGTTTTGATGTTTGTTTTGTTTTTGATTTTAGAAAAACTGCAGTATTTTAAGTGGTTGTGTGGTTTGCTTCTCTAAGGACAACCTGATTGTTCTTTTGTAGATGTATTTTTAAACTTATTTATTTTACATTTTTGCATAGACTCATAAACAAATTTTCTTCAGAAACCTCTATACTGCTGCTATGTAGGTCTCCAATCATAAGCCAGCTGCTTTGATAATGGAGGCTAATTTGAGCTTTGAGAAGAAAAGCAGCAGAGTGCCTTTAACTGAGGGTTGTTGCCGGCTGGCTTTCCCCTGTGTGAGGCCCAGTACAGGCACAGCCCCATTCTGCTCGAGCTCCAGACAGACTTGAATCTCTGCCAGGCCTCTTTATTCTGTGGTCCAACTCTTAATCTGTTCCAGACCTTTTCAGTCAAAGAACTCCAATGTGAGAGGGGAGGTTGGGTTGGGGGGGCAGGGGAGGGAGGGCAGGGAGAGGCAAGGCGAAAGGGGAAGAAAGAAAAACGGAGGAACAGAGAGAAAATGCCGATGGGATAAGCATGCATCCTCTTTAAGATCCAAGGAGGTGGTGAGCAGCGAACAAGCCATGAGTGCATTGTGACTTGGTTCAAAAAGGGGGCTGGCTGATGTGGATATTGTTGTTTTCCTGACGTACTGCTACGGCGCAGCAGTGAGGAAAAACATACTAGGGAGATGCAAAAAGACAGAGTGTCACTGGGAGCTTTAACTTAAAGCCATTTGATTAATTTAAAAATTATTTGAAAGCCATAATTTAATTATTTATTTAATTGTTGCATATCAGAATCTGATTTTTTTTCAAAAAAAAGGCTGGCACAATTAAGGCGAATTATCATTTGTGGCATAAAAAATGTTGAAAAAAGGCAATTAGTGAAAGTCAGCAGCACTGGAACAACAAATCTTAATTCAAAGAGTTTTGTTGAAACTTGCACCCTAATTTGTGAGACCTAATTTGCAAAAAGAGTGGCATTTTTTTCCACTAAACTAATTAATTGAACACAGATCTAACCTGTTGTCTATTAATATAATTCACATACTTGTAGTGTGATGAGATGAAAGTGCAGTAGCACTTTTTTGGTTTTATTCTTCATTTTTTGTTGTTTGTTTGTTTGTTTTTACATATCAGAATCGGAGATTTCTGCACCCACTCCACCTTAATGGTTGTGAATTGAATTGCGTCGTATAAAACATTGAAAAATGTCAATAAGTAAAAGTCTGCAACACTTTGTACTTTGATAATCAGCAAATCTTAATTCAAGCTGTTTTGTTGGAACCACATACTATAATAACTTCCTCCCTATGAAGAGGTTTTTTTTTTTTATAATTTGGAAACATAAAATAAAATTGCTATATTGTTGTTTCACCTTAATCTGTAAGATGTCATTTTGCAAAAAAAAAAGACAATATTTAAACGAAACTAAATTTATTCAACACAATTCTAACGTGTTGTATTAATATAATTCACATCTTCATAGTGTGATGAGATGAGGGTGGAGTAGCAGTTTTTTTTTCAATTCACAGTTTTTTTTATGTGTCAGAATCTAAGATTTCTGGAGGTGCACTGAAATATGACAATATGTAAAAGTTAGCAGCACTCTGTACTTCAGATAATCAACAAAACTCCATTCAAACAGTTTTAATGAAACTACAATGTGTTACAACTTCCTCCCCGTTAAGATTTTTCATGTAATATGGACAAATTGACTCTCTGGCGGAAACTTTTAGGTAATTTTATTATGATTTAGGAGAATAAAAATACATTACTATATTTTAGTTTCACTTTAATCTGCAAGATGTTATTTTGCAACAAAAAAAAAATCCAAATATTTCAACTCAAAACCACTCTAACCTGTTTTCTGTTCACATAATTCACAAATATGGTGCCCTTCACTGCTGATACTGGCTCACTAGCTTAATTTTTTCTTGCCATTCAGAGCCTAGTCAACACAGGCTGGTTTCACTCAGACTTTACTGGAGTACAAGATGATAAAAACTGCGTTTGTATCACTTCCAGACTGTTTCTCCACTTTGCTTATCTTGACGTTAGAAACATAACACCTTCCCAAGGGGCCTTCTTTTTCTTTTTAAAAAAAAAACTTGTTAAATCGAAAGCAGACAAATATTTACCAAGCCTTCAGAGGTGCTGTGCCCTGGTCACATAGAGAAACTTCCCACAGCTGGCACACCCTCGGCTTTACCTGCCCCAGGTGATCTGGTGGTGTAATATGCCTGCCAGTGTGATCGCCTGATAAGAGCCTGTGTTGTTGGCTCGTTGTTTTGCAGGAGTGCGTGAAGAAGACAAAAGGCAGACGGCATTAACTTGTCTCTTATCTGCTTGGCCCACCAGCAGTCACCACCTGTATGTGCTGCTGACTTAAACCACCCCCTCCCACAACCACACTCACAAACACACACACTCCATCTTCTTACCCTGTAGTGGCCTCCCTTTTAAACTATCATTCTGGCCCTGAAGTGAACCTGTGCTTTGCACCTATCTCACCCACAGATGTAATTCCCTACTTTTGATATCTTCACTGTGTGTGCATAGTTCCTCCTGTAACATTGGTTGTTATTAGCTGTTTAGTCTATGAGAAAGTCCTTGACTTCAGCAGCGACTCAGCTGCCCTGAAGGAAAATTCCAGTTAACTTCAATTTTGGTTTTATTCACATAGTTGTCTTGAAAATATTGTATTTACCACATTATCCAGATTACGTAAACCACTTCATTTGGAGGTGAAACTGAACTGTGTGTGCATAACAATGGAAAATTTGGTCAGCCAAAGTTGATTTATGTGTTCTGTCTGTGAATTTTGATGGGAGTTGGACAGTTTAGGTAATAATTTTGCAGCATGTTCCTTTCAAATTGCTTTGGCTGTCTGATTTTTGTCTCCTTCCCTGTGAGACTTGACAGACGTGTTATTACCATCAATAGAAATTGTGGTCAAACATACAGACTCAGGTTGTTTGAAACCAGATTTTTTTTTAAAGCTTTACCTCATGTGTCAGTGGATCTCTGCCCTCACTTTAATGTGACTCTCCTTCAAAGCTCCGGCCTTAACAAAACTACAGCTGCTGACACGGCCCATGCGCAGCAACTCTGTCATGAGAACAGTTAATGGTGCCCTGATGGCGGAGCGATCCAGCCACAAAAGGCCTCAGTATCTGCCAAAGATAAGAAACGGAGAGAAGTAACACAGTCTCCCATGGATTCAGTCAATGTGTGTGGGAGAGAGGAGGCGACTCCGTGACTCTGTGTGTTTGTGTGCATGTGCTGGGGTGGGGTGGGGTTGTGTTGGGGGAGGCAGTGTGGACAGAGAGGTAGGAGGTGGGGGGAGGGGGGGAGATGGGAGGCAGGGCAGGGTGGGGCCTCCAGAGCTTCCCAGGGAGAGTCCTCAGCAACAGTTCATTCAGCTCCTGCAATAGTGTAAACAGACAGTGATTGAATGGTGATGAGAAAGGTGCCGGGGCGGGCAGGGCAGCACAGAGAGGCAGCCCCGCATGAAAATCGTGCCTCCGTCAAGGCTTTGTTGTGGTTGCTGCTTCAAGCACATGAGCAAACAGCACTCCTCATTGGTTCCATTACTGTTACACCCCTTGTGGTCAAGCACATTTGCTTCTCTTTCTCTACTACAGTGATAAAATGTGTGACCTACTTTGCATGCATAGATTACAGCACTGCTTTGCTTTGCTTTATACTTATGTTTATTAGACCCACCCCCACTACAGAAAAGAATAACAACAATTTCACTGGGGAGCAGCTGTTTTCAGTACAAACACATTTGTTCAGATATTGTAAACATGTAGTTAGCTTGCAAGTGCACAATGCACCTACATTTGTTGGTTGAAAGATGCAACAAAAGTAAAACTTAATTGTGGCCGGTGTTTACGTAACTTGAAGTAGAACTGTAATAAATAAGCTTGTCAGATTGAGCACAATGTTCTCATATTGCTTTTATGAAATCGACTGACCCATCAGGCCAGGGTAAGGAAGCAGTCAGTCTTGAGGGATAATCTGCGATTTGTTTAGAACGAAACAAAACGCACAATGAAAGGATAAGTCATGACTGATGCAATGTGCAAAACTAACAAAGCCTGTCTTAGTCAGTGAGTGGGAGGGGATCAGGTCTTACAGGAATAGTGATTGTTTCAGACACTGGGGAGAGAACTTGTGGTGGGATTTCCCTCGTCCTACACAACCTGCTGCACTGGCTTCTATCTTTTACAAGTATACCATGCAGGCAAACGTTCAAGTTGTTAGTCTTGTTATGTGGTGTTAAAGTGCTGCCAGGAAATGGGAAGGCACAGTTGCAGAGATGCTACTGTATTTATGGACAGATAAGGATCCTGCTTGTGTTATGTTTTACTACCAGTTATTAAAGATATTCATAATGAAAGCTACGTGGGACTTAGTGGTTTAAAGTCCAGAAGATAAAGGTCTCTCATAATTGTGGCTTAACAGGTTTTTAATTTTTTTCTGAACTGAAATGTCACTGTCAAGTCTTGACATTTCTCCATTGTGGAAAAAAAATGCAGAATGGTTTTTAATAACTCCTTGTTTAATTCAATAGCTTGTTTAATCCGTAGCACCTCAGTAGTGGTAAAATGAACACCGTTGTCTGAACTCCTTTTTTCTTTTGCAGCCCTGAACCAGCAGAGGATCACCCAGAGTGCTCCAGGGAAACCAGGAGGGCCGCTGCCTCCCAACACCCACAGTGCAGTCATGGGAGGCAACAACCCGTTGAGACTGCAGCAGATTGAGAAGGAAAGACTGAGACTGAAGCAACAGGAGCTACTTCGGCAGAGACCACAGGTTAGAAAATCAGAGTTTAAAAAACACATTCAAGGCCTCATGGAAGAACAAATACTTAGTGTAAAGCAGCAAGACACTGAACCCCAAAACTGCTTACTTGTTAAACAAGTGCGCCAGCCAAATGTTTAGCATGCAAAACATATACTTGAATAGGTCCTTAAATATGAGTCATCATTTATAGGTACAGTGGTGGATCTCGAGGCTCTTTGATCAGCCTTTATTGTTACACCACCCTGCAATGAAGTCTTGTGAGTCATCTGTGGTAATTTTATCACTTCCTAACGGTGATGTGTCACAGTGCCGCCCACACAGGGTGGTGCAGTAGAGTCCAGTAGTTTACTCAAGGCTGTGTCATAACACCAGAAACAGAGCTTTATGATTATGAATGAGAGTGCTGCTGACTTTGTTTACCATACCATTCACACGGGTTGTTTAAAGTTCACAGTCTAGGAAGTGACCCGAGCGTGTTCATGCACCAGACCGTATAGGGAGAGCGATGTGGACTGTTCTTACTGAAAGTCCTCCGTGCATATGTGCTTGCATGCTTAAGTAACCTGGTTATTGTCAGTTTCTTTGAAACACTGTGTAAAAGAGAAAACTGGTTTCCATAATGGGGCGGGAGATTAAGAATTTCTCGGCCATGTCAAAGCCGAAAACGGGTTTCTAACTTTGTACAAAGTTTATACATGACAAAGGTTTTTGAGCAGCAAGGTTATTTAAGTGCACATGCTTTCTTTGCCTTCCTGGATTCTCCTGGTGTCTTTTGTACGTGTAAATGCTGTGTTAGATAACCACTGATTATGCAAAGAAAACAGTACACTTATAAAGATGAAATCTGAGCTTCTCACATATCTGTATTGGAAAATAAAAGATGGAAAAGGGACTCTAACTAAGACTGTATACATTTAAAAAGCACCTCTATCAGGCAGTCTGCGGGATTCCACTAACCCCCAAGTTCCTGTAACTTTTGTTTGAAATATGGCGGCCATAGTCTATTTGCAAATATAGTAGAACGTGATTATCGCGGGAAATTGTGCAACAGTGCCGGTTACATGTCTGTGTAGGGAGTTCAACTTTAGGGCAAAACTTACCACATTCAAATGTATTCCACATAGCGGATGTGTGATGAAAAATGAGTGGGTGGATCCCTTAAACCCCACTGCTGTGTCCTTAGGAGCTGTGGTTTTACTGCGGCTGTGGTTTAGTCCGACCCTGTTGCCGTGTCCTGTAGGATTCACCTGAACTATTAGGGTCACTGATTCTGACATTCGGCTTAAACCTGCTGCAGCCATGGCTTCACTGGGGTTCATAAAGTTCAGTATAAGTGCAGATATATAGAGTTCACATTATATTATTAACTTCTACAATGCCAAATCTTTTACCATTAGCCCTCAAAGGCAACGGTCTAAGGATTACCAGTTACCCAACTGAATAACTGCAATTAGCTACTGATCACCTGACAACAGCGTGTTTATTTACAACAGTAGATAACACACTGCCACAAGCCCAGTGGACATGCAGTCAGTTAATCAGAAAAGTAATGGAAACAAATACTATTGTACACACACTAATTCCAACAACAGCTTTACTATGAGCTAATAGTGTTTATGTGACAGATTCATTCTGCATTAGGTTGTAAGAAAACAAGAGGTAAACATGCTCTATGGCTGGAATACTTAAAGCAATATTACTTCCATTTTCTACTCGGCTGTTACAAGTGCAAAGACATGTTCTGTCAAAATACGCTTTTCAGAAAGAAAAAAAACTTGGCGATGCAGCAGGGAGAAGGTTTCTGACTTCAAGTAATTCCCAGGAATTAAATTAATCATCAGTGTTGTATCTGTTCTGTACACGGTGTCCCTCAAGGAGTAATTATTTACTTGGTTAATAATTGTAGGACAATATGGGATTATGAATCACACTGGAAATCTTACAGAAGAGAACATGGATCACAATAATGCAGAGCAATTAAAAGCGCATGCTGGGGCTCAGATTTTATGCTCCTGCATTGTGTGACTCAGACCGCCGGTTCAGCTGCAGTTTACCTAAACCTGTGCTTGTTTTGACACAGCAATCAAACCCAGTTCGGCACGTCGCTGTGATTTAAACTCACAGTTAAGCTGGAGCTGTTCTAAAGTGGCAGCTAAGCTAATCGGATGCTAAGTGACAGGGTGTCGAGAAGCAATTTTATATACGTACTAAAAACGTCACATCCCATCGGCCACCTCCCTTTCTCTGTTTCCCTGTAAAAGTTTAATGAGATCTCAAAATAGTGACACTGGTCGAGTCATTTCACCTTCCCATTCAAGGGCCTAGAAGGAAGGAGGGCAAAAAGAACGGCATGACTTCATATCCTTGGCCTTATCTGATACAGCATGTGTAGAAAACAATTGTCTCCAACTGTGGCCGCCCCCCTCATGTAATATGACACTCTGCACAGGGGGAAATGAAGAGCATCATGTCGGCGGATTGAGTCTTCTATAATTTTACTTATATGCAGTGATAGCTGAGCAGCAGGGATATAAGACAGTAATAAAATGGTTTCACTGAACTCTAGCTGCGTATAATTAGCCTCTGAGGTTAAGTGTGGGATTGATGGTGTTGCTTATGTGCTTATTATCCTCAGGAGCTTGCTCTAAGGAACCAGCTGCCCACCAGTATGGAACAAGATGGCAGCACAAACCCTGTGTCCTCCCCAATGGCCCAAGATGCCCGGACCATGACTGCCAACAGCTCTGACCCATTCCTCAACAGGTTAGTTTCATAAAGAAGACAGGAGTGTGGAAATGGAGAAAATATTCCCCTAGAACAGTACAATCTGACCGACGTAAGCCGACTTGGCTCCCACTGTGATCAGTTCGTCAGACCTAATGTACCCTGTTGGAGAGAATCGGTGAGCTCAGCTGTTTGAGTTTGAGCCCTGGTGAGAGCTCCCCAAGTCACACAAGCAGTAAAAACAGAAGGCCAGTCTCTGAGCTTAACCCTCTTCACATGGTAATGACTCATTCAGACCAGCAGATCTGTGCTGGAGTTCATTGCACAATGATGACCTCTGGTGTACAACTGCTGCAATAAAGGCAATCAGACCTTAAATGGTGATGCAAGTTGCGGAAAAAAACAAAATAAAGTCAAAACGTTTCAAAGTAAGGACACCATCTACTGCTAGTAAAGACACAAAACCTGCTGGATTGGAATGAGATCTGAAAACAGCTGAAATTTACAAAGTTTTTTCCCCTTCTATTAATGCCGCTCCGTGGCATTCTGGGAAATAATTCCTTGCCGTTCAAGCTCTAGTTCTTCTGGGAGCAGACAAAGTGAGGAAAGAGCTGAATAGCAAGCAGGCCATGAGAACATGTGGTCCAGTCAGTAGACAGGCCAACCTAATCTCCCCTCCTCCCCCTGTTGCCTCTACTCCCCTGCTCTCACAATGGCCTCATTCATCCTGCCTCTGCCATACTCTGCCTACATATTTTTCTGCTAATTAGTATAGGCTTGTCAAATGTCTTCTCTCTCCCCCTTTGTCTCTGTTGCCCCTTTCATTGTTGCTCTTTTTCCTATATCCTGTAATATAGGGCGAAGAAGTGAAGTTCGGTTTCAACCGTGTCACTGTTCATTAGTCACCATAGTTGTTCTCATCGATATCACTGTTTAAAGGTCTCTCAGGGAATTAAGGCCAGACTTTTATTTTTTTAAGCCTGTGTGCTTTGTTTTATCATTTAATTAAATTCAGTTGCACAGTAGAGTTAAGTGAACGTCACTAAACTCAAGACAAAAAGCTTTTTATTTGCTTCAGCTTGACTTAAAATAGGATGTTTATTGGAGATTGTTTAGAGTTCGTAACCCAGATTTCTTGTATTTCCAGCGGGACCTACCACTCCAGGGATGAGAGCACAGACAGCGGCTTGAGTATGAGCAGCTACAGCGTCCCTCGCACTCCAGATGACTTCCTCAACAGTGTGGACGAGATGGACACAGGTGAGTTTGGAATTGGAGTGTTTTCACTCGTCAGACCATGTGGTCTGGATTTCTATGTCTCTTATTTGCTTTCTTGGAATTATGAGATTAGAGTCAGGCTTAATACTCATAATTCTGGGTTTAACATCAGAAAGTAAATAAAGAGTCGGAATTATTTTTTTTTTACAATGGCCCTAAACCTCTGTTTTAGTGAGGCTATGTAAATCCAAAACAAGACTGTAAGTTAACTACTTTGTTGCTTACCAAAGTAAGTCAAGCTAAATTAATCTTACTTAAATCAGATTTAGACACTTTCCTTTTTAATTAACTGAAGTAGAGTTAGTAGTCATTTATACAAGGTGTGATCGAAAAGTTCCAAGACTGTTCCTGTTGTGCATGTACTGCAACAGATACAACTCTCATAAGTCAGGGTGTTTGCAACATGGCATCAGCATCAGGACCTGTTCTACGCTTATCTTTGTGACTAGGTGCACATTTTTCAGTATCACCATGGACCTCAAAACTGGAGCACAGTGCAAAGATCACATTCTGGGTCTGCGGCTTTGACCTACAGACCAAACAGCAGTTTGACTGGAGAAGGAGTTATGTTAAGTCAGCAGGGCACCAAGAGCATGCTTGTCATTTTTCTGGACATACACAGGGCTGTGCACTGTGAATCAGTCCTCCAGGGTCAAATTGTCAAGGCAACATTCTACTGTATCGTCCTGAGGTGTCTGAGGGAGAGCATTCATCGCTAATGACTTGAACTGATTACACATGGGTTATTTGGCCACAACAACACAATCATCCTTCCCTAATCACCGCTCACAGTTGAAGGGTCGCCATTTTCACACAGCGGACAGTGTCAGCACAGATCACACATGGTTACATAACTGGGCTTCCAGGGAGTGTTACAAGAGTGACAGCAGTGTGGCAGAAGCGGTGTACTGCTGTGCATGTACACTGCATCGATGCAAATGCCAGCTGAATTTATATTACGTAGGTTTTTGATCGCGTCTTGCACTTGTGTAAAACTCTTGATAAAGACTGTATTTTTAACATGTTTGACTTAGTTACAGCTAGAAGTCTGATGTAACTGTTTTGTCATACAAAAGTACAATCAAAAAGTTCTATGACTGCCTTTATTAAAAGTATCTGCTATGCCATTCAAAGCAGTTTCTGTTCACAGCAATTTACCATTTCTGCAACATTTCCAGCACTCTGCAGAAACACCGTTATGTAACCATGCCAAGCACCATCTGCAGTGTGCACTGAATCTATCCTATTGTATCAAAACAGTGACTATTAAATGTCAATTTCATTTTGGGGAAGAGGTAAAAGTTATAGAAAGTAGGGCAGATAGAACACGACAACTGATTGATATGGACAAAAAACCTGTTACAAGCATGCTTTGTGGAGGCACACAGTGCATCCATGCCACACTTTAGGTTGTTTGTGCCAATTGTGCTCCCTCAAAAGGCCTTAGGATGTTTTAGTAGAGCTCTGCATTGACAATCTGACCCTGGGGGACAAATCCACGATGTACAACCCCATGAATGTCAAAGAGCATGCAGGCTCTTTGATTGCTGTTTGGTGTCTGGAACAGAACCACAGATCTGCCGCTAGTCACCAGGGATAATCCACTTGAAGGTTGGATCATCCAGCTGCTGACTGACACAGAAGGTGACGCTTGCTCCACCTCAAGGTTCCTGGTGAAATCGCAGAGGTGGAGATGCATCTGCCAGTGGTCATAACAAGTGCGTGCAAGAAAGGTCCTAATGTTAATTGCACATTAGGTGGAATCTTGACCCTATCTCACGAGAAACCCAACAAAATTCAATGACTCAATTTGATCTTTTATAAAAAAGGAAAATTACAGAAGGTGTCGGCTTCCCATTTAGCTTTTGGAAAGTCTTGAGGGACTCTTGAGTGAGCGAAGTGCTCCATTAGGATAATATGGTAGTATGAGGCCTTGAAAGTATGAAGTAGATAGGTAGTTAAGACTTCTGTCCTTAGCTAGCAGTGTCAAATACAATTCAACATTGCTCACTCAGGCCCCAGGAATACTTTTGGCTATGGTTGCTAAAGTCTCTAACTTGACGTTTCTCATGATGGAACTGCCAATAACCAGAGTTTCTCAGCGGATGTGTTCCTGAGTGGGGCAATTAGATTTAAAACGTGAGCTAATGGGTCGTAAACTACAGCCTTCTGTTCAGGGCTGTGCTTCCTGTCATCCAACCAACTTCCCGGCTGCTGGGGATCTGCTGGGATACAGTTAAGCTACGCAAGATCGGTCTGAGCAGACCTTTGTACACTTATGGATTCAGAAAATTTGATGCTGACCCCCATACCAGTCCTGAGGACCTACATGACGTGAATTTCATCATCTTCTATGTCCCTGTGCAGTGACTACACTACAGAGGCAACAGTGCTTGGCAGTAATGTGCATCTGCGGAGGACGTAGATACAGAACTGCTATGTATGAATTGAACAGAGTCCTTCATGTGGACTCCAGCATCTTAGAAAAGTAGTGTATTCACATCTGCTGGAGTCCTCTTGGAAAATATACAGTAATCCCTCGTCTGTCTCAGGGGTTAGGTTCCAGAACCCCCCCTCCCCCCGCAATAGACGAAATCCGCAAAGCAGCGACCTTATATTGATTTTATTATTTATGTATATTTTAAGGCTTTATAAACCCTCCCCACAATTATCCTTTCCCGTACTCCTATAAACACTGGCTTCGATTACTGCCAATCAATCAGTGACCGATTAGCTTAAGCGGAAGCGGCCATAGCTGCGTTTTCCATACGTGCGTCTACTCATCTGCTGTACACTACGTATTTTATATACAATTTAAAAATCTGCGATACAGTGAGGCCACGAAAAGTGAATTGCGATATGGTGAGGGATTACTGTACATACACTTGAGGTCATATCTACCTGTTCCATGTATTCACTCTATTGCCAAGCATGTAAATTTCATTATCTACCAATGTATGTGTGCAACCTAAGATTTGTACAACTACCCTTCAAAGACATGAGTGCAGCAAAGTCCTCTGAGTGGACTAGAAAGCACTATAAAAAGTGGTTGTCCTCAAGGGAGCATAATCAATGCTTACCTCTGGCCTTACCCCACAACGTCAGACACTCTCTGGGTGCTCCTAGAATTCAGTCTGTAGAAAAGATATTAGTGTGGTTCAGTTATTATCTTTATAATTAAGGACCAAGCACTCTTTAAAAATTCTCTAGCATGTTCGCTCAAATAATTTTAACATTATTTTTTCTGTTCATCAGGAGACCCGCTTCCACCTTCCATGGCAACACAGCCCAGCCGTTTCCCCGACTACCTGGACGCCATCCCGGGGACCGACGTGGACCTGGGCACTCTGGAGGGCGAGAGCATGGCGGTGGAAGGCGAAGAGCTGATGCCCAGCCTGCAGGAGGCCCTGAGCTCCGACATCCTCAACGACATGGAGTCTGTGCTGGCAGCTACAAAGATCGACAAGGAGAGCTTCCTCACATGGTTATAGAAGACTCCTTCCTCCTTCTCGCTACACTCTGAACTTCTGCCTGCTCTAATCTGTGAAGGATTCATAGATGCTTTTACCAGACATTTCAGCGAGCCTCTCTGGACTTCTCTGTCTGTCTCAGCGTGTAAGGCCAACCCTCTTTTTCAGGCAGTATTGTTCTGTTCTTTTCACTGGTGTGTTATCTCTTTGTTTTGTCTGTGTCTTCAAGGCTGGCCTATGAACAGACAATTATGCAAGGGTCCCCAAATCTTTCACAGGTCTGTCAGTGAATCTAGGGCATATTTACCCAGAGCAGGGGATCACTCCTTCCCCTGGTCTCCCCTCGTAGCTGAACTGGGCGGGTGCATGTACTCTTCTGTAAGGACTGCCATTATCAGTTATCACCTGGAGCCTCTGGAGCCTCTTCCTTTCTTGCAATATAGCCTGAAGCTGCACTACGTAACTGTGTTTGGGACAATTGCATCTAGCTTAAGTAGCTTTATATTTGGCCTCGTAAGTTTTTACTGTTTTGTTGTTTTGTTTTTTTTTGACAAGCCTGAGAAACCAAAAATGATGTATTTGAAGCATAACGAACAATACTGATTTGGAGTAAAGGTAAACGTGAGGCCCAGTTTGAACATGTTGGCTTTGCTGAGGGGGGGATGGGATGAGGGGTTGGAATCTGGGGACCGACTACATTGCTGCTTGGCTGTGCCAGCAAGTCTAAGTTAAACCTTTGATAGATCAAGTGCCTTCAGTTGTATTTTTTTTTAAACGCGAGCAACACGAACAATTACCCACGTTTCTGTGATGCAGCAATAATCATTACGGCTGTATTCATAAACATCAGCCGCATTTTTCCTCTAATGTTCAGTAGTCAAATTTGTATTTTTGTTTATAAGCGCGAGGGGATTTAGGGATGTCTCTTTTGTTTTTTTTAAACCTAGCTTATTTGTCTCTCAGTCTTATCCAAGCCTAATTCATGATTCATTCGTTTAATCTTTTTAGTATTTTATTTTTAGGTTACTACATAGGTATGATAGCTTAGATCAAATGGCATTTTTTTTGCTTGTTTTTTTCTTACATAGATGAATTGAAACATTTTTAACAGGGTTCTCTGTTATCACAGCACATCACTTCACCAAGATTAAATCTGCCAAGACAGATTAATTTGGTTTTGGCTTTTTAAAAAAAACAAAAAAAACATTTAGCTGATTTCTCTTGTCTCTGCTTTACTATATACATATTAGTGTTATTGTATTTTTGTTGATCACATGCAGCTTTTTTTATTATCTTTCCTAAACATTAACCAAAAAAGCAGATGTCTAGGCTTGGCAGAAAATATAGCTCTTTGATCAATTAAACCTTGTGACAGCATATAGTATACCAGAGTTACCATGTTTGAAGTGGTCTTCCTAAAGAGGAGCTGAACTCCATTGCGCAATGCTCTGTTGGATTTTTAAAGGAGAGGATTGTACAGCTTGGACAAGTTTAAGCAGGTTTGAGAGTCAAGTCAAGGGGTAGTGTAGAAGGTCAGGGTTGACTTAGGGCGGTGAGTTACGCAGATTGATTTTTTTTGTGGAATAATTAAGAAACAATCAGTTATCTCAGTCAGGAATTGTTGTGGCAGATTCCAAAGATGTTTTTGTAATGACACTAACACTTTTTTTTTTGCTTCCATCTTCAGAGTCCAGAAATGGTATGATTTGTAAATCAGCCTCTGTATGAACAAACTCTATAAGCTAATGAGAAAATGATGTACGTTTCTAAGTGTTAAATGGACACATCTGAATAGGTCCAGCTGAGAGATTCTTTTTATTTTTTAGATGGTTGTTTTGAGTGACTAACCCTGAGATTTTTAAAGGATGAGGTTTTTCGAACAGAGAAGCAAGTGATTCTTCTATTAAGCACTCACATGTTTACATAGTCTTGATTAAGAAACTGCTACAGCCGCAGTGGAGACAACACACTGACAATTCTCTCATAATCACGTTATTTTGATGTTTACACGATGACTACATCTTTGCATTACTGCAGTAACCTTTGAATAATCAGCCTGCTGTGCATGCCTTTGGTCGGGCCGCAGGATGTCACACTGATTCTGTTGCCAGCCAATACTGAATTGGTAGCATTAACTTGATGGAACACTATACATATAAATATATATAAATATATATAAATATATTAGAATAGAGGACATGAACAATTTTTTTTTATTCTGTGTGAGAAACCTCTTTTTAGTTTTGATTTTACTGATCATTAAATCATGTGTTGATGGATTTTAAGATGGATGAACAGTGTTGGTGAGAACAATGCAACTAAAATGAGTGGTACACCACAGTGCTTGTATTGCACGGCTAGAGTTTTCATTTTGATGCAATGATGCATTTTGTCACACAGACCTGATTTTATGCTTACGTAGTGTGTAATTGTCAGAGCATATTAGCTGTTGACTCTCGTTGTAGCAGTAGAACTAATCACAAGTTAAAGGATTTTGTATTTAGAGTTTTCTAAATGCACATGAAATGAATTTATATTCAGTAATGATCTGTTCATTTTTGATAGATATGTGCATGTGTTTTAGAACAATAAATTCTGTTACATTATATCTTTCTTCATATGATACTTTGAAATTGGCCTGAAATAAAGTATATACTTTGTGGTAATATTTTCCTTGTGTGGTATTGTATATCATGACTCATACTACTGTAAATACTTTATTACATTAGACTAGACTTAGACTTGTTTTTATTGTCATTTAACAGACAATGTCAGTGCGCATATCAAACAAAACTTCGTTTCCTTGGCTCACATAGGAGTGAGTACATAAATTGTTCAGAATTTATTATTCACAGATTATAAAAAATGCTGCTGTTCTTCAGAATTATATTTTTAAACTAATGTTTTTAAAAAATAACTAACAAAAAATATTATATTAGTCTACCACTAGCCACTGATCCTATAGCCAAACCAAAGAAATTATGGAATACATATAACACATCTGACCTTACAATTATTTATTAGTCTTACCATATAACTCATATAGCCTTATAATCTTATTTTTAGGAGGTTCTGAGATTTATTGAACACAACTTACGTATTGGATCTTTAGACAAAGTTATTGTTGTTCAAATTAAATATAGAGTAAAAGCCTTTGAACAATTTTTAAGTGTGCGTGCGTGCGTGTGTGTGTGTGTGTGTGTAAATCCTCGAATATGAATAAATAAGAAGAGATAAGATAGGCCTTAATTAATCCCACAGTGGGGAAGTCTGCAGTAAAATAAATAAAAATAAATGAATGGCTAGAAATGAAATATCATTATCACAATGTAATGGAAAAAAAGCATTGTCTACAGATTTTTGTTCATTTCTAGCATACAGTGCAGCTGATAAATTATTGCGAGGTCATATAATACATAATGTTTTTTAGCTACTGGGTCAGAGACAAGTACAATCACCGACCAAGTCCAACCACGAATGCAAAACAAAGAAACGAAAAATTATAATATCAAGTAATTAAAAATCTATTTTTAAATTTATCAAATAAAATAAAAAACATTTTAAAGCCTAATTTTCACTCTATTTGTCACAGCCAGGTAGATGACTAACTTTGGAGTATTAGGAATTGTATGTTTTCACCGCCCTCCTGTGGTCAAGGGTGGAACTGCAGTACACTAAATTAGCTAAATTACTGTTAATGTGGAGATAAGCGCTTCTGCACGATACTCTTACAGACTATCAAAAACGATTAACTACAAGCACTGCACGGATCGTAGATTATAATGTTGCCACCTGACATAATGTTAAACTGTCAGTTAGAAAAAGCGTGTTTTAAATATTTTTAATGCACATTTTAACAGTACTACAGGTAAAGAAACCTATGATTAGCCACTGGTAACATTTGCCTGGTTACTCCTCACACACTTGATTAGGCACTTGATTACACACTTCCGGTAAAGTCTCAACTTTGTTATGATCGTTACAGGAAGTAGTTACGTATGTTAATGGTTTCAGTAAATACTTTCTGCAGCATGGCTAAGAAATGATTGGCAATGTAATTGGAATCTGTAGATTTATTGTACTTTATTGTATTTTTGTAAGAACTCAGTAACACAAATTAAGGGACGTCTTACAGAACAGAAACTAAGTTTTTATATTATTTCTTTTTGCTTAACTGTTTACAATTGTTTTCTTTTAAATTATTCGGGAGGTCAAGCTAATTTATTAGCCTTGCTAGCTTGTACCGACAATAGACTCTAGTCTACTTATGCAACTTTTTGAGTATTTATGCCCTCTTGTGGCCATAATAAATGACGACAATTGAACGTCAGAAAAAAACAAACAAACAAAAAATAGCCGTACTATTTCCAGTTATGAGCTTCAAAATGAAAACATTAAATAGATTAATGTGATGTAGCTACGCACTGTGACCACAAGAGGTCAGTGTTTGCTCAAAACTGTATTTTCTTTTAGGTCAATTCATCACGCAGTTGTACAGACTATATTTGAAAGGCACAGGGTGTATTATTATTTATTTCCCTTCCCTCTGTCCTCGTAATTTTGTTCTACATTTTCCTGCGGTTTATGTATCATTTCAAAGATTACATTTCACGGTGAATGCTTCCCAAATAAAACTCTCGGATCAGTTAAGACATTTAATTTGTGATTCCTTCTGCGAGTCAATGGCTATTAAAGACACCTTAATCACATACCCACACCTCCAGTACAGACCTTCAAATTAAACTCCTAAAGGAGATCTTTAGTAAGAGCAGGGATGAATTAGAAAGATGTAATGAGTTGGCAAATTGATTCTTTTTTCTGGAGAATTGCCGCATTAAACAATCATTAAGTGTTCACAGCTTACCTGGCTGAAGAAGCAGTCACATGTTGAGTCTTCTTGTTTCAAAAATACACAAACTCTTAGTCGTCGACCTTCATGCATTTAGGCAAAACCGACTAAAGAGACATTTCAGTGTATATATAGACTTTCCTGCAATTAGCCCCAATGAAAAACATCTGCGTAGCCCTGAAATAGCTGTAGTGCTCAGGGGTATTGTAGTTTTTCACACATGTGGACTACAAAATGAAACATTTAAAAGTGCAAACAATTGTGATACAATCTAAACAAGGATGGTATCAAAACATAAGAAAAATGCAGTCATTACAACAGCACGGGTACTTTAGATCAAACTGCCATGAAGTCTAAGCAGAGATATTGTAGAAGAGAATATTTTTAAAAAAATAAATAATGACTTGCTTTGGAATAATGCAGGTTATCCTTTCAGATTTTTACATTCACTAGTTATTCATCGCATTGTAAACAAATAAATAACACTTTTGTATTGCACTCAGTGATGCCCCTATGTGATGCCTCCATATATATTTTTAACCTGTTCTTAGATATAAAAATATATGATATCAAAGTCTGTTCGGGTTCAGGTCATATCTGAAAAAGAAAACACTTACCAGAACAGTGCTGCACACTGCATCAGAAGATATTCCACAGAACACAAAGATAAATTAAATTAGCGAACATCTCAGTGAGTCATTCTGTTGATAACTGGAATATTTTGAATAATAGCATTTACCTTATCCAACACCTCTTAAACAAATGTTTTGACATCCTTTGTAATTGGGCAACAAACATAACCAGCATCATTCGTTCTGTTCCAACATGAACCCTGTGACATTTTGTGTGGACACCATCATTATGTAACAAAATTACAGTTCCATTGTTCTCTATGCTGATCTTAACAAGACTGGTTGTGCTAAACCTTTTGTTTCAGAAGCTGATCATGTTTATGCAGAGGATTAACTGTGCAGGTATGTACAGCTGTTCATACTGGAATCTTGACTGACTTTTCTGTTGACTTATACACGACTATAATAATAAAGACAGCTACCTGTGCATCACTTCTCAAAAAATTTTGAGTATGTTGGTGGTGACGTTATAAATGGAATATCTTCTAATTTGGCATAAAATGCACATTTTACTCAGAGGTTTGTACTGCAACACAATAACCTTGGATTCCTGCAAGATCAGGATAAATATTGGATATGCTGTGACATTTATTCATTTATTGGTTTATGGAATCATTACAGTGATATTGTGAACCCAGAGTGTTTTTAATCTAACAGGGAAAACTGCATGAGTTACACACCTGTTTTCATAATGTTTGACTTCCCCACCTTTGTCAGATTTTTACCTAATATAATAAAAAAAAAGTAGGAATACACATGGAACATTTCAGCAACAACAAAAGACATGCTCAGAGGCTGTTTTTAATACATCAGGGGAAAATAAGTTTTTGATCATATCACCCTAACAACTCCAAAATAACAAGAAAACAATGCCACTGCTTTGAACACAACTGTTCAAATTTAACACATTTAAGTGCAGAATTAGTTTTTTGCACTGAAAGTTTTTTAATAAAACAAAAACAAGTTGTCTTTCTACTGGCTTTGATCAGTTAAGACCTAAAAAAAAACTTTCATGTAAAAACAAAATGTATTTTAATTTGGTTATACACAGTCTGTCTTTGAGTATGGCCTTCATTCTTTGGAAACAGAGTTTTACTGACAAACTGCAAAGAAACATTGTGGGCATGTCTTAATTATATTACACAATTATAATACCTAGTCAATAAGACAGTATAATCTATGGTGAATATTTTATAAGTTATTTTTTATTCACTTTGGATTCCAAATCAAATTATTTTTTAGTGAAGAAAGCAAACAACAGCGACACTTTATTCAAATAAATTTTATTAATTACATGTATTATAATGCCTAATTACTATCCCAATAATTATTAAATATCACATGAAAAAAATGGTTACATTATTTAAACTGCATCAAAAACTACCACAGATGAAAAGGCTCGAACAGTAAGGAATAAAAATTTGTTGTGGCAAGATTCTCTGTGTGTGTATGGTAGCAAAACTGTAGAGGGTAAATACCTTGTCATGCTTAACAGTGGATGCTTTGGATTTATAAACTTAACCGAGAGGAGGTTGAAAGTAACACAGCAATGTTTTCTTTTCACAGTGAGAATTTTGTATTTTATCCTATAGAACAGCACTAGAGCAGGACATACAGCTTCTTGGCCACTATACCAGGAACAAATATGCAGAGTACTAAGGACAGAACACAAATTCCTTTCACAGTAAATACAATACAAAACCCTTCAGTATACTTTGATAACAAATAATATGAGTTTATAAAATTCCATTTTAACATTATTTACAAATGTTATCCCTTCCACCGTACATATATGACCTTGATACTTTAAGCTGCAGGTCTGCTTTTTAGTAATCTGTGACCCAAATTCAGGAGTGACTCCCCAGAATCTCATCCAAATTTATATCTTTCATCCAGTCGTCATTCCCAGAGCCAGATTTGAGCAGAGAGTCTATGAAGTCTGAGTCTGCATTGATTCCTGGGACTGTGTTGTCTCCTTCTGGGAGGAAGTCAAAGGTCAGACGGTTGGATCTGTTATTCTGGTAGCTGCTTGAGCCTGGACTGGGTTCTGCAAAGTTTCCTGCTGGTACCCTCTGCTCAGGAGACGCCTGGTTCAGGTTTCCCACCGCTGATGGAGAGCCCATCATGGCCTGGTTAGGTCTAGGGCCTGCATCTCTTATCGCTGGGTTCAGAGGGAGCATCCCCATGTCTGGTGCTACCTGGTTGGGAGGTCCAATGTGCCGTTGCTGATATGGATGGTTTGGCAGGTCCTGTGCACCCTGAGACTGCAGCGGGTTGGGGAGCCGCCTCACACCGAGTCCAGTAGTCACTTGCTTGTTGGCTGCAGCCCAACCCAGGCTGGCATTTGTCATCAGGCCTCCTAGAGCCTGTCCTGGCACCCCCGAGGAATGCAAGTCAGCTGTCACTCTCTGGTGTTGTTGTACTCCTGCTACGCTGTTCATCCCAAAGGACTTTCCCTGCACATTCGGCCCCAGGAACCGAGGTTTACTCTGATTCAGTCCAATTCGATTGTGACTGTTTTGCTGCTGGAACTGGCTGATACAAGGACTTGGGTGACAGTCTGTCCCCATACTGAATCTCCGATCTGACGGTGAAGGGCTAATCTTTGAAGCAGAACCACTTGGGAGGTGACAAGTTATGGACTGTAGGCTGCTGTCAGGGCCATTACTGGGAGACTGGGAGGAGTTTTGACCTAAAAAGACACCGAAAAAACTGGTTACCATGACCTCACCTGTTCGCATTCAAAGCATTTTTATGACTATCAGACACACATTATACCTGTGAAGATGCTTCCTTGCTGAACTCCCATCATGGTTCTTGTTTGCTTGTAATCTGGTGGAGGTCTTGTCAGATGCCGATTGAACTGATCATGTGTGTTGTCTTTGTCCTGGAAAGAAAAGACAAAATTGTGAATATGACTGATATAATTAGTCTGAACTGTTTATTAACTGGTGAAATTTGCTTAATGTAAATGCAGCTTACTGAGTTGCTGATGCTGTGATGTTGTTGGTTCAGCTGTCTTTGCATGGCCGGAGTCTTGGCTGGGCCTTTCTGCTGGCTGTTGGGTGCTGAGGGCCTCGGCTGCGACTGCGCTGACATGACTCCTAAGCTCCCATTAGTGGGCAGCCTCGGACCGGCAGGAACCCCCTTTGATAAAGAGGCACAGGATGGTTTTACATTAGTGTCAGCAGCGGCACTATTTCATTTTTAGATGTGTCTTTTTCCACCTCCTCTCAGCTTGGGACCTTGAGAAAGTGCAAACGCAAAACCCCAAAACTGTGCAGCAAAATAGTTTAACCACTAGAGGGCAAAACTCTACAAGACATCATATATCTGTGTCAAAGATGCTATTCAACCTCCAGAATGTGGTCAAGGCTACTCCCTCTGCAGATGAAAAAGGGAGACTTGGAGAGAGGCTTTTTTTGGAAGGGGGAGTGCGAGCCCTCCTCAAGGCCTGCCTCTCCCTTGATAATTGTGTCTAAAGAGAGTGGAAAGAATCCCTGAGACAGCAGGAAATGTGTGCCGATGGGAAGTTAAGCGCCAGCACCAGGACTACCTCCATTTAATAAGCTCTCCTTTACTGATCACTGTGTTGTGTTTGGCAAGGAGACGTTCCATCCTCTGGAAACCCATTTGGCTCCTGACACTATCACTGATTAAAACGTTGTTGTCGGCAGCACTCACATTTAATTTAGATGTCCAAACTAGCATTTTGTTTGAAGTCTTGTCCTCCGATGTATGCTCTGCAGATAAGCTTTCCCCATCATGGGTGTTTGAGATGTTATATGTCCTAGCGCTGCATATTTTGGGAGCTTTTTTAGGCAGCTGTGCAGACCATCCGTGCACTCCAAGGAAAACTCGTCTTTCATGTGGACACAAGGACACCCTCACAGTGCCGAAGCTTCCACCAAGTGCGAGCATTAGTCATGAAGGAGGTTAATGTGCACCAAATCCAAGTCAACACACACTGTGTATACAGTGTCAGTCATTGTGTTGACTTAAAATGTTTCCCAGGGTGAAATGGATTAGAAATCCAACAGTGCATTTAGCAGAAGCTATTACTTAGAGGCTTGATTCTGCGCAGAGAATCTACAGGGAGGTGACTTTGTGATCCCCGAAAGAAAAACAGAAAGAAAAGAGGGGAAAGTGTGTGTATACATATATAAACATGTGAAATATGGAGAACAAATGAGGCAGGATTAGAGAATAGGGGAAGTTGAAACTCGTCAGGAGTCACAAGCCATTTAACACAAGCTAATATGCACCTTCTTTGCCTGGGTTCAACCCACACAGCAAACCAAGCATGGCAATGAGGTTACACAGGGACTGAAACATCAAAACAGCGGTTTCTCCTGTTACTCTAGAAAGCAGAGTCACCGGCTTTGATTCATTGTAGCCACTTATCGTGACTGTAAGAAACTGTGACCATCACAGAACATTTTACCCACAGAGGTAAACTGGAGAGGGCTTGTTCCATCTTTGTTGTAAGAAAAAACCCAATGAGGGGTGTTTTAGCATGTACAACTGAGTAATCCTCTCTGTCATCTTGATGTGTCATAAAGCTGTTTTCCATGTCCCCCCCTCCTTGCTCTCATTCTTCACAAGCTTGTTGTAAATGAATACCACATGTGGCTCGGGCTTGAGAGAAGGAGCAGAGTGATTTAGTCTCCCATCCTGCGGCAGTGCAGGCAGCTGACAGTGATCCAGGCCCAGCCTTGCCGGCTCTCACACTGCACTTCCTCCAGTCTGGTCTCAGGATGCTGTCCCTGGGGAGTGCCTCGGCATCTGGACTTGGCCACGGCTCCCTTTCCCAGGAAACAAGTACTCCCTTCACAGCACTGACCTGGTAGGCTCAACCCCTGTGGCCCCAGCTCTTATCCTCACTGAAGGATGTGGTGCCACAAGATCATCAAGAAATGCTGAGGAGTCCTGATTAATGCAACTAAACTAACTTTGTTTTGTTTTGTTTTTTTGTCAGGGGGCATTTTTGCCACTTTTTGGATATTTGGAAGCAAAGAGGCCAACAGGAAACAAGGAGAGAGAGAGATCGAAGTGCAACACAGGTCTTCAGCCAGATTCAAAGCATGAACGGCATGCACTGTAACTATTGGCTACTGTGGCACTGCTGTGTTTTCAGTAAGGAGAGTATTCTTTCCTGCAGAAAGCAAATCTCCTGTGCAGTATTGAAATAGGAACTGGTTTTAGCTGAAGCTAACAACTGGCATGATGGAACTGCTGTCAAATGATTCAATGCTGAGTGGACAGATAAGTCTCTTTGGATAGGGCTGCCTGTCAAATGTCTGTAAAAGTGATTCTAAATGCTTCTATAATTAATACAAGCATCCATTAGTATCCTGCAATAAAAGGACCAAAAATCCAAGTGTTCTTATGACACTAATTGATTAAAATCATTAAACTTTTAGAATTATACTACGTATATTAAATAGTTAAATTTAGGTAAAGAAAAAATTATAAATGTGTCAAGAAGGCATTAATTGTATAGCTGGTCCAATAACCATTGTGGAAAATAATATTTTGCTAAATCAAATTAAGATATAGGCGAATAGATCAGTTTGCACTAGACAGCCATTAATTACCAAAAAAAAATCAGACTTCAAGATTTTTTTAATTTACACTGTCATGTTATCCAACTAAGTTATTTTTTCTTACTTTAGCTAAAATATACAACAATGCTACACAACTGATGTGACTTGCAACACAAAATTTTGTCCTTGAAACATCATTGCCCACCAACCACAGTACCTCAAGTTTCCTAATGCATTAGTGTCCTCCAGTGTGTGCTGCCCCAGAATGTGTTCATACTTCAAGTATGTGACAATGTGTATTTTTTTGTGTGTGACCTCATAATTAGAGATTTGCACAGTGGCAGGTCTGAATTTTGACACGTTTGATTCAGCAGCTGATTATTAAACTGTTAGAAGCTTCACACAAGCACAAAAGCTCATGAAAGGAAGGTCTTTAGCTTGAGTCAGTGGGCTTCCTCCCACTGCTAGTCGCTAGTGTTACACAGGGGATCAGGGCATTCTTTCAGGACCTTTATTTCACTGGCATTACTAATTCAGTTCACTGTGGGAAGAGACTCCACTCTTTTTCTCCTCTCTGTGAGCTGTCCCTTCCTCATTAGCTGAACTTTTAACCCTATCCATGCTGACTGCGAAAAGCAAACGGCATTATCAGCGTTTTGAAAACTAAAATTAGTTAGTTTCTTCTCCTTAATTCCAGCACTATCATCTCCCTAGTTTCAAGTTTGCATATTTTATGTGCTCAAACAAAACTGCACATTTAAAACAGTGTCCTTGAGAAAGTGGTCTCATCAAACCTTTACCCCTCCTGAACTCAGCACAGCCTCAGATCCTCCATGTTTTTAAAGACTCTGAGGTGACCGAGCTTTTACTTTCAGGAGCTCTGGGCTTAGAAAAGTTTGCTTTGTTAATAATTTATCAAAATCCATTTAGGGCTTTTCCATGATTTGATATCCAGCTCTCTTCCACTCTTCCCCTTCTTCCTCGGTGCTGTACTTTCTAATTACGTACCATGTTCTATTGCTTATAATTTAGCATAGATTCATGCTACATTACATTTTGAGACAGAGAATTATATTGGTTATGCTATTATCCTTCATGCTAACACTAATGCTACATAACCAATACTTTTTTTAAATTGATGCATTGTATATATAGATAAGATCTGACATGTTGTAAAATGGGGTCATTTGGTGGCCAGAAAACTGTTAATTTGCTTGTGTAAAATATTTAATACTCTTGAGATCTTTTTAATATGTTATATGTTATATTGTATCTGCCTCAAGCATTTATGGAAAACTTCTGATAAATAAACTATTTTAAAAGGAGTCTTTAAGACAAAAGTCAGCACCCACTGTTCAGACTGTAAATGCCTGTCTGCTATAGTGGTAAAACTGGTCCTGTTTTACCCGTGTGTGATGATGTGTTTGTCATCCCACCTTGTTTACTTCCATGCCTGTATAACTCCCTCCCTTCCTCCTTCGCTCCCACTTCCCACCCTTTCTCAGTCACTCAAGCACTTCCCTTGATCTGTAGAGGTTATGAGAGCTCTCTTGTGTGGCTCGCATTATCATTTCACACAAAGACAGCCACAGATACTGTTGGTGCAAAAATGAAAGAGGGGACAGTCTAAATCTTCCCAATCATAACAAATCAGTGATTCAACCTCCGGCACCAGGCTAAGCAGATTACTGTCATTTTCCACCACTTGTCCCTTGTAGCTAACAACCTCCAATTAGCAAATCCCGCTGTGCATATCTGTGCCCTGACGGGGAGCCACCATGACAAGCAGAGAAATTAGAAGTCCTGCATGTTAATCCACCATGCTCTGGCAATCTGTGTCATCGTCAAAACACTTTCAGGGGAAATACATATTGAAGGGAGTCACAGCAGAAAAGGCACAGACATTAGCAAGAACAATAACAATAAAGTCCCAAAGCAAACAGTGTTGCATTGTAGCTGTTCCAGACAGCAGATTGGCTGCTGGGAGCAAACTGAGGAAACCAAGTGAAGACGACGCAAGTGAGTAAGACGGACTGTGCTTTGTATCCTGTTGGTACACTTTCTGCAAAAAAAAAAAAAAGAGCAACCACTGCCATTTTTTTTACTATGCAATAAGAGACACAAGCCTGTATGAAACAGAAAATGTTAAGACTGTCACCTTCTAACACCATTTTAACTTTTAAATCATGGTATTTTATTCCTTTTGACTGAACAATTACGTCAATTTAATGGCATTAGCTGTGTTGTATTGTTGCCGTCACACATGATACTATGGGTACTATGGGTGTGCAAAAAACCTCCTGTGTCTTTGAGTAGATTATTTTGCAATATAATAACATTCGTGATGGCACATATACCGATCAGGCATAACATTATGACAACCTGCCTAATATTGTGTTGGTCCCCCTTATGTGCTCAAAAATGCTCTGAACCATTGGACATGGACAAGAGGACCTCTCAGGGTGTCCTATGGGGTCTGGAACCAGGACATTGGAACTGGATCCTTTGGGTACTCTGGCTTGTGCAGTGGGGCCTCTGTCAATGAAACTTATTCCACTGCATCCTGTTGATGCTTGATCAGAATGGGGTGTAGGAAGTTTGGAGGTCAAATCAACATGTTGGGCCATTGTCATGTTCCTCAACATGTTTCTGATTGTTTGAGGTTTTTCCATGTGGTGGGGTGCGTTTTCCTGCAGGGGTAGGCCAGTGAAATTTAAGATTTCCATTTGCATGAGGGAGTGTGCTTATGTGTTTTGTGTTTATCTGGGTGTCTAAGTCTGATCAACACTGATGTCAAAATCCAAGGTTTTCCAGCAGAACAAGCACATAGTACAAATATGACCAATGTTAATCACTTCACCTGTCAGTGGTCATAATGTAGTTGATCAGTATAGATGCAGTTTAACCCCTAATTTTAATGTTTACCGTAGAGTTGCAACCCATGTTCCCTCTCTAGCATTCAAAAGTCTGTTTATGGTCAAAACTGCTCATGCAGCTAAAACGTGTTTTTCTACTTTTGCAGAGTTTGCAGGTAAAGTTTTCACATACGAGCAATCATGTGCAAAGGAATTTTGGACAGAATCCTTACCTGTCGCTGCTGTGACAGTCTGAATGGCAGCCCTGCAGGTACAGACTTGGGTTGCAGACAAAGCGCCCCCGATGTGGCAATCTGCTGGTTCTGGAAATGGTGAGCTGGATGTGGCTGATTTTGTCCCGGTGACGGTGACTGTTGCTGCGGTTCAGTCTTTGTCATGATAGACATGGGCTGGTTGGCAGAATGGGGTGCTTTAGGGCTGAAGTGCAATGTGGGCTTGGTGTTGAGAACCTTCATGTCTAAATGATGGGAGCCGTTGTGGCCATTCGACTTGAAGAGGCAGTTGTTGATCCCTTTACTGTGTGGCCCAATCCTCTGCTGGCTGAGTGGGGCTGGGCTGGAGACCTTGTCTTGGGGGAAGGTGCTGGTGGAGGAGTGGGTGCTCATGGCAGGAGCCCAGCTGGTCAGTCCCACAGGTGGGGTTTGGTGGTGGTGATGGAGAAGAGAGCTCGGCTGCTGCTGGTTTGCCGCCATCTGCTTCAGCTGCTCTGCATGGGATATTTCTGGCCAGCAGGGCATGGCTCTGGGGTGTCCTGCCTGAGTGTTAGCTTTCTGCGACGTGGTGGTAGAAGAAGTGCTGGTCAACGTAAAGGATGGCCCCGCTGAGGCTGGTCGGAGCTGTGGTGAGCCACAGTGAACCTGGCCGAAATCTGGCGAGTGCTCTGTCTTTATCGGTTTGTCCATTGGGGAGCACAGACCGGCAGTCGCTCCTGCTGAACTCGGCCGACCTAGATCCAAACCGAAAGTATCATCCTGTTTCAGCATCTTTTCAAACTCCAGGTCATTCAGTGGGGGGACTGCCTTTGTCAGCTCATCAAACAGATCCTGGAGGTCTGGGTCAATCTGACCACCACCTTCATCCTTGAAGTCAAAAATCATGTCTGCATTAGACTGACCACAAGACTGGATCTCAATGGGCTCTTTTTTCATTTCTTTCAGGGTCATGTTGAATATATCCGACCCCAATCCGTGGGGCATCATGTAATTCTTCCTCTGCATGCCCATTGCTGAGGAGCCTTGCAGAGAATGGGACTGGGTTAAGTTGTGGTTACAGGTTCCATGTCCCAGACCACCGGCGTCCACACGGACTCGCTTAAAGTCTGATCCAGTGAAACTGCAGGAGAGGCCGTTAGGCTTTGGTGCATGTCCTGGTGCATGTCCCTCAATCTTCCTTCGCAGGGAACCTTGAAGCTGCAAAACACAACATAATGAAACTACCATTAGAAAACGCAAAAAAGACGACTCTACCTTACCTTGATTTCATTAATTCATGATTTACTAGGTAAATGTTTTCCAAAAAAAAAAAAGACCTCACAGTCCTGCAGTTTGGAAAAAAATAGCACTAAGGGAGATGTGGAAAACATGACCGACTTCTGAAACTCAGAAAAAAATCTTTTATAATAGAAATCAATTTTATTTACTGTTGATTTTACAGTCACATCATTTACGTCTCAAATTCTTTATTCTGTCATAAATCACTCAGTCACATCACTTTGTAAGGCCATGCGGATACATTTAGATTACACATAAAATGTTAATATACAGTTTTATTTAAACGCTTGCAAAGCAGCTACGAGGCACTGAGAAAGTGTTTTGATATAATGTAGTCTGAGCACAGTGGATGGGATGAGAAGATAGTTAGGAATCTGATACAGTCGACAGACCGCAGAGAGAAGAATAGGGTCTTTGTCTGTTTCCCTCATTTGCATACATTATATTTTCCTCCATTGTGCTTCGTTAGATAGAAGAGTTTCTCCTTTGTGGCTGAGATTCTGCTTAACATGCTGGTGCTGATATCTGATTTCCTTTTGTCCTATGCCCATGTCTTCATCTCAGGTAATAAGAACATAACCACGACTCACAACTTTAACCACTCAGTAGCACTCTATAAAACTTAAACTAGCAAAATGTGCATTTCATCATTCCAAAAACAAAATTATTTATATATTTACGAATAAACATGACTGGCATATCAACAAAATAAAGGAGTTTATTTTTTCACGGGAGCCTAATGAGCCTATGGGTCAGAAAGTAACTGTTTATCCAGGGGGTAATCTCATTCACACTGTTGTATACACATAAAAATGGCTGATTATCTGACCACATTTTAATGTACTGCCTGCACGGAAACAAAATGGCTCTGATTGTACACCAGCCCGAGCATAGGAGAGGAGTATCAGTGTGTTGCATATTTCACTGTGGGAACAAATTTGAGTCATTTCCACCTGCTGGCAAACATTACATTAAGATGATTCATAGCCTGAGGGTTTGGAGTGAATCCTGCAGTTCACTGCATTTCTACTCAGTTCATGTCTGTGTTACTTCTGCTAATGCTCCTAACAATAGTTCAGTGGTACATCCACACATGTTAATCAAGGTGCAAATATCTGTGACTCATTGGGCCTCCTGTATTAAAGCTAATAAGTGTGCGTGTGTTTCAACATACTGAATGGGTGATGACAGTAATGATGATGATGATGCTAGCAGTGTACAGAGAGGAGAAGGGACAAGCCACTGAGTCTGCATTTAACCTACTGTTACACTTGACATAAGCATAAACTGTTAACATTAGTGCAGAGCATTTTCTTAAGCATAATTGCAAAACCAGTTTCCAGGCAAACTGTTCATTTTAGTGCAGCAGTAAAATCAACTTACAACAGCTGAATTTTGCTGTTTTTTCCATTATAATGATCTGTATGAAGGAAAAACAAGAGATCCGTGGGGGTTAAAGTTAATCAAGAGTGACCAATTTGCTTCCATTATTTTTTGACAATAATTTGTTGAAACTGTCTAATGCTGCAACTGGAGGCAGAAACCATTCTGAAGCCGTTTCACAGACACCCCCCTGCTAGCTGAAAATTCAAAGTGCCCCTCCGCTGAAAAATCTGTTATGGTCATTGTTACCTCTCTTGGATGTTTGCCCTTCACTGTGCAGAATAATGTATGCTCAGAGTTTGACCCTGGAACCCCTTTTAAAATTCATCTGCTGGAGGTGGAAAGTTTCTCTTTGCTTCCCTAAATTCTGATCTTAAGGCCTGCAGGTAGGATTTGTAATAGTACAAACAATTTGGAAGTCAATCCTAAACTCACAGCCAGGAAACATGAGGTATGCATTTGAGAAACAAGGTGACAAATAGTTCAGTGTTATGTTCGTACTCAAATAACCTGAGTTACGTAATGCATATGAAAATTAATGTAAATAAATGGACGGGAAGAAGGTATTATATAACTATTAATAGTTTTACATTGATATTTAACAGTGGATGGAAAAAATATAATACTTGTAAAGCACATCGACTGTTCCACTTAGTATAGTGTAATTCAGCTTACACTTAATAGCACATTTTTACTCTTATAAAAACAGATTTGTATATTTGAACAAAACTATGCAATGCAAAACTTTATGCAATGGCTACAAAAATAAAAGCAATGACGTGAATGTACGTCCCACAAAAGTGAGCCTCAATAAAAACAGTTCTTAATATAGACTAGAGAGGAAGAAATCTTATCAGCTGATGCAAAGTCTGGCTGTTTGATGCTGAGTTAATACAGATTTACAGAGGCACATACAATTTTGAACTGAAACTGCTCCAGTTAAAGTTCATCTACAGTGTGAACCTCTGCCATCTTCACTGAGATCCACACGGTTAAACATTAGTGGACATCTGTTTTTCTCCAGATTCAGATGAAAACAGGCCTTCTAGTGTGTGCAGCTCACGCACACTTTCTCTCATTCCACAGGGCTCTTTCTGGAGAAGACAGACAGGAGTACTCCTCATGGTTCAAGGCACTGTCTGTGAAAACACATCATGAATAATGGAAAGGACAGTGCATGTGTTGCAAAAAGCTCTTGTGAGACAGGGTTGCCTCACTCCTGCCTCTGTGCCATTTAAAAAATGGACTCTGGTCAAGAGTAGATCTCAATTCAGAATTCAAAGATGAAGCCACTCAAGTTTTTGCGCAGACGAGATTTTCTCAAGGACAGATCACTGTAGTGCGTATCCTGACACTATTATTCATTATTGTAAAAAACCCTATAATCCAAGCCAAAACACTGTGTTTTTTAAACATTTCCAACAAAAAAGGACCATCCTGTTCTGTCAACTCTCACTACTCAGAAGCAGTGGCCTCCTAGCTGGCCTGAAATCCTCATGACTGATCTCCGAGTGATCTGAAAATAGATTTTTTGATTAACATTTAATGAGCTCAGAAGCTCTGAATCACTTTGAAAGTGACTCCTGCTGCATGAGAGCCTCAAACATATGTATTATATACTGATCATCTCTGAGACTAGCTCATACTTGATTTAATTTATCTTTTGTATTGACAAAATGTATTATACCTACTGTTATCGTCTAGGTTAGCAGTGTGCAGAATGTTCATTTAAGGACAATCTAGACGAACAAAAAATGCTTTGCTAGAGGTAAAACTCATAGATGTAAAAAGAAACACAATATCCAGTTTTTCATGAATATTAACAAAGACTGATAAGGAGACGCTAGAACTGACCCACTTTTGGACATAGAATTTCACAGAACACAAGTTAAATTGAGAGAATGACAAAGAAAGATTTCAATTTTGAACATCAATAATTTCAATGACGCGCACTGATGCTCCTTGACAGTGGCAGTGATGAACCTGACCTTGGCCGTGTCAACAGAGGCTATCTATTCATGGGAGCTGGAAGGCTGGTGGCTTGTGTGTCAAGCTGAGCAGTGTGGTGATGCTGAGCACTGTGGATGGGGCTCCGGGTGAGCCATCATGGGGACGCAACACCAAGCCTCTTGGTACCATCTGTCAGTATAGTGGCACAGCCCTCAGAGCCATACATGCTCGAAGGGTATAGGTTTGAGAGTGTTCGAAGGTTTCATGTCTGCGTGAGTTTGAGTGTGGCTCAACAAAAGATCCAGCTCGCCAGCCTTTAATCTATTCACCAGAGCCCTAAAACATGTTGCAATCTGCTCCAGAGAGAGTTAGAGACCTCCCTCTCGGCATTTGACATGGAAAAAACAGCCCCAAAATAAAGGAATAAATATGACTATTGTGTTCCTAGGGAGACATAATATTTATGCGGTTCTGCAGGTTTTGTACTGTTGCAAGAGGGGATTTCAGCTCACTTATTGCCAGATAAGAAACAAGAGCCCTCAAACTAGTGCCAGTGATCAGCTGTCATACAGAACTCATCTGCTTTCCGAAGTGTGGAGCGCTCAGTTGAATTATAAAATTTGTACTAGCTGTCTAAAGCTGTAAACAACGATACTATGGCCAAAAACATCATAGACCATTTGAAAATTTTAATTATTTCATGGCTAAGGCTTGAACTCATCATGCACATCTACAAGACAATTTATAGTCAAATCAGGTCAGGGGGAATGGCACATTCATTTTTTTAAAAAACCCTGTTTGTTACTAAGTTATGGGTTTGTTTTTATTCAGCATATCTCAGGGAAAAGGAACAGTTGCGCAACATATTTGGTACTACAAAACAACAAAATGTTCCAGGATACCCATGATTACATGCTACCAATAGAAGAAAAGGCTGAATAAACACTCACAATTTTGCATTTTTACTTAGCTTTTGGCTTTGAGTTACACATATAGTAGATTTAATTTAAAGAAACGATTTGCATAGACGTGAGAATAAAGGGAATGTAACTAAGGGCAGCACTGAGGCAACAACAAGCTATTATAACAACTTCTATCTGAAGAACAATCTACAGAAGCAAGGTTTAGAAGAATAATAAGATGTTTGCCACTTGACAAATCTTGGCAGCTCACAATTTGCAGTGCATTTTGGTGGACAATCCTTTTTTTTTAAACACACAGCAAATGATAAAATCTTGTTTTTTCCCCCAATAATTTTCCTAAAGCAGAACGGAGCCTATCATTCTTCCCCAACAAAAGAAACATATTTAATCTGTTTCTGCAGAGCATGTGCCATAAGGTTGCACAGGGATGTGAACATAGGTTCACGGTGTGCTTCCCTAATCAGGCTGGTGTGTGTTGGGACGAAGCAGCACACTGCAGAGGTGGGCTACTTTTGGCTCATCAGCACTTTGCATCCCCACACTTCCTGACACAGTTGTATTAGATTGAGGCTGCCCTCCAGAGAGCAGGCAGGAGAGAAGGATGAGCAGCAGCAGCAGCAGGAAAAAAAGGGGAGGCAGCTTTGTGGCAGCCTCTGGGAAATGGGAAGAGATGATAAGAGCTCCTTTGAAGAGAAATCATCCATTATGTTTACTGAAGGCAGATTTTTTTAACAGTGACTGTAGCTCAGCTTCAACATTCCATGGATAAACTTGCTGTTTTAATAAAAGGCAGCTTGCACACTAAAAATCCCGTTAGAGACACTTAGAATTCAAATATGAGCTCTCCATTATCCAAATGTACAGATTAAAAGCCGGCATTCTAATCAGCCCTTGCTTTGGCATGTCCTTTGTTCAGAATCCAGACACATTTACTACGATATTCCCAAGGCTAAAGGAGACAGGAGATGCATCTCTGAAAATGTGCGTGGACCACATAGGAAAATATGTGAGCCCTGTTAAAAAGAAACAATACTGCCATCTTTGCAGTTACTGGTCACACCCATTATGCTGACGTCCTGAACTAAGGGTGAAAGAGATGTTTAGAGCTTTCAGTGCACCCTTTTTTAATTATCTAAAAATACAAATTATCCTTGACCTGGCCAGGTAGCTTGAATGGCCAATTGTGCATTATATTCACAGAGTATATTCTCCTGTCAGATAGAATGACAGAGAGTCTAAGAGCTGTGACTCTGTCAAGGCATTACCACAGCACCAGCTAGGCCACGCCACTGCAGACGTACCACAGGTCACCAACATCGCAGTGACAAGCTGTCACATCACATCACCCATGGCCATGTGGCTCACAGAGCTCCTGACACTGCTGTCACCTCTCATCTACATGTCATTCTTAACCACAGAGACATTTACTGAGGAGAACCGAGGACTCCCCGGGCTCAGGAGCAATCCTGTGCAGCACGCATCACTGTAGTTTCCTGTAAAATTTCAATAATCAATGAATCATTTGAAGCGAGAAACTACAGGATCTGTTTCACTGGTCTTAACATATTGAACACACTGAAAAAAACATTCCTAGATTTTACAGCCACATCCTAAATTCACACTTCGGCCACAGCATATTATAAGAGCACTCTCATCTTTGTCCTCGCTTGTCGATGAAAAAGAAAGCAAGGTGATGGGCAGTAAAGTGTCTCACCATTGAACAACCATTCAGTGGTTGGCTGTTAACTTCATCACAGGCAAAGCTGCTGTTGTAGCTCAAAGTGTTTAATTTAATGGTAACACAGGCTCAAATTCTCATTGGTCCAACACTCCAAGTGCTGGAAACACCCTCTCGCCACATCTTAAGTGCTGCATGCTGTGCACCAAAAATGAAAGGACATGATGTATCTGCCATGATGTCATGCTTCTTTCAATTGGTATATTGCGCTGTGTCTGCTTAAGGGGCAGGAGGTAGGAGACAATTTTCATTCTGGGAAACTGCTGGAGGGTGTGGGAGGGTTAACATAAATCAGAACATTAAAGGATTCTCAACAGCCAAGGCTTAAACCTGCAATAACTGATTTTTTTTTCCACTTAAGGGCAGTGGAAATAAGTTTTGAACAAAGAACTGACACATCAACTTTTAAGTTGATAAAAGTCTTGTCAGCAATGTTGTTTTTTGTTGTTGTTGCTTATTTAAAATCCAGCAGGTACAGATTTTGTGTTTCTGGACACCTAGCCTGTTATTCACTCTACCTGTGTCTGCACTGTGGTCATCAACTCCTGAGGGAAATATGAGACTCTTTAGCTGCTAAATGCTCTACTATGTAGACCAGCAAGTTGCTACTGGTGTCTATCTGCTATTTGGTAGTAGGAAAGTAGTGTGCATTGACTTTTTGAGCTTTAATGCTGAAAATACCCATCTACTGCTGCTGAAATGACATGACAGCAAGAAGAGGGAACAAAATCAGTGAATCTGCAGCCAGGACAGCTGACCAATGAGTTGAAAAGCTCTAAACATCTGTATATCCAAGCAAAGCTGTACATTTGACTGATAATTCTCTGTAGGGTTATTACAGTCTTTGTTTATACATTGTCATTTGAAATGTTGCTGTTGTATAATATTGGCTAAAGTTTAAATATCTCATTACACAAAATGCAATGATGGCAGAGATGAAACTAATATGTGTAAGTGAACCCACGTGAAATAGAAGACAATGTAATGACTTCTGCTCCTCTGAAAGAAAATCCCTTGTTGGACAGGTCTAAAGCTCTCTTAGAATATTTGTAGCCTTAAAAGGCCATTACCATACAACCACAAGTACCTTTTTCCCAGCAACCGTCAAACACAAGGCCTGCCTCCGGTCATGCCACAGGAAAAGGCACATAAGCAGGGAACAAGTTCCCTTCCTGTTTTCAAAGACGATTCCTATGGCATGCAGAACCGTTTCCTGCTTGCTAGGCTCATTTCACCATCTCAAACATCTGGCTGCTCTTCAGCATGCAGCTGCAGCACGGTGAGAGCCAACAATGCCATTGCTGAGTTGAGCAACACAGTCCTGAGCCATTCCAGTCATATCTCTGGCCACCACAAAGCAAACCCATCATGTAGTTTCATTAGCTAATGTGAGGCAAGCGAGTGGATAGTATTATTCAGAATCTACAGTGTGTTTTTATGAGACTGTCTTTAAACTGTACCATATTTAGCACTTTAATGTGCTGTTAATGTCTTATCACTTAGCTATTTAGATTGCGTATTCCTCAATATTCACTTTCAAGTACAGCAACTGCAGCTACCAATCAGGATATATAAATATTATTTGTCAATATCTGGTGTGGCTGCAGCAAAGTGCTCTTCAGCAGCATTGCTGTGGCGATTTCCTAGTGAAACAAGGATCCATTTTATATCCCGTGGGAAACCTGGGCTGAGTGGTTAATGCTGTGCTAATGCTGCTTCACTCAGCCAGGTCTTGATAAGCCTCATGCTTTTAGAGAGGGGAAAACACATTTAGTGTTTTAAATCGCTTCAATGGAGAAAGCTTTGAAAAATCCACTAGTTGAAAAGGGTATACTTGTTGAGTTTTGCCATCTCTCTCCGCTTTCACTTAAATTACACACACATGCATTAGGACAGGCGAGCAGTCGCACTAATCTGCACTCGTGCTCTGAAACAATCCTCCGCGAGTTGGGTTTGAAAAGGGACTGCTGCAACTAGAAAGTAAGAAGAAAAAATAAATGAGTGGGAAGCTTTGTTTGACTCCCACTCCTATCAGTTCTGACATTCCAAATAAGGTCTGTGTAGCCCGGCGCGGGTAGAGGCGGACACAGAAAGCACTGCAGAGCTCACCAACTCCAACCAAGGAAGAAGTGTGTGTGTGTGTGTGTGTGTGTGTGTGTGTGTAGGGGGGGATCATGGTGCAGAAAATATGTGACCTCTATATAAATTTATCATCAGCCTGACATTTCCCAGAAGGACAAACACAAAACATCACATGATATTGATAAATCTCAGATATTATTTAGAAACCATCATCTACGATGTTCCAGTCAAAACTACTTCATTTGATTCAGGATAGCCGTGGCCTAAAAACAAAACTATCATTTTTCACACTGCTGAAACTAGTGAAAAGTCTTTGGAGGGAGTTTTACATGTACCGAAAAAAATGAAACCCATGAGAATCATTTGGTAGAGCACTAAATTAGTAGCTGCTCTAGACAACTTTGCACACTGCTGGCTCCAGATGTTGACCTAAACAACGACAAATCATGAAGCACACTGTCACTTTATGTTTACAAACACAAATTACACCAAAACTAAAAATGCAATGTGAGCAAATGGTGCAAAAAACCCCCACCAAAGCTGGCTCAATGCACGACAGCTTAAGAAAACGGAAGCAAACAGAAAAGACACAAGAAAACCTCGTCACAAACTTGACACCAAATGCACTATATTTAGAAAAAAAATTGCTCCAATGTGAGAAAACACACAAAATCTGTAACAAACTGCAGATGCTTAAAACACAGTAACATGGTGCAAGTAGTGCAAACAGCAATGGAAATGTTTTCAGGGGACAATAAAAAGTGCTGAATACAGGTAGGGCACGCTCGTTGTTGCCATGGTGACTCATGAAATCGAGAGTGAAGTCAGCCCTTTGGCAGTGGTGTTGGAAAATAAGCTAAAAACTTTTTCTTTTTTTTTTGCTTTGCTTAAACATTCAGATCCTTTTCCAGATATCCACTCTTAACCTGCAGAGCTTCAGTGTTGAGTCGTGCTTTCTGAATTTGCAGTGGGCAGCTGTTTTTCCAGAAACAAGCTTTGATAAAGCCTACTTTCACTACCTTCCAAGCACCAGGCAAAGTCAGAAAGTAACCAGGGAAGAGAGGAACAATTAGCAGCTAATTTTCCCAGGAGGTAGAGGTGGAAGAGAGCTACAAGGAGAGTGAATATAGAAATTAAATCTGTTACATGGCCAGGGAAAAAAAAAGACTCGAAATGAATGAAAGGAAAAAGAAAGAATTAGGGTTTTAGATTAGCATTTGACTTCATTTTAGGGGAACAGGACGGTTTTTACTCTATTACTGCCCCAATTGGAAATTTAGGCTAACATGGGCAGTTTTCTTTTAAAAAGCACAATGTGTATTCTCCTGCACATGTGGAATAAAAAAAAATCTTCAAAGGGCTGCCTAAATTGCCTTTCCATGGAGCCCTGAAGGCACCAAACTCAACCACTGGCATAGTGGCTCTCACAGTGGCAGGGAGAGTTCAAGGCTGCAGCAGAGCCTATATCTCTGAGCAAGTTTCTGCATGCAAGCTGCTCTTGTGTGTCTAGTGGGCCTTGTAAACCAGTGCTTTAGGTCTTTTTACATGTTGCAGCTGGTGAGAGAGAGACACGGTGTGCTCTCAGGTAATCTGGCCAAGTGGAAAAAAACAACTTTCCCATTATGTGATTACAGACTTTCATTCAGAGTTGAGCGAAGCACAATGCAATTGTTGTGATTTCAGACTGATTAGGCACATTTATGCTGATCAAGACAACTGTGGGAAAAAATCCCTTTGGCATCCTATCCCAGAATAATTCCTAAAAGTTGAAAACAGACAAACTGTTCTCGAGTGTTGAACATCACATTTTGCCATGGTTTAAAAGCCAGCTCCCAACTACTGCCAAATAAATGCCACCTGTGACTTAATACTTTACTTAATACTATAATAATAAAAGCACAATTCAGCAGTTACTATTCCATATTAGTTCCAACTAATTAAAACTAATTAGTAAACTTTTAATCAATGTTTAACATTCTGTTACTGCATACCAGGTATTATACAACTAAATAAAGAACCATGACCGAACCATGTGGCTATCATCACAGCATTTCATAGAAAGACGATGCAAAGAATCTGGCTATGCTCTGTCTGCAGGAACAGGCTATAAAAGAACAATAACCTAGCCAGACAGAAGCTGATAGATGGCACATAAAGTTTCAAATCCCAGTGTATCATGGCTAGCAAGAGGTTATCACTAGGGGCTGAGCATTTGCTAGTTCTCATCATATTTTTGACAAAGTTATAAAATGCTTCCTTTTTACCATTCGTGAAAGTGTCCTCCGAACAAAAGGCGTTATTTACCTTTAGCACTAATGTGATGACACTTGGGATATCCCCACCATACCTTATACCGCCGTCACATTAAATTACACCCTATTAGGTCAAGGCTGTGTACATGGAACTATTTGCATTTCCATCCCAGGATATAATATTCGGTCTGGGTGGAAGAGATTATCCTGCTTACTTGTGTGGATTTCACAGCTCAACTGGCAAGGCGTCCCTTCACTGACTAGACAGCTGTTTTTTTTCCCTCGCTTTTACTACTTCAGGCAAAACAGATGAGCCTGGTGATTCAAACTCCGGCAAGGCAGCATAATAGAGGGGAAAATTCCCTCTTACCAAGGGAATTAATTCACTGGGAATGACAATGGGGACAAACCCTGATAAACACAACTGTCAGTATTTTAACTTGCGCTTTGAAAAGTTGTTCCGGTGTAATGTACTAACCACTGAAAAGAGCATTAGACTATAATACGTGAAAAGCGTATATTTACATCAGCAGTCCATTTAAGGGCCATGTTTTCAATTATATTAAAAAGGTAGTTTTAGAAAAAGTCTGGGGAAGGAAAGGACAATCTATGCTTTTGATGTAAAGCACATGAAACCGAGCTTATCATCCTGCACGTGCATCTCTACAGTTTGAGTCAAATCTATCAGCAAGACAACAAAAACTGCAGTCAATACAGGATGCGTTCAGGCACAGTATTAAGTTCTAGGTCATCCGTGTTTTATAAGTGCTCAGACTGTAATACACACATCATTGTAGTAATGAGCGTAAAAAGCAGGAAAATAAACCTGATCTGTAAAAATGTGCTCTGGCTCACATTTACAGGAATATAGCATGAGTGAAACATAATCAAAACATTATGTCTGGTATGTCTAAACAGCTGGACTGATAAAAATAGGAGAATATTTTTTCCATAAGACCCATGAGACAGATAAAATGCAGCTGAAACGCTCTGTGTACAGACGGCCTAACACTCATTGCCTCTAGGTGGTGTAAGTATTAAAACTGCTGCAGCATTCCTTGCCTGCAGGGATCAACATCAACATGCCTACATCTTCAGGTTTAAACTGCTTCTGCTGCTGCTGCTGCTAGAACTGTCCTTTACTTTTATACCATCCTAAACAACTCCCTGTTGTAGAGATTTTGCAGTTTGCTAAATGTGACTGAGTTCATGCGGGCCGGGCTGTGGTCACTCAGAACTAGATGTGCTGTGTGATCACAGGGGAAATCAAATTTGTTTGCAGTTATTCTGAACAGCCACACTGGAAAGCAGAATGAAAACTGGCTGTGTTTTATTATCCACACCTCAAACAGGAATAATGCCGCACTCTTCATTCCGTCTGTCCAAAATTCAATCTGCAACATGGAAATGACCCTCAATGTACAGTCATAAAGAACAAGAATCTAAGCCAGAAGATGAACCCAGACTCCTGGTACAGATGGCAGATCTGCTTCCTGCAGAGCACTGATCTCAACATCATGTAGGCAGTCAGGGTTTACTTGAGGAGACCAGAGACACTGAGACAGCCTAAATCCACAGAGGGACTATTCCAAGTTCTCCAAGTATCTTCAAAAAATGCATGTAAATGTACTGAAGTTAATGAATAAATAATAATTCTTATTTTATTTGAAAGGACCCTCAAATTCTGCGTCTAAAACTTGCACAGTGTTGTAAATACCAGTATTGGCAGGTATTTTTCATTGTTACAGGACACTGTCAACACAAAATATTCCACAATGGATGACAGAAACGATTTCAGTTCTTCAAGGAGACACTCTTGGCCACCGAAGCAATCTGTCAAGCAAAGTGAATGAGGACATAAAGTTGGGAAAGAGTGGTTAATTCGGAGCCAGTGAATTTATTACATTTGACCATGCCTGTGTATAGCTGAACCACAGAACCATGCTGTTAGATTATGGCATAAAAAGGCTGGCTTTGTTGCCGGATGTGGGAAAAACATCCAATAGACTCTAAAAAAAGCACAGGAAGGAAACTGGGGGTGGGGTGGCAGTGAGTAGCAATGGGGGTGTGGTGGTGGAGAGTGGGAGTGAGAAAGGAATGTTCTCTTCACTCTCTCTTTCTCCTTCTTGTTATCATGCATACGCACACATAATAACCCCACTTTCTCACTAACAGCTATGAAAAGAATGCAGCATCACGATTTTTTCCCTCCGCAAGCAAGACAAGAGAATGAGCCTTTACTTGCTTAATGATCATCTTAATGTAAAATAACGAGTCAGCCCAAATAAACTTAGAAGGGGCCCTATAACAGGACCTATTCACTCTCTAGATGTGTGCGATTGTGTTTCTTGGCATCTCATTGATTAAATTCTTACGTGCTGCACACAGTAATGCTTTTTTGCAGTCTTTCCACCGACTGAAGCCGAAAATTAATGACACATAACACATTACTTCCTTGTGCGAAATAGAATCAGATATGACACACGTTTTAAGAATCCACTTTAGAAGAATAAGTTTAATCAGAATTCCATCTGGTGCGGCCTAATCATGCTGGTTGTAAAGGCCAACCTGCAGATGACTCATGTCTTGACTTAACTTTGCTACCATGCTTCCACGTGTTTTATAAAGATGCTGTGTCTTTTCATGGATTTCCTCCACAATTCAGTTTAAAAGCTGCTCCCCTGTACACCTTCTTAATTGCTGTAAGATTCATTCGCCTCTTCTGGAGACAACAATCACCACCTGGCTTTACCAGATGGATTAAACATACTTTGTGCTTATTTAAGGGTGGAGAAAATGAGATAAAACCTTAAGGAGGCAAACGCAATAATTTAGGAGTTATTACAAACCTGTTCTATAATACTATTAGGGCGTACAAAAACCTCCCAGGGACTCCTCATTAAGAATTTTCTCCCTAAACCTCACTTATCATGGACATCTTTTAGTATTTCTTTAAACTGAAAATACACTCAATAGCAACAGAAGTGCCCACAATCTGCATGCAATTACCACCAAATACTGCTTTAAAATTACAGCAGTAAATAAAATGTTTCTGGCAAAGTCACAACAATTGCACAACTTTTTAAAGTACTCTTAATATTGTGGGATTTTTATTTATATCACAGCTGTCTCTTGAGTCAGTGTATTATATAGGCACTTCTGAAACAGTCTTGCACAGCTGCCATGTTTGGAATTTTACACAAATTAAGACAGCAGTGATGGAAATGTATACATCCTCCCATCCATCATCCAAGAAAGACTCTTTTACTGCCGGCAAGACAATTTTCCTGTGAGTTGGGACATTTCCACTCACAACCTTTTCATGTAGTCCTTTAATGGTAAAGAAAACAGATTTTTCTTACTTGTCATGCAAACAGCAGATGTAACATTTACAATGTAAAACATCTTAATTCAACTTTAGAATCAGCCATCTATGAAATTAAACTCAACAACCCTATTCTACTGAACTTCTGCAATACAACTATCAATGAAAAAGTCTAACTTACAGCATGTGAATACTGATTGGAACAAGAGGAAGTGCTGTCCAACACTTTGCTATAAGGTTTTTTTTTTAATTAATTCAGCTTTGAACTTAACATTTTTGCAAAAAAAAAAAAGAAAAGAACAAAGAGTAACACTTTAAACTGGAACAACGGCATATTTGAAATTAAAATCATTAGTCAGACAGATTTCCAACATATGCCACGATCAATACAAGCTGAAATGGGTCTTAAATAGCCATCCAGCCATGCAGCACCTCCGTCACGGCAGGTCTGTTTCCTGTTAAAAACCAGAACGTAGATGATTCAACGGGGCAGATAGAGACCAGAGATCCTCCCCTGGTTTCACCTCTCATGTATGCTGTAGATGCAACAGCAGTGTCTGTGTGCCTCGAGGCAAGGCGGAGAGAGAGCAGGCGCCAAAGCATAGCTCAGCACCGTGACACCTCACCACAGCAGAGCACTAACACAAACATTCCAGCTGCCACTTCTCAGCTTTATTGGCAGAGCAGAGGCAAGAAACAAGACCATCTATGTTCCTCCTCTAGACCTGTATCTGATGCTGCAGACGGGCTGGTCTGGCAGTCTGGACCATGCTCCAAAATGACAGATTTAGTTGTTCCCTGAGATTTGTTAGAATGGTGCGAAAGTCGTTAAATTACGACCATTAAAAAACAAATCTAGGTTATCACAACATTCTTTCACAAATCCGGTGCATTTACAATGTACTCGTCTGGGAACGTAGCTCGTGCTTTGACCTGCCCAACTTCACTGTATCCTTGAAATGATCAGACAATGAGCCATCAGTTTAGCCAGATTTATTTGGAGGCTAAATAAAAAATGAACACACCTGTTATATTGTTAATAATCCCTTATTGGATAGGAAACCTGTGCACACAACTAAGGTTAGTACAGTAGGTCAAATATGTGATGGATGTTTACAACAAACAGTTTGGCCCTTTTATGTTCCTTTGTTTTCTCCTCCAAATAAGTTTGGCTAACCTGGGAGCCACTTTCAACTGTCCACCATTGTGGTCTTCATTTTTCTTGCCCAGTCCGACTTCTTTTTAGTGATGTTGTCACATTCCCAGATAAATCAATCATCAAAGCTAAAAAGAAATGCTCAAAACTATGAAAAAAAAGATCTGAGCTGTATTAAACCAGAAATATCCTTTAAAGTCCCCACTGAAACCCAAACTAATTATATTGTTTAAACCAGCTGGCAGCTCCATAACACTGGGTGAAGTAGCAATGCCAAGTGCAAAACTTTTAGATAAAATTCTGCTACACTGCGCTGGAATGATTTAACGAGACAGTTATCTAAATTTGAAGATACTGATGATAATGAAACCCTGTTTTTTTGTTTGTTTTTGCTGTGGTCAGGCTTCAATCTCTGTAAAGTTGACACTAAAAAGCATGCACACAGAGTACTATGTTCAATAAAAGACTAATATTGGTTAGTATGTTGGTTTAACTCAAATTCAGACATCACTGTTACAGACAGGACAGATATTTCCTAGTCACATATTGTTGTTATCGATGCTGAGACAGAGAACAGTACATTCATATTAAACACTTTCCCCTGAAAAGAAAAAGAGGGAAAAGGAGATGTCAAGGACTAGACTCAGAAAACTATATTAATGTCTTTTTTTTTGCTTGTACTGAATTTGCTATGAGTTCCTGATATGCAGCTCTAAAACAATGCCAGCAACATCATTTCAGGCATACAAACATTGTTTATGTCAGCTAGGTTTGTGACTTTCACCTTTCATATATTTCTTGTTTATAATATTCCCCCAAGGACAACTGTGGCAAAGAACAGAACATTACCACCATGCAAATGGAGTTGAACTATGACTTAGACCCTAGAGCACAGGAGAGTGAGGGAGAGAAAAGAAGAATAAGTGAATGCTTGTGCCTCTTTTCACCACTCGGCAACTCTGGAGCCTGGGAACTTCAGCAGCTTGGCTGGGCTCTGAGAAATATCCTGAGCTGTAATGTAAACATGCCTGAACTCTGATCTAGCATGGCCCTCCCCTACCCCCTCCCAGTTTAACCCAGCATTCTGTGCAAGAGGTTTGCCAGTGACATCAGGAGCCCACTTTCTCATTTCCTGAGGAGGGTAATGACCCTGGGGAGGATAGGCTGTTTGAAGTCTTGCTGCAAATATAGCCATTTTGCTCTGAACCCAATTGTTTCTTAGCAAAGGAGTGAGATAGCTGCTTTCATTTGAGCTTCAAATGGCTTAGTCTGATAACTAGATCATGTTGTAGATCTATAAAGCTTTGTGAGGCTGAAGCAAAGAATTTCAGCGAGGTGAAGGCATACATACTGTGCTAGAAAGGTAACATAAATGGACATCCACACCCAGTGCACCACTAGCAACTGTGATAGTCAGATCTGTTTACAACAGAAGCTACAACAAGTCCAGGAAACCGTGACATATCAGGTGGCTGATTGTCAGATAAGTGTGAGAACAGTTATAGATAAGCTCCTGTTTATCCAAACACACAACTGTCAGCTATAAAACAAAACCCTCACAGCTGTCAAATTGGTGCACAGCATAATTTTTTTGCATTGTTAAAACTGGCTTATACCAGTGTGTCTGTTTTCTGGGCCATGTCGTGTTGTAAACAAGTGCTGCTTGTGTTTCATTTTGCATGCAATTTGTTCCCTCAAATCACCGTCCATGCGTTGCACATGAAATACACCTGAACATGCTTGTTCCCACAGGGTTCCAGTTTCAGCACTGGGTAGCAAAGCTCTCGTGGAAAGACACTCCAAGGCATTACCCCCCACCCCCCCACCTCCCCCACCTCACTCCCGCCCCTCTTTTTCTTCACACACAATCCTGCCCTCTCTTCAATTAAGTCAAGCAGGAAAAACCTGACAAACCTCAAAGAGCTCTCTCAGCAGAAGAAATCGCATCAGGCATGAGCGGATACTTCTACAAGGCCCCTCTGAACACACAGATGTCCATAAACACGGCCCTTTAAACCTATTCTATTATCTATATTCCAGATGATGAAAAGCCACGAAACATTTGTTTTCTCTGTTAAATTAATTAATAGCTACAGTGGAGCACTAATATATTAGTCCTCCTAACATTCCCCAATGATTTCAATGGCACAAATGAGATTTTTTTTTTTGTATCTCAAGGTCCACTTAATGCTGGAAATTCAAACAAAGTGCTGGCAACAACTGGGAGCATGCTGAAAGCACAAATCAGCAACAAAGGGATACAGTGGGGACTCTCTAATCCAAACCCCTCGGGAATGGAGGTATTTCAACTCAGTGAAATGTTCACTTGCATGGAAACACTGAGTACCGGGGTAATTCATATTCACAACATGAAACAAGTATCTACACATATTCACAAGAGTCTGTGGCAGAGCCGAACTTGCAGTGGGAGCATCTGCAAGAAAATTTACACAATTGTGCATCATTTTTGGAACACACTGTCAAACTGTAGTTTATGTGGATTTATTGTATTGTAGACTAGATTTCTAGATAAATATGCAGCAAATAACTACACAAGGTCAGAAGATGCCTGAGAATACTTCATCTCCCATGGACCTCAAGTTCAAATTGCTTTACACAAACAGCCCCAAACCCAAAGTTGCTATTTAACAGTATGATTAAACTGAGAAGGTATAACTAACATTGACATTCTTCCTATTTGATGCCATGGATTATGTTTATGTTTAACTGACCAAGGATCACATCATGGTTGTTTTTATTATGCAAGCAACTACAGGACTTGTTATTTTTTTTACACGCCGGGTATAAATGAGCAGATTTGACACAGAGACAAACAGCAACTTGTGCCACCAGGGAGGAGATTTTGCAAGGTTGATGCTGATCATGTATATTTTCTACATGGCGTCTGAAGGTAAAGCTGCTGCCTTGAAAGCTCCGCTAGAGGCCGGGAACAAGGGCAACATGCGGAGGTCCACGGAGGAAAGGCTTTTAACCCGGGAAAGAGCTGCGATTCAAGTACAACTAAAGGCTAAATTTACCCTAAAGGTCAAGCTGTTATAAACCTCACAGAGCAGCAGAGTAGACCGGGCCCACCTGGACTGTCGGAGGAGCATGTTCTACTGAGCATGTAGCCACTTACATTGTATCATTCCTTGAAGACTGCGGATGAGATGGGTTTACTACATGATTTCGGCAGCACTCTTCAGAGACAGATACCAGCCTTCCCATAGGCTACTGAATAAAACATGAGGCGTGTGCGGCAGGGTGTGTTGTGTGTGTTTGGAACGGTGGGAGGGTGGCTGAGTGGAAGTGTGGGGGAGTAGGGGGGTGGGGGGTCTTAAGACACTGCTGCTGGAGATACTCTACAACAGATGATCCATGAATGCCTTTGATTTGACACACATCCTGACTGCCCTGCCGGGTGTCGGGAAACTTCAGTTTTTCTTGATTCATATGCATTTGTTTGTTTTCTTATTTTGTGATTTTTTTTTTCTTTCTTTCCTGTGTGTTCTTTGATACCATGGAACCTCTAAACAAAACCTAAATTAGTCCACAAAAGAAGAAAAGTGTACTCATTCCAGGAAGAGAAGGCAATGCAAATCTCTGCCAGGTAGAGAGATGTCCCAGATTCTCAGAGCACTATTTCCAACACTGCTGCTGCTACTGCTGCATGACACCTGATTTGCTGAGCCTGGTCTTTTAAAAAAAAACTAATTATACTGGATTTCTCCCTTTTTTATACAGATATTATTTTAAATGAAAAATCTGACCTTGGATCAATAATCATTTTATATCAAAATGTTCACATTTGGGCCGCTGCTTAGCTCACTGAGTTAAGGCGTTACCATGTAGGCGAAAGCCGCCAGCAGCAGTCGTGAGATCAAGTCTGGCTCACGACCCTTTGCTGCATCTCTCTCCTCTCTTTACCCCGTTTCACACTGTCTATCAATACAATATATATTTAAAAAATGTTCACATATAATTATTGTTAATGTAATAGCAACAATAATTACATACAATAGTTAATTCTGAGGGACTATGAAAAAGCTGAGCTCTTGGTGCTTGGATTTTAAATGAAGTTTTTTTTATGGCTGTTGTGAAAATAGAAAAATGCAAATAATTACCACTGAGAGATAATAACACAGTCCACATGGAAGGGATAAGGATCCTTTACATACATCAAACAAGGTAGTTGTTTGGAAAATATAACTGCACAATCAGTAAAGGGTCATCTCTAATCACACCTTTACTCTTCTCTGCTGACTGGTATACAAATCATTTGCATACATTTTTACCCTTTTAATTTTCACCAATTATGGATTGCACTAAATAACTTAAGGCCTTGAAGTAGACATAACACAACTTAAACTCATGAATGCTTTTTTTTTACTGAACTTGTTATGCTAGTGTCTCATAGGTCTTTTCCTGGGAAAATCCACTGGTACACAGGAAGTGACACACGTTTTCTGGTATTAACGAGATTGTTTGGCGCTGGATAAACAGCAACAGCTACCATGGTTGGACAGTCAAGAAAAAGAGTTTGATGAAAAAAATCCAAAACAAAAAGCATATTACACAGTTTGAGCCCCTGGAGGCAAAGACAAATGGCACAAATGCTTAGCACTAAAGATGCCCTCTAAAATATATAAAAAATGAAAGACCTCTTGGACAACCACTTAAAATTTCATTTGACAGACCCAGACATCATCACACTAGAACAAATAGGTTGCTGAATATCCTGACTTATGCCACCCTGACACTGAACGATATTAAAAGTCGCAGTTTATAAAGCTGAAAACACAGTTTATGAAATCTTCAGTAAATTTAGTCATAAATGGATTGGAAAATAAAGCTCCTCTGAGAAGTGTCAGTCATCAGTGAACTTTATTCGTGCAACTAAAATATCTGGTGTTTGGATTGGATACCAAAAGAGAAACTTGTTGGGGCTTGTAACCCGCTCTCCCTAGAGGACACAGCAATCATGATCACAAAATTTATGTGTAGCTAAATTGTTTAGAACACATGTACACTGATGTTATCATTAAACTGTATTTAATGGGAAACAGGGACACTCATTTCATGCGCAATTTAGCCAGAAGATGATACGGTAGCAAATAACAAGACAAAATTAACAGTGTCCAAACAAATGTGCTACAGAAGTCATGTCCTGGACACTAGGAAGCCACAACATTAGCCTTGTGTGTAAGATACTAACATACCACATCCCTGATCCTTGAAGGCAAGCTGTGCTTTCGTACGTCTACTTGGTGCTAAAAATTTATGAACTGCCCCCGGATATGGCTGTGGAATGTCCAGAACATAATGTTACATGGCCCCAACTTTATTACATAAGTCAGTAAATCTGGCTGATGTGAATCAGGAAAGGGCTGCTGTCATGTTTCTATGAGCAAATGTAATGATGATCCCTTCTGTTTATGTGGTGTCAATCAGAAGAAACAACCCAGTGTATGGATGGAGAAGTCATATTTCTCAAAACATTTTACTGCCTGAAATTAATATGGAGCAAATAAAACTCTGATATTCCATAGCATATTCTATTCTCATGCCAGCGGCTACAGCTCTGGCAAATAAAATCAATGGTAGATCGTGGATAATGCATATATGTCAGTGCAGCCTTGCAAAGTATATAGAAACACAACTTTCACTAAAATATTTTTCAACCAAACTATAATAATGTGATTACAAATCAGAACATAATGCTAATTAAAAATGTATTACATTCTAAATGTATGTGTTTGGTTGCAAAAACCAATGCTCTAAATTTCAGGACATCTTTAACATATTTTTAAAAATGCACAACACATAAGTAGAATTGAAATGAGCACTAATCCCAAATAGGAGGAGGAGATTAACAGATGGCTTTACTACAGTATATGGAGGCCTATCTTAATGTCTTTTAATCAGAGCACTATGAGATGCTCAACTCATCCTGCAGCTACAGTCTACACAATGAGACAAGCTTAATCACATCAGGCTTACAGTCAGTGTAGTCATGCTGTCAATAAACAGCACCCACAGCAATTCTATTCCTCTCTAAAGGAGACTTAAACTAATTCAGCATTCAGGCCAACTGACAGCCAGCTACTCCTAAAAGAAAAAAAAACTTTAGCCTATCCATGACATAATGGAAGTGATCTGTGGGATGAACATGGATCCTTTCTGCATTCACAGGGCTGGGTAGAGCTGTGGGCTACTCTGTGGGTGGCCCCCATGGACCTGGGCTAATTGTTTCACATCACAGCAGAGCCAGGCTGAGATCAGACCACCGGCAGCTCTGATTCAGGCTGTTCAACAGCCAAACTGGGTATGCCAGGAAACACTTACAGTGCACACCCCACCCCACACTCATGCACACAGGCTTCATCCATCATACATGACCACAAGAGAGTACAAGGAATTTCATTTTCTTCTTGCTATTTGAGTGAGCCGTCACTCCACTGGTCAGCTGGAAGTTGTAGTTCATTCAGTGATAATGAATTAGGAGGTCAGCAGTCACAACCCTGTCTTGTAAAAATTATGTTCCTACTTCCTACTAACTTCATTCTCAATTATGTTTTGAGGGAAACTATTTCTACATGGTACGAAACATTTCCACTGTCAAGAGCCACACAGTTTGTGCTATAAGGATGGGGGCTGGCAGTGTCATAAATTCAGCACAGGACTTTCACTCAAGAGGTTAACTACACTTGAGAGGCTTAGTTAGAAGTAGGCACCCAAACTACTTTCCTATGTTTAGGAAAATGTCATGGTTAAGGATAAAACACAACCTTTTCCTTCATTGTTTGGGTTATCAGGGAATCAAGTCCTGACCCCATCTAAGATATGATTGGTTAGTTGGTTGAGAAGAAGCGACAATTGGAAATCAATACAATAAATGGCAAAACTATGTCGATTAGAAACATTTTTGTGGCATGTAGCAAACAAAATGTAATCCACGTGAGAATACATGTCGCTCAAAACATAACTGAAAATGTAGTAAAGTTGTACAGGAACATCATTTTGGAAAATTCTAGAAGTCATGTAAAATAATAAAATAAACTTTTAATGTTTACCAGTGTTGAAGTAGTTGGCTTGTACAGGATGCAAGAAAGCATTTAGTTGCACAACTGTCTATTGTACAAAGGATAACTTAGTACAAAGTCTGAAAAAGCAAACACAATTTTAACTTTGCTTTTTGCTTTCCCATCCTCCTAATCCCCCTGTAACCTCTCAGATTAATCTCGCACCTTCTTGTGGGGGTCATGTACTAACATCTAACCATTTGTCCTGTAATTGCGCCACATAAGCACACAAAGCTTCAAAGAGTATTTTGGCATTATCCCTTTATTTGCGTGGCTCAAGGCCGAGGGTGACAGAAAAACACCAGGAGAAAGTGAGGGGAGGATGACATGAAGACAAATTCATTCAGCAAAGTTCGATTTGTCAACATTGCGGTCACGTGGTTTGTGCTTTACACCACTCAGTGATCAGAACACCTCATGTTCCACCTTTTAAGAAGAGCTGCTACTGTGTGTTGGACATACAGAGTCACAAGTGGGTAAAGATAACAGGAAAACACATCAGCATGCAGGCACTTTGCGCGCATGCTGCTCCAGAACTTTAGTTCCCAGATCTGTCACTAGCACAAGACCGGGTAATAACAAAATCGTCCCAGTGCACATAGGGCTGTTAATCACCAGGCATCCCTCGCTTACTGCTTTTTCAAGGCCTGTTTGACTTAAAGTAAACATGTGCAGGAAATGTATTCAGTGGTTCTAAACATTTATATGGGGGCCTTGTGGTTCAAACTATTTCATGGCCAGCAAATCTTTCAAGAAGGTGCTTAGTGAGCCATTTGTTCAACACATGATAATAGGCCATGACAATGCGTGGCATGCTAGCATGCAGCAAGGCTGTATCATTGTTTGTTAAGCCTTTAGTTTCTGTACTCACTATCTGTATCGTTGACAGACAATGTAAGATGGTTGCTGGATCCTGATCTGATGAAACCGAATGTCTGTACCTCGTAATACGGGGCTAACATTTTGTAAGCTCCACTGTGTGACCTATTTTTGAGCTGAACGCATTTACTGATACAGGTATGAAGGGAAAGATTGAAAAAAAAAACTGGATGTGAATAAACAATCTAAAATATGAATATCCCAAAGCTTTCAATGAGTTCATGCAAGCATTATGGAAAATCATTTTTCTGAGTCAATAAATAAGCTCTCATCTCTTCTTTCCAATTTCTCCAATTTCATTTAAAAGAATATCCTTTGTTAATCTGGTCTCAATGAGCACCGTTGTTAAGTGCTGCTCACTCTGCGCTCCCAGCCAGTCATAATCCATTGTGTTGTTTGCCCTCGCTTGGTATACATTTCCACTGCAAATTCCAATGTGAACAGTCAATAACACGCACAGATGTGGCCATTGTAAATGCTTTACTTTGGAATTCAGAAGAATGTAGCATGTTGAACTGCTTCGGCACCCTGGGAAATATTTGGAACACAAGTTTTATTTTTTTATAGCTAGAGACGATTAAAAAAATACATATTTTAAATATGTGGCTGCAAGAGTTATTCTACACTTTACTCATTTTGAATTAATTCAAAATGAGTAAAGTCTCTACAGAGTTAATGCTGGATAGATGCAGCATACATGCATTAAGGGGGATTTCTGCAATGACTGCTGTTCTGCTTCACCCAATCATCATGAGTTGTGAAAAATATTAACCTCAGGGTTGTTATAAACATGTACGCCGGGACTTCATTTCCTCCTCACCATCTTGCTGCACTCATCAGTTTTATATAGAACACGCTACTCCAGAGTCAACATCAGTAAAAATGAAACAGTACATGATAATGATGTTCCCTGACCTCTTTCAGACAGTCAGTATAATCCATGATGTTGTGTCTTGCCTCCCATCGTGTTCCATGACTGTACTGTACCCAACAGCATTAAAAGTAAACACGTGGAAAGCAGAGACATATTAGCACTATAAATCAAGGAGAGTCTACTTTTCTCATATGTAAATATCTTGTTCAAGCCATAATTAGTATAACTGTATGTCATGTATTAGAATCCACCCCAAGCTCAATTCCAGTGATAACAATAAATGGAATTAAAGAACAATCATCACGTCCCTTTTATGGCTGTACTGGAAGAAAACATCACAACGTTTATTTTTCCATCCAGCATCTCAAGCACATCTAGAAAAAGAACATCTGCAAACTTTCACCCTTTTGACATTATACTGAAATCCTGCTTGGGAAATAATTCCTAGCTGTAGATGCTGAACTCCCTCATGCCCAATGAAAGAAAATGACAAAATAAATCTCACATCACACTGGCTGCTCCCTTAACAGATGCCATACAGGAAGTCAGTGCTATCAGCACTACCAGGCACACAGAAAGCACAGTCAAGTTTCCCCTATCCTGCCCACTTAATCTGTGTTCTGTGTAAGGTTCTGCTTTGAAGGGGGGGGCGGGGGGGCACATGCAAACTACACTATTCTCAATTCCCTTTCCTCTTAAGATTCTCAAATTTTACCAAATGAGCCTTGAAATAACTCACATGCGGTCATGTAGCTCCTTACTTAATACAGGATCACTAAGAAACAGACAAAAACTCTCTCTTGTTTAGAAACACTTTGAAAAGCCCTGTTCAGTGACAGGCAGCATCCTCTTGAGAATCTGTTAACTTGTGCAACACAAAGGAAACTGACTTCACTGTACCCACAAAATGAGGTAACTGCACATATTAAATGGGTTAAACAAGCCACAGAAAGCATCTGCATCCCTCCGTTTGGATCAGCTGCAGAGTAGAGATCTTGACATGGTTTGCAGTAAATACAAAACATCCCCATGGCCCAATGACCCCAAAACCATTTCCTTAGAAAGGATTGCAAACAAGCATTCCTGCATCATGCCATTTAACTTCAAGGGCCCATTTAATCAGCAATAACAGGAACCTTGAGTTTATTGTTCACATTTTTTCATGCTTTTGGTGTAGAAGTGGCTGGCTGTTTATCAAGAGTCACAGCAGAGTAGTTCTAGGGGCATTTGTGTTGAAACACCAGTGAAGTGATTAAAGCTCTCACCAGCAGATTCAAATATTGCTCAAATATCATGCACAAAAAATGCTTCCAACTTCTCCTGGCATGAGTTCTGTGCTACTATATGGGCATAATTTTTTAAGTCTTTTATCCCAAAAACAGCAAATACATCATATCCTCATCACCACTGGCACAAGCTTCATTTTCATAGACATCATCATTGCTGGTGGTAATTATTATTATTCATCGCCATTAATAATAATGATCCACTCACCGCTATACGAGTGGAGAGCTTCTGCTCGCCCTCCGATCCCTTCTGCTCTCCGTTGGCCCTGCTGTACTCTGGAGGTTGGTGGTTCGATCCCCGGTTGCCCTTCGCCTTGCGGTTCCCAGGCCCTTGGTGCACTATGTTGAGCAGGTGAAGCGTGCTTTCGTGCTCCCGGTCGGAGGTCTCGGCTTGACCCCTCTGGTAGCGGTCCTCGCAGGTGGAATGGTGCCTCCTGCACAGCTCGATGCGGGCGCGCAACCGCTCCACTATGGCGTTGTGCAACTGTGGCACCGCGGAGCCTCTGGAGGTGGCCACCACCGGCCCGTTGCCGACCCCGCCGGGCATAGCTCCCAAACCGACGCCCAACATGGGCACGAAAGTCCCCGCGGCAGACTGAGCGGGGGTCGCCTCTCCCATGCCCGATAACTTTATAGAGACTGAGGTCCACTGAGCTTATAATGGACCACAGTACGGACATGGAAGGAAACAAGCCGTGTGGACTCAGCTACGATCCCATGTGGAATAAGAATTGCTAAGTCACTTGAGAGAATGTCGAAATGTTGCACAATTATCTTGTCAAGCTGCAAGGAAATGATATAAAAAGAGATTCAGGTAAGATAAGGTCTACATAAACTCGTGTTATGTTCCACATGGGCATTAAAAAAGTCCCGAAGTTACAGAATAGCATTAGTTATTCCTCGAGGGTGTGAAGAGTGTCAGCTTATAATTAAAAAGTGAAATGATTTACAAACATGAAAAAGGCTTCACAGCTGGAACGGATCCGTTAACGAGCCGACCTCTGCGCACGGATAAATAGGCGATATTCAATACGAATCCCTCGGATGATTCAAAACCACAGCACGCACAACTTCAGTTTCACCGACGGGTCTCCCTGCTACATTTCCAGCTCACAGATCTCTAACGTGCCACTCTTATTAAACACTCAGAGTACGAGCAACACTACCAACTATGAATTCAAAGTGGTCGCCAAAAATAGGACGAACCAAATCCACTAAAACTTCAAGACTCACGGCATTTTTTGTGTGTGTTGTTGTTTTGGGGAAATTAGTCCTTTCTCCGATCCGTTTTTTCCCTTCATCCGGATAAAGAAGGGTCTGGTTGGAAAATAACAAGTCAAAAAACCAGGCGGCCGAGACGCAGGAAGCCGCTGCAGAACGCGATTGAGATCCGTCTCAAATAGTCCATTGACAATCGTTTGTCCGTGTGGTACACCGAGGCAACAGCGGAGCTGCTATACACAGACCCTCATTGTATGAACATTCCTCTTTTGACATGATGCACTCGGATGGATGCGGCGGAGTCCAAACGCACACTCTGGTGGACTGAAGGGGGAACTGTCCCCCACACCCTGGAATTCACTGGTGTTTGTCAAAACAGAACTTGCAGACAAAAGTGAGTTATGAAGCAGAGACAGGGTTTAACAGATCGTTCAGAGATCTCTTCATATCATGTTTGTGGAGATTTGGTTACTACAGAAAACACTTTAAAGGTTTGCTGTACTTTAGGCACTAAGACCAAACTGGTTTGCATTGTTTTCACGAATTGCATCGCATTCAAATATGGCTCACACTCCAAAAATCAACTAGCCATACTGAATTTCTAATAATATTTTGTCCACTGGGTGTCAATAGGCTACTAAAGCAGATACAGCCTCATAAGAGAAATTGGAAAGGTGGACTAAGAGGGCTTCTGGCGATGACTGAGCATATAGATTCCACAACTAAAGCTTGCACACTCTAACAAATAAACAGTAAAACTGCATTTCCATCTCATCCCAGCTTAGAATAAAGTAAAAATATAGCTATACTGCTGAGCCACGTTGCCACCAACCCTGGCATATTAAACAGTGACCACTTATTCATCATTTCCTTTTAACCAAGGCATATAAAACTGACTTTACGCATGTAGCCTCCTACATAGCAAGGATACTTTTATCCAAAACATTTCATCTAACTTTTTGGGATGAAGCAGACAAACAAAATGAGCCATTTTACCTGTTAACCACCAAAATTACCTGATTGGCTCATCCTGGCACCACATGCTCTTGTAGGTGGTGTCCAAATGAGGGTTGGGCTGCTGTGCCTGAAATTTTAGGCAACTTCAGGATTGTTAACTCCTTGCTTGTTTAAATGTATAGCCAACTTGTTTAATATAGAACTTGACTGCTCATTTGTAGTGTAAAACAGCACCTTGGGATTAGGAAAACTAGGTCCCCCCCTCTCAAGGTGAGTCACTGTAACAGACATACTTTCATTCATTCATCACCTGTTAATTGAAGCTGATGATCATACTGGCTTTAGACTTTACCACCATCTAATAGACTAAGAGTGGAGGCCTGAGCATCAAAGGGTTTTATAGCCACTGAATCACAATGAAACTTCCAGATGCATATTTTATGTGACGCAAAAGGAAAATTAACAGAGAAAAATCACACAAAAGTGAGGAGAACGGGTTAAGGCCGTTTAGAAAGACCAAGACGAAATCAGTCCCGTGGAACTCCTGTGTGACTTGAATTGCTGCCCTTTAAAACAGAAAGTAATTAAAACGTCCTTCAGTTGTTGAAAGTTCAGCATGCTGCTCTACTCCGGGCTTCTTTGGCAAGAGAACAAAGACTGGCCACCTCTGCATATCTTTTATCACGCTCATAGCAATTCTGCTGCTTTTCAAAAACACAAATCCCTTAAGGGCTCATACCCATGAACTCTGGAAAATGTCCCCACGATTCTGAGAAACTCTAACAAGAGAGAATTCATAATTATCAGTATTCTGTCGACCAATACTTGGGAAGGCTGCTGTTATTATTGAGAGAGCAGTTCAGTCCACAAGTGGTAAAAGAAAAGAAGTATTGATTTCATTATAAGTTTTTTTTTTGTTTAGCTGCCTCTCTTAGTCACATCAACTAATCTGCCACTGGAGTCTTGGTTGGCCAAAACATGTTTAGCCGATTAGTCATTTTAATTCTCTTTATGGGAAACGGCATCATGTCCATTGGTCATTACTGGAAAGTGATGGTCATATCTTCAAGCACAATAGCACTCATGTATTAGGTAGCAGACTCAATAACACCCTGGAGAAAAACATTCTAATTCTATTTATATGTCAGTATAATAATATAAGGTGTGAAGCCACTGATACTTTAGGCTTTTGATATTAAAAGAACTGGACATATATATTAATACTGGCTATTTTATATTGCACTGTATAACCACAGATGTGTGTTTTATTTTTAAAAACCTGTGCCATCTGCTACTTTATCAATGCCAACTGATGCAGCGCCTGCTTTACACAACAGGGGGCAGCAGACGTCAAACTTCTGTACATTGTGTAGTGGAAGGGCAAACATATTTTACTCAAATAGCTCAAAGAAAAAATGCAACATTTTAAGTTATGTATTCAAAATATTACTCAGAAGTACTGAAGTATTGGCAGAAAAAAAATAAGCAATGAATTATGTAAAATGGCCCCATATAGAGTGAACCTGAAGCAAAATATAAGAACTAAACTGGTAATATAAACCAACCTGCTCTGCATGTAAAACAAATGATGTGAAAAGTAACCAGTGTCTAAAGCTGTCAGATAGATGCAGTAGATTAAAAAAGTACAATATTTCCATCTGAAATGTAGTAGAGTAGAAGTATAAAATAGCTTAAAATGGAACAAAGTACAAGTACCAGTTCTTGAGTTACCTCCATCACTGTGTAAATTACTGCTTCAATTAATGTGTGGCTGAGAGATAAAAAAAAAAGGTGTTGGTTTGGGTTTAGGCAGGAACATTAACACCAGACTTTCACTTCTTGATTTATTCTATGTCCACAGTTTAAGTCTACCATAATACAGGAATTACAAAGTCTTGTATTCTCGTGTATCCCAAATTAACTGTACCACATCACCATCACACTGGCATCGTTTCTCATATTGCTTCAAAAAAATTTAAGACAGTTTGCATACATCAATGTTAGTAGAGAGAAGGTTTCCTTGTTTGGTTGTTGTTGTTGTTTTTTTTCCTTTTTTTTACAATTATCAACTGCAAAACACACAATAAATTAATAAATTAACACACAAGCAATCTGCAAATGCTTTTACAGTAGTAGCAATAACAGTGGTTAAAAAAATGATCTCTACAAGTACAGTACGTCAACCCAGTGACAGTCTGACAGGAGATCTGAGCAGTGTTTTCCATCTCGCCCAGTCAGGCTGTCATTTAACATACTACAACTCACAATCTACCACAACACATACACAGCTCTTCTGCTTACAGCGGGTCTCTCTAGATAATAAATTACACATCCATTTCACTTCAGAGACTGACAAGGAGACAGGCTTTTCTTCAGTCTTTTCTTTCCTCTCATGTTCTTTGTGAATCACAGTTCAACCCGGGAAAGGTTTTGCCAGTGCAGCCTAAACTGCCAGCCATCCCATTTCATGAGTAGTAGATCACAAAAATTCAATTTGGGAATTTGAGAAGGAATAAAATACACACTGTAACAAACCTTAGCTTAATTTAGCCTGATCCTGTCCTTAATGCATAACACTTGCTTACATGTATCAGTAAAAAATAATGATTAAAAAGAATACAAAAAGCTGTAAAAATGGTAGAAAAACATTAAGAAGTAAATCTTAGTGAAATAATCAATAATACCATCTCGCACTGCATGGCCACACTATTAAGATCAATTAGGGATTCACCCTTCAGTGGTTCCAGCCCACAATGAAATACTGGACTTAAGTTGAACTAGAAACTGATCATTCAGTTGCCCTAAATACAATATGGTCCTTTCTCGTGTAAGATTGTGAATAATTAAATTTCTCCAAGGCAAAATGTACAGTCGAAACTGAAATGAAAATTTAAGGCAAATTAAACAAAAAAGAGTTTAGGAAAAATTTAGTAAAACATTCTTTCCTCAACTGTTTTCAAGTGACTCTGGTCACTGGCAAATCTTCATTGTAGCAGGCTGCCTGTGCAAGAGAGCACAATGTTACATTACCATAGTGCACTCTTTGTCTCAGACAAGTGCATCGAATTTCTACCAGTCAACAAGATGCACTGCAAATATGTCATTCTATTAATAATTTACATACAGGAAACAATTATTCTTCTGAGACACAGATGTAGTGTGTGGCATATCAAAGCCCAAAGACATAAATCAGTGAATTACCAAGTTCTGGAAAACATAAATATGCTATTCTCTATCCTACAAGGCTTGTATTTATGGTCTCTAGAGAGACTGAGTACTTGGAAACTATACCTTCTCCTTTATGTTCAGTTCCTGTAACTCAGTAATTTTCTTGGTCAGTGCACATTTACAATGAAATGCATTAGAATATTACCTGAAGTGAGGTGACCACTGAAGTCAAACCTATAAACATACAAGATGTTTTCTTCATTCTGTACACTTGGACATAACTGACTTTGTACCTGTGTTGAAATAATTGGCCTGCCATCCAGCCTGACAGCTGTTAAATATGGTTTGGGCTCATACTTAATTGAAATTGAGGCAACAGTCATGTACAGTTATCATTAGGGCTTCTGACACGGGCCTTTGCATATTTGTATGGCTATATTTTTTCCCTCTCCTCTTACCAGACATGCACTGCTAAGCTGAAATGATTGCCCGCAGTGAAAATAATCTCTTCACTGCTTCTGCAAGACTCAGCACAAACGATAGATTGAAGTGAAAGGAGAAAGTCAGCCTGCATGCCAAAATTGGAGTGCATCTTGGCATTCCTGAGACCAGTAAGCGTACTCGTACAGTATATTAATATGGTTATCGACCAGTTAGCCTCTGCTGCTCATTTAAAAGGCAGCAATTGAGTAAATTACCAACTAGATGCAACCAAAACCATTGCACAGAGGTGGACGGGGCAGCTTTGATCAAACTATGTATTTATGAATAATGAATTGATAGTAAGGATGATATTTTCATACACATTATTAATTGTCCATACACTGTTCTAACAGTCTGCATGAAGTAGAGCTTTGGCAGGGCACTTTACCTGTATGGCCTGATATCCTGCATGCTAGCGGTGCACTGCAGTAATAATCATCACAGAGAACAGGCATAGGATAGGCTATGGCTTTCTTTCTTAAACAAACTCAAACAGTATTCATAATGATACAAACATGATACTGGAGATGCTTGACTTGGAACTTTGTTTTTTGCCATTTTTCTAAAGGTCAGTGTCAGGACTTGACCCCCTTGGCAGGTTCAGCAGTAGACTGCCGCACATCAGTCCACTCCTGCATCGTGCTTTGCAGCGCCTGGGTCTTCTCCTTGTCAACTTGCACGTAGTCCACCTTCTCATCCGAAGTCACAGAGGATGTGGAAGGCTGTGGAACAACAAATGAGGCCGGGGTGAGATTCACTGTGGTACAAGTAAGAAAAATGAGGTCTACAAAATCATCTGCTTACTTTTCTGTGTGGGCTGGGGGACCCAGGCTGGAAGTCCAGTGCTAGGTAATCCACGTTGCCACACTTCCGAGGGGCTGGACTGCTGGTGCCGCTCACGGCCGGGGAGGTAGACGCTGGGTTCTGCTAATGGGCCAGGAGAGAGGTTTCACTCACACAGTGTGTAGGAGAAGCACGTCAACACAGGATCATTAATACAAAGAACAAAATGTACTCTCCTGATCTCCCCTCCAGCTACTTGGACTCACCATAGCCACATAATTCTCCTCGCTGTCTGCAGAGTCAGTGCTGGTGATACTTTGTGTAGAGATAGGTCGACAATGCTGAGAGGACATAGAGTTCATAGCAGGCCTGAAGCAAAGCAGGCAGAACTGTGAGTGACCTCGGGCAGAAATAAAATGCAGCAACAATCTGTACCATCAAACTGTGTGTATCTGTGTGTTTGTGTGAGTGGCCCTGGGTAATCTATCTCGAATGACTGATATAAGACTCACATGGGCCGTGTCCATGACATGGTGACTGGGCTCTTAAATGGCAGCTCATCAATGATCCCATTGTTCTTCAAATCAAGAGGTGTTGGCTTTGCTGTGAAAAAACAACAGCACATAGTCAACAAAAGTCGTGGTTTTCACAAAAACAATTAACAATACAGACTTCAGAGCCCATTTAAACCCCAAACAAAGGCTGTCAGAGAACAAAACAGTGAAATCTACTGTCAGAAACTCACATTTCCTATTAGGTTTGAGGTTGCGGTTGATGGGTGGTGGTGCAACATCACTGAGACGACTGGGCCTGTGACACAAGGAGGCACTGCTCCCCTTACGGGCAGGTAATGTTGCAGAGAATCCTGGGAAATCAAAGTGATGTGGCCCAGGGCTCATAGGAATGTAGATATTCTTAGGACTGTCAGCCTGGGCAGTGCCGAGTGGCGAGGAGCCAGGATTCATGGGCACGTAGTTGTCATCTGAATTGCCACTGTCTGAGCGAGTCAAAGGGGCTTGGGTTCTCTGGTGTCAAAAGAGACAGAGGGCAGATGAGTTTCTCAATCTCTGTGGACTCAATATTGCTGGAAAACTGTAACACTCGGTTGGAATAAATATAGTAGGAATGCATTTTCTGTCTCTGCAGCTTATGATTTTGTACTGACGGTATCTATCCTAGGAGGCAGTGCAGTTAAAAAAGAGACTCACCAGGTAGGAGCTGAACCCATCATTGACAGACTCTACTGACTGGCCTGAGTTGCTGAAATGGATGAGACGATGATGGCTGTTAGTTTCAAAAGAGGAGCCTGTGGAGAGAGGTGAGGAGAAAAATCAATATTTACCACTGCCATAAATTTTGAAAGGAAAAAAAAAATACTACTCAAGTGAAAAGGCACAAACACACATGAGCCACATATTATACAATGGGGGCCAATTTAGACAAAAATGCCTGGCAATTTAAGAAGTAAACTAGTGTTTCCAATGAAACAAACAGAACACAAGTGACACTTCATTAAATGCTTCACTGGGTTATAATTAGTCTTTGCAGCACAGGTGTGTGAACAGCCTGTAGCCTCACTAACAGGGGTCACAAGTCAATTCTTGTTGCCGGGTATACGAGGCCCGAGCATGGGCTTGGCAAAGCAATGAACACAGCAAACTAAGAAGCCATGCATTGTGTCTGCGGGTGCTTTTTTTAATTGCTTATCAGCCTGGAACGAGGCATTCTGGAGCAGGCTGTATGGCTTGAATTTCATTAGCGTCTCAGCAGAACACTGTCTACTAGACTGGGCCCTTTGTCTCTGCTCAGCTGCTAGCATTAAATCAGTAAAAAAGAGAGATAGAGGAAGAGAGAAACAGTGAATGGAAAAGGGGAGAGGAAACGGTATCGCTAAGTCACTGCAATGCCACAAGCTTGATCAAACCAGACCTGAATTTGAAAACAGGATGTAGACTAAATACATGATTTCTGTGCGAGGCTCTTGATGTTGTGTTTCAAGAAACAAGCAGCATTTAGAAGGAGAGTAGCAGGAGAGCAGCTAAAGGTCAGCGTACCTCTGTGCAGCCTGATGTTCTCGACAGCAGGTAGCGTATTCCTGCGTGGGATGACCGACACTGCAGACATCGTCTCTCCATTCTGGCTCCCTACTGACTGAGGACTCCCCCATGGCCCCTCAGACCCCTGGCTAGGTTTCGGGGGCCTGGGAGGAGGGGCACAGGAGGACTCAGAGCTGGAGGGCGTCAAGGCATTGTGATTCTTATCAAATGTCCGGGGAATCTGATAAAAGGAGCCAGGCGGCGTAGGAAGGTCGTAATTGTCAGGTGAGCGGTCGTTGCTGTGCATGGTGGCGAGGGCGTTGCAAGGCGTTTTGAAGGTGTAGACCTCCTCATTTTCAAGCTCAGGATCACCTAAAGCGCTGTGAGCCGGTGCCTCGGAGCTGTAACCCCGTGGAAGTACATAGCCGGCCTCCTGGAGGGAGTCATCGTGCCCTGGTAACTGGTGTTTTCCTGGCTTGGGAAGGCTGTAGAAGCCATGCAGCTGAGCACCCATGCCATTTAGACAGTGTGAAAAGCCATAAGAGAGTTTCTGAACTGCAGAGTCGCTCCCCACAAACACATTGCTCCGTGTGGCCTGGGAGAAACTGGCACTCCTGCAACATGGGCAAAGATATACACGTAAACATAAGTCCTTCCACAGTGCCTAAATACTTCCACACAGTCAGGCATCTGTCTCATACCTACATGCCAGCATAGATCAAACAATGGCAAAAAAACAACTTCTACAGTAGCATTTCATGTAATTTCAGTGTAACTACCCAAACAGCCACTAGATGGTACCATAGCACTTCAGAGCGGACTTCAACTCTATAGGATAGGTCTTTGCATACATTCATTGGACAACATACCTCTGCATCCAGTGCCTTTGCACTTTAATGCAACTATGACATATGCATTCAGTTTTAGTATTTCTAACATTTCCCTGAAAAGTCGATTTACTGACATGTTTTCAGCATGATGACCAGCAGAGGCATGTTAAGAAGGAGAATGCTGTGACTTTCCCAGAGTTTCTCAGCCTTGGTTAGGCACCCTTGGGACATGCCTCATTTATTCAGCCTCCTTTGTAGGGCTTGACCTTGAGTGCCAACTCGAGCAGCCATACAGCTTAGACATTTCTAGGCAGTTAGTTGAGCAGTGGCCTGTCTTGGTTGGCCCGTAAAAAATAGAAGATATCCTCTGTCAGTCATTTCTTCACTGCACAGAAGATTGTACCTGTTAGCTACATTGCAGGTTTTAAATGGTTATGTTCAATGTGTATCATAAAGATTTAAAATTAATAATATATCAAAGCAATACAGTTAATTTAAAGAGTCCACTCTCTAACTTCAATTCTTTTTCATGTCAAACAGTCGGCTGTGTTTCATCAGTTTTTCTTCTTCTGTCTCCTTTTTCAATCGTCAATCAATAATTTTGTTCATCATCTTCCATCACTGTGGGGACATTGGGGCTTTTTACATAGATTAAGTCACACCACTGGTCATCAGACCTGTGGAGTTTCAGACTGGCATGAATCATACTCTGCCACCAGTCTTAATTAGCAGACTCACGGAGCAGAAGGTAGGGACAGAAATATCCGCATAAATATCCGCATAAAGCTGATGAGATGGAGTGTAAGGTTTGATTTCCTGGGCTTCACAGAGGTCCAGTACAGCAGATTTATGTGCAAATCATGTGGCTCAGAGGGCAGTTCTACCCGGGGAGAGTCCAAACCTATAGGAGTGATGAATTGCTGCCTCAACCTCATTGATCATCTACTGTGCCGGCTATCTGCTGAATGGCATCATTATTAAGGCTTGCCTTTTGATTCTAAGAAACGGGCACGATGGCAGTGGGAGGCGAGGTGAATGTTAATGAAAACTCAGGAGTGCATTTAATATAGGCGCTTGGTCGTTTTCTTCTCCTGCTCAGCATAAAGCTGACACAGGCATTCATGTGCATATAGATACAGTAACTCAATATGTATTCACACCACTTGACTTGTGCATATCATGGTTCAAATTACAGATCAGCTTAATCATACATATAGTCGTCTGTTTCATGGCCACATTCAATTTACTGCAATTTTGCATTAATGTAACAAATCCGTCAATTTTTGTGGTATTTAGCATAATCAATTAAAAAGAGAGTATCCATTCATTTGCTTTATCTTTACACTAATTATCATCTCTCCAAAATAAATGTCCACCCTATGTTCCAACATGTGATTCCAAGCTATTCCTACAATCTTTTTTGCTTTAAATCTAAATTAAATTTTAGTAGTATTTTACAGATGTCGTCAGGCTTCTGGACTGAGATTTCTCTGCCATTTTCCACTTATTTTAGAATATTCACTCCATGTTATGCTCCTGCTACCTCTTTCACAATGCTTTACCACATGCACTTGCCCACAAAGACACACAGCAGTTGAACAGTTCTCCCCCTTATAACAGTAGTTCCAACCCTTAGGGGATTCCAAGCTGAGGAAGCTCTGTAAACCTGTATGTTGACCTGCATTAACAGAAAACAGGAAACTGACACAGGACGCCTGAGGGGTCATGACCTTTACCGTGCACTTTCTGTCTTCCTGCTCATGCACTGGTGGAGGAGGAGGTAGTCCTGGGGTGCACTGTTGGACAGGGAGCCGTGGTGTGAGGGGCGCACAGGCACATCAAAGGTGAAGAGCACTGGCTGGCTGGAGTGGATGGGGGCAGAGGACTTGCGTTCTCCGGTCAGGGGAGCCATTGAGCCGGTGACATCTGCTCCAACAGACCGAGGCATATGGTGTAACCTGCCATCTGCAGACAGAAGAAATTGGAGTAATTGATTATTTAAAACACACTGTTTTTCACTCATACTCGGTTAGTTTTCTGTAGCTACAGTCTTGTGCAAAAGAAATTAATAATTGGCCGAGCAAACATCCCTTACACATTGTCCCTTTAAGTTAACAGTCTTTGAATTTAAAGCACCATGCATAACGCACTTGATGGTTTTGGGCTTTTACATGACCTTGCCTTGCATGGTCTTGCAGTCTTGTATTCAGTCGCTTTCATTCTGCACTTTAATCAATAGAGATGAGGGATCTGTCTCAAGGGAAGAGAGAAAACAGTATCCTTCTGCTTTTTGGACTGCAGAGTGCAAGTGGTTGAACAGCACATGATCCAAGTTATCCTTTTTGACCTGGGTCAATGTGCTTCATTGGACTTTATTGAGCTGACCATTGTTTTCCACTGTGGGCCTGTGTGAACAACATGGTCTTACAGTCTTATTGTTTCTGAGTGACATCCCTGATATTTCCATTGAAAGACTACAAAGAAGAGACAAACTGGAGATGGGGATGCTGGAAATAGACTGGGCAGGGAGCCAAAATGAGGAGGTGCACACTGAGCTGTAGGAGTAGAGAGTGGGCGGCCCACTGATCCATCGACCCATGGTGCTGTGTGCAACACTAGCTGATGGGGGAGAGGGAAAAAAACTCAGCCGCTGCTGAAACTAATCTCTCTCTTTCACTGGTCCAGTAAATGCAAGCTTTTACATGAGCATGTTTATGTAAGAACAGTGAGATTTGTTGCAGCCTAAAGAATAATTATTTTAAGTACAATGATGCTATCAATTATTGTTTAACCTGACGTAAAAATGTGAAAATGCCCAATACAGTTTCCACAAGACTGCTTAACAGTACTCTGGAACCAAAATATATTTATAAAGATATAAAACAGAAAAACCTCGCAATCTTCTAGTTTAAGAAGCTATAACCAATTAATGTTTGGCGTTTCTGTACTAAAATATGAAAAGTAACGACTATTTTTTCACTTTTTTGTGCAGTTGGACTGTCCTGCAATGTTCTCCTCGTTTATCAGACTTTTACAAGGAATGCTATGGGTCAAACTGCCCTTTAAGAAGAAGGCAATGTTCTGTGAGTCATGATCTGAGCTGAAAAACACATACAAATGTGGTGTGTGAGCATGTGTGCATGCATGTGGGGCAGTATGAGGGCGGGGATATTCTGCAGTCCAGTTTGGTGAATGAGGTCACATCCATGCCTAAGGGGAAAAAGGGCTCTGCAATGGAGTCTTCAGGCCAGTGGATATCAGCGAGATGTCCAGGCCCACAGCTACACAGGCAGGGACTCCCCCCAATGATCCTCAATTACGCCATTGTTCTGAGCGATTCCACTCTCCCTAGGCTGGTTAGGCATCATCTCCTTTCTCCACAAAAAGCTTTGTAAAAGCTTTCATCCAGTGTGGTGAGTACTAGGCCCACTAATATGGGTAGATATATTGATTTGTTGTCGAAAGACAGTTCCTCCCCCCCTGCTGGAGTGCAGAGCTGCATTCAAAAACACAAGCAAGCTGGATGGCTTTAATATTGAAAAGCCAACAAAACTTCAACTAAAAAGTAAAATGTAATCTTGTTAATTTTTATGGTGTGCATGTTTGTGTACACTACTGCTTTTCTGTGTGCTGCAAAAGATTTTCGATTAAGGACACACATGACTGTCAGAGTCAGAACAAGATGAAAGATGACTGGTCGGGTCTGCTGATGGAATAGCCTACATGGCTCATCACTGACACTAATGGGCCTGATGATGTATGTTACCACTGGGAAACAATTCCATTGACTCAGTAGAACCACAACATAGAAATAGAGAAAAAAGCAGAAAATAAAAGCACTGAAACTTTCCCCCAGATGCCCCTAGTAATATTCTCTCCACTGCCTAATGTACTGAGACACTCAGTGTAAGGTGGTAAAATGTTTATTAACCAAAGTGAGAAGTTATTTATTATTCTGCCACTTACAAAGAAAAGTAATAAAACTGGGAGGGACTGACATGAGTAAAATAAGGGCTAATTATGTTTTTTTTATTTTTTTTTAGTTATGAGCCTAATGTCATCACTAAAAAACAGTTTTCACTACAATTAAACAGAGAGCTTAAAATCAAACGAGGCAATATAAGGAGACAAAGTGTTCTTTCCATTAAACCCCTCAGCTTGAAAGTAACACCAGACCATCAACAACATTGCAGTGAAAGGCCCCTTTGGTTGGTGAACAACACGTGGCTATTTTGGTTCAAAGATCTTCTAAGTTCATGAGCAATTTTCCAATTACATTGTATAATACATCACCTACTGTCTCATTGGGCCTGTGGACGTAATCTAATAGAAGCAGACTGCTGGTCTCTAGTGGCCAAAATTAGAACCATGCTGGATCACTCATGACAAGAAAGTCTTTGTAGGGTGCTCATTTCCTCCCAGTACGGCCAGAATTAGACGAGGACATCTGATAATTTAATCTGAAATTATATATAAAAATAGAAAATACCACTGACCTATTGAACTGAAATGAAGCCTTTGAGTTTCCTCTACACAGCACCTTTTTCATCAGCACTGCACACTTTAAATATTGCATTAAAAATAAGTATTTAAGGTAAACTCGCACCTACTTTCAATTTGAATAGTACAAAATGCAATTTCTCTAATGGTTTCATGAGAGATTGCACTTTAAAATATAGCCTTGGGACACGAGCTGCTACAATGAGATATGTCACGGCTCTACAGGGTGGCCCGGTGGTGGGGGAGGCCATCTTGTGACACAAGGGTCATGCAATAGGTTTGATGTGTGCCCTTGAAAAAAAGCCCCTACCTGTGTATGTTAACTTTAAAATGTACACCAGTTTAATGATTTGAATACTACAGTCACTGCTGATCTCAACTATATAGATACATTATTTGTTGTCCTAAATGGATCTGTTGGGCCAGTCCATAAAGCAGTGTCTCCCAGGAGGCCACACTGTGGGGTCCATTTGCATGTGTGGTTAGTGGGGGGTTGGGAGCTTTCTATGAGACTGACATAACTGGATAAAGCAGATGCTAGGCTGCTGCCGAGACGCCGGGTTACGCTGATGCTGAGGAGACTTGTTAGCACTGAGGGAGTGTGACACTTCACAGGAAGGAGGGGAAATGGAGTTATGGCTCTGCTGGTTTGTCTGAAGCGAACAAAGCTACAAGGCTGTTTCATTCCCCCTTAAAAATTGCACTAAAGAAGCCCAACGCGGGAGCATTCCCTGATCACATTACTCCCTGTGCCTGCTCCACAGCATCATGTGAGCACCAGCATTTGACAAAACTGCAACTTCAGTTTTCCTCAAAACACTGGACTAATCAATCACCTAAAAGGCTCAGACTTGTCAGGGCTCATGAATTACATAGATTAGGTAAATTCTAAAACAGCACCTCATTTTCGACACCCCTGACCTCATTTCTTGATGGTGATGGCTACATAAATTCTGTATCTGAGCAACAGTAGGGTGGATATAGAGATGTGGCAATTTGTATTTTTTTTTGTCTCACTGAAAAAAGACTTACCTGAGAAGGGCTACAGAACCAAAATATACATTTCTCTGCCAATATAGTGCACGTTTGACATGGAAACACAGAATTACTAATAAACAGAGAATGTGATATTTGTGTATGGTCTCAACTACATTATACATAAGTAATTTAGCCAAGATACTGCACTGATGCCAACTTAAAGATGAAAAATGAGTTCCTTAATAGATACCGGACAGCATATATGATGAAGAAGAATTGAGTCAAAAGGAATTGTACAGTGATGGCATAAAAAAAACATCTACATCTAAAGATTGTATTCAAAGATATCTTAAATTTTACAGCATACTTATTTATTTATAAAAGCAGCAGGGAAAAATTATCTGGATTTCATAACTTCCACATCTGCTTGGATGATTTTGATTTGTCACAGTTGGTGAAATTTGCCAGGGGAAGTTCATGTGTATCAGCCATATTTTAGCTGGTATTTCTTCAGCACAGTCACTGAAAAAGAGCAAAACAAACACTGACCACAACTTCACTATCTTTCACGTAAGTTCCTCTTTAGTAATTGTTGGTAAACCAAGTTTTCACATGGAGTACAAATCTCTCTTATTTATGAATGAACAAATAAGGAAGTGAGTAGATTACTATTTTACCTCAAGAGTTTTTTTTTTTTTTTACTTAGAAAACTGGCAGTCGCAATGTCAACACCATCATGCAGCTCTTTCATTTAACCAAGAAACATTTTTAACCATACTGAGAGCTGTACTCAACATATCATGGATGTGGTTCCACAGACGGGGTTCAATTTGGACTCCCTGAGAGAGATTTAGTTTGAATAAATCAAAACACTTTTCAGGGCCTATAAACTGCTGGGGATGCAGTCGGAAAAGATGATTTAGTAGTTATTCTTTTTTTCCCAATTTCTCACCATCTTAAGGGCAGCAGTTAAACCGAAAAACAATACTGACTTTGTCTTTCATTTTCCAAGGGACAGATAGGAAAACAGACAAAATGAGGAGGAAAACAAAACCGTCGGAGATTCATGCGGAAGATGAAACGAGACTGCTGACAAGTAAAAACCCCGTCCCTTCATTGAGATTATCCTCGTTTCTGAGTTCAAACAGCTGGCAGAGAGCAGAACAAAGCACATGATTGACGAGATGATGTTCCATTCATTAGATTGTGCTCAGGGGTGGGTCTCCCAGTGAGCAGACACACGCCGCACAGCCAGCCATCCGAGTCTGATAACAACAGTGCTAACACCCATCAGCAGATTGCCAGAACAAGAAAAACACAGTGTGTCTGTGTAAGGAAAACAGAGGTGCTACAATTACTGGTTACTACTCCCCACTGCTGTCCAGTTTTATCTGAAAGCTCCTGATTTTAGTTGTCAGCATTTGTTCAAAATAAATAAGTGTCCTATGCAGTCTTTTCAGGAACTGAACTGGAATTATTTTAATAAAGCAAAAGACAACACTAAATAAATAAATAAGATTCCTTCCTTTCGCATATTTTTTAATATATACATGCAGGTGGACTTCTTTATTTTAATGACAGACACCTTTTCTTTCTCTGATAATTCTGAAGATGGGTGTGCAAAATATAGTCTCAAGTCTTTAATTTAGATTCTGCCCGTGGTACTGTGGGATGAACAGCAGTGGCAGCAACAGAAAACTGTCCTAAGACAGCTCTGTGGCAGCAGAAACCTGACCTCCCAGTGCCATGGAGTCTGGTTATTTCAACAAAAATCAATGCAGTTGAAGGGCACTTTGGGAGGGGAAGAGACAGGCATGCATTTATAGAGAGAGTAAGGAGCCATGCGAGAGGCAATGTGAGTTATATTTACATGATATTTAAGTGTGTATGTATGTCTATACTTTATAAGCATTTATGTATATGTCAGAGATGGTTACACCATGTGTCTGTACAATCTTACTAAAGGGTCAATTAAAGATATTGTACTACACACACATTTTAGCTGGATTTGCTTAGGTTTTGAGATATCAAAATTTCAGCGGATTAATATATATAAAAATATATATATAATTTTAAACTGTGCTGCTCAAAACACAGACAAAATCTGATTTGAAAACTCAGCATTACACAAAACAACCTTTTACTAAAGAATATGTCCATTTACAAACTGTATGTTGTGTTATCTTGTTATTACAGAAGGGCGATCTGAAAGTAGTCTTTTTAAATGAAACAATTGAAAAACAAATATCTGAAGTAAGATTTCAAAGTGGAATTTCAGGTCCCAGAAAAATGAACCACACCAAAAACATTAGCACACTTATCATTCCCAAGTACATGAGCATGTGTTAGAAGGTGTGTTCACATGAGAGGGGAACAGAAACGAAACGAGACACAGTGAAAGACAGAATGACAGCGAGAGTTGTGTAACAATAAACTGCCGTGTGTTGGTCTTGGCCGTACTTCCTAACAGTCAAGAGGTGGCATTTTACATGCAATAGCAGCCAACTCCGACTAACAGAAGGTACGTGAAGATCAAGGTGCTAAAATACCTGATGCTGCCAAAATAACCCACTAAAGTCCTCTGAGTAACACTTCAGCCCTCCTTAAGACGTACTATTGTTTGGCTAAGCCCAGTTAATCCCATTCACAACAACTTCAGACTTCCTATTGGCACTGCAGCTGTAAGAACAGTTAATGTGACACTGTGCACAGTACGTAACATTACAGCTGTCAAACACAAAAACATGCAGCTCAAACACCCATGTCGATGTGTTTTGCATGTCCTCTCTGTCTCTGTATGGAAACAAACATGAAATCTCCGTAAGATAAATTTGTGCTTCTTCTGTTGTCTCAGTCAGCTTATGTAATTTCCACAAGAGGAACTAACTCCTCGTCTAGTTTGTTTTCTTTTAAGAGGGAATTCCCAGTCTGTTAGACGACACACTGCCACAGATCTGCAGCTGCCCACTAATAGAAAAACACACAAAACATCTTTACCCGCTAGAAGATGTTTAGCATGTTTTGTTCTCCGTCGACTCCAATTATCATCAGCATATCTGAGTTGTTTCATCTAACTAGAATCACAAAAAAACCCACAAGATCAACTGATGAGATATCGGCGTGTAAAACAACAGTTAATGTGTTGCTGGTTTGAAATCGTGGCTCAGCTGAATAAAAAGTGTGTGTTCGTGGGTGATCGAGATCAGAGAGGTTGCAGGAGGAATACTGATGCTGGCAGGAAGTCACCGGGTTCAGTCTTCTACGCTCCTCGCACTCCCCTTCATTTCTCTTAGAAACACTCACTAGCATCGCCGTCAGCATCAATACGCCCTGTGATTGACAGGTAGTTTCTGCCAGTTGAAATGTGGTGAAAGCATTTTCCAAATGTGTGGGGAATTTACACATGGCAAGACAGTGCTGTCAAAAATAGAATTTGTTGCCACATGACTGTAGTATTCAGGAAGCTTGTCTTTCTTTTACTCACGAATGCACACTGCTTTGATAAATTCCTTTTAGGCAAAAAAATCAGAAGCTGCACTGTAATGACTGGACGGTTAGTTGATTGTTGTTATTATTGTCGACAACAGTTTTGATTATCAGCTAAAATCTAGTCCAGACTGACTACATCTAGTTACTGTTTTCTTTGGATGGCACCCAATAAGCTGTAGCATTCATATAATAAAAATATAATATAATATATAATAATAAAAGGCCTTGAAAACCCTTTAAGGAAAATTTGCGATTTGTGGATTTGCTTTGTATAAATTAAATAGACTTGACTAGGAGTATTGCTGGCTCTTTAAATCACCTAACATGTTTTTGTTTCATTATACAGCCTGGAGTTTCAGCCAAGTAGTATGATTTGTTGGTTAAACATACATATTCAACACAAGCTAACCCCACAGTAGGCCAGTGTTGATGAGAGAACAGTTGAGAGGAGGTGAGCATGTATTTCCATTGCCACACTGATACTACACAAAGGAACAGGCAGGAGTTATTATGACAAACAGAATGATGCACTAAAGTCAACAACTTACTACTTGGGAAACACTGACTTGAAAAAGCTTGAAGAAGACGAAGACGAAGACGACGAAGACGAAGACGACGAAGAAGAAGAAGAAGAAGAAGAAGAAGAAGAAGAAGAAGAAGAAGAAGAAGAAGAAGAAGAAGAAGGAGAAGAAGGAGAAGAAGGAGAAGAAGGAGAGGAAGAAGAGCTTTCCATGCACAAAAAAACAATGAATGGACTCAGCTGGTGGATTTAACAGTGGATCACTTCTGAATGGTCTTATTAGCCATGTCAACATCCATGACTGCTTCTCCCTTTCTAATGACATGAGGGGAACCAGTGGAGCACAAGAAAATACTGAAGAAGAAGATCTCTCTTTTTTTTCCTAATATTTTTGTGGGGGAATTTTTTTTTCCTTTTTGTTTTGATAGGGAGAGAAACAGGGTAGAGGAGAGAGAGACATGCAGCAAAGGGTCGTGAACTGGACTCGAACTCTTGACCACTGCTGGTGACCTGCACCCACATGGTAATGCCCTAACTTAGTGACCTATACAGCAGCCCGGAAGCTCTCTTTTAAGTAAGGGTTGCATAAAATGTTTCCAAAATCCTTTTCATGCCTTTTTGGAGCACTGAAGAAGGAATTAGTTTTGGTGTGTAATGCTAATCAAAGTCAGTTCGGGGTAATCAAAGAAGGTCCTCTGGCACAAATAATACAGAGAAATTCTTTAGAAAGGGGAACTAAGCATTTCTATGAAAACAGAGTTACAAAACCAGAAAAGCTTGATGTGTTCTTACTAAATCTACTGTAATCATTACTGCAGCTGTCATGACATAAGCCTTTTCTTCCCCTGAACTCTCCATCCCAGCCACACCCTGCTGGCTACAGCCGATACAGTTTAAGATGTATAACGGGACCCTGCTAATTACTGAACATGGACCGTGGGGATCCCCTCATGATGTGAGGATTATTACACTCGCCACAGCTGTTTTCTTACTCCACAGCTGGACATATTGCGTGTTACAGGTGATCAACCATGTGCGCAAAGATTAACGTCCACCAGCTGCCAGATGGCGGGAAAGCAACAGCAATCTGGACGGGTAGGAATAAGAATAGGAGTTTTTTTTAGTTGTTTTTTTGCAAACTATTGTTGATTTCTTGTGTTTGGCAGAGGGATGCACAGATGCTCAAACCTCAGGTATCATTAGCAAAAAATAACAGCGGCGACACAATACGTTCATGTTTGCTCAGTGCTAACATATGCCGAAAAAAACAATAGTGTAGCACTTTAGTATTGCTATATTTAATACTATATCATCATTTTTTTTAATGGCAAGGGATCATAGCACAGCATAATTTAGGTAATTAAGGCAAATCAGCTTGAAGGTAAGAAGACTGCTCTTCTCAGTCCAGACCAAAGCCGCTTTACATAAGAACATTACTTCATAAATATGCTCTCATTAGCATGTCTAGTCTGATAAGTGCTTTTATCCTACATGCTTTACAGAGCCACTGCTGGATTCATTTCTTATCAGTTGTAGCTCCGGAGGGAAACAAGCCATTCTCGAGCATAACAGATCTAAAAGAGAAGCTTTGGTAAAAACACAAAAATCAACCTCCATATTACCAAACTGACTTTTAAAACGTCCAGTATCCAGAATAGGACTTTACATCATCCTGAATACAAGAAGCAGAGATCAGAATGTTTCTTTAACAAAACAAATGAGGAGGAAAATCAATAACAGCCTCAGATGCTGACCATTTGTTTGGCATGGATGTTCCCGTTTCACTATCTGGAATAACAAAGATGGAAAAAAACGCAACTGCCAATGATATTATGCGACTGAGCCTTCGCGTTTTGAGAAAAGTAAGATGCCAGCTCTTTAAAAAAACATGACAAGGAAACAGCGGGTGGCTAATGAAAGTAAGGTGTAAGTAAGGCTGTGTTTCGTTTCACAGTAAAGAGACAGTATATACTGTATTAGATATTTTTACTGCATGTATTGTATGTCTATAAAATGGTGATGCCTTCAAATTGATGGATTTCTCTGACAAACGGTTCACAACTTACAATACATAAATTAGACAAAAGCTGAAAATCTTCATAATTTAGAAGCAAATATTCTGCTTAATCATTTCACTATAAATCATTTGACATAATGCCACAAGCAAGATTTTCAACTGTAGCACCTAAAGCTACAGTTTGGGCAGTGCCAAAATGTTTGCAAATCTAAATTTAAGAAAGTAGCGACAGCAGATCAAAAGGAGATGATCGTGGTACAAAGTGAGTTCACTTTGGCCCATTTGAGATTTCTTTCAGCCAGTGGAAGATAAAAAAAGAAGTCACAGGAGAGATAAATAGAAACAGAGGCAGAGTGATCGAGCAGCAGAGATGGGTCAGGGTTCCCTACCATGGCTTTCGTCCGATTGGTTGAAGCCACACAGCTGGCAGATGGAGCGGACCCATTTGTTCATCTCCTCCTCAGTCTCAGCTACGAGATAAAAAGTGCGGTCTGAAGTCTTGATGTCAAACACGAAGCTGTCCTGGAACTCCTTCCTCTTAAAGGTCAGGCCAGCGTCCACCTGCTCGCAGCAGTGCAGGTCGATGACCCGGATGGGCTTCTTCGAGTGGTCGTTCTTGTAGTACTCTAGAACATCGGGGTCACCACTCATGCGGCCGCTGCGAAGTATGAACCAGCGCTTCTTCCATGCCTGGAAACGAGATTGGAAGGTAAGAACATCTTCTCAGAACACACAATAAGAAAACACCCTTTGAGCCAGTACAGTCACATCATATATGTGTGTCGATAGTTAATAAAAACCTAATATTTAAACATTTTAAATGCATTTTACAAAGCAATACCTTCTGCAGCTCAATTTGATTTCTTACTGTGTGTGTGAGATGCAAAATGTTGCCGTGGTAACACACTCAACAGCTGGACTTCAGTTGTGGTGTTAACTGTTGATCAAACAGACAGACTTTAGAGAAAAGTCTGCCTATTTGAGCATGCATGTGGTTGCGTGAGGTTTGTGCATGTGTTGGCGGCTGCAAGGGAAGGGGGGCAGCAGGTGTTTACTCCCTCCCAACGTATTTCCTGTGCCGATATCCCTCCTTGAGCTGAGCAGAGCTCCGCCTCACAAATTTCACTAACAGAATGTAGGTTCCTGCCACTTCAAGGGCTGGTGAGTGACACTGCTTTGGTCCAATCAAAATCAAGCCACATCTGGATACAAACAAGTCACAGGATTTTCATCTGAGAGTGTAAATAAACATCGGGTGTCATGCAGGCCAGCGGAACAACACGCTCAAGTAAGAAGCCATGATGTAAGAGCAAGAAAGCCACAACATGTCCGTTTCACACCAGTAGCACTGTTGCATTTGTCAACTGGAAAAGCAGAGAGCAAGGACAGTGGCTTTCAATGCAACAGCTCCATATGCTTTTCCAGTGGCAGTCTAAAGGGACGCTGTGTTCTCTGTGCTCAGAGACAAAAGAGGAAGATAGACCAGGAAGAGAAAGGGGGAGTAAAGGAGGGCTGAGGGTTTTTTTTTTGGACATTTGCCAGTGATGCACTTCCGCCAGGCAATGTCTCACATGCAGGCTGCTGACACACAGGATCCTGCAGGCCCCCTCTCCCTCCATCAACACAGACACTGCCGCAAGGCTCACACCAACCCCGAACACACGCGCACACACACACACACACACATACAAACAGGGCAGGGAAATGGATCGTGCTGCATCTCCCCTGTTCTTTCAGAGAGACATTCCTAATCTCCTCCTGGAAATATGAACACTAAATTTTCTATTTGGAGAGGCCATTAACTCCGAGACGCAGAGGTAAAATTAATGATGGCTGAGATAGCTGCCTTGGTTTCAGTGTCCCAGTGCTGTGGCTATCGGTCACACTGCTACAGCTTACCGGGGCACTGGCAAAACACTGCGACACAGAACAGAGCTGTTGCTGTTGTACTTTGATTTTCCTTTGAAAAACAAATCTCTGATGCCAGAATCCGAAACTCAAAGATACCATCTATCCCATGGATGGCAAATTGAAAACACTGGAGAGGATGAGAGTATGAGTTAGTCAAACATATTGACAACTTGGAAAACAGAGACGGAAGATAGAATGCATTGACAGTAGGGGTAACAGGGGATGTGAAATGGGATAGATCTGTCAGTTTTGTCAAAAGGTGGTTGCCTGATGTACTGGAGATTTAAAGTTAGAAACTACATGCCAGCTCCCATGCCTGGGACAGGGAAATGCCTGCGACTGATCCTGCTGAGATTTCACATCTACTCAGACAATGAGTCATGGATGCTTTGAGAGAGCTGGAAAGGCCGAGCTACTCACTGATGTATGAAAGACTTCTCAAAGAGGTTCACTTTGCCTACGAAGCCTGAAGCTGCAGATATCAGAACCAAACCAGCTACAAATGGACTTCAAGTGGGCGATAAACACCATAAAATAACTTTACATGCTGACAGTGTTTACATTTTTATTTTAATTAAAACAATCAGCCGACATCCCCTGCTCCATATAATTGCTAACTGCGGTTCATTTACAGGTCATAGGATAAACTTCACTAAATCTAAAGCTGTTTCTGTGTATCTTAAATCAAAAACCTTCAGGCACGTCATCCCTTAGTTTAAAATGGCCAGCAACAGGCTTCACATATCTGAGGAGCGTCATAACACTCATTTTTGACAAGATGTACAAGATACTCATTTTACACAAGATGTATCATGTGCAAAAATGCTTGACTAACTTAATCTCTCAGTTTTTACTGATGTTATGTTCCATTATGTTTAATTGCTGAGAGCGGTAATGCTCCCTTTTGTTTGGTCACATATGCTTCAATAAAATGCTTTAATAGTAAATTGCTTTTTATTATGTCAGCGTCACATTTTTGTTTATTATATTTATTATTATTTTAAGACAAGACAAGATCCCTCAAACCTTATTTAAAGCTGCACCAAAGCATTATTTTGAAATGTTGTTATTTCCATTGCTGTTGCACACATCTTTTCTTTCTGTCTGTTTTTTTTTTTTTTTTTACAGGAAGTGCAGACTGCGATTTTATCTTTTGTGTCTAGCTGAATTACTCCTGAGGTATTGGGGTTCGAGAATTTCATTTCATTTTCTGCGAGACTGATACGATGATAAAAGCTAGAGGCAGTCCGACCTTAATAAAGCTAGCAGCTGACCTGTTTTGCCCATCTTACCGCGAACCCCCGTCTCAGGAAATAGAAAAAAAAAAAGTGTGAAGAAAATAACAGGTTGAATCAGCGCCATATGATGAGTAGCGTGAAAACTATCTATTAGGTCATTTCTCACCATGACAGGTTGTTATAAATGTTCACTAATACAGACTGTGACGGTGAAGGGTGTGGGAAAACAGATAGCAAAGAAGTCAACAGCGATAGTCCTCAAGTTTCCTTCAAAATGTTTCCACCGGAGCGTAAACTTCCTTATTTCATAGAAATACAGTAGAGTCATCACACTTCTCCACGAGAACAAACCACAGCAAGGCACATTTTCTTTCCATGTCCCCAAAGCTCTTTGGTTCAGTGCATGTACAGCATTTAGACAGATATCACCATAACTCTTGCAAGCCCTATTTAAATATTTTTGCCTTTTCTGGAAAGAGAGAGCATCACTTAATTGAGATCTGGAGTACTGCCCAGTTTCAAAAGGTCAGCGCGACCCAGCTGGGTTATTCCTGGCATCCTTCAGCTGTAGCGAGCATATTAACCCAGGATAGCTCTCAACCACATAGGAAAGACAATTCATTTAGGTGCCTTTATGATACTACAAATAGAATTAGTACGTCCTGCGGAATAGAAACTGCTGCCTAATACGAGAACAAAATAATTCACAGCTTGGTCTGAATAAGAGGATCAGATAACCGTTTCCCTCTGTCACACTTTCTGCTAAGCTCCTCATTAAGTGCAATCAGTTTTCAAAATCAGCCCTTTCAACAACACAAGCAGCTTTTCCTCTCTCTCTCTCTCTCTCATGTGCACTCTTTCAAATTTGAGCAAACTTCCCCAGCAGAGTAAATCATGGTGGAAGGAGGACACAACAAAATGAACTAACCCACCCACCGCCTGTCCTACAGAGCATGTCTAAGCCCATCAATCACTGTCTAAGCATTGGGAAGTGAGGGCTGAAGCTGTAAAACGAGGCTGAACTCTCACGTCTCTCCAACTTTCCCCTCCCCCTCATGGCTTTGGTTTAAGCGTGCATCGCTGTTCAGAGAGAAAAAAAAACGGCCCAGCACAGAAACACTGGCCTTGTTAACAACTGAACTGGACAGTCCATGGAACCACCGAGACAGCTCTGATCCAGGCCACAAATTACACGATAAACTAACAGGACATCAAAGAGTTGCATTATTGTCTGAAAAATGTACTACAAACCACATGGGGCATGACGTAACTTCCACGTACCGGCATTTGTACGGCATGCTTTGCTGCTCTTTCCGAAGAAGAGATCAAAGTCAAGTAAAGATCAAATCTGAGCAGAAAACAGAACGACATGTCCGCATAAAACACTAAACAAAAATTCTGCTGTTAATGACCTAACAGTAGAGACAGACTTTTGAGAATATTTTTTGAAATTTAAAGTACAAAATTCCTGTGTTTGGGTTATAAGAGTCTCAAGACTGGAAAAAGAAATATCTATCTATCTATCTATCTATCTATCTATCTATCTATCTATCTATCTATCTATCTATCTATCTATCTATCTATCTAACTATCTATCTATCTATATTTACAAGTTGCTTGAAAGTACTTAATCTCCCCAAGAAGGCAGCTATCCGTATCCATGAATGTACAGCGCTTAGTCCCTTCAGTCTCATTCAATCACCCCATAAAGGCTTGATCTCACCTTGTTCCAACACAGTTTCATTTGCTCTGTGCTGATGGCAGCCAGCTACAGATAAAAAGAGACAGCAGTGAAGTTCAAAGGCTAGCATGTCTGAATCTATTTTAGAAGACTGGGAAGGAAAACATCTAATAACAAAACCATACAAAAAAAAATATTTTGAGTGAGTTTGCTTCTAAAAATACGATCAGAACAGCTTTGACTTGCCAGTTCCTTTTGTTTCTTTGGATGTTGATAAGTGCACACGCTTTTTTCTATTTTTGGCAGAACACAAAACAATGATTCTGTGGAAAAACAAACCATTTCATACAAAAGCTCTCTGTTCATAGAAATAAACGGCATGCAATTGTACGGTATGTGTTATTGCTTCTCCTTCAGAAGATTAATACACAGTCACAGCAAATAAGTCACAGTGACAATCATTTACTGTATTTGCGCATCTACTGTGAAACACAGTAAAAATGAGCCCAGTCTCATGTGTTTGAACCCAGTTCATCACTCTGCCATCGTAATAACACAGATTAATGAACTTAGAGCTGGTCGTGGCCTAAACAACTAGCTAAAGTGTGCCTTTACAGCCACACAGCAATACATTGTGTGTGTTTAGTAGTAGGCTGTGTCAACAGGCTGGATGATAAGCATCAGTCAACATGTTTTTAAATGTGCATGAGCAAACACTGAAGCTAAACACATATGTTAGGTTAGAATAGTCTTGTTTACCCCTGCTCCTATTAAAGTAGTGGGAGGAGACAGCAGGTTGTTGTCTTTGACTCAGCCTCCTCTGGTTTACCTGCTGCTGCAGTACATACACTACGCAGCTGCACAAACACTGGCAGTGCGGAGCTGTGGCACAGCACTGTAACCACCTTGTTTTTGTACATTTTCTCATCTATTTGCAGCTTTAGTAATGGCCAGATTATGGCAGAGAGATGCATATTTTGTCATCTTCACTTGGCTGGAATCAAACTGGATGATTCTTATGTCTGGATGATTCTAATATGTTTTCTGTTTGATCTGAGCGATGACACATCAGCCCTAATTCTGACACACTCACAACACAGGGATGAGACTGCATGACGATGCACTGGTTCTTGGCCATTAGCGCTTCATTATAGTAAAAATTAAATGAGGGGGAACAACAAATTTTCACCCACCTTGACGTATACCATTTTATTCTTAATGTTCCCTTGTAAAGAAGACTGTAACCTAAATTTGCAAACTTGTATACCAAACTTGTTATGACTAATCTTAGGAGATTATCAACTACTATCAAATGTCCTCCAATGCCTTCATCCTACACCTGTTCTTTAGGTTCTGCTTCCTAACATATTAAAGTTATTTAAGACAAAAAGAACAAAATTTATCACATAAGTGACTTATTTCTTGTCCCTTCTGGTGCCTGAATAATGCCAAAATTTCATCTTTTTCCAGAAAACTACTCGCAATGAAAGAACAGCAGTGAAAACCACTTTGCAATGCATGAATTAGAAAGTGGGACTGTGAAAATGGCCATGATTGTGCGAGCGAATGCCTGAACACTTGTGATTCCGGTTAATGTGGCGAGGGTGGACAAAGCTGGATAGACAATGACGACAGAGCCCCGATTATCTAGTCCTAATCAATAGTGGGTCACACGTCACATCACATTCCAGATACGGATGGGAGTTTCACCAAGTGCGGGAATGCAATCTAGTTAGATTTGAAGAATATCGCCTTGTCATTCACACAGCAAAATACGACATTTCACATTTGCATTGCAATGCTTTCCAAGCTATTGTAAATTGGGGAAATTTTAACTGAAAAATCATAAAAAACAGAACATGAATAAGCTCAACCTGTCAAACAGGAGCTGCACAATCCACCAGAAGTACATTTGTCTTCTTCTCTGTGCTTGCCAGGTTTCATGTACCCATATTTACCTACATGACATCAATTTATGTGAGCTTAAATAAACCACAAATGGTTCCTTGGAAGCTGTACAGTTTACACAGGGTTCTACATCTTGGCTCTGAGTGAGATGTTAAGCAGACAGATGCCCCAGACAAAGTTTATAAAAGATGTTTCTGGAGCTTTTCCAATAAATTCAGGCGACAAACAAAACAAAGTCCAACAGTGTGCCAACAGTGTGGCTCTTTGGCAGCTCGAGCCCATTACCTGTCTCAAGTGGTGAAAAGATCCAGATGCTCCTGGATTTGTCCAATCCATGTGCCCGATAAGGTAAACATGAAAAGATGTTAAACAGAGTTGTTCAGAGTATAAAACTACAGGTGTTTAAATCCAGCGACTGAATTAGAGCACCATTGCAGTTTAAATCAAACTGCTCAAGTTTCCTAATAGTCAAAACACTGACCTTGGAAAGAAGGCAGCTGCAATGCATAACAAACTAAGATAAGACCCAAACAGGCCCATAAATTCTTGTGTGTTAATAAAGACGGTGGAAGGTTAGCCATGGAGTGCAAATACAGACAGGGTTCTCCTGACAGTGGAAAGGAGGAAATTTTAACTCCTGATGTTTCCATAATTTGTGCAATTACCAAATTCACAATCTCCTTTTAAGGCAGACATTAGCTTTGAAACTCATTTGGTTCATGGAGAGTAGACCTGGATGTGATGTAGCTTTCACAAGATTAAAGCAAATAGGATTCCACGTACAATGGCATCATATGACTGTGATAGAAGGCTCCATCCTACAGGTGTGACGATGATTAAGAGGGACGCTGCGTTCGGTATCTACAGTTCTCATTCACTCACTTCATGGGGGCAATGATCTGCGAAATCTGCTCCACATCCTATGAAAAACAACCTCCAAAAAGCTCTCAGTAGATATAATCAGCCTCAATTTGCAGCTGAACAGTTCCATCATTAGGAAAATGAGTAATCTCTTGCCATGTCTCCGTATCTGCGAAAGGCTGGGCTTATTTAGCGTGAGCCCACCCTGACAGTTTGACTAACGGGAGGCATTATTTTTAATCAGAACTCTTTGTGTTGCTTCCCCTGCCTCTGCCATCTGCGTCGGCTCATACACGTCTGCGTACGCAGGGCATGCTGCGAACATCTCCTGGTCTTTGTAATGCGTTGCAGGGTAGTTGTAGATGCACAACCGTGAATGGAAAAACAATTAAAAACGGGAGGGGTCCGCAGAGCAGACGTGCACACGAGGGAAAAGTCTGACCTCAGCACCCTAATCTGTGCAAATATCACTGTGTCTCTATGACGCTACTGGCTCTCCTCAACCAGCTGCGTGCATCATTAAAGATTCAAGATCCTGCATGTATGACATCAGTAAATACACTGGAAATGTTATCATGTAGCTGGAACACACCAGTAGCACTCACAGTTTAGCTCTGCACATAGACTAGTTGTCATAAGTAATGCTCACAGGTGCACAGTACTAATAATATTCATGGGTAGCAGAGAATGAAATCTGCAGTTTACTTTATTGAATAAACAAAGACACTTGTATCATTTATATTATATTTTATACATTCAAGCTACTGACAATGACAACTTAATAAATGATTATTACCTGTGCCAAAAGATAAGCATCTTAATTTCATGATGTTGTCTTTTATTGTTCAGTACATTTTTTCCATGTTTTGTTGCTGTTTTAAAAGGGCCTTTTTACATTTTGGGTCATCAGTCTTTCTGCCATGATCCTCCAAACAATTAATGTATCTCCTGTCTTAATGTTCAGAGATTATGTTTTGAGATTTCTTTTAAAGAGGTCTCTCTTTATTCAAAGACAAACAGCCCATGTGCTGCACTCTTCTTTTACCTCTTGTTGCGACGCTCTGGTTGTATATCTCTAAGTTAAAGAGAAATATCCTTAAATTAGACACCATTGATTTGCAAATGTATGATTACAATATACAAAAGTATTTTTAAAATACTATTTATCCTTTCTTTATTTAAAGAAACAATGCAGTATCATCAATTAGTGACACATTTATTGACTATTTAATAAATATTTTTACATTTACACTTATCACTCTGTAAATTCTGATAAAAAAGCAACTAATAACTGATGGATTACAATTAACCGCTGGAAAAAAGAAATGGAAAATTGTTTTATTCGTGATGCCCGTGATTCATGTAAGCAGTTTGTTGTGCCACTCAGAAATGTAGTCATGGTAGAAAAGAACATCATTTTTCATGGATTTGTGAAACTATTTTGACGCTCAGCATGATGAAAAACATTCTCTTCGTCAACTTTACAATAATTAACATTTGAGTCAATGCTGTCTGCACTTATTAGTATCACAAGCCACCATTTAAAATGGTTGTTTTTCCAATTGCCACACTGTCATTTATGTAAACAAACTGAACTAAAGCAAATAAGAGGAAATATTTAGCTGAGGCGGTTCTTCATCATGACCCAGGTAATTAAAATAACATGTTAAAAAATTGATAATGAAGTTTCATCACTTAAAACAACCAGATTAATTAAAGGTAGCGCCCAATGCAAGTTATCCAATACGTTTTTTTTGCCAAGTTCAGCAAATACAGTGTCTGTACACAACCCTGGCTCTGTATATCGGAAACAAACAAAGTGGTTAGGATCAATCCACACAACACTATTCCAGCATGTCATGGGACAGGAGGAAAAATATGTAGCGGGGACATAGGAGGCAACAGAGGCCATGCTGGACAGTAAATGCGGCACAAGGTAACTATCTAAATATGCTTTTCCCAGAACCACAGTCAATGCTTTTAATATCCCTGGTGTGTAAGCACCAAGAACAAGAATATAAGTGTTATAAAGTATAATAAATATAATAAAAGTAAGTAAGTATAATAAAAATGCTGTAAACCTATGATAAAGACTTTATCATTCAATCTTCTATGAGGTGAGTTATATACAACCCTGTATATGTTCTGTGCCTGTGAACCTCTACGATGCCAACCAGTCTCTGCATAATGTCACATAAAACTTTGGTCTCACACAGGACAATAATCAACATCAAAGTCACTATGAACATATATTGCTTTGTTTATCTTATTCGTCTTGAAGTCTGTATTTATATGCTGGTTACATTAGTCAGAGTTTATTTTTATCTGAACCCTGTAGTGGGAAATTTCCGTTCTTACAACTGAATTGCAATGACTCACCAGTGTATGGGTCTTCGGAAGAAACTAATCTCTAAGCTCTGTTCACATTAAGTATAGTAAAGGTACAAAGAAATTAAGGATGTTAAAGAGTTTTTAAAAAATACAATTCCAGCAGTGCAATTCACCTTCATCATTCTGGCTACTTTTGTAGGGGGTCTTAGAAATAGATTTTTTTTAAAAAGACATAAAAATGTTGTAAAAGACACTTGTTTTTTCCTCTGCAACACAGTTTCCCAAATCAAATCATTAATCAATATGATGAAGAGAAGCCTGGGTTTCGTTCTGACTACTACAACCACCTGTACCGCAAGACCAGCCCAAGTGCACTTTGCTTACGCATTTTCCACTCCTACCAACTATCACAGCAAGATAAAGTGTTTCACATGAAAGCGAAAGATAATGAATCACATCAGTCTATTTTTAACACATTCTAGAGCTGGTAATTTCGGGCTTATATTTGACAATGCAACTGCCTCTACATATATAATATATCTTTATTTGGTTCAGATTTAAACCAAAGTAACTGGTTAAATCCCACTTCAAGAAGCAATGTGTCTGGGAGGATACACACAACGGAAATTTTAATTACGGTATCTAAAATTGCAAAATTGCGGTCTGTTTGACCGCTGCCCTTTAACTGCAGTTATACCACGTGTTGCGTTCATAGAGAAAAGGAATTGCCTTGCAGTGTATCACCCCTAATTATCTTATCAAATATCTCTGTTCTTGCATTTTTTGTGGCATTTGACGGGTCCCTGCAAGCTCACCAGATTTATTCTAACAGTCACACTAATATTTCAAGAAAACATGTTTTTAGAATAAACAGTAAAAAATCTGTTACCCCTCTGTCATCACAAAATGGCTGCGATGCACATGCAGTTTTTATACGACCTCAATACAATTCAAAAAATTTTCACACCTAGCTAAATTATTACTAACAATTCTGGCATCGGTCATGTTCATAATTCTATATATTCAAACTTCTACTACTAACAAGCAGAGAAATGTGACGTGCATACAATTTTTTACTCAAATACATTTTCCTTTTTCCTTTGTATGTATTACGTACCTAACTACTGTATGTTTTTTTTTTACTGCTACAAGATTAGACTGACAGACAACCACTCTACAAATAGTCTTCCTTCCAACAAGCGGCATTTTTAAGACCCAAATGTGTGGAGAGTTTCAAAAATAGCACTCCAGCAAAAACCATTAACAACTTCCTCTGAAGAACAGCCACCACATACAGTTTTGCATGCTGACATACATTTATATTTATCTCCCCCTAGAAATACACTCATCCGACGCAAGCATATATCACACATTTAACCTCAGATGTTGTTATTCGCACTTACGAGCAGTAACTAAAATTGTTTTCGCTCTTACTAGTAGTATTTCAACTTTTGTATCATTGGGAGTTTTATGTGTTCATTTACTGCTGAGTGGGAGACTAAAGGACATTTCTACTGACTTACATCATGACTGCAAAGCCCATTAGCTTCAGAAGGCCAATCTAATGACAGTCATATGACATGTAAGCTCCAGCAGTAGTTTCATGCTGTTATTGTCAGAATAATGTCAAAAACACAGCTTGTAGACACAAAACCAACTATTTGTTTATGGCCTTTCAGTGCTTTCCTGAACTGTAACAACTGAAGATCTCTGGATCAGCAAAGGGGTCGAAAGTTAAAACACATTAATCACAGAAGTTGCCTGAGTCAGCTGTTTATGAATTGTGTTGTTGTAGTGAGGCTCATTTTTATTTTGGGCACCATTCTATTAAACCATCACTTCTGAGTGCTTTTTGAGGGTTCAGCAAAAAAAGCACAAGCATTCTCACTGCAGGTCCAAATCACAAGAAGAAAAAAAAATCAATGGGATCTAATTTCCTTCTGAACGGTACTATTTTAAGCTCAGCTGATAAAGTCTTGCTAGATGGAAATGCATTTATATACTCGCAGACCAATTTAATTTCCTTCCCTGTCATGGGACCTCTGTCACAACACTTCCTGTAGGTACCAGTCAGGGGAAGTCTGGCATATGCTATTGGTGAAATAATTACGTTTTGGAGCAAAAAAAAACACAAAACCTCAACCACAGAGTCATGGCAAAGAGCAGCATATTATGACAGAGGTTCAACTAAGGCCATTATTGGATTTTTACAACGAGAGATAGAAAGATGTTAGGATTGGAGAGGCAAAAGCTGAAAAGGTATGATTTTGTGACAAAAACTTGGGACTTTCATGCATTAATTTCCTCTGGTTGTCAATTAAGACTGTGACCATACTGTTTAAAAAAACACTACGTTGATCTACAGGAAACTGCATTGAAGAATAAACAGTTAATTAAAGAAGATGTTTATCCTCAGTCGAAGGAAGTTTAAAAATTATCAACAGACTAACCAGCAATGAAAATGGTAGTAGTCTGCAATTTTCGGTGAACATATCTAACAATAATAAACTTATCTGACATTGACGCTGCAGTCACATAAAGCCACCCCAGTTTTGCAGCTTGTGGGGAAAGGCACACAAATGAAATGGAACAAGGAAAATGTCTGTGTGAGCTCTGGGTGTCTGTCAAAGCAGGAACTGGGAGGCGTTCAGTGTTGACCTCTGAGGGCAAGGACTTCCCAAAGCCCCTCTGCAAAACAACAGCAGACCCGGCAGCTGACAGTGGGACACAGGCTGCTGCTGCTGCTCCGCTATGCCTGCCTTTAAACCCCCCTCCACCTCTCTTCCTCTCTTCTCTTGTGTGCCATCCACAAGGGCAAGACAGTAAAGCCCTTTGAAACCATACGCGGGAGAAAGAAGACGCAGCCGATATCACCTTGCCGATATGATCTGTCTGGAATGTGGCAATGCTTTACTGTATTTGAACAGACACGTTTGTGATGTCAGACAACAGCGGAGATGGGAGGATTTAGCTCACAGCGGTTTGATCCCAACCTGAGAACAGGAATCAAATTGTTCCCAGTGTGACATGTCACATTTATGATTCACGGTGGGCTAGTAAAGCACGATTCATGCATGCATGATTCATTTGGATGACTTGTTGTTATGCATATGTCAACAATGAAGGTCAGAGAGGGGTGTCCCATTCTATATAGGAGGGGAGTAAGAGGTTAGAAGAGGTTTTCAGACGCTTATTACAAGATAAAAAGTGTCAACAATTGCCTTTGTGCTGCATTACTTGGCAGGAAGGAGGTTGTTTGCTAAGCAGCAGCTACAAATAAAAGATTGTGGAGGTTAATATGGCAGACATGATGAAGCATATCGTCTGACCACTAACTGATGAGTAAAATGACCTCAACAGAGCTATGCAAGAGGCACTGGGTGAGTGCAGGATTCGTCAGTTGTTTTCATGTTCGTTCTGCTTATTCTGGACATTGTTCAAAAAAAGCAAACAGGCCCCTCCCACCTCGCCTTTAAACACTGCCCACCTCTGGAACCTCGGTCGGCCCCCAAGAACAGATAAACTCCAACCAAGTGATTCATTTAGCAGCTCTGAGACGTTTCGACCATGACTGTTTTCCTTACATTGTGGAGATACAATGTGTGTGAAAACTGACTACACATGTCTGCAGTGCTGCTGTCACATGTTTGAGAGTGGGGGGCGGGGGGCAACACAGAGAGTTTATACTCATCATGTGTTTGCGCAGTAAGGAGCTGCTGTAGAGTGAGTGAGTCACTGCCGAGAGTTAATCTCATTTGTAAACAATTAGAAAGCATTTAACCAGGACTAGTCATGCTTGTTACTGTGCATCAACGTGTCGTCTCCTGTCTCCACCACCAGTTGCATGTAGGCTTTAACTGCCAGCATTTTGCTTTGCATATCATTTGCATGTCAGACCTGCAGTGGTAGTACCAGTTTTTCACTCTCTCCTTATCCTGCACTGGATTCTACACTGCAGAAAACATGCACGGCTGTGTGCCACATTCTCAGAAAACCATCTGTGGAAAGTCAAAGGAGACTTTTCAAAAAAAAATAAAAAATCTTAATTTTATGCAATGACAAATCATTTCACTAACTACCAACTACTGATTGACAAACACAGGCGTCATCTGGCTTTGTGGCAGAAAGGGGTTGAATATTGACAGGGGAGGTGTTGTTAAGAATTAAAACACCTTTTCATTGTTGCAAATAATCACCTACGAAAAGCACAAGGGTACGAACTGTCACAGCATTTTGCAGCTACGCCTCCTCATCTCATTCCAATATAATGACTGATCGGACCTATTAGCATATTCCAAAACAAAACACACCTTGAGGCTGGAATGTCTGGGAGTGTATGAAGGTAGTATCTGAAAATATCCCTCTACATTAACTTAACTATGTCAGATGACAGTAATACTGGTGAGTAAATGGCCCCGATTGTCCGTAGACTGACTTTAAGTGGAAGGAATTTCAGACGGACAGATTATCACATTCACAAGTCTGCTTGTTCTGGACACTATCTCATGACACTGTTTTCTGGCTGAAACTGTGTGTGTGTGTGTGTGTGTGTAGTTGTTTATAGGTTTCTCTCTCAGGGTGAGAGGCAGGGTGAGAAAGGCTGAGAGGCTGTTCCCTGCTCTCTTGCCTGCAGGCCATTATGTTGGCTCTATCCTGCCTTGTGAGTTTTCTCTTTTTTCCTCTGCTGTTGTTTATAAAGTACTGTAACCAAGCAAGCATTTTCCTCTGCACTATTGCAGCTGCTGTTCCATACTGCCCACGGTGGTCTCTGTGTAAACATTAGCCAGCTTTAAGTGGAAGACAATGAGGAAATGACAGGACAGGAGTAAGCGGGGAGGGGGTGCATTTGAAGACATTCAAGGATGGATTTCCAGATGAAACAGAGAGATGACATCATGGCAAAGTCAGCTAGCAAGAACATGGAGAGGCCTGGTAATGCAACACCATACATAAACAGTGGACAGCTGTATTTATAGGAGATTGTCTCATGGTTCTATCTGCCTCCATAAATCCTATTATCTGATTTGCAGCCATTCCGCTGCCCAGCACCCAGCAAGAGGCTAGCAGCTTTGGCTTACGCGGCCTTATCAAGGCGCTCAAGTGTTGTGCAGTTATCACCATTGTTGTGACATTAGTCGACTTGGCTCAGATGATAACTGGTCACATCAATGCTTGATTAGACATTACCTCATCATGCCCGGATAAAGCCAAATGGCAGTTTGGGTGCATCTGAGATAGCATAGACAGCTGTCCAGTATTACATAGGCTTACCTCTGTGTTAACTTAGGACCCCACAATGGGATGCCTTCCATGTGAAATGTGCCAAGTGCAATTTGGAATAAACATACATTTCTAGTTCAGAATCAAGGACAAGAGCCTCCTGCAGGACCTTAAAAAGAGTAGAGGTCTAGATGCTGGTGGGATGCACCTGCTGCTCCTGGACTTTAAATATCTGACACCACTTTGAGATACAGATGAACAACAAACACAAAGGGCCCATTTAACAGAGAAAGCAACCAGAGAAATCGGATTACTCCAGCTCCAGCCAAACTTCTAAACAGAGAATAAAACTAAGCGGAAGTCTGTTTAACTTACATATCTCCTCAGCTTTTTCTCCGGCGGTGATTTTCTCAGCCAGCCTTGGAAGATGATTTCTCCGCCGCTCATATTTGTCGGTGTCTGCTGCTTCTTCTCGCGCTACAACTGCCGTCTGTCACTAGTACATGACGGCTCCTGGAGCTCGCCTGTTCAAAGTGCTGTCGGCGTTTGGCTCACGCTGCTGCAGTCTGCTCCCCCCATTTGATATAAAAATCAAAGTAGTGCTGGTCGGAGATGTAGCCAGCCTCTCCTGGTGGTGCTGTGGCGGAAAAAAAAGAAAAGCCCGGCGCGCAAAAACAGCGCAACTCGACTCTTGGGGAATTACGCACGGCCAGCTGACGACGAGCCGCGGGGAAACTCAACTGATGCAGGGTGAGGAAGTATCATAGGATGTCTGCAGTTTGTTTTCCCAACTCATACCACGCCCACCGAGCAGAGAGAGGGATGGGCTGCGCTGGGATGAACAGGATGGGAGAACTGCCTGCCACAAAACAGCTCCAAGATCCCCGAACAAGCACAAATACAACCCATCCATCATAATATGCAGTTTGAGGTGTTCACACAGGATAGATGCTGAAGTAATTCTGCTGAATGTTCAAATAGTTATTACTTATTAATGCTAATTTTAAGTGATTACTTCAAAGTTGTATGACTTTCCAAATAATTTTACCCATAAATAGCAGACAAAAGAAGGAGATTTCTGGATTTGGGTTAAAAATAAATAAATAACAAAGTCATCAGTGGAGACAGAAAGAAAATCGCGTTTTCTCAATGGAAAAAATGGGAAAAGGCACCATCTGGTGGAAAGTCGACAACTGAACATGCTCTAGACATTGTTTCTACATATTATGGACGTCAAAAACCTAAAATGTGATGTACCCAAACATCTCCATGAGCAGCAAGTGAACAACAATGTTCCTGGTCATACACTATTGCAGGAATGCTATGCACAACCAATGGGAAAATAAAGGAATTAAATCCCCTTTTGACTAAAAAAATACTGAATTTCATATTCCAATCACCATTGTTTCCATATTGCAGCTACAGGTACATTTATAAGGTAACTACTGATCGTTAAAAACAAGAAAAAGTGATGCAAATCAAAACAAAGTTGAACAATATATTTATTCAATGCTTTTTTGTACAGCAAAAAAACAAACAACTTTATGAACTTATCCAATATGCTCGAAATGTGTCTCATAGAAGACAAGAATGGGAAAATCTTGGGAAAGGAATCACATCTTTTATGTTGTCAACACCCAGAATGCATTGCAAATACCGCTCAAATCCCAGTCCAAAGCCACCATGAGGGACGGAGCCAAAACGTCTCAAGTCCAGATACCTGCAAATGCATGAGCATGTCGTTAGATATCAGTTGGTGAATTCTTGTAAAATACTGTTAATGCAAATTTGTGTTTTTGTTTGTTGTTTATTTACCAGCTGTAGACATCTTCCATTCCAGCCCTAGAAAGGAATAAAATAATAAATGTAGCAGCCATTGGTCAAAAGTGACCCGTTAACTTTGCACAGTATATTCATAATGTAAATTTCAGGGCATCAACAATAATGTTCTTTTATATAAATTAATAATATAAACACATACAAGTTCATGAACATGCAATATAGGTGTTAGCTTTTCTGCCGCTGAATAATCATGGGTTGTCAGGAGGTTTTAAAAAAAACCTGCAAACCCATTTGGAGAACCTAGACTGGGTTTTTAGAGCTGACACTTATAAAACTGCTGCTCCCTGTGATGGTACGAATTAAGAAACGATGGCCGAGTTGTTGTGGATGATGTATATAGTAACCTGATCTTTATTTCATTCAGCCAGAGCAAGAAAGACTGACACTATTGGGATTACGCTTGATCTCAAAGGATTAAAATGCAAAAAACTGTGCAGCCATAGACAAGTGTCGAGTCTAAATGTGTTAGAATCTGCTTCCAACACCCCTAAAGTATTCATTCTTACTCTTCCAGCCGAGCACTTAGCAGATCCAGCCTCTCCTCTCTCAGCGAGCCCCCACAGAGCTCTCCAACTCCTGGCACAAGAAGGTCCACTGCAGCTGCCTGCACACAAACGAAAGTCAAAGTCAGCTAGGATATGCAAATCGCTGCAATAACTCAACTGACATTGCAAGGAAGGAAATGAGTAGCTAAATCATTGATTCACTCTGCATTTTTAACAGTGTAACTGTGTCTTACTGTACGCTCAGGATGGTCCTGGTTGTCTCTTGCATAAAAGGGCTTCAGATCATAAGGATAATCAGTGACAAAGACTGGAACGTTGCCACAATGTTTTACCAGGTACTTCTCGTGTTCTGTCTTAAGGTCACAGCCCCACTGTAGAAAAGAAGAGCTAAGGTCAATGTGGAGTAAATTTTTAAATAGAAAACACTGTATTCATTTGAGTTATATATCAAGTATGCTCCATAAAGGAAAAATAAAGTGATTGCCACTTACGTCTGTTGGGAAGGCAAATTTCTCAGAGCTGCGGTTTAGGATGCCTATAGCCTCAGTGTAGGTAATCCTTAAGGGTACAAAACATTCAAACCCTTAAATATTTTTAATTTATTCTTCATCTGAATTAATTTCAAATGCAATGTTTAGAAAAATAAGAAACTTACACAGGGAACCTGCTCTTCATCATAGCATCGACCGTGTCCTTGTGAATGCAAGAGGAAAAATTGTTAGCCGAGATATTAATGAAGTCAGATATAGTCATGGCTGTGTGCTGTAAGGAGCCAGATTATGTACTCGAGTTAAATGAGTGTCCTTCACGACTCACCCTGTGTCCAGGAGTCACATGCTTGTGAAACAAATCCACATCCTCCACACAGTGAGCCAAGACATGTTCGGTGGCAGATTTGAACATGTCCTCCATGACCTAAAGGGAGCAGGCCAAGTTTAATAATTAAAGTTTTTCTGGGCAGCTGTGCACAAGGGCAACTTTAAAAGGCAGGTAAAGTAAATGTAAAATTTGAACCTTAGCACACACAGATTATGTGATGACATCAGCTCACTTTATTCCAAGATGATCATGTTGAATGACTCAGCTGAGATGGCTTTTAAACAAAGGTTGCCAAACAACTTCACTGCTACTTAGTTTCTTCTTTTGTGAGCAAAGTAATGCCCTACAGGTATGTAAAGTAGCTTTGTGAAAGAATAAAGATGACAAAATAACAGAAACCCTCTGTTCATACAGCACAGCACATCTTAAAGGCTTTCAGAAAGGTAAGAAATCACTCTATTATATGTACAGAAAAGTACTGAGTGAAAGGCAGTTCACAGGCTATAACATGTTAACTAATGTTTTAACCTGATTAAGATCACAAAGCAAGGCTGTATTAGAGGACAAAGACAGACAGTACCTTGGTGAGATCCTCTATGGACTCTGTGAAGGAGATTTCTGCCTCCACCATGTAAAACTCAGCCAGGTGTCGTCTGCTTTGGGAGTTTTCTGCACGAAAAGTTGGACCAAATGTGTAGACTCTAGAAAAAGCCCTACAACAGTAGGATTAACAGAGCATAATTTGAAAAGTGCTTCAATGTACGTCTATGCACATACACACCGTTCAGGCATAACACTATGACCACCTGCCGAATATTATGTTGGTCCCTCTTATGTGCTCAAAAATGCTCTGAACCACTGAGGATGGACAAGAGGACCTCTCAGGGTGTCCTATGGGGTCTGGCACCAGGACATTGGCAGTGGATTCTTTGGGCACTCTGGATTGTGCAGTGGGGCCTCTGTCAATCAAACTTGTTCCACTGCATCCTGTTGATGCTTGATCACAATGGGTTGTAGGAAGTTTGGAGGTCAAATCAACATCTTGGGCCATTGTCATGTTCCTCAACATGTTCCTGATTGTCTGATGTTTTTGCCATGCGGTGGGGTGCATTTTCCTGCGGGGATAGGCCAGTGACATTTGGGATTTCCATTTGAATGAGGGAGAGTGCTTCTTCTGGGATAATGTTTATTTGGGTGTCTAAGTCTCATCAACATGGATGCCAAAATCCAAGGTTTTCCAGCAGAACACCACATAGTACCAATATGATCAATGTTATTAACTTCGCCTGTCAGTGGTCTTAATGTTGTGGCTGATTGGTGTACATAAAAGTAAGCTATGTCAATTTTTAAAATGTGCTACAGATAAATGTATACAGTTTACCCTGATATCACTTCCAGATGAAGCTGTCCAGAAACAGTCAGGAAGGTTGGTACAGAGAAAAAGTACTCATCCTTTACAATGTCAGGGCCTGATGGCTGTGATAAAAACAGAGGTTTAAAATTTTCAAACAGTGTTGTTACTCCTTAGAACTTTGATTAACTCAAACTGACATCACATCACAGCAATATATTAGATTTACAGAGGACTAAAATTCAGTTATATTTATGGAACAAAGCCCTAACTTTAAAAAAAAAATTGTGATCTTTACACACTCACCTCAACCTGAAACAGCTCTCCTGCTCCTTCACAGTCATTTGAGGTGACGATGGGAGTGTGGATCTGTACAAAGTCATTTTCCTGGAAGGAAAAAAAAAACAAAACTCTAGAAATATTCAAACAAAAGCCCCCTTGCACTGCATTCTGTAAAAAACGCCTCGACAGATTTTCTCACCTTGAAATAGGAGTGTATTGCCGTAGTGGCCTCGCTTCGTATCCTCAACAGAGAGCTAAAGGCATTTGTTCTACACCTGAGATGAGGGAACTGGCGAATATACTCAAGGCCGTGTCTCTCTTTGATCTTAAAGGGAAAATCCTAAAACAAGAAGATGGTGCAACAATAATAAAACGTTTCAAAGTGATGACATAAACAGATGCAGCTTAGAGGTGCTGTAATCAGAGCTAGCACAGTGAATCACTAAAGAGTGTGCAAGATGTATGTCCTTACCAAAGGGTTACATTCTCCAACTACATGGATTCGGTCTGCTATCAGTTCAACTGGCTGTTTTTTGTGAGGACTTTTCTTGAGAATACCTGTCACTTCAATGGCACTACCAAATGTGAGCAACCTTAGTTTGGGGCAGAAAAGAAAAGAGCTGATCATCTGAAGTTTGTGCACACCTTATATCAAAAACTGATTATCTGTATGCTTACGGATCATTCAGTTCTGCACCAGCAACAACTTGCAACGGCTGCAAGGAGCTGCCATCATTCACATGGAGAAAGACATTGGCCTTCTGAGGTCTGACAGAGCGAACCCATCCCTGCAGCATAGAGAAAAATCAAACTACACTTTTGAATTTAGCAATATAAAAAACATCTTTATGGCTGCATAAACAGGATGCTGGTATTTTAAGAATTTCACTCCTCAATCTTTATCAAAAAAGTTAGTATAGAATGTGGTAGAATGATCACATTTTAAGTAGCTGGAAAGCAAATGGTGAAAGTGCAGTATTAGTTCTGGGTGTTGGCTAGGATTCAGGCACAATACACTGATCAGGCATACCATTATGACCACCTGCCTGATATTGTCTTGGTCCCCCTTATGTGTTCTAAAATGCTCTGAACCATTGAACATGGACAAGAGGACCTCTCAGGGTGTCCTATGGGGTCTGGCACCAGGATGTTGGCAGTGGATTCTTTGGGTACTTTGGGTTGTGCATTTGGGGCCTCTGTCAATCAAACTTGTTCCACTGCATCCTGTTGGTGCTTGATCAGAAAGTTTGGAGGTCAAATCAAGATGTTGGGCCATTGTCATGTTCCTCAACATGTTCCTGATTGTTTGATGTTTTTGCCATGTGGTGTGGTCCATTTTCCTGCAGGGGTAGGCCAGTGACATTTGGGATTTTCATTTGCATGAGGGAGTGTGCTTGTTCTGGGACAATGTTTATTTGGGTGTCTAAGTCTCGTCAACACGGATGTCAAAATCCAAGGTTTTCCAGCAGAACACCACACAGAACCAATATGATCAATGTTATTCACTTCACCTGTCAGTGGTTTTGATGTTGTGAGTAATCAGTGTATGCAGATACGTATTTAATAACAAACTCACATCTAAAACATACAGCATACAGCCTTATGCAGCATGACTACTAATATGTAGTATTTAACAAAGGGTATTCATAGGCATCATTAAGTCTAAGGCTGCTGGTTTGAACATCAAATCCTCAAAATTATGATACAGTAGCCTGGGTTTAATTGTAAAAGAAAAAGCTGCACGTTACCGCAGGAAAATAGTGATAAACAAACGTTACCTGTACTTTGACATTTGCTCCCAGCTCTGCTCCTGAAAGTGCTTGAGATACTCTTAATTTCGTCGGTGTCTTCTTACAATAACGTCGTATACCTATCAATATTCCCCGAGAAACTGAAGTAGGTGATGCAACAGAAAGCGTTTTCGATACCGCCTGAAACATGGCGACAAACGCCGCATTTACCAACTCAGAACTACACTAAAAGCACAACATGCTGCGACAACTTGAAGATACAAAAAACAAAATATTCCACTGACTTTTAACATGTATAATATCTTGGTTTGTCTTGACTTTCAGCTCTCACGCCGTGTCAGTCGTCTGACAGGAACACTTCCTGTTGAGGTCTTTCCCCATTCGTCCATTTCAGTCACGTGAATTACGATCAGCCAGTCACATTTCAATTTCTTGCAACCGTATTTTTCGTGCTCTTGGGAGCTGTAGTTTAACCTTCGTGACGCAATTTCAAATTTTTAGCATTTATTTTAGGGACATTTTTGTAAATATTTTATTTTATGATAAAAAATTATAAGCCACACAAATATTTAGAAAAAATTAAATATATTTATTATTCACGGAAAGGAATGCAGATGATAATTACTTGAGGTTTTTAAACTCATCACCTCTGCTTTAATGTTGTGGCTGAATACAACTGTAGGATAAATACAGGTTTTAAAAAAACAATCCAAAAATTAAAGTTTTCAAATTCTGTTTTCTGGATTCTAGTAAGCATTTATTATTTAACACCCCAGTTCCATCAGCTGTGAATGTGGGGATAAGTTGGTGCCAAGGCAGTGATTTTTGGTCTAGAAATAGTCAAAATGTTCTATTGCCTGTTAAAACTTCTCTTCTGCTTCATTTGACAGAAGATTTCATACTAAAGGCCGTCAACCCAGCTCATTTCTACATACAGGGAGAAATATAAAATCTATTCTCAACAGGAATGGGCAACACACGGAGTGATTCAATAGTGTAATGAACCAAGCAGAACAGCTATCAGAGCCACATGGAAATCCTCTTTAATCTTGCATGATGTATCTGCCGTCAGTGTAGGGTTCATTTGTGCGTAAACCTCGTTAATTCAATACCCACAACGACACTGGGTCTCTTCCCACTATTTGCTGCTGGAGTAAATCAGATCATGCCAGCAATATAATAAGATGCCATAGACAATTATTCACCTGGTCTCGCCTGTCAGCTCTGCAGCCCCTGGCCGGGGTCTGCCAGCAAACACAGAGCTGGGTGTCTCCACCTCCGGCTGCTTATGACACATCATCATTAAACCCAACATGATGCATTTGAAACGTCAGAGGGGTCAGTGATATTAATTATCTCCAGCATGGATGGAGCAATTATGCACATGGTCTCATCTTAAGAGGAAGCAGAACAATTCTATTTTCTGATTAATTGCCAGAGTGCAAAATATAAAGTGGGAATTTGTTAAGGTCATGTAGCCATTTTTTTTTTGGATCTCTGCTTGTGTCTTTGGTTAAAATCAGACCACTTGAAGCCACTATTCATGGGAAAGTTACTGTTTTTTTGATGCTAAGAATGCTAAGAATATCTGACAACCTAACATGCAAAAAAGAAAACATATCCATTCCAGGACATACATCAAACTAGTTGTTAGAGTAATGAACTGCTGCATCTTTAGCATCTTCATGTGCAACATCTTACTTCACCACAGGGTAGTGCTGTAGCTCTATGACATTTTTCAACTCCCTCGCCAAATCCCCACCTTGTGCAGATTTATTCATTTACCCCCGAGTTGCCTCCAATATATTATTCATTTGCAGCTCCAAGGTCTGCTGAAATGAAAACAAGCTGGCATTGTAATGTTCTCTCTGCAGTTCTATCAAGCACAATGCAAAGGACCTGCTGGCTTTCACTGGCAGCAGACAGTCCAGCACAATAGTCAGTTCAGGTTGCATCCAGAACTGTTACACATCACCAGGTACAGCAAGGTTGAGGTACCCACAGCGTTTAGCTATATCTTGATTTGTAATTTTCCCTTCTTTGCAGGCTTGGCGAACTCCGTGACAGCTAAGCCTGCACGTGGGAGAGATGCTTGATGGCATGTGGCATGTGGCTATATTTCCACAGATGCACATCCTCCCACAGAAACCACAGTAATGCACGTATACAAAAAAGTGAAAACAGTATGCTCTACTCTCTATAAAAATTGTTGCACAGCTAACAAGAATCGCCCCAAAGTAAAAATGTTGCCCCGTTTATGCTCCCTGTAATAATAAATCAAGGAGAGAAGTCAAATGGTTCTCCCTAATGGGAAAGACATAGCTCTTTGTTCTTGGAGCCTTACAGGTATAGGAGCTGTTTGGCAGTGGCCTGACAACCTTATTTGGGCTTAACAACTTGTTAAAATCAATACACGATTAGTCAGCAAAACAAAGGATTTTGCTGTAAAAGCTTGGATCTCAGGAGGATCACTAAACTTAGAGGGCAAGTGCATCCTGTGCTCTCATTGGGCCAGCATGTCCAACGACTGCAGCACCCTATCGACGGAATCTCCTGCCCCGTCCACGCGCCCCCATCGGCTCCTCCAAATATTCTGCATTCTCAGATGGAAAGGGGACATTGATTTCATGTAGCACGGCTCGTTAAGTGCTGATTAGACCGTTATAGTGATGTGATTTCAGGGAATGGGTTTGGGTGACAGGCGGCCAAACACAAATCAAAAGGAACTAACAACCCTTACTAAAAGAGATTTGGGCCGCTGCACTGCTTCACCTACGACTCTCCAGCCAGCTACTAGCACAATGTCGTGTTTGTGTCGGTTTTTATCTAATGGGCCAATTTCAGAAGTCTCAAGCCGAGAGAAAATATCCATTAACAACAGCAGCTCAAGACGTTCACTCTTTTGAAAATGATTGTGTTTAGCCATCAGAGTAATCAGTTTCACATTCTTCCTGAAAATCAAAACAGTGCAGTGTTTGTGCTAGTTTTGAAATGGTTACTCAATTAATTCTTCAATCAAAAGAAATCATAACACTAAGCAATTTGATAAACTGATGAAGTCATTTACAAAAATATGTCAGACAGTTGTTGTTTCTCAAATGTGAAGATTTGGTTCCTTTTTCTGTAATTGACCACAGAAAACCAAAATTATTTGGATCCAAACAAACAATTTTCACAATGGGCTCTGGGAAATGTTTATTATTTGAAGTCATTTTAGAGGCTCGGTTTAGCAGTGAATTGTAAAACAAATTGGCAGATTGATCACTAGAAGAAATACAAACATTAGTTACAAGCCTAAGTGAAACCTAGAGGATATGTCTAAAGCTGTGTGTAGCAAACTCTGCTAATACAATGGAAAATGAGGTCTGCTTAACATCAGGGTAGAAAAGAATATATGAATCATATTTAAGCAAAGTAACTGGGATTGTCCCCTTGCTGTGCAGCCATAATGATCATTTTCTTTTATTCTCCATGATTTTACCCTTTACTGAGTATTTGAGGTGCTGCTCTGCTTCTTATTCGTGAGCCACATCAAACACAACTTTATTGCCCATCACCTTGTGAACATACTGTTCCATAAAGTGCTCTGCAAACTTATCTCAAAAAGCACTTGCACTTCTGAAATTTCTACTGCTAATTCTCAGCCAAACTTGACAAGTTGCTGTGGAGCCAAGTAGAATCTTCGCTTTGCATTGAAGCCTCCAGATAATTCACTCTCTGGCTGAAGGTTGGTGCAGAAGAGCAATATAGTCACATCTCTGATTAAACTACTGTCCGCATCATTGTGTCATATAACTGTCTAACTTACTGCAGTCTTTTTATTCCTCATTATTTATGACGATTTTTTTATTTTGAAGAAATCCTTTTGATCATGGCCTGCTGTTATTGCACAGCCTTGTGGAATAGTCGCTTTGCATTTCACTGTCCATACTGCATGTGGCAAATAGAAACTCTTGAATCTTAAATCAGTGCTTTCTGAGATAGTGCTGCAATGGCTGAACCATCAAATCAATGCCCAACATTCATGTACAGTGAGTTTATTTTTGGAAGCAAGATTCCTGCAGGAGTGAGGGTGGCGACTACAGCGTGCCAGGTTAAGATCTAGTATGATTTTACTAATCATAACTTCAAACACTGACAGATTTGGGGTATTTTTTTATACTTCAGTTTTGCACTGAAAGGAGATTCCCCTGGTGTGAAGAGGAGGCAGCAGGAGAGACACGAGAGCTGTGCCAATAGGAACGTTTAAAATACAATTTCAAACTTTAAAAAAGTCTCAACAGTTTACCACTTGAACCTTATCTTCTCTTTTACTGGAAGCAGTCAAAGACAAGACTCTCCTGAGATGGCTAAGAATAGATGATGAGAAATAGGTAATATCAGAGTATTGTAATATAACACACTGTGTTATTTTCATCCACACACAGGCCACAGTCAAATGAAACAATTCATTCTCATTTACACTGCGGTCTTTTACAGCCGAATCACCTGCCGTCTTGAGGAGGATGCAGTGTGGAGTTGGTTCATTCCCCAGGTCCTATAGTTTAACTCCTTAAAAGGATGGAGCTCCCTTATCCTCAGTTACAGGCTGATTTGCATAAATGATCATAAATGTTAACTTTTACATTGGATGCAGGAATTCAACTTTCATCTGTATCACCCCAGAGGAAGCCAGGGTATATTTTCTTACATTGCTGGGAATGCAGTATCTTGGTGCACTTATACAGCACATTCAGTGTTTGTTGCAGATATGTTTGATTACATCTTATTGTAATGAAATTCTCTGTATACAAAGACCTTAATCCTTTTTTATGTCATGGTTTGACAGCATGTGTCTGCAATACTACTGAAATCATTCAAAAAACAAACAAACAGTGCATTTCATTATTTCCTCTTTAAAATGTATGCATGTCCTCTGGTTTCACGAAGGGTTTTAAAAGATAATTGCTTGCTGTGGGATTTTTATGATCTTTTGCCCCACTCGAACTCTCATTCGTATGTCTCTGTGGCAGAAACACTGGGAAGGAATTTCTTCAAATTTGGCACCAATGTTCACTTGGAATCAAGAATGAACTGATTAAATTTTTGGTGGTCAAAGGTTAAGATCACGGTGACCTCAAAAACATGTTTTATCCATAACTCAAGTATCCATACAATAATTATTTTTTAAAAATCCACAAAACTCTCTAACAGGATGCAATTATAAGGGTGATGACATGTTAAATCCCAAAAATCAAAGGTCAAGTCAAAAGACCTGGTTGTAAATTGTAATTTGCATATAGTTATTACCTCCTTTTAAATATGTTTTTGTGTTTGCTTGTTTGTCTGTGCATCTGTGCCAGTAGAGTTTATTGTAAAAATACTAGAAAGACATTTTGTGTGTAGAGAAGAGGAACGTTACCAGGTGATCTCTCTTTTTTTCGGCTACATCAAACGCTGTCTACCACTGTGCAACAATTTAATAATCTATACCACACAAGTGTTTGAAATATACAGCTAACTGGTGAACATTTTGCCCATAATCGGCTCTCTACAGGCACTTTGTTTTCCAGGGCAAACACTATTTCAAGAATACCAGCAAAGTGATCAACAATTCACTGACAGCAAACAACAAATGAGCAGTGAGAGCTGTTCTTTTTTGTTTTGTGTGGCAACATTTCTCCACATCCCTTTAATAAATGCTCTGCCAATATATTTCATTTACCCCTCTGCTAAAGCACAAAGGTTCAGACAATAGGGGAATGATAACTGGGTTCATTCCTGTGAGTAAAGCTTGACTGTGTTATATACTAAAACTAACGCATTAGCCTTGACACTCCACGTAATTTAAACTGGGAAGCTTCAGCGGGTCCAGTTCGACTGTTCTGTAGGCAAGAATTTCAGAGACGTGTACATTTAATCACAAAGGTCAGAGTGCTGCAGTAAATGGTGCGATACCCCTGGGGCTGTTCAATGTCTTTGCCAAGGGCAGTTTGAAAAGTCAGATATGTTTTACCGTGTTATACCATTTCTGCTCACTCTGGAACACATCTGTCTGTCCATGCCTTGCCCTACTAAAGATCCGGTATTATATATTTAATTACGTCACATTAGTCATCTTTTGATTCCTTACGAAGGCAATAATCCCTCTCAGTATATGTTTGCAACTGCTCTCTCAGCATATGTTCAGTCATAAAATCTATGACTAATTACTTTAGTTTATCCAGACACAGCAACTACCCTCTAATTAGCCAAGCATTGACTGGTAATGTCTTGGGTTTCTATGTGGGGTTTTGAGTTACACTCAATGCATCATATTGAAGTTGTGGATATTCCAACAGAGCATTTTCTATTTTTCAGTTGTATTTATGGAAACAATGGCCAGTGCCCATATGCTGTTAATTATAGAAGAGTTAAGGCCTGCCTAAAACATCCATCACAATTAAGAGGCAGTATTTTTATCTCTATGTTGGAGAGGAGAAATAATTTAGAATTTTGCGAATGAAAAAGGATCAAACAAACAAACAAACAAAAAACAACAACAACACAGAGAAGAGGCGATAAAAAAAAAAGAAATTAAACCTATCTCTGCCCCAGTACAACACTGCCTTCCACTGCATCTGATTTGTGCTTCTGATTTATTCATAAAGTCAATTCCCATTCAAGCACCTTTGTTGTAGTGCAACAGAAACACTGGAATCATCATTTTTATTTGATAAAATAAAACACGCGCAATCTAACCTGGGAGTTTTCGCTGTACCTGCTCTGTTCCTGAAATGTTGTGTTATGATGAAAACAACTAGAGTCATGTGTGTTCTGCAAGCATTGCTTTCTCTTTCTAGAGCAAATTATACTTGAAATGTATTTTTTTGTTTATCTATTCTTTTTTTCTCTTCACAGTATATTCCCCCTCCTCTTGAACTGTGTGGTTTAGCTTTTATCTAAATTTGATTCTTTTTGCCCCACTAAAAGGATATCACTTATCAAAACTGAACATTAGCACTGATTTTCTGTACAGCCGCTTAACCAAAGACAAAAATCTCTAGTACTGTACCACAGTATCATAGAAAAGGAAATATAGTGTCTTTCATGTTTCAATAGCAGTGAAAGCTGAGGAACAGTAAAGCTGCTCCAGTCATCAATGTAAGGTTTCTGGCCAAAGAACTGTGAATTTGCACATGTACAATAATAGTACATAGATACTTGACATGAGGAGGGATCATAGAAATATAAGTCATCCTATAAAAGGGTTTGTGTGTTTCTTTGTCTTCTTGTTTCATATCAAAATTTTGGTCAGTATGTCACACAGTGGTCCATATTTTCACATCTTTCAAACAGGAAGTGACTATGAAAACCTGTGGTTGAAAACAGTTTTTCTTTGACATCAAAAGTCATTGTGTTTTTACGCTCTCCTTGCAGTATAGTTGTGTGTGTGTGTGTGTGTGTGTGTGTGTGTGTGTGTGCCTGTGTGTGGTGCCAAAGGGATGCTTTCTTTATCAGTTCTGCATTTAAAGAAAATTTCGCTGAAAAAAAATGAAAGAAAACAAGTCTCTTGCTGAAATATGCTAAAATAAAAAATAAAAAAAAAATCCCCACAACTTTAAAGCATCTGGACTGGCAGACTTATTTGTATGGGTAAATGAAATGAGAGGCCAAGCGTGTCACAATCTAAATGCACAACGTGGAAATAAATTCCCCAAGGCTGATCTACATAATAGTATTCGTAATGGGCCCAAAGGTTCTGTAACCAAAATAATTCTGTCAGACTGACTTCAGGCTTTGTATTTCAAACTGAAAATACACACAGCAGCAGATTCAAAAGAAGACTAAAGGAAACAGTCTCTGTCTACTGTGTGTGATTTTCATAAGAGAGAAAACATTTATTATGGGCCTCTGTTGTCTGGGTGAAAGTGTAAACCAATGTCTAACCTCTAACTCTGAGTAACTAAGTTTTGGCTTTGTATTTAAAGTCAATAGATGGGTACGATACAGGCCACGTAGTTCACAGAAGTGGCAAGTTTGCAAAGCAACTGTTAAATAGCAGTCTGATGCCATATATATTGCATTTAACCAGCATCAGAAGCAAGAACAATAAGACTTTGGCAACCAGTGCTTTGGATTTTTGCTCTACACTACACACCTAACTTGTCTTCTAGGCATATAGAGTGGTAATGTATGGATTGATGCAGTTTGAGACCCTAAATTATAGCTTGTCTTTCTGTTTTGTTGCTGACTGTCACACATCCAAAACTCCCAACTGTGGCAATAGCTAGCACAAACTGGTTTCAACTACTCAAGTTGGCACAAAGCATCCTCAGTTATTCCTTCTCCAAAGTTTTGTAACTGGTAAGGTACATTGTAGCCCAAAAATATCAGCAGAACAACACATTGTGACTAACAAAGCCAATATGAAGCAATATCAAAGGCTTTAAACCAAAGTGGGGTTTGAACATTGTTATACCAACTTAACCTTTTGACCTGAAAAAGCTGACTAATTTAAAGAATACCCTACCTTTTCTGCTGCTTTATACATTTTTTATATGGCTGTGCAGCTAAATGTTCAGCTCAAACCTATTAAATATACATATCTCTTGTGTCAACCCTGACAACAGAGTATCTCCACTCAGGAGGTACCTACCTTAGGTTCCTTTCATGGTTCTCTTTGCCTCTGTTCTACTTTTACATGATGGAGAGAGGTGGTCTCTATTAAAATATTGTATATTATAAAGAAAATGCATCCAAAATTTCATGAATCATTTTTATAGCACCATTTCCCCCTCAAGATCTATACTTTTCATCACTGCTGTCATGCTAAGTCATGAAGACAACCCCTGACTGATCAGGACTGGTGCTCACGTCATTCATAGGAACCAGTAACACCTATTTTTTCATGGACATAAAGTGCTACACGATAAGCTGTCTCAAAACATTACACTTTTTCTAACCTTTCAGTAAACCCAAATGCTTCCAGACACTTGGTCTGAACACGCACAGCTCCTTTGCTATGGACAGATGTGACCTCAGGCGTAATTAGCCTAATAAAAGCATTAGGTATGCTGTCGATATGATTTGCATAATGTGCAAAAGCAGTTTAATTCCTGAATGCAAGCGGTGTCCGAGTGACATAAAAACGCTGCAGTGACATTTCTCTGGGTTCTTTGTTCACACCTGTCAGGGAAAATGTGATGGGAGACAGCAGCTGCAGCTGCGACTTCTGCCTCCAGTGGGTCCACCAAGTCCACCAAGACCCTGCTGGAGTCCAGTACAAATCAACCCCCCACACACGAACACAGTACACATCTCTGAGATTGGGATTGTTAATTCTAACATGATCCAAAAAGATCAGAATGATAAACAGAACTGAACTGTTGCACAAACAGAGGTAACCACACAGGAAATATTGAAAAACACACAGCTGAGAAACTTCAATTAATATGTCAGAAAAGGTTTTCACACAGAAAGGGTTTTCAAAGACATGCAAATCAATTTCTGCACAAGACTGGATGTTTTTCTTTAATGCATGTCAAGAGGTGAATGCATCTAGTGGTTACAGTCTGAACTTGCAGAGCTTCCAGTAAGAAACCCCAGACTGAATTTGTGAAGGCAGCTTTGATATAGCTCCACTTCACACATTATTGATTATCTTGGCGATGTGTATCTCAGTGAAAATGACTGAAAGCCATGTAATGAGTCACTCATACTAGCACAAAGGTCAAAACTGTCAGGTTATGTCCCCCCTCAAAGGGGCAGTGCTGGCTCTCTCACAGGGCTCTTAAGTCTCATATTTTGGAAAATAATGCCTCTCATATTACAAGCATGCAGCATTGTACTGCTTAAGGTGCTAGTACTGCACATTTTCCATTTTCCCTTTGCAGGTCAGTTTGTAAGAAAGGCAACACTGGCCTTTGTATGACCCACAGAAATATGACACCTCGAAAACCATCACCTCGGTTTCATTTCCAGGGCTTAGACTTCACTGAGTGCTTCTGTTGCTGCTGTGTTTTGTCATCACGGTGGGCATCCAAATGAGACCTAAACCTTGAGGAAAATTCAGCCTCACTTCTCTATGGCCAGTTGGTTTACTATTCCTTGCCCCATTAGCTTTTATGATTGGTCCACCATTTGCATAACTGGTAGAGTGGGGAATGTGGACCTGAATGATTAAAGACCGAATCTGAGGCAGTCCTATCCATTCAGGCATATGGTGTTTTGAGGCTACACAACAGATGTGGACCATCATACAAACCAGTCATTTTATGGATGTTGGGAAAACTTGAACAAGTGTAGCCAGTCATGTCAAGGTGCTGCATTTTGTCAACTAACATTGCTGATCTTTAGGAAAATGAATGCACCTGGCTGTCATGTAATTACAGTACCTGGAACTGAGATAGAGGAAAACAAGACAGCAGGTGTTTCATTTTCATGGCTATTTTCGGACTGCATACAAGATTCATTGAGTGAATGGATGGTTGGGCCACAGCAGGAATCAACCTTTTGCTGATTTTAACAGCAAATACCTTTGCCAGTGTTTATTCAACACTTGGGCTCAGAGTGGTAAAATTATCAGTGAGAAGAAACAGATGAAGTGTGAAAGCGACGTGAAGATATCTCTCCACATCAGCCCCAGCGCAGATAATGAGAAATAGTTCATGCATGCGCTTTAGAGAAAACTTTTGCCTTCCATTGCCAGTCGGAGTTGGTGAAATCAGGTTGAAAGCAGCATTTTATTCTTTTTATTCACACAAACAGCTGGAAGGGCTTAGTCAAATTTGAATGTAATAGTAGTTAAGTGAATGTGGGTTCAAATTCAGAGTTTGGCTGCATCCGACAGATACGGCGGGGCTGTCAATCTCTGAAACCAACCAAGCCGTCTGAAAAAAAACGAAAAAAAAACAAGAACCGACAAGGAAGCACAAGAGCAACAGAATGACAAGAGGAGTTGAAAATGATTTCATTTTGTCTGATTAATGCAAGCTTTTGCAGAACCATTTTTAAACAGACACCAGTCTGGTGTGTTATATGACATTCATTCATTAGGATCCAAAGATGATGTGTCTTTTGTAGGCATTACACGTTGTTGCTTTAATCAGTAAAATTGGTGAGATTCTCAACATCCTCCAGCAAAAAAATGAAAACAGCAATTTTGTGAGACTTCAATAAGGTAGTCAGTCATTACACTTCCTGGCACAGACTGTTCTCCTCACCTTCTTCAAGTGATGGAGCGCAGTGAGAGTGGAAAGTATCAGAAGGTGAAAGTAAAATACTGCAGTATTGCTATTGCAGTACAGTGTTCTGATTTATATATTGCTTTAAATATTTGAGAAACATGCAATTTGGATTTAATTCATTCGATGGCAAAATTTCATGTCCAAGGCTGTTGATGCTCTATTGTTCCAACAATAGTTCTAACAAATACTCATTCTTTGTTTGACTTGGTTCAGCATCAGTTACATATAAAATAAAATTCCCCCTTCCAGTATCTGAGCACACCGTGGCCCTCCTCTCTCTGCTCGAGGGGTTGAGGTGAACTTATCGTTATTATGATTCCACCAAAAGACTACAACCCTCCAGGCTAAAGGACATTTTCCCTCTCTGCAGCAGCAGAAGTCATCCCTCTGGCAGGACTCTCTGTTCACTGTAAAGAAATCCTCGTTTTTACAGAGGCATGTGGGGTTTGAGGCTCAGGCTGTCTCAAGGAAAATGAGAGCAACAGATTTGAAATTTACTTTTGTGTAGTCAAACGAGCTGAAGCAAACATTAGGAGTGTGATGGCTTCCTGCTCGTCCTTCACGCAGGGAGATCAGCGGTTTCCTTGGCTCACATTAATGCAAAGTAGAGAAGAACAAATGAGAGAGAGCTGTCTTCTTAGGTAAAACAGGCCATCATGCTTTCTTCTGGGCACCGAGCTCGGCTCTGCCTGCGGTGAGTGTAAATGTTCCTGGCTCCCTCGCCGCCGCCACATACTGTCAGCTAACTCCCGAGCCACCCTGCCTGCTAACAGGATTAGCCCCTGAGCTCCACTTGTTTCAACAAAGTTATCAAGTTTAAAAAACAGTCTCCTGGTGGCTTTTGTAACATCAAAGGATTGTTCCTCAACTTTGACAGGTTAATTAATAGTCAAGTTCTGCACAGCATCCCTTGAGGCTTGCATGTCTTATGACAGTTGAATACATTCATACTGTAGAGAAGTATTTATTATTAGGTTGTACTTTATGTAACGGTGATTCCGCCACATGTTCACTCCATGTGAGAATTTAATAGGTTTGAAGTCTAAACAGGTGGTACAGCACGTTTCACGAAATAACGGCACATGGCGCAATATTACATTATCATATCGCATCAAATTATCCTCATTAAATTTCTTTAAATTATGTTGTAGGATGGGAATTAATAAATATATAATGTACCAAAAATGCAGATGAACAGTAAAACATGTGTAAGCAGCATGATTTAGATATTATAGTGTTCAGAGACAAGCATGGTAGTAAAATTAATATTAAACATAAAATGAATATGAGAGAATCTGACATGTCTCAATTTAAGATTCAGTGACAGAAAATATTTTTCTCTGTTAAACAGAATATACATGACATAAAACGGAACACAAAAAATAAACACAAAATATTCCCTTTATTTTTTTCTACCTTAAGACTACACAGGGTCACCGATGTAGCTCTAAGAGGTATCTACATTTGCATTTTATTTACAGCTTACTTTGATGTCTTCATATTTACACAGTCAAAGAGAAGCGCTAAAAACACAGTGTTAAGAACAAACCAAAACTCAAAATGAGTCCAAAACTTTAGAAAAAGATACAGTCTTATGATGCAACAGTTCTCAGTGCAATATTCCACAATGCAAATATCCTTCATTCATATTATGTAGAACATACAGATTTTTTTTTGGAAACAAAATGTCACTGAATCAACCCACATCAGAGAAAAAAGCTAAAACAAAAAAACCATGTACTGTTTGCTTTATCTTTTGTACAGATTGAGACACTCAACCATGCTCTCAGCACCCCTACACACACAAACAAGTTCATATGTTTGATGGACAAAATGATAAAGTCAAGAGTGTGCAGTGGCTTGGCATAGTTCAAAAAGTACCAGAAGTCAAATCAATGTCACAATTTCCAAAATAGTCTTGACTCCTCTTCAGTTTTTCACATCATGACATTTTCGAATGAGCAGAAGTAAATTGTCCTTTGCAGTATCCACTGAGGGGGACATGGATATATGGGAGCTCAAAAGAGTCCACGTGGGTTATTTCCAAGGTTGGCGTGTATGGACGACCTTTAGTCTGTAAACGGGAACTAGTACACCTGCAGGTCTAATGCATTTCAGCCAGCCATGGGACCAAGTGGAGCCCTATTCTGGAGAATGAAAGCACTTTCGATGCTGACCTGCGGGCAGCCCTTAGGGCAAAGGCAATTTGTATCTTTCATCTTATCCACAACACAATGTAAAGCCTCCTGTCTCAGCAGCCAATATGTTGATGTTGCATGTATCACTGATGAGACTGGTTTCTTTGACCCTCTTTGTAGTCTCACTTTTCGAAATTATCTCTATCCAAAGCTTCATTTGATTGGACACTGTGGTGAGGAATACTGACTTAAGCTCACTGATAAACAAACAGTGCCTTTCATATGCAATTGAGATCAGTAGAATGCAGTCGGTCTAATGAAAAACACAGTAATTGTTTTAACTAAACCACCTTTCATAGTTTATTCCATGTGTTCAAACACCCTTAAGTATTGTTCAAGTACAACAATTAACAATAAAAGGGACAATAGTTCACATTTTTTTTAAATTCACATTTGTTATACTGTTAATTCATATAGCTATTTATAAAACAAAACTAAAATAGAATTCAAAACCATTCCTGTAAAATACCTTTTGTTGTTTAATACAGACAATAATTCCACAGTATTTTCTTACAGGGTTGGCTCTTCACTATTTTCTTAATCGAGTTGTTCGACCACAGCCAAATGAAAAGGAGCAGAGAAAAATTTCTTCCGTTGAAAACAAAACACACACCAAATAAAAAAGTGACCTCATATCCCTTTGTTGGCTTTACCACACAATTTAAGCTTAATTAAGCAGTTTTGCTAATTTTGTAGTTCATAAAAAAGGCTAACATGCACGGTCAGGGTGCACTGAAGCCTTCCGAGCTAAGACCACAAATGAGTATCAAGCCTCCTCTTAAAAAATTACAAGACATCACACAAATGAAGGTGCTTTGACAAGTTCAGCTGGGGTTTTGATGAAGGGCTCTACCGCCAACAGAAATCTCTCTCATTATTTATGGATGACTGGGGCTATGAGGGTTTCAAGTATAAAAAAGAAGTGATTAAAAGAGAAGGAATCTCCTTGGCTGAGGCGCAGAAAAGGCAGAATGGAGCAAGCTTGTGAATAACAATCTGCAAGTCTGGCAGCAGAGTGAGCCAGTGAACATAATGCATTACCAATACTCCTCTTGGATTCCTTTGAACAGAATCACCAACAGGGATGAGGAAATGGAGTCACAAAAATGAGTCAAAGACATCGCAAATTTTCATCCTCTAGCAGCCGCACTTGGAGGGCAAAGACTGTTAAAGAATCTTCAGAAGGAGAAGGGCACTCTTCTATTAATACAGTGCAACTGATTGCAACCATTTTGTTTTTCTTTTTTTTACAGCATATTAAAAACCAAGTTGAGCACGGTCAAAGAAAAAAAATGTGGTCATGTACACAACTGTCTTTGGCAAGAAGTCCCATGTCCTACATATGAGTGTCACTCAGGAGCCTCGTGTTCATGTCACCTTCGGCCCATTTCACTCTGTCTCATGAAATGAATGTTGTTGACACTGTCTGCCAGCTCAGGGTACTGGTCAACTGAAACCACGTAGTATCCATCGTAGCCTTGCACCTTCCCTGAACCTAGGAGCTGTTGCTTTTCTCCCTCAGTCCAGGTTCGTGAGCCCTCCTCTCCATCCCTTAGTCTCTGGCGCTCCCGGGCCCAAGCCTGGGCAACAGCTCTCTGCCGGGCCAGCTCCAACACTCGGGCTTTCTCCTCATCCACACTGCTGCCGTAACGCGTATTCAGATTCAGGGCGCCGTATTGTAGCTGGATGTCAGTAATGCGCCTAGTCCTGCCATTGAAAACAGTGTTGACCTGAGACACTGTCACATTGACGCCATTCTCCAGAGTGCGCCGGCCCACTGTCATGCCAATGAGGGCCAGATCTCCCTCCACCGAGCCCAGTTTGACAAAGTAGTGGGTATCCATTCCCGTGACGGTAAAGTGGAGGTTTTCAAGATAGAACGCATCGTTCAGAACTGCAGCCATGCGACGCCCGTCCTCGTTAGCCAAGCTGATGATGTCAGTGCTGATGCGACTGCCTCGGATGGCAAATTTCACCCCCTTCCCGAAGATGGAACCACCAGAGGCAAAGATCTTCTTGTCCTCTGTCTGAGGACATCCGGCACTTTTGGCTCTGTAGATTTGCCCAAAACGTTCCAGCTTCACAAAGGCCTTCAGCTGCCTCTGAACTTCACACTGAACACCCAGCAAAGACTGCAAAACAAAGACAATGCTGTTTAGTCACACAGCCCCCGCAGCAGAGATGTACACAGTAAAATATATTTTCTATTTGCTCTCTGAGCAAGAGACACATTCAAACAATATCACTCTATTGTTTATTTAAAAACGTTCTTCTCAATATTTACCAAATATTCACTTCTGATTGCTTCCTGCCTTGGTTTGTAACCTTTATCCATATCCTGCTCTGCATGGGAACTAAGCAGCACTGTCAGCTTTTAGATGGTTCCTTTACAAAGCTGAGATTCATACGGCTTCATTAACACTTCAAACATTTTAGACTCAATGCTGCGACTACAGTCTATGAGCAATTCTTTTTATATGTATGACTGAATGAGGATGTTTCAACATGAAAAAGAACATAAAAAAACTTGATTCTGGTATGCTATATATATATATATAAGTATATATATGTGTAATGTTGTTGAGATACACAATAAATTGAAAGGTGGTACAGAAAATCTAAATGTTCAATTGATGTCACATTATTTTATTAAACACTTTTCTTATGTGTAAAAATAATGATGAAATTGCTTCTGTTATCAATGACAAACAACAACAAATCCATGATGCTTTGAAGCTGTGAGTGTATCGCACATAATCAAGGTAGCGGCAGAGGTGTTTGTCAGCAAATGCAAATCTCTCTGATCATTTGTGACAGGCATGATATTTTGAAAAAGGGTGAAATTGCTGTCTCCTGACAGCCATGCTGAGCCAAATACGAAACAAGAATCTGCTGGTAACCAGTGTATATATATCCTATTCCATAAGAGATCAAAGCTTTGTATAGATACCACATTCCCTTTAGTCAAAATTAATACTTTGTCCTAATATTACTTGACAAGAGATACTCCTTGGGAAGAAAGAAAGATGTTAAAATGAAGAGAATGATATGAAATGGAAGATGGCCAACACGCAGTGAGACAGTTGTCTGAACGCATCTGAGCAGCAACAAAAAGGCTCTCAAACACCGATCCTTCTTGCAATCGCCCAAGTTAAGAAGCTGTAAGCATCCTGAGGAGTTTTGTCAAGAAGTCACATCCAAAGTCTTCCTGACAGTTTCTAATTCTGTCTCCCTGTGAGGGGGAGACTACAGACTGGGAGACTGGGTGGGGCTGAGGAGTATGGAGTTGGCTGCAGTGACCAGCATATCTGGCTGCTCTTTGTCGTGACACTGCATCAGATCCTGCATGAAGAGGAAACATATACGGGGGAGGAGGCAGCTGTGTTGTTGGACCCCTCGGGAGTCAAAGCCCTGGGAGGGCACTTCACACCATGCCACTCCGCATGTTTGTTTACTGTGCCAGCGTGTGACCTGGTCAGCTGTCCCAGGGGTGGTGGGGGGACAGGGGGCAATGTCCTCCACTTTACTGAAACAGCCTCCTGGGACACACCCAGAGAGGCATCATTCCCATAGCATGGGGTGCAATCAAGCCTCCAGCACAACCCAGAATGAGAGATCAAGCCTTGTGCAGCACAAACCTCATCTGTCTGTCCCTGCACGGAATTTTTCAATCTGAGTGTGGATTCAGCAGCCTGGTGAAATAGGGGCTTAAATGGACAGAGATAGAAAGGCAGGCGTACTTCTCTCCTGAATGAAATAAAATAAAATGCCAATTGTACAGGTTATACGACATGTAGTTTTAAAGTTATATGTATGCTTCAAAGAACTCTACACTTAATTGGGCAGGTCTGCAGCGAGGAACAACGTGGCATTAACCATCTCGGAGCACTGTTTTTGAAACTAAAATTCTAAATAAGAATATCATGCCTCGAATCATACACAGGGTAAGGACTAATTATCTCACTCTTTCCTTACATACCATTTACAGTACATACTCCAGAGGTGTGCTGAAGGCAAAGCTCCCTCACAAACATGAAAAACATCTTCAAATCTGGGCTAACCTTGCTATTTAAAGCCTCAATTACAGGATCTTTCAGAGATATTAAAGCCTATCTTGGGTATTCTTGAATAAAGAATTGAATGCTGTGTTTGTAGATGAAAAATTTCCTTTATATGATATTATAACGGAAATGGACCTACTTCGATTTAGTGCTTCAAATTAAATACAGCCTCATGAACGGCAGATTTTCACTACATGTCTTGCAGTGTTAGGGTTACTCCCAATGAAATTATGGATACAAACTTATTTCTAAAACCAGAATCTACCCATGACAGAGTAATTTCCTCAGCAATTAAACTCAACTGACTGAGCACTACAATGCATGTCTGAAACCAACCATTCAGAAACATTATTCTGCTATATCGAAATTGTAAATATCTGAGATGTCTTTGGATTAAATGACATATTTCCTATATTGCAGCTCCTTTGAAAATTGTTACCTTTGGTGTGTTCACAGATTTCTGAGTGGAGTGTCGTGTACAAGCAGGATTCTTGTACATGAGTCAGTCCCAGAGGCTTATGCGCAGTTACCCTCCCAAAGCGCTCCATGCTGGATGAGGACATAACTGTGATTTCTGCAATTATGGTTTTTACACCACACATATGTGACCTGTAACACTACATTGTGAATTCATAAGCATTTCATTTCCTCTGTAATTGACCACAGTGTGCTGAAATGCCTCGAGTGACACTGAAATTACTTTCATGACTTTAAATGCATATAAAGCACTCCGTGGAGCAAGTGCATCTTACTTATTGGCATGCTATTTTTGCCAACAAACATTCGACTTGGGTTATACTGACAGGAAAAAATTATACTTTTGTATTCAGTGTAATAGCATGAAAAGTGGTCGTGAAATTCTGAAATGAATGAGAGCAAAAATCGAAAACATTAAGTGCATATTTTGCAGGCGTTAAGAGATGAAACTCCAACAGTTTCACATCTAGTATTACAGCATTTGTTTTTCCATCACTACTTTTTCTTAGATTATTATATTCGTGTTTATTACGGCTGGTGAGTCAGATTAGAGGTCACAGATTTCGGAAGTCTTGTATCACATCATCCCAGTAGCTTTTAGGCTTTCAAAAAAGATGAGAATCTGTTTTTATCCTGACAAATACCCACTGTGTTAAAGTAGCAGCCAGAGTGTCATGCAACATGAATCTGCCCCCTTGATGGGTGGCATGCACTAGTCTAGCTGTAACCAAACCCAAGACGACAACAGTGGCCTCTTCAATAATTCAGTTGAGTTGGAGGCAACTTAAAAGGGCTGATAAAAGCGAGAATCAGAGCATGTCTACTACCTCTCAGTCCTTGGCTAACAGCGTAAAACTGAGATGAAATCAATGGCCAGTGGTGGAGGGAATGGAGAGTGAATTTCCCTAATGGCAGGACAATTACAAGAGCTGTTTAGCCTGACCCCATTCCCCAAGATGAGGACCAGGGGCAGAGACCTGGCTCACTGGGCCATGTTTTGGCCTGATAGCTGGCAGCTCCTCTGGGAGTCTGGCTACAGAGAGCATGCCTATTTGCTAATGATGTTGGAAAGGAGAGGTGCAGACAAGAGGGTGATTTGTGGGAAGATGAAAGGTTGGGTAGGTGAGAGCGACTACCTTGGTGCTATCCCACTCCTGTGTCTTGATCTGAGTGCGGACTAACTCGTAGGACGGCTCCATGGCCTCTGTGTTTGGTTTCCGATAGCCAGGGATAACGTTGTACAGTTGGAAGCCAAATGTCACCAACCAGCTGTTGACATCTGCAGGGGAGCAGACAAAGCAGTGAAACAGTGATGTACATACACTATGATTAAACAAAACAATTCCTGGCTTCAGAGGAACCATAAAGGACGTGGAGAATTAATTTGTTAAATCTGAAGAGTTGACATTTTGCGGTCAAGTGGCTGTCTCCTTGAAGCACTCTTCACTCAGTCTGAGCACTTGATTTGTTTGTGAAAGTGGACAAGCTATGCAAAACACTCGAGATGGTGGCGATGATTCGTGTCCACTCCTGCAGGTGCCACACTAATGACACACAGCTGGGTCCCAGAAATGCCAACTGACATCTGAGAGTGTCTGCTGTGCCGATAATTATATACTCTAATTTCATGTCATTTTAGGTGGCTGAGACTTCAATGCAAGATATTTTGAAGACTCAGCGGGTTCTTTTGCAATAATTTTTTTTTCTAATGAGATGCTGAAAGAGAGAAAAGTGACGTGTCTGAGATCCAAATCCTTGCAATCATGATAATGTGGTTCGTCTAATAGCAGCCATATATAGGTGCTGCTGCCATCCCCTGTAATAAGTTGTCATTAATTCTGAATATCATTGAGAGGGTTACAGCCATGACTGGAAGCAAAAGCCTGTTATATCCGAGCCATTTGTTTCTCATGCCTATCAATGTGTTTGTTATGGACAGCAGAATCATTGCTGTGACACTTGGGGGGCAAGTTTGTCACAGATTGGCACTGCCACATTGTGGCACCTGACAAAGCTTTTTTAAATAAGAATTTGTTTGAGGACAATGAAAGGACCCCGGTAATTTAGTGAAAGGAATGTAAATGTCAGCACCATCAATCACAATTGAGGCAGACCCACTACAGTATATCTATCTAACAGTGTGTTTAGCATTCAAATGCCAGTCAGCCCCTAATGGTGGACTGCAAAGCTGAACGCCTTTCTGTTTGGCAGGCAGCTAAATGGCTTTGTTAAACTGAAAGAAGCAGAGGGCTACAATTCCACCTGAACAAAAAGAGACTTTTGTTCCTGCTCTCACTATTGTCTACAGGTAAATGAACAAAAGATAAAAGGTAAAAAATACATTACTCCATGGTCAACGTAAGCATAGTCGAATAAATATGGAGAATGACAGCAGAAAATTAAATCATCCAGTTATGAATAAGATCTGACTGAAGTCGATTGCTTTAGCCACAGAGTATTCACTGAGTATCCTTAACAATGTTGTTTTCCTTCCAGCTAAAGGAGGTTGATACAACCAGCCCTGGCTATGGTTTCTATGGATCCATTGTGCGCTCCTTCTCCACTGGGGTGCTTTCACTGCCATTTACCTCCTCCCTACCACAAAGAACACAGAATATTTCTGGGAAGGGACCTGAGTGTTCAACAACAGAGAGGGCTTTGCCGTATAGCATTGTTCCCTTTGAGCACTTTCAAAACGATAGCCACTGGGCACACGCACAAGCACATATACATGCACGCAAACACACATAAACAGAAACACAACCTCAGCGTCCCATTGAGGAAGCTCTTAAAAACTTCCCAAGCACACTGCTTTTCAATATAATTTTGGCAGGGTCTTTTCTTTCAGTTGTGGCTTGTTGTTTGGAACAAAAACACACAAAATTTGACAGAAAAAAACTTGAAAATAACTTCTTTGCTCAAAGCAGTTTCACCCTGGAATGAAGGTTAAAAATTGGGGCCTTCTCTTCCTTTTTTCACAACATACAGTCTATTTGCATTATAAATGGGTTTAGTAGGACTCACTTAACACCTGTAAACTGCCATTTATATACAGTTAGTTTAAAATAATTGTTAAAAAAAGTTTTGATTATTCAGGCTACTCACTTTAATTTACAGCTGTTATGGGAATATTTCACACAAAACCTTGATTTTGAGTATCAAATTCTACAAAAGAAAATTGCATTCACAATTTTTTAGAATCACTGTGACTTGAGTGACGTTTAAGGTTTTATACTGCACTTTCTAAAAGAGATGGAAAAAAAAATTACATTTCCTCGTTTCAAAAGTAGGTGGAAATAAAAGTGTATTAAAGTAGGTGTCCTCTCTGTCCTCTAAGTCACAATAACCATGCTACCATTTCTAAGTGTTTTTTCTTGTAATTACGATCTCATAATTATCTTATAATCATCTGATCTCAAAATTATGAGCTCTTTTGTCACAATTATGACATAGAAAGTCATAATTACAAGATAAGGTCTTTAAATTTTTTTTGTTATGTTTTTGTGAATGCAATATGCTTTCGTAAAATACCCACAGCCTGAAGGCTTGAAATGTGGCCTTGACAAGTTTACAGCTTGCTGCTTTTAAGGGGTTGGCATCTGTGGTTTTAGAAGAGCCTATAAATATTTTCATACTTAGTAATTTTTTTTGTCATGACTCTGGGTTTCACTGGAATTCAACAAAACTTCACTGAAGCCAAGCTGCTGCTTCCTGTAGAGGGGGGTTAGGTGAATTTTTGTCATCTCTGTAGAACATGGGTCTGTTGAGAGAATTTACCTGTCATGTAGCACTTTATCTCCTCATTGTTGCTAAGAGGATTGTTATTCTTGAACATGTACAAGTTGAATGGCACAATGTGGTTGCTGTTGAGACGTTTCCAGATCTCATGGTCGGGTGTTGTCCAGCGGCCGGCAAGGACGTCATAATCGCGTCTTCCCATGTGGACCAGTCTGCTAAGGGGCTCATACAGGCCTCCTTGGTAGCCGATTATGAGCTGGAAACTGGGGTTGGTGTCAAGGTAAACCTCCCCGAACGCCGTATGGAGGACCTGCTTGATCATGAGGCCTGAACCACTGAACACAGCCAGAGGGGTGCCAATGTTATCACAGGCCACATAAAACTCATCCCCGCTGCTTAACTCCATGGCAAAGAGGTGTCCCTGGAGGTCATAATACAGTGACGTGATCTCAGAGCTGGAGTGATTGTACATATGGGTGACCCGAGTGGGGCTGGACAAGTCGGCGTAGAAGAACTGCAGGTGGTGGCCCATGCTGCTTCTGCTGGACACCCTCCTGCCCAGGCCGTCATAGCGGTATTTGATGCTCCAGCCGCTCGCTTTGTTGTACACTTTAATTAGCAGACCAGCTGAGTTATACTCAAAGTAGTCATTCCCTCGCTGCTTAAGGAAACCATCCTCATCCATCCTATATTGGACATCTCCTAAGCGAGTGATGTGGTCTCTGATATCATAGCGTAGTGGTGTTAGGCGAGCACTGTTTCCAGGGCTGAGGAGGTGCAAGTTGCCGTTTAGGTCGTAGCTGTACCTCCACAGAGGTTTGTCATTGATGGAGACCACCTGGAGTTGACCATCAGCATCGTACTCATACGTGTAGCGTGTGGTGTTGGCATAAGGCCCAACTTTTAGCTCCTTCGCCACCACACGCCCCATATTGTCATATTGCACCATCATCCAGTACATGAGAGAGCGAAAGATCTCATATTGGACCTCCTTTACTCGGCCATAAGCATCAAAGTGTTTGGTGTGGGTCATCACTGCTGTGGTTATAATTTGATTTATGTCATAATAAATTACTCCAAATTTGCCAAACTGCTCTGTTTTCCCAGACACGTCATCGTAGCGATATAAGTCGATTGGCAGCGGTGTTTCATTGATGACAGCCTGCATGCTGGTGACACGGAAACTGTTGTCATAAACATAGTCAAATCTGGCGTTGACCATTCCTTCTTCGCTGAATCTGAAAATCTGTCGGTCAATCAGAGGGCCAATCTGTCGGTAGCGGATGGTGCAGGTAAAACCTTCACTCTGCAGGTTGACGGTCTTCAGCATGCCTGCCACCTCGTCATAGGAGAAACCGATGCGTGTGGTGTCGTAAAGAATCTCCAGCAGTTTGGCCAGCTTCCCATATTTGTACATGACCCTGCGGCCTGTGCCCAGGTAGGTGGTCTGCAGCAACTGGCCGTCCTCACTGTAGTCCTGGAGCACTGATGCGTTACCTTCAGGGGGCCGGTAGGTGTTTCTGTAGTAGCCAATGGAGCGGGAGGTCTCGAGGGTCTGCCGAGCTACATTGGGCATGGTCACAGAGGAGAGTCGATCATTTTTGTCAAATTCAAAGATATACTGCCTCTGGCTGTAGAGCAGCAGGACCATTGACTGTAAAGAGATGAGGGAAAAAAGAGCATTCATGTGTCATTTCAATGCAGTGTATGACTGATTATATTCAAAAGCTGCCATTTGTAGATAAAATGTTTGATTTATTTACTGTTATATAAATATTTGCTTCACAAAATGAGAAATTAGAAGAGACAGATTTGAAAACAGCCATTACATTTTCTAATACTAGCACAATTACATAAACATACAAAATATAAAAATGACTTAGCTTTATACAAATTATATTAAATCAACAATAAACAGCACACACATAATTCAAAGTAATCTGTGAATCTATTCCTTAAGACAAAATGTGTGTTGTCAGTATTACATAAGGGCTGTATACTATAAAACATGCAAAATGTCAATAGCAATTGCATATGCATGCGAGGATGAGTCAGACCATATTTAAGGTTAACATTTCCTTGAGAGATGATTTCACAGTCATAAATAAAATGATGATGACAATAAACAATCTGTTTCTCGTTTCTTATTTTGTTCCAAACAGTATGAAGGAACTGACTTTCAAATCTGAAACTTCCATTCATGCCTGTCTTGGACCAATAAATGATGCCTTTAAATCTCCTATAATGCTGTCACAACAGGCTGCATTTCAGCACTTAGAGGTGGCTGAAATACAGACTACAGCCAGTATTAACAAGATGACTGCCTGCTGTTTTCATATTACATGTCTAAGCTGGAGAATAACAACTCTTCACCTTCTCCCAAATAATCTTCCCTTGAGTTAGTGAGCAGAAAGCGACATTTCACTCTGTTCTTTTCATCAGAGCTATTTCAGGTTGAACTTTGCTGTCAGACTGTGGTAACAAAGTATAACGTCTGCAGTGCACCAGACACTTTTAATTACATTTTGGCTGATATCTATGCTAGAGCCTGATAATGCAGCACAAACACGGCTGGAGTATTACAAGTTAACTTTTTAACTGGAGTCTAAAATCTCCCGTCAAGTTTCTTATACAAACACACCTCCACTATTTATCTGTGTAACATGTCCTTACTGTCTTATGTCACGTTTTTATCTTTAAACCATTTAATCATGAATAAAACACCAGCAGTTTGTACCTTCTCCAGATATGTGTAGCTCCAAGATTTTCCATCAGCAAATATCTGGGAGGTGATTCTGCCATTCTGGTCGTACTCCATTCGCACAGACATGGTGCCTCTTTGGATGCCCGCCACGTGCCCTCCAGAGGAGTAGGTGACATTGACTCCATTCAGACGACTGCTCGGGGCCCAAAGAGTGGGCCGGCCAGCGTGGTCATAATGGATACGTAACGTGAACTTCCTGTGGTCATCGTAGACCTTTTCTGTCCTGGTGATTCGATCGAAGTCCAGTGACAGCAAGTTCCTGTTATGAACCTACAGGAGAAGGAGCAGGGAGTTAGAAACTGTTAATTTGACCACAGCAACTCCACCAAGAGGGAAAAGACACGTCTAGAAGTTTGAAATGATTGGGAGGAATTGGTGCACTGCTCTTCTGAGGTGGAACCTGATGAGGAGACCTTTAATCACAAAGCGATTATTTCATATTCTTCTTTTCACAGCTTTTAATTACAACAGTGGAGCTCTATCTCAGGACTGCAGGAGCCACTGGAGTGATGAAATTGTGAGAATTACCACATTTCTTTGTTTGTGTAAAAATTCAGCAGAGTCTTAGTGGGAGTATGCCTATTCATGCAAGCAACATTAGAGTCACATTGATCATTAAATTCATTTTTACTGCTTACTGAAAAGAATTACCAGGCGCGGATGACTCTCATTTCATTTAGCCATTTCCGTAAATTGAAAAAGAGGAATAAAAATCAGCTCCTCTCCTATATGTGACTCAAAACATTGCTAAGTGACATGCACCCCGTTTGAAAGCTAAAACAGTGACCTTTGGTTTTACTGTGGTCAAAGCAGAGAGAGACAGATCTGAAGAGTGTCAGCTTTAGGAGGAAGCTCCTGTACTGCAGCCAAAAAGTTCAAACCTACAGCCCTGCCATTATGTTTCAAAGTCAGCAGCTCTTTGTAAGCAGAAGCTACAGAAGAAAAAAGAAATGGAATGAAGTGAACACAAGAGCTTAGATTGCAGATCAGAAGAAATCTCCATTCAAACCACTACCTTAACACCATCTGGTAGGTTTTGGAAGATGGGGCTATTGAGGTCTTTAGCTGTCATTAAAACTACCCCTCTGGTTATGTATTATTTATCATATTTTTTTTCTTATTAATCTTCCGAGTTTCTCTTCAGGTGTGCTATCATTTGGCTTAGCAAAATGCTTGGCAAGGCTTAAAACATCTTAAAGTGGCTCAGAAAGCTGCTTCTGGCTACTTTCCAGACACATGCCACAGAGCAGGTCACACTGGGATTGCTGAGAAACCTCACTTTTTCAATCTCGCATTGAGAAAAGCACGCTTAGGTCTCTCATCTGTGAAGGGACAATTACACCAGAGGTAATTAACGTCACTGATACCTAATTGAGAGGATTACTTTAACTAAAAACCAACGGAATCATGAGAAGCACGAATCCACGGACATTTGGAGCAGCGCAAGCAATTTGAGCCCCAAGACTGAGAGGGGGGGATGGGGTTCCTTCAAGGGATGTTGAAATAAGAACAGGAGGGGCCCTGTTAGTTGTCCTCTCTTTCACTTTCAAATACTGTCATAACAAGTGTCAGACTTCACTGAAATTACTACACCTTCTATTCATTTCCTAAAGAGGGGTTACTGGATATTACAGACTGAGACCCCTCCTGCTCTGGCGTTTTATGAAACACTGTGTTCAGTGTTTCAAAGTCTTTCATAGCTGCAGTAGAGCCCATCCCAAGAGAATGGAAACCCACTCAAGGGGAATTATTTCAAATTGGACATCACCTCTAAAAGGAATTTCTCAAAGAAATTAGGTGTGTAGAATCGGAGGACAGACTGTTCGAGTACACTAGAATTACAATGTACCATTTGAAACTGTTCTTGACATAAAACATCACAGCTACATCTGATCTCTCAATCAATATCAAAGATTTTTGTGTCAAATGACAATCCCAATCTGTTGTTTCACAAGTGAAAAAGCCTTTTATTAGTGCTCATGATTAATTCAATTTGGTGGCTGTTTTTCAGTAACAACAGTTAGTCCCGCATTGTAATCAAAGAAAACACATTTGATCTTTTTATTTGTTTTTAACTCATATCTGTTTTGAACAAACAGGCCGACATTACAAGCCACTATGATGGCTCTAAAAATCTAATACACAGATATCAGCTTTGCCTTTGCCATTAATTCCACACTGAAGTGGCTGGAGATCCTTGGTATGCCACAACTCATTACTGTACATCAACAAACTACTCAAACTAGATGGTTTGTTGCCATGGAAAGAAACAGAGCTACTGTGCCTCAGGAACATAAATCATGCACACTGTGGGTGGCTGGGGGGGGGGGCCTGAGAAGCACGTGGCACTGTGGAAGGGGTAAACTGAGGACCATCGGTGACCTGTTCAGCCTTAGGACAAGAAAAGCACTGCACAACAAACGCACGCACGTGTAGCTCCGCTGTCTAATAAGTACAGTCAGAAAAAACAAACTGGAACACAGACAGCAACAGTCCAAATGTTGCTTCTTTTTTCTATCATCTCCGCTCACAACAAAGATCTGCAAAGCCAGAGTCACACAGTTGCCTTTGTTGTTCTTGTTCTCATGCATCTCTCTGTTCTGTATTCAAGACCCCCCACCCCTCCCCAGCCCCCAGCCACGCACTGCCACACACACACACTCACTCAGCCACCCACGTAATATCACTTGACATGTCACTCAAGGTCGCTCAATGATTCCAGCTCTGTTCATCCCCTCTGTTGTTGCCATTAGACTGCTCCCATTTCCTATCTCACCCCTGGGGCCATTGTCTGTAACATACATTAGAAGCTTTCACTTCCAAAGGGGCGACAAGGCCATTAAATGAACAGCCAATGACAGACAAAGTGGCACCTCCCCATTAGCCGTGTTGCCTTCCAGAGAATGTGGAAGACATCTTAACTAAAACTGCTGTTTGCTTTACGAAGCCGAGAAAAAAACCTAAATCAATCAGGACTCATTTGTTACGGCTGCTCTGTGTGTTAATAGTTCTGTCTGGTCTGTCATTCTCTTTGCTTTATGGTCAGACATTAAGTGTTTACTAGGTTATTAAAGGGACCTGTTGATATTCTATGTGCAACTGTGTCGCCTTTGCAAGGTTATCTTCTTGAGGCCATTGAATTTTGTTCTCAACCAAAAATCACTTTGTTAAAATACTGAGTGTGTACAACATTAAGTCAAATTTATTTCCAGTCATCTACTTATGTCCCATTCAGATGTCAATATAGCCTACAAAAAATGGGCTGCATTGTGTTGGATGTGCAGCAACAAGTAAGAACATGTGATCCAGGAACTGAAGTCTGAGTAACACACACATGAGTTTGAAAGCCTTCCACTTACCAAAACACTGATTTTCAGATATGAGGCACAATTTTTGATTTCATGAATTATTTAAATCCTCTGAAGTGTCATTGTGATCCTATAGTATGGAGCCAAACCAAGCAGGTTTTTGCACAGAGAACAGCTGAGCTTTGGCGCACAGACTGACAGTTTATAGAACGAAATGATTGAGAACAAAGCAGTCGTCCTGCGGATGAAAACTGCATCATCAGAGGCATTGCTACATTTTTCTTTTAATCAGAAACTCCAAGTATTGTTTCATCTGGAGAGACAGAGTTTTTTTCTGGTCTCTGAAGTCAATTATTGCAGGTAGTTATGCGTGGAGCTGCTTAAATGCAAAAGTGAGGCATTACTGCAAGCATAAGGCAACAGACAGGCGGCCTAAGAATGAAAATCTGTGTGCATAACCATGATTTCCTTTCAAGACAGCATGCTTACCCTTAATCTGCGTCCGTACACAGTGACCTGGCCACGAGCCTGCTCCTTCCTCTGTCTCCACTCCACCAGGTTGAGTCCATTGTCGATAGCCAGGGTTACGTTCCTCTTGCTGACTGTGGGGTTGACTGTACCGGCCAGCAGGTGGGGCTCAGTGTACAGTGATACCTCCATACCATTGGCCAAAACTAGCCGCAGTGAGCCATCCAAACCAATGAAGTAGCTGTTCCGAACTTGATCTGAGAATATGGAGGAGAACGGCCATGATTAGGATTAGAAACAACGAGAACTTCTCCTCTAGCTGATGCAAGTAGACCAAATCTAATATTCATCTGAGTGAGACGCACGCATAATGACCTAAAATGGCTGCTCAGCAAAAAGAAAGCCTTTAGCAGCAGTATTTAACTGAAACACTGCGATAATGTTAGGTCTGTGACAACAAAGATCAATAGTGAGAGGTTTCACAGCACCAGTAAAGTAAAGTTTTACAGCTGTTGCAGCAGCCTGGAGGATATGGAGGAATGAAAACTATCAAAGCTGCTAGTTTGCCTGTGGCCACAAAGAAGGCAGGGTGGAATATACATTCACTTGCGCACACATATACACACACACGCCCGCAAACACACACACACACACTCACTCATTCACAAGGGATAAATCTGAGCCTGTCTGTTACTGTCCCTAGGTGATGACAGCCTGTGTTCCAGCTCTCGACCAGTGACTAATGTTTCCACTGAGCATCTCATATACATTCATAAGAGATTGTCTCCTTCTTGCGTTTTCGCAGTAGACTGAAAGGGACCAGGATAGAATATGATTCTCAATAGAAACAATGGAAAATTAATGGTTTGTCAAACACTACATTAGCTGGTTGACTTCCTTCAACAGAAAAAAAAATCCAAAGACACACTGCAATTTCCTGGTGTTGATGTGTCATGTTCAAGTGGCTGTGACAATTTCTTCATTGTGGACAAAGATCAACAATGCGCATCACGTGGGAAGCTTTGGAGTTTCGTGTCTTTTTCTTGTGAACAAAGCACCACAGGGTGTGTTGCGCAGTTGCGACAAGAGGAATGGGCAGAGGAGGAAGGGCTGACCTTGCACTGGCCCTTACCTCTCTCCATCATGCAGACACCTCAGGGGTTGACCAAAGACCTCTTGGGCAGGCCCTACTAAAAGGAGGCCTCTAAGACCAGGGGAGGCTGGAAATACTGCTGAACTGGGGAGTTAACACTAATGCATGCATACAGTTCAGCAGAGCAGGAGGGATCTGCTCTATTGTGACATTTAAAGACGCTGTAGACTGTTTAAAAACATGCTGAGCCTTATTATTATTTCTACATTGTGGCTAATATGTGAAAATATGTACAACAACTTCTATTCTTCTATAAGTTACACCTGGTTGGAGATGTAAGCATAAAGCATCCTTGAATCTATCCTTCATTTAGTGAAATTCAAAGCTACGGCTTAACATAGTTGTGCAAAAGCTTGCAGAGAAATGAACAAAAACACAGTTAGATGACCAGAAAAAAAAATCTTGAAGGAATGCATTCATGTGTTATGTGATCACCCAGTTACCAGCTTACAAAGCAGACAATAGTGAATTAATTAACAGGCCGAGTTCCTGGCGCCGCTTTTCTCACAGGCAGATGTCTAAGACAAGGTCACAACATGGAGGTGACCACTCCGTTAAACAACAGTGAGAAACCAGAGATCGTCATCTTCTGTTTCAGACACGGCCCTGCAGCGAGTCCGTATTCCCAGAGAGAGAGGACTACGCATTTAAATCTAAATCAGAAGCTATGCGGTGGAAAGGTGCACAGGTGGAGCAGCATTTTAAAAACTCATATAGGTCTACAGAGATCAAAGCTATTAGTGAGTAATCAAAGAAGTAATTGGTTAAAAACAGGATACCAGAATGTCTAAATGCCTTAAATAGATCAGGCAGCTCTCCTCATGCGTCCTTCTAACTAGATTTTTTTAATCCTGCAGGCTCTAGTATGGACCACCGGCATTGTGTTTTATGATTTATTTTTAAGACAGAAAATCAATGTTTTTCTTTCCAATTCTGGGAAATGGGAGCTGCGCTACACATGTTGTCAAAAACAGAGAAGCAACGAAAACAACTGTGAGAACAGTGCATGTAGAAAGTTTTCAGATCCTTTAAGTTTAAGTGTCAGACACATTTTAAAAATGTCTGATCACTCTACACGCAATAATCCACAGTGACAAAGCAAAAACAGGCGTTTGGAGCGTTTTGTTAATTTATTAAAAATGAAAGACTTGCTGGTGTGAATATTCAGTGCCTTTGATATGACAATGAGCTCTGGTGCATCCTACTTAGATCCATGGTTCTGGAGTTGTTTTTAAAACTTGATAAGATTGAATTATTTGACATAAATGGAAGAAGTTTGAAACCACTACCACCACTTTGTGGCCATCTAGTCACAACTGAGTGATCAGGAATGAAGGGCCTTAGTTAAACAGGTAACCCAATGGGCACTATGAGTGATATCCACAGATTCTTTGTGGAGGTGAGCGAACCTGACAGAAGGGCAGCCATCAGTGCAGCACTCCACCTATCAGGTCTTTATGCTAGAATGACCAGACAGAAGCCATTTCCCACTAAAATGCACATGACAGCATGCTGGGAATTTGCCAAAAGGCACCTGAATGACTCTCAGATCATGAAAAGAAAAATCCCCTGGTCTCATGAAACAAAGATTGAACTATTTGGCCACAACTCCCAACAGCATGTGTGGAGGAAACCAGGCACTGAGCATCATCTCATTAATACCACCCCTACAGTCAAACCTGGTGGTGGCACCATTATGCTGTGGGGATGTTTTTCAGCGACAGGGACTGGGATTCTCGCCAAGAAGGAGAAGAAGATGGATGCAGAAAAATATAGAGCAATCCTGAGCGAAAACTTTTTTTGCAGAGTACTCAGGATCTCAGGATTTAGCGGGTGTTCTGCCAAGAAAACAAAGGAGTGGCTTTGGGAAAATTCAGTAAAAATCCTGGAGTGGCCAATCAGAGTTTAGACCTGAACCCAACAGAGCATCTCTCGAGAGACCTGAAAATGGCTGTCCAACAACGCTTCCCATGTAACTTGGTTGAGCTTAAAAAATTCTGCCAGAAAATATGGAAGGAACTTCCAAAAGACAGGTCTGCCAAGCTTGTAGGATCATTCCCAAGAAGACCTGAGGCCAAAGGTGGTTTCACCAATACTGTAATGGGTCTGAAAACTTATGTAAATGGAATACTTCAGTCTTCTATTCTAAATAAATTAACAAAACACTCCAAAGATCTGTTTTTCTATTATGTGTAGATTGATGAGAAAAAATAAACTGAATCCATTATAGGATGAAAATGAAATCAAACAAAATGTGGCAAAGTTGTATAGGATCTGAAAACTTGCTGAATACACTCTAAACTTTGTAATTTGCAATTGGTAAGACATGTCTCTTGACCCGTAGATATAGACATGCAGGTAGATTTGGTATTCTTTCCCAGGTTTTGAGATATCTGTATCAGTATAGTAAGATAAAATATTATTTGTACTGGCCAGACCACTGGGAAATTACTTTTGAGTCAACAGTTATGCATCAGCCAAGACTTAACTTTTGTGGTTATTCTATATCAGTTTTACAGTTTTCATAGGAAAACTCTTCTGAGTAGCCTTGGTTCAAACTGTCAGTAGCCCACATGGTGGTAGTCCACAATACCATGTGAGGCTGAGGCCCTAGCAGATAAAGCCAGAGGGTGCTTGCCTGTGAGTTTCCATCCCAGGCAAGCACCCTCTCAAACAGGGTGTATCCCAAACTGACAGTCCACAGAGATCTCTGAATTGCTTTTTGTCTAGTGCCTTGCCTGACAGTAGTTTGCCTTGGGCCTTCCTATAAGGAGCTATTGGCACCTACAACATAGCTTCCTGATTCAGCAGAGCATAGCATCTTCACCACAGTAAGTCAGGGATTCTGATTCTGTTTATCTTTCACAACTATGCTTGCTACATGTTTACTGTACAGTCAATTAAACTGTTCTTTAATAAATAAATAACTACAAACTTAAAACAGTTCCTGACACAACATGACCTATTAGCCCAATCCTTTCCACAAGTTGCATCTGAACAATATTATCAGTATCATTGTCATGTTACTTCTCAACAGTTCGTGCAATATTAGTTTCTGCATCATGTGTAGAATTTTATTTCATGTACAATATGCAATATTTCATATGTGAATTCCTCAGGTTTAATATATCAGCTTTACGTGTAACATTTCATGTTCATTTGCAATTTTACGATTACATGTGCAACACTGTCAATATGTGGAATATTTCATTTTTATTTCATTTTTCAGGTGCAATATATTTCCTTTTTTCACTAATATATATGATATTGCTTACTACATCTGTATAACTGCCAGCATTACTTTTTACTGATCTATTATAGCCTTATTTTAGCTTACGTATTTCAGTAATTCAGTAATGTATCGTACTTATTGCTTACATCTTATTGCTTTTTACTTGTTAGGCACTGCATTTCCTATGTTATATCACTTGCTTTTCTGAGAAATCTCTGGCACAAGAAAGTCCTTTGAGATTAATAAAGTTTCATCTTTTTATCTTATCTTTTCTCCAAATAAATTAAAAAAAAAAAAAGCATTCAAAATACAGTTCAGGAAGGGTCACCTCATGAGATTCACAGCATCTACTGTAGTCCCAACTTTATATAAATACCAAAAGCATAAATATTTCCTTGTTGAAGCACAGCCAAAGCCTTTGGTACCAAAACATACCTTAAAAAACTACCTGCTCCACTTAGAAGCTCTGGTAAAAGACACTCACCCTGCATAAGAGTGTAGAAGGTGCCAGAGGCTGACAGGTTGGTAGTGACGGTGATATCCTCTTTGTTGGAACCCTCTGTCTGGATGCGGACCGAGCTGTCGGCATCAGTGCGGTAGCTGCTCACTCGGCCCGTGGGGTAAGTGACGTTAGTCAGACGGCCGTAGTTGTCATACCTACAAAGAAATACACAGGTGTGAACCAAAGAAGGTAGAGACACATGTCACCTGAAAGTGTGTAAAAACAGTAACTATGGCAGAATCACAAACAGCACTGTGACATGAAAAATTTATGGAGTCTCATTTGGATTTGTTAAATCACAAGAAAGCAAACAGAATCATAAATGCAGGTCAGGTATAATTCATAAATGTATGTAGGTACATAAATGTGACTAATGGGTTGCTCTGTCATCTCAGACTTTCAGTGATTATGAGTTGCTCTCTGTAAATAAAGTGTTCGAGGACTCCAGTTGTATTACAGGTTGGGATGGGAGTTTTTGGGAGTCCAGGCTTCCCTCTTTGGTGTCACAAATCGTGGAAATGTGTCAACACAAGCAGTAAACAGAGCAGTAAATCAGTGCTGGCAGCCTCAGGTAATAAAACTCAAAACTAACAGCTTTAATCTTTCAAGCACAATCAACTTCACTTCTAAAACGTGAGCAATATCTGCTGTAGTTTTGTATTCATGAATTAAGCGCCAGTGCACCAACAAGCTGAGCAGGTTTGGACATCTCCTGCTCTTTCAACATGATGTGAATGGGACCTTAATATAAATATTTATCATTTTGTGTGTAATTTTTAAAGTGTGTAATCACACAGCAGAGAAAAAGTATTGATGAGGAAAACTGTCACGACCCAAGATGAGAAAGCACACACCTTTTTACATTTGGAAAAGTGCTTATTAGCTTAAAAGATTAGTGATATCACCTAATCTCATTATACAGTCTATGAAATAGGAGCACTGAGGTGCGACTCTTTGGAGAGATGCGGCATCCCTCGAGCCTACAAATCAGTCAGTTCATCACATACACGAACATGAGTGGCCAGATTGTTTCATTTTGCTCAGAGAGCACATCAGCATTGAACAATTCGAAATCTTTCAGATTGCCAGTGTTCCAGAATGGGAGTGAGTGAACGGTACATTACTTAAAATGAAGACTTTTATCTGTGCACTGAATACAGATTGGAAAGCCCTTTTCGATGCTGCTGCCTGCCATAATAAAGCCTCTAATAAATGAGATGGCGGGTGCTGGTTTACAGATATTTCCTCAGCGCTGCCATCTCAAATATCCAATATGGAAAGGAAGAGTGGGAGAGGAATCATCTCCCAGAGATAAATGTTATCTGATCTCAACTGTACTAGGGACTGCAATTCATAGATGCATTTCAACCAAAGTCATCCACTTCAGGAAATACTAAATAGCAGAGTAATTTATATCTAAGCATTTGATTTCTTTAGATACTGCTTACATTGAATCAGCCAGATATTCTCCCTGAGTTTATCATGCAAAGTTTTTGCATGAGTGAAAGCACTGCAAGTTACATGCTGTTCACACAGAGCTACTTTCAACTATTAATTTCATTTGACTAAGTGTTCCTGCTTGCCTTTACCTCTGCAGAAATGACAGACCTTACAAGACAGGAATATCATTCTAGAGCAGCACTAGATGTCCCAGCTTGATCACTGACCCAAACTCTCTCCGTCTCAATTAGGGCCTTAAGCTAGATCCATTCCTTGAGCTTCACCGCTGAGCTCTAATGGCTCCGGCCTGCTTCAGCTCAGCTGCCTATTAGCTTGCTTTCTCTGGACGCGAGGGGTATGCAGGGGCAGGGTGCTCAGCAGAAGGAGAGGACCGTTTTCCCCCTGGTTGGCCACAAGTCTATTTGGATCGCATCACCTCTGTGTCACATGCTAGCTCCATGACCTTTCACGCTGGGGCCCAACAATGGGCTGAACACTTCACATCAGCATCACCTCAAGCAAACTCAGCCACTGTTTAATGCAGTATTCTCCTATTTTTATTTTGTTTTGCTGCCTGAAAATTTCAGAACACATGACTGGTGACTTATTGATGTAGTAAATTAACTTAAGAGCAGTTGCTTGAACCCACTGGCTTAAGTGCATTTGTTACTAAATAGAAATATAATCATCTTGTTAAATGAAGGGTAAAAGAATAATTAGGTGTCTTTGAAAAGTCAATATGATTGAATAGATTTACAGTAACCCTTAAGCACAAGTACTTATCATTACAAGAAAAATATTGGGAGGTCAGCAGAGTAAATGTTACAGCAAATGAGGATGCTGAGGGTTAAAACAGACAGACAGTGTAGAAGATATATTTTGTTTTGTTGTCAGTCCTTTGCTTTGTAATTGCTTCTGCATTAATTTTACCTAATTTTGATCTATAGACTACTGGACGAAAGTGCACATTAATTAATATGGGTAAAATGCTTAGTATCGCACTTTGCTGGGCAGAGTGAGGATCGGATGTTAGCAAATTATGGTTCTGACCCTCAGGTGGTGGAGTGACCTTCAAAGCTACTTATTCCAGAAAAACAAACACTCTTTATTGGATCTAAATGAAACATGGATGAGCTGGTTTGCTTATAGGTAAATGTGAAGCCACTGCTTAATTTTAAAGAGAGAAAAAACAGGAACATATTTCTAAATACATGATTATGTTTTGAAAGATGTTTGACAGTATTTTGTACTCTGCCAGTACATGCATGTTTCAAAAGGGAAATAAACAGGGGATGTTCGAAACCTAGTTTTAGATTTATTTGTTTTGGTAGTGTTGTCAAATCATTGAATTGTTATTATTCATCACAGTAATTAAATGAAAACTGACCATTAGAAAAAAAATCATATTAACTACAGCTATATTTGTCCTGTTTATGGTATTAAATATATATAATTCAACTTTTTCATTACAGACAGATTAAATAAATTGAGTTTCACTGACTACTACTTGTTTAGGTGTTAAAAATAATTGATTTGTTAGCTTTCAGTGGAACTCACAACACAATCATTTAATTGGAATCTTTTCAGTGATTATGTTGTTTAATGAATTGTTGCAGCCGTTTTTAATTAAAAAGAGCAAACTGAGTATTTTATGAATCATAGTGACACCATTTTTTTTAGATGTAGTTAACTACCAGACAGTTCATTACACTGCATATAAATTAAACTACTTCATATGTTTGCATACATTGCTAGTGAAGCTGATAATGAATTACCACACAGAACAAACAACCCACTTCTAAAATAATGTGTGTACATGCCACAGTATCTCATATTCCCAGAAATAAAATTATGTTGCTATTAAATAATACAGATGTAAGCCAAACACTCACAAATTCTGCACTTATTTTTTTTATTCTAAGGGGAGAAATTCCAAACACCCTGAGCCATTGTTTGTATTTAATAACTAAAAACTCCTTTGTGTCACTGGTGCTATATAATCTCTTTTTCTTTACATAACAGGGAAGAGTATATTCAAAGCCAATATTAAGAGCAGCCATTTTACAGAAAGTCAAAGAGAAATAATTCAGAATTCCAACCACCCACTGAATTTGTTGGGGCCGTAGGCAGTTCACTCTACCTTGAGAAATACCTATGCATGGCTGCATTAGTGCCATTTCCACTGTATCGCTTTTTTCAGCACAACCGTCTCAGATGACAACCAAATCAAACACAGGTGATAAATGTCTGCTCATATTAAACAGAGCGTCTGATTATGTGTCAGAGTTATATTCCTCCAGCGAGGTGTAACAGATGTCTGACCAGCCAATCTGCTTAATCACACTTTTTGGAATGACATCCAGTTAGCACAGTATCCCCTGGTACATTATATTAAGCTGGGGGACAGATTGCTCCACACAAGTCACAAGAACATGAAATCCTAAGCTCAAATGGTGAAGCATGTGGGAGTGTTTTCAATTGTTCCCGCACAATGTGTGGTTCGCCTCAATCAATTAATACCTCTGGCTATTCCATTATGCTTCTATTGCCGGGCCTGCCTGCCAGCAGATATGCACTGTGTTGTTCTGCACCCAACAACTTCAGACAAGTGATGGTCTGCAGTCTGTCACTGCAAGCAAGGGTGCAGATGAGTAACATATCATCCAGTAATCCTATTTGGAATGATAACAGCAAATAGGATTACACCCATACTTTCACAGGTCTTGTATTCTGAGTGACACAGACATCTAGACATAAGAAGGTAGCTCATACGTCAAAATACTGACCTCAGATGCCAAAGAGCTCTTCAACTCTACACATTCCATCAGTAAAGCATCTTAGCATTTAGTGATACAGCAAATTCCGAGTGCTTCAGTTCAAATATTACAAAACTGACTTTGTGTAAACTGTATATCGGATTAGATTTAACAGATCTGTTAGTAGCTCTGTCTGTGGCAAATAAGTAATCAGCTCAACATGGATCCAGATTTTTGAGTATAAGGATTATGAAGGCATTTAAAAATGTTTAACATTACTTACTCAAAGAAGGTTGTCCATCCATTTTCATTTGTCTTTGTAGCTAGCAGTCCAGAGCTTCCATGGTAGGTCATTACAGCGAGTTCTTGACCTTGGGCAGCAACAGTTTTAAGGGCAGTGTTAGTGCCAATGGTGAACCAGAAGGTCTGTCCATCAGGGACCATCAGCCACAGAGGCATTCCTGTTGTGTCTCGTCGGATGATCACAGTGTTTTTGTTCTTATCGGTAATGCTGCTGATATCTCCGGTTCCTGTGTAGGTGAGATTGTAGAGGTGGTCTCCTGTGGTCAGACTTTGTGTGAAAATGTGGCTGCCGTTGGAATCGAACAGATAGAGTTCATCATTAATGGGAGAGGACACTTCATACATGCTCAGGGGATTCAGATAGGGCTTGTTTTTTCGCACATAGCGAATACGAATGTTGCCAAGATCTGCAATATAAAGCTCTCCATCTGGACATACTGCTAGAGAAGAGGGTGCATTCAGCTTAGCGTCCTTGGCATAGCCCTCATCTCCAGAGTAACAATCACAGTTGGCATCGTTCTTGCAGTCACAGCCACTTGGTGCTCCTGCAACCAGGGAGATCTCTCCATTGGTGGACACCTGTCGTACTCTGTTTATTTTCTTTTCATCTGACTCAGCGATGTACAAAACGCCATTGTGAGAAACAGCTAAGGCGTTAGCTGACTCCAGGGTGGCATGGATGGCCACTTTGCTCATGAGGAAATGGTCAATCCCAGGCACTTGACAGTGCATGGGGCGGCCCGCTACTATACGGACTTGATGGTTTTCTGAAATCTGGAGCACTACATTGTTATCCAGGACATACAGGGAGTTGTCCATGGGACTCACTGCCAGGTCTGTGGGCCACTCGAGACGTACCTAGGAGGAAGAAACACACCAAAAATATCAGCTACAGGTCACAAAAACAGACCATGCTCTTATTGATCCACACAGTTTTCATTTTATCTGATGGAAGCAGTCCCTGAAGGGGAAGCATCATTTAAAACTGATTATAAAAAAGACAGGCTGTTGGGAAAGAGGTGGGCTATCTCATAGCTTAAGCTGGAAGCAAAAACATTTTTTGAAACAATTCATTATCTGATAAGGAGAAAAATAACAGCTGGCGTACTGTTTAAAGGGGAAACACAAAAACATGATTTTTAAGATCAAAGATGATAGCAATAGCGCCAGGAAAGGGCAGCATGAGGAGAGATTGTTCAAGTGATCAGATAAACTGAAAAAAGCACAATGCAATGGATCATAGGAACTATGGACACCTAAGGACAAGGCTTGTGCATCCTTCACCTCTACCAAGTCTTGGTTTTTCCTTGCTTGGGGTTATTAATTTTGTAATGACAAGAGATTGCATGAGTCCTTGAAAAGAAACTGGAGCACACTTACCAAATGAAAGCCTAGCCTGTCTCTGGCCTTCTAAATTATGAGTTATTGTTCTGCTAACAATGTATCAGGCTTTTAACAAATTGGAATGATTGGCTTCATCCAATTTACCAGTCTCTCTCTCACTTATGATCCCAGTGGGATCTCTTAGAAACATAATATGAAGTGCCATATTTCAATAGAAGCCTTGGAGCTCCAACAAAGGACACTGATTAAAACCTTGACCAAAATACAAAGACAGGTTCATATTTGAGCAACCATTTAGGTGAGAGCAGCCTTAGCATTATTTTAGATAGTTTATCTGGGAAAAAGGAACAAAGTTAGCATGGTTGACTAATTTGTCACAATGGCCTGGAAATGCACATTGCAAAAATACTTTAAGAAAAAAAAAAAACAAAACTAGAACTGGCACAAAATAAATCTCCTTGGAATCAGGTTGTGTATACTAAGGCAGTAAATAAATTGTTACAATGCATACCACATCCTACTCTTTAATAAAATGAATTCTTTGGATGAGGATAGCGATTAGACAGCTAAAAGAAATCAGCCAATGTTGAGGCTATTTTCTTTATCACATTGAAAACTGGACAATAGAACTGATGCTTTTTAGTAATGAAGGGGGCTACTGCCTGTGAACAACATTTAAACAGTAAACTCAACGAATGGCCTAGTATTTAAAATAAGAACTGGATTTCAAATTCTAAGTTTGAAAATTGAGGGCTAAAAATGCCTCAAAGAAATGTGGAAAATCTATGACACATTATATTGAATTTCTTCCACATTACTTTGCATTACAAAGAATGAAACAGAGTAGCATGCTGCTAACAAGCTTTCAGGTAAAAAAAACTACCAGCCATATCACGCCTTCAACTTGGGTGCTATCTGCAGATGTTTGGGGTTAATGCCGACACTGTTATTGATTTTGAAGCTGACTGGGGATTCTGCGGAGGCGATTACTTGAATGCTTCTGCACTCTTGCCACTAGTCATACTCTTGAATCCCTGCTTTTTTCTTTACAAGTGTAACACTTGTCCACCTTTGACTGAAAAACAGATTCGAGCTTCACACACAACTCACATCCCATAAACCTCCCATCATCCCTCCCCCTGAAACAGAGGTTTATATAACAGGATATATCTTTTACCCAAATACAACAAACAGGAGACTGGCAGTAGATACATGTCGCCTTTCAGCGAGCAGAAAAAATGCATTTACTTGGGTAATGAAGGGGAGACTTTCAATTTCTTAAAACCAATTTCTTGTCAACACTGGTGGTTAAATATTTCATGAGCCGGAGTGTGGAGTGGCTCAGGGGAGCTGCCTGTAAGGAGGTTTTCACGCCACTCTGACTGATGAGGGGATATTTCCCGAGCTGCTGTCCCATATGCTGTAACCCGATCACACCCTCCCTTTTATACAGTGGGGCAGCTGTCAGCAGTGCTTGCTTGACACAGCCGCCACCAGCAAAAAACCCCAAAATCTGTGCGTCAGAATCGGAGGAGGCGAGCCACAGATTTGCACCACCACAACACACAACTATTTTTAACTGTATCTGAACTCATGCAAGAACTATAATGACATTTTCCATTAACAATCCCTTCACTTCAGTGTTTGCTCGTACCAGCGTGATGCCTGTCTGAAGAAGAGCAATATGTCATTATTTGAAGTTCCTCTCAGATTTGAGTTGAATGTCACAGTCAGAGTCTTGATAAAGCTTTCTGAAGCTGCTAACATGCCTTGAAATATGTTAAAGTGATCTTGTTTTAAGACACAGTTTCCCCTCTGTTTAAGTCTGAACTCAGCAGGGAATGGAGCGAAGATTTTCAAGACTTGAAATGGAAAATGGAACGGATTTCTGAAACAGCGAGGACCTAAGGCCTCGGTATAAACAAATTAAAAGATTTTTGAAGAAGGTCAAACTCTTGTCCTTTGCATGATAATAAAAAAGTTAGAAGAAAGAAAGGTTACAGTGCTGTACGTCGAATTAAGAGGGAATTTTGCTGCAGCACACTCGCTGCACAGATGGCGTAGCAAGATAACAACGACCTCATCAGAGGGGAGACAGAAATCTGACATTATTTCTAGCCTAAAACAGGTGTGGTACAGCAAAAGTAATGACCACTGTGATGAGCCTTCTCCAGAGAAAGTCTAGTTCTAAGTGAGGGGTTGGGGAGTGTTTGAAGTAGGAAGCTATGTGCTCTGGATGAATTTTTAATGGATGCTTTTTACTGTCTGAGTGTCTCTGGCAATGCTTGTGTGATTTGTCATCATTGTGGAGCTGCAGTCAGTCTCCCCGTGTCCTCGTGCCTGTGGAACTGGGATGGTGGGCATCTATAGGCGCTTGTGTGCGAGGAGGTAAGGGAGCAGCGAACAGGGGTCATGAGGGGGATGGAGTTCCCCCGGGGCTGGAAATAGGCAGCTGGAGGCTTTGCTTCCTCCACTGAATACATTATTTCACACACACAAAAAGCTTCTTTCCACTGGCATCTTAGGCCCCCTCAGGACCTGTTTGGTAGTCACACTCAACAACATACACGATGGGGCAAGAAAACAAACTACTGTATGCAGACAGAGTGGGGCTTAGCCATCAATCAAGTCTCATAATTGAGCCCAGAAATGCTCTGTTAATGGGAATAAAACTGAAACAATTATCAATAATGTAGAAAACACACAGCACAAATAATTCATTGTATTTGATTATTAATTACTTCTATGGAGGTAATGCAAAAATGGAAAAACAGCCATGTGAAGGCTGCTAGACTATGCAAAAAGTCTGTCTTGTCACCTCCAAAGGGAAGTCACCGAGTTATGGAATGATATGACCTCAGTGCAGTGTCCTTGCCTGGGGGATGTGTTCTGTTCAGTACATATGTGTGTGTGAGAGAGAGAGTGTGTGTGTGTGTGTGTGTCTGTGTGTCTGTGCGTGCGTGTACATGTGTTCACGTGCATCAGTGAACATGTGCGCATGAATCGAGAGCCAGTGAGGTTATAGGTCATTCTCTTCATCCCCCTACAGCTATAGGTCAGCAGCCCTCTGTTTTTGGGGATGTGTAGCCACTTGACAGAGACATTGAAGCTCCTGGGACTACAGTGCCACCTTTGGTTTAAGCATGGCTCTGTACACCAGCACTGTGTTTTTTTTTTCTAGTTTTTGTCAATTTTCTGAGCTTGGACTGAGTCCAATTAACTGCTCATTTTCATTTTTTATTTGAATTTGCTCATTAACCATGGGGTGATTTAAATTCTGTTTTTCACCAGGCTGGCACAGCTGCGTTTGTTGCTGCTTTCCTGAACTCTGGACCAACAAATCTATCCAGGGACTGCACTGGTTGTAATCATTTAGCTGCAAGCAAAATTTTTCACTGCAAGTTTGGGCATCAAAAAACAGACACATTTTATTTATATCTTTTTGTCAGTTACATACATTTTGGAATTTTTTCAATATATAATGTAAATGATCATAAGCAGGAATAAAGATCCAGATAAACGTTCTGCATATTTAACCCATTCACTATCCCAGGCTATATTATAGGCAGTATTAAATTTTACTACCCTTTTTGACATGCGTTGGTTTGCTACCACCTCACACTGAAAGGCTGAGGGGGAGGGAGGCTGGTCTGTCTGCCATGCACCTATCATCGCAGAGGACAAGATTCTTTGAGACACTGTGCGTTTTAACATTTTGATCTGATGCTCCAACAGCAAAAGCACTGCTTCCTGACATGGTTTAGCTGCACTCTTTGGAATAAATGCAATACATAAGGCTGGCCCTTATATCAAATCTCACTGTTTCCCATGGGTTGAGAATATATTTGTGGTGGGAGGCAGAACAGTGATGTGCATTCAGATACTCATGCAGCTCAGAAAAGGAGAGAGTAACTCGCCTTGTTATCTGAAGCTACAACTTATCCTCTAAATGCTACACATACTGGCTGTCTGTAGACACTACAATTTACCATTGTTCACTACATGCCTCACGCGAATTGGTAGATGCTACAAATGAGCCGGGCGCAAAGAAGCCTCTAGTCTCCACTGAATTGCAGCTCTGTAGAGATAGGTCTGTCTGTGTAAGACAAATGTGGGCCACCAAATCAGTTTGGAAAGAGTGAAATAAGGTATTCAAATGTAAGATTTACACTGAGAAATAGTGGCTTCATCTACCTGGGTGGTCACCCAGACACACACACACACACACCCCGATAGACCGAGTAAATGTCAAGCGCACTAAGGTGACCAATGGAAAAATGGTTGCATGCTGAAACCCTGCCATCTCAGTGAATTTCAGACAGACCATTGATGGTTGAACAGATTTGAAGATTCTGCAGCATGGTAAATTTTAAAATGTTTGGCAAATCAAAAGTTCAAAAAGTTTGCTGACACTGGCTTAAGTGAACAGAGAAAAACAGTATTCAGTCCCAACAGCCTGTAAGTTTGTCTCCCTCTACCTTTGTACACTTGGTGACCCTTAAAACTTAGAGAAAGTCCTGCGAATCAGGACCAACTCTAAACTGAGGCACAACGAGGCCCAGGCTACAGAAACCAGCTACAGAAACAAAAACCCACATGGGAGTATAGGCTTCCTGAAAACCGCGGTCATTCAAGGAACCTGGTGGGAGCTGAGAGACAGGCTAACACATGCCAGCTGAGCATGTCGGAGAGGTCGTACCTGAGAGATGTCCATCACAGCATCACAGCTGAGAGGTCGGGCAGAGGTCAGGTCATTGAAGCCCAGAAGAGTAGAGATGATACCATTCTGATCAATCCTGCGAATCATGGTCCCATCCACAAAGAAGATTACACCATACTTATCCACCGTAATGCCTGCAGATAAAAAGTCACCCAATGAACAGAAGAGGAAAATAACCATCAGTTATTCTGTTTATCTGCGACTTAATGTGAGGACAGAGCACCACTATGTGACAATTAGGGATTATTCACTGCAGTGAAACTAAGGATTAATCCTGACAATGAAAACTAATGTGAGGATTGATTTTTTAATCAATAATTGAGAACAATAGAAACATCAAGGTAGATGAAGACTACTATAAGTATTGATTCAATCACAGCTAAAATTTCATCAATACAGTGCTTTTTTCTCTTGCTCTCTCAGCCTCAAACGAAAATGAAGCTGAGCATACTAATTTTAGCTATAGAGCTCTAGTTCTACTATTTCAGAGTCTGATGAACAATATTCAAGCAGCTATGCACATATTTTCTGCACTAGTTGGAACAAACTGCTCTGTTTTCAGTGCAAACCTGGACTGTACATGTGCACATCTTAGAGGGACAGCGGTATTTTAGTACATATGACTCATAATCGTAGTCGCACTGGAGGACAAAAAGTAAGCATGAGATCTAATGACTAATGCATCATCCTGATATGGAAACAACAAGAAAAATAAGACCCCAGGAAACTCACATAAAGCCATACTTGAAAATAACTAGCTAGTTAGCCACACAGATTCAGGTAATAAAGACAAAAGAAAAGAATTGATTGTGTAAATGTACTGTATGTGAATTTATGTATATATTGATCTTGCCTCTGGGACTACTATCTTCAACAAAACAGCAATCTAATGTACTTGAAAAAAGGAGAAAAAAAACTGTCTTGAGATGCTTCACGCTGCATTCATTATAACACCATCTATGCATTACCTCTGGGGTTAGTGAGAGTTGCCTCAACAGCCTTTCCTCCATCCCCACAGCGAGTGTCATCATATGGGAGACACTGGTCACCAGTGCCCGCCACGAGCTCCAGATTCTTGGCCACATCTTTCACAACATTCAGGGATTTCACCTTGAACACCTTCCTGCTGCTGGTGTCTGAAAGGTACACGGCACTGTTCACCGGACTCGTGGCCAGGTAGTACTTATGAGCGGGGCTGTTGCTGAGTGAAGGGAAAAGAGAGGAAGAGCCTCAAGTCAATAAAGCTAGAAGGGCTACAGCACTTTCAATAAGAACATTGTGTAATACAATTAAAATGGATTCAAAAGCCATTTAGAGAGTCAATTGGGCACAATTATAGTTTAAACCCAGGACATGGAAAAAGAAAAATAGAATGAGATTAAACATGGAAAAATAAAATGAGATTAAACATGACATAATGGTGGAGCTTAGAACTCATATACAATACAGTCAGCTTAGTTAGAAATCCCTGTTGTGAAAAGAGCCTGGGAATGCCACTCATCTGAAAACGTGTCTGTAGATATATACATAGTGGACATTTGTGAAAATACTCTAAACGCATACATACGGAGCTTTTTCAAGTTATTCAAACACCGGTAATGTTGACTGAGAAGCAGAATTAGGAAAACAAAGAGAAATGAGGGTCTAGTGGGTCTCACTGAGGGAACACTGGTTCTTTTCACAGAAATCCTAATTACTATCCTATTACTGACCAGAGAAATTCCTGTGATATCATCTGAAAACAATGATATGAAATCATCCACACAATGGCGGTGGCCTGGTTTATGCAAGAAGAACTACAAACAAGTATGTTTTCCATTTCCCATGGGACTTTTTTTTTTTTTGAAATAACGCAAATGCATAGCTGAAGCAGCAATCCAAACACATTATGCATCCATCAGGCAGATATTCCAGCACAGAAAAATATCCTATTAAATTCCAAGCCAAGTCAACAAAGTAATCCTTCATATCCACAGGAGGTTGCCCAACCTGACAGACAGACAATAGAACCAAATATAACCAGTCCTGCTGAGGCGGGATGCATGCAATCGACTGGTGTACTCCAGTCAGGATAGGTGTCAGAGAACACAGAAAACAAAGACAGCTGTACACGAATCCATAGTAGTACAAATGCAATGACACAGGGACCTATTTCCATTAAAAATCTGCCTTTGCTTATAATGCACACTGAGAAATCAAAGCCGGAGAAATTCTAACTAAAAACACCTAAGTCCAATGACACTTTACTTTACCCTGCTGGATGCTAGAGACTCCAGGCAGGACTCATCTCACTTTGAAAGTGACTTTGAAAGTGTTGTCTGTACTTCCATGAATACAGCACATGGCACAAATTACACTTATTAAAGGTCTTTTCTTCACAGGTGCCACTTAACTGATCCCTTTCAACTAATTTTATGACTTAATTCATTAAAATGCATCAATAAAAATGTGACTAATCTCTAAAAATAATAATTTAAGTCCTTATTAAATAAAAAATGCAAAATATTAGCTGGTCTTTCAGTTGTAAAATGGAATGAGACATTGTGAATAGAGCATGTTTGGCTTTTGGAGTATTAAAAAAAATAAAACAAAACAAGAAATAGTATGCAGTGGTTGGTGCCACCTCAAAGATGAGTTATCAGGGCAGGATAGAGCACACTTCTGCCAGAACTGATAAGCATTATGGAAAAAACCTGTCAGCAGGGTGTCATTCAAAGTGGATTAGGACAGTATTTCAACTATAACCTTGAGGGTTCCTTTAGGGCTTATGGTCAGCATGACAGTGCCAAAGCCCACATTTTTAAAACACAACAAGAGGAAAGACAAGTGGGTCCGTGGGATTGTCATCTCCGGTACATAATTTTAAATGACAATCGACCTTCAATGAATCAGTGATGACAGGGTACTACACCTCAGGCACTTATGTCACAATCAGTCCACTGACCGAGTTGACTGACTTGCTGGTCTACAGTACATGTACAGGTACAATCTGCTGGGTTGGACAAATGACTTCTGTCTCAGAGTAGGTCAGTAGCAAATCTCAATAACTGGATTCTGCTTTGCATTCTATCTGCCATGTGCAATCAGTTGATACCTTATCAGCTCTTAGTTGCATGTAGAACAGCGCTTGTCCCCCATAGTGTTTGAAACTATAAGATGTTATTCCCTGACCTTGAGCTATGGCCACATACTCCATCTATATTCACTGACAACATCTAGTTTGTAGAAGATAATTGGATTTTGCTGCATGCTGTCGTGGAAATGGTTGGAGCGGACGGGGACATCCTTAGTAGGGGGTCAATGAGCATTGCAGTGAGATCACCCACCTCCCACTCCTATCGCTAACTCACACATGAACAGGAGGCAGCCACCCGTTTTATACAGACACATGCTGTGTTTTCCTGGATAAATCTCCTTTTTAATATGCAAATGTGTTTGGAGCACTGAGACCAAAGGGATAGAGCTTTGACGTTTCTTTAGTCTTGCTCTACAAAACGGAGCATGTGTGTGTATGGGGCGTGTAAGTTAGTGCATAAAAAAGCATAAAAAAACATTTCTGTTATGCATAAAGACATTTGAGGAATGAAGAATGAGAAAAAAATTGAGTATACAGCTTGTTGCAGACAGAGAGGGAACAGGAAGAATTCTCAGTGTTTTGGTATTATGGTCATTCTTGAAAACAAAGGCCAGTGACCAGCATCACAAGGCTTTTCATCGCCACTTTGGCTACGTGTTTCCTGGCTAAAGTCATGACCCTGTGATAGAAAATCAATCAGCAGCCTTTTGCCAAAGACATGGTATCTAAAGACAGCACACAGAGATTTCCCTCGCTGCCTCCTGTCACGGAAAATGAGGTCTCTGTATCTTAAGCCACTGATAAAATCTACACTGAGTTGCCATTTCAGGAGGCTCACCTTGGTAGGTACATAAAGCCTTCATGAAAGTTATTATATTCAATTTAATTCTGCAATTATTTGTGAATATGTATAAAGTGGTGCAGATAATTCTCATAACATTTATATGTATATATATTTTTAGCTGTCTAATATGATTTAGTTCAAAAGCACCATAAACTACACTCCCCTAATGACGACAGAATTGCATTAACAACTGTCAGGCAAAACTGGTCTACTCTGAAATGCTGTTATTCATTAACAATTTAAAAGTCCATAAATCATTTTGGGGAATTAATTAGAGGAATACTTTGAAAAGCATAATATCAAATGTGCTTAATGTGTGGGGCAATAACATCAACTGTAGTATATCTGACAATGCTAACTGACTCCTGGTCTCAACTCTAAGAAAAAGCACAGCCTCTACTGGGCCAGTCAGTTCTATAGTCTCTTTGCAATCACATGTAAATATGCAAGTACGGTTCTGAATCCAGAGATTAAGTAAGCTCAGGAGACATAGTTAATAAACCATTAAATCCACCCCGTTATAAAAATGAAATTTTTGCAGTCTGTACTTAATGCCCACAAGTGCATGTCTGAAACAGGCTCAAAAGGTCATTTTGACACGAGGTATTTGGACTTTACCCTTACCTATTTTATTTTAAGCAAACACTGTATGGCTTACCTATGCCTGAAGTCTTTATTTCTGTCAAAGTTTGCCAAAAGCAGCAAAAAAGGAAGAGGAAGAGAAAGAAGGGAAATGTTAGTTGCAAGCAGAGTGAAAAAAGAGGGAAAGAATTAGTTGAAAAAGAATCATGACAAAATATGTATGTTTTTTGTAAACTTCTCAAAGCTCACTTTGCTGACATTAACAAAGAAATGAATGTTTTCTGGGACGTCTTCTGTTAAGACCCCATTCCATCCTTCTCAGGCCCTATGAGGACCAAACTCCAGCTGATACAGGGGAATGAGAGAGGCAGGGCCATCAATCCTTTGCCTTTAGGGCATTTCTGTCTATCTCAATCAGCCTCGGTGGTTTATGACCTGTGTGCAAGCCCATCTGAGCTCATGGTCCTGAGCGAATGTTAGTAGGCTGCTCCTTCGTTACCTGAGCTCCAGGACGCTGGTGACATTTCCTGTGGTGAAAATCCTCCTCACATAGTTGAAGTCACCCACATACAGACTTCCATCTGAGCCACAAGCCAGAGCCACGGGGGCCATCAGCTTGTTTCCGTCGGCGAGGCCATTACAGCTGGGGCAGGAAATGCTGCGCCTGCGCCCATTCCCCATCACGCTGCCGATTACAGGGGGCTGCTGGGAGATGAAGACGTTCTCCCCGTTGCCCATATGAAGAATACCTGATGAGGGAGCAGGAAAGAAACAAGTAACACCTGCAACTTGTTTGGAGTGAGCAGAGTTTAAAAGCTATGGGCCCTATTTTGCAAGAACAAAGCAATGAGTCCAATTAATATTGGCAAATTTTTGCATTTCAGTTGGAGCTGGACTTAATGAATAAGCACTTAAATCAGTTTTTCCAGTCTTTAATGAAAGTTATCAAATAAGCCAGGGAAATGCAACCAGCCCAGCTTTTACTCCACAAAAAAACCTTTTAGCATAATTACACAGGACCCTAATAATGAATATACAGCATCCAAAATATGTTACCAGTGGCAGATGATATTTCATTTCAAGTTGAATTTTTGTCTTAGCAGGAACAAAAATTTCTGTCCATATAAAATGATGAGTACAAAACTATTTAATGAAAAAATTATGTTCATGCTAGTTGGTATACAATTACAGAAATATTAGATGTGTTCCCAGTATTAGTAACTGGTGTGAATTTCCCCCGGTGAGGGAGTTAAGTTTATCTTATCCTACCTTTAACAATGTTGATGACAAAGACTGCACTGAGCTGTATTTAGATTTATTTATTTATGTGCATATATTAATTTCACCCCTGCAAATTGTTTATCCAATTTATATTATTGCATTAGATAACAGCTCCCAATTTACACATGAGAAATTCTCATTTGATTATACACATGACATACAGTTTAGCTTAGATAATAAAAATGTTGTGACACATTGTGACGCCACCTACACCTCCAGTAATTTGCAAATAAACTGCAAATGTTGATATGCAAAGAGGTATTTGCAAATTCCCAAAGATTTAATTATTGTAATTATTAACATACCCATGCTGCTGAATATGTCAATTTGAAATGATGTGTAGTGGCAAGAAAAGGATTAAAATGGGGTGCTTCATACATGTTATCATGTTCGTACTGGTTGGTCAGTAGGCAACTGCTTCCTAACATGTTAACAGTGGGATCATAGTAAACCGAGGCTATTCCAGTGCTCTATTCTAGTGCTCTAATTCTGAAAGTTCCTGTCTCCTGGTGGTTCGAGTTGGCTTGATGCAATTTAAAAGGTATATTAGGTGAAAGATTTACAATTAAGTAAAGGTCAACAAATAGATAGCAATCGGACGTGATTTTAAACAGGATTGTATTCGTATCTCCACTAGCTGAAGCCACGGAAATTGCTCCGTGTGCCTGTGTTTGCAATAAGAAGTTGTCTTAGCGGATGAAAACACGGGCACAATTTCACGGCAAAATGGGGACCAAGAAGCCGTTGGCACAAGTGGAATGTCTTGGAGCTAGAAAATTACCACACAAGCACAATCACACAAAAAAAGGACTCGCACTCGCACTGTGCCTGCCTTTCTACCTCCAACGGCTTTGGAGCGAACAAAATAGAGCAGCAGGAGTATAGTTCATGGCCAGGCATTCAGATATGTACACACAGACACACACGCACACACACACGCACGCACGCGCACACACACATGCACACACACACAGATACACATACACGCTATGTTTTTTTACATTAATGTTGCCAATCTAATCTTGGCAAATTGTCAAATATGCAAATGTAAAGATGTTCCTGCTGCCCAATCAATGTAATCATATTTGAAATTCTGCATCTGCATGTCTGTGGTAGTTTTTCTGCTTCTGATGGTACTTGGTGACCTGGGTTCTGTGAGCAGCACAACATTTGGTCTATCAGAAACGATCAGCCAAGCATCCCCTTCCTGGGATGTGATTTAATCTTAGGGACTGCTGCTGCTGGGAGTAGCAGTCTGACAGCAATTAAATTAGGGATGATTCTAAAAACGCTGGGCATGAACAAGACATGGAGGTGCCAAAGGGGGGAGGGCGTGGAGGAACTGACAGTGTTGGTGGTGGTGAGGGGGCAAGGAGCAGCTCTCGCCTTCCTCTGGACAACCACATTCAGACTCAGCAGGTTTAGTGTGACAGATCAAAGTGCCACCTTCCTGAGCACTTTTCAAGTATGCCTCATCTCCTCTGATGAGGCCTTGCAGACACAAACAGACTGTGAAGCCTAGCTAGTGACAGGTGCTGCCCAAAGTTATTCCTGCTGCTGCCTTTCAGGAGTAATTTGCTAGCAATAAGAAAATTGACCCCCTCACCTAAAAATGGATGGCAGTAATAAAAAAGTCAGCTCTATCTAAGGGTACATGACACGGCTGTATGGAAAAAAGCCTGTGAGTGGAAGAGTCAGGGAGGCAGTTTAATGTCACATTAAAAGTCTAATCTCAGGCATAGGATGGACGTGTGCCACTTATCTACTATTTTGGCGCATTCAAAATGAAATATGCAAAATATAATAAGTAGAGCAAACTTCCACCACACAAAATCTGTTGTCGAGTCCTGATGAGATTTAATTTAATTAAACTGCTTAAATGAGATTCTCATTTCCAATGTAAATTATATGAAATAATTATTTCTCATTTTACTGTACAGTGATGACCTGCATTGTGCTGTTTTCTATTTAATTGGTAACACAAGTTAAACAAATTTGCAAAACAAGCACAATGCCAACCGACACATATTAATAATGTGAGTGTAAAATTTAATATATATTGCGGTAGAAAATCATCTTTTGTGTAGGTGGTTTAATGAACAAGATGCTGGGAAGAGGAATTCAAAAAAGGGATTACTCGTTGACTCACCACTCTGGATATTTAAAGCATGGTGCTTGTCAACCGTCCAACCTCCCAGTTTGGAGGCAATGGTTTCGTAGCCCTGTAGAACAGCCGTCCTCTTCTCCCATAGAATGAGGTCTGGACATGACTCATACTCAAAACCCACTGAAACTAAAGAAAAACGAAAAGATAAAACTAGCCATAGAGAACCATATTTGTTCTGGGTGAAATAAGCAAAAATGTGCAATATATTCAACATACTGTATCACTTACCAAAAGCTTCAGACAAGCCATAGACCTTCTGGCTGTAGACATCAGTCTTGTCCCACACAAAGTCATAGGAGAGGTTTGGGGATGCAGGAAACCATTTTCTGAACAGCCTGCCTTCCACAGCCACCATGAGGTGAACCTTCATCAAATTGAAAGGGATTGTGGAGTGGGTGAGGGTCACCCTCAGCAGTGACTTGTAACCTGCGGTCCTGCTGCTTAAATAGCTGAGCTTCATGTCTGTCCCTGGTATAGGAATGTCCTCCTGCAGAGACTATGGACAAAAAACAAAGCTTATCAATGACAAGAAAGCATGAATCCTAATAGCAGTTGAGTGGCTCAGTTAGGATTTATAACATGCCACTGTGTGTAATTGTTATAAACAGAGATGATCAACTTGTCAGTCTATTTTTTAGTGGCCACTATAACCTTGGTCAGCATTTTTCAGTGTTTCCTCCAACCAAAAGTATAGACTCAAGGGAATATCTGTAACACTAGTTAGAGAACAATTATGCTCATGTGTTACGTGGCATCCAATGAAGGATTTCTTCATTAAGCACTCCATTGAGTATTTTTCATAACTGATTTAATAATAGCAAGTCCTTCATTAGGAAAATAGCCTTCCCTGCAATCCATATGACAATGGAATCACAAGGGTGCCCTTGAGCGCAGAGCCTGCACAGTCCAATAATATATGGAGTGATAAAACTTAGTTTAGTAAGAGACAACGTCTTTGCCTTAGGAAATTTCTACCGAGGTCAGACCTGTAACCTCTTGATGATACAACAGTAGGTCAGTACTAAGAAATTTTACAGTGCTGACATCTAGGATCAAGGGGTCGACAGCACTGGTTTGGTTGACCAACTCCTCTCTCGTATAATTAAATCACCTCTTGTAGTCTGTCTCCACCTTACTGAACAAGATGTAGAGTAACAATTATACCAGCTACTCAAAGTGAGATCAGGCAAAGGACATGTCACTTATGACATATTTATTTTTAAACGTTCCTAGAGTGCAGCTATTTGTGCTTAACTGATGAGAATCCTTTTTTCAAGAGTGCATGGAATGATGCCCCTGTATGATGCTCTTGGAGCTCAAGGAATGGCAAAGACAAAGCTACTATAAATAGACTGAACTGCGTACTAAATTCACTGATATGCCATCAATCTTATGAAGCAAACTGGGAGGTAAAGTAATGAGAGAAGGGCACAGAGATGCCTGCTAGACATAGAGTAGGCACAGATTCAGCAGCACAAAGAAGCCCAACAAGACAAATACACATGTAGACAGACAATAAAATATACATAATTGTATATATTATCGTAAAATGTAAAAACAATCATTTCCAGCAGTACTTAAATGCTTAATGTGGGAGACTACTACCCAAAATGTCCAGATTGGTTTCTGTGGGCAAGGTATAATCATCCCTCTGCAGTGAGACACAACAATGCACATTGTAAATTGCCCGAATTCTACAAACTAAACTAGAGAGATACAATCACTATTGCACTTGTAGTTGATGAATAGTCTTCAGAGTCTCTTCCAGCTGTTTGGCATGAATCACTTGCATTAGAGACCAACGTAGAATACAGCCTGCAGGGCAGTGAAGAGGGTGGGGGCAGTTTATCACCTGGATTTCAGGTACGACAGTTCCCCTTTCAGCACAGGTGCCAGCAAATGCAGTGAGCGGAGCTGGGGAAACCACGGGAATGGGCCTGGTAAAGCTGCTGAGGTCACAGCTAGGGATGTCATTCTCCTCATGCCGCATGACGATGGTATCCATGACAAAGAAACGTCCCCATGGCAACCACAGAGTGTGCTCCTGGGTGATGAATGGAGCACGCTCAAAGTGCAGAGCTATGGCAATACCCCCGTTGGTCACCAAGTCAAAACTGGAAAAGAGACGTGCACAGGGTCAGAGAGGATAATTGAATTCACACACTCTAAAGATGAATTATGTATTTCTTTATATAAATACAGTGAAAATTCACATTAGCAATGCTTGTAATTAATTGTGTGTTGAGGATTTGACCATGCCACATTTTATTGCAAATAAAATAAAGACTTTGTATTTTATATTTAAATGTTATAACAGGCATATCGGTATAAATTCATATTTAAATAAATGAAGGCTGCAAAGAAACAGTGCTTTTTATTATTTAGTGTTATCTTGCAGGCCCACAAAAGCTGAAAATACAATAGGATTATTGATCACAACGTTGAAAGCACATCTCTTCAATACTATAATCTGGATATTTTATTTGAACAGTGTAAAATAGCAGATTTCAGGCTTTACTGCTTCAATCATATGTGCGTGTAATGCACTGCTCATGTGCTCACATTTATATGTGAGAGAGAGAGGTTTGTGCTGCAGGATGCAGGCAGCCGCCACTTCTTTATTGATCCCTTAGACGGAGGCTGTCCACTCTAACATCAGTCTAAAAGCCCTGCAATGCAATCCCATCTGCTGTTGCATTAAAGGGCTCTGCCTCTGGTCTGACCTGAGTGTGTCTCAGTAAACAGGCTGCACTTTGGCAAAGTCATCATCTCTTGCTGCTGCATGGTGACAACAGCATGCCTGCACCTGCAGTGGACGTCTGCAGCTCTTTTCATTTCTCTCTAAGAGCCAATTAGCACTTGGTCACCTACAGGCCCCTGGGACAGGGCCGCATCCTCACACAGGAAGCACCTTTTTCAAATTACAGGTAAGGAAGCAGGTCCAAATAGTGACCTCTAAACTAGGCAATCTCCCTCTTGGTTCAAACTACTATATAAAGAATCTGCTCAGTCTATCTTCCCTTGAGGGTAAACATCTGATTGGCTATGGTGATAAACAATGGCTTGTTCCGCCCTTGGTGCTTTGCCCTTGGCTGGGTGTGAGCCGAGCGAGCTTCTCTAGCAGTCCATAGGCTGCAGAGCAGAGCCGTTACAGTGTTACTTGTGTGCAGCTGTGATCTGTCAGTAGTCATGCAGCCGGTCAATTTGCATGACACCTGGCAGGCTCAGGCTAAGCACACTCAAAACACTTCTGGACAGATACCCATGGGCAGTGCAGCCAATCAATGAAGGGATTCACTGGCTGTTATCAATCACGACAACAGCCTTAAGCCATGTGACAAAACTTGTTAGGTTACCTACAACAGCCTTGCTTGCTTGTGCCCTCAGCAAATGCATCAAGCTCAGAGAGTTAACCTTGCCAGTGAATTTGGCATGCATCATATAAATTATACACAATCATTTGCCAACCAGTGTATATTTATAATGAACTGGATGATATCTACCTGATGTGAAAGTAAGTCAAGGTCACAGAAAAAACTTAGTAAGAATGAAGGAGGACATAAAAACATAAAAATATAATAAACCCAAGTAAAATGTTTTGAACAAACTTCCAAGTAGTCCTGTGTACACAGGACTTTCCATGCATATATATCATGGCATCTATAGAGGTCCTTGCAAGCACCTAATAATGTAATGAGCTAAAAGCCATGTCGGCGTTTTACTCATTAACGGAAAAAAGCATAAAAGGGAAAGGCTCTGTCTCATTGCTTAGGCGATCAGAAAATGGCTACACAGCTGTAAAGTAACTAAACTAACCTTTTTTGTTTAGGCCAGAAAACTTTCCAAGATAGTGGAAAAGGTAATTTGAAAAACTAAGCCCTTGGACAATAAAGAACACATCATAAAAATGAGTTGAGACAGCTTTCCCATTTCTAAGTGGCTGAACAGGTGCATTTCTGATTTCACGCTGCACTGAGCCTGTTTACAGTGATTGCAGGGGAGTTGCAGGAGACTGGGCATGTTTACAGGGGAACCTGGGAGATGGAGTAGTGTTTACACATATGCTGGAAGGGAGAAAAGAGTATAGAGGTTTGCAACGGGAAAAAAAACTGAGTGATGCATAAGAAAAATGGGACACGCATAAATGGGAAAATGATAGAGATGAGGGAAGTCAGTGCAGTAGAAAGGACATGAGACCTGGTCTTGAGGAAAGCACAGGAAATAAGTGAAAGAGTAGTGCCCAGAAAGGAAAGGCTTAAGGGCAGCGAGAGATTAGAAGAGGGAAAGCGTGACGGGATGGAGAGCAGATGAAATAAGTGAGGAAGGTGACGATGATGAGGTTGAAATGAGAGATTTTTGTAAAAGGAGGAAGAAGAGGAAGACGAGAAGAAGATGGAAAGAATAAGGGGAAGCAGGAATGATCAAGATCAAACCGGCGGCAAAGATGTGGGCCTTTAGAGTGTCAGTGACTGATAAAAGTGTCAGGAAGAAGTGGGGCTTGGAGAGCAAACACCAATTCATGCTGCGCTGTGATAGAGGGGCTTGGCTTGCCACAAGGTCTTGCTGACACTGACTACTATGAGAGATACCAGAGTATTGGAGGTTGTGGGTGTATACTGTATGCTTGTGAAATCAGATCCAAAAACTATACTCAGAAAAGAAAACTAAATTATTAGTGTTTTTCTTCTGTAAGGTCTTTCTCTTTCACTCCAAGTAACACATTCAAATCAGTCTGAGATTTTTGTGTGGATTTCTCAGAGAAACTCTCTCAATGCCAAAGCAGCTTGAACAGAGTCGCTCAAAGAAAGCCACACAGGGAACTCAGACTTTTTCCTACTTGTTTATGTAGAACACATCCCCACAACAATTTATCTTTATCCAGAGTGGTTCTAGTGGTGAAAGAACAAAAGGCTGGACGATAAGTTTATGTTTCTGGCTTCTTGAGGAGAAAGACAGTGGAAAAGATCCATCCATATATTGGTATGTATTATTATATGGGCAGAATTTAAAAACGACTGCATAACTAATTAATGTTAGGGTCAGGACAATTTTTTTACCCATGAAATAGACTCCATAAATTATAATTAAGATATATTAAGAGAGGATACACGTGCAAAGCAAACAAATTGCAAATCTTTGACCTAAACCTTGATGTGTCACTTATTTCTCTAACTCTTCCACTGTCAAATCAGTAATGTCCATTCACACTATGTTTTGTAGCTCCAGCGAGATGCTTTGAATTGGCATATTTTATTCTTTCCCCTCCCTGCTGCTACTGAAGCATAACTTATGAGTGTACCAGAAGGGCTTTGTTTGATTTCTCTGGGAATTGAGCCGAGAACTCCAAAATTGGACCAAATGAAAGCACAAAGCAGATCAATGCCGGCACAGTTTGCGTGGCAACTGTGTTTTTTCCTCCCTTCATTAGGATTCAGCTAAACCTCAGTATCTGACGAAAATATAAATATCATTGTCACATCCCTGTACAATATATTTAGGTAGCGGTTAGTGGCTTTGTGTTGCATCACTTGTTTCTTGCTGTGTGTGCTGTGATACAAAGAAGCAGGCTCTTACCTTCCATCCTGCCTGGTGGTTGTATAACCACACGATGGGTTGTTGATGAAACTGATGTTGACTCCAACCAGTGGCGTTCCATCCGAGGTCACTACTTGCCCACGAATGACACACGCATGGCTGCACAGGAGTGAGAAAGACCAGCAATAATGAAACACTTTAAGACTAGCAGTAGTAGTCTAATATAACATCATCAAAAGTCAGAAATTAATGCAGAGATGAATCAACAACCCTGGAAACGTTGAGTTTTGTCAATTACAAGTTTGACAAAGAGGGATTTTGGCAGGATTAGGGTTAGGATATTGGATAGCACCATATAGAACAGGTGTGCCTACTGGTGATTCAATCTACACAGCAGTAGTAGAAATATAAAGTATAGCATTTCTTCCTTCCAGCTACAGAAATTCACAAGATCAGTGGAGTAGGGAGTGCGGATGTTATCAAAAAGAAATACTGTACACAATAAAATGAAACAGCCATAACTGAAACAGAGCAAACCAACACCTCCTAGGATGTCTCTGAGGGTTTTTCTATCCAGAATGGTAGGATAATGAGATAAGGAAGCTTTACTTTGCTTTTGCTCTAATTAAAAAAAGAGGATTTATCTTTTCCATTACAGAATGCAAGAGAGGGAAATAATAGGACTGCAGATTGCAAGACTTGCTTGGCTGATTATCAAGACCTCAACAGATTTCCAGACTGACATCAGGTCTCCAGAAGCTGCATAAATTAGATCTGATCATCAGTCCCCACCAATCAATAGTGGGAAGTCATCCAAATTCACCTCCTAATCTTACTGAACTGATGAGTTTGGACCTTGCTATATCACGTCTCCCTCGTCGACGCCTGCCCTCGTCATTATCAAGGCCCAACTCGTGGTCAGCCGTAGTTTCTGTCGTCGTTTGCAAAAAACTGGTCCCCTAACAAATGCCTTACTGCCACTTCTTCATTAGACCATGGCTATTTTTAATACATTTGGGTCTTAAACACTGCCACGCACTGGAAACAATTAACACTAGCGTGTTAGTAGCTGCCCTCAACATGTCCTTACCAGAGGCAAGATCATTCACCCCACACTATCCTAGTCCCCAGGAACCCAGTTTTATGTTAATTAGGCCAGGTCTCCTTCAGAAGACCTTGGCTGTCCACTACTGCACTGTAAACAAGCAAGGAGATACTGTTCCGAATCCGCAGGCTCGTACCCAAAGATCTATCTGGATGCATTTACATAGAATTTCTGCTAAAGTTAACTCAGCACTGGCCTGGCTGTCTATGATTAATCATTCAAGGCGATAGTTTATTTTAGAGTCCTGTTTGAAGAGGCAATCATCCACATTTTCTTCAGATGGAGCTGTGAAATTGGAACTATCTCCTTCCTGCCTCTGTGAACCACATGGGAAGATGATTCCTCGCTGTCAAGACAAATGATTTAAATATTGACATCAAATACAAGAGAAAGAAAGAGCAGCGAAGGAAGCATGAAGAATTCATTGCAGAAACTTCCCCCTCTGTGCGAGATTTCACGAGTCCAAGGGGTTTCACAAAAGTGGAAAGGGGCTTCGCAATACCTCCAACCTCCAGTTTATCATACATCATCTGCAGAGGGCAACGGAGGACATGTAGCGAAACATAAACAGGTGAGGCCCCTGGACTTGAAATCATCTCTGGTTTACGTTCTTTCAGGATTTTGGATTACTAGGCTTAGTCTAGTCGAGTGATATGGAGGATTTTGTGACACCTCGCTTGTCCCTTTGACATGATGAACTTCAACAAGCCTGGAACTATTCTAGTTGATACTACACCTTGAACAAATTCTGTATTTAACTTTCATAAGTAAGGATGTGGATCAATATTGCCGTTTGATATGTTTTCGAGATACGGCATGGTGAGTGGAGAAGGGGTGCAGCTTTAATTAGCTCTAATCATGTTTCATGAAAAATTCCACTGGTATAGTAATTTAGCACAAACTGCCTACTTCACCAGAGTTGGTTGCATCACTCTAGAAGACAAATTGAACTTTTAATGAAGCTAAACAACCCTTGGTGGGGAAAAAAAGTGACACAATGTTGTCGACATACAGCAGTTACTGATCATAAATCTGTCGAAAATGTTGAAAACAACCCCTTTTACCAGCGTGTAATTGTGGGAAAACTACACTGTTTCCTCACAGCAGTATTTCAGACACACTAAAAAGTACATGCCACACTTAAGTATAGAGAACTTTCATTGAGCAAGACTAATAAATAGTACTATTACCACAGAAGCAACAAAAACATAATTACCCACGCAAATTACTTGATTATAGGGTAAATCCTGGTGAAAATGTAAGCATGTCACTGCAGCCCTCTCTTTCCTTGCCTTTATGTTTCGCAGCATGTTGAAGAGTCTAACATGAGGAGATTCCAGTGTAAATTTTCACCTCTCTAAATATATAATTGCTGCTAAAAGGAGGTAGGAAAAAGAAGAAAACTAATAAACAATGTAATTAATGCTGATATAAGAGTTTTAACTAAAATAATAAAAGCACAAGCCTGTAAATGCTTCTGCCTTACTATTATAAGCCAGCTATCAATCTTTCCCCAAATTGTTCCATAGACAAAGTCCCTGTTTACTATTCTGGTCAGCATCCACTGCTGGGCCTAGGCAGTCTCTTGTATTATGTGTCAGGGTGGAGAATCAAGACGTTTTATGCAGTGGCAGATGCTTTATTCAGTGGCACCTTTGCAGCTTTTTGTGGTGGGAAACATCAGAAATAGCAGTCCAACATGTCTACTAGCATGAGGAAGTGGTTAGTGGATCAATAGAGAGATGATCGGGTGACCAGGGCAGGCATATCAGGAAGGAAGATGCTGAGACCATGCCTGCAAGGCTCATCTGAAGCCCAGAGACCCCTGTCATAACTGCTCATATCTGTCAGTGGGTGGGGAATGAATACCAAGCATGAATAATAGATTATCACTGATATTTTTAGGTGAGCCCAGGCCTCCAATCTTGCAGCTCATCTCTGGATTCTTCATTTTACTTATTTATGGCGGCATCTTGTGAGAGAGACAAGAGTATTACTCAACCCTCTACGCCTCTTCCTCTGTCCAGTGAAGAACTGCAAAATGTTGAGTGGTTCTTGAAAGCCAGAAAAATGTCAATGAGGGAAAATGTCACACGGCTTCTCTCAAGTATCAGCTGACACTCCCACTAAAAGTTTAAAAAACCAGACAAGGTTTGAGTGCGAAGACAGCTGATGCAATTCATATAGATTTTTCTCTTTTTCAAACGGATTGACTACTGGTATCTGAACATCATACACCAATAACTAAGTCATAAAATAGCAACACACAGAATTTGAGCAGTGTAGAGATAAAAAAAACAAAGATATTTTAGCGTTTTTACTCTCTACATATTGTAGAGAGTAAAATACATTTACTCTCTACAATGAGCAAAGACAGACAACATCTGATTTGCAAGCTTAATTTTCATATTTTAGCAAGCACTCACTATTAAGATGTGTTATATTGCAAAGTCTACTAAAGGAAATGATCCTGCTGGAGCAGGGACACTTTGAAATCAATTCTCCCTTGAAAAAATACTAAGCAACAGCTCTGTCGTACTAAAAATAGTGATTTCTGAAAACATGACCTTCTGCTATCATTTTCCAAAAAAGTAAAGAACAAAAAACAAATAGCAAGCCCCAATTTGACACCGTTCTATAATTTTTTTTCACAAGAAAAAATATATATTAAAATATTCTCTATTTGATCTTATTCTGAATTTATTTATTTGTTTTGACTGTTGACTGTTTGTGTCACAAGTATAATAAGCCAAGATGAGAGAGATACATAAGCAAGTGAGATGCAAATAAGTGACACAGCCTCACAAGTGATTAAAGATCGCAAGAGAAGGAGACAAAGGGAAACCGAGGCAGGGAATCTTATGGGACTTTGACTGCTACCCTGCCTGATATGAAAGGATCTCAAATTCCACGGTTGGGGTGTCATGAGCTCTGCCTCTGGGAGTGGGCCTCAGATGGATTACAGTAAAAGTAATCACAATACATGAATATGAGATGCCTTACTTGCTAGGGAGTGCTGCTTGCTTCTTGCCACATTCTATGTTTGTCCATCATCATCTGTCCATCATCTTTCCAGCTTTGCACGCCAACAGTCTCGGCCCATTTCAGCCTCCAGCACTGACTATAGCTGCCTCTCTTTCTCTTGCATAAACACTGTAGTCTGTTTTTTAAAGCAAATATTTAACATTTGCTAAGATCTGTCAGTGCAAAAACCACAGTAAAAATAAATCTGACGTATTTATGCCTGCACCTGAAATGTCATTACCTAAAGCAGTTATGCTAGCTTTAATGCAAATTCACACTGCATCACTTTTGAGATCAGTGGTGCAACAATTAATAGCTTGCCAGATTCGACTAAAGGAGAATAATCTCACAAGAATTGTATGCGTGAATGGCAAAAAACGATGCAGAAAAAAAAAGGCAAATTTAATCTAATATTGATGTTAGAAAATCTTTTCCTAGCGGCTTAACAGCTTTTGCCTGGTTGACACTGGGTTATGTCTGGTGGGAGTAATGCACAAGTCACTTACTTGCCGTCGAAGGGATTGGCTCCAGGGATGGTGTGGGTGCTGTCCCTGCCCACCAGGAATCGCACCCGGTCATAGAAAGTCTGCAGGTTGCTCTGTGTAGAGGACATCTGTGTCTCTTGGATGATGTCCAGGGGATCCGGGGAGCCCACACACAGAGAGGTGGTGTGACAGGTTGCCTGCAGACAGCAGTCTGGATCCATGCAGTCCACCAGGCCATCTGACAAGGTCAAACAAGTCACACACACACACACACACACACACACACACACACACCGGCTTGTGAAACAACAGTCTGGGCACACACCTGGAAAAAGAAACTAATCATACACAGTATTTTGTAAGTTTGTTAGATTTAGGCATGAATAAATTTGCTGTTAGGAGAGAATGTCCCTTAAAAATAGCACCATAAATATTTTTTATGTTTTAATTACCTCAGTAAAAAGTCCAATAAACCCACTTAAATCAATATTTTCTGTAAAAATCCTTTATTTTTAAAACATGAAACAGCACAAAGTCTCCCAGCCACATTTGCACACACTTTTTCAAGGCACATGGCATGTCTTTAGGCTGTCTAAGTGGCATCACTCTCTTTATGTAATCCAAGACTGACTTCACAACTCAGCAATCAGGTCGCTGTGGGGGCCATACAATCTCTAGCAAAACTTCTTGTTCTCGTCACTAAAAGTTCTTTATGACTCCAGCTGTATGTTTGGGATCATTGTCATGCAGCAGGCTGCTAAGATGCCTCCCTGATGATACAGCATGATGGATAAGAATTAGTTTGCATTTTTCAGCGCTCAGGAGATCACTTATTCTCACCACATTCCCAACTTCAATTGCAGAAATGCAGCTCCGAACCTACAAGAAACTTCCACCATACAGTATATACTCAAGCACTGCTGTCTGCAGACACTCTACAGACCTTTGTTAAACAAATTGCCTTGTGTTAAATTATGGCTCATCAGATAAGTGAGGTCATAGCACATGCTGTGTACTTTTTTGGAACCCGAGTTCTTGTGTTTTTGTGCATAAGTGATTCGCTTAACTTTTTGTCCACATAAGAGGAATGACTTTATTGCTACAAGTTATTGGCTTTAAGTCACCTGTCAAGCATGTGGAACTACATGTATAAACAGTTCCATACAAATAAATTTAAAGTCTTCTATAAAGCCCACAGAGGAAACTGTGTCTGCCAGGTCTGACCTGATAGTGCAATTAGACTTCTACCATTTTTTAAGGGAAGTCAGTCTTTATTACAGTCATAAGTGCCTAAAACCTAACTAAACCCAAAATGGACATTATACTTTGGGCATTTATACCTGTGTTTGATGCTTGTTGTGGAGGCAGACAGGAAAGGAGGGGAGGGAGGTGGGTGTATGACATAGAGCAAATGTCCAACTGGCCAGGATTCGAATCGTGGATGTTGACGTTATGTAATATGTGCCATAACCATTAGGCTCCCAGGTTGCCCCAAGAGATGGCATTATTCATTTTGACTCTTTTTACTGCACGACTGTAGCCAATTTATGTACATCTCAGTCCAGAGACCATTTGAACACCTCTAGCACTGCTCGTGGTTCTCTTTCTGTAATTTAGATAAAATAACACAAGACAGAAAGAGCTGCTGTGCAACGCACTTTACTTTGCTGAAGTGGGTCATTCGACTCCCTACCCTTTGCTTTCAGGGGCCTATCTGGCCAGATGGGTGATAAAAATAAACCCTACAGTCAGGAGTCAGTCAAATCCCCAGAAGCACACTGCTTTTGCCATTGAGGGCTGTGTGGTCCCTGTACAGTGATGGGAAGAAAAACAGCCCCTGCATAAATAAGGGATGCTAGTGCATAGCCCAAGCCAGAATGAGGTCTGGAAGAAAGGAAGTCACGTCTCCCACTTGGCCTAAAGAGTGGTGCAGCCCCCTGGCTGGATCTGTGTGTGTGCCTGGCTCTGCTCAGGGCTAGTTAGAGGGCAGAGCATAGACTTCCTCCTGGGGCCACCGAATGTTCAGGGCCTGGGGCCAGGTACTCTACTTTTTAATAAAAACCTGTTGTCCAGGTGACTGGCTGGAAGCCATCCCTCATCCTCACCTGTATAAGGGTACAACCTAGTCTGGAAAGCATAAATCAGGTATGGTATATTCTCAAGAACAAAGCTGGTTAATTTTATAGTCAAATCATGTCTGGTTAAGAGTCCCTGTTGATGCCTGGCCACTGTCAGAAGGCATTGCAGTGTGTTGTTTGTGATTTTACCTCCATCGTTGTCCTTGACATCACTGCAGGCAGTTTCCATAGAGGTGTCACAGCCATTGCCCCTCCAGCCCAGCTGGCACACACAGTACCAGCCATTGTTACCCAGAGTGCACCTACCATTTCCATTGCACAAACCAGGACAGCCCTCTGTATAACAAAAAGGGACAAAGACAAGGGTTGGTACAGACTATCAAATAAAGCATTTTTAATGGGGAACAGATAATCGCAGTACATTCTTTGAGATCACCAACAATGACACAATGGCCAAAGTGTGGCCTTGTTAATGACAGTAGTTTGTTGCTAATATTTCTCTGGTAGCAACAGACTAAAGTCATGTTAAGATTTGAAATAGGGGAGGGTGGCAATAATGACCCTCAGCTGAAGTTGATTAATTTGATACACCTTTTGTGAAGCTTCTAATATCCCTTTGCAGTAAAATCAGATAAGAGGGATCTTCTAAATCAATATTCCCTCATTACTACAGTAGATTGGCCTCCTGTATGTCTATGCCACTGCAGCTAGGTAATGAAAGCAGTGGTGTGTATGCTTGTATTTCTGCACATAATTGGATCTGCTTTTATGTCATTTTGCATTTTGACCATTATTATGATTATAGTATTACTGCTACTGTCTTCAGTATAAATGAATGAGCTGCAGTGCTTATTGAAAAAAGGTCTATATTATTATTTGATAAACTATCTCCAGACTCTTCTAAGCAATCAATAAAATTATCCCTTCAGGGAGGAATATGTGCTTTGTCATTAGGAGAAGTACAAGGCAAAATAAAATACTCTTGTACGAAGTGGATAAGGCCAAGCTCAGTAGCATTATGCACGGGTGGGTTTTGTGGGCCCCAACCATGTTCCTGAGCAAAAGACCCCAGGGGAGCTAAAGTCAGGCTGGAGCAGAACGACAGGTGAAACATTCCACTGTTTGTCTTTGGATAGGTCTTCACACGGGTATAGATCACAGGATTATCTGTCCCATTTTTCTATGGCTGTTTGACATTTATCTGTTACCTTATGATTCATATCCCCTCGCTGAAGCACGCAGTAAAATCTCAAGATATCAAATGCACAAGTCTGTCACAGTTTGTGTTGTTAGCAAGCTGCCTTGATAGAGAGAATGCTAAGCTGACCCACTTTATCAACTAAAGAGACTGGGGCAGCTGTCTCTACTGTATGCTCTTAGATCACACACAGAGAGAATAGGAATGGGAGAATGAGAGAGAAGAGAAGAAGAGATACAGGTGTGGTGAATGGGAGAAGTATTTAAAGTAGAAGAAAGATCAGTTAATGGAAGACATGGAAACAGAGGTAAGTATTTAGGAGGATAGAAGGTAGAATCATCGCCAAGAATAGATGAGTAGATCACGTGGTTAGCTCAGTGACGCATCAGTTGCATGTTAGTTGTTGCATGAGTCAGAGTGCAGCCACAGATCAATAGAAAATCCTCATTTATGCTTACTATTGCACATTTATTCCATATAATTATGTATTAAAAAGCCCTAAAAGCAAAAATTATTTTCCAGTTATCAGAGCAACTCACAAAATACTGCCAAATAATATCCCTAACCTTTCTGTGACTCCTGTCTGTCATTGATTTATCTCATATATTAAGTCATATATAATATTTTATTGTTAGAAAAGGTTAAAAGTAAAATTATAAAAATTTATATATTTACCCACACTGACTGCCAGGTCAGGGAAAGATCATTAAACACAGCAAAAGAGAGCTACAATTGTGCATTCTCAATCACAACCGAGTTTTTGCTGAACTGTGAACAGCTCCTTAGAAGCGAAGTAAATATAGGTAAACAAGACAAGACACAGGGCTATTAAATAATGTTGTTGAAGTGGCAATTGCAGTATTTTTCTTAAAAACGGTGAGAAACATAAATAATCCCACACACATTTTCTTCTCGTCTCCCTTGCAAAAGGGATTCACTATTGAAGTCTAATGCCATTAGAAAGTGTCTTGCCTCCTAGACACGTTTGGGCATTAGTCGTCCTTTTATTGAGTAAATGGACAAAACAACTCTGGGTAGACCAGTGGAGACAGATGATTAGTAAGCTCAGAATGTTTATTACAAGGATAAATAAAGATCCACTCTCTGTTGGCACACATTCAACTCAATTGGCAGCCCTTTCAGAGAGGAGCCCCTGCTGAGCCCTGCCCAAGTCTCCCTGAAACTGCTCCAAACGTGAGGCTGCAAGTGTTCGAAGAACTCCTCTGGCAGCCGCTCTCATGCCAGGTGGTCCATTACCAAGGACACAGTGAGAGTGAGAGGGGGTGCTGCAGGCAAGAGAGGCAGGGTTGTAGCGGAGCCTCCACCCCTTGCTTGCCCTGCACCAAGCAGACCATGAACTCTTTTAATTAGAGAGGATGCGGTCTCAGCACCTATCAGGCCCTGCTCACAGCTGCGCACTCATCCATAATGCATGTCACAGGTTATGAAGCCCCTTTCCCAACATCCCCCTATTGAGAAGGCAAGGATGCACACAAACCAAATATCCAACACGAAAAGAGAGCAGCGTAATTTGACTCACCAGGTGCGAAAGTGCTAAGTGGAGATTACTGTGTGACAATATGGCAAAAAGTTGATGGGAGGTGGGGGATCTTTAGAATGGGTTGTTTGGGGCAACAAGGGGTGCATAGTGTTTGCATATGTCAATGTTGGGGAAGAGCATGGTGTGTGTGCATGATTTGTTAATGCTGGCTGGAGATACAATGGGAGGAGGGCAAAATAGAAGGAAGGAGGAATGCCATACCTTTCACTACCTTATCCAGATAGTGAGCTTGGGAGATAAAAGACAGGACATATAAGGGAGGTTTGAACAGTGCCACTTCCATGACAGGACAGCAAGGCAATGTGTTAGTTTACATTATTAAAAAAAGGAAAGAAATGCAGTCATGAGGCATTACAAGCATGCATTACAAGCAACGCAACAAATACGATCCAAAACAGTGGAGAGGGATGAAGATGGAAAAAAGACAGGGGAAGTTGTGATACACGGAGAAAGAGAAAGAGAAAGAGAAAGAGAAAGAGAAAGAGAAAGGCTGAGAGACACATACAGAATAAGCGAGACACAAGGAGAGGATAAAAAAGTGAAATGTTCAGAAAGAACATTTCAATCTGTCCCTATTTATTAACCACTGGGATCGGCAGAATATCTCAGGGGAGTATTTCAAAAGCAACATGATTGATGCACATATTACCGCCCTTAAATCTCTTAAGCAATATCGCACAGGAGGTCAGGATGTTGAACAAAATGCGCTTTTAATCTTGAAACACCTCTGCAGACGATGAGGTCACCGGAGGCTTTGCCAACGGTGGGGCCGAATCGGACCTCCTGGGCTCCACAGCACGGGGCTGGGGGCCAACGCAGAACTCTCAATAATGAAAATTGATTTAAACTGAGATCTTTGGCTTCTTAATGGATGACACTGAGGAATATTCTTGTCGAGGGGGGATCTCAATATGGCACTTATAAAAGTCCCATCAATAATGTAAGGCCAGCGTATAAAACATTCACAAACTGAGTCAAGGCTCTGTACTCAGGCAGCTCTGTTTCGAGATATGCATGAGAATACTGTGAGAAAAATTATCTTCCATTTGAATACAAAATAAAGGTCCCACCTATAGCATTCTCGAGTTTTGTCCCATCTTCCTTTTAACTCAAATGTGTGAAATTTCTGTTCACTGAACCAGTGTGGCAGAGGGGGATGGGTTGGCCATTGTATTCCCACTTCCTCTCTGACGCTTGAGTGGTTGTATCATAGAATGATAATATGAGAGCCACCATGTTCAGTGGCATCTGTCAACAAAGAACGGGCAGGTCTTTCACTTGCATTATTATACTAGTAACTATAACATTAACACAATGCTGGTCTTTGCGGAGCTTATTTTAGCATATATTATGGCTAGTTTCACCTTTAAGACTGTCTCTGCATATTTTATAGCTACAACATTCAAGGAAACACAGTGAAAGGAAATTAATAGGAAATACTTAAGTACGAATATTTTAAAACTGCAAGTGCAATACTTGCGTAAAAGCATTAAATGGCTTCCCTCCAATGAAATGAGGAAATAGAAGGGGAGAAAAGACAAGACAAGAAAAGAAAACTGATTCACACACAGGGACACAGAACGCTAAAGGTGCAATCTTGAAAAGCAGGCATCACATAGCATGTCCTCTGGATAGCGTCTGATGTTTAGAGGAGGTTTGACAGTGCTGAAAACCAACTGCGTTAAAACACTTGTCTTAATGAACTCAAGTTACACGTTAACAATGAAACTGTCAAACCTCAGAACATCCATCACCATAACTAAACATATCTTCATGCCATCATTTTGGCAGTCGGCATTTCAAACAGAGCACACAGGTCACAAACAGAGGTCAACTACTGCTTAGTTACGATAACACCTTGGCTGTATTAGAAGATTTACATTTACTGCAGTCAGTCACCAGTTCCTGATAACAAAAAATGGTATACCACCTTTTCAGGAACTCCAACAAAAGGAACATTCTGAAAGTACATTTTTAATCTCTCATGTTACGCACATTTCGCAAAGTTCAGTCGGCTTCCTCGACCTCTCAACTATTCTCTCTGGAAGGGATTTTTACAGAAATATAAAGAGCCAACATTATCAACCCATGAACCACTGCTGGCATACTCTGCTTAAAAGACTATGAAAACCACTGCCCAACTCACAGCACTTAATCATTTTAGTATCTGGCAATGCAACCAAAACTCAATCGAAACTTTTTATAAGGTTTAAGTGAGCCAAGGTTTTCAAGAAAGCTCTTGACATTCATTCAAGGTCTTGAAAACTTAACTTTCACGTGTGTTTAGAGAAGAACAATTGTTAGTATAAACACAGAGTTAAAAGCGGTGGTTGACCTGCTTACAATGACTCACATGTCAGCATTTGAAATTAATTGTAAATGGAAAGGGAGCAAAGAAAGAGATGAGGAAAAGGATGAGTAAAATGAAAGGACACCTTAGCACATTCCCACATTAAAATGCATGAAGGCAAGCCTCAGATCCTTGAGTAAACCTGTTCATGCTTTACCAAGTTTCACAAATTCAATTAAGCATGCTTTTCCCTCTCTTCTCCAACTGGACCCTTCCCCTCACACCCAGCGCTTCATACATACGCAGGCAGAATGTCAGCCTACGCCTTTGTTGGCCTCCCAAACACACAGACACAGACACACACAGACAGACAGACCGACACACACAAACACACACACACACACACAGCCCCCCACCCCCACCCCCAAAACCAAAACCTCTTCCCATCCTACCAATAGTGCAGTGCTCTCCATTCCAACCCGGACTGCATTCACATTTGCCGTCCTTGCAAGTGCCATGTTCGTTGCAGCGTGGGTGACACGCCCTCTGGTCACACCCAGTGCCCATCCAGCCGTCGTCACAGCGGCAGGTGCCCGAAACACAAATGCCATGGCCACCACAGTCCGCTGCACAAATCTCTGTGGGAGACAGGGACATAGAAAAAGACAAAAAAGAGTGTGGGGGAAGACAGACAGAAAGGAAAGGGGGGGGTGGAAGTGGGATGGAGAGGGAAGACAAGGAAGTGATGGGACACAGCAACAAGGGGTGAAAAAAGACAAATCCAGAAGTTATTGTCAACGAAAGGCGGCCACGCTCCACTACCTTGTCTGATGGCAGCTGAAAAGAAATTCCTGCACCTCATAAGGGGCAATCCTTTTTGACAATACAAATCTAATAAGTCCATTACCAAGAAAAGACAAGGATTGTGGCGGCCTTAGCAGACTTATTCTTTTCCTTGCCTCTTCTAGTCTTTGTAAAGTCACCTCTTTGTGCTACAAAAGGGGGTAAAGAGGAAAAAAATACACAGCTGGAACTTGTTGTAGACATGGCAACAACATCAGAATTACCATTTTGATTAAACTGTAAATGTTATTTCCTTTCTTGTAAGTGTTCATAGCTTTGCCACATACTCTGCTACGGCCTGCAGGCAAGAGGTAAAACACTACAGAATGATTCAAGACATAGGATGTCAGTGTGTTGTTTTGATTCTCTCTAAGTGTTGTGTACCAGAGGAAGAAGTACATTGATGGAATGAAGGAGACTGAGCCACAGTAAAGCTTGGCTGATGCTATTGTGTGGCAGCTGAAAGACCTCCCTGACTGGGTGTGATAGAGCCTGGGACATTACCCACGTCTCATGAACTCAAGGGAGAGTATGACAAGCTGAAAGCTCAAAGAAATTAAACACTGACAGATTACTTATGAATCTCATTGAAATGTTAACCTCTTTATTAACCATTCTGTAATAAAAGGGGCTTAGCAGTATAGCCAACGGTGAACAATTGCCATGTATCACTGGCTTATTAGCCAAGCCAGTTCAAATATGACCACAGGGGACCAAACGGGAGGTACATTTTTTTAATAAGTCAATTATTGCTTTTACAGTGCCTATTTTGTCATTGTTACAAATTTAATTTGAGAGGTATTTTCAGCCACAAACCATAACATGACATTACCAGCTTACAAAGCTTTGAAAAAAATAAATCACTCTCCCTTGTTAATTACAGCTCGGCACAAACTATGAACATAATAATTTTATTTTTAACTTTTGATCCATACATAAAGCTTGCCAGCAGCATTTAAATAAATACCCTAATGACTGCTTTGACAGGCAAACAAACGCAAATTAATGAACATGTAAACATAAAGTGTCAGAGTGTGACTTATAAACCATTTTTTAAATAATATTTACCGTGGAACTATGTCTTTTACATTACCAAAAAAAACCCATTATGGATAACTAGGAGGTGCTGATGAACATAATGAACATCCTGGGTGATCTCATTAGCACATATGCTGAAAAAAACAAAAACTAATAAAAACAGACCCTAGCAGTTCATCTTCAGAGTTATTAGAATGCATAGTGGTCAGAGAAAACAGACTCACACTGACTGCGAGACAACTGTTCACTTGGAACAAAGGAGAAACCTTTAACGTGATAAAGATGCAATTACAGCCTGCAGGCAAACCCTCATTATCCGTGGCCAGAGGAGTCCACAGTGAGAAATACCCCCATTCCCATGATGGCCGTTACCATTTGCACTAAAGGACCGTGTAAACAAACTTTCCTCTGGGTGGGAGAATGGCAAAAATGGCATAAAAACACACATATTAAAGGACATAAAACCTCAGGCATTGTTTTATGGCTGGTAAAAGCATTGCTACCAACTGTGCACACCTAGGTTCTTCTGTTCCAAACCCACAAGAGAAAATGAGTTTGTGACTTTAAAGTATTGGGGAAGGGAGGATTAAAAAATCTTGAAAGATATATTGAAAGCTTTCCATCTTTTTCTTCCTTCAGCCAGCAAGGTTATAGGCTGCAAGCTGTACCACCCCACCACCAAGCTTAGTGTTGTATTAGACCATAGAAAGCTCTACAATGAACAGGATAAAGGAGGATAAAGAGCCAACTCATCATCATTTACAGAGCTTTCTCTCTGCGAGGCAAACTCAGACTAACTGCCCATTTCCCTCAAAATCCTTGGGATTACCTAATAGGTCATTGTGTCTGCTTGGAATATAAAGGGATTCGCGGATCTGAGTGACTGCTGTTCTAAAATTCTCATTTCAGAAATATTTTGTGAGAATACAAATGATGTTGTCGAAAGGAAAACAGCTAAAAAAGACTGCAGCTGTATCAGACTCTAAACGGAGCTGATGTACTCATTATCAACACATCAGAGGCCTGTTCAAATGGAACTATCAGAAGCTTTAATCTGCTGTAGAATAACCATGAAACGCAAATACAGCCTCGCATTAGCATTTATACATGTGAGAAAAAAAACCCAAAAACACTTATTTTTCCTTACACTGCGAGTCAGTGATGTTAGATACCTACCTGTGACAACTCTTTAGCAATCTACCTCTGAGTTTCAGTAAAATACTTGTTTGGTAAATGTGAGCAGGCAGGCGGTTTCAGAGCTGAATCCATATTGTACAGGATTTTTTTCCCTCCTTGGAACCTCAGCACGGTATATTCTCGCTGTAAAACTGTATCTGATGCTCAGCCTACTCCTGACTACTAAGAGAGATCATTCCCCGTGGACGAAATGCACACAAATGAAACAATCCTCCAGAGCAGAAAAAATGTCATCAGCAGTGAACCCTGCACCCATGAAAAGAAAGCCAGAATTCAAAAAAGAGCATTAGCTTGTGTTAGATCATGTCTCTGACAATATCCCTGCTGTGCATGCTTCGCTCTTTCCTGCAGTCGCTGCTTAACCATGCGGAAACACAGGAAGAACACATTAGGAAAGAAATAAATTTAGAGCAAAATCAACCGAATTTGATGACTAGCTGCGGACATCCGACTGATCATTGATGAGAATAACTGAAGCTTTTATGTGAGCCGTGTTATTTAAAGAAAATCACCAATGCTTTCTTCTGTAAGGAGTGTAGCAATTACCAGTTATATTGAATCAAGCAGTGAAATGAATTTGGACAAAAAGGCAAGAATATTATCAGAGACAAACTGATAGAAATGTCAAGGTAATTACAAATCGTTGCCGTTTGTTGTCAGTTTTGACCTATTTAAGTTGTGAATATTGACGGATAAGAAATTATACGAGTTGTGAAATATTTACAGATTGTAATGACTATCTGTCAGAAGTTGAGGTTGGATAAGTGTGCCATTATGCAACAGAGATATATTATTACATATAAAAGGGGTGATCAAGAAGTTCTAAAACTGTGCCTGAAGAAATCAAAAACTGTACCTGGTTTAAATGTGGCCACCATCCCTATTAGAGTAGAGCAACGCTTGTGACGCTTCCTGGAAGTCCTGTTATGTAAATGTGTTAAGCACAATCTGAAGTGAGGGCTGAATATCATAAACTGTGTCAAAATGGCGACCCTTCAACTTGAATTTCATTTTGGTGATGAACTTCTGGATATAACTTTTTGATCACCATTCTAATAGGGTTGACTCAGAATTGTATTTAAACACAGAGTTCATAAAAATGTAAAACCTTCAACTGCAGTATTATATTATTTGTTAGTTTTTTACTTACTCTCTTAATGGTTAAATTATGTTTCTCTTTCTTATAACACCATATTTAAATTCCTAACTTCAAACAAGTACAATTCTTGCTTTTCTATCTTTAAAAAGCTACATAAACAAGTGCATTAGACCATAGGTCAGGTGACATTTTTTCTCTATTTGGTAATCAAAGATAAATTAGCATTAGGAAGTACTGACCTGTAGAGCAGTCATGGCCTGTCCAGTTGGGATCACAACTGCAGGTTCCGGTGTCTGCCAAGAAAGCACCATGTCCAGAGCACTGGTCCATGCAGGAGGCCCTGGGGCTCTCACATCCTGGCCCGCCCCACCCCACAAAGCAGTGGCACTCTCCCTGGACACAAACCCCACGGCCTGAGCATGTTGGATCCAGGCAGTCCACTAAAAGGGTTCCAAAGAGAGAGTGTTAGACACATCAGTCACCTGCTGCTTTCCCTTTTTCAGTGGCAACTTGGCACCTCTTTTTGAGCCTGAGTAGAATGACAACTGCAGTGGGCTGCAGCTCAGCTGCAGTTGCAACCAGCTTAGCACATGTACAATGAAGGCAGAGGTAAAAAACAGACAGAAAATGATGCAAGAAGTCCCACTTCTTCTAAAACTGGAGACAAGATTTACAAAGAAGCAAATTAAATGTCTTTTCACACTGGGTCTTATGGCACAAACCTACAGGTGCTGCCCACGCTTCTGCTGGCGCTCACCCATGATATCATAGTGAGAATTCCTTCCAAAGAGGGAAGGTCCCTTAATAGGAGCATGTTTCTCTAAAATAAAAGCCTCAACAATACAAGGCTCAATGCTGGAAAACCTACTTTAACAGAGTGTAAAGGAACGGTAAGGAAAAGCCTGGGGCAGCAGCTAGACTTCCTAGGTAAGAGAGCATGCAAAATCCCAGTTTATAGACAATTTGAGGATCGCTGTGACTAAGCAAGCCTTGCACTGAATTCCTCTGCTGCATCTTTTTCTACACTGCATCACTTCAATTAGTATGCAAATATCAAGTTAATACCTGTTTCTATAGCATCTCTTCCTCTGACATGTTGTTAAATCAGTTCTCACTTTGTAAGGTACAAGAGTTGTGAGAGCATACAACCACAATATTAACATTCGCTCTACCAGACAATATCTGCATGCTACACACAGATGGCAAATGGGCGCCAATGTAGGAGCAAAGTCTAGCACCGAGAGCAGTAGGCCACGCCATGGCAGCTCCCTTTTACCACAACATAAATGGGTATAAAGGCTGTTATAGTAAGACAAACAGGATCTCTTGCCTCTTAGCAGATGGTTTGGGCACAAGGCACAAGGATCAGAGGCTAACTGACAAGAAACTCTCTCCTGGCAATTAATCATTGTGGCTGAAGGTCACATGGAAGAAAGGTAAAAATGTTAAAGGGCCCTCGTCCACATTCCCCTCCACTCCTTATGGCTAACGCTCCACCTAAAATAGAATGGAGGCCTATGGATGTCACAAACCCCCATTTATCAAACTCCCAGGGTCCATTTTTCATCTTGAAATGAGAGCCTTCAAGAGCTGACAAACACAATGGCTCCTTCAATCTTATCTGGTCAAGCCTTATCCAGCAACGAATGAATACGGAGTTCCTAACAGATTAAGATCAGACTTTGTGTCTGAAATTCAGACAATAAATGGACTGTTTCGATTAACGTAATGCCTTATGTTCGTGATTTATAGCGGAAAAGTCACCTACGAAGCATTTTATGAAGTGTTACAGCTAAAACGCTCTTTGTAGAGGATGTCCTGTCTTTACTACTAGACAGACTGTAAGCTATACCAACTTAATAGCCACTCCCATTATGAGTATACTTTTAAAATGTCAAGCACTATCAAGCTGAGATGGTGGTCATAGCAGCCATAATATACAGGGTTTTATTAGTTTAGGACACATTAAAGTGACTTATTAAAACAATCACCTTCTTCACAGTTTTCTCCTTTGTAGCCAGGGTTGCAGATGCAGGTTCCCACGATGCAGGTCCCATGGCTGCTGCATGTGATGTCAATGCACTGGTTGGTGGGAACGTCGCACTCTGAGCCCTTCCAGCCGCTGTGACACATGCAGCGACCTTTAAGGTATTGACCATTCCCGCTGCATAGCACTGGACAGGCAGCTGTGAAAAGAGCAGACAGCATACATCCATTTGAATGGACCCCTTCGACCACATCTCCGAAGAATAGCAAGCGTGAGCTAAGAGGCTCGATTTGGAAAATGAGAGACGTATAAAAAGAGTTCCTTTCCAGTGTGAAATATCTAGCACAAATCACTGGTATCCACAGAAGATGTGACCTAAATTTGAACAAAACTCAACAACAAATGTCCTAACAATGGCTCTTGAAAGCACAAAAAAGAGTTAAATAAAAGTGTCAAGTATTGTGTCGATCAACACATGGATAACAGATGGCAGTGCAGTATGTGAAAACCCAAAACAAGCTACTATCGTTCTAGCACTCTGTCCAAACTTGTTTCTCCTGTGATTTTAAAGTGATGAAAAATTAATACAGTCTTGGTTTTAATAACTGAGAGAGTGAGTCAATATATCTCTATATTCTACAGCTCTCTATATAGTTATAGAGTTGCTTAATTTGCAACACAACACTACACTAGGATGGGTAAAGGTAAAAATTAACCATAAGGAGTTAAGGTGCATAATTTAAAAAAAACAAGAATTACAATTAGAAGAATTGTAAGATTAAAATTGTTTTCTTCTGGCGATGCATGATTATAATCTGATCAACACCTTCAAATGTGATGTATCTGAATGATGCAGATTAATAAAGGCATTATGAAGGAGTGTGACTCACCTCGCCCACAGTCAGGTCCTTTGAATCCCAAAAAGCAGTGGCATGTTCCAGCAACACAGTCACCGTTCCCAAAGCAGTTACTGGGACAGTCATCAATAGAATCTGCAAGGGAGCAATCAGGAGATTTTCTGAGTAATGTGGTTCGAAAAACAATTTTCCTCCCACTCATTTTCTTTGGGTTGATTATTATCCCTGTGCTAATGACAGTGATAAGCACAGGCTCCAATCCTGTCAACATTTCCATTTCGCTGAAAAACATTTTTGAGTGCTACTAATGTTTCACTCAAATAGGAGAATTCACTGAAAGAGTAAATAACGTGTGACAATCTGGGCTCCTACCAAAAGTTACAAAGCAATTAAATTTTCAGAGACTCGGAAGGCACTGGATGTTAAAGTGGCACGCTTGCATCATTTAATAAACTTAATTTGATGCTTTTATGGCACGATGCAAACAGCCAAAGTGTCAACAACACTGGAACCTGCATTTCCACACAGCTATGAGTAAAGCTTCTGCATCATATTTCCCTCTGTAATCAGCTTTATGCATTTGAAGAAACTGTGAGCATACCAAGGAAACTACTTTGTGTCCTTATAATACTTTAAACTGAGTTACCTCCAATTTATTAAAATGTCCTCTTCTATTACATTATTAATGGGGTCTTTGAAAACAGCCTACTTACCAGTTTGGTTTAAAAAAAAAAAACAAAAAAAACAAATGAAGAAATAAAAATATCACAGGAACACAAATAGCATCTTGGCATTTTATCTCAATCTACTTGAGTTCAAATCAGCCCGGCTGTGATTTTCCGCATATCCACAGTAATTCACGCTGATCCAAAGAACATTTTCTACACAGTCTCTGGTGTTAATAGATATCTTACCATGCGCAACACAGTGCTGTATTGTCTTTATGCATGTCACTGAACATGGGCAGTTTGTGAGACAATTGCAACAATGCAAGCAAAAAATAATCTTTATGGTTTTCTCAGCTGTAGAACACTTCAATTAAATTCTCAACCCAACATGGCACTGATAGAGAAAATACTTTGCTGTGATAATTGCTGTGTACCTGGAAAATAAATTATTTTTAATACGTTTACATCACCTTTAGTCCCCTCTTTACCTCAAATCTGAAGAATATCATGTGTTCATAGGCAGTTTTTATTTTTAAAATGTCTTTTTACAAGCTTCCCTTTTATCCAAGAGTCCTTCAATAGAAACGCATGCTAAAGAAACCAGTATTACCGTATAGAGCAATAGGGCTTCTACATATTTTATGCACCGCATTAGTTGTGATGGGGCTTTCCAATTAATTGTGCGGCTTTATCTCTCTATATTTCTTTGTTTCCTAACAAACTGAGGTGATTTTCGTGAGATGCTAGCCATCAGCACAGCATGCACAATACGCGCCATCATTTCCTCTATTGATCCCTCTGACTAAATCAAATAAATTGGCAAAATAATTATTCCTGCTGTAGCACCATGTTCTGACACTCGGTTTTATTAGAAATAAGACTGACCACTGATCTCTGAGGACAGCAGCAGGACTCTGAAGCGTGATGCTCACTGAATTAAGCCTGAAATGGTGCTGAAAAATATTCAATCTTGTCCATTGCCTTCAGGCAGCAGAAACTCTGAGGCAAAAACTTACTGAACAAAGAATCTCTTGTGCTCTACAAAGGGCTAGAAATGTGAGCCATGGATTCAGCTTCCCTTTACTCTGGAGAGTCAATCATCACTGAGGATGCAATGCAAGACAGAGAAAAAAGACAAAGAGAGAGAGGGAGAACGAGATTCAGGCAGACCAGAGATACAGTGGAAAGACAGAGGGGTGGGCAGAGAGCAGAGTAATGCTGTTTATGTTTTCGGGGCTGCAGGCTTTCCTTTGCCATGTTGGGTTAGTAAAGGGATGCAGGGGAGACTATCCTCTGGCGTAGTGGAGGCAATCAGCACTTTGGTGGGGTTTTGATGACTTGGATCTGGCTTGGATGGATCCCACTATAGAGGCTTGGGCTTTTTCGCTCAAAGCTAGGAAACCCAGCAGTGCGTGTGGGGCGGTGGGTGATGGTTAGGGAAATGAGATATGGTGAGGCTGCATGCTCACCATAAGAAATTCCTGCCCAGCATTGCAATTATGCAGGAGAGATTCCTGGTGGGAACCCTGCAGCACACACAGGGACAGAAAAACCTAAGCGGAGCTGTAATTTATTGTTCACCAGGATCGACTCTGAAGGGTCCAACTGCAATCCACTGACATATTAAGCTGCCAGGAGTTCTGTATCAATGTGCCTCTAATTAAGGTTATCGTATCTTTATCTGTCATGGATATTTCTTTGGTGAACAACATACTGTCAATCAAACCTGTTTAATTGAGTAATCATGAACTGCTGTGCTCCCATTCTGAATGCTGACACAGTTTAGTAGACTACACACTGCCCATGTCTATCGCCTGTGATTCCTCCGAGAGCTGGGAAGGAAGGCCATGAATATCTCTTAGCCACACACTCGACATAGGCCAACGCATAAATCACGGATTCAAGCAGAGCTTCATTGAAATTCATTACCCTTCATATCAGGGGAGCTAACTATTGTGTGAGTCTTTCCAGTCGGTGAGGACAAAGTAGCGTGCAGTAGGCAGGTTTAATCAGCGCCTTGCCATGCTCTCAGAGGATGCTGAACACCTCTGAATGATGGGTGGTTGTGTACAGAAAGAAACCTCTGCTCTAGAGTGAGACAGGATGGAGAGTGAGACATTGGTGCTGGGCCTTTGCTTTGCTCTCCTGTATAGGACGCCGTGTCTCAGTTGAATATCTGGCACTAGGCAGCAGGGACAAATGGCTTCATGCTCCAGAGGGTTGTGATACAAAACATTCAGTTGGACACATTTCACATTGCCATGGAGCCACAGCCAAGTAATGAGGAGCAACCCAGATTAAAGACAGGGACACTCTATCCCCCCAGATATATTATGGCATGGCTACGTGCACCAAGAAAACCTTTCATGTAGTACATGTAAAGGGCACAGGTACCGCACTGATGGTAAAGTAAAACATTTTTCCTACTACCACTGTCACAACCACTAAAATAATTTTACTGTTAGTGTCTTTTAAACAATGCTGCGAGTGTTTCGCAGTATGCCTGTTCTTGATATTGTTCACATATATTTCTATACCTGGGCAGCTCTATTTGAAGGTCAACTCCATCCCTCCATGGCTCAATACAATTCAGGCAGTTGGTGAGATTCAATTTCTGCTGAAGGGCACTTAACCGGTGACCCATTTTAGAAAGGGCCCCACTGCCTCCCTCTGAGCTCCTGTGAGCAGATCAGCTCCGATACAAATGAACAGAGGCAGGATTCTTGCTCTGACTAACACTGCCCCACCCCAGCTGTTGCACAGAAAACCTTATCTAGTTGTCTTTTCTCTGATGCAAACCACAGGAGGGCTTCATGCACATCCAGTCAAGAAGAAATAAGCAAAAGTAAACACACAGCCCTGACCCCTCCCTTCTTGTGTCATATCATATATTAAGTATTGAATTACAGCTGTTGTTGGCACAGCAGGGGGCATAGTGCATCTCTTGCCTGTCTCCACTTGGTGTTGAGGACAGCTTCTCATCGATCTGCTGCCTGGCACAGCCCCTGTCACAGATGGACTCTGGCCCAGGAGCTTTTAATTAAAGAGCATGTGAGAACAGCTCCCAGCTGCCATCCCTGTGAAAGTCGACACCTCGGGCCCTCTCACACCTTGCTTGATACAGCAGTGCTAATCAAAGGCGCTTTAGGGAGAACAAAGAGGAGTGTACAAAATGAAGTCACCTCCACAAAGAAGGACGTATGTCTGAAACACAGGCGTGTGCCACGCAGAGTTAGAGTCAGAGGAGAGAAATATCTTCCCCACTTTGATATATGGAAAGTAGATGGAAATTGGAGCAAATCGTGATCAAAAATGGCACTAGCAGGAGGGTACAATCATACTTTGAATTGTATGCAAATTGTTCCCAGAAGCTGGACCCCTGATTCGCTTGGAAGACACTCAGGCTAATGAGGATATTATGATCTCTCAATGCCCTACTCAGGGGCATGGCAGGATAGCACTGATGTCCTGATTTTTGTAATATTCAGCTTCACCTTGATTAACCTGCACTTTCCTTGGCTATTGAAATCTACCAGTGTCTCTGACTCCTGCCCCAAGTCTGGGCTGTTTGCTATGGAGTGCTGCTGGTTGGTATTATGGGGATTATGGATTGCTATTACAGGTTTCAGCAGCAGGTCATGCCCAGGGCACTCACCTATGGCAGTGGTAAGGAAGGAGACAGTTTCAGTTTCTTTTCCATCGTTGTAGATGGCCAAGTGCCAGATGCCTGAGTCCATGTACTGGATAAAGCCTGTGTCGTGTGTGGTGATGGGTACGAGGCTTCGCTGCATAGCCACAGGCCCCTCCAGACCATGGATGTCTTGGGCAAGGAGCCGCCGCCCATCCAAAAGCTCCACAAAGTCAAACTGCAGACAGATACACAGAAAGTGAGAAAGACTGATGGATGGACCGCAGACACGCCATTAGAGTGACACATGAGACTTGAGTGCTTTCAGCCCACTTTATAGTGGAGCATCATTTGGTCTGCATGAATAACTCATCATTCTAGAGGAGCTTGAGTTAAGTCTTAGCACATCATGGCTGGATGGATTGTTATAATTTCATAGTCCGCATGTCTTACTGTAAAAGCCTTGTTCAAAACTATTAAAGTGAAAAAAAGAAGGTGGGGGAGTAAATACAAGTTGGTGTTTACCAAATAACATCTGCACCAATTTACTTCACATCAGCAGAGAGTCAATACCAATGAGACAGGATTTCATTTTCATCTACATAAAGAAGAGAATCTCGACTCATCTGCACCTCAATGTGTAATCAGTCACAGCACGAAAACTCCACTCCAGATTATTTTCTTTGAAGTAGAAACAGGAAATAGGTAGCGCTGATCTTTTGACTGAAAAATAAATGACTGGACATGCAAATAAAAAAATCAGGCTTTGATCAATTTGTTAAACTACACTTACATTCACAGCAGAAATTTAAAGTCTGTGAAGCAAGCAAGTCAGATATGATTTATAATATGATATATTTCATTCTGTGCAACACATAGATGGGAAATTAGTGTAAAGAAAAATCTCCCTTTCGTGGCCCTAGAGCCCCATATCTTTGCGTGATTCATTAATAGTATTGAACCTTAAAGAAATTTACCATAAATCGTCTCTGCAAACAAAGGAAGTGATTCATGATACAGCAGAGAAATTCATGAATTGGTTTCTATTCAGGACACGCTCCTACATGGTTAGATAGATTTTTTAAACAATATTGCTATTTATATTCTGTGGCAGAGGAAGAATGGAAAAAAGAATTCTTATACTATGCAGGCTTGAATGTAAATTGTTTCTCAGATTTATATTTACAACTTACTATTGTCTTTTGAAAACAAAACCTAACATTCTGTAGCTAAATATTAAATTGAAATACACCAATTTAAAGCACCCAGAACATTTAGATTTTAAGCTGTCCATCCACATGACACATCTACTGTGTATCAACAACATTTAAATATGTCTCACCTGCGTGTGTGATGGAGGAAGGCCTCTCCTTCCATAGATTCCCACTAAGGCATCTTTGCTGAGGGACACATTAAACTTCAGGTACATGGGATGATCAATGAAGACTTGGGATCTCCAGAAGATACCAGGAGGAATCTGCTGCGCGACCTTGCGCCCCACGTCAATCTCTCCCATATCTATATAGCTGTCATCTGGGAACAAGCTGTCCAATTTGCCTGCATTGCACACAAAGCAAATCGGTCAAAGAGATCACACCATTAATCCAGCATGTGGAGGGCAGAGGGAGTCAGCGTGCTGAAGCATGATAGTCTGACCATATCACAGATATTCAATCAAATAACTGACAGCCACAGACAAAATATAATGAATGGTCCCTCTGTCCATTGCCAGCATTTCCAGTCCCACTTCCACCAGAGGAGAGTACAAAATACTAATACTGCAGCCGTGATAGCGTATGCATTCCCCCAATGCTGGTTTGTGCATATTCAATACATACCTAGGAACCTTATGCAATCACCAGTTTCTCTTAGGACCAGTTTGAATGGCATTTGTTGCATCAATAAAAATGTTTTACCATTAATGCCTGTTGCATTACACCTTTATATCTACTATATGTGCTATAGACAAATTAACAATCTCCACTTAATTTAACATCAACTTGAAATCAAAAACACATCAAAATACTGTTTTTATATAATTGTAGATAAATTCAGGCATCAAGGGGCTATGAAATATCTGACTGAGCATCAGTGTGGTTGTCACACAAAATTCCAGTCATGTCTTGATCTGTTCTTCTGAAATGGCAAATAAAAAATATGCTGTTTAAAAGGAAATGATGATGATAGAATATGTCTCGATAACATGTAGGACTCATAATTTCAAACCACAGACATCCTGTCATTAAAATTGGGGATCAAATTATACTTATTTTGTTGAAGTGGCTTTTTCTCAAATAATCTGATCTCATTGTGTAAATTTTGTTCATGAAAGAAAATAGTGATGAAAGGTTCTAAAAATGTGTTTTACCAGAGTGAACATATGGTGTGGACATGCAGAAAATACTTGAAAAAATACAACTGTTTAATACTGTGATGGAAAGAAGTAAAAGTGATAAAGTGAAATTTGTAATTATAGTAGAAAGGGATGTCTAACATTACTACCCGCTCAGGTATTAGCACATCTACTGCCAAAAAATAGTCCATATGCTCGATAATACAACTTATATTGGACTCGGCGGAAATGGCAACATCTGTTTGCACATGTAGATGAGCTAATTTCAGCAGCAATGTTTACTAAAGCAGACATCCATACAAACTACCCCTAGGATTTGGTAGCAGACACGGCTTTAGGTTACACGTGGCACACCAGATGGAAGTCTTCTCAAAAGTCCATCAGTGGCAATAGGTTTTATCAGAGTAGACAGGACACACTCCCCGTCTCCCAGATCTGGGCTCTCCGTAATGCCACAATGCAGACGCTCATTTTCCACATGTTTGGGTGTGTGTGTGTGTGTGTGAGTGTGTGAGTGTGTGTGTGTGAGTGTGTATTTATGCAACACATTAATGGTGTACTCATCAGGCTGTTTAAATAAATCATAGGCCGAGACCAGTGATAATGGGCCTCATAGTTAAATAAATGGTTTTTGTTCTGCAAGCAAAATGACAGCATACGGCTCTGGATGGAAAGACAAGACTCAGAAGGAGAGAACCACACTGAATTTCAACCCTGTGCACATTTGCATCACCTTGATAAACCATTAGGTAGCCCAGCATTGTTTGTGGTGACAGCGCTGCAAAATGAAACTTATTTAGAAAACTATGGCTATTGATTTCCTATCAGCAACGGCTGCCATGCAGGGTCTAAGCTCTGCTGTAGTCATGCTTGTTGTTAGCTAAACACACTTGCTGCTGTCGGGTAAATGAAAAAGACAACTCCTGGATTCATCTATATGGTAATAACCCCATCTTCTACCTATTGTAGTCTGCAAGTGGCAAATCACATGGTTAAATCTGGGCCCATTTGTTCAAGAATGGAACAGAGCAAACTTTCCCTGAGTTGAGCAGTTGGTACCGTGGGGTGAGCACATGCTTTCTTTGGCTGCCAGGAAAGGCAGCCCAAGCTAGGAGATGAAAGGATCACATCCGCTCTGAAGGGGACAGAGTGGCTAATCCCCCTGCAGCCCCTGGATACTCAGTCCCTTAAGCTGTCCCATTTTCTCCCTCCAGGAACAAATAACACTTTCCCACTTACAACAACTTTCATAGGATTACAATGCAGATCTCTTTGCATACCATGGAGACAGGCGAACACAATGTGAAACTGGATGACAAAATAATAACAAACTCGCATGAGCTCCGAAATGTCATCAGTAAACTTTAAGATTTGAGAAACTTTTTTCTCCCTGGTTAGTTGTTCTTTTGTAAAGTGGGTGCAACGGGGGAGCCTCACAAATCATGCAGAAAAACAGCAGCTCCATTTAGGTTGGTATACTTACAGCAAGTATTATTCAGGAAAACAAAAATGGTATTTAATGTTTTGTTATTCTAACAAAAATGGCACTTACCGTTATCTTTTCCCTTGCGATCAGGTAATTCCAAGCCTGTGTTGCCTAGAGGTGGCAAGCTCATGTCTGTAGGAAAGGGTAGGCCACTTGTATTGTCCTCTGACAGCTGGTACATCTGTCTCTGCATGGGTTGCAGGTGCCAGTTTAATCCAAAAAGGTGCATGGCTGAAATATGAAACAAAGGACAATCTCAGAATTGATTTATGTTAAGAAAAATTTTAATGCATTTGAGCTGAACAGATATTTAAATATAAGGAAACTTCTTTGGGTAGTGTCAACTATCACATGGAGGAACAGGACGTAAAAAGAATAAGGGACAATGCACGGCTTAATGGTTAATGGCATTTTCTCGAAAGTGCTGAGTAGTAAGATCCCGAGATGAATGCTTTCCTGACCCCATGGGACAACATACATCTCCCCCCGCACCAACACCGGTGAGGACCATCCTCAGTGCCTTGTCATTTTCTCAACCCCATTACCTTTACATTCCCCTGCAAAACTAGGGGACAAAAGGAAGAAAAAACACATCAGCAAGGGAGACACCAGGGGTGTTTCAATGTGACCACAGTGGATGAAGCACACGGATATTTTACAAGGTCGACAAAAGAAATGTCCTTTGGAACAATGGCAGCAGAGAGCAGGACAGAGGAGGAGGGGCTGACCATGACAGATCACCAATAAGCGAATGGACAAGACAAGCTTAGCAAGGCAAAAGCCAACTTGGAAGTCAACAGTCAGCAGAAAAGGCCCAGAAACTCAATATAGCTATTTTATTGTTTTGTTGGTTCTCTTAAGCTCCTCAAGCAAATAACAATGCAATTAAATTAGAAGGAGTGAAATTATCTTATAGGTTAAGCTGGGAGTACAACCTCTCCAGGTTCATGTTGTTTTCTTTAGCCGTTTTATTTTTTCCATTCATCAGAGCATAAACTAGTCACACTTCAGTGACAATTTCGATAAAGTAGATCATTCATATCATTACTTACTACATGACAGTCTTATTACGTCACCACTGCAATGAAACAGCTTCTAATAAAAATGGTTTTCTACATACAACCGCACGTGTTTTTTTTTTCACACCTAGACTTTATTTTCTTTGCTTCAGAGGAATAGTTGCTGCATAATTGTATTTGATTAATTTAGGTAAACTACTAGTTAACACATGAACAAAAATAAAAGTTAAATGAACTTCATGGACATAATTTTGTTAACCAGTCATAAGACAAGGAACTAAGAGAAACTAAAGATATAATTACAATGATTGGAATCCTTAAAATACAATGCACCATCTTATACCACAAAATGTGGAACGTAGCAGAGGAGGAAACTTCAGCCCAGTGCTGTTTCAAATATTTTCAAGAGTCTTCACTTCTAAGGCCTTAACAAAAATAATAAGAAGAATATGATGAGCATAAAGCAAAATTACAACTATAGAACTTCATATCGAAAAATATAAAGAGATGTATGCAAAAAGGGTTTCTTCCCCATGCATCTTCCAGAAATATGCAGCTCAAGCAGCAGCTTCTCAGACTGAGGACAAAGTGCGAACTTCAGAGGGAAAAGGACTGGAAGGCACTGATTGATTTGCAGCCTTTAACATTGCAACTGACCAAAGTTTCGACATGGCTTTGTCTTCATCAGCATAAAAAATGCACTTTATTAACAGACAAATACCACACTTAAAGACTGATTTATCTCATTAAGTACAAGGATATTGAATTAAAACCACAGAATAAGAGGAGGTTTACTTATCCATGCTCAGCCATTCTGTTTAAATTGACTATGAACCTGTCATGAATCTGGCAGAGACAGATCAAACACAAGCTATAGTGTCGGATTAATACAATGAGTCGTTCCCACAGGAAACCTGGAGAACGCCATCTTGCAGTAGTTGGCCCAAGATTAAAAGTTTATATACATATTTAGAACTGGATATACATGAAACATTCAAAGTATTTAAGATTTTCATAAAGGACACAAGATAAACAGAACCAAATGTGTACTGAAATATGTATATGGGTTTGTGAAAGTAGGTAACGACTGGGTGGTTATCAAGGAAAACAGAACACAAACATTCCCTAATACGGTGGAAGTTCAACTGCAATATCAGCATCTGTTTTGTGCCTGTCCAGTGCTTGTGGAAGTGACTGTGTCAGTGGAAGGCAACCAGAGAAGAGACAGATGGCTTTGTTTGTCATTTTGTAAGCTCCAGAAAGACATTCCTTTTGATTTGTAGCACTACATTGACTGGCAAAATGGAAAGAGAGTCAGTGCATGTTGCTGAACGATCGCAAAGTCACCAGGCAGGGTGTTGTTCCAAGTGTCCTAGTAATCATGTCTTTGTGAGCCCCGTTCTTTATCCCATCCGTCCCCGAGGCCTCTAATAGAAAATGGTTGAAGAGCCTCCCCCTCCCAACCTTAAAGATTTACTTCAGCGCCTTCGTGGCATCTATGATATGCACAACATTGGACTTGAGCCAAGAAGAGCCTCCTAATTTTGTTTTGCTTGCTTTTCAAACTTTGCAAACTGTACAATGACACTCAGATGGCTGCTGCAATTGGCTGTAAAATGAAGACAGGTTGTAGGAATAACAAGGTACTTCTAATGAGATGGCCACTGGCAGTGACAAGCTTTGTCTGTGTTCCAGTGATGCCACTGACCTGTCAAGTGCAGTGCACTTTATAGCATTGCCCATTTTGTCCTGAGCACATGTTGTGCCCTCCTTTCACTTATCTCTTGGCAGGAAGTTGGGTCACGCCATGTGCCAATTAGGGAACAGAGGTACCGTAGTAGAAGACTTCTCAGCCAATCTGAGGAAGTCAGAGCTTATTGCTGTGGGTCATCTGCCACAGCAATAAGCGTTTCTGTCCTCTGATCATAGCACTTTCCAACTATTGCATAGTTCAAGGGAAGCTATGATGAGAAGAACACTTTTTCTCATCTTACTGGTCAAAATCATGAAATACTGTGAGCATCTATAAAAGGCAAGCTGTCCTGAAGCATTTCAAAACAGTCAACACGGAAGACAGCGTAATATATTCCTTTGACTGAAAAATGTTTGAACCACATGGTTAGTAAATTGAATTAAAAAAAAAAAACTAAATGAAAAGCTGTTAAATATGGCAGCCATGTATGTCTTATGTTATGCTAAACTGCATTTACACCTTTGTATTGTCTTGTTTTCGCATATTTTCCCCGCAAAATGTTAAGGATAATTTTAATTATACAACATTTCAAATTTTCCATAACTGTAACTGTGACATTCAAATTTTTATTTATCGCACCACATTATTAATTAACTAGCGTCCCATGTGTCTTTAATACAAATCATTGCAAACAAAATATACAACAATTTCAAATGCCAACAATCAGCAGCACACACTTGTCAGTATTTCACCATGATTTTTAGCAACAGGTTATGTCTTGGCTAATATATTTCCTTTCTTCACAGTTAAAGTGTATGTTAGAAGTGTGGTGTAAATGCATTTTTGCAGCATTAATGCTGCAAAGAACTAGAAAATTCAACTGTTTCTGAAACATCACTCGTCTCATGCTCAAAGCACTTAAATAATAATGAAACATCATGCGTAACTGATTTACTTTTATACTGACATGTGCTCATGTTGTTGTATATTTTATGTTTCGACTCATACTGTCATTTTCAGTTGATCCACATTTTCTATAGTAATGCATCAAAGAGTGTTTTCTCTTGTATCCCTGCAGTAAAGAATTGCTGATGTTAAAGAAATAAATGATGCTGAAAAAGAAACAAGCAAAACTGGATATTAATTGACTTGATTTGTATCTTACATGAATATTCGCACTACGCCTTGAATACTGTAGAAATTATCAATATGTAGTTCAATATCCAACAAATCTATCCACATTTTCTATGTGCTGAACATATATAAACTACCGCAATTCCCCTTCTCACCTACCACAGGTCAAAGTTAGACCTGGCCTTGTCATTTATGAATGAAGCTTGCTTGTTAACATGTACATTACTTCCCGATAAACAGATGCCAACTGGATGTTAATAAATACATGCAAGCACAAAATGGAAAAGTGTCAGTCTTATGCACTGTTAGAATAGACAGTCATCAGTGCAATGTTGCATACTGTGTGTGGGAATTGCACTTAGTAATTTTCACTAAATACCAGCAATGATATGGTAATGTTCATTGTTTGAACTAATGTTTGCCAGTAACATAAAAGCAGATATTATTGGCTTGTTTTGCATCAATACAGTACATGTGAGGATATGTTGGCACATCTGTAGACAAGAAGTAGCTCTACACTGAAATATTACTATTGCCTAATAGGTCTAACCTGAGTAAGCAGCTGTGCTTCATGGTGCATAAATACAGGATTTGAAATGAATATTGGGTATTGTAGGATTTAATTAAATTAATAGGAGTTTGACAGAAAGCAGGAAAGGGGCTTTTTGGCTTTAGAGTAAAGCCTTGGACATTGAGGCAATTAAGTTCTAGAACAGAAGTTTTTCAGCTTAAGTGATTTTTTCTATAATACAGCCAACATGCAAGATATTACCTATATTTACATTTCTTGTGATTACAAATGCAATTTAAAGCAACACCAAAACTGGTAATATCCTAGTGGGATAATGGAAAGCCAAGTCAGACAAAGCAGCATTATTTGAAAGTACTGAAAGATACACAAAAAGCGAACATCAGTGCTGCAGAGAAGCCTTTTCTGGGTTGGATGATCATGGAGTGAAAAATTTTCTGGGGCCCAACCTCATTGTCCTTGGCTAGATACCCAGGGTGAATGGAAGTGAACACAGGAGGATACTGATGACCTTAAAATGAGGAACATATAACAAATGTGCTAATGAGCAGCCGACCACAGAGAAAATAGCGCCATCTTAAACTCCCAACCTTTTCACACTTCAAAATATGCCGTTTTACACAGCTGTGTAAAAATAAAACTGTGCTGCAAGTCAAAACATCTGTCATGAGGCATAATTGGGTTCATTAGACATCTCACCCAGAGTTCCCAATTACAGGCCTCAATAATTAATTGCACTTGAAATTAAATGTATTTTCTCATCAGCCTTTAATTAAATATGGCCCTCATTCTTGATTGAAAATTCCGATCTTAGGGTGAGGTTTGGTCTCCAACATGTTTACTTGTGGTGCATCAGGAGATGGTTGGAGTTTTGCAGGGTATAATTACAAAGTCTGATTAAGCACCATCCGGCTGATGGGGCTGTTTGGCTTTTGGCCAGGTCACGAGCAGAAAACACATACTGTATCTCTACTTCTTCAGCCAAACCACACTGCTGGTTTGGCTGAAGTATGCCTGACCAGACCAGAATGTGGTCAGTGATTTAAAATTGCCGGACACATAGTCGATTCTTTTTTAAAACCAGCATTGTTCTGAATTCCAAATGAAACTATTCAAATGGCTCCGGTGACAAAAAATGAATAATCAGATTTTAGTTCGTTTGGCCTCAAGGAGAAGCAGAAATGATAGCTTTTGTGATTGTTATAGCCTAATGCATATCTTTAACAAATGTCCTCAATGAAGAATTAATTTATCTCCGTGATGAAGGCTACTCAGAAGAATGTGGCTTTTCTTTCATTGACTTCATGCAAATGAACTACAATGTTCTCACCATGCCACTATTTGAATTATTTCTTTTTCTGTATGAGATTGAATTCAGCAGTAACCATTTATATGTTAAGCAGGTATTCACAGTCAATCAGATGTATATCATAGTGAAAAATATATTAAAAAGAACAGAACTCCTTTTTTGAACAACGAACTTTCATTACCTATTACAAAAAAGTACTGCTGCTTTCTTATGTCGATCACCACATCACTTTACAAGTCTTCTTTTACCTTACTGCAGTACAGAAACCCTATTACCACTTGTGTTTTTAGCTCACCAAGAACCGGTTGCTATGTGACTTTAAATGTTTCAAAACTCTGGATGAAACCAACCTCACACATTCACTGGATCTTTAACATATCTGCAATCCTTCTCCTACCCAGATTACACTGTTACTGCAGATGCTGCTGGCATTGTTGGCTGCTGTAAGTCTATAAACTCAAAAGTAGCATTTTTTGCTCTGCTATCATTGATTAATTTAGCAATACTGATTCCACCTCTGGCTTGTTAAAATGTTAGGAAAACTTTAGGGCAGAACAGTAACAAAATCTCAAATTCTCTGCAAAGAATGAAGCTTAAATTATTGGCAAAGCAATGGGTTGGTTGGAATATCTAGAAGAAATGAATTAGTGATTATCGCCCTGGCTGATATTTGGCATTTTTCAGATTATCTGTATTTTTATTGATCGATTATTGATAATTAAATGCACTACTTCAGGTGTGACGCAGCCTCCTCTCTCTGTCTGTCGTCACTCTGTGGTCTCAGAAATGTCTCCGTAAGCAGAAACTGTAAAAATTGATCAAGAAACACAAGCCATTGCCACAAACCAGGAAATTAGTTTCTCTCACAGTGGCTAAGGCTATGCTAATGGCTAGCAGCTAAGTTAGGACGCAAACACTGATTAACCTGAAATAGATTGTGGAAAACAATAAATAATCATGATTTAAGATCTGGAACTTCGTTGACAAAAAAGTGATAGAACAGTGAAAGATTCAGAAAATACAGATGTAACTGCAGGAGACAAACTGATCAATCTCAGTTGATCCCAAATAAACAGAGTAGAGCATCCTAATTTACTCACTCCTATTTCTATTGCACATATCCAGTTAGAGTCATCCTTATTAATGAAGAAGCCTAGTTATGAATGACAGGTTCTCCGCTATCAAATGCTGTAAAAACATTACATTTAATGCATATCAATTCCAAATATCGCTTATCTGCCTTCCTTGATCACCAATAATCGGCAACAGATCCAGCCCTGAAAAGCCCATATTGGTCAATCCCTGAAATGAATATCTAGCATGACAGTGATAGCCAGACTACACTAGCCAGACTACATAAAATCCAAGGAAGAACATATAGTTGGGAGCAAAGATTAATACATCTCTAAGAAATATGGAGACATCACAGAAATTACTTGCAGCATCCACCAACATACTGACTTTCCCCTTTTAGTTTTTCACTTTATCAAATTCTGCTTTGACCGTTTACAAGTGAAGTACTGTGTAAACACGTCTGCATGTAGATCACACAGACAAATAGGAGACTGTATGATCAGATATAAAAATCAATCTCTCATGGGATGACAGCAGTCAAAATGAGCAGAACTGATTTAATAGCATAACTTAGCTGATAGGCCTTACCCAGCTGGGACCTGGGAATGCTGGTCAGGGAATCTTAAATCAAATAAGACGAATATTCTAAATGTGCAGCCCTCTCTTGTGTGATAGCTGATGTCTTTTTAATTTATTTCCCATCCAGCCTATTCACAAGAGCAAAGCACTGGGCTGCCCATCTGCAGATTCAGTCAACCCAATCTATGAATGATAATGTTTCTTCGGACGAGCTGTGTGGGCGAGGAGTTAATCTATGAATCCCTATATAACCATGCTCATATAAGACACAGAGGACAGTTTCAACACTATTGAAATGGATGATAGAAGGAACACAATAGAGAATGGACTTATTCTATGTCTGTGCATTTAAGTAAGGGGTGGGGCAGGGGGCGGATCGGCAGAGCTACCCATCCTGGAGTGTAGGAGCATCAGATGTGACTCACCAATGAAATAGGCTAATAGGAGCAGCAGTGTTACTGAGATGAGGATGGCACTGAGAGCAGCACATTTCCAGTTGCAGTGCTTGTAGGGCTTCTTCAGGCTGAAGGCAGGTCGAGAGAAGGTGTTTCGAGGCAAAGGGCGCGGGGGAGGCGAGTACACCGTGCTGGAGGTCAAAGGGTATCCTGGTGAAGTTGTGCAATACATTGGTGACGTTCCACCTGGTTTGAACAGGAAGTGCCTGGGAGAAACACATTTTGTCGTTAGCCTGAACAGAAACACAATTTTCTCAGGGTTGTCCATCATCATTATACTGTAGGTTACTATCCATCCAAGTGCAGTCCCTTCCACTGGTAAGTGATTCTGTTTCCAAGCACATTCAGTACTGTTACCACAGTCATGCTTCTGCTAGATTAGTGAGAAGACTAAGGCATACTGGGTTGAAACAGTTGAAGCTATGAATCAATATTAAATCTAATTTATGGGACTAGTGACCGCAGCTGGCTCTTGTTTATGTATTCATGCCAGTGTGAGAACAGTAATTCCCTGTAACAATGTTTCAAAGCTATCCAGAGAAAGGATACAGTATATAAGGTTGCAGCATGGCGTTGAGCATACTTATTCGCCCTTGAAGAGCATGGCCGGCTATCTCAGAAAACATGTGTAGAACTCCATGTCCAAGTGCCGTCCCATCAGCCCATCAGAGAGTCAGTGGCAGCAGCACTGTTGCCAAGGCCATTTAAGTGACAAGTATACAAGAAGCTCCTGAGCGACAGTGACATGAATGTGATTGAATGTCATATTACAATGTATTATGTGGAAAGTCATTGAGACTATATTTTATTTATAAATACCAGGACAAATCTCTGACATCCTATTCTAGCAGTAGGAGATAACATGGGCAGCTGTGTTTCATAAAGCGGTCATGTTAAACATTCATCAAACGCAATACAACCCAACAATGTGATTTAATGCAAATTGTTAGTTGTATTAAACAGGGAAGGGACGAATACAGCGAGGATTCTAGCATTGCAGGGGACATACACTGGTGATTGACAGTGTTTCAAAACAGGGGATGTTTGATGGAAAAATAGCGCAGGCTTCAATTGTTTTCATGGCAAAGCAGATTCTGACACTAGTCTGAGCCAGATAGCAAACATGCAACATACCCGTCGTTGTACGAGGCATCATGGCGTGCTGATGCCAGAATGTCCATCTCAATGAGGTTGTCCTGTAAAGTCTCTAGGAATGTCTGCTTTGCTATGTTTCTACACAACAGGTGGAAAGATGGATATGAAGCTAGTGTGAGATGTGCGTGCAAGAAACACAGAAATGCCAAAAACAGTTTGTGATCACCAAGCAACATCAAAAACAACAACTGACAAATGAGGATCAAGGTGGACAGCATGGGACAAAGAAACCAAGGCCCTTATGGAACTACTTCTACAAAGGTGTGAGACAAATAACATCTAGCTCTCTTGTTCCCCTCCTTTGGACACTGCCATACCTTGTTTTGTACGAGCCCTGCCCTTCTCTGCAAGCGTCCTGCTCTTCTCTGATAAACATTAGAGTATTCTGGCTCCTTTAAGGTTGTGATTGGAAGAAAACAATGCATCACTTACAAAAAAGAACCTTAAAAATGATTTTAGACAAATACTATCTTACTTTCATTTTTAAGTGCAAATGAACTAAAGTGTTTACACTGGATAGTACCCTTAAATATAACATTTTTTCACTTAATGGTTGCAACACTCCAAAAAAAACACATTTTGAGTTCATTCTTCAGTATCTAGAGGCTCATGTCTCATTTCTCCCATATTGGATCCCCCCTATGAGAGCTCTGTTCCATAAGGAGATACTGTAGCAATGCAATGGAGAAATAAACTGTCCACATGCAATGGGCAGGCTGAACACGTTCAGTGGTACAAGAGAAAAGCCTTGTTTTTGATCCCTGCCCCTTCGAGGCCAGCAGTGAAGTCTGTTCATAGTCTCTCAAGCTTGTGTTCTAGGAAAGAATGCAACTTTTAATGAAGAGAGAGAGAGAGAGAGACGCTTGGCAGAAACTCTAAAGAAACTGGTGAAGCTGGATAGGGCCAACCAACTGCTGGCATCTCTCCAGTGGCAAGGCAGGATAAGATCTACCAATGCAGAATTTATCAGGGCCATTAAACTTCACAAAAGCGACGAAAAAAGTGGCACCATGATACTATTACCTAAGTGAAAGTGACATTTCATATTGCAGGTCCATGCGGATGCCACTAATGGTTTCAGTTTCATTATTGAAAATTTGGTAGTTGATCTTTTTTTTCCACGATAATAGGTTATAAAGACTATATACATGGTTTCATCTGCACTGTTGCCTCTCCTCGCCATCTGTTTTGTGCTGCACAGGGAATACCTGTGCAGGATTAACTGGAGCTGGATGATGTGTAATCATTCATTATACAACTAACTGTCCTTCTACCAGCTGAAATTGATTCTCATTTTCCTGTTGACTGAACCGTCTCACAAAAACTGAAGGAAGAGACAATAAGTCTGTTCATGACCGGTTGTTAAGTCATGCCAAATTAGCTATTAGCTATTTTCTTGTCAACAACAGTTTCATTTATGGCAAAGTATTTAATACTATAGACCAGCGGTTCCCCAAAGTGGGAGGCAACTGCATGATTTATCATATAATTTTTCAGGTATTGTACATTTTGAATGATTCAACAAAGAAAATATACTGTTGACATATACACAAGCAACATTATGTTTTTTACATATATTAAACAAATGTAAATCACTTTTCTGAAAAACTGTTAAATATACAGACAATTCATGGTTGCCGTTAGTAACACAACACACTTTCTGGCTAGCAAGTTCCACTAAGCAATCGGTAAAAATAATGACCTTCAGAGAAAGTGATGGGAAGATGTGAGATGGTGAATGAAGGTCCATTTAAGGTGACTGAATCTGAGCAGAGTAAAATCCCCCTCAACAGCTAAAAAACAAGGTAAAAATTGATCATTGTCACTGTGGTACTGTGCTTTCTCAACATCGTACACGAGGAGAAACCACTTGTCAGTGGTCAGAATAGTGGGCTGTACTGTCTGTCACCACAGAGCGTGCAGCAACAGAAGGTTTGCATGTCACCATTAATATATCTTTTCTTCTTTGGTTGGTTTGTCCTTTTACATCTTAAAATTTAGTTCATTTTAATTTTCAAAATGGAAAAAAAGCATTGCATTACTTGCATTCATTGTTTATTTTTAAGTTAAATCTGCAAAACTTCTGTTCTGAATGACTGACATTGGGTTAATATTAGTTAGTATAATTTTTTATTAGAATGTAATGCAGTGCATATTATATTGGGGGGTTGGTTGGCACAGGGCACCATGACAGACAATTTCCTTTAAAAACACAGGACCACTGCTCTAGATAATAGTGTGATCTCATTTTTTATTGAGCTGCTTTGAATGCTTTAAATAAAAAGAATTTGATCCATAATAACTCATCAAGGCTCCAGAGGAGCTTATTTTCTAAAAAATCTGTTCAGCAGGCGACCTGATGACAGTGAGAAGTGAGGTTTTGTTTGCAGGGTTTTTCTATCACAAGCAGAATAATGTGATGATTAGGAAAGTTGAGATAATTCTGCCTTGGTATTTGTGATAATATACCACCTTGCAATAACACCACCAAAGAAATACCAACAGTTATTCCCTTTGTTACAATAACACTTGACAGATCTACTTCACACAAGGGCCTCCTATTGAGAAATGAGCTAGAGAACTGAATGCTGATTATTATGAAATAAATAAAACTCCTAGCTGAAGTGGCGGAACTATGAAGCCTGCTCACGGGAGCCTGAATGCAATTTTGCATTATCCAACATGATTATAATTACTCCACTGTTTAAACTCAATAGCTTCCACTGTTAGGACTGCTAATATTAGACGAACACCCCAAAAGCAGCACTTTTCTCTTGTTTGCCACAGAATCGTGTTCATCACAAACGTAGGCCTTTGCCCCTAGCAGGATATTTTCCATTTTATTGCTCCTTTCTAGCACTGTGGTAGCTTAATATGGAGCAGACAGCATGAAAAGCTGAGTTCAATGGCACCAGCTCAAGCTCAGTCTTACAGATGCCAACATCTCTATGCATTGTCAGGGAGACAAGGAACACAGTACCTTGTTTCCAGGGGGATGTTACTGTTGAGTAGCCAGTTGTCCTGTGCACTGCCAGAGTCTTGGCCGCTGGCGGGACCCTCTGGTGGAGCAGAGCTGTCTGTGGGCGCAGGACTCGGGTTGCTCCGCGGCGTGTAGTTGCCTCTATTCAACGAGTTAATGGAGGCTGCATGGTGCTGATGATTGGGCGAGTGAGAGTGGGAGAGTGGTAGAGGAGGTGTCCGCAGCCGAGAGTGATTCTGAAAGGCTCCGTCTGAAAGCAGAAAGAGGAAAGAAATAAAACGCGTTACAGATATTCTTGAAAGAAGAACAATTCTATTCATTTACTGTTTGCTTTGAGGCCCTTTTGGAATCTTGGTTATTTGAAGGCGCCATCAAAGGCACATGGATTCCCAGTTAGTTCGCCAGCACAGCTAAACTACCACCGACTCACTGAGGATGCACGTTCCAAAAGGTTTGTGAAAGTGTGCATATGTGTGTTTGTCTGTGTTTGCTATCTGGTGAAGAAAAATGAACTGCTTATTTAGTGCCTTATGGTGTTATTTCAACTCAGTGAGCCTCAACATTCTCAGAGATGATTAGGCATAGTTTCACCAGCAGCAAATAAATTAACACCTAAACTAACGACTCTTTTCACTGACAAGCTACAAAGCCCTTACATGAAACACTCTTAAAAAAGGGCATCTTCTGCTCATTATTTCTCCTAACTGATCTCTATCAGAGTGTGTTCTCTGCCTCCCAAAGAGACCTGTGACAGTTTACTCAGATCAGATGCTGGCGTCTGTGTAAACACATGAGCTGGCCTCTTCCTGAAACTGACCAACTCTTGAGGCCTTTTCTGGACATCCATTTAGCCAGGGAGAGAAGTTTCACTATCTTGTAGTCTGTTTTTTTTTTTTTTTTAAAAACTACTGCTTGTTTCACTCTCAACTTCTCTTCTATAACTGCTACAGTTCAATGGAATCAAATGTAAGATTTGAAACAAAATCAATAACCATCTGTGTGATCAGATTTGGAACAGCCAACCAAATTAGAAGTTATTCCAGTGGTCATATACTATTCCAGAGCTTTTAGAAGCCAAAATTTGCTATTTCTTTCAGCATCTCAGTTGTCACTTTAAATCAGAAGGTTTTAAACTAATAAATATAAAGTCTAAAAGAAGAGATTGTACCTTGTGGTCCTATATTCACCATTTGATACTCGCTGTACCTCACAAGATAGAGGACCAATGTCTTTGTGCACTCTGTATCCATTTATTTCCACATCAGCTAAGCCATTCATCAATCAATGAACCCCTAGCTTTACACAGAATGGCTTTTCTTTATAGCAGTAAGCCTCCTTTATTTCACAGATATCCACAACACTAAATTGCCAATTTACAGCAGAGAGAGCCGAATACAGACACATGCAAGGTTTATTTTGTATAATCAGCTCCTTCATTAGCTCGATACCTACTCATGCCAGTCAAGAGGCTCAGAGCCATTTGAGATTTTTTTTTTAGGGGTCAGGAATATGAGGCTCTCATATCAACACGTGTCAGTCAAGGCAGATTGATCAGCTTTTTCAGGTGCAGCTCTGGTTGCATTAAGCTTCAGTGCCTATTGCTACTGCAGAGAGTAGGAAAAGAGCCCCTTAGTGATCACAGGTAGCGTGTTAATGAATGCCTCAGCAATGAAAATCAAGATTAAAGTGTAGCTTGCTGCATTTGATCCTTAAGCATGTCTCTTTGGTGAGTCGGTAAGTTAACACATACCCAATTTTTGTGTTTCAACCGATTGTTTCTATTCATATTCTGCACCATCCAGTAACCATCGACAAATAGCAAAAGGGCTTTAATTTTCACCTTCAGACTCATTTTTTGAACCTGGCTCACTGCCAAATAATCCACATATTTTATAGGAGCAACTGCTGAAAAAAATCATTTCATTTCTTTTCCTGTGGGAGGGAGAGAGCAACATCATGCATTAGTTGCACTGACAGATGGTTCGGCGCTAAGTTCCATACTTTTGAACAATGCCGGCCTCATAATTAGTAGACACACTGAGAGCGAGGCGCACCACAGTCCTGATCAACAGCAGACTGGTGCGAAGCAAAACCACACAGTTGCTGATGGCCTCCCTCCTGCTCAGTAATGTACCTGATCCCCAAACCCATTAATAAGGTTATGCTAATTTGATACAAGGACAGCGAAGATACACAGAGAAATATATCACAAGGAGAAATGCATCACTGCGCTGGAATGCATTTGCTGCTCAGTAAACAAATACTTTACTTCCTGCAGCATGACAATCAAGCAAATCTGGGGTCAAAAGTAAGTCATTTTCAGACTGTGCTTTAAAGAGTCATTCTAAAACAGCAGGAATCACCACAAAAACGAAATGATACACATGAATCATTTACCACAACTCTACAGTGTGAGCTCGCAATATACTGTTTATATGGTTTTGTTTACCCCCTGCACAGAAATATATGGAACTTGCTGTTAAAATATCAACACCATAGCATAACTGTTGAACTACTTTTGCAAATAAATACACACTATGTATTTGGCAAATAATACATATGGTAAGATCTTAATGTCAGAATATATAGCCAAAGTCTACACTACTTGAAAATAGATATATATTAAAAAAAGAAAAGTATTTTAAAAATAATTACCGGACTGAATGTATCTCTAGGTTAAAGAGGCTGCACAGAAGTATATGGACATCTGTTGCACAACGTGTACAGATGAATACACACAATGTATTTGGGAAATATATATGGTAAAATTATGGTAATTTTAGAATATCTAGCCATCATGCTATTCGATTTTTTTTTTTATTCTAAATCAAATTAATTAGTCAAATGAGTGTACCTCCAGTTTAAAGGGGTTGTATTGCATATTGAAAAAGCATTAAGACTAATTCTTGGTAAGGGCTCTTGTGTATTATAATATATACGATAAGTGCAAAGGATGTTTTCTCAGTTGTAACATAAACAGTCAGATTTCAATGTAATCCTCATTTAAATCAAGTTTCCTGATAAAATTGGACTGAGTCAAATACCAATGTGGTGATCAGTGGCAAGTTAAAAATGTTCCTGTTTATGACCTGCTATACAACTTTTCATTAAAAACGACAAAGTAGGGACATTTCATCAATTTCCAGTAATAGTGCAGCATCATAAAATACATAAAATAATCTTCTACATGTAGTCCCCTCAGACTGCCGCAGTGTCTGCATAGAAGTGCTGCTGAAACTGCCAACTTCACTTGCCTGCTTATTTGCATAAAAACCATCACCATTATAATACATAGTAGGACATGTTCTACATATAAAGAACAAGATAAGCATTTTGTGCTGATTTAAATTCACTACCCGACAGTATGAACGCTCGCCCTTGTCGAACCACTAAACCTCGGAAAGCCAGGTAAGTGGCCAACTGTTATTTTTTGTGGAGATAAACAGAAAGACAGGAGACATGGCTGGTTATGAGACAAAGCACCGGGCAACACGACCCCCACAGATGTGGTGATTCAGCAACAATTATTCACTACTATCCAAAGGACGAAAAAAATAAATGGTTTTCTATTGACCTGCTTTGCACAACAAAATTGGCAAGAAAAGGAGATTCATTTGTTATCAGAGAGACAGAGAAGGAGGACTTTGCTACAATAGCCAAACTTTCACATGGCATTCAAAGCAGAAGCCTGAAGATATCCATTCAGTTGGGGAATGTGGGGTTTTCATTTTTCTTTCTAACAGATGTATGCACTGTTTAAGGCCTCCTGATGCTTTTCTAACCAAGTAATTAAGGCAAATCCACTTCATTAGCTACGACCTCATCCCCCACCCTGAGAAATCACAGGAATGTGTGTCTAACGGCAAGGTGTTTGAAACATTCAGGAGATTTCATGACAAAAACAACAACAAACAAAAATCAAGACATTTCTAGCACTTAAGATTCCAAAAAATGGAAAGGGAACAATGAACATTACTACTTTTGGTTGAGTTGCATTTAGAAGTATTTGTTATATGTGTGTGCGGAATAACAAATCTGGCGTTCACACACAGCCCTGGCACTGTAAGTAGGACACAAAATAAAGTAGCTCGGACCATTCCAAATAACACTAACCAGCTCATGAGGGGGGGAGAGAGGGGAGATGGGGAAAGACAGGACACTGGGACGGACTAAATATCAAAAATATTTCTCCACAATTACAAATTCCACCTTTAAACCTATGTGTAGCAGTAATCAGCCTTTAAGTCACTGGATACATATTATATTGGATACCTGGCTACCAGATGGCAGCTCCTGTAAGTTTGCATTACTATTATTTTAAAAGGAGGAGCAATAAATATAACATCAAATAAGCTGTTTACAGTGCTGCACAAATCACTATCATATTAAAACTACATACATTCTTATAAATGTATCAAATCAGAAATGTCGTTGTATTAAAAACCTTTAGAATACCTACAGTGGTTGAATTCCACACAAGAGAAATGTTTTACTGGCTTTATTTTTGCCACATTTGGCTGCATATGGAGCTGCATATGGAGGTTCTTCACTTAATTTGCCACCCTGTGCAGAGTCCAGGGAGAGGTTCTATTTCTGAACAAGGACAGTGGATAAAATCCACAGCACCGATGGTCACACCTGATGAAATAAAGTGATATGACATGCCCCTAACACCCGATCAACGCACTGAGGTGTGAGCCATTCGATACAGAATTAATCAAAAGCTATCCAGCGCCCAGATAAATCATTAAATCTTGCTTACTGCTACATCCCCTATGGCTAATCACAGGAGCAAAATTTCCAGTTGAGTACCATTTGTCTATAAAAATACAAATAGAATTTGTCATGAAGGCAGTGAAGCTGCACACTCTCTCCCGGCTCTCCGAAGCTGGTTCTCTCTGCTGGCCCTACCGTTTCTTACACCATTAGAAAAGTCTGACGGGAAGAGACGTGGGAATTCGAACTGTCTTTCCTGGGCTCATTTGAGAGGTAACAGGTACCACGAACAACACATCTTAGGTATAACACTCAGCTGTCCTTTGTTTCTCTCTATAGTAAAAGGAGGAGAAACAGTTCCTGGAATGGAAACCTTCATTAGGAACTGGAGAAGGAAAATTGTGCTGTTTATGAAAGAATACAACATCCACAATGCCATGCATTACTGTTCACCCACAAATGAGGTATGAAACTAGTAAAGAGCAAGTTATAGCATAGTATATAGTAGTATAAGCCCTGGCAAATTAAAGTTAAACATACAATAACATAATAAAAAAAACAGCAGTTCATAAGGTTTACCACAGTTTGCAACCCAATCTATTAGGACCTGTGCTGGCATATGTTTCTCTCTCCCTGTCTGAGATCAAATTGATTTTCTGTCATTCTTTGAGCTGCCTTAGCAGGAACAAGGCAAGTGGTTATGTATGCACTGTTCTGTATGTCACTCTGCTGCATATCCATCAAGAGGTTGAAGATTTTGTTAGAGGGCACAGATGGTCTGCAATTATCATACAATGAAAGTGATGCATCTCCATTTATGTCACTGAAAAAGAAGATATGTAGGTATGCAAAATGCATTATCCATGGTCTCAGAGATAAACAGCAAGATGAATGGAACTGGACAAATTGTCTTTTGGCTCCAGTTCAATGAATACTCAACATCAAGCAAAGTAATTCCTTTAGAGACGTCAACTCAAAACTGGAATCTCACATATTCCGAAAAACAGGGGCATAGCATGCAAGTGCCATGTGCTGCTCATTAAATTATTATTTAGCCTCAGATAGTTTCATTCCTCATGGTGTGTCTGTGGCAAAACTACTTTGTGGTGTGACCTCTTTTAACCACATTTCCCCCGTCCTTGCAGACGCAGGGGGATGATTAAGCAGTTCAAATGAAGACTTATTTGAATTCACACACAGCCACGTCCCCGAGCCTTCTGCCTGGCTCAGCATTCCTGCTTGGTCAGCTGTGAGGTGGTGGTGTGCTGGCCCTTTCACCAGGGAGCCTGGCTGTACTGAAAGCCAACACCGCCCGACCCCATGCTGTTTTGCATTAAGAGATGCTAATGCTGGGAGGTTGCAGTGTCTCAGATCTTGCGGCTCAGCGTGGCAGCGGGCTCTCACTGGCAGCCTCCCCAGGAAGAAGCCCCTCAGAGAAAGCCGAGGGCCACAGTGAAACACATGCTTCACAAAAGGACTGCAGGCTTCAGCGAGCAGTCTCATCAGCCTTAGAGAAACCATAGCTCAGTGTTCCTCAACATGAAAACAGGACTCTGCACACCCCCAATAAAAAATAAACCCTGCAGCCTTGGAGGTGACTAATGTGAATAACGATATGCTGCTGAGAGCGTTTACTTGTTCAAAATCTAGCAGAACATTTTAAGTCCTGTATGTGGGCTCAAAGATGACCTTGAGCAAATGTAATCTGAAGTGATAAAAAAACCACCTGTTTTTTTCCCAGAGCAACAGGCAGTACATATTTTTTGTGGTTGTTTACTGGTAATAAAAAAGTAAATTTCTCCTGCACCGTGTCAACTGTGATTTTGAATATTTCTTCAATAAGTGACCTCCACATGTCAAAAAGATCTGATTTGATATTCCAGTCATTTTTGCCATGGTCGCTTTTAAATTACCTTTTTTGTTCATGTAATTCCGACTCAAAACCTGACATGCATACTTAATTCCCATTTACATTTCTCAACATCAAGCCTTTCCCCCCCTCCATCCGGATTTTCAAACTTTGCATAAAATGGACACCATCAGAATTCCTTTTCCATATATGTGATTACACAGTTCAGGAAATTTGTGATGTTTGGTTTATTCATATTAACTACACAGTAGTGTTTTAGCAACACCCGTATATGCCAAATCTAAACCTCACCTTTTTTCGCCTCAATCTAGTTTTGTCACCTTGTGATGATTAAAATTACATAGCTCAAGGTAACCATGTAATTAAATATTTTAATGAAGCTATTTCATTCCGATGAAACCAGCCCGTTCGAATGGAGTTCTTTAGTTACACACTATATATTATTTGCCACAGGACAGAGAACATTATGTTGCTTACTGAAGTAAAAAAACCAAAGTACACTTTAACCAAAAATGAATGTTATCCAGATGTGATTAAAGAAAATAAGCACACAGCTTATAAAATATGTGGATGGGAAGTGGATGACACACAAGAAGATAGAGAGCAAGGTAACATAATTCAATAGGTAGCTTAAGAGAATAAAGACTTGATGCTCCCTCTGGTTCTTTTTCTAATAATAAATGACTCCATACTGTCAAATATTTTATACAATTAAACGATGAAGAATGTTACAGACTCTTTAAATAAAGCTAATTCTCCATTATTTGCTACTTATTTAAATGTAACATCAGCAAGGCGAAGGGTCCTCAGAATAGAATATCAAGAAGTTTTTATTTTTCAAGATATGAAAGTAGGAAAATATCTTGAACCCATTAGCAAGAGCCACACAGAAACTTGCTGCATTCTGAAACTTTGAGTCCTACTAAGCCTGAGGATGACTGAGGTAGTGACTATTGCTGGGGATATTCCTCCTCAGTCTTCTCCTGCCCCTTACAGACAGCCTGAGGGCAACCTAAACGATATACCTATGCAAATCAGCGTCATTGTTATGAGACAAATCTGCTGCGGTAAAGGCCATTCCCCCCACCCATGTCCCCTTAAGCACAGTCATGTCACTGCTGGGTGACCAGCGTGTTGCTACTGAGGAATTAGTGGGGAGATTTGCAGTGGGATTAATAACTCATTCTGGAGGCTTTCAGAGCAGGCAGCTGGAGCACTTTGGAGTTTGATGTAATTCAACCCTTTGGGTAGTTAACTTGTAAGCTTGATCAATTATTTAGCTCATTTTATTTTGTTTTTTGGTTTTCTGCACCAGCCGCAGAAGCAAGTCACTGCATTAGTTGAAAGACATTCAAATACTACAGGATATTTTTTAGCAGATATGATCATAATGACAATATTTGATATGTTCATGGTATCGCACATGATGTTCTGTGACCATAACAATGAATGTGTTTTCCTGGAGTTACCTTAACAAAGTACTTGAAATGATCTTAAGCCAGTATTTTTTATACAAGCAAGGGCCTATATTAAAAAAGGTGGGGTGATTAGGGATATCTACAAAATGAAAAAAAAAAATAACAGAGATAATGCGGTTGGAATATTAAAGGAATATTGCACTTGATATGTATAGATATTGCACTAGGAATACAGCACTTGACATTTATAGACAGAATGTATCTCTTGCACGATGAAGATGAGGTGTAACAGCTGTTCAGGGTTTGGTTGTATTTGCGTCGTTCAGGGCAACAACAGCTCTTGGGTAAAAGCAGTACATTGAATTAGTGAGAATGGAAGCCTTCCAAGTCAGTAATGAATACACAAGAGTCTACGAATCTATAGTAATCAGTATATAGCAACAAACAAATAATAAATCAGCAACACAGCTTCACCCTGCAGACCAGCTAACCTGTATTGCCTGTAACACACAACTCATGAAAAATAAAATCTTCACAATAATTAAATGAATAAGTTAAGCGCTGATACAATGTAACACATTCTGACTGCTACTTAGTACTTTACAGTGACTGGATTCTTGTCGACTGTCAACACCATGTTAGCAGTTTGACCACAAATGTCATTCTGTCAGTCTGAATGAGCGTTAAGTCAACAGCAGGAGACACTGTGTTCCATGAGGAATAAATAGCTGACATTTATTAAAGAGAAGCCACGTAGGGAATCTTCAAACCTAATCAAATCAAGAGTCATGATTTGAGTTATTATCAAAATTCAAAACTAGAGTGTGTTTTTCATTACAGCTTTTAATATAACTTCAGAGGAGTCAGTCCTTACAGTGATAGATGATGATACAGCAGGGACTGCATTGCACCTGGTATGAGGTAACTGCCTTTATTTCTTGCTTATTTCCTATCTGAGGTGTGGAGGTTGCATGCAGGCTGTTGTTTCTGAAAATTCTATAGAGGGATTGTAGATGGTTACTCCCACCATCACACAGTGAAATTGAAGAGAAATATCTGTGACAAATATCTCTCGCTGAACCAAAATCGTCCATCTCTTTGAGTGAGGCTCTGAACTTTGCAGACCTTGCTTCAGAGAGTTTTGTGCATTTCCTGAGGCTACATATCGACTCAAAGTTTCTGCTCTCTCTCATGGTGCTCAGAAAAAAGGGACATATTCTTGCCCATAGCCATCTGCATGACCTATAACACAACATATCCAAGAGCAGGGGAAGGCTAACCTCCAGAAAGCAACAGTAGTTTGAAAACCAACTCACCATCAGCAGTTGCAGTGGCAGGAGCATACAGGTTCCCTGAGCCAGTTTTAACTAAGAATGAATTGGGGCCAAACTCATCCTCAGAGTCAGAGTCCTGGGCTGGCTGAGCCGCACAGTTACCTAGCAACCCTCCCTGGCTGTCATTGGCTGCAATGGAAGGGGGAGGGTATGGGAGCTGCTCAACAGGGGAGGAGGAGGCGGATGAACAATGCAGCGGAGGACCTGTGGACCACAAACAGAGACAACACATGGGGGGGAAATGAAACACACCCAAACACAGGCAACATCACACAGAAGAACACACACACACACACACACACACACTCACACACACACACACACACTCTCACACACACACACACACACACACACACGTACACACACACAAACATGCACACATGCAAGATTTAACTCTGACACTTCAAAAACAAACAGGGACACATCTGCCTTTGTCTCCGCCACCTCACCCCAGCTGGGAAGAACAATACAAACAACTGAAATGACTTTGAGATGGAATAGAAAAAAGGCAAATGTCTGGCACTGGCTTAGAGAAATAAAAACAACAAAACACCTTTTTAGGAGGTTCAATGTAAAAAGGAGAACAATTCCAGGTTACAATGCTCAAATCCAAAAAAAAAAGTAAGAAACAGAAAAAAGAGAAGAAAACCATAGCTAATCGGTTATTAGTGTATGCATACATCAAAGCACAGCAAACACACAGCACAAGAGCATGTCAAGTCAGACGCGTTCACGATAAAACTAAACTTCTACTTTTTATATTCCTAACTGACTTTCTCAAAACTAAAAAGGTTCAAATGTGTATGAGCTTCACATATATAGGAAAAATATGTTTCCTATATATGGCGTCACTGGTAATGCCCCATACCATGAAAATGTATGCAACCCCTGCAGTCAAGAAATGAGCCCAAGCTGAACCAATCCTTCCTATTTCTTCTGTACTCTGTGCCTGTGACAGCCTTCCTACTTGCTACTAATATAAAATACCCCAGTAATAAGTCTGATCACTCACCTAAACAGCAGAAAATGAATAATTTAGAATTATGATCATTGATAGATCCTTGTTATACTCCAATTCCTACATATGAAAGTCATACAATCTCTTCTTTCAAGGCTTATTGGCTCCAGTCACATGCTGTCAGTGAATGTGAAATCTCCACATAGAGCTCCTGTTAATGTGTGATTAACTTGTGATGCAGCGCTGCACCACGCTGAAAATGAAGCACTTAAGGAACACAGCTACGGTGCACAAAGCGATCAGTTTGGTGCTCTCCCCGTCTTCCCATCAGTCCTCCGGTCTTGATGTTGAAATTCCTGCTGACCTGACTGTCATTCATCAGGAGAGATGAATTTCCTCTCGCTCTGTAATGATCCCTGAAGAGTATTAAAACACGACTCACTGACTCGCATCTAATTAGGAAACAATTAGTGATATTAACATATCAGCCACAGCCCTACACAAGCAGTAAATGTCCACTGCCCCAGAGAGTCACAGTTTGTGCTTTATATACACTTCACACCGCACACTTCATTTCCTTCTCAACCCTCTAATGCCGGTGCGGTAATGGGTGCAGAGGCACAGTGGCCCTGCTGTGGGTTAATGACCATGGCACCACTGTGCTTCAATGTACAGGAATGTATAAGCGGGAGAAGAAAAGCTTCTGAAAATACTATTATTACAGTCATTGCCTGGTTCCCTCGGATACATCTAAGACACTACATTTAGCGTGTGTCAAAACAACAACACTCTGCAACGGAGTACCACTCTGTGAGCTAGTATCTGCCACTACAAAAGACCAGAGGCACAACTGAAATTCCTGACATGAAAGATAAATATGTGTGCACAAAGGCCTTGGACGAAATATTATATTTTTTTTCCCTCAAAGAGCAAATTCATCAGTGAGACAAGAAAAGATTATAAAGTCTTCTAAAAATGGTCAAAGGCATAACCTAAGTGAGGTCAAGGTAGTTGTGTTTAGCAGACATTAGTCTCACACACAAAGGTTTTAGTGTCTCACTGTGTTTAATTAATGCTGCTTTGTGCTGCTCAAGCCACACGCACCTTAAGCCAGAGCCAGGGCCTCTGCAGACGAGAAGCCACAGCTTGAGATGGCCAGAGAAGTTTCTCCGGCTGCCAGAGTTGATTGCCTTCGCCTTCACTCACTATATTACAGCAGCAAAAGGGGACCTTTACTTAGGAGCCCTTGGACCATGCCCTACTGCTTTAGTTTCTGAAAGCTTCGGGAAGTGCCAGTTATTTGCCTTTTTTTTGCCTGGCTGCAAGCACAGCTCACCACACACTGCATCTAAGGTGTTAATCAACTCATTAGCAACCCAATTACAAGAACAGACGAATAAAATGTAGGAAATCCGCTAATGATATGGAAGTATTTAGTGCTGGCTGTTTTCTCCCAAGAGGAAAAAGCTGGACACATGTCTTATAATGAATTTGGGAATTTGTAGCAGATATTCTTAATCCAAATAAACTACTAAAAGTGTAAGAATTTAATCCTGCATTTACTCTGTACTTAATTTCTATAAGAACAGATTTGGTTATTATAGAACAGGACTGATTTCACATCACATTAGTTTCCTTTTGACAACATTAATTTAAACAGCTCTTTAAAAAGTACAATAGTCCCACAATGTGAGTTCTAAAATGTAACGAAAGTGGTACGGACAGCAAAAATTCAAAAGACGTTAACTTTGCATCAAAGCTCAAGTCCAAAAAATGACATTTATTGTCAAGGGAAAGAACAACAACAGTATGTGGTACTGGCATGACAGACTAAAGCTGAACAGCAGCAGAAACATGCATTTTTCATTTTTCAACCCTAAAACTATGAGCAAAAAAGCAAGTAGGTGTTCTGTGCCAAATGTAGCGGACATAGACTTCTCCCTCTCTCTCTGGAATGCTACGTGAGAGGTAAAAACAACATTTGAGTAGACTTTGCGTCTACTTTGACCATTAAACTGCCACATTGAACACTATCCAGGCCCGTGAACCATAACCATCTTCATGAAGGATCACCAGTTGACACTCAACTTCAAAGGGACTGGCGCAAATCACTCTGAGTTGAGAATGTTTTTCCTGCATCTCACCCATGGACTCATTTAAAACTCTTCCACTCCTAACTGATAAGGAGAGGCCATAAATCGCGACCACATACCAGAGGGACACCTGGAACTGTGTCTTACTTTCATCCATTCATACAGGCACAGACTAAATAACTATTGTTCTGTTTATTTTTCTCATGTGTTTGTACCTGCATCAGCCTCAACATGATGTCCTATATCAACTGTCCAAAAATCGCATTTCTAAGTAATATGAGAACGAAGATAAGGATTTGCAAAATTATTCACAGTTCTAACATGGACCCACAGTGCCATCTAGCGACGTCAGATGCACGGGAGTGCCGACATTAAAGCAACCAATTGTAGTGATATGTTGTCATGAATTAAAAGTGATAGTGGGGGAAATCTGACATATTTTGCTACTACATTTCATCCAATGTGTTATATTCACCAGTGATAAGATGGACGTGATATATATATATACAATTGCATATTAACATATAATGGTTTTTATGTTCATTCCCTTTCTGGTATAATCGATCGTCTTAGGACGTATATCTATGTTACCAATCTTTTGTTTCATATCGATGAGTCATGGTGAGAGATGGATAGATCGTTTTTGCGCACATAACATACTTTTTGTATCTCAATCTGAGATGGCAATTTGCTCTTCTTTTAGACAAAGAAACAGAGTCAGATTACCAGTCTTAGCGGGAAACGGCTATCCACGCCCAAAATAAACACCCACCAGAAGCCAGAGGATAAAAAGTGGAAACCGCTTTGTCCTGTGCTCTCTCGCCATTATTTTTTTTTAGGCTTTTGCCGTCTTCCGTTCCTGGCGCTCTCTCGCCATTATTTTTTTTTAGGCTTTTTTGCCGTCTTCCGTTCCTGGCTCTCTCTCGCCACTCTCTCTCTTTTCTTTTTTTTTAGTCTTTCTTTACAAAATTTCCTTGCTATTTTCAATACCATTTTCAGATATTCCGCACTTTTTACCTTTTTGTCTTCGTCTAGTTGTTAAGTCAAATTTTTGCGCGTCTTATTGTTGTGGCTCTTTGTTAATCTTTTAGACCTTTTTATTTAGATTGTGCTCACGCTCATCTAAGTCCGAGCTGCTTCACTACCGCTTCTTCCTCAAGCCGAAAACTGTTCCAACAGAACAGTTTTTAATTTTTTTAGAGATTTTGCGGCTAACACCAAACGCCGTCAAGTCTAACAGAGCCACAGTTAATAATCAAGTTATTCTCCATCAACCCGGACGACAGCGCACTCCGCGCCCGGCTGCCTACCACCACCGACCACCATCTGCGTGCCAACGTCAGAATCTACTACACGGCTGTGAGGGCTCCAACGGCAGAACGTTGCCTAGCAACCGAGACGACGCTCCGGAAAGCATCCACAGAGGCTCGTCACTCAACGGTTCCGACTCACGTTCCAGCTCACGGAGGCTCCGACCAGACCGCTCTGTTCAAAGTAGGCAAAGCCCACCTCTCTATCTGCTCCTGATTGGGTTGATGCTGTAATAACTTGATAACAGGTTTAATTTTAGCGTATCATTCGTTAATCTGAATCAGAACTTTAGATCGTTGGCTAATTACCCTTCTTTCATCATCATCCTCGTCATTCTGTTTGATAATCTGACATCACACATTCACCATACACACACTCTGACTCAACTGCTATAGCTCATGTATGTATATTAGTAGATTAGTTAATAAATATATTCATTTAGACCAATTCCTGATTCTGTGTTTTTCTTTGTGTGGGAACTGAGGTCAATTTAATCAGAATTCACGACTTTCAGCTAAGAGACTGTTCTACTTCATTCAATTAAAGTTTCTTTGAGACTTAATCTCGAATGATAATTTTCTCAGTAATCTGAGATGGTGCCCCTTTATTAACGAGTGCAAAATTTTCATTAAGAAGTGTAGTTACGCTACACAAACTAATAGCCTTTGAGAGGACACATGGATGGCGATGGGCATGTGCTGGCTGTTGCACAGTGGAGCGTGCTCATTTGGTTGGAAAGCAATTTCTCTTGCTATTGGACCACTGTGATATTTTAACTATACAGTGACCACAACGCGGATCAAATATAATTAACAGTGCATGTCACTCTCCCTGTCCACTCTACTGTCATGACTAATAAGTGCCAAGAAAAATCTTTGAGCCGATGTAGCAGTGGGCAATATGCAAATACATGTAACAAAATGGTATATAATACACCATCTTCAAACACACAGAGGTGACAGAATTAGAATTGCTATTGTGCTCAATGTACATAAAAATCTGACTTGGTGATGCTGTGCAATGAAACAAGAAAAAATGCAGGAGGAGCACACTAAACCTGAGTCAAAAGTGAGAGTAGGGAGAAACAGTATAATAAAATAGCAACAATGAGAATATATATATATACACTAGATCAGAACATAAATATAATCTTTAAAAAAGCTATAATGTATGAACGTAGTGTGGGTTAGAGATCTTAATGATTAACCTGTAATCAAAGTAACTGCTTTTAATACTCTAACCAATTAAAAATATTTTACCCAATAAGGCAGAAGATGAAGGATATGCATGTCAGAAAATGTATTATGGATTAGCTGTAGTGTCTGGCTGCCTCTTAATGTTTACAAAAGATGGAAGACTTAAGTTTGATAAGTTTGAGGAGGCAGTCACTCAGACTGCAGGCAGTTTTGTGGTGGCTAATATAAAGCCTTGTGGGGGTTCAGCTAGCAACAGGTCACCATGACAGAGACTTCTGTGGTGGTTTATGGGTTCCAAACAGACCTCAACACATTTAATATTAGCTTCAGTTTACTAGATCAGCTCACTGAATGGCTAAAGTAACGGAGCCGCTCTTATGGCAAATGTTACATGCCCCTGTTTAAAAAGGGCTTTGGCAGCATATGTAAAAACTTCTTGTTGTGCTAAGATCAGTTTTAACATTTAAACGATTAGTAACTGGTAATGCGGTTGACAGCTGGTTAGGAAATTGGCTAAAAAATTGCATCTTTAATATGGGTTCAGATTGTTATGCTGTGATGTAGGAAATTCTCTGGAAATTTTGAGATGATTTATCGATAATATCTGAATGGAATACTTTATTCTAGGTAACATGTATGCAAAATTACATGTAATGTATGTATGTATATGTCACAATCATTGCAGATTAAAACCAAATGTTATTTTGTTAAAGTCATCATAAACCATGTGAGACTGGAGAACAAGAAAAAAGCCAAACCAGCAGTGAAGAAGTGAAAAATATGCACAAAAATGTATCAATGGTTCTTGAGATACAAGGCAAGTCCTGCTGGCACATTGTGAAAATGATACCAACTCTGTGACTTGTTCAACTGAGATGCTAGATTGTAAAAAGTAGTGAAGAAACAAGTAAATTTACTCCGTAGAATTCTGATCTGTATTCATAACATAATTACCTTTGGTGTGTGCCAACACGTGACGAGTGTCATTACTAAGCTTTGGTTCCATTCTTTGCTGCAATTGTTCCACATATGGAGCCTATATGCAAAATGTAACTGTGATTGAATCTGATGCAAATTCAAAGTTATTTTTTCGCCAACGCTTAATTGCACAGACAAGCAACTGGCATCAGTGGAAAGGTCAGGTCATAAAGTTTCACTTGAAATGTGCTGCATCTTGCCATAATGAATATTTCAAGAACAATTCGACTGAGAGGAGAAGATGTGAATTTGCACACAAAGTGCTTCAGTCAGTTTATTCGGATTAATGACACTGACGACTGATCTTTTTTTCCTGACCATCAGCTCATTAATTCATCAACTAATTGCTTTGCACTAAAACCAAAAACATATAACTTACTTCAAAAACAAATGGACACACCTTGTTCTCCGAAGAAGTCTCCCAGTCTCTGTGTATTAAGCTTGTGAGTGTGTATATGTGTAAACTAATGAGTGGGGACAACAGGGAGACATGTTAAAGACAAAGACACACACAGTAACTGCAATAACCACTGTAGGGTCAGTAATGCAGAATTATGCAGTGGAAACTACGAATCAGATCACCATTATCAAGTTTGCATGTGCGAGAAGCTGAATCCGTCATTTTGACTGTACAAATAAGGACATGAAAATTTATGTTAAAAAATGCCCTTATGTGAGGAGGCTTTCCTGACTAAGAGAGAGAAAATTCAATCAGGTAAATATAGAATATAATTTAGAGGAAGGATGTAATCAGGCTTCCCTGACTACATCCAAGAAGAATCAACATCTTTCATCCACACAGTCCTGATTTTTTTTAACTCCCCTGCTCTATCTTTGTTCCTCTCTAAACCGAGCTAATATTTAAGATTTTGCCACCACCTGATAAAAATTTTGAAGCCATATGGAGAAAATGAGACATATTCAGGGAGAGAAAAGTTGTCACTCTTCAAACACACAACAGGATAAATGAGATCTATGACTGCCTTAGTTAAATGTACCACACACACCCTCAATACTGAGAAAGGTGAAGCAGACGTGTGACTCCACAGTGACAACAAGAATTATGTTTACTCAAGGACTACAGCTGCGGGCGGCATCTACACAAAATGCAGGGTATTTGCAGTTGAACAGTGAAGGAGGAAACAAACATATTGGCGCCCGCCGTGTATCATCATCTGATGCTATGTGGCATACGAAGCATACAGAACACAGAGGCATGACTCAGAGTCTCAGTGGGGACTGAGTGTCTTCGTCACATTGCTACTCATATTGCAAAATGCAGACTGTTGTTGAATCCATGTTTTAAAGCAGAGTACCATGGACAGCATTTATGACTGAAGATGAAGGAGGGTTGTTTAGTGCTAATCCTAATTCACGTCTTAATTTTTTACAATGATGGCAAGAAAAACAAGTACTACTCTGTGTTAACAAATTGCATTGGACAGTAGCATGGTAACATTTGAACAGGGGTGTATGAAAGGTTGGCAGCTTGTCATTGGCATATCAGTAGAAATGTTGTGTAACTTGCTTCTGGCATCAATTTTTTTTTTTCATCCGTTGTAGGTGGAGTGGAATCCACTCCAATATACGATGGCACGAATAAAGCTTTTGTCATATTTTTCGGCTGTTGCCTCTGATGAATTCTGTTCTCGCCGCTACAGCCTCAATCAAGGGCCAGACCGTGAATATTCTGATCCTTCCTGTTCCTGCGAGTGTTCTCACTGTGATTGAAAGTGGAGGTCAAAGTCAAAAGGGCAGTTCTATTTTTCTGTGGGCACACACATGACGCAAATTGGTATTACCTATCACACAGTGGGTTTTGTTGCTCGACTGTACCTGCTTGATGCTGCAATGCAAATCAACAATGAGCTGCAGTTTGCCGGTGACGCTCCCCCCTAGTGTCACCGGTTAAGTGACACTGAATTGCAATGTTAGTATTAAGATTCTGCATATTTTGCACCGCCTGCAGCTGCTCAGCTTGGACCAAGTTAACAGCAAACTATGGTTGCAGCTCTTGGGAATTCTGAGTTATCTGATCACTAACTGGTGGAGGAGCACCTTTAGATCTGTCTCTAAAGTCATGTATACCCATTAAGTATGTTATGCTTGTCTGCTTCACTGTCATAAATTCTTTAGTCTGCAGACATCCAATTACGGAAATCCTTTAAAAAAAAATAATGGGAGTGATGCCAGGCAGCCATGCTACAGATTAGCCCTAGTCTTTGCAGTTTTCATGTATGAAGGCCTTCCTTTTTCAGCTGATTAACTCTCTTTGAAGCCATCTGAAGGCGGCAGGTATGTGTTGCATCTGCAGTGTCTAATTTGAGTGGCACACATTGTGGAGGTGCGATTATGCACACCGGACCCCCGGTGGCCTTGATTCAGAAACAAATTTCTGCTTTGTTGAGTACATTGAGGATTCTTCACTGTCCTTCTGCTGCTCGTGGAACAAAAAAAAAACAAAAACCAAAAACAATGCCAGACACCCATCAGACCTGGTCATAAATCCATCCCTATTGTTAATGTTAATCCTACATACAATCCTTGGGTAAACAAAATGCTCAGAGGAGGAGATAATCACAATGAATCAGGAGCAGTTTGTATGATACAGTTCTAAATAAAAGTTCACCGTGAGTTTTCATGCTGCTTAGACTTAAACATGAACCGTAATAACTCATTTATTCTGTAGTGGCTGGAGTGCTGCTTAAAAGCATTCATGATAAGTCGGTTCAAAAAGAAAACTGTTGGTTTTATAAATAAGTCTATTATGCCAAACCAAATACAAATAATGGTCTATTAATTGAGTTGCATTTGCCTACAAGGTGCTTTGGCCAACGAGGTACCTTAATTGGATATGTAATAGCTTTTAAATTGCCTGAGCATCATCAATTCCCTTTTCAGCATTCTAACTTTGTTGCCCTAATAACGTCTTGTTGCGCAGCTCCAGTGGCCATATTTACAGAGCTCCCGAGTCAGGATCATGTTGTCCTAGAAATGTTCTGAGATACAAAGACTTTAGAGAGGCTCATGCAGAGGGACCCATGAAAAGAGGTCTGATGCCCTTTTTGATTTTTTTTTCTATGAGACTGGCAGTATTTGAGCTCTGAATGATCAAATGTGCCCTTGTGAACTATATCACTGCTTTTGGTTTGAGCTGGATTTCAAAGGCTGTGAAAAGGTGGTGTTAATCCTGCCTTTGTGTCACTGACAATCTTAGAAATTCAGCATGTTTGTGGTTGAATGAAACGAAGCCCAGTAGCGGTGTGTTTGCGATGTAGCATGATGAAAGGCGGGATATATATTGGCTAACACACCGACACACTGCTTAGGTGACGTGGCAAAATACAATATACTGTGAAATTAAAAGCATCAAATATATACTCTGGGAAATATAAAGACCTTGTAGGCAATGCTGCAAATAAAAATATCAAGGCAGCTTTTTGGCAATATGGGATTTACAATATATTTCTGAAAACTGATATTACATGTTCTGTTGCTAATCTAGATTTATTAATCAAAATTCAGAAAAAGCTGCTGCACTGCTACATTTAAATCCATTTGGCAATATCCACATTTGTAATGGCTGATTTGTCTCATGTGATCCTGTAATTTTTAGGTCCTTTAACTGACACAAGAAATTGCAAATACTCCCAATTTATTTAGCTATTCATCAATGCACATTAATTTCTCTGCTGTATTGTAACAACACCAAACAGAAAATAGATATAAAACAAATGAAAATATGCAAGCCCATCGATGAGGAGTGATGTTAACCTGCTAATCCTGCCGCAGGGTTAAAAAAAAGCACAACTTTTTCCTGTCTTCATTACAAATATATTTTTTAGTTATTATTTTCTCTGTAAATTTTGCTGGGGGCTGACTTTTCACACTCTTTGCTAAACTAAATCTGTAGCCACAAGATCAATAAATGCAAGTGAGTTTGCAATCGCGCAACCTTTGAACTAAAAAAAAAATTAAATTGATCTCCCTATTCTAAAACGCTTGTATCTTATTCCATCTGAATAACAAGACACTGGGTTTACGACAGGCATGTTGTCTTAAAAAACTAAGATAATGCTATAAAATGAGCTAAATCCATAAAAGTGTTTAAGAGTTTGCAAACTGAATTCATTTTATTCAATGTATTTACTTTTATGCTTTGGGAAAACGATCCAGTTATATTTGTGGGCGCTCAGGTAATCATTGAACTCTCCAGGCAATACACACCAGAAGACGACTTAATTCAGTTTTTTTTGCAGTATTATTAGGATTCCCAAATTGACATAATTGCATTCTATTGCACAGCTGCGAGCCATAACTAGCCTTTTTATGGAATTAATATCTGACAGGTGATCTAATCTCAGTAAAAAATGAAGAAAAGCTAATGACAGAGTGGCATTTTGAAAATGCCTATTGGTGTAATGCAATATGTTTCTTAATTTTCTATTGTCTACTCAAGATGGCACAAACATATACCAGCTTTAGGATTACAAGACTTTCCCTCGTTGATTTAGTGCAATCTTATCAATTTGTCAGACAAACTGCAATCCCCTCACAGCTCTGGACGTTGCCCCTCCCACCCACAAACCACACAATGCGAAACTCAGACACACTTGCAGAGGAAGTAGCAAATGAGCTTTTATGAACCAACATTGGAAAACTGATGAATATCTCTCTGACAGCGCCGTTTACCTGCTAGAAATCAATACCATAATAACGGCGAGTGAGCATAATGTATGATTGAAAACAAATTGTAAATACCCATAAATGCTTTTTTTATAGACAGGCCTGACCATTACTGAGAAAATGGAAATTATATGTGCGCGTAATAAAAAAAGTAATACCACAGAAGGTGCAATTCCATTTAAAGCTGACCCGCTACATTTCTATCAGCACTTTAAACCCAGCATCCATTACTTACAAAGACTGTATGCTCTTAAAGAGACACTGAATGCCGAATTCTAAATGGACAGCTCAAATAAGCCCAAGTAACAAGCAACATGTCTCTGGCCATTAACACAGATACTGTAGTGTCTGCAGAGCAGCGGTGGGTTGCCAGATTTGGTTAGAAATTGGGGATTTAGATCAAATTAGCAATTGTAATAATTTCCTGATCAAACGACTTCCCTTCACTCCTCTTTAAATGGCACTGGTATAAGGACGCACTCACTGGGTGCTAATCTATTCATCTGCACGGAGGAGGAGGAAAATATCCAGCTACGATTTTAAAAAAAGCAGTAGCACACAAGCGTTAGCAGACAGCAGAGCAGAGACTGCCTGTGGCATTCCAAGGTATCACCTAGGAAGATGAAAAGGAGGCCAGAGTGGCTGAGACTAGAGATGGCATTTCTTCACTGGGTGATTATAAGCACAGACTCCTTACTCAGTCATCCTCTACCAACATCCCTGCCTGGCTTCTGCCATTCTCATCCATCCAGTCCACTCTGTTTTCTCCATGTTGAGGAGACAGCGTGCCCTGCAATCCAGCCGAAAGACACCATCTGTTTCTACTTCTCTGTGACAAACAGAATGAATCAGACTAGCGAAGTAAAAATTGAAATCCTAAACGAACTGCACAGGATTTTATTCCGTTTGAAGATAAACTTCACTGCGCTGTAAGCTTCAATCCAGGAGCACCTGCAATTTCAGTGTTACCCATAAGACGTGTTTGGACACCTGTAATGAAAGAAGAACATACTGCGTAGGTCGGCTGAATCATGTCAAGGCAGCCAAGCTGACACACCACACTACAGAAAAGTTTTGTTTTTTGTTTTATTTTTTTAAACTGAGTAGGCATAATCACTATTTGATCCATTTTCAAGACTCAGGAGTCTTGAGCCAAAAATTTTGCTCTTTACTTTACTAGAATTTTGAATCAATGTTAGTTCTGAGGCGGTCTGACACGGCTAAATCCCTCTATACAGCCCCCATTTAAGCATCCCTGGGGTTTTCTTTGTTCTAGGATGAAAAGTAAAGGTTCCAATCTCCTCACCTCTCACTGTTCACAACGTCCTGCAGGCAAGTGATGGCTCTTTTTAGGGATCTCCTGGTCGAAAGAAGTGTTTGCAACTGACATTGCGACAGGATCTCTTCTCTATTGGCACAGAAAAAAGTGCCGTAAAAACAGGCTTATGACCGCATCCACACCCACTCAGCAACTCCTCTGCAGATGATTCCAGACTTCAAAGACGCACACATGGTAATCTGCTTTAAATGGATGTTTCTGGGCCTCTATCACAGCGCGATCATCAACTGAGGCGACTTAAACCATGGCTGAAAAAACAATGCTAATAGTGGATAATTATCAGCTTTTACTCCGTCTGAACCGGCTGCTCCATTCCCTCTCCCATCACACACAGAGGCTGGTGAATAAACACAATGGCATGAATAAATAATGACCCCACAATCCTCTTAAGGTCCCCGAATAGTGAGGAGAAAAAAGACAAAAGTTTACTTTTGGTGTTTGAGAGCAAGCGGAGCCTGAAATTGTAAGCGACTCATTAGGGCTACATGTGGCTTGCCTGGGGCCTTGCTGCACAAAGATGGTACCATCCCCATCCTGTCATTCCTCAGCGCATTCTAGGCCTGGCCTAATAAAATTCTAAAGTATACCCTTAAGAAAAAGCTACATTCCCAATAAAAGACAGTAAAGAGCTTAAGCACTGCTTTTAAAAAACTAAAAAACCTTCACATCTTCCAAACTTTCTTCTGGAATCAAAATTTCATAAGACTGAGTGACAAATTCTCAGCACTGAGGGGGACTCCTGTTGCGTAATTCGCACAGATGTGCAATGTTGTGTATAACCGTCACTGTAATATGTAGGCTTTCATGCTAAAACAGCACACCTCTGTCAAAACATGATTTCCTCCTCTCATCATGCTCTCCAGATAGCTTACATAAAAGCCCACTGTTTTTCATTTCAGACACTTTGTCAGTGTTGAAGAATTGATTTGTGTGTGCCTCCAGCTCCCACTGAGTGCATGACAGTTCAAAAGGCTATCTAAAATACATGCTGTCAAGAGGCCTGTGTTCTAAGTGCTTATATAATTCATTGCACGGTAAAACTTAAGTTACCGAGAGTCAGCAACATGGCTAATAAGGTTTGTTTATAGTGTGAGAAGTTACAAGAATTCAGAGAAATCTAAGGCTGGCTTTGAACACAAATCTTGCATCAGCATTTTGCAACCCTTCAGGTGCTTCTCGTGATTCTCTTCCCCAAGTATGCATTCGATGCAATGGTAGAAGCAAAGATGTGAGAACAAAAGATAACATGTACAGACAGAAAAAAACACTAAGCATAATTGTGGAGGCTTTGGTCAGAAAGAGGAAAGCCAATTTCTATTTAAAATTTCTACTGAGGGGATGAATAGAAATGAAGTTGCCTGGGGTAGACTGAGTTCAATCAAATGGAGACAGGCAACAGCATGATTATCCTTTAATAATCTGTCTAACTGGTAGTAAATCAGAATGAGAATTTTAAGTATATTTCCCATTTCTGAATGCAGCACATTAACTCTTTTACATGCTAATTTTATTAATGGTAACTTTAGTCAGGAGCACCAATATCCTGCAATGCATGTTTTGTTATTCACATGTTTAAATCCTATTTACACATTCTGTCATGTTTATAAGGGTTTTTCTACCTTATTAAAAGAATCTAGTAAAATATTTAACAGCATAATTTGTAAAAAAAATAAAAGACTATTTTCAATCATCTGCTTATTGCACTATAGCTTTTTTCATTTTGTTTACATGTTTTAGAGTGAAATGCTTTGTTAAATGCATTTTTTTCTTTCTTTAGGTGAGAATTAAACACCAATTAAAGTTGGCGAGGAAAGCAGAATATTGCATCACCATTTGCCCATAAATGTAACATGTAATACCTCCGCTTTACTGTCCTGTGAACAGAGGATGCACACATGTTCACATGCTGCCCTTGCAGCATTTTTTTTTACCCTTAATCAAAGCGATGTTCACAGCTCTGCTGTTGTGACTTTCCAAGCTTAAACTGAAAGCCTGTCTGCATAAGTTAAGAGGACTTCCCTTAAGCTTTCTTTCATACTGCGTCTGTACCATCTCTACGTCCAATAAGTGATGCCTGCAGCTCTTGCTAGGCACATCACATAGTCAAAGATGCCTCCAGCTTTTAAGTGAAATCATCAGGGGCATAATTTAGATTTGAAACAAATAATTTTTAAACCATTTAACAATATAAACAAGATACAGAAAGAAAAGACACTCTTTCGTCTTCAGTTTCCACGCTCTTTTCTACAAAAGCCTTCCAAATGCCGTTATCTCGGCCATGCACTGGCCATATTCTGTAGGGTCATACAACTGATGTATGTTTTTAATGTAGCTGTTTATCAGGCCACTGACTGACAACTGAATTTATTTTCAAGTTCCTGAATTAAGCTGTCCAACTTGACATTTGAAAACAACCACCTCGGGGTGCCATCCACACCAAAACTCGGGATAAATGTTTCTGTCTGTCCCGGGGTGCATTTCATATCGGCAATGAATGAATTACTAAAACTGTTACACTTCCGACCTACTGTAAACAACTGGTAGAGCTCAGCTAGTAATCAGCCGGCTTAAATCGTCTAAAAGTGCACCTATGCCAAAATTTGGTAGTTCACAGGCGGTCAGAATGCAACTCTGGTGTGACCTGCTGCAAGAAGCTTCATATGGCTGCGATAAGACTAGTGTTTCCAGTGTGACAGCAGTACTTTAGGGGAACCTCTGAAGGCAGAAGAAGAAGGAAAAAAAAGTAAAGCTTATATCCTGAGCTATTTTCTTCAAAATTCTCAGGCTGTGAAATTCCTCTGTGCTTAGCTATTTTCACTGGGAGAGAAATAATCCAGGAAGAACCTGAGCTGTCCAGCACAACAAGGGTTTGGAATTAATGCATGTGAAAATCCTGTGTGCAGTACCCCCTATATTTAACCATGCTAATCTTATTCTGGATCACGCTGTATCGACAAACACCAAGAACAAAAGTGTTGCAAATAATTAATCACATAGTCAAGATTCACACAGACGGCCTTGTGTCCCACACAGTTCAAAGCTGCTGCATGCAAGTTTTAAAAGAAAGAAGCAGAGACTGTCACAGATACTTGTCTTCTGCAGCTTTACTATTTTATTGTGTTTCATACCCAAAAAGTGCTTTGATGTTAGACATTTTGTCATGTCTGTGATAGAAATGATGATAGAAATGATAAAACAGCAATTTGATCTTGTATTTTAAATGCATTTATCAGATGTATAAAGAGTAAAATCAAATTTTGGAAGATAAACTGACAGACAAATGTTTACCTATTTAATTGAAATCGCTGGTGTTTGCCGATGGGTCCTTTGTAGATTAACCGAGCCTAAATGTTGTGTACCTGGATTTGTATCACAGACTTATACATATCAGAGATGACTGCTAATGAGAATAAAATTTCAGCATGGAAGTTTAATTATTTTTATCTCATACAAGGGCAACACCACGCTATGATCTCTGCTTCCTCAGCCTCAATAACAACAGCTAATTGCTTTCACTAAAGATAACCGCTCATTCAGAGCTATCTGGGATTTCACTGCAAGACTGGTATACAATGTTAGCAGCAAAATATAGGATAAGATACACGAAGAGATGTTCACATGACAGTTGTTTGTTTTTGTCTCTGTAAAAGGATAGCCTTTCAGGATTGTGAATTATCTAATCATATTTATGACAAAAAAGACTAAAAAAATGCAATTTATGTTGGCTGGTGGATTGTTTAGGTATATAGATTGATACAGATCTAGAACATTGAATCAGTGCACTGCTACTTGTATCCCATTTTAAACACTGAGAGTTTTCCCTGCAACTTCCATAAATATAACATGAGCACAGATAATTGGCTGTGTGTTAAATGGATATTGCTAAGAGAGGGACAGAAGTTGTAAGACTGGGCTGGGATGATCCTCCATAGAGGAGGGCTCATCCTGCTCCATGTCATTCTTTGAGCTGCAGTGAGGCCCCGGAGCCTCCGTGGTGAGATGGGCCCTGATGTGCTGTTGGTTTAGACTGTCAGAGGCAGTGGCAGGGAGTGGGTATGCAACTCCACAGATAACAGCCCCAAACTGTCCACAAGGGCCTCTAAAACCCAGCAAATTAGCCTGCAAATGAGCCAGAGAATATCTCCACTAATCCATGATCTGAGCAGAGAGTCTGCCAAAAAAGTAAACAAATAAATAACTTCACAAGAAATACTGGGGGTGGAAATAACCACGGCTGTGAGCCGGGAATCCACTAGTGATTTCTTTGAAGCATCATTTCGCCTGATACTCTGCTGCTACGATTCCTGTGACCATTGCAGAACAAGCCTCCATGTTGTGCTCCATGTGGATGCAGTGAAATTACAGATCCAAATATTACAGAAAACACTGACCCCTACAGCAAATGATCAGAGCCTCTATCGCAGATGCCAAAAGCCAATGATGCATCAAAATACCATTGTTTGACTAAAGTGATTATGTTTGCATCTGCAGGAAAACTGATATCAATTAATAAGCTATGGTTGTGTACATGGTATAATTGTTTCTGGACTTCTTTAAAACACCATTTTCTAAAATATTCTATACAGATTTGTCACTTATTTTATAACTCAGCAAGTTAAAAAAAAAAGCCCAGTTCTTGTTGTCTTACTTTGCTTGATATTTCTCTGATATTTTTTCTTAAGTCATTTGTCTTTCTTGTACATATTTTTTTATCTGCACGTTTTGTTTAAATTATAAAATGAGCCTTTTATGTTTCGTTTTAGCTTTGCTATATGCGACTTGTACATCATGTACTGGAATTAAAGACGACTCATCTTGGAGAGTATTCTGTAGCACACAGGGAATTAAAAGTGAAGACCATGATTAATGGGAAAACCCTGCAGGGCAATGGTACAGAATGAAAAGAATCCCTCCACATAGCGGGGTAAAACATTCAAGGTTAGCTATCTGGCTCAAATTATATGATATATAAATTATAGGAATATGTTTAATTATATAATTATTCAGTGTCAGTGTGCACACAGTTACAGTCTACTGGAATCCACATCATACCCTATCATTAGACATTTATGATCACTGAAATTGGTGGAAGGGGACCCTGACATAAAACAGACCAAACTAAATGTGGCTGTATAAAAACAGTTAAGATAAAAACAAGAGTGAATTTACTGTCGATATTAAGAACATCATTAAAATAAAAATAAAAAGAATACAGTTGTCCTTTTGCACGGATTTAGTTGTTTCACTTCAAACAAAAACCATAAAGACTTGATTATATCACTCTCAGATATGAGAACTGACTTTTCCAGCCAAATATTAATGTAAAAAATGTCTAATTCTACATTTGATGTGCACATATGCGTTGCAGCGTGTGAACAAATACACGACTTCTCCTCCAAGATCACAAAAGGAAACCCCGTCTTTGTGGCAACACCCTGCTGTGATGCTCTAAAACAAGGCACTAATGAAGTCAGCCCTGTAATACACAAAAATCTTGCCTAATTGGAAGTCTGATGTCACTTCTCACCACAGACTCCTAATATAGTGGCAAAGCTCTGGAGAATCGGTTCAAAGTTAACACACATCTTAAATGCGGAGCGTGCATCAAAGAAATTTGCTGGCGCACTCAAGAGGGCGTGGCCATCAGCGGCGGTATTTTGGTATGCAGAATCCATGAGGTACAAGATTAAGGTACACGGGTTTGGTATCAAAGTGTGAAAGGGCTGCTTGTTCTGTGGTTATTTTTAGGAAACTATCATTATGCTGAGTGTAGATATCTAATGCGACTTCTTATTTTCCTTCATGTGTCGTAACCCGTCAGTCACTCCATGAATAATAATCAGAGAAATGAGACACTGAACTGTTTAAGTGACAATGGGCAGTGGTAGTAGTGGTGTGAGACAGTGTTTATTTAGACTTTACAACTTTAATGTTTCTGTTACTTTGGAAACTGTGATTTCACTTTGCCTGGGTCAACCTGGGGAAAACAACACTATATTTAACAAAAGAAAAGTGGTGCAATTCCTTACAATAAACACATTGAACAATCAGCCTCCAGCTCAGCAGGTGCTTTTTTATGCAATGGAAATGTGGCTTGGGCCAAGAATAATGACAGTGAATAGAAGTGAACAAAGGTTATTTCAACATGTGGGTGGGGGACAGGTTGATGTACTCCACGCTCAAGTTCGAATCTGTGAGAGATTTGCTTTTCAAAGCCCCTCAGCCTTTCGGGGGCTGTGACACGTTTCTACGAGGAACACCTGTCCCTCACAGACAGTCGCACTATGTTCAAAGATTCAGTAACTGAGCGCCACCCTGCAGCTCTTAACCTCAATCTTTCAACAGTTCAAAGTTTCTTCAGAGTCTCGAACCCCTCCACGAGCATCTGATACAGATAGCAGGGGAGGAAATCATTGTCACCCTGGAGTTTGTGCTAAATGCATGAGTTTGTGCTTCGTAGTTTGTTTTAGAAACTCAGATAAGAAGAGCTATATTTTTTAATTCTTTTATATTTTTACTACTGTTAATCTCTAGTGACAATAAAAACAGAACTGTGGTTAGAAGAAGCAATCGCAAGTTGAAGCTTTACTAGTCTTAGCGGTTTATCATTACAACTTACAAGTATTATTGGTAATTATTCTAGGATTTGTGTAAGAAGATGCAAAGCAGAAAAAAATACATATATATCTTGACAGCTATTAGAAAAATCTGTATAAGAATGCAGATGTATAGCAAATTTGAACAGACTGGCCACTTTTCATCTGCCAAATCAACATCAATAAATATTGCTCTTACCGCAGCTGAATGCATGATCACATCAGCACATTGGCCACTATGTGCTTTGCAGGTAAAAATGCTGATTGATGACTCGTGTTTAATCATGTAGAACAAAAAAATAGAGGTGAACTAAGAAACCTGACCTTAAAAACCGCAGATTAGAAAGCATATTTCAAATTCATCATGATGTCTGCAGCAGGCTTTTTTTTTTTTTAAAGAACTGATTTTGATAATAGTTACGTCACTCTCTTTTCTATGGATACTTTCCATGAAGTTTAGAAGAAGATCTGTTAATCCTCCCCTCAACAAAAAATGAACTTGTCTTTTTTAATGAAGCTCCCTGTACATTATCACAAAACCTCTTCAGCTCATCTAAAGAGCAGAGATTCAGCTGGCATGAAAGCAAGAATATGTCACGCCGATCTTTGCTTCATTCCTTTCAGATACCTGTGAGACTTTCTGAATCAGGCTTAAGGTTTTTATTGAGAACTTTTTAAAGCATAAATGGCTCTATCACTCAATACTTGCCAAGCTGCTTGGCACTAAAGAGTACCAGCAATCTGTTGTGACAGTTGCAAAGGTGATGTCTGCCATCAGAGCTGCTAATTTTGTGTTTGTGGCAGTTTTTCTTCCACATTCTGTTTAAAAATGCACTTTGCCAAGTCAAGTCATAGTTTCTTTTGTTTTTATCATCGTCAACGTAACTATTATCACTGAAACTATTTGTAGTGTCTCTACCAAACTGAGTGCGATGTAATAATTTTGATTGTGTACAAGGCAAATAAATAAAAAAGGAATTTAACAAGAGTTCAGAAGTGCCACTAGCTGCTTGTGTTCTGCAGGAAATCAAAACACAGCTGAAAGGCTGTGGAGATACTTTCACTAGAAGATTTCACTGAAGTTCCTAGAGGCTCTGCCCTGAAGCGTTGCCTGCAGCTACCAGGACTTGAGTAATGAGCAATAATAAAAAAATAAAATAATAAACTCCAAGAAACTCCAAAAAGATAAATATCACACAGATGAATCCCACACTGTATGTTTTTTCCCCACTGGCAGAAAATATTCATAGTTAAAAAAACTAAATTTTAATGATGAAATTCTGCTTTGGTTGATACCGCGGCACAGAGGGACAAACTGCATCACCAAATCACAATTTGCTGAAGATCTGGGACAAAGTTGTCCTGAATGATCAAACATTTTCTATCCTGGGAGTGGTCTCTTCCAGGATGATACTGCCACCATCCATAGGTCACAAAGCACCACTGAATGGTTTGATAATGGCAATTATATGTTGTGATCTTCACAGTCGTTAGATCTTAACCCAATTGAGCACCTATTGAGGATTTTGGATCAAAGTGTTAGCCAACATTCTCCACGGACATCATCAAAACACCAAATGAGGGAATATCTTTTGGATTACTGGTGTTCATACCTCCAGTAGGGCTCTTGGAGAATCATTGCAAAGCCATACTATAGCTGTTCTGGCAGCCCAGCACCTTCCTAATACATTTGTCTGTTGTTTTTTCCTTTAATTTTTCACCCTTCTGTATATACATGTATATCTCCTCAATCAATATAGAACAGATCCCCCAGGAGGATGGAGTAAGGAAAAGCAGAATCAGTACGCAACTAACCACCCACTGGAACTAATTGCATTTTGTCCCTAGAAAAACACCAGCATCATTCACACAAGCATTTCTTTCCTATCAACCAGAACTGTGTAGGCCTCAGCCACATTATTTTTCTCTACAGGTTACTAAACACGTGAATTACAATCCTTCAGCAGGCTTTTGTGGCTATCTCCACCGCCGGTTCTCATGGTTACAGAAATGTAATAGCCTCACCATGACAGTGGGGGAAAGTTGGGATTAGAGCACACATCTGGATAAGCTGCTATTGGGTAAAAACCAAGAACAGCAACCCTCTCCCAAACCCAGCAGTCTGGCGGGGCTCCTTGCTGTTTGGACTCTGTAGGATGTGCAATGACTCAGCAGTTGACGGCTGCTGGAATTGTCCTCAAGGGGCTCCCTAGGGACCACAGGCAGCATGGGTAGGATGCACACACACACACACACACACACACACACACACACACACACCTGTACACACTGCATGAATGCACTTTTAATGTTATCCAACATGCACACACACAAACACACACATACAACCAGTAGACATAATTACTTATCCACTACTAAGCATAAATTGCCAGTAATTGAAATTGATCTGTCTGTAGTGCTACACTTTGTTCACAACTTGTGTTTTTTCGATTATTTTTATACAGTGCATGTCGTATGTTAGAATGGAAATCAAGGCAAACGCTAATACAGTCATCACATAACAACTAGAAAGAACCTTGGTAAAGAACATCATTATTAAGGAGGGGTTTTGTTCACGGTACAGAAGTGATGACTTGGAATCACAGCATCAAGAAAATTGTTCCTAAATTGCTGTCGCTTATTTGCATGCATTAAAACCAGGGTCAAGTAAGTCACATGTGAAGAAGGGGGGAACTGCCCAGCGGCTTGAATACATTAAAGCTGAGTAAATGGTTTGTTGATTTAAAGAGATTAAAGCACACACAAGCAGGCCTGCTCGATGGATTTTAATTAACTTGCCATATATAAATTGTATGTTATCAGGCATTACTGAATTAAATGCTGAATACAAGTGCTCTTTCTGCTTGGGTGAGTGGAATAAAAAGCTACTTAGAATCTCGATTGGGCCTCGCAGATGCATGATGCTGCAGCTCCGGGTGCTCTGAATACATTCCAGCATCCCGACCCCTGAACAGCCATCCAAGGAGATTCTCTTTAATTATGTACAATACAGCCAAATTCAAGTCCCTTGGCATCTCAGATGATCAAGCAGAGGGATGCCACGTTCTCTCCCTGAGTCATTCGGGCAAATGGATTCCACTTCCAAGAGTCATTTCTGTCAGGTATAATAAGAACCTAATACATAATGTGACACACTCTGAAATGCAAAACTATTCACAAGGTTCTCTGCAAGGCTGTGCAGGGGCAATTAGAATTTTGCCGCTAGGCCCTTGATGAGTTCCTCTATCTGTGAAGTATCCAGGGAATGGTATCATAAATCTGCCAGTTAATATGCATGATTTGGGTTCACATTTAACTTTGTATCATGTAAAACAGAGCTTAAGTTTTTACCACATAGCACCCTTGTATCAAAAACTACATAATCCATTTTGACAGAAACTGATGTAAACAAATGCAGAGTGGGGGAGACATTATGGACACAAACAAGGTTATCTGTGCAAAAGAAACCTGTCTAGTGAGTGCAGCCTCCACGCTGCACTGAATTTATTCCAATAGCGTTTTCTTTCAACACTAAGATGCAAAGGAGTTTACAGACAAATAAGAGCAAGGGGACTGAGTATCCAAATTTTTTCTTCCAAACAGAATCCTCTAACATCGTGACTTTTCTTCAGCAGAACTGCGATTGTCTTCTGGCATTTTCTTTTTGACTTTCTGAGCAAACACACACACCCTCCATGCCTTCTGGGGCAAAAGAGGAACACCAAGTCACAGGAACGCGCATATGGCTTCCCACTTTCTAGATATTTGTTAGATCATTTTTCTGTCTAAGACAAATACACAGTGATTCAGACACTGCAACACAAAGAACAAAGCAAGACTACAATGATCCAAAAATCATGAACAGAAGGGGTACTGCTATGCCAAAATTCTGGTTGTGCTGGAAAACCCATAATTGTCTTTTCTTTACGAAGTCAAAACTTTAATATTATAGTCTTTAGGCTACAGTTTTAAACAGTGCAAATAAAGAAGAAAATAGCCTAACTAATTTATCAACTACATATTAGTCAGACAAATAAATTCCAGTCAATATCTGACCAGATATTTAGAAAAACAGGAAAGATGCAGCTCATCTACTGTCTCTATGAATTCCAGTTCAGAACTGTCAAAAACTCAAATCAAATTCAAAGCAACATAATGAAAAATGGTTTATACTCTGCAGTCTATCCGGTGTTTTTTATTGCCTCAAAGCCATGGCATGTTATTCCGCTTCCGTGCAAAGGATCATGCTCAAAAAACACAAATCCATTCAATTCCAACCCCACAAGGACGAAGACACAGTGCAGAATCAGCCATCTGATAAGGACTGGCAGAGAAAAGCAAAAGAGAAAGAGTGCCTTACCGTTTTCCGTGTTCTCATGTTCGGTGTCGGTGAGGGTTAGGTTGGAGTTGGCCCGGCTGGAGAGGCACGAGCTGCGGCCTGACTTGGTGTTGCTGCGGCCCCATAATCTGACCGCATGCTCCGGCGACATGATGCCGTCTGTCTCTGTGTCTGCATCCGAGCCCACACTGACTGAATAGTCGCGGTGTGGCATCCCCAGGTCAGTCCTGTATGTGGCCACGTGCGATGGGAGGGCTTCTCCAAAGCCAAGGTCTCGAAGGGAGAAGTCTGCCCCTGCAGTAAGCAAATAAATACAGAGGTCTGGTAATTACAACTGCCACCATCGTCATCAGTTAACATAATGGACTGTATGCACTGCAGAAAAGAAATACAACAGCAATACTCTGGACTTGAAAGATGTAAAAATAAATGAAGAGCAAAAGATTCACAAGCAGGTGCATTGAGCATTCGTACATTTAGTACTTAAAAGAGTGATTACAGCATCTTTAATGTGTGAGTCCCCCTGTCACAACTGTATCTTATTTCTAACAAGGAGTTGCAGATAATTGGAGAATCTCAGAAACTAATTGCGGGAAAACAAAATGCTATAAATAATTCAAAGACACACCAAGTTGTTTCTTTCAGTCAGTGCAGCACCTTGAGGCCTTGGAGGCTTTGTCATTATGATAAAAAATAATTTTTTTAGTAAAATTCAAGACCTGAGCGTCAGTTGGATTTAAAACTGTTTCTACTGTGCCATCACATCTGGCATGAACCCAGACGATCAATAATATATTTGAATGAGCAGGTGAAAGTGCGCATGTCTCGCATGCAGTTTTTAACACTGTCACTGTAAGTTCAACCCCTGGCCACCTCTGTTAATAGTCATGTTATGCTAAGTGACCTCTACTGTCACTGAATGTGAATTACCAAGAGACGCCTCATTAAAAAACAATGATGCATGTGCTAAGACCGGGCCGTAAAGGCCCTTTGACTTATAATCAGCCGCTGCTAATGTAGTTATAGATGAACCTTGTGATGCCAATGCCGTTCTATTCTATTGCACAGTCATTTCTAATATTTGTCTAACCTTGCCGGCCGAACTCGTCCACTTCGTGATGAACCATTTCCTTGACACGGCTCCCGTACGCCATTCTCGAGTCATGGTCGAAGGCCTTGAGTGTTTCACTGGAGCTGTAGGATTTGGGGTTGGGTTTGCCATCCTCGCTGTCCGCCGAGGAGCTTGTGTAACGGCGCTCTGAGTCCTGTCGGGCAGTGAGCGAGCGGTAGGGTCTGCGTTCCTTCACTTCCATGGCTGCCTCCGCACTCTTTTCAAAATCAAATGTGGGTTACAATGCCAGTTTAGTTTGAGTGATTCTGTAGGAGAAAAACAGAAACAACAAAAAAGGGATGCCTGAAAAGACGACTTGACAGCAGCGTTGACATAATTCTCTCTTAATTCATCCGTTGTTTTCCTTTTATGTAACATTCACACCAAAGTGAAGACACTCCAACATGTAGAAAATATGTCTACTTCAAAAGTGCATAACTTGCAAACATGATCTGTTAGCTCAGGGGGCACATTGCTACTTTATGTTAAAAACTGATCATCTGAAAATACAACACACACATTTAACCAAGCAGCTGCAGGAATACATAAAATGCAAATGCATGTTCCCAACCTGTGTATGCATGGCTCAGCACACACAGTGAGAGCACAAAGAGCCACCAGGATTGGATTTAATAAAATATGGCACAACAAATCTTGCACCTATAAAGTTTACGGTGCAAGTCTCCCACAAATATTCTATTTTATGTGCTGTATAGAAATGCCGGCATCTCCAGCGTCTGTAAAAGTGGCATGTGTCCTTCCATGAATTGTGTTGTTTATAAGTAACAAATCATCACTGGTTGAAGAGTGAGGGCCCAAACAAATCTAGGACTACTCACAACCAGCAGAGATGATTAAAATCGGCAACATAAAACCACAACTGCCAAACAGCACACTGAGCATAAGATCAATAGAGAGAGGAACTTTTAGCATTCAGCCATGTGCCACATTTCATTTTCTGCCTTCAAGGACAAAATACTGAAGTAAAAATAGACCAAAAAAAAATAAAATGAAGATAAAAAAACAAGCCTTTCACTGTCTCAGTAAAACATGGCATAGATCAGTGGGGCAGTATTACAGTAGTTAACTGATGATGCCGTGCGAACAGCTCATTCACTGTGACCATGAGGTTTAAAAGATATTGAGTTGGATTAGCAAATGTCAATGTGCGTGCAAAGTTTATTAAAGGCTTCGCCGCTGTTTGCTTTGAAGCTCAAGAACTCAACGTAGGAATTTAGATTGAGGCAATTTAATATATTTTCCCGCATTTACCAAATGCAGTGTCATGATAATATACCCATAATTATACATCACAAGCCAAACACCTTATCATTCATGCTGCAGGATGCTGCTTCTCTGCTGCCCGCGCACACACTTGAAAATGTATTATACTATAAGCAAAAAATGGGATGCTACTCACTGGATAAGGGAACACAGCGCTCTGAAAAAGAGATAAAAACTAATCCAGGCAAATCGGAGAGTTTTTACTGACAATATGCCTGTGTTGTTCAGACAAGGATTTTTCCACAAGATAAGCTCTTTATGAATACTGTATGAGATTTGTGCCGGACAGAACAGTAAACAATAATCCTTAGTGAACTATATTTGCCTCTACCGAGAAAAAGAAAAAAACTTTTAAATTCAGACACCATTGTTGGATTTTTTTTCAGGGGGGGTTCTTTTTTGTATGTATTGACAGCTGAAAAGATCCTAGTGATTAATGACTTGAGGCCACAATACCAGGACCTCCGCCACATGGTGAGGTGGGGGGTAGTGGGATCGCTCCCACTCTGCTTGCTGCCACAAGAGCACTTCAGCTGCTCCCAAGATCTCCGATGCAGCCTGTATGAGTTGTTAATTTTTACTTTTTACTCAAGATCCTCGACGCTATGCAAATGTGAGGCCGTGGACAACAAGCGGCTTTCTAAAGTTTCAAGAATGTTCTGTGAAGTGTATTGTTTTTGTTTCCAAAGAGCAGGGCTCCGTGGTCTGGCTGTCTCCTTTCCGCGCAGCCCTTCCACCTCATTGTTAATCAGCCAGTACGCAATGAGATGTACTTTGGAGACCATGGGAAGCCCAGTGGAGTTTTTTTGAAGATGCAACAGATCATCGAAATGACAGATGATCTGGGATGCGAATGTTCTCCTGTCCTGGAATCATATCCACCTTGGGTGCTGCTGTCAAGATCTTCACAAAAAGCATGATGTAAAACCAAACGGTGTTTGGCCACATTTGACATTATCATTGTGTTTTGGCACCAGAGAGCAAATCTGTTGTTCTTGTTCATGCATCTAAGTTTAAGGTGCCCAAACAAAGAGGATGCCACCATTGCATTATTTTAATATAACTGTACGTGAGGATGATAAACAACAACTTCTATTTAACTGAAATGTCTCATAATTCACTAAGAAACAGAAGTAATATGTGATACAAGGACTATTTTTAAAATATTATTATCATCCTCACAGTAAGACACAAGGGACTAAAAGAAGTTTCTTTAAGCAGTGAAGGAGCAGGTTAATGAGGGTACATTCACAAAGACTCGGAAAAAGTTATTTACAAAGACCAGTGAAAGTAACTGCCATGAAGTGAAATCTCTGAAACTAAGATAAGAATCGTGCTTTTATTTCAAAGACAAAGTTCTCCAGAAGCCTGAGCTGCAGAGCTTGAGCGGTGCCAAAAAGACGCTAACTGCATATCTATGCAATGATCCAAAATCAATTGAGGTCTCTCTGGATAGACAAAAGAAATGATGGATGGTCTGTTTTCCTCTTTAAAAGCAATTGCAGACTCCACATTTTTCAATTACATTGTCTACAAGTGGCCAGGGTAGAGTCAGGTTTGTCTGTGGGTGTGAAGCGAATGTATAGCAGCTGTAAGCGATGCAGTAATGAGGTTCTACACAGAAAGTGTTGCAGGGAATGTTGAACAATGAATTGCCAATTGAAGTCATCAGACACAATGATGCATACGAGCCTGGTAGAAATGTACAAGAGGTGACTGCAGACTCAAACGTTATAGATAACGAGATCACCGAAGTCGGATAAAGATCAACTGACCTATTCTGTACCTCAAGGTTTCTATGGTGCATCCAAGATCACGATCAGTCAATAAATGCTCTGAATAGGTCCTCACTGATAAAATCCAGTTCAAGCAAAAGCGCAAATCAAAAATGGCTTTAATTGAGGCTTCAGGAAAGTGAATATATACAGCCTACACAGCAGAGCAAGCGTTCAATTTGTTACAGACAGCAAATCGTCAGCACATATTCCGTCTTTTTTACTCTTGGGTTAAGATCTCACCACCTATGAAGATTAAAGCAAGTTTAATATACCAGAGAGAAGGCAGAGCTCATGCAATAGCAGTGAAAAGCTTTTTTTTCAGTTGCAAAATAACCATCCCTGCAACCTCAAGTACCATTTAGATAAAAACCTGCAGTTTTTATTGCATACACTGGTCAGTTAGTTCAATCTGTTTTAGGGGTTTTGGTTTTTTTCAATCCAGGCCATTATTTCTCTAAAGCTTTTTATTGTCATGACAATTCAATATAATGTAACCACCTTTGTCTCTATAGATCTTTTCATACCTCAAGCTCACCAGAGGCTCTGCTTTTATACACACACTCAGATGAATTACGAGAGCATAACAAAAAATAGAGCATTTAGTGTTGCAACATATATATTCTTGTTACCAATCAATGTATTTTATTTTTTTAATACAATTGAGAGAGAAAAAAGTCCCATACTGAGTACACAGAGGCCAAGGTGACATCTTAGAATTCTTCAAAATTTATTCATATAATTAATATGAGTCTTATTACTTATACTTGCCGTAGACATGATGTGTATTTGTTGGGGTGAAGTCCATCCTTGAATACAGATGCTCAGAGTTGAAGTTTATGTTAAGTTTTATGGATTTTTTATTGCATTTAATTAATTCTGGATAATCAGCACATTTTAACTCCCCAAATCTAAGTAATGGTAAAGAAGACAACTCCAAAGCCATAAAAATGTAAGTAAGCAGAAAACTTTGTAGCTGCAGAGGAGTTCCTCGATGCTCGATGGTAGTCTCTCACACCACACAACATCTGTCAAGCCAGCCCATAAAACGAGCCACCTGCAGTGTGAACAGTAGGTTACAGGAGCCCCTGTTAAAACACTTGTTGGGATTTTTGAGGCAGTTACTGTGGCCGCTGCTCCGGTGTCAGGAGTTAAATATGGGATCTAAATAGGTGGGAGGCATTTGGGGTACAATATAAATGCAAATGGCTGTGTACTATCCATCAAACAATTAGCAGTGTGCTGAGAATTGCTATTCAGTGCTGGTGCATATAAATCTAGCCTTCTCCCTCTCTTTCTCTGTCTCTCTGCACAACCCTGTTTTCCATTATAATTAACCGTTGGCTGCTCTTTACATGTCATAGATTTCTCCATGCAGATTCCAAGACGAAAAGCGAACTAACATTCTTAGGCAGCACAGAAAGCAAAGTATCACAAATGCACGGTTTGCCAAATCCCTTGGAGTATAATCTAAGATGATTACAGATTGCTCGTCTGTGAAATCACTTAATTAATTGATCACAAACACGGAGACATATTGGGCTACTGATGAGTGATGACACTTTTAGAGAAATGACTGTGGTGTATATAGTACATGAGACTACAGCTTTTTAGTTCAGGGAGACCAGATTATTTTTTTGTTGCACTAAGAATGCTAATAAACTTTTTTTTTTAAACAAACAAAATCACAGCTTTTAAGTAAAATAAAAAATCACAGTACCAATTACTGTAACACACATGTAAGAAAGCATGTGTCAAATTTTTAAAAATATATTAGGAATTTTCTCTCTGTTTTTAGGATCTAAACTAGTCACACAGTCAGTGGATTAGTGACAGTAAGCTCAACAACACTGCAGACAAACATCACACAAAAGCAGCCTGCAGTGCAACTAAGAGGAAATTTGGGCAGATATCAAGAACATTGTCCACAAGGTCTATTGAGAGCAAGGAATGGTCCATGCAGGCACCACTTACTTCTTTTCTGGAAAATTTTCACATGCCTAGGCTCTATAGAAAAGCCTCCTCAGTCAACAGAAAGGTGTGTTTTCAATAGAGGCAAAAAAAAAAGCCTTGGGTGGACGAGGGTGGGCGGGGAGGCTGAATGGCTTGCCAAACAGATCTGAGTTTGGTAGTTCTAATTCAAGCTGGGCAGGAGAGGGGCCGTGGTGGTGGTGGTGGTGGGGCATCTCAGCAGCCGCCTCCTTCCGGGATCAAAAGCGAGCCCCGCCAGCGCATAAAACAGAATGCGTAAAAGCCTTAACATAAACAAAAGTAGCCTGGGACCAGCGCTGCAGCACACTCCCTGCTACTAATCACTCTAAGCAATTCAAGGTTTAGTCCTGACAGAGGGAGCGGGCAATGGAGTAATGCTTTTAAACCAGCCTGGTAAATAACAGGGAGAAGCAGTTGATTTATTCTTTCTGCACTGATGTACACTGCTGACCTTGGCAAAAAAAAGAAAAAGAAAAAAAAAAGGCAGCAGACGAGGGCTGATCCAAAGTTATATATGCTAAACTGAATTAAAGAACACAAGCAGTGTGTACTCATAAGGTTCACTACAAACCTGAAGAACAACAAAGACAATAAATAAATGTGACATTCACGCAGGTTCAAAAGAGAACCTCTTCACTAGGTTGAAGCACTCCGGTGGTGACCTGCGTCTCATTAGTCTGCGACTAATGCTCATTATCCTGCAAAGGCTAGGCCTGAATTTGATTTATAGTTTGGCCTGCAGTGTAACCAAACCTAATACCAGCTCAGGAATAATCAACTTACTGTAAACTTGCTACTGTCAGTCGCTGTTACAAATATTTGAGGTTTTACAGCTGTAGCCTGAGGAGGGTCTACGGGACCAAAATGTTGCAAATAAATGATGCGCTGAACAAAAATATTTCACATGCTGCTTTCGTGCCTTAAGGCCTGGTTCAGTGGAATTACAAAAACACGCATTCTCACTGCATGGTAAGCATGCAAGTCTCACATGGCGGGTTGAGAGAAGCTTCCCTTTGAGATTTGAGCCTCTGGCCTCAGTACAAAAGAGGAGAATGGAGTATTTGTAGGAGACACTGTTGAAATATTAGATATAAAACTAGGGATGCACGATAATATCGGTGTCTGATAAATATTAGTCAATACTGACAATTATGACATCATTCTGATAATAAAAAAATCAGCTGATAAAATGACCTGATAATAATAAAGACTTCGAATCTTGTTTTTGACATTGGTCTGTGTGTTGTGGCTTGTGCTCATGCCTGGCTCCTCAACCTCTCCCCTCCCCGATGGTACTGTTGCATGTGTGTGATGTCATAACACTGTGCGGGCAGAGAAAAACAAGCAGCACGGCACTCATCAATGTGGACTTTCTTTACTGTGTCTGAAGAAGACATTTCACTAGGGCTGGTCCTAAATATTCAAATACCCAAATATTTGTTTGTTGTAGTGATATTTGGATAATATTCTGATTTTCGAATAGTTGTGCGTACTGCTGACGGGCGCCGCCGAGCGTCATTGAAAGCTGCCCAGCTTTGCCCAACACTGCCGAGCGTTGCCAAGCCGAGCGTTGCCAAGTGTCGTCGAGTGTTCATCACCAAGGCTCTAGTACATCACTGAGGCTCCAGAACGCCACCCTGGTTGTAGTACGTGTACCTGCCATCTCCAGTGTCACACTTTAGTGTCAACCCCCCCTGCGGTTGACACCGCAGCACAAACCCAATCGGTTGACATTATCAGTTATCGGCCGCAAGAAGTATAAAATTATCGATTATCGGTTGAAACTGGCATAATCATGCATCCCCATATAAAACATGAAAAGCTACATTTGTTTACATCTCCAAAATTGACCTTGATAGAAACATGTTTCACTAGAAGTACTTTCCAGGGACTGACAGATATCGGTTATTTCCAGGCTGATACCGATTCAAATTATTGATAATAAAGAACCGATATTTTCAGCCGATATATATTAGATGTAATGTTTTAACAGCATGTTATAGCAGAGAACCTGTCATTTAAACAAGGCTTCTTCATTAATAAGGGTGACTATAACTGGATATGTAACATAGAAATAGGACTGATTAAATTATGCCAGTTTATGTGGGATCTACTGAGATTGATCAGTTTGTCTCCTGCAGCTCTGTCTGCTGTTCTTCTTAGTCTTTCTCTGTTTTATAATTTTTATAGCCCACTAATGTCCAGATCTTGAAGCTTTATTAGTTATTGTTTTCCAGACTCTGTTTCAGGGTAATTTGTTTCTACTTTGTAACTTAGCTGCTAGCCGCTGGCATAGCCTTGGTTGGTTTGCGGCAACAATTTGTGTTTCTTGTTCAGGTTTTGCAGTCTCTGCTTGAGAGATATTTCTGAGGCCAGAGTGATGACAGACAGAGCAAGGAGGTTGCATCAGACCTTAAATAGCGCATTTAATTGATCAATAATCGATCAATAAAAATACAGATATCAATAACCAGAAAAATGCCAGATATTGGGCACTATAATAATAATCGGCGAGGCTGATAATCAGTCTATCCCTAGTACTTTCTACCAAATGTATAGTTTATCTAAAATGTATTTATTGCAGAAATTACAGAGGTAAACAGTACATTTTGGAGTATTAGCAGACAAAAATAAAAAATATTTCCTGCTGAACGAAAGTATGATAAGTTTTGTTATAAGAAACGAGGTTCATATATTTGCCTTTTGCGTCAACATCAACTTGCATGACCCAGCCTTTTCCACCAGTTCACCGTTTCGTTTGGACCACAAAATCCTCCAGCAACATATTCAGCAGCCATCTTTCAGGTGACATTATAAGCTTCCTGGCAGCCATAGCGGAGGTCCCCTGCTATCTGGCAACAATAGCTGGGAACAGCTGATTAAATTTATAACTGTATGACTTAGGCATCTGAGCAGATTTTAGCCGACACAGTTAATTAGTGTTTTTTGGGAGCTGCTTCAGCTGAGAGAGCTGATGATTCGGCTCGAAGTTTATTTTGTTTTTTTTGGGCTAAAATTACCGGATGGCAGGCTAGTCAGTTAAAACCTGTGTGGAATCGGCTTCACTTAATCTCAACATGTCTGAATGTTTGTCTCAGCATCACAAAAGGTCCTTTACCTTCCTAGGTATATGCCAACAACTTCATCAAATGTGATTTTCCTCAGTCTTTTTATAGAAATAACTGTACACACCTCCTTTTGTACTGGCCTCCCAAGTAATCATGCAATTGATGTTGCCACTTAACAAAAGATGCAAAATGAGGTGAAGGCTAATGTTTGTTGTTGTTGTTTTTTTCTCCAACACTTTCTTAGTTTTTCATTTAACCCTGAGATTAGGCTGCCTAGGTAATTTAAAAGACTCCGAAGAGTACTAAAGGTTCCGAAATGAAAGCAGGCGACTTTCAGGCTATTGGCATTATATTCAAATAGTAAAATGAAACATTAACAGTTTCTTGGAAAATCAAATATTTAGAAAAATGAGTCACAGATGTGATCACACCTTAATGCCACTAATGATTCCGCAGCTGCTGAATCCAAACATGGCGAATGAATAACACTTTCTTAGTATAACACAGCGTTGTAAGTGTAAATTGCACTATTTCTGTTAAAATAAAACAATTCAGTTATTAGAAATGTAATAAATGCACATCTATTCAAATAAATAATAGAGTGGTTTAAATCATTGCTCCACCCATACACACAGAACACATACAAGAAAGACTAAAATCTGTATTCATAGGAAGTGACATAAAGCCAATTGTCACATACAGTTCAAAATTCCTGCAAATGTGGCTCCAGCACACAGATATGAATGTAGTAACGAGGGCCGTCAACTTGTAATCAGATCATCTAATCCATGCTTTTCCTCATATTGTGATCCCACCATCCAGCTGCCCAGTGCAAATCCCCTGCGAGGCTTTTTTTTCTCCCCTGTGACAGGTTAGGATGACAGAGCTAATAAATGGCCACCACGATGCTCTTAAGGAGCAGCTCTGAGTGGAAGAACTCCCTGCAAAGAGACTGCGAGATAGTGCTCTTGTGCTGCTGGATACCAATTACAATTCGCTCACCATGGGGGTCCATAGATTTCTTCACGATAACTCATGCAGGCCCAGAGAAAGGAAGTGCACTGCAAAGATCACAGATGGAGTCAAGTCTTCCAGTGGCAGATCACCACTGCCATCGCTACCTCGGGATACAACTAGCCATGTCCCTTTAACTCTCGTAAAATATCTCATCACATACAGTTTCTTGGCAAAATTAGACTGTAACTCAGAAATAAAAATTGAACAGATTGATTAAGTGATCAAGCCAAAATATGATGCACGAACTCAGATGCAGGAAACACAATGTACAATGTTTTATACACAGAAAAACAAGAATCCATAACACAGTCCAATCCCCTCTCCTCAATCACTGTGAACCAGTGAACTGTGGGAAGCCCTGTATACAGCAAAACCATCAATCAATCACATAAACGAGAGTAATTAGGTTTCCTCACAACAGCAATAATATGGATCTTAGCTCTGCTTTGCGAAATGAATCCGCTAAACATTTGGGGCTCGAGAAGATATGAGCAAGAGAACCAAGCGATAACCTGATGCACAACAAGCAGAAAGCACAACTGCGTTCGAGACAATAAAAACCAGCGTCTGCTCAATATCACCAGTAAAAAATCAGCACACACAGCAAAGCTAGACGAAGGGTTCCTGCATGGTAATGATCTTACTCTAAGTGCTTAACTGAGTCATCTCCGCAAGCCCTGCTTTGACAACCACACACCTCCCACATCTCCCATCTCAGCAGCCTCTGGGTGGGGCTAATCACTCTGTAGCTTCATCATCGACCGGATGACAGCTCTGGCTATAAAGATGCAATGTTTCAGAAGGCGTGGCCGCTGCAGTGGCCTCCTGTAAACACAGAGTGCTGGAGTTAAAAACAGAACATCACAACGTTACATTTCTTTTGTATGAAAAAAACATGCCCTTTTTATCGAGCACAAAGAAAGAAATCCATTTTGCCATCCTTACAGCGCAGACAAAAATCCTAAGAGGATTTTCCTGAGGCGCTGAGAGTTGGTGTATGCTGATTTGCCCCTAACTGATTATGACATGAAATGGCTGACGGGTAGCTTGGCAGTGCTGTGTTGACCTGCACAATCCCCATCCTCTGCCTCCGAGGCACCAGAGGTCTGCACTCTCTGATCCCAATGGCTGAACATTAGACAGTGCTGAGGCTCGCACAAACCCTTATGCACAAACGGCTTTGCATTTTCTTTTTTTGGCTTATCTACTATCAGCCCTTAATGCAGCTTTTATTTCCCAGTGAAAGCCCCATGTTACATGTTATTAAAACACACAACAAAACAGAATCAAAGATCACAGATATGTGTTGTCTCTTTGTTAATGTCATTTTGATTGTTTATGCATAAGAGGGAAATGCTCGTTCATCTATCAGGGCAGGGCACAGCATCCTCCTATATATAAATTTAATTCTCCAAGTAAATTAGGATTGATCACTACAGCTCTAGGCCACAATCAGCATTCATGATCTAATCAGGGCTCGGCCCTAGACAGAAAAGGATACTTCCATAAATAAAAACCATATGAGAGCCAGCAAGTGCCTATAACACCGGGGGTAAATATGATTACCCTCTCCCTGTCCACAGGTGTGCTTTTAGCTTTCTACCAGTCTGATATAATGCCACACCATGTGCATCCTCACTGTTGTTTTTCTGCACTAAGAGTTTTACATCATACTTGCATCAGCGGATGTGAGCACCACATGCTAGAGTCACTGCTAAGCAGGCAATGCCCATGGAAGCCTGGCTGAGGTGATCCCAGAGAGACAGAATCTGTCAGAAGCGCCCTGCCCGGCGACACCCTGGGTAATAAATTACCCAGAATTAACACGTCATCCTGCGCTCCACACAGCAGCCACACTCCACTCATGCCATGCTGCTTAATGGATCTATTAAACAAATGGATAAAGGGGTACACTGCTTTCAGAGTTAAAATTCTTGTTTGGCAAATGCTAACAACATAGGCTGGGAAAAATGGGCTCTTCCATTTCATTTTTATTACAAAGTTACTGTAAAAATTCTAAAATGCAGGTAGCTAGGTTTTCATGCAGGACTCGTACGTCTCTGTATATCCCTGGTCATTTAGTATAAGAACATTTTGATTTATGGAGGTTTTGTGTCCACTGGCTTAAATGTTCTTAAAATGCCACCCACGTCGGAGCACTTATGATATCCTGCACTACAGATAGAAAATCTACGCAGGGAGCACTATAAAAAGAGAGCACCCTCAGAAGCCTCCTGCTGTGTTCCCTGTGTCACCTGTTTGGGAAGTCCTCTGAGATGTGTCTCTACGGCCATTAAAAGCACACTCTCCTGTTGATGTCTGTCACTGATAGCAGGGGATATTTAGTGGAGGATTCAAAATGCCAGTTGCGCAGCCTCTATCTACTTGGCATCTCTGGCACCCGACCAGCACTGTGACACGCTGACAGCGTAGCACACAGCGCCAGGAAATTTTTGACCAGCGCTCACTCATCACAAAAGGTAAATACAGATAAGAGAGAGGCTCACTGAGTCTCTCATTTCTTTTGGACATAGCTGACATGTTTCGACTGTGGCACAGGAGATAGGTGGTGTTAAAATTAAAACTCGGCCTTCGTGAAGGAATGAATAAAAATAAAATAAAACTCCACGGCATGTGTGACTAATACTGTATCAGGTTAAAACCGAATATTGTCTCATGGGCTTAGACTTGTATGGACGACACTACAAATAATTCCCACTGGTTTATCTCATGGCCATTAGGATAGCGGTACCATTTCTTCCTCCTAAGCTTCATCTTTCCTTTTTTCCACTTTTTGCATATTTTGTCTGCATCAAGAAAAAAGACCTCTGGAGCCACAATGAAATTTTTATGAGTGAGAAAGCATGAAACCTGAAAAGCATAAAACTATGAAATTTGAATGATAAAACTGCACTGAAAAGTTCTGCATTATGTTAGAAGTAGTTGCAATGTTATAAAAAAGTAATTTATGACATTACTTCATGCACAGTGTGGGAGAGATCAATCATCAGTCAACCAAGGCTGTTGTCTTCTGCTCTCACATACCTTGTGAATTCTCACTTATTCAAGAAATCTCTTTGTAAGCAGAAGAGACACCATTAATGCTGAATGCCACAAAGGAGAACAACATCTTGTGTATAGAAGGAATGTGGATACATGAAAATGACATTGGGTCTTTCAGTTATGGACACTCTTGATCGTCATCATCTGTGTCTGTGAATTTTGTAGCTCGCATACAGTTTCAATGTCTTCTTTATCGAGGTATATGGCAGTAATTGACATTTTTCCAACAGTTAAGCAGAGACACACTTTTCATAAATCATTTTTTCAAAAATAATTCCACACACGCTGAGAAGTCACCATATTAGACCCCAATTAAGAGCTAATGCTCCCAATCGCATCGACATTATTAAAAGAATAAGCTGGATGGAAGCATTCCTGTGGGCATGTCTCTTAAAAAGCTGCCAACCCCGGCCCAGCTTGAAGGGAGTCCAACCATTGCTGCCAGTCAGACCACATCTAATTTGCGAATAAGTTAAGTGGCAATGAACTTCCATTAAAATTGACTTTTTTGAAAGTGTAATAACTATGAGGGTAATGTGACCATGGAGACCAATTCAGGATCTGAGTACCTATAACACGAATGCTTTAAATTCATTTCAGAGTAGTGACCAACTTTGCCACAGTCCTGAGTTATGTTTCAAATCAAAAGCACCGACTTAGATCTAGTCCGAGTGTTATTCACAATTCTGACTGGTTTGATTTGATTCAACCATTAAAGAAATGTAGAAAACGAAACACATCACAATAAACAGTCCAGTACTAATGGTAAAATGGTTAAAACTTGTTAATGAGTTTATTTTGAAGTATAGTCTGTATTAAATCAGTAAGAATAACCGTCCAGTTTAGTTCAAGCTTAATCCTATGTGATTTCTTTTAGTCGCATCTTCAGTAAAAACAACTGTGATTTGAAAAAGTAAATGTAAATGGAGTCTGGGGAGTTTAACATTTCTTTACATTTATGAATTTATTTTGAAATATATTCTGCACTAAATTAGTAAGAAAAACTTTAGTCCAAATTGTATCTAATGTGATTCATTTAAGTCACATATCCAGTAAAAACAACTCAAACAATTCAAAAAGACCCTTCACAGAATGTCAATGTAAATGTAAATGCAATCAACTCTACATCTAACAACAAAGTATTATTTACCAGTGTTTTACAGAACATCAAACTTCACTGTTCTCGGAAAACTTTGTCATAGCACACTGATCATGAAAAGCACGGTAAAAGTTTGGAGCATCAAAAGTTTCTTGTGGAGCATCAAGGTTCAGAAGAGGGAAGACCTGCTCAAGTGCACTCATTGTCTCCTGCTAAAGTGGGGTCAAGAAAGACCACGTTGAGTCATGAGCATGAGGCCTCACCGAAAAAACAGCCACTCTAACCGTGCATACCATGCAGCATCTCCCCGGCACAAAGACTGGCTTTATCCCCCCTGCACTTAAGGTGCTCTCTCCTGAAGCCTCTTATAAGGTGGACCTGCTTAAAGTTTAATGGGAACGCTCATGCAGAGCAGAGGACCTGGTAAGAAAACCTAAACTCCAACTATCGCTCCAGATCTGACACAATGCGTTGGGGGAGCATTCATTACAACGCGGGACAGAAAGATCTGGAGGCAAAGGAAGAAGTGAATAAAAATACTGAACAAATAACACTTAATTGAGGTCAGTGTGATTGAACGCTGCGAGGCTGGGATGGCTTTAGCATAGGTTCCAGATGGCAGGCTGTTATTTCACTGTGCCCTGCTAATACTGCAGGATTCGATGCTGGTAACCTGAGTGTCCCCTGGGCCCCCTGGCTCCTCCGCTGCACTGAAATCAGGGCCAAGCTCCCTCCGCTGCTTCTCTGCAGGTTTACTCAACTTTGAAAGGGGGTGTGTTTGGGTATAGTAGTGGAGGAGGGGTGTGTGTGTGTGTGTGTGTGTGTGTGTGTATGTGTGTGTGCGTGTGTGTGTGTGTGTGTAGGTGGGGGTTGTGCAATAGTGCTGGAACAAAGCATGTTAACACCATCGCTGTGTTTAACAAGTTTGGAAACAAGCAGGGGTTTCCTTTAAATCCTCATTGGATGGTGTTTCACCACTCCTTGACAGCAGGAGCGAATCCCAGAGTTCATGCTTGTCTTTCTTCCCACTGCTGCCTGACGCAAAACTGACTGAAAAAACACTCTTTCTGTCATATGAATGTCTGAGACACGCTACATGTCAATACTTCTCATTGCTAGTTCCTCAGAAAATTATGAAAAAACAAACAGATCGATGATGCATCTTTGAAAAGGCCTTTAAAGCCTTTCCATTCATGCGCTGTGTTTTCTGTGTTGTGTTAAGATAAAAGTACATCTGAGAGCCAAGGCCACTGCTGAGGTTTCCAGCAACATTAGTTCTGGGTCTTGTCCAAGTATATGCTTGTTTTTTTCTTCCACCTCTGGTATTTTCTTTAAAAATTAGCCAACCATTTGAATGTGATCCTAATTTACATTTAGAATGTAAACCCCAGCCCCTGCCTTCATATGAGAGCATGCAGACAGGCTCCAGCTCCATGTGGTTCTGATTTGTAGAAATATAAAAAGTAGACACAATAAATACAAATTATTTCATTATTTAGATTTTAAAAAAAGCAACTACAGCTGAAAGGATGGAAGAAGCAACGTGGCAAAGCAGTTAGATAAACTCACATTATATATGGATGAATCTTGTCTACAGTCATTGTCACACAAGGCCAGCGGTTTCAAGACTATTGAATTTTTGGACATGAGGTGCAAAACGATGTATGAAAACAGTACAAAATGAAACAAAATACTATTGTTCAAGATTTGGCCATAACAGAGAGCTGTAAGGCCAAGGAATGAGCATGGGGGGAAAAAAAGCGAAGTATAAACTTATCTAGACGACAGTAGAAGCAAACAGAACGAATCGGGTTCACTGATTCCGTATCCAGCATGAAAAATCACAAGATGAACTCGGGCAAATCACTTACTCACAAAGGCTGAACCAGGGTTTGCAGATCAATAAATGCTTGAATGGAGCTGTATTTAAATACAGGACACAAACCAAACACACCACAACCAGAAAGACAGACACTTCCAACAACTCCGCATTGAGAAATTATGTTTAAAATAAAGTGCAAAAGGCTGATCTCGCTGTGTTATTTGGCAAAAGGAATTTCAAATATTAATGCTGCCTACATAACTGTAACTATACTATATGCCTATGTTGTAAATCTTAACACATAACGACGCAATATATAAAATATTCATAGATCCTTTATCTGCTGTAGCTGCTTTTGTGTAAAAATCTTATTTCGCTTGAGGAAAATCTAAGTCTTCTTTATGAAGAATACTGCGTTGTACCCCATTGTGCACTTATACAACATGTACTAGACAACAACAATGCATGCATTTGGTTGTGGGTGTAAAGCACAATCCCACACATATTTAGACATTCAGTCCATAATTATCAGCACAGATTTTAATATTCGTGACTTACAAAATGTTTTGCTGCCTCTTGAGCATATTTTAGAACCGCAAAAGTCTGCTAAACCAGACTCAGGTGATCAGCATTCCTTTAACTGAAGTATTTCAAGGGCAACAGCAGTAGAATGAAAGGCCAGTTCAATGAGTTTTTGGGAAGAGAGCTATTCAAGCTGATTTATAATGTAAAATATTTTATTATCAGAAAATAGATGAAAAAGGGTTGTTGGAATATGCAAGCAGGAAATTTAGGCTTCTGCCTGTTAAAGGTACTTCTTCTATAAGCAGAAGCTCCTATGAGGAGCAGATCACACCAGGTGTTGCTGACAGAAACAGGCCAGGTCACGATCTAAAACTTGACTTGCCATTTTTTGCTCTTTTTTTCAGTATAGTACGCAATTCATATCTACTTAGCTGTCACCTGAACAGCTGAAAACAATGCATTTATAGCTTAAATCTTAAAAAATGATTCAGACCATTCAGAAATCTATTCAGAGACCATTCAGACAACTATTTATACATGAATGAATTGAGTTGAGATCAGCCCTGATGTGGTATGTCTCAAACTGACAAGACTGATAAAAAAAGCCAGTTGTAGACAAGTTTTTTTTTCCCAGTACGGCTTTGATGCTCACTTTCTTTTCAAGTTAGTTAATTTAAAAAAATAACTTTCATAGGCATACACTGTTTCCAACCTACAGAGCAAGATCAAGTCCTTGAACTGATATTAACCAATAAAAATAAATCACTACAGGAGTTATGAGCTTGTCAGCTGATAATAAATAACACTTGCTAATGGTCAAGCTGCGTACTATAGAAGAGCAGTTTCCTTCACTGTGATTTTCCTCCAACTCAGCACAACAGCAGCCTTCTCAATCACAGTCTAAATCGTGTAAGCTCCTTTGATGTTTTTGCTTGCATTAAGGCACATACAAAAACATTCAGGCACGTACCGAGCTCCACATACAGTCGCAAAAGGTGTTTGGCCCGAAATACTGAAGGCTTGGAAAGAAAATACAGGTAACTAATGGCTTTGAGTCATAGCACTAGTACGGTCTGTACACAACGTCCGGCCGAGGCTTTTCATACCTCCTCCTGTCTTCTTTTCACTCTCCACCTTTTATTATCGCATAATTCTGCAGCACAATCTTTAGAATTGTGTCTGTTGAGTCTTGTGAACACAACACGCCTTTATGATAAATGTACATGTTTTAGCACCATCTGGTCTTTATTGTTCCTGGGACCATGTGCCGTTTTAAGGCTTCTGTAATATACTGACCCTGCGTTATTTCAGCAGGGAAAAGTGAACAATTAACAACTCAACAGCAACAATTAAAAAACTGATTTGCAGAGAAGTGATATACTGAATTACTGCATGTGCACTGAGAATGCCTATACATGCCACGATCAGGCCATGGTAGGATATTAATATAGGCCTGCTGTATGTGCAGATAACTTGCTGCACATACATCACTGCTTGAAATGTATGAAACTATATCATTTGACACCTGTTTTACATTTAAAGTGGAAAACCTACTGACAGGTGAAGAAACGGGAATAGAATATTTCATTAAATGGGTATGATGTCCGGTTATAGTGATGTGACTTTGATTATACATCCCTATTAATTACCATCACTATTCACACGATAACTAGAGAGGACTTATTTGTGAGATAGCATGTTTTCCATGCTAGTGGCTCGTCCGTGCACAATGACTATACACTTCCATGCATGCATGCTCATATTACTGTACAACCGAAGCAGAGCAAAAAAAAATAAAAAAAACAAGAAAGGAAAAACTTCAAAGGAGGAATGCAAAATCCCCCCTGCTTTAAAATGAGCCCAGAAAGAAAGAAAGCATTTCCACCAAGTTGTCATTTTACACAACACTGCATTGAACAAAGAGAAGCCGAGCAATAGAGACACAAGGCAGTGTGTGGGTGGCACAGTGGGCAAGAAGGAGAGACAGAGATGTGCCAGAGCTTTTTTACTCCTGATTAAAACTGTTCTTTTTTTTTTTACCACGCACTGAGAAATTAAGGGGACAAAAATGTGGAAACTGCTTATTTACTCTCCTAACCTTCAAAGTGATCCTGGACAAACAGACATTCCACATGAGCTACACAGACTCCTAGACTCCTTCTACCTGCAATGTGACATTTTGACAACATAGTTCTAAAATCCGCTTCCATTGGACATGCTTTGGGAGCACAAAGCTTCTGAAGCATGTTGTTCTCCTGGAAAAACCCCACAGCCAGTCGCAGATGAATGTGGAGTGACTTTAACAATAGATTCTACTTAAAAAATGACGCAACATGGGAGTCAACCATGTTACACCAGAGCACATGCATGACTGCAGCATTACCTGTGAAGAACATACGGAGCACGTAAAAAAAGGCAGATTACCAATACTAACACAGATGCGAGCTGCACTAACGGATTTTGTGGGTTGGTAGGGCTAAAAGGCTGCAAGATGTAACTGGAAAAAAAGTGTTACATAAACATTCATGAAGTTACATCAATAAACTGCACACAGCTCACTCATTTTTACTCGCTCACCGACGCCAGGTCTGCTATCTCTTTTTACCAGAGTAAGAGGGGGGAGGGCTGGGGGTTCTATTTTGCAGTGCCACTTTATGATTGAGGCTGATAGGTTGCATGTATTTTTACATAAAAATACTTTCTGCAGCTTTAAAGCAGATGCTTCGAACTGGAAAGGGCTGTAAGGGCACTTGGGAGAGGCAGTGGGTTTGAAGTGCATTGAGCAACTCTGTTGATCTACACTGTTAATGCATGCGTGCTGTGGCAACCCCATTACTTATTCAACAGTGCACATGTACTACATATCAAAACGACAGCAAAATACTTGAGCCTGCACGTAGGATATCTAAAATGCAAGCTGGCTGTGAAATTAAGAATATGCTCTCTGATCCAAGAATAGATTGCAATATTGTGTAAAAGGTCACATGCCTAGGTACACAGGGGGATCACACGGTTTCTATGCTCACTAACTGACTCACCTTATTATTGTTTTTTCCCAAACCCTGTTCAATTAATCAAAACATTCAAATAATTTCAACAATTCTGAATACCAGATTATATGTAAAACATCCAGGACATGATGTCCACTACCGTTTTACATTTAGATGAATAAAGAAATGTTTAAGGTAAAAGTGACATTTTTATTATCTTAAAGGCACAGCGTTTAATTTATGCCACCAGAGATCTCTCAATCAAAACAATAAGAAAAGAAGCAGACGTTGTATAGTAGTGTATCATTGTGGGAGTTCTTGCCTTCACTAACATTACAGATGAAAATCTATCTGTAATGTTGACTGAGGCAGAAATCATTTTCACAGATGAGATAATGCATTTAAGTTTTATTCCCATTACATTTATTCCACTATATTCACATTATCTCATTTCATTCTAATGAAACAGTAACATTTAATGCTGACTGTTAAATTACCCTTTACAGCTACTGTAAATAACGTTATGCAAATCATAGGGTAGCCCAGCACTGATACCTGAGCTCAAAACAATCATACTAAAATAATCATGGTTCATACAGTAATACAAATAACATTTTAAAAAATTCTTCATTTGCCTTTTGCACTTTGTCTTTCATCCATCCACTTTCAATCATCCATTGTTCCACTCCAAAAAGAAATGCACTGTTATATTGAATAAAATGATGTTTTTCTCAAATCTTTACTGTTGTAAATATTTGAGATAATGAAAGTATACGTGTCAACAAAACACATAATATTTGTCTACTTGTTGTTAGACATTTTATTGCAAAAATGTTACATATTATAGCTGTCAAACAAGCTGCAATAATAGAGTTATTTGTCATTGGAATTCAACTAACTAAAACCGCTGTGAAGTAATCTGTAGCATTTTCACAGTCACCTTTCTTGCCAAGATTCACGTTTGACAGTGAAAAGATTTCAGGTGGGGAATCATTTGATCCAGATCTTAAGCAAAGATTTAGCATTTTAAAGACACTTCTTTAAACCTCTTTTTTAATTATTTAACATTAACACTGTGATCATCTATATAATTAGATAATAACACTTCATAATCTAAGAATACTGCTTCAACATTTATTACGAAAAAACAATTTCTAAAAATAAACTCACAAGCAAAGCTTTTGAGTCAATCAGCTTCCGTGTAATGTACCTGAATGCTATCGGAAATAAAATAGCATCGCAGCAGTTGGTTCAAGCCGATGAAACCATCTATCACCTCTGGCATTTCATGTACTGTAACACCTGGGTATTCTGTGAAACATAGCACATTATAAAATAATATCATTGCTGACAACAGAGGCAAATGTTTGCACATCTGGCAAAATCCTGTCATATTGAATTTATTTCCTCGACACATATTCTACTACACTACACTTTACACTTTCAACTATGTTTTTCCGTTAGACACATCTTTGTAAAGTATTTTCCACTGCTGTTTATATTACAGTACTGAAGTCACAAAGATATTGTCTGTCCTCTGAGCTTCCTCAGACTCTGCCATTTAGATGTATTCACAGGAGCAGGTGGAGGGACAAAATTATTGATTGCCAGTTACTGTGGTTTTATTCAATTTCACCAAAAGATAAAAAATACTGACTAAAACCCTTAGGCTTGTTTGAATTGCCTCCTGCTCTCACTCTGTCGTGTCATAGTCAAGATGCTGAGGTAAAAATTAGACACAAATAGTTCACAAGCTGCCCTTTTTCAGTTTGCATCCGTCCTTTCCTTCATCGCTTACTTTTCACTCGTTTGCACAAAGACACAGATCCAGACCAGCACACATACAACAGCACTGAGATGTGCCAACACTGCACCAAAACTGCTGTTGTGAACAGCTGGTTGTTTTTTTTCAAAATATTCATCCCTGCTTTTTCAACAGAGCTAATCCTTTGACTGTTATACAGGACATGAAATTGATTTTGCTTTTAGATAACTAACAAACAGAATTGTATTTGGGGAACTTCACACAGTGAAAGCAACAGTGTTTGTAGCTAAACATCCAAAAACTAATTAACATAAAAAAGCAGAACTTCTGGACAAATTCTGATATTTTTTTATGCTTTTCTTAATTATGCAGATAAAAGATGTCACACTGCATTCAATTCTTTTTCCAAGTTGGCTGCAATAAAAGAGGATAGTTAAAAAATCTTTGGAGTTGCCTTGTGAGTAATGGTAAATTTTAGGTTTTCAACAGAGAGGAATGCAGTAAAGCACAACAAATCCAACACAGTTTGATGTCACTTTGGACAAGTAAAAAGTTGCTTTTAAAATGCAACTGTAATATTCTTTTTGGCACAATATTGCTTCAGTGCTGCACTAACTCCTAGTTGCGCTTCATCCTCACAGTAGGGGACCACCACTCTGATGTGTCACATAATGGTCCTGGCTTGGGAAAAGTGCCAGGCCATGATGGCTTGTACAGACGTCATGGGGAACAGACTGGCAACATGCTTAGACACGACATATGTGGTCAAATCTCAGTGTATTTTCAATTCAGCAGTTTTGCAGTTTTGCTAGAGAAATGGTTGCTGCTCCCTGAAATTCCTTTTAACTCTGCATTTCCAAATAAACAGATAATAGCACGCAGTATTTTGACAGGCCACACTTTTACCCTGCCGTTTGAGCTACCATGAAGTGTTCTGTAAGAGTAAGGGCTTCAAAATAAAAGCCCTCCACCGGAGAACCACTAGAAAGCTTTTATTGTGAAGCTTTTGCAGAAAAAAAAATATAAAATTTTGAAGTTAAACACTGACTGCTGGCTCATTGTTTGCCAGAAGCATCCACAATTGGATATTTTGGCACAGTTTCATTGGTAAATCAATAAAAATTGCAAGAAATGAATGAAAGAAATAAAGCACCTACAATTGCGGCAGTTACAGGAAGAAGTACTGAGATTTATGGTGGTGTGGACAAATCTAATCTCCACGATAGAACCAAAGTAAGCAGTCCCCTGCCTGTTCTGTGGAAACAATGGCAGTGCTGTGTCTGCACCGTCATCATGGTCGCTCTGTGCCTGACACAGCCTGATGAAAATCTGCCATTAGATGATCCACAAGAATTTTGAGCAGGGTGAGAGAGAGTGCATTAGTGCTTCATATTCAGCATGACCATATTTTTTTCTTGTTAGCTGCTTGGTTACTGTAAACAGAGTTTGCATACCCTGTATGCAGGCTGTATTTTGCAAAGCATTCTCTGTAAATGCCAGGAAATAAAACATCTTCATCTTGACTCAGTAAAAATAGGATATGCGATAATGGAATACTAAGTTAAAACACATGTCACCTTAATTGATGTATGGGCCTTTCTTTATAGTATAAATGAAAGTATGGCGTACTTAGATGAAGCATTAGGAATTCTATATGCTGTGTACTCTATGTACTCCTGTACAGCACATTTAGAATTGCTTGCCTAGACATCTTGTCAAGGTAAATATTCCCTGAGCTCTTAAATATCACAGCTCAACTTGCTGTGCATTTAGCTGTCGTGATTCACTCAATTTTTTTGTTGTTGTTTTTTTTTTTTTAACAATCCCCAAGAGGAGTAGAAAAAGCTGGTCCGGTTGAATTTTACCATTTATTGGGCTACCTTGATGATTGCTTATATAAACCGTACAACAGAGTTTCACCGTGAAAAATGGCTCAGAAAGTTACACAGAGATATCCAAGTATTTTTCCATCGCAGACACACTCACAACTACATTTCTGAAATAAACAGGGAAGCCTAAACCGATTTTTGGGCTTTTAATCTCAATAAAAACATATACAGGTACACTGCCTTACATGTGTTGCATGTTATCATTCTTATCTGCTTTCTTTGAACTGAAAAATGTAGCAACCCAATCTCAGGCCAGAGGGATTAAAAGGAAAAAAAAACTCCAAGAACCAAAAAGATTTTTGTCAACTAATTAACACCCTCATCTTGAATCTTAAATAAACTGCTTAACATCAAAGCTGCTCAATTTTACACCTTACCACACAGGAATTATCTCCTCACTGGTGTGAAATGCCATTAATACCAATGCTTTGGATACCATAAGCTGAGGGAACAAGGCTTTTGCATAATGGTTGCCATGCTGAAGTCATGTCAGTGAATGCAACTGTTTAATCTTTGGATAAGGACGACTAAATCATGTCTCCATGCAATTCCTAATGGTAACGGTGGAGGAGGGGAGAACTAACCAGCCCTTACACACCATTAATGACAATTTCATTTGATTCAGTTATATTAATGTGGCATGCAAAGGGATGTAAAAAGAATATAGAAATGATTCTATAGAGAAATTATATTACAATATCTTGCCGGTTAGGTTGGCTATGTTGGGGCTGATTAACATAGTTCATTGCTTGGTGTTAAATGGCCAAGCAATGAACCCTAATATGTTAAATGGCCATATTAGGGTTAAGAAATGATTGATTTTGTTTTTAGAGACGGGTTCGGTCTAAAAGCATTTTCACAGACAACCTTGAGGCATTCTGTGCTGTGAGTTAGAGGGCAAATACTTAAAATACATGCTGAAACCAAATGAACTAAGCTAATGATCCACTTGTAAATCAGTTCAGGAATAGCTTCTGATGATAACTAGGGGTGTAATGGTACATGCAGTACTCTCAGTACGTGACTTTTGGTATATTATGAAATTTTCTCAGTTTGGATCCTCCTGTGAGTCAAATAATTATCATCAGAAGTCTATTTATGATGACATACTTATGCTCCTGAAAAATCCTAGAGGGGTGCTCCACCTGTGATGTTTAGGCAGTGCACCAGTTGTGGTCCATCAGCCGCAGCATGCTAGCAGGGTTAGCATCGACAGCTGGACAGACCCCATGCCAGTTTTACTAAACATACACGATTTATTAACTCACACTTCACATTTTTTTTATTCATCTCCTCTGCAAATTCTCTGCTCACAGTGTTCCATTGAAGCCCTTAGTCCAGTGATAATTCTAATAAAGATTTTTCAAGATTGCTGTGTCCTCCAAGTGGACAAAAAGAGAGAAAGGCAGCGCAATTTTGTCTAATTTTTAAAGCTGAAGCTGCACGACTGAATGTAGTAGTTAATATAACTTAATTATGAAAATGTTGCACTTCTCTTAATGGACTTTTCTCAAATTTTATTTATTTATTACTTGAGAGTAAACAGCTAAGAGTCTTTTCCAATTGACAATATGCACATTTTAAGTGCCTGTTTCTGTGAAATTATGGATAATTAAGTGCATGAATATTGACATTTTTGAGACTTTTTGTTTTCTTTGCTGTACTGAAAATGTACCAAACCATGACTCAGAAATTGAGGTTAATTTTATATGTACAATATATACACAAATAAATTTGGCGAATTGCTAATAAAAAGTTACTTTTAGTCAGTCATATATTGAAGAACCTCAAGCAGAGCTGTTTTGTTTTTGTTCCAGCAAAAATCTGATACAAAAGCATCAATACAGGTGATGTCTGCACATCTGAGAACAAAGCCAATATCAGTGTTACTGTTGCCCTACTATACAGAACAAACACAGAAAAATACAAAAACAGAACAAATCCATCTTTCTGTCAGGTCTAAACCCACACAATTCTACATACTTTCAACCAACAAACACTGAGTTCTTTTGTATTCTTTATACTATACATTCATTCAATAAATGAGCACACTGAAAATGCACAGCCACCATATGCTACAAAATGCACTCTTAGAAGAAAATAGTCCTTTACTGCTCTAACATATGGCAAACTTTGGCATATTTTGCACTGAACAACAACCTGGGTTGGTCTGCACCAGATATGAACTGCCTTTAATACCCCCATTTCAAAAAACTGATATGATATATTATATGCTAAGCAGTTTTCAGGCATCTGTGACTTTCTATTGTCCTCATAGATTTAAAATGGCTCTCTGATGATGACACAAACTTTTTTGACTAAACCTACAGCTGCTTATATCAAAACAGGGAAGTCAGAAGCAACAAAAATGTCAGAAATCAGAACAACACAGCTAACTGAGATGAGGGACATATCCTGGGGTGGAAATTTGACCATATGCAGGCGAGACATGGAGCAATCACTAAACTTTAGTTCATTTTATCTACAAAACTGTGCCTCTGAATGTGGCATTAACTTATATTGCTTATTGACACTTCAGCATCAAAGCATCACCAAAAAAATCACAAAATCTTCCTCAGGTTTATAGCAGTTTTTACACTGTCTTTTTATACATAGTTGTAATCTACATTTTTCTGACGATCAATGCAGCATCCGTGGACGGTTGTGAATTAGCTGTTCTCCGCTCTCAAGGAAACAATGTCTGCATGTACTGAAGATCTTGAAAGAAACACAAACAAAGCAAATGCTCTGCATCTATGTGCATGCCAAAGCACTGTGTTGCTGCTTAGTCTTTGTTGCATACAACAAGTGCATCTTGGCAGAGCGATGTCAGCAGCAGCCAAAATCTTCTATTCTTGTCTACATTGCTGGTTCCATTAGTTTTTCCAGTTAAGCAGCCATGTGGATAAACGGGCCACTGTGAGATTCTAGTGCTCTAATAGTAAAAAAAAAAAAAAAGCGCAAACCACGATAACCAGATTGAAGACACTTTCTTGAAAATAGGTCATACACTAGGTTATGTGTCCGATTACTAAAACACGTGTTTAAAACAGAAAAGGCAATTACAGCATGAAATTATGTTCACTATCAGGACTTTACACAGAACGGATAATAACAGTTGTAGTTGATTGTGTAAACACTGTTCTGTTAATTTATCTCAATGCCCACGAGCCAATCTGAGAGTAATCAGATTATATTTGTAATTTGTGACAAATTAAATATGGACAAAGATTCCCACTTTTCTACCAAGACAACTCAGAAATTAAGTTGCAAAAAACGTTCTCTTAACCAGAATCTTGCACCACTTTAAGGGGTTGCTTGATATGGTTTTGTGAGGGCTGATACCAATTATCAGTAATCATGGAGACCAAGAACCAATATACTTTTACAGTAAAAATGAAAATCTTGGTGTCATATTTGTGAGTGACACAAACTCCTCCCTCTTTTATGTTTTAACTAGGTGTGACCCTCTGAACCCTAAAACTTGTAAAGAATCATCTGATTTTCAACTTCCCAACAGTCCCTGAGCTGCTTATCTGTGATGTGCTATTCTATCAGGAAATTTAACCAAATTTAAACTTCAAATCATGATATTTCAGCAAAATCTCCTTTTTCTAAACATTAGCCAAAAAGTACCTGATTGCATTAACCAGATTCTGTATAAAAAACAGCAACAACAAAAAAACAAAACTGCACTCTTTGCAGAACTGAAAAACCACTAGTGACCCAGCTGCAACCAACAGTCATAGTCACTTTTCAGCTGAACTGGGTTGAACTGCAAGCAGTGTTTACACAGAGCAGATAGGAGATATGTACGTAAACCAATTAGGAACAGAAGTAGCAAAATATCATTAGTCTGTAGAGTTACGTATTTTCTCCAGTATTGGTAATACTTGAGGGTACTCAGAAAATGTTGCACATGTTGATTCCATGTGTTTTTCAAAATTTGTAAAATAGATTATCAAAGAAATTCAACTTTAGGGTTTTTTCTTATGTTTTTCTTTTCTTCTTAGTTTTCCTTGGGTTCCCTCTACTTCTAGCCATGGCCGTGCTGCTTCCTTTGAGGTGCAGGACTAAAAGAGAACTTTAAAACAGTTATCCTCCAGTATTGATTGGCTATCACTCGTGAAGTGTAACGGAGCAGATGGTGCTGTGGGCGGGACAAACAAAGACAGAGGACTACATCACAGCCAGGGCAGCTTTTTTTATAATGTATTTTATCGGGAATCGGTAAGAAAACTTTAAATTATAATAATCAGACAAAAGTTGAACATTGGACCCGATAATCAGCCAGGCCAGTAATCGGTCAGCCACTGGGGTACAAGCTTTTTATTTCTTTAGAACCGCTTTCAAATGCATCCAAAACTGAACAATCAATGTTTTAGCTGCATCTTCCAATAATTTATGTAAATGTATTTTGTTACAGTGGCTGCTGAAAAAAGCATATGCCACATTTAACCTCGACACAGGTATTGTTTGTGGTGTTGCCATTTTGTAACTTAGAGGTCAGCAGACTGAGCTTCTGTTTTAAGTGATGGCATTTCATATTTGAAAAATGAGACCTGTCACTAAATGTCATCTTACCCCTTCTTTGTCATCTCATCACTCTTTTCACAACTTGTCACATTGAAGTCCTGTCTGTGGCATGAGCAAACTGTTACCTTCCTTCCAGGCAGGCCAGTGGGCTTTATTAATATTTATAGAACAACAGCTTAAGGCCATCCCCCTTGAGAGCTATCACTCCGCTTTGCTGCCTAACACATGCAAAATATATTGACAACTCCTTTTCAGCACTTTCCTGCCCCTAAGAAAACCTCCCTATGCAGGTGTAAAGCAGTTTTTTTAAATGTGCCAGTTTGTTGAGGAAAGACTTTCGGTCCCATTTGATTTAATCACTTGCACAACTGGGCAGGCCAAATTCCCTTTTTAAAACATTTGAAAGGGAAATTTATAAAGAGCTGGGACTAGTCATGTTACGTCATGGATGTCATCCTGGTGTCTGGTCAGATAAAAAAAAAAAAAAAACAGGCCAAGCTGACAGCCCTATGATGAGTCAGAGTATAGCCAGCCAGTTTGAACTAGTTTTCATACAAAAGTTTGGCCCAGGACCTGGGTACAGAGCAGCACAGAAAGAAGTTTCTCATGTCGCTCATCCCTTATGAAACCTCATTGCTTTACTGACCCTTGACGTGAAGTGACACGCACATGGACGTAATCAAAGGGGACAACCTTCTTCCTGAGACACTATGTGATTGTTAGGATCAGTAAGTGCCAGAGAAAACAGACTGCAAGATAATTTCATCACTCTCAAATAAACATTTCCAGAGCGTCCTGATGGCTGCGGGCAAATGAAACTGTCCCATGCTGCTGTGATTACTGTAGCAAGATCCCCGAGCATACCTCAGTGAAAAGAATCATTTGTCTCATTGGTTTTTAAAGCATCCGTATACAGGTTGGTCAGTTTTTACCGTTTTTTTTTTAAAACAAAACTTTCTAATCTCTTAGATGCCCCAAGTCAATTCCTCGGATATGTGAGGGTTCAGGTAGCCTACAGTAATCCTTCTGTGTCTTTCTCTTCCATGAGCTGAATTAACATACTTTCAAGCTCAAATCCAGATGACATTTAAAAAAAAAAGAATATACGTGATCCTTCAGGCAAAAGGGAAAAGAGAGACCCCTCCAAAAACTATCCCTTTAATCATTGCTAAATACATACAGTATAACAACTGAAACAGTTCTATTACTTATTAACTTTCCCTACTTTTAGAAGCCTATAAAATTACTTGTGTGTAATTTGGAAGGCAGATGCTGACAGAAAGCTGGTGCCACCCTTATATAAAAAACAGATCTGACACGTATTTTAATTTGTTAAAAAGAGGCTTAATCAGTGAGGAGTATGATAAGCTTCTAAATGTCCTGCACCTTCCCTTTCATGTCGGCCTAATTCACATCCTCTAAAAATGCCTCTGTCAAAGCAATCATAGCTCAAACTCAAAGCAACAAATTAGCATGAGATCGGAGAGGAATTCGGCACAGAAGTCAAGCACTGTGAAGCTAAATCTTACAAATGGTCTGTAATACCGTGGAGCAGAAATTTTAGTGGGCCTCCCCCACTATACCTGAAATAAACACCAGAGGAACATTTTCAGGATGCCTTCTTTGACCTTCTAAAAACATTATTCTCCAAAGCAAACTAGTGAACAGTATTTCACACACATCTTCAAATAAAAAAATGAATTACACACAGTATATGAGGATTCCAATTGTGTTCAAAACTGCATGTTGTTTATCCGCCTACCTACTAACCACTGTCCACCCAATAAATGACGTACAGATTACATTTGGGCAGTTAAAGCATATTATTTTTTTTTTTTTAAATTTAAATAACAAAGATACACAGTAGAGTGACTATCTAAACATTAACAAGCTCCTTTAATTTCCTTTAACCTTTAAAAACTCGTCTCTGTGCATCAAAATTATATTTATAAGCTTTTTTTCCAGGAAAATTATTGCTTTATGCCTTAAATTGGCTTGGATGTGACTCTACACTGTTGTTTCCTCTAGAATTTGCAGATCTATGACGTTCCTGTCTCTATTATCACCCACCTACTGCAGATCGAGCACACCAGCTCACTAATTCTGCTCAAACTCTGTAAAACGAGTGTACACACTGTTTAATGATAAGTTGCAATGTTGAAGTAATTTAACCACACGACTTCAACCAGATCCTGCAGACGAATAACAATACTGAAACTTTCTTTTTGAGACTGTAATCAGTATGCTGCAGGTTTACAGTGAAAATGTTTCTCCTGGTCTGTCTTCTAGCATATGAAAAACGCCATATTGTCATGGCAACAAGGTAAAAAATTTATTTTCACTAGAGTGGACCTTTAATCTGACACAGCTAAGCCTATGGCAAAACAAAAAGGTCAAACAACTTCACTTTATTAGAATTACTCAATCAATTCAAAAAGATTCAGGTCAGATTTCACAAACTGAAACTTGACTGCTCAGCGCTGAATAAGTATCAGCCACATATGATCCAGACTATCCAGATAATGTTTTAAACTTGAACTTTGTCATTGTCAACACTCTCCTAAAAATCCTCATACTGTAGACATAAGTAACATTCTGCTAACGCTGTAACTGTGTTATCACAGTTATCATACAATACATTACAGGGCACTGCTATATTGACTGATCGCTGTATATGTTGCTTTTTCAACTGTAAATCACAAGGGTTTAATTACCTGCAAATTAACTGCCGTTTCACTACCTTGCATAAGATTATCCTGGTCATGATGAAATGCCACAAGGGAGGCTGTTCTGATGGGAGGGATTCGAAGATGCAGAAAACATAGGATGCCACTTTGTTAGTCTGATAGCTGCAAGGAATGTGATGCCTGTCAGCTAAATCGCCCTCATAATGTGACTTTCAAACACTGTAAGGACATCTTATTATTGCTGTCACTTTTTTTCAAGTTCGGCACGAGTTGAAGTTGTAGCATCAAATTTTGTAGCTTTATTTTGTCTCATCTACAGTCCGTAGCTGCAGCAGGCCACAGTATATACACACACAACAATGTGAGTGGGGCAATTTGCTGCAGTGCATTTAACTCAAGTGGTGTAAAATACATTGACCCGACAGTTGGGCAGAGTCAGTCTGCGTGCAGTAGTTGGGAGCAGTTTGAAATGGTCAGCCTCAATTTCTCTCCATCAGTGTAGAGGTTTTTAGTGCATGATGGGCAATCAAACATAAAGGTTTGTAAGGCCAGCAATTCCAAATCTGCTCTATTAGAGCAAACCATTTGATGATGCTTACCTTGAAATTTAATTTTCAGAACCATTTTTACGTTCCGTCTGTCTCAGTTTACATAAAATGTTTCCACAAGTCTCCATTCCATTTCTACATTTGTCCCATATTTTTACTCATATGTACAAAACGAAAAAGACATTTTCATTGGTCAAAACAGAGTGATTTTGATCTAGCTCTTCTTATCAACATTTGATTTAGGACTCTGCAGCGCATTTAAACGACAAGTCAATTTGATATTTTTGACAGCAAACATATACACTGTTGCCCATAAAGTTGGAATAAAATATTTTTTACTTCTGTTTCTTCTCCTCAAACGACGAAGGCGGCTCACTGGCATTTTCTGATTTCTACGGCACAGATTAAACAGTTGCTGATCATCTCATCTGGTTGTTAGTCGTGGTTGTCCTGGAGATTTTTTGTGACCTCAAATGACCCTCCTCTCGATGATGTTTGAGGATTTTAGAGACCTCACTCTACGATATTCCAAGGAAATCAGCAACGTTGGCTTGTTTGTGTCCATCCTGTGAGAGTGCAAGCACAATTTGGTGTGTTGCCAGTTGTGTCAGATGAGACATATAGCCTAGGGAACTTCTGTGTCAAATTTGGTTGAAAATTACGCAGACAATTCTGAAAACGTGGACTTCCTGCATACAGATTTTAAGCAGGACAAAGACAACATAGCCATGGACTTGGTATGTAATCACTGAACCTGGTCAAAAGTGTTGTGTATAAATAGGAATAAAAAAGGAATGTGTCTGAAAACTAAATTATTCCAACTTTATGGGCAACAGTGAATATTAGTCACGCCTGGGAAGCTATGTAATATAGGTTAATAGGAATAGAGGACACATTTACAGCCACAAGCTAGCAAACTATACTGCAAAATAATATATATATATATATATAGTTGTAAATCTACGGCCATTAGACTTATGACCTGTGTGTTACAATGTTCGACATAACAGTGAATTCAGGCTCTGATGGTGATCTAGAGACCAGTGAGAAAATATTGTCATGGGAAAAACTCAAGAGATGTAATAATTGTAGCTCTATAAAAGTAGCACACGCACATATCTATACAGAAATGTATATGGCCATATGGATAACTGTGGATGATAATGTGAATAACTACACTATGAATAACTTCTGAACACTTATATAGTCTGGATATAGATTAATAAGGATAATCAGCACAGTTATATATGCACCTGTAAACATGCACATATGTAGATGGCGTTCTTCACAGCTAAAGATCTAGTCAAGAGGTACATAAGCAATCATAGCCATTGCTATAGCAATCATAACTAAAATACATATTTTAAAGAAATTGGCACAGATGCAACATAATGTTTATTGGATGTTGTTTCTGTTTTAATGCATACTATCCTGTGCATTTGCAAAATAATTTTGAAAAACTGGAGTGTAGTCAGGCAACTTCTGCATTGTGTTGCAGCCAGTAACTGACAGACACTGAAGGTACTGCAACCTTTCTTTGACTATCAAGTTTGACATTCTTAAATCAAGACAATGGAGGGCTTCCATCAAGGAAAATATACATCCTGGTGTGCAGGAAGAACTCCTCAATGTGCCGGGAGCATCGTCGTCTGAGAATAAGGGGATCAGCTAAGAGAACAGTGTTTGCACTAAGTACACCTGGTCCTCTGAAATGGCCTCATATTATTTGGCTGTTAACAACCATCCAAGGCAACCATCAGATCTAATGACCCTACTGAGATGGCTGTTCCTCCCATTTCCTTTCCAGAACCATATTTAAAAATGGGAATGGGAGCCTGTCAGTTGAGCCTTGTGCTTGCTATGCATGCAAACCTCCTCTAATGTATGAGAGAGAACCAAAGATCAGACTTAGCATGCTGCACACCGGGCACTGCTCTGCGTGTTTATATTTTTGCAGCCATGTCGAAAGTGCCAGCCTTATGAATTTCAAAGGTTGAGTTATTTTTTTTGAGGCTATATGGCTGTGATTGAATTTGATTTGATTTAATTTGTGGGGGTAATTCTAAGGCTGGAGAGCCACTTCCTTGTTAAGTGCATCCACAGCTTCTTTAAACACTGTTCAATTTTAATTTTCACAACTGCCTGGCCCTCTTGCCACTCACATCTCAAAAAGCAGACCCATGTGTTCCAACTAATTTAACACATTCCGAACTCTGGTTATCTTGTGTTTGCCTATGAGAACTCACATGTTCGCACATCTAATATAGCAATCTAAAAGGATAAAAATCAAGGTTATTTAATTTCTTTTTAGGTAACCTCTCATTGAACCTTCCTGTGGTTTGTCCCATATCAAAACCAAAAAAAAAAATTAAAAAAAAGCTCAGTACTTGAGTTTGTCTCAGATTTCAGTATATTCTAGCTCTAATGGAAAGTCTGTAGCTATTATATTTAGACACCCTGCTGTTATAATCATGAGCATGCCAAGAGTATTGGCTGTACCCTGAACTGCCGGTCTTGATGTGTCATCTATGGAAGCAGGAAACAGAAAGTAGCCAGTGGCAAGACAGCCAAAAAATATGTTTTCTTTAGCAAAATATTTTTTTCATCCTTCACAAAAGAAATCTAGCGTTTGGAGAATAAAACAACTGTATATCCTTCAGTTAAAATAAAACAAAACCAACTGGTGAGAAATTGTATGTCAAAAAAAAGCTTGCAAAATTCCCTCTTGTGTGTGAAGCGTGTATGTAGAATTATCTTAAATAAAATGCAGGATTAATATGTGAACACTTGCCATCACTATAGTTGTGCTCTTACTTCAACAGTCTCCCTTACTGTGAGGATGATGGTTCTGCTTTACTATCTAAAATGATATCACAGAGCGCAGGATACGGGAGGATGGCAGATATTAAGGAAAACTTGAACGCTCTGTTGTGGCACCGAGCAGACAAGAATATATCAAAGCGCAGTTTGTAAGGATAATGAATACCACACCTGCGAATTGTCATTAGCTTCTGCAGCAATGAGAGTCATCTTAAAAATTGCTACATGCATACTATGAAATGTCGGACACAAAGGAGAGTCTGTTGCTGGGCGCCCAGGAAGAGAAATACTAGCCTGTGTCTGGGGGCTAAAGTGCGTAATTTCAACCTCAATCTCACTCCTCAAATACTTTGAGTGATTCGGACTTTCAGAGGCACCAAACAGGTGTAAGATTCCTTCTTTTTTCCAAGACGAAACAGTGAAAACTCCAAGCCTCAAGGACAGCAGACAGCATTCAAACACATCTAACTTATCCACAGAAATGAAAATAGTGTTTCATGCTATTGTTAAGGTTGTTTATGGCTCATCAAGATGTCAAGAAAGAAAGAAATATATAAAATCAAGTGTTGGATTGCACTACGGTTTCAGCAACCTGATGTAATGTTTTTTGTTGTTTCCTTTATATTTCTCTTTGTTTAAATAAAAATCCAAGTCTACACTATTAAATAAGACAAAATTGAACATTTTCCTTTATCTGGGTATTTGAATTTCTCTTTGTTTACTCTGTAAAATGGGTCCTAATGCAGTCATTACAGCATTATTACAGCAAAGTTAGGTTCTGAAGTTTACGATCATTTTGGGACCAACAACAACAAGCTGAAATCAACTGGGGACCTTCTGCATTGCAATTTTCAGGCTCTTTAGTTATTTCAACAGTCCTTAGCTTTTTTGAATGTTTTTAGGCACTTGTCACATCAATTTTTCTTTTGATTGACCACCTCACAACAAACCATGAAGCTTTCTAAAAGCACTAAAACATGCTGCCTCAAAAAAAGGGAACAAGCAAATTTTATTTTTAAACACGGGTCAGGTTGATAATGGTCATAAAAATAACTTTTACTTTGGTTTTCTGCTTGTCTAATTAGTTAAAATGGGGGGGGGGAAGCACAAAACAAACACTGTATATAATTTTCCATTTACAAATTTGAGGTTTCTGTGTTTTCATATGCACAGATTAACTGTGACTATCCACACAAAAAAACTGCAACAATCAGTTGGTCACTTGGTAACAGCACATGCTTTTGATTTCTGCAGTGTCCTCAACTTGTCACACAATGTCTGAAGCTGTCTTGTCAACATTACAAAAAAAAGATGTCTTTTTTCTGTGTGAGCAAGAGAGAAAAAAGGGAGAGAGAAGAAGAAAGTGTCCGCACTGCCGAGCTTTCATGTCCGATAAAGTGGTGTAATCGTGACAGCTACCCATTAGTTCTATATGTGATAAATCACGAGATGACAGACTGCAGCTTCAACTAAACATAATGCTCCAGGCTAGAAAATCCACCTCTTCTTTTGTTGCATTCAGTGCTGGTAACTTTAAAAAAAGGCAGGTATGTAATGGATCACTGACTGTACATGGTAGCAGGGAAATTATATGTAAATATCAAACAGAGTTCACTTCACTAGCACGCGGATCAATTTAATTTTCTGGTTTTCTGTTGTGACAAGCAGGTAAATGATGTTTTGCTGTTTATCCTTTCAATGGACATGGCATCATTTTTTTCCTCTCTTCCCACTAATCATGGGGAGAGCAGCCATTGCCTCCCTGAATGATCGTACGGTTCCTCACAACAATTATTACTTGAAATACACAATATCCCCTGGAAAACTCCAGAGGGACGCGGGCATTTCATTGTTTCCTCTCTGTCATCCTTCTGCCCCCGTGCACTGCCAACATTAGTTCAAACACAACAATCGTTTATGGAATATAACAAGGCCCAACTGCAACTTGCATGTCATCTCTCTCTCTGTCCTTCGGAGAATAGCCGTGCTTTCAGTTCACAATGAGGCAACATCTAAGGTGAAAAGACAAGCAACAGATTTTTCATTTGTGGCCACAAAGGGAGGGCTGTTTCCCCTCTTATCATGCAGAGAACTAGTGCTGAGGCTGCTTCTCAGAGCTCATCAGCACGACAAAGACAACTGGGAGAATGCAGCCTTGTTCTACAAAGGTTAACCTCAACGGGACCTAACAACTTCAGACTTCTCATTTGATGCTTCCACCAAACACTTGCCATGGAGCATGGAGGGCCCCTGGATTCCCTTGGATTTAACCTCTAATATCTGAGGTCACGCATCCCGCCTGGCCAATGGTGGCACTTGTGAGCTCTGTTATGTGCAATCACCCCCCCCCCCCGTGCCTCCAGACACACGGAGTGGGCTCTTAATGGTCTGCATGTCTGCGGCATGGCCTGGGAAAAGTTGCAGACTAAGAAACACAGCAGCATTTTCCCTTAATTTATAATTAATCTTTAAAATGTTCATTCAGACAGCAATTGTGTATTTTAATGCCAAGTACTAATTATGGGAAAAAATTAGACTTTTTAAATGATAATTTGACAACTCAACTGTATAATATTCACATTTCACACAGTTATTTGGTATATTATGGTTTATTAGTAGAGAATTATTCCACTAAACACCAATAATACTGTGATGCAGCATGAGTACACTTATTTAAATGCATGGTTGCAGGATAAAAAAAAATCTAGTTTACTGATTTAGATCAACCTTTTACATTGCCACCATATTTTTGATGGATTGGGTTGACAGGATGATGGTAGTTGCATCAACTTAAAAATATGTGTTATTTAAACTCAAATTTGTGCATCAGTTGATTTAAAACTAAATTCAAATTGAGATAACTTAATTAAACTGGTCTGACAACCTAATTATTCTTCATCCCTTCTTCATCTTAACATGCCTGGACAATTTCAGATAGTTAAGACCGATAATTAAAAATATATTTGATTGTAAAGGAAAGGCTAATTCCGGTAACTGAATTTAGTTTGTTGGTTGAACATAATTCCATTAAAAGTTGTCATAACTCAAAAAGATTGGCACAAACTGTTGCGTTTAGTTGTTTTGCTGAGCATAAGCATTATATTTTAGTGTGTACTACTGCATCACTACTATACGAAGTGTGTGTTTGTGTATGTGTGTGTGTGTGTGTGTGAGAGAGAGAGAGAGAGAGAGAGAGTCTTACAACTTTCCCAATTGGAGTGCAAAGCTAATCTGTGGCCCCAACAATGACTCCCAGGGGTCCTCGTCATGCTTTTTCTCTCCCTGTCTGTTTGTGAACTGCATTACATTCAAAACAAAAAAGGTTCCTTTATTTATTCCAGGTAATTCAATTGGTTGTCCCCTCACAACGAGGCAGTTTTGAAGGCTTTCCCTCACAAATATAGCCGGACAACATGATAACATCTAATCAGATTATGCTGCATCTCCCACTGGATTTGATACAACTCAATTATGAGGACATTGCAGTGCACGTCGTTGTGATTTTTATTCATGTTCTCATTATTTATTATGCTGCAGCACAACTATCAGCTATGCAGTTTTCCCTAGGCCTTGCTCCATTTAGAAAGCAGCAGATACAATCCATTGAGCTGGTTCTGCTGCCACTCTTTGGTACAAAGGCTACTACAAAGTTGAATGTGGACCCACCTGTAAAAAAAAAAAAAAGCATGGGGGCGGCAGGGTCCAAATCCAAACCATTTCACATCTAGATCTTCTTCCTATTGCTGCACATACACAACAGCAATGCAATGTGATTGTCGCAGGCTACAGTCACAGAACAACGTGAGGTCAGTCTCACAGTCACACATCAGGCTATCAGAATGTACCTAAATTCACAGAGCACGTCCTTGTCTCGTCTTCACCCTTATTTATGTGCCTCAGGACGCACAAGCAGCCATTCCTATTCATGAGGCTGCCAGCAAAGGCAACTGTGGACTTTTATGATCCCTCGCAAGCGTTTCAAAAAAAATCCACACGGTTGCGATGTTAAGGCGGACTGTAAACCAACCCCTTTTCCAGGCAGCTACAAAAAAAAGAACACCGAGGAGCAGGTAAAACAGAGCTGCTGCACCGCTTCACCTCCACCGCCGATGTGTCCGAAAGGAATAACGAACCCAAAAAAAACGCGATGCACAAAAACGCAACACAAACCCCTCCGTGTGTTGGTGAAACTGATCGCAGCTGCCCGCATTAGTTGTGCTGCTCTACTGCGTGATTTTCTCTGCAACACAGGCAAATGAAAGAATTTTTGTACAAAAATCACTAAAAAAAAAAATTACGCTTACCATTCTGAAGACACATCCAATGGTAGCAGGCCTGTCCCGTTGACAATTCACCAAATGTTAGTGCGGGATGCCCCCCCACAAAAAAAGCCCCGATTTTTTTTGCTGCTACTTCTTTCTTCTTCTTCTTCTTCTTCTTCTTCTTCCCTCCCTTTCGGGTTTGATAGTAACCAGAGCAGGCGAGTGTATTTCCACTGAGCACGACACGGTACGGCAGAAAAAAAAGAAATCCTCCTCCTCCTCCTCCTGCTGCTCTTCAAGGTGCTGCCTCTGCTGCTGCTGCTGCTGCTGCTTCTGCTTCCAGCGCGCTCGGAGACGCACACATGGATGAGGAAGGCAGCCGTCCAAAGATGCCCATTAACACGCGCAGCCCCTTAATTGAACGTTTTAAAAAAAACAACAACAACAACAGCAAAAAGAAAAATCCTTCGGGAGAAATATGTGAAACAGTCTCCCCCACCTCCCTCTCCTCTCCTCGAACACACAGTGAGCGAGGAGATAAGGTGACAAAACCGATGTGATGGAGGGGAATGGAGAGCTGCGTGGTCCCTCACGATTTACAATTACGATTATGGAGCAAAAAAAAAAAAAAGGATGAGTGTGCGACTGTGCGTGGTCGCCCCCTTCGGTGTAGGCTAGCCCTTCGAAATATCTCCCCTCCTTTTTTTTCTCTGTCCTTTTATTTATTTTTTTCTCTCTAGCTGTAAATATCATCCTATAGGGGGGATATAAATGCCAAAACAATTATTTTATTTTCCCACCTGGGCAAATAAACAGAAAATAGAGATAAACAAATTACATTATTATCACTAAGTAACTCTAAAGTATGACTGATGCCCTCCCATTAAATCGAGGCTTAGTATTGCATAATTATTATCAAATATAAAGGTCATAATCAATCAGAATTAGATATTAGTGTTGCATAATGTAACCATGCAGGGTGCCATGTTTCTTTTTTTTGCGAGCTTAACTGAAGAATTTCCAGTAAGACAGCAATAAACTTTGCTTTTTCTGTTCATCAAATATCATTTTCTCTTTTAACGATAATGAGTCAACAAGAAAACACACACAAAGTCCAAATTTCAACCCTTTCCTCCATATTTTTTAAGATATACTCAACAATAGTAAATAAACTGCTGAAAAAAACATTCTTAGAAGACTAAAAGTGTGGTTTTTTTTTTCAGCATTCCTAAATGTTCCCCAGTTTATTTAGGGATTAAGTCATTCTTGTTTAAAATGGGCTTTCCATTCATCAATAATTAAATGTTAGAGGTAAACACATAATCCGCTGTAAGTGTTTGACTTGTTTGCGAGTTGTTGATAAATATTTAAGGAATAGCAACATCTGCTTTATGTTAACTGTCAGGATTAATGCATTTTCTATTTAAACTAAGGTTTTTTTAGTTAAATGGTAGAAATGAATAGGTCTAAGCATTCAGATACTGTTTTTATTATACAAGCTGAAAATGCGTCGGTGTGATTGTACAACTCAATATTGCAGCTTTTGACAATGAGCCCAAGTGTTTTCCTCAACCTCTACTGAAAACCACTGACACCAGAGTTTGGTAGGTTAACGAGGAGACCATCTGTCTCGTTCCATCTGACAAAACTTTTGTCTGGCCAGGTTCTGATCCTAAATCCACTGCCACGGACTTATCTCCAAATTCCAAGTCTCTCCTTTTTCGGGTTAAAAAGACCGGTCAAGAGTTCCTGGCCCTGGAAGTGTGTTTGGTCACCCAGAGAACAAGAGAGGGGCCATGTGTGGCCTTTAATTCACTGCATTGTCTGCCAAAAGCTAATCTTGGCCGGGCTCAGAGTCTTACTGCTCACGGGCTGTGAATGGATGAGTGAAAAGTTAAATATGCTTTCAAATGTAAAACTGAAGACCGGCATGGTATTGTTGGGGTGTGTCATTGTGGGAGTGTGAGATTTGCCGTTGACCCAGGCAACAGGAGGAAAAGGGGCCAGTTTCAGTTTTAGAAGCTGGATTCAGGCTCGTGTTTGCAGGTGGTAGGCTGTAATTCAGTGGTTATACACCAATTTTCATGCCGCCCCCATGTGTGAAAAATAAATTGCTGGCTCACAGTAATAGACTGTGCTCAACCATCAAGCAGAACTGATGGCTGACAGTACATCATACACCAAATGCACATGTTAAAGTTGAGCTAATGTGACCTTCATGATACAGAAATGTTGCTGTTTTCATCCCAACTTAAATTATATACCACTGTCTGATCAAAACCACCCATGTTTTAAAGAGCTTATCAATCTGAAATCATTTTAAAACTAACCCTACTATTATTAAAATCACTATAATCATTTTATAATAACACATTAACGGCAGTATTTAAACTATGTGACACTGTGAGCGGAGTTGCTTGGTAGCGGTGACCCTATAGAGAACTCTCATTGTGTAGCTCTTCCGCCTGCAGCTTTACTGTTTGGGTTGATTTTCGCTGCTCTCACAACAAAGTTCCAGCTACAGCAGGTAGCTGTTTTTCTGCAAGAAAAAAAAGCTCTAAAAAATTCACTGTAGACTACCTGTCAGCACCAACAGGCAGACAGACACAGTAAGCTGGTGAACACAGTGGAGCGTTCAGTAGATAAAGAGGTAGCCATTTCCCTAAGGAGTTGGCAGAGACCAAAAGCAGAGCTTAGAGGGAAACTGTTTGCAAAACAGTTTAGTATTTTAACCTAAAAGGCAATTTATCAGGTGAAGCGTTCAAAGTTCATCCCTGTTGCCCCCAAGTGGCCAAAAGAAAAGAAAAATGTATCAGTGTTGCACGTAGTAAAATAAGGGGTATTGGGCCACAGCTGCAGCAAATAATAACAATGTAGAAAAAATGTAGAATAGATCGATCATAGGAACATATACATTTAAGACTAAGATGACACAATGTACGATCAAAAAGTACCAGGACTATGGCTGTAAGAAGCAAAAACCTTAACTCATTTATATTTGGCCATGAACCCCTTGTGATTCCACCAATTGTATGTCAAACTGACCCAACCTCGATGCCAAGGACCATCAATGGTGACAAGAGTTGGGTCTACGGATACAGAATAAGGCATCAAGTCAGCAGCACAACCTTGAGCATGCTTGTCATTTTCCAGGCTTCTACGGGAGAACATTCAGCACAAATGACATGAACTGTGTGAACAAGTTTTCTGGCCCCATCCACCCAGATTTGGCTCTCTGTGACTTCTTCCTCTTCCCCTAAATGAAATTCAAGTTGAAGGACCACCATTTTGGCACTGTGGAGGAGATCCAGCACACTTGACCAAATTACCTTAACAGCCTTACAAACCAGGACTTCCAGGGAGCGTTCCAAACTTGGCAGGGGCACTGGGAGTGGTGTATTACTGCACAAGAAGACTACTTTGAAGGGGAAATCAGCCAAATTTAAATTAGGCATAGAGCTGCCATCTGAACTTCTTGATCATATAATACACTGGGAATATGAAGCTTATTTCTCAGTGAAATAAGCTTCAAAATTACACAAAGAGCAAGGTATACATTAACACATGCACTCATATCACAGGTAGCAGCTTTTCCTTTATCAGAACTCCAGATGGAGATAAGAGCACCTGCTCGGAGAAGTGACAGTCATGTAATGTGAATGTCCACGGTTGTCTGCTCTCATAATGACTGTTATAATTAGAACATGCTGTACATGTGGACCGAAACAGAATGCACAAAAAAATCTTTACAATGTGTTATTGAAAATCAATATCTCGTCTCTTTGTCATTAGATAGTGGACTTATCAAATATCAGATCAATGGCTGAAATATGTGATCTGCGTCGACAATATAAATTCTAAACTATTTAAAGCGGTATAGCGTTTGGCACTGGTGTTAATCAATCACATATAGAAGATCTCAGTCTGCCTGTAAGTCATTCACTTGGTTGCTATGAACTTGTGAGATTTCAGTCTGCAGCAGCACGTTCTTGCAATATCCAAAGGAGAAAAAAAAACGTGTTAGCTTTTGAATCAAGGCTCAGTGCTGTGACTCAAATTATATGCCCCATAAAACTCCTAATTAAGGAATGCTTGGCTATGCTGTACCGCCACTCCCTGTTTTCTTTTTCCTCTTTCTTTCCTATTTCTTTTATAATGAACAAAAGAAACAAACAGACAACAAAGGCATACTGTATGTGAGATTCTCTATTCTTGGTGTTTGTGATGTTATAAAACACAGTTGAACATACAGCAGCACATACGTAATTACACACACACACACACACACACACACACATATATATATATGTGTGTGTGTGTGTGTGTGTGTGTGTGTGTGTGTGTGTGTGTGTGTGTGTGTGTGTACAATGTTCTGCTGGCAACCTTGGGTCCTTTCATTTGTATGCTATGACACGTACCACCATACAAACATTGCTCCACACCAAGCACACCCCTTTATGGCCAACATAAGACATAAGAGACTTTATTATCATTGCCACTTACAGCGAAACTTCGTTGGTGACAGTCAGTAGCAGCAGTTAAATAATAAAGAATAATTTAAGTATAAAAATAGAATTAAAATAAGTCTAAGTATGAAAGGTGCATAAAACGACAGTAAATATCACACAGTATTTACAGTATTTACAGAATGAGATAAAGGCAGTTTTTGATATTGCATGGCCCATGAAACAGTGTGTGGTTCAGTCTGTAGCTTACAGTGGCCGGATCCACCAGGGCAATACCCCCTGCAACTGCAAAACAAGAAACAGCTTGAGGAACATGACAAAAAGCCCAAGGCGTTGACTTGCCCTCCAGACTCCCCAGATCCTAATCTGATCAAGCATCTGTGAGATGCACTGGAACAAGTCTGATCCACAGAGGCCCCACCCTGCAAACCACAGGACCCAAAGGATCTGCTGTCTACATCGCTGTCCCAGACAATACAGGACTCCCCAGAGGTCCTGTGTCCATTCCCTAATGAATCAGAGCTGTTTTTGAGGAAATGAGTGGGACCAACACAACATTAGGGGGCTTTAATGCTGTGGCTGATCAGTTTTTATGTATGAAAGTATACATTAGCTTCAGTTGTAACATCTTAAAGCCCATGTGTTACAGGACTTATGGCGTCTACACTTTGACAAAAAACACCCCAAGTTACTAGATTATTTTCCTCTTCATTCAGCCTCAGTGTATCGCACAAAATGTTTAGACTACAAAAAATCTAATCGGCAGGTGTGTTAGATCATAAACTCTCACTGTGAACGGGTCACATCATCCAATGTTTAGTCAATCACTTGCACTCACTTTATTAATGACGTCTGGCCCATCAGATGTTTGATTAACCTTTCCCTGAGTAAGTATTGTTAATGCACTGGGTTACAAGTGACTGTCAGTGTGCAGGATGTTTGTATGCTTTCACAGTGAATCATTGTCAAAACTGTGACGGCTGCTCTATTATTAGTGAGTGAGAATACTAATAGCATAACATAAAGTGCCATCAGTGCTACAAACAGGTTGGAAATTACGTTTTCCAAACATATTCATATTTTAACCTCATCAAGAGTATAAGGTAGGATGACAATGAATTAAAAAAGAGATACAGATTCGCAAAGATGAGGCAATATTTAAAAAATTTCCCTAACAAGAGCGTTCCTTTATTAAGTATTACATCAGAAAGGATGGCTGTTTCTTGCAAAGTTATTCTAGCTTTGAAACTTAAACCAAGAATTATCAGTTATGTTTGTTTATTGTTCTAAACTAACTCCCAACATCCTTGGAAGCCTTCAGTGCTATGACTCACACTCATAACATGTACAACTAAAAGAGAGGACAGACATATCAGTGTGTGACTGCTGTGAAATGCTTTAAAAATGTCAATTAAAACTGAATAGATTTGGAATTTGTGCTATTTATTGGTTCAGTATGAAGAAGCAATAGGTGATTTCTAAGGACAACCATTATCTCTATTGCATAACCAAGGCAACAAGTGTGTGGATTGTTGTTCCCTGCAACGTAGCAACACCATCTCCATGATAAAAATACCCTTATTTACTGCAAATCTCTATTCCAGCTCAATGGTTTTGATTTGGGAGCACATTTGGACGTAAAATGTTTGGTAAATTACCGTCAGAGAAACGTTCAGCTGTGATGAACCACCCATTATTTTTTATTGGCCACTTAAGAGCAACTTGGCCTGCAGACTTTGTAAACTCAGACCCTGTTTAGGGTTTGCATTTCACTTGGCCTTATACTGATGTGTGATTGCCATTTTCAATGCGGCTGAAGAAAACAATTTTTTAGAACCTTCTCCACATTTCAATGTTCCCTCAAGATCCTTGTGCTGACAGCGAGTGAATTACCACTTGCAGTTTGTTTGCTTTGAATTTTTAACAAACCAGTTTGAGGATTTTCCTCATCAAATTACCAAGCCAACCCCAGTTTCCATCACAACTTTCTTGCATGGCAAACTTTCACTGCAGTTCTCATGCTTGTCAGTTTGAAGCTATTTCCCTCAAACTGTAATAGGATCAGGGCTCCAAGCTGCTTCCACATGATTGATGAAAGATTAAAAGGATTGTTGAGATTGAAGGCACATTTAGCTCCCTTCTGAGGTCCAATTTCTTGTCCTTGTGCTGGCAGTAGGGCTGCCACCATGCATATGCGAAGATCACTGCAGTGAATGCCAATAATGTGAAATGGTTGTGAGTCTTGGAGACATGGCAACAGGGACAAGCAGGCAATCATTTTTAATCTGACTGTTCTCGCTCCATGCAAGAACTAGTGTCAATAATGGTCATAGAGGTGAGGAGGAAAAAGTAGGAACATGAAAAGGAGAAGTGTGAAGAGAAAAAGAACAACCTCAAGCTTTCAAATGGAAGATAATTGACATGGAAGTTGTGTTGATTTCTGCTGCTACTGATTATGCACTAAGATCATGTACTTTAACCCCTCAGGAAACATTTGACAGCTTTTTGATTGAAGACAAATGGCCTCACACAAACCCAATTATCAACTTTTCCTTCAGGAAGCTCTAAGAATCAAGAGCATTTTCGTGTGTCTTTGTTTTGTCCTTCATGCATAAATACATTTAGGGCTGATTTATATTGTGCAGTCTACAAAATTCTCTTGAGTTTTTCATTAATTTCAAGACTGTTAACAATGGAATTTAAAACAACTGACGTTTCGATCAAAAGATTTGTCCACTAAAAACAAAGGTTGAATATGTCAGCGTAACAGGAATGCTTTTTCTTACATGAAAAACACATATAGTCAGCCGTCAGTTCTGTTCTCCCGCAGGGTGTCCATGTCAGGCTGAATGTGTAGGAGCCCTGTAATTAGAGGTATTATGGCTAAATAAAGAATCGGCCGCTGAGCGATATGAGGCGGTACCCTATTATTTTTATAGAGTATGAAGTTCTCAGCTTTGTCGTGCAATTTGTGGGGCGGAACATAACCTAAGTACCTTGGAGTGTCAACCAGTCATTATTGGTGGACAGATTAATTTGATTGAAGTACTTTATTAATGCTTTTATTGACTTTATAAAGCTGCAGTATAGAGGGCTTTGTGGCAGTGTGGTCCCAGTGTGTTCCATGCGATGGCTAATGCACACAGCTGACTTATTCATCTGAAACAGAAACGCTGGGCAAGTTTTGCCCTTGAAATTCTGTCCTCGCCTTGTCCTGAGCCCCGACTCTGTGGAGGCATATCATTAGTAGTGACCAACAGCGATAACGACTGCACGTCTGTCAAAATCAAGTTGCAGCTCAATGCCCTGACTGTGTTGTCTTAATATGAGCTGAAGTGTGGTGTCAGGGTCTGGGGTCAATTTACCAATTCAGCAGTGCATTAAGTCATTGCCTAAGCCAGCTCACCTCTGCTGACAATTATTAATATGTGGCCCTAAGCAGAAAATAGCTGTAACACATCACCAGAGACACCTTCAGAAGCAGAAAAAGTGCTGCAGCCTATGCACTGATGCATGCAAATATGTTGGATGCTGCACAGATGATGCATTATTAACCAGCCTTGCAAGTATATTACACACACCAGTGCAGAGGTGAACACACACATGCATCATCATGAAGTGCAAGTAGTGCAACAATAATAATTATTCTGGTCATCAAGTTTCTTTCTTCGAATAAAACAAGAAGCTTGTTGAGTCATCTGCCATTGATCAAGACAATTGAAAAACAATCTCCAAGCAGAGTGCTGCCTCTTTCAAAAGCAGAGAAATAGCCCTTGATCAATTGTGTCCTGGTGTATGGCCTGAATATGAATGTAATCAGGATATTTTGCATGGAGCCCACTCTGAAGACCACTTAAAGCCATCAGCTATTATCAGCAAGCGAGCAGCGTCTGTGGTCTGACCTCATCCACTGCACTGTCCCTCACAAAATGGCTGAGTTATGACTGGCGTAGAGGGGAGCTGAGCTGCTCGCTTGTAAATGAGGGCGGTGTGAAACAGAGTCTTCATGCGTGTCACGAACAGGCCATCATTACTTTTACAGGGGTTGATTTGAGTCACAGCCTAACATATGGGTTCAGACGCCTCAGACAGTGGACACAGTATGCACTATAAGAACAGATGTATTCCAAAAATACCATACTGAAACAAGTGTGCTCAATGTAAATACAGCAGGCAGGATTTACACTAGACGCCGGTTACTAGAGTAGCAGCACTTATATGTGTACCTATGCTAACATTCTGGCTTTTCACATGGCATACAATCCATACATGATCTTTTCTTTTACTTTTCTTTTTCTAAAGTACTTAGAGCTGCAATCTTGGTATGAGACGTGCTATTTTTTTTAAAAAGTCATTATTTTTGATCATGTCACAGGCTACAATACTGCAATTTGCTGCATGATTCTCTGTTTAAATTACAACATAATAAGATATTTCATAAAGCCATACAGTACATGTCACATCATTTGATGTTTAATTGATAAAAATGAACAAATCTTTCTATTTTAGCTTAATAATCACATTTTTGTGTGCACTATTATATTGTTTAAATGACACTTTTGAGTGAGTATGCAGTGTTAATTATAAATACGCACGCTCCTCTTTTCAGTCTTCTCTTATTAAAGTTTATTAAATCACAAACGTAAGTTAGTGATTGGAGATACTATACTGAACAGAATGTAAATGCAGCATGTAAAATTTTACTTCGTTCTAACTTTTAACATAAGGGAATGAGGATTTGTTGTTCCAGCGTGCAGCACTGCTACAAGAGAATAACTGTTATGAAACAGCAAAGCAGGTTTTATCCAGGAAATGATAATGAGCAGATCAAGAACAGTGTCACAGATCAAGTCACACATCAGCACAGAGTGGTAATGAAGATGTCAGTGCTGGATTGCGGAATGTTGTCTAGTTCTTCCTGCAGGCCTTGGTGAAGATGTTGGACATTTTGGGCAACAGGATCACGTTGTCGCTCATCTTGAGCATCATGTGTCTCTTGTACCAAGCTGTCTGCAACAAATTCTTAGACTACAAATGGTGGAGTTGTGGCCATTCAGGCTACGGCTGACCTGCCAATATCCAGCCTGCCAATAACCTGTTCTCGTCTATCAATTGTCATCTGTGATTTCATGTCATTTGAATAAAGCTGCATTTGGCCCTGGTCTTTTATAGTCGCCGGTCAAAGGAGTGTCTGTGTTCTGGTCACACCATCTGATCATTGTCCTTTAAAGCCACACATGACTAGAATTTGTCACAGGTTGAGCAGCAAAACGTTTTTGTGCGCAGTTGGTCAGAATGAACCCTTTTTCAAGCAGAATAATAGAAATGAGAGTTTAGAAAAAGACATTTTGCATGCTGCATATATATTTTTCGTTCAGTGTATATCAATTTAATAAAGCCTCAAACTTTCCAGAGGTCTTCTCAGGGCTCGCAGCTGGTTTTATCGACCATCTCTCTCTTAAAAACAACACAGTGGAAAAAATTGATTTCAATGACCCAATTATTTAACACTGCATAGAGAAACCTCACATAACAAGCTGCTTCCAGAACCAGTCTATTTGCACTAAGAGGATGATTAAGCCACAAAATCTCACATCTGTGACTGCAGCTTCGTTCTGGATGAAACATTCCCTTGATCAGAGTTTATTATAGCAACTTTTTTTGTTACTGAAAGATGAATTTGGGGTTTTATTTTACAGTAGTTGAAGTGTGCATACCTGGCAGATTACAGATGACAAATTACAGTTATGTTTGCATTTAATTCTTTACTAAAATTGCTTGTACATAGCCATGCAGAGCCACCAGAAATGCTGCAGTCTCAGTTATTTTCATGAAATATGGAAAACAACCCTTGAGAATTACGAGTCTCAATATGTTTAATGTCTTTTCCAAACATTTATGAACTACCTATTGCGTATACAAGCTCAGATTTTAACATGAATACTGATACCACAGTATGAGACAGTACAAGGAAAAGTTTTAGCAGACTTTGAGTTTCCCCCATTATTACAGTTTTTTTTTTTTTTACATTTGCTGGAATAATTAGGCTATTTTACAAATAGCTGATCTGAGACTCTTTGCTGCTTTCAGTACAAAGTGTCTTAAAAGTGTGTGACTGCAATTTTTCCCTGTGTGTGATCCTGTAAATACACAGTGTCACCAATACAAACTTGCGTGCGTGTGTGAGCTCTGAAAATGAGAAGAACCGCCACCAGCAGATGTTAATGGCTTTGGACATCATTTTCTCTGTACAGACCACCTCTCTCTTTTTACATCTTTCTACTTTCAAACTGTGCAAGGGTCACTGCTAATTGTCATTCCTGTCAGAAATTTCTTAAATTGCAGCCAAAAATACCCATTAAGTTTCTCATTCTGTCCTTTTTGTCGATTTCTGAGTGGTTCATTATTGTCTGAGTTTAATAAAGAATTGTGTGAGAATTCTAAGAATTTAGTGCATGTCTTAGTTTAAGACGACATAATGAAGGAGCATTTAACCTTTTTTCTAAGTTAAAATATTCTGAAGGATAGATCATCATTTAAAAGTTCACAGAGAAACTGGATATGCCTGGGCTAACATTGTTTTAACAAAAACACTGGGGGTAAAGTGTCCTATCGACATGGCAGCCTAATTACATTTGGAGTCCTTTCTATACAGCATTGTTTCAGAAATGGGATGAAGATGAGTCATTTAAAAATAGTTTTGTATTCATAACTCAGATTCATTAAGAAGGATCAGATTTGCATGTGTTGAGAGACTGATTTAAATAGCTCTTAAGTGTTTTCACATCCTCAAACAATAATCTGAAACTGCAAAACTGACATGACAAAAATGTAACTTAGGAAAAACACCCAGTATGTGTTTGACAGAAATCCTCATGAATGCAAGTTTAATTGTTAATTACCCAAAGGAAGGTTGTTGAAGACTTTTCTAGCATACAGATATCAAGTGCTCAGTCGTTGTCACTCCCACTATGCAGCATAATGAGTATTCTGTAATACAATTCACACAATAAGGAATCAAATGAAGTATTCTAGCATCAAGTTTTACGTACTCATTTTGATCTGTTACGTGCGGAGTGATTTAATATAAGACTGCATGCAAACTGAAACAAAATCTTTTCTGTAACAAACTGTGGTTTTGTTTCACCTTGAATACGAGTCCCAAAAAATATATCTACTATGTATTGCAAGAAATGAGATTGCCACTTTCGCTTTTCAATTTCCCTGCATTAAGATCAAATCCTTGAACAATTCAAAGGTCCCTGTGACACTGAGTCAGAGATTGGCAGAAACTACTATTGTCCCCTCACAGAACAACACAATATCACTTTTGTATCAAATGAGCCCAGCTAGCGGCAGATATCTCTGTTCTATCCTCTGTTCAGTATTGACCAGCAGCAACTGTGTTTCCGCCCACTTGCTTATTGCCTGCAGCCAAGATTGTGTGAGATGACCCGGCACGTCATCTGACCCCCATCTAGGGCAGCACCTGTGAGCTTCCTCGGAGAGCGTTGTGCCTGATAAATGAGTCTGAGGTGACGAGCAGCTGATGGAGTGGCCAGCAAAGGTCACGATGCTTGGGGAAGCTCCATTCTGCTCCCTCATTTCAATTTGGACCCACACCACTTTTTGCAAATGCTTGATAACCTCAGCCAAAGGTCGACCGGATGGAACCAGAATCCATCATTTTGTTTATACTCTACTTTTTCTATTAGATAGTTCAAATGCAACCTGTTGGTTGAAGCATCATTGGTCAAACTCGGAAGGCATCTAATTAAGTGCATTGTGTGTCTGCCAAATTAGGTTGCACGCTTCTTGCACTCAGGTGTAGCTGTAGACTAACAAGCCCCCACAGCATGGTGAGAAGCAATGGATGGCAAATGCATGGAGAGCTTCTGTGTGTTACTTTTGCATTCCCATGCACCCATCGAGTTTTATCACCACTTCACACGCGAGTGTTAAGCATTCTTTAGGATTGCTTTCAGTATTATAAAGCCTCTAATTTTCCGGGGAGAAGATACCTCTTCAGTGCAGAAAAGGGGATTTTTAATAACGGAGAAAAGGATTTTTGTTTGCTTTTTTTCAATAAGATGTGCAAAGATGTTTTGTCAGCTTTACACCTTTGCTGTGGTGATATCTGCACATTGCGTCTCCAATAATCTTCCCTGCTTATGCAGTATTTTTGTCCCTGTCTATACGTTTGTGTGTATTTGTGAGCACATGCATGCATGAGAGAGCTGTGGAAAGAGAGAGGAGGGAGAGAGAGAGGAGGGAGGGAGGGAGAAAGAGAGAGATAGGGAGATACAGGAAGTGATGGAGTGAAAAGAGAGGGAGAGAGCAATTTGTATGGCGGTGCAGACACCTTGCAGCCCATATGGACACAGGGAACAATTGACCTGAACGCTGTCTGCACTCACCCATACTCACAACTGAAGATGGTCTTGATAAAATGTCATCTATGGCCCTGTGGCCCTGTAGCCAGACGACGCCCCCCGATTGGAGGAGGCAGGTGTGAATGCTTTGAAAATAATGCCCTTTGCCAACTCCTGCAGTTAGAATTTGCATCACAGAGAACAACTGCAAAATGTCAGTGGTCAATCAATTCAAATAACCTTGGCTGCAGAATATAAAGCACAGCATATCCATGGTGTTGATAGAAAATGTAATAAAATGACCTCTTGTCCCGAAGAAAAAAAGAGCCAAAACTCATTTGCTTCAGTGAGCCAGTTTTAGGAAGCGAAAATGTGAGGGGCAATTCATCCATGGAAATTAAACATATCCCTGGGGTAATATATCTAAATATGCAGGGAAAATTGTTTTTTTCCCTTTTTCTTTCAGTGTTTTCACCATTGCAAGTGGAACAACATGCAGTTAAGGGAGCCCCGTTCTATTTTCATTTGTTTGCATTTAAAAATAAAATCCAACTTGGGGCAGCTGAACATTATTCACAGGATTTACAAAAGCACCATAAGCTATACATGATAACAGCACAGAGCTGTTGAACAAAGCCATTTTACAACAGCCTATTGAATTCTGCCCAAGTTCAGCTCCTCAGGTCATTAGGGAGCCCTGCGTGTGGCTGGCTGCGCATTCCAAAGCTAGCTGGGTACGATTGTTTGGCTCAGTTCTTTACTTCATTAATGCACATGAACTGCTCCCAGGCACCCTCGTCAATGCTAATGAGCATATTAGTTTGCTCTGAGGCCAGCCACTGTCTTTTGATCAAGTTAATACTGGTTGAAGACACAGGGAGCCTTGCACCAAAATGACAGAGGGGAGCACAAGATCTTGAAATTCGTGGCTTTTTTAAGTCAAAGAGGTAGTTCCTCCACTCTCCTTTCACCACATCTGCCTAACTAAACCGGCTGATTAAAAACCCGGCAGCAGCTCTGGTGGTTTTCTTTGTGCTCTAAAGCAACGTTTTGAGTAATTCCTCCTGCAAGTGAATTAAACAAAAAGCACCTTTTTTAATATGCCCTTTGGTGAAAAAAAGAAGCAATCTGTTCTGTTTAATGGTGCCACAGTTCATTAGCATGTGGTTTTGAGCGGAGTTTTTGTAGTCATATCTCAATGCATGAGTTGACTGCCTCAGATGTGTTATATTTGTGCCTTATGCCTTGAAGTGATACCCAAATGTATCCTCAGAGAATAAACACTCACCGGCTGAACGGTTGTCTGATGAACACGCACCAGTCAGTAGACGCATCTTCTCACAAGCTCGACAGGGTTGCATCTGAGGATTAACAGAGAAAGGTGTTTGTGTACACATTTGGCAAAAAAATACAACTGTTTGCAACTGCATGACTGTTTGGAGGAGAGGGAGCGGTAAAATTCATTCTAACTGGTATCAAATCAAGCTGACAACAGCCTCCATTACATGTGAAATACAGCAGCAAAGTACAATGCTTTTAAATTGTACTGAGAATGGAATATCACTTTAGTGCTCATTTGATCCCATAAACGCAAAAACACAATCGAAATGAACATGAAACTGCCGGATTGGATATTGTGAATACACTCGCGAATAAAGTGTAAATATGTTGTCATTGCGCAAACTGTCGACTTTTTTGGATGACTAAGTTTCTCTCTTATTATTGCTTGACACAGATTGATTACAAATATTTTAAGAGGGGAAAAAAAAACTCATTTCAGACATTGTGAAACACTCAATTCTTTACAATCAGCCCACACACTGGGATTCTCAAAAGAACAACATTGCCATAGGTGGGAGAGAAAATGCACCCCGAACATTGTGCAGAGCGCTGAGCCAAAAAATGACAGATCCATTTCAGCTACTTAAAAACACATCTAATTAATGAAAGCAAAAAAAAAAATACATTACTCGGATTGCTTTTGATTCATTTCACACCCACTTGCATTCAAAGTTGCATGCGCACAAGTGCACCCACACACGCACACACTTAAAGTGATGACCACAAAGCAAAACAGTCTGTCTATAACATACCAGAGAGTTTGGAACATACTTGGCTTATACGCTGTGGCAGTTCTCTCAGATTCTGGCAATTTGGCTCCCACACAGCTTGAAAGTGGTGAAAGAGTTTGGTGAAATACAGATATAGTGTTATCATATTGTGAGGAACTGCAAAGTTAGAGACTTTACCTTCTAAGAGATACAGTGCTGTGAAAAAATATTTCCCCCCTTCCTATTGTCTTCAGTTTTTGCACATTCCTTACTCTTAAATGTTCCAGATCATCAAACTGATATTTATATTTATTTAAGATTATATAGAGATAACTCACAAAAGAGAAAATTCTTTTAAGAAAATTATATTGAAGAATTATTAAAAACCTATATCACCACTGTGAAAAAGTAATTGCCCCCTTAAACCTAATAACTGGTTGGGCCACCCTTGGCAGCAACAACTGCCGGTAAATGTTTGTTATAGCTTGTGAACAGTGTTTTACATCACCATGGAGGAATGTTGGCCCACTCTTCTCTGCAGAAGAGTTTTAATTCAGTCACATTAGATGGTTTATGAGCAATAACTGCCCTTTTAAGGTTTTGCCACACTACTCAGTTGGATTCAAGACCAGACTTTGACTCAGTCACTCCAAAACCTTACTTTTGTTCTTTTTGAGCCACTCAAAGGTGGACTTGCTTGTGTGCTTTGGGTCTTTGTCATGCTGCATAAACCATTTGTGCTTGAGCTTTATGTCATTAATTGATGGATGGATATCCTCGAAGAGGATCTGCAAAAACAGAAGATGTCTGTAGGCGCGCCAATACTTTTTACAGCACTGTATATGAGGTTGAGGTAAACAAGCAAACAGAACACATGTACAGCAAACAACGCCTCAAAATTAGTGGTGACCAAATTGCGTCGGCACAGAAAAACAGTCCGTTAGAAAAATAAAATGGTGCTGGAGGGAGTTTGAGAGAAAAGGGAGCCGTGGGTGATGATAGATGGGGGTGAAAAAGAGTATGAATCTGGCCGGGATCACAGGCATCCATCCCCACCTGTCAGAGAGTGACTAATTTCGAAGTGGGAGCTGGGCACTGGCAGGCTGAGTGCCTCAGGTCAAAAGAGCCGCTTGGGTTACAGCGAGGTGCTCTGTACTAGCTGGGAGATAATGACTGGGAGCTTACATGACACACCATGCACAGCGCCTTGTTACAGAGACTGTCCCAGCCATGGAACCATACATCTGATCAATCACATCGGGAGTTGTCACAGCTGGTAGTACAGCATGGCTATTGTATGTAGACCGTGTGGTACATTCTCTCCCAAAAGTGGCCTAAATAACTCAGTAGAAGAGAGACTAGTGTAGGATTAATGTTCCCGACAGGAATCTTTCAGAAAACAGCATGTGAGGAATGTGTTGTTCCTTTACTGTGGAGTCTATTACGGAGATTTTAGCAACATTTTTTCAGTCTAACTGATTACAATAAACAACACTGTTAATGAATGAGAAGTTATGCTGGCAATAATCCTCACAAAGCTCATTTTGCTGAAATATGTGTTAGTACCTAATGAAACATTTTGCAAGAATATTACTATTATTGCCAAAACTGTCACTTTGAGTGATAATACTTTAGCACTCTAAGTGACAGTTGTTTGTTTATTTATTTATTTTTACATTTTTTACGTATGAGCATCTTCTGTTACAACTTGTCACTACTACTGCGAACACTATTGAAAGTGATACTACTAAGAGTGTTACTGCTGCAAACAACCAGCTACAACTACTGTTGTGACTAGTTATTACCAATCCTCACACTAATACTACATCTACTACTAACTATTAACTGAATCAGTATCTTTAGGCTTGCTTTTATGTGACATTGCCTATTTCTATTTATTATTATTATTATTATTATTATTAGTATCATGTAATTTATCATCTAATTGTTTTTTAAACTTGATTTATTTCATTGTTCATTTTATTCCCCTTACTCCCCTTATTATTATTAATACACTGCTTGATTTTTATCAATTTATCAAATCAATTTTATTTATATATCAATTTTAAAAACTAGCTGAGCTGACAAAAGTGCTGCACATATTATCAGATAGGTAGGCAGCAAAAACTATGTACAGACAATATTATATATAAATATACAGACAATATAAAACATGTAAAAATCAATCAGTAAAACAAATTAAAATAATAAAAAATAAAAAAGAGGACAGTAACTTGTAAGATTGATTTCTTTGTACCATTAAAAGCAGCCAAACGCCATTGGAGAACAGAACATTTCATTGCAAGAGGAAGGCTGATCCACAGCTTCGAGGTTAATACTGCAAAGACATGATCTCCCTTTACCCACCAGTAAGGGAACAGTTAAAAGCAGTTGGTGTGATGATCTAAGAGGAGTTGGGGCAGAGTAATGGTAAAGATGTTCTGAAATGTACCCAGGTGCCAACACATGCATGGCTTTATACATACATAAAATAAAAGAACCTATAAATCAATTCTGTTTTAATCAGTAATCAGTGTATGGATGAAACTATAGGGGCAATGCTTTTCAGTTTAAAGTCTTGTAGCTGCATTCTGCATTGTTTCCATGTTCTTTATTAGTGTCCATCTATCCAGTAATCTATCCTTTAGAGGGTTGCGTGGGGCTGCAGCCTTTTCCAGCCAACATTGGGCCAGAAGCAGGGTGGACAGGAGGTTGCCAGTCCTTTGCATGACTAACACAGAAAAACCAACAAGCGTGCACACTCAAAATACCATTCACAGACAATTTCGAATCACCTGTTAACCTACTGATCATGGGTTGTGGCCAGAAAACCAGCCACCGGGTTCAAACCCAGAACCTGCTGTGAGGCAACAGTGTTAACAACTGCTAACCTCCATATTACTTTCCTCAAAGAACAGAGAAGTGAAACAAATCACAACAGCACAAAGTATACAGGAATAACAGAGTGAAATGATCTATCATTTATACTGGTGTTAAAATTCAGAGCAAACTATATTCATCCAATCATTCTAAAATTATGAAGAATAAATTGGTCCACATGTTTTTTTTAAAAAAAAGGCTTTAAGAAAGAGTAATTTTCCCAGTGAGATCTCCAACAGGTTGTTCTAAAACCACAGGGACAGTCTAGACTGTGGAAATAGGAATGCAAAGGCAGAATAATAGCATAATGAAGTGCCTCCCAATCTGCTATCTTTAGTGAACCAGGCTTCTGTAATGAAACAAAAATAATTTTCAGTGCTACTAGAATAACACAGGGTAATGATCTCTTAGTGTAGAGTCCCGTGGCCACCACAGTAATAAACTTGAGCACTGGATCATAGGTTAGGTCGCTGTCTGAACTGCACTGAAATTACATCCTCCACTCCACCTTTTCAATACCGTCCTCAGTTCCTGCTATAATAAAAAAAAATGAAATGTGTTTGACCTCTGTCCTCATTATGACCAGTTGCTTGTAATGACGGTCATATAATAACTAAATCTACATGGTAGCTTTCAATACACTGACTGGAATATTGACTTGAAAATATTTCTTAACTCTCCCTTTTCTGCAATATTGCATTTCTTTGTCGACATCATTGACGTGTGCATTGATCTTACGGCTCAGGATGAGGCTGACTATATGGAATAGGCTTCTATAAAAGTCTAACTGGCAGAATGACAAGGGGTCGAGCTGTAGAGTCAGCAAAGAGATTTGTTAAAGTGGGTGTATGACTTCAGGCGTCAGTATCCACCGTGAAACAAATGTTTATAATCAGGTTTTATGGGGAACATGTGATTGTTTGCACTATGCGTGTAAAGGAGACGCTGTTCTATTATTTACCAGCAGAAAATCTCAATTTCAAAAGCTCAGCCCATCCACTGTACTACTCCTGTCTCTCCTCTAACACTTCATTAAAGTGTCAGAGATTGAAGATAGAAAATTATTGACCTCCCTTCTGAGCCTTTGTCAACCAGCATTATGAATCCAAAATGAGACAGTCTGCCTCAGGTCTCTTGTAATGTGTACGCACAAAAAGTGTATTTGTACCTCCGATTTTTTTCTTCATTTTTTTGTGATGTTGGTCAGGTTGACTGTTTGATCTGCATTGATACGGACATCACACCTTTATTCGGTTGCAGGAGCTTCTCGTTGATACATTCTGGTACATTTCCTTAATCTACGCCACAATAATAATAGCTGGCATTTAAAGCGACTCCTACTTTTCGGGTATAATCATTTATCTTTCATTTACTGTGCAAGCTGATTGAATAGCTGTCTCAAACATTAACATAATGCAAGTCTTTTTATAACAATTTCTTAATGAATCATTTCAGCAACACTGAATCCACTTTTAGTTAAGAAAATCCTTCCGCTGGCAATCTATCATTAAGTATTTTCTGTGAACAAAGTTAAAGTGAGCTGTTAAATTCTGATTTGCAGTTAACAGGTGTGTAATTTTTGAGATTGGTGCAAAAAGGAATTCAGACTAATTTTGTATTATTGCTGGAGAATGAGCGTGGAAGACGTATCAGTATGCCTCTGACACTATAATTGCATATTGGTCTTTCTAGGGGAGAGCTGGATTTTTTTAACTTAATGATCATGCTAATATTTTACAAAGCTGTATATTGTAGATTTTATCAATGCAGAAGCACAAAGACCCTCAAATGAAGGTAACACAGATGTCACCTAAAAGTTTAAAGCTTTTATCTGAGAGTAAAACTCTTCATGTTTTTCAGGGTTACTATAACATAAAAGTGAGTGAACCAGTGCAATCTTAATCAAGAGGAATCATTTTTTATACTGTCACAGGTGTGTGACCTTGGTTAAAGACTACTACTGTGTGATTATTTTCCCCTGGCAACGGCCTACAAGGTTTTGGATGATCATGTCATCTTCTCACAAACAGGGTCGGTCCCCCTTTAGTGGAGTGATTACAGCCATTCCCAAGGTGTCCTTTTTACAAGAGCATTCATTGCTCTCAGGGAACCTGCTTTTAAGGCTTCTTTCTGTCAGTTTCTGCAAACATAAAATGCTGCGTGATATTGATGAAAGCATTAGAGAGTAATTTGGAGAGAGGGTCATGTATTTCTTAAGGTGTAAATTACTTCCTTGTGAAATGAGCTGCAAATATTACTTTCAAACTGTGTTCAAGCTGTAACCAATTACACTGGTAAAATAGTCTTCATGCGATAAGAGCTCGTGCCCATTTTTAAAGGCTGATAAGTGAATTGTGACCACCGCTGAACGCCTGCAAAACTCAAGATACTCTAAAACCTGAATATCGCCAGCCATGGAGGATTTTCCATTTTACAGCTAATTTAAATGTAATTCTGAGAATAGGACAATATGAACGCACACTGGGAACTGCCACCGACAACAGAGTAATTCCATAACTTTAACTGATAGCTTAAGAATATAGCAGAGTAAAACACAAATACAATCACTGGAGAAGTTATCTCTCCTAAAAGAAAAGTCCCATAAACACATTTCCTCCTAAAAAATAGAAGATGGGAGGGGGAGGAAAGGTGCGTTAAGGTCAAACTCTCACGAGTAGGGTGACTCTACCCAACAAATTGTGTCAGCTGTGAGGTTACCAAACTCACAAGGAGAGTGCAGGACTATTTTAGCCCCAGACAGAGAATACAGCATCCTTTAAAGCAGCTTAATAAGCCGCCTGAATCCAAGCAGTTCCCGCGAGTGGAAGCCGGGGGCTCACACTGACAGAGGGGGTAGGTCCTGCTTCTTGTCCACTGCCTGGGGAGACAGTGTGTAACGCAGAGTGAGCAGCTGAGAAAACATTTCAGCGGAGACAGACCGGCCCAACCTGCCATTTTCCCAACAGCTGGAATAATAAATGCTCTGATTTAAGACTGCTTAAATCTACCTCTGTGAAACACAAATAATCTAAGACTATGTGGAAATTTGCAGCGGAGCAAAGCCTGTTTTATGCATTAACTCTTAAATCATTCAGCATTAGACCCAGGTTTATGTAAAGTATCAAAAGTTTAAAAACACACTATAACTTAACGCAGAAAAATATTAAAAAAATCCGCTTTTGTAGTCTGGCAGCATCTTTGGTGATAAATGTTCATGATGTCTTGTGTTTCTGAAATTTAAGCTCTCGTGGGTTTTGGTGTTTCTAGTTTCTTTTCAGTCGCAGTTGGTTTCACATCTCATACTAAATACCCAGTTCCATATTTCTCCCTTTATTTATTCAGAGCAAAAAAAGCAAAGATATTTCTGTGTGATAGGATTTGCTTTTTTGTTACATGGCAAAGAAAAAACTGGTATTATGTAAAGAAAGACTTGCAGAATGGACATTCTGGAATCTGGAAAATCTGGAAAAATAAGCTACAGCTTCTATTTGACAAAAAGCAAATGTTTGGTGGGTCCAGGTGAAAATGTCAAAAACTGCACAAATGTGAATATATGCTCTTCACTTTACTGGTTCGTTGAAACTACACTGGTTAGGGGAACATTAGAAGAAAATTGTGAAAGACTGTTTATCAATACTTTTCCAGCTTCACATTAAAATATATCCATTACCTCATCTGATAAGCAGCTACGATCTTCCTGAGCAATAGTGCAGTTAAATGACTGGGATGTCAAATGGATTCCAGTCAACACACAGAGTGCTGGTTAAATTAGCCTGTCACTAAATGCCTGGCACTTGACATGTTTTAGGCATGATGCGTGACATTAATGAAAATGTGTACATTTGCAAAGTCTACCAAAACATTGCTGCTGTTCGCCTATTTACCTCATTTCCTTCTGATGCAGCATCCTTGTGCCGTATTTCTTTAAATACAGCAAGCTCTCAACCTGATCAGTTGTCAGCGGACTATTTTTGCCTCCACAAATTGAAAGACTGCATTAGCCAGCTGGAAAATGGACATGGAAAGTAGACTGATGGGCCAGAGGGAGACTGAATGGAAAACTGTCACTGGGTCTCTTGATACAGAAAATTACTCGCACATCGAGTTCATTTTCATCAAGATGTTCATAGCGAGTGCTACAAACCTTTTAACTCTCCTCTGATCATCAGAGATGACAAAATACTACAGTATGTACTTGTCTATGAAAATCACAGAATTAAGTGCTCGTTTTGGTAAGTGCATTGCGGAACTCTTCAGAGAGTTAAAAGGCAAATTAAATGCGAGAAAAAAACCATCGCACTAGTTTTTAATTATTTTTCATGCAAAATAGATCACTGGGAATATGTTCAGTGCTTCATGTTCGTGTAGGTCAGGGAAAGGCCTTGGTTATTAAACTGACCAAATAGACATGCACAGAGCAAAGAAGGAGAAATAAATATATGAGAGCTGAGCCAAAATGTAATTAAAGGACAGAAAATGGATTTTTCACCCTTTGTCTTGATGATCTATTGTTTGCCCCGATTTAACGGCTTCTATTTATACAGCATGTTGAAGGTCCAGGAGCAAAACGGACATCCATGAAATGATTTGACTGAATGAGAAATTAGGATCATTCTGTCAAATGTAGTTCTAAGACAGAAGTTTCCTGCTATGATGTGATCACATGAAAGACTCTTCTGGTTAATACAAGATTAGATGCATCAAATCTTAAATTTTACTTTACATTTGCATATTATTAAGATTATTATGTGCTTATAATTGGGTGCATTTAAGGGGAATTTGCTATGCTGTGACTATTGGCTACTGAGAAATACTTTCTCAGGGCTGCACTCATCTATAGCTTAATCTTATGTGAAACAAAAATCCATCTTAAGATTTTCTGCTTCCACTGGTTTAGGATAATGACCAGCCGTGAGTTTGGTTGTTTGTAGACAAATCAGTGGTATCCTGAACACAAACTGAAGATGTAAAGGGGTTGGAGGAAGATGGACTCTGATACAGAGAAAGAGGAGAGAACGTGAGGGGAAGAGGAACTGCAGAGATACTGACAGAGTTGGAAACGTGGAAATAGATGATGGATAAAACCTTCCAGCCTTGAGGAAAACAGAAGTGGTATTTTTTAGGTGGGTGGTGAAATTGCTTCAGTGAAGGTAGAGACAGGAGTTGCTCACAACTGATGCCCCTCACCTCTGAAACTTTACTCAACTCTGATAGAGTTGCTGTCATTGTGCGAGACTCAAAGCCCAGTGGAAAAAAAAAAACAAACCTCAATATTCAGCACAACAGAAATATCCTGTTCCTTACCCATTGGTCATGTGTAAAATGACATATGGCCACCAGTGTAAATAAGCATTACTGTTGGTTTCCAGTGGCAGTCATTTTCCTGTCACTTGAATGAAGATGTGTGCTCTGCACTCTAATTATTTCAGACAGTTTTTTGTGTAACTACATCAATTTCAAGCACTCCGCATGCTAAGATTTATCAGATAATTTCCAGTGGTTGCGCTAATACTAAGCTACCAGACCAGCCACTAGATAAACAAATCAATCACATTAATGCCATATATGGTCAATTATAGCGTCGCCGAGGCTGCCCTACTTCTTAATTCAGACAGTGCTGCCTTGAGCGTATCTTGTTTTGCATGACTAGTCAGGGTTATTTGGCGTCTGTGCATGTGGCATACTTCAAGGCAGGTGATCTCAGTGCGCTGTGTTGAGGCTACATTCACCGAGAAAATCATCAGAGTTCATATTACATTTGTAATCTTTTTCATCACTGTCATGACATTAATCGGCGAGTAACTGCATACATTAAATGTATGCACGCACCACTGTCTGTTTGAACAGCATGGCCGACTGTCACATGGACACTGGAATTCCTCCTCACAGAAAGTTAAAACCTGTCAGGAATGGGCCGGACCAACTGTCCACCATTCTGTACACTGATCTGGTCAATGAGCTGCTCATGTTACGTTTGCTCTATTAACTTTACTTATAAACCCTTCCTGATAAACAAAGGAACACCCATTTATCAGGGCAAAAACAGATATTTGAAAATCTGTGTAAAACAGAGCCCATAATGCAGTGATTTGGTCATTTATCTAAAAAACAACCATAAAATACATTTGACTTAACTTATAAAGAAAAATGTACTTCCTGTATCCATTTTATTTTAATTTCAACCAAAAAAAGCATTTTACCCATTAAATCTGACAATAATCTAGTATGAGGCACCAACAGATGCTGCTGTGTGTATGCAATGCCATGCAAGGTAACTGCATGCTTACTCTGTTGACACTTTTCATTCTCAAACTGTGCAGCCACTGCAGTGAAGTGGTGCACGGCTGACGTAAGTGTGAAAGACAGATCAGTGTAGTAGTATTAATGGGAGTTCCTCTGCCAAGGAGCCTTGCTGACCTTGGTCTTATCTCTGCGACCTCATGCATGATTGATAAATAAAAATGAAACTCAAGATGTCTTGCTAAGCCGAGGTATCTAATCTCATTATGAGCTGGTTTCTTTTGGCAAAAAAATGAGAATAGACTCTTGGTTGGTCTTGGCTGGCGAGACATTTAATTTTGCAGCACTTCTAGTGTTTACGCACAGCCAGGCAGGGACTGGAGATACAAAACAATATCTCTGTGACTTGTCTACACCTCAATGACAATTGGATTCACTGATGGGTCAATAAATATTCAAGCTGCCTAGTAATAAAATACACGTGTTAGCTAGTGGTGGCCTTTGTTGTTCATATACAAAACAAAGAACAAAAAATGACTTCATGCGGGATTTTATGCATGTATCACCACTTTGCCTTGAGCCATTTGTTTACAGTTAGGCTCATGAACTACTGGAAGTGAAAAGGCAGTGTTTGCCCTTGATATCACAAGGCCCTTTGAAGCCACAACTCTGCATTAGTTGCCGTCAATATGAGTCTCATACAGTGGAGGTGCCACCACAAAAATGTCAATGAAACGTCTCAGCTGCATGAGCTTTAATACTTTATGCTGCAGACTGACAATTGAGGACTTTATTGTAGCTCATTGTTCAACTTTTATAGCTTTACATGGAAAACGGACATTGCTAAAATTTACTCTAAGCCATAATATGTAGCCACAACATTAAAGATCGTAACAGCTGTTTAATAATGTTGCTTATTTCCTAACAGGGAATATTGCTTTGAAATGTTAATCAATAATACTCCTGGCCAATAGGACTGTCTCGAAATGTTTATTCATAGATTCTCATATTTCCATCTAAGCTATCTCAGATCGCTGATAACTTCAAGATGAATTACTACACAGCGGTGCATGTGGCTATTAGTAGTCCATTCATACTGTATGACCTACCAGAGGGTTTTACCAGGCAGAGTGTAACATAAAACCAGAGGAATTGTTTTCATGTCTCAGCTTATGGTCTGTCTGTGAGTGATGATTACCCATATAATTACTTCCATGAACACAACAGAAAGCCATGTGCAGTATATTATTTCTCAGTAGCAGCCTGAGGTAAACTTTTTGGTACAGCAAGTCTGTGCAAAATTATATTTACTGTTGGTAGAATGCTGTGTTTTATTGGCACATTTAAATGCAGATGAACTGTACAGCCTTAGATTGTTATATCAGATGACAGATATTTGGCCTCAGTGACTAAAACAATGCTCGTCACTGTTTATTTGATACCTGTATCGTTCACCTTTTTTTTCTGAGCATGTATGAAATAACATTTGAACTGTGGTTGCACTAAACAGTCACACACAGTCACCTCAAGTCCTTCAACTAAACTGAGTTGCAAATAATAAGCGTATGCCGATCCAAAGGGAAATGCAGTTTTAGGGGACATTAGCAAAAAGATGCTTCTTTACTCTGCAAATGTTTTGGCTGATGTTTACAATAAGCAGAGCAAATTACAGTAAAGAGTGCAGACAAATCCATCATGCCTGGCTTAAGTTACAGGAACTGGATTCTGCCACAAGCAAAATATCTTGTTTCAGGGGTTTACAGGTTAGCAAAACTCTCAGAGTGTGTGATCACAGCCTATAATGGCATGTGTAGGATCAGATGTCACAGCAGAGTTCGGGTGTCTTTTGATACCCGGCAAAAATTCTGATAAAATAAAAGCAGAACACATTTGATCTGTATCTGAACTTTACTGTGCCCAGCTAAGTTGACTGTATGTTGTTTTTTTCCTCTGGAGGACCAGAGGGAAATAAAATAAACTGTATTTACGTGTGTTCCATTTTTTGTATCCATACACACAGACAAACACACGCATAAGCACACTACAGTCACTTACAATTTCATTTCCTCTTGTAAAGATATACTTTTCCTGATTTTGTGTCCATATGATTCTGTCCAGTGAACTATTTAAAATTAGTTGTTTAGTTGTTGTGTGTGTCTTTTTCGGATCACTTTACATCACTGAAACAAATTATTAATTTGAATGCCTTCCTACCAGCATCTTGATGTTACTTCTGTATAAATACACTGGTTGATCTATTATAAAACTTCTGCTACAGGACTGAGGAATGATGAGCAACTAAACTGGAGTTTGCTGCCCCTGTTGGTGCAAATATCCACACTTTGCTACTTCATCTTATTGATAATGTCTATATTAGTGCCATTCAAGTGGCAAGTAATGAATATTTTCACTGTGGATTAATCAATTATTTTTGGATTAGTTACTCATCTATTAAATGATGGTAAAACTTGATGAAAACTCTTTTATATTGTAATTTTTATAGTTATGCACAACCAATATTACACTATTGTCTGACAAAGAAAAGCATTGAATCTTCAGATAATGATAACCTTATAACTGCAAATATTTCATATTTATTAATAAGGATTATCAAAACAAATAGCTAATTCAATTAACAAACAACTTGATTTATTTGAATTAACCCTGTAACATTTTTGAAGGTACAAAACACTGTACTTCAGGTTGTGTGGAGTGATTTGGGAGGGGCTTTTTCTACATTTAAGCATCAATATAAGAGCTCTACAATTATAAATCTGTTAGACTACAACTGAAATGTCCATTATAAGAAAAACTTTATTGCAATAAAACAGACCCAAACAGCTTTGATTAATGATGCTCACCAATAATGAATGTAAACTGTTTTCTCCCCCTCTGTTACACACAGAACAGGAGCAGTAATTTCATTAACTACCTGGAATTATAAATTGTCCCCGGCATGGAGACAGGATCGATCTGGATCTAACAGCAAGTCACACCGTGTACTTTTCTTCACTTCAGACAGGTGAGCCGTCACACACAGAACTGCAGTTTATAAGCTGCAATTAAATCAAATGTTACATGACAGCCACTCTCAGATTGAGTCATGAGCTCCATTGCAACTGTTTGGATATTTTTATTTTACTGTTGGTAAAGTAGTAGTTAGATTATCATCAGACACAGACAGAATTTTCACTGGTAAAGAAATCATAGACAAAGCAGTCTGTTAGGTATTTTGACAATTTGATGAGCTGCAATTTGTTTAAATTGAGTTTTTTTTATTTGTTATTGCATTATTTTGTATTAAACATTACCTGGTGTAATGCCCAGTCTCACGTGACAAATATCACCAGAGAGGTTATGTATTCTATGTCTGATCATTGCTTAAAACACATCTGCAGTGCAGTAAAAGTAAACAGACACACTTTGGCATGAGCTAGCAGAAGTAATAAATACACAACTGCATATGAAAGGAAGATCTTCTTGTCTTTTTCTCTTCTGTGTCTCTTACAGTTGTTGGAAGTGAGAGTGGCAGTATGGCAGGAAATGGTTCAGTCTTACCGCTGTGAACGTTTGATGGATGGCAAGAAATTTCCCCTCAATACTTGTGGCTATGACCTTGTTGGTGCAAACAATATATGTAGGCTTATCCTGACCCTTTACAGATAAAAAGGCCGAACTCATCAATGTAACCTTCGCATCAGTCAGCCTTTTCCACCAGAACATCAGATACAAAGGATCCATCAAGTTCAAAGGACGAAAAGATCCATTACCACTAACATATTGTCCCTAAAGCTCCGATTTAGAGTATAAAATTCAATATTCCACATTGTAGCGCGGTATTTTAAGAAAGTTTGCTATGATGGATTAATAATCACTGGACATTCTAGTTAAAAAGTGGATTCATTCACTTTATAATCCAAAAGATCCCTGAAACAGTCACTGATCTGGTAAATTGAATTGTATATGTATTCATGAGCCACCAACTGCAAAGGTTATTCCTACAAGTGACATTTTACGGAGGCCATGTGACCCGGACACAGAAATCATTCTTTAATATCCCATAATGTTGGCAGAGTAAAAATCCCAACTATGTGCAACTTCGCCATGATGGTCACAGACTTCAACATGTGACGAGAAAAAAGACAGGGTGTTCGGCTTTTTATCTGCTTCATTCATGCAAGGTGGGATCACAAGCAATAATCCCACTTACCTAATGTATAAACAAATATTTTCAGAGTTGAAATGCTAGAGCACGATATCATTAATGTCTTTTGCACATCTAATATAGAGGATCCTCTGCGTGCTGCATTTGTTTTGTGCCGTTCTCACAAAGCTCTTTTGAACAACACAGAAGTTAATACTGTAAAACTATAAGTAGTCAAAACTTTTAAAAAGAGTTCATATCACAGGCCTCATTCTAAACAACAAAAAAACTTCCAGCTCCATAAGGAAAGCTAACCATATCTAAAATTTGGATTTTTCACAGTTTCACAAGTAAATTCAATTTACTACTTTATCGAGGTTTGTGCATGCATTTGGGTGTGTTGTACTAAGGACAACCAGACACTTGCACTAAAGGTTATTATGCGCTCACTCATACATACACCCATAAGGTCAGATTTTGATATGCACTCTAATGTCTAAAACATCATTATTACAGTATCAGTATCAGTAACAATGCCCAACAGAAAATGTGAAAACAAAACTAAAACATTAAATTTAGAAACAGTTTCATTTGATTCATTGGCTTTTGCTCACAAGCTAAACAACTTTCAGTCCATTTCTGCATTTATCTGAAAAAGTTCAGGCTATAAAGACACCAAGAACTCCCAAATACTGCAACACAAGTGTCCTGCAACAAATGTATAATGCATCCCATCTGAATAAAAACAAAAAATAAATGGATCTTCAAAGGAAGCTAAAGATAGGTTTGCTATATTTGATATAATGAAATTCAGCGCTCAGTGGACTAATTGGGCATATTTGCATTTAATCTGTCATAATGTGGATGATCAATATTAGCGACAGGTGAAGACTATTTTTCTGTTCTCTTTTTCTGGTGACATCTCCTGGAAGTATGTGGTTGAACGCACAGCTTTGATGCTGAGCAAAAGTATTAGATTGGCAGACTGAAAGCAGATTAATGCGCGGCGGCGTCCGTCGGCTGTGGGGTGAGTGGTTTTAAGATCAGTTCTTGTCAAATGACATCTCTGCGGCAGAGATCACTGCACGGGCCAGTACCGGGGCCGCGACCCAGTTGTTGAGACTTGTTGCACTATTGCACAAGATCAGCATGTGATGTGGTAGTTATACTGAGCAGGAAAATGACACAAGAAATACGTTATGAGCGTTGTAGAGGACGGACTGAAGCTGAAAAATGGCGCCTGTGTGGGAGGACTGAAGTCTCACAGGGTTGCAGATGATGTGAACAGCAACAGATGGCACACATGGCACTTTGTTAATAATACCCAAGTGGATTTTGTATTCTGAAATAGAAAATGACGCTAACCACCTCACATTTGATTCTTCCTATAATTCTGGAGCTTGTATAACAAGTATCAATAATAATGATCACCTAGAATAAGAAGTACAGTTAAACTGCTACATATCTGAAAGGAATATGACTTAAGGTAATAACATCCAAGAACTTATTTTCTTCATTTGCTTTTAAGAGAACAAACAGTTTGAATTAAACAATGCAAGGCAGCCTTTTTGGGAAGTGATATATCAATCTAATTTTAAAACCTAAGCACGTCATCACACCTAAAGTAGGAACTGAAATTTGCACCGAGAGGCATTTTACCTTTTAACATAGACACTAATAGCTGTAATTGACCAATCCATCCTTGATTTGCTTAAAGTGAAAAATCACCATTTAGACACTATAAACACTGCCAACAAAATTCCAAATGTTTCTAATGATAATGTCCCAAACAAGGTCAAGTGCTGAGGACTGCAGTTAAACAGGGGCGCACCGACCCTCTTACAGTCGGGGGCAATGAGGTTCCAAAATGACCTGCCATTGTGCCAATCCTGAATCCTCGCCTGTGACGGCCAAATTGGCAGCTCGGACATGTAATAAGAGCCTCGTCCTGCAGTTTGGTGGGCAGTCCATTTACCAGCAAGCCAAGGCTGATTAGGTTTAATTAGAACAGCATTTTTTTGCTGTTGTTGTTTTTTTTTAGAGGCAGCTGTACAGATTCTGCTGCTGTATAGAAAAACAGCAAAACCAAAAAATGTGCTGCAGATAGACAGTTCATTTATTCCCTTCATATTAGAAGCCCTGGTGATTTCTAATTAGTGTCAGCTGCAAAAGAAAATACAATTAAATGTGTGGTTTTTTTTTTTATTTATATATGAAGAGGTATAAAATCAGATCACAGAAATATGATCTACATGCGATTGAGCTGAATTGAAAACGTGTCAACATTACCAGTCCTAGTCAACCTGACCTGATTATGCAAATTATTCAATTTCAGTAGAAAGAAGCTGAAGCTTAAATATAGAGAAGATCTGTGACAAGTTTTCCAAGATCCTTTGAAGAACCTACCTGTCAAGTAGCTTGAAAAGGCTGTTAAAGTGTACCAGGAGAGTTGGTTAGATGGTCACACCGAACACTGATGCACGCCACATGAAGTGAATTGTTAATTAACTAATTTAAAAGGACACCTTCATTTTATTTTTAGTGCCTAAAACTTTTCCACAGTGCTGTTTCCTTCTTCTCCTGTCAGATCTCTTCTATACTGTCAGTGATCCTGTTTTTCCTCAGTGTATAAAAGCCATTCATCTGCTTCTATACTGGTCAGCCACAACATTCTGACCACTGACAGGTGAAGAGAATAACATTGATCATATTGGTACTATGTGGTGTTCTGCTGGAAAACCTTGGATTTTAACATCCATGTTGATGAGACTTAGACACCCAAATGAACAATGTCCAACAACAAGCACACTCTCTCATGCAAATGGAAATCCCAAGTGTCACTGGTCTACCCCCGCAGGAAAATGCACCCCACCACATGGTAAAAACATCAAACAATCAGGAACATGTAGAGGAACATGACAATGGCCCAACATGTTGATTTGACCTCCAAACTTCCAACACCCCATTCTGATCAAGCATCAACAGGATGCAGTGAAACAAGTTTGACTGACAGAGGCCCCACTGCACAACCAAGAATACCAAAAGGATCCACTGCCAACCTCCTGGTTCCAGACCCCATAGGACACCCTGAGGTCTTGTTGTCCATGCCCAATGGTTCAGAGCATTTTTGAGCACATAAGGGGACCAACACAATATTAGGCAGGTGGTCATAGTGTTACGCCTGATCAGTGAATATTTAAATACATAAATACTTGGAAAGCATGAAAATTAAATTTTGCTTCAACCGAAACATTTAATTCTATTGCATTTTTATGAATCTATATTTGCAATAATCTACCAGTTTTTAAAACACAGTATAGAAATAATAATGAAATGGATAAGAAACTCCTATATCAATGTCTATATTAAAATCTTAAGTGATAATCTCATTAAAATTTACTAATTAGGTTCCAGTAATCTTGAATTTTCCAAAGATTTAGCAAAAGAGGTAATTAAATCTAATGAAGCTTCATTTGATTTAACTACCGCTTTTGCTAATTACTATCCCCAATCACTACATATTCCAAAAAAAAAATAAAAAATCTCACAAAATTTATTTTAAAAAATGTGCAAATACCAGGTATGACATTGACCTGTGTTATGCTTTAATTTCTGGTGCACATACCTAATTTCTGCTAATTACTTCCTGTGATATGTTTTGCCGTCTTTTCAAGGTGATAAAACTCCCGTTATAAAATTCACACCACCGTACCATTGTTGTTTGCACTTATGAGCCACTGTGAAACCAGAACAACTTCTAATTGCAAATTTGTTGTATGCCACTTTTTGCACTCTGCCACTTGCATATCCGTCTTCAGCCAACCTGTCACATCTCTGCATACACTAATTAGAGTATATGGCTAGAACGTTTTCATGAGCAGCAATTTACACTGTGTGCGATGCGTAACTGTGATTTTGTGCGCAGACACCTTCCTTCTTAAAAGTAACACTGCTTTTCACAAGAAGGCCTGTGGGAACCTCTACAGTTTACTAAAACCTGCTACATCTTTTGTTTCAAGTTTTAAAAATATCACATTCAACATTTGATTGTCAGCAAACTATTTTTTTAAAATCTTTTTTTCATCATCAAGTCAGATGAGTCCAATATTCACCCTAATTTCGCTCCGTTTCTGGTCTCCATTGACTTCTGTGGGAAATATCTCTTTAGCAGCTAAATGCTCCACGCAGCAGTAAAACAATGAGCTGAAAGAAGCTAGAAAACTCCACCATAATGTGAATATTTTGGAGGTTTGTCACACTGTGCACACTGTTTTGTAGTCAACATGTGGTATATATCAGTTTTATGTCAAAAGAAAATCAACAATCATTTGACCAACTTTTAAGAGCATAAAGAGAAAACCAGTCATTTTTCCTGTAAACTTTAAGCTTGCATTAACAAGCTATGTGATTATTATGATCCCCTTTGAGGACATTTGTCGAAACAAGTTTTAATTTCCATCAGGTAGCTTCATTACTGGGAGTTAGGTCTCCTGCGCTTTGAACACCCGCAATGAAGCACCACACTACATCCCGTGTCATACAGGCAGGTAAAAGTCAACTCATGAAATTTAGCTATTTGAATTCTAATGCTGCCTGCAGCCTTGAAAACAGAGACAGTGTAGTTTTGATTTTTTTCATTTGTGCGAGTGAAATTGTGAAACCAGCCCACTGTAATTTGCAGAGGAAGAGTGAAACACTGGATAGCTGATGGAGAAGCCTCCTTCTCCTGTCCTTAGTGCAAACACTTTCACTTGAAGTTTGACATTCAAGTGAGAATGCAAATGTGAGAATTTGGATTTTTTTTTTTTTTTGAGGGAGGTAATTAACCAAAAAGTTACCTAAACTACAATGATAATATGCCTCCTCAGTTCACTAATATTAGCACAGCAGGGCAAATAAAGATGCTGTTCAGTGTCAGCTGGGTCTACCATTTTCAGAAAAGGTCACTTTGTGTTGAAATTCTAATTTGCTCCACCGTGACCTCGGCTGCACTTTAATGTCAATTATCGGGGCCAATTTGCAAGAACTCATCTCACGGTCAAACTCAATTTAAGATTTACATATTGGACATTAAAAGTTTGTGTTGTTATCAGTATTTTGACTGCTCTACGGGTATACACACTTTGGACTCAATAAGCCGTCCAGCTCTGTGTGTATATATGGATTTCTACTTTTTGAAACATAAGTTAGAAGTTTTTCATCGGTGGTTCTCAATTTTCTGGCCTTTCAAACAAGTGCAATGCTGTATTGTTATCTCTCAGAAGGAGAACAGCCGTGACTCAACACTTCCATACTTGGATTCGTAATATGCCTGTGGAGTCTTTAACTTGACTCATATGAGCTTCGAAGTTAAGAAGAAAGAAGACAGAAGAGAAGAATGTGTACTTTTATCTGATGCAACAGAAGAAGAAGAAAAAAAGACTGACCTTGCAGGGTGATCTTATATAACACATTCACATTGCAAGCAGCATGATCAATAATTCACAATGGAAGTGGACAACTTGATCAACAAGATCTCAGGACGAGTTTGACGTTATTGTGTCAAAAAGTCAAAAAAAGTCATGCTTTGGTTTCAAGAAAAGTAGTTTTTATGTGCAAGTTTTAAATTAAGATTTCTCTTCAAATCAATAGAAAGCCCTTCCCTTCATCTGTTTTTTTATGCAGCCACTATAGACATTAAACATACTAATAAAAATGTAAGCTGGATATAACAGAATACTGCAATGGTTAAGGCAAATTTTCATCATCACATGACTAGATAGAAAACAGAAGCACAGAATATATTTGCATCAACTTTACATTGGCACAATGTTAAAATTACCTTATATGACTATTGATGATGCAAAAAAAAAAAAGAACCTCAACAGATGCATTCTTGAAAATCATAAGATAATGTGTCTTTTCAGGTACATTATCCTAGTTACTCAGTATAATCCACAGTCCCTGCTATGGAAGGGCTTCATAGTTTCTAATGTAAACTGTTGACTGAAGCACATTTCAAATTCTGCACTCATTGACACCAAATGTCACCTAATTGTTACTTGCTTGCTTTGCAATGTTAGCTCAGCACAGTGATGAAACCTGCAGTGTCCTTGTGGGATAAATTTTGTGCCAGTAGGAAGTGAGTTTGAATTCTTTATATCTGAATGGGAATCATTCAATTTGAACCTGAATTGATCGGTTTGAGTAACTGCTTTTAAAATCTGAATCTGAATGGTCTACATTGAAATGGAATCCGTTGGTTTGAATGTGCATCGATGTAAAATTGAAACTGTATTTCATTCAGTTGAAAAATTCAGCTCCTTAATTCAGTCTCACTTTTCAGTTTCACTTCTCTCCATTTCAGTTTCAAATTCAATTTTTTGTGCCACACATCCGGGGCCTGGCGTCGGGAAAACTAGTCGAAAATAGATGTGAGTGCTGCCATGACGAGAATGATACTTCTGTGCTCCAACATTGTAATCCATAGTTTGACCAGTAGGTTTTAATGCTCTCTGATGAAGTAGCTTATGTATAAATGTGAGAAGTGGAAAATCCTAAATGGCTTAATGCCTCAGCTCTGCTCTTGACTTGATTTTTCTAGTATGTACATCCCAGACACAGACTTGTTTGATCCTCTGCTACAAAATTTACATCATATTTCACTCCACTTTTAGGCTGAATTTTTCATCTTTTTCTCAAGGCAACATTCTTTCAACGTTATAGTTTGTTGTATGTATATATATACATATATATATATACATACATACATACATATATGTGTGCGTGTGGGTGTGTGTGTGTGTGTGTGTGTATACATACACACACACACACACACACACATATATATATAAGGTAGATTACAGTACAGTGAGTCTGTTGTTATTCTCTGTCAGCCTACATGCATGTTTGTGTGGGAGGTTTGTAATTATGACAACTAACTTTAAGATTAGCAGCAGCATTAGTCAAAGCAATCAGAGCAGGGAAAAGATTCGTGCACGTCTCTTTGTGTAGGCATTTGTGTGACTGAAAGCTTGAGAAAGGTTGCACAGCTTTAAATCTCACACCCAAGGACTGTGCGACAGTCAGGCTATTGTACAATTTAGCTGATTTTATGATTTAAAGTAATAACTTTCATCCTCACAGGGCTGCATTGTAATCGCAACCAGAGTTAAATTACTTCAGTGTCAACCTGAAATTCTACAAATGCTGATATGACAGAATGGCAAAGGGCCTACACTGTATACATGCAGACTCAATTTATGGACCGACTTCACTGTTACGACATAACTTACGAGGTGCTGCGTGCAGTTTCCACACCCTGCTGTCCACAGCTTCAGTTTGTGAGATAACTCCTCTTACATCCACAGCATCTTGTTTGCTGTTTTCTGTGTGTGTTAAACACAACATGATATATATAACTTCTGTGTCGTGCTTGAAATAATGCGTTGCTTTGTTCCTGACAAAATGGGGTCATGTTGCAAAGTATGAAATGCCAACAATTTAAGTCTGCCTCTCCTCTGATCCCAGCAGTAAAGAATCAGTAGCATATTGTCAGTTAGGCATCTCGTGGATGGTACAGTACTAAATGGTGCAGGTTTGTTCTTTTAATGTTCCTCTACCAAGCAGCACTGACTGCTTACACATAAACCCTCCATTCAAGGTTATTTTCAGCACACTTGGTTTCACTCTGCAGAGCCTATAATAGATGCTGTTCTGGTGTTTTGTATTGCATTATCTTAATCTAGTTTAAACCTAAGGCCACAGCTTCCAAGGTTCTAGTCTGACAACTGCTAATTTTCTATTTGTTGCTGAAGCTCAAGCAAGATTTGTGACCTCTTTAAGCTATCACGCTAATGAGGGTTGTTAATTGCGTTACGAATATCTGCCAGCAGTCTTCCTTTTTCTGGAGAACATTAGGTTATTCACTTGAAATGAATATGTGACTTATCAAGCGAAATGGAAACAAATTAGCTATTTATAACCACTGAGGTAAAAAAAAAGAAAAGAAAAAGAGAGCTTACTTGTCTAATCCATTTGAATGGCATGCATTATTTCTTTAAAGTGGTCTGAAAAAAGAATGAAAATGTGTTTTCTCTATTATGCATATGACTGCTGTATCACTGAATAATGTTTCCAATGACGTGTGAAAGAAAGTTGCAGTTTGTTAAGCGTCGACTTGACAAGTATTTAACTAACATCTGTGTGGCCGTACGTCACATCTGCAGGACAATTTGCACACAAATTGCTTTTGACCTCTCTTGGCAAGAGTTAAAATATCGATCTCTTCTTCTTGATGACAACCAGGAGTCAGCTGTAATTGATCCAAATCAATTAGAGCACCAAGTTTCCTGATAGCCATCAGGAAACTCCACAGTGTGAAAGCCAATAGTATCTGAGAATGCACTCGTTTACTTCAGTGCACACATACACAAATCTTAGCTGATGCCAAAGCACTAGGATTGATAAATTATCTATGAGGAGAGCTCTGGTTTGAGCGCACAGGATGGACTATTTTTTCACTGTATTTAATGCAACAAATCTGATGCAGGAGATTAGAGTAGTACTTGCGAATATATTTCACCATTATGATAAGTATCTTTTTTTTTTAAATGAAAGCTTTACAATGTACAGTTTTTAAATGTGTTTTTTATCATAAAGGAGAAAAAACACTAAATTGGGCATTTGGGCAACATGAGCCATTACAGATAACATAAATGGTCTGATACTTTCTATATACATCTTTAAAATATCACGTTCAACAACAAATCATTTCAGTAGACACATGAATTACCTCTTAGGTTTGTGCTAGAAGCTTTTTGAGGATAAAGACTGTTTCTTTCCACATACAATATCACTGAAACATCCCATGATCCAATTAGGTTGCCATTATTTGATAACAAATCACCCTTTTTTCATTAGAGTCTGGTTTGATTCCTGACGTGGTTAGCTCTACAAGTAATAGACTTTGTAGACAACATAATGAAAACACAGCGAATTTCCTAGTTTCTACAAGCACAAAACAAAATCTAGTGACACTAGTAATTCACTGCCAGAACAGACATACTCCATTTATCAGTGCCAAAGTAATAAAACTGTTTTTGGTACCATGATTCATCCCTCTCATATGTTCATCAGGTCTGCTTGCACAGACATTTTCACACTTACTAATATTATTACTCTTAGTGCTCACATTACAGTCGGTTCACAAGGGACTCCCTGTATCTCAGATATGATATTGGCCACGATTCCTCCTACAATAAAACGTTCAACTTAGAAAAATCCCCCCTATTCTTGTAGGATCAGTTGAGAACAATCAATCTGCCACACAAGCGCGGATCATTACAATGCAGCAGAAGCATGTGAGGCGGAGGCAGACCACTACAGGCTGTCCATTATCATTGTTTTTGGCTGGTTTCACACGTCTTCAGGCACAAAATATGTTTACAGGGTCAATCACCTGCCACCTACTCAGTCTGAGTAATTGGAAATGACAACTGTTACATATTGCATTTCCAGCAGAGAGGAAATTTGGTTAGTGGTTCTGTGCTTCAGTAAATACTTATTGCATCAGCAGGGTCCTTTGCACTTTACATAAGCAGCTGTTCAAATGACCTCAAGATGTTGTTGCAATGAATTTACATTACATGCTGCGTCTACGGGTAGCCAATGAAAAGGCTCAGAGGAACTGCATGACGAGGTAAGAAGCAGCTGAGTGGGTACTTCCTTAAAATCTACATCTTAAATATTTACAATATGACATACTGAATGGAGGACAATCTTGTGTAGGATTGTGTAGAAATATTAAATGAAGAGTTTCTTGTAAAATACGCAGCAGCGAATAAAATCAATGTCTATATCCTGCCCTCATTGTACTAAATGCTAAAAATGTTCCGCAGTCGAAAAATGTAAATGATGAATGAAAACTAATGTTTGCCGGAGCCGGAGTGTTTCATAAATAAATAGTACAAACTGACAGCAACATTAGAGAGCTGTTAAACATTTTTTTAAATGTCTTTCGGCAGAGTATTTACGTAAGCTTCAGCACACGCTTCTCTTGCTTTTTGAATAATGAAGGCGCACAAAGATCATGTGTGTCCTTCACTCCGCTTTTTCTCAAATAACATTAGCAGCGCCGCCCAGAGTGAGCAGCAGTACTACTTGTTTCAATTAATGCTGCAGTGCCATTAACAAAAGTAATGAGAAAACACTATCTTCAGTTGTGGCCCCTCATGTACAATGGGTGTAAGAATGAAAACATGAATTTATTAACAACATAATAAAACTGAATGTCTTAACCAGGGTTATCTCTGTGGGAACGAATACCAAAAAAAACAAAGCACAAAACGCTCAAGTTATTTGTTCAGAAAAATGTATAATGTCCAAAATGATTTTTTATTAAATGTTCATTTTCAATTTGTGTGTAATGTTTCGCTCAGAAGCTCCTGCCAGCAGAAGTAGGCATGTTTCAGATGGTTGAGCATGCATGGATTAAACCGTGTCAATCATTTAATGCACTTTAAGTAAACAAGCTGCGGCTGCATAACAACAGCAGCGTTGTATAGGGTTATCTTTATGCTGCAGGATATTCTGTTTAATGGGTTTAGAAAATTAGGGAAATTGGACTGTAAAGCGACTAGTGTTTCATTAATGTATGTAATAGATGCGGTTGAACAAGGGAGCAAACAAGAGAATTCAGCATTGCCAAAGGTGGTGTGTCATGAGATGTCAGGAGCTATTTTTAAAGCAGCTTCTCTGTACTGGACTGCTGCTGTACGTGTCAGTAATCTGTCAGTGGCGTGAAGTAAAAGACATCATGGCCTGTCACATAATATCATGTGCTTCTGACGGGGGGAAAAAAATAAATAAATGAGTGAAAATCTGTGACATCTTGGTGGACTGTCTTGGGCACATGTCATGCAACTGCCAGGACATGTCTTACACGTGAACTAATCCAGAGACATCTACTGAATATGAGCCTGTTGTTTCCCTGCACATATTTCTCGTTTTTGTCCATTGTCGTCTCTCTACTTACACAGACGAGGAAAAAAAAGAGGATTTATGCACTGAATATCTTGAAATTAATACATCAGAGGGAGCATGTCCACGGTGCAATAATGAAAAATGTAAGATCAACTGAGGGGCTGAAATGGAAGGATTACTGGGGTCTGTGGTGAGCACAACCCAACATTAAGTATAGATTCCTGCATTAAGTCATTCCATGAAAACATGACAGTTCTGCCTGTTTCACAACCCCCCCCCACCCCAACAGATGGAAATAAAAATAAACCCTACAAACAAAACAAAAAAAGACGTTTGTAGGATAATAAAAAAATGGCAGATTAACCACTCGGGATATTGCGGTGATAAGTAGAACAAGAACTTAAACGAATCCTTTGCATTTCACAGCAGCTCTCTAAAAAGAAAACTAAATTATAGCTCGGAAGAATGTGTGCCGTAATGCAGCTTTTAGATTGGAATCAGGCTTTTTAATAACACATTCAGGGAGACGTATTATAACTGTTAGGGGATTAACATCTCGTCTAATCTTAATATCATCACAAGATTAATAGGAACATCAGAATGAATCAGATCAGAGGATGGACAAGGTCATGGCAACCTTTCAGCTGAAACGGGTGTGAAATTTTAAACAGCTGTGTCAAGGGCCAAGCTCCTCTGCTAAAACTCACTATTTTGCACCAAGAGGAAATGATCCAAGGTGTGTGTAGCATCGATTGGATGCTTTAAACACAGCCAGTGATTTTAAGTTCAATTATAGTTATTGCAGTGATTTATTACTCCAAGTTTTGTTTTCTCCAGTGGCAAAACTCGTCATCCACAGTTCCGCCTCTGAATAGCTCCTTCGTATCTAATGTGCATCCAGTTGTAAAAACAAAAATGCCCGTCAACACCACACACAACGCTCACGATGCATGCAGGTGGGACAGAGCTTTACGTTTTTCTCCTTTTCACTTTCATTTAGCTGCTTGCCGGCTGCATTGTTAAACCAACAAAACCGCTAGCAAGCCTGCAATAGACTGTGGAAACTAATTTGTCATCTTCAAATACTGAGAATGACATGTCACCGCCAACACACGCATTCACAGATGTTCAGAAACACACACACCATCCCTCATTTTGTATCTATGAAACATGCCTCGCATATTATGGCAGTCTTTCCGCAGCTGGTCAGCCTTTATACCTAAGAACAGCTAGCCTACGGCGCATATTTTGCACAGTGCATCTTCAAAATGCAAATGCAGATTTTTTTCAGCCACGCTTTGCATTCCAACAGGCATTCCTGGTCAAACATAAATGGAAAAGAAAACAACTAATTTATGTAAATTTTCACTTTGTTAGCAGTCTAATGAATTTTAATGCAGGTTATCAATTCTAGAGCAAGCAATTCACAAGAAAATAAGAGGCTTTGCTTTACTAAGCTGCTGTCTGCTGTGCAAGCTATCAGTCAAAGAGGATATTAACAGAGCACAGGGAACCTCCTTAATCAAATGCTGTCCAAGGAAACACAACTAAGAACATCTGCAGTTTGTCTTTCAAACTTTCATACTATCCTTAAACCAGTTAACGATTTTGTCTTTGGTGTATGATAAACTGATGACTGTATATGTAAAATAATTGAAGAATAGCCTTTACAAATGAGGTGAGAATATATACAGATATAAGTTATCTGTTAAAGAGACATGACAGTAGGGAATATTTGATGAAAGGTAAATACTTCACACTAGACTAAATCCTCACAATACTCAAAATAGCACACCAATTTAACAGACACAAGTAAAAATAAACAAGAATTAAACACAAGAGGTTTTTTTCCCCCTCCCTGTATTTTAGCTCTGATTTCTCCGTAGATAAAGAACTCCATTCTTGTGTTAGAGAGGACTCCCTGAAGCGTGTAAACAAGCAAACAATAAGTCATTTTCCAAACAGGAAGCACTGATTGCTTATTTTAATTAACTTCATTTTTTCATCTGCTCATAAAGGCCACAAGGGAAGTCAAAGTCTTTCTTGTTTACCCAGTAAAGACCAAAAGCATGTAAGGAAAAAGGGAAATGTGTGTTATGGCGGCTGGGGTGCAGTGGTCCAGAATATTTCATGTAAATAAAACTGCCAGCCACTTAATCCCAGAGGAAAATGAAAAGTGACTAAACTGCTGTGGGGGTGGGAGAACGGGCCTACAAGTTGTGACTATGCATGATTATCAAGCTTGATTGAGGTAGTGCATTATTGGCCTCGGGATAGCCTCTATTATTTATGTGGATTAATTATCAGGTTTGTAATGGAAACGATCACTTCATGTTATTGTAATAAACTGTAAAACCACCAATTTAAATCTTCCGCTTAGTCATTTTTTAATGCAAATATTAATTTACCGGGGTTTGAAGGTAAACCAGTAACCTTCAATAAAGAAGGCTCTTAAAGTTCAGGCTTGTACACAGAATACACCATTAACAATGTTGAGAGCACAGGTTCACTTTACATACAGGAAGAGTCACAGGATGAACAAAAATTCCTTTATATCTCAAAATCATATTAAAATGGCATTAGAGGTGAAGAAATTGTATTTATTTACTCTTACGTAAAATGACCTCTCGCCTTTAATCTGAGCACTTTTGCAAATGAAAGGCTAAAAGGGATGTAATGATGAAGAACAACAGCCTCAAAAAACTTATTTGAAGCTATGGCAGTGCTTCTCCAAGCTTTAACAAGTTCTGCAGGGAAATTATGTTCATATGACAGTATGTTAATTGTGTCACATAACTCTGAAAAGATTACAAGAGCAGGCGTGACCATACACGCGGCGCAACTATTTAGCACGGCACATGGCAGCAACACCCTTGGGGGAAATCAGTTCTAACAAGAGTGTGTCCAGACATATCTCATGCTGTGATCTAATGGCGAAGCTACTACGGAGTGAATCACATGTTCGGTCGAGAGATTTATCGCTCCCTTTTTGTTTGGAGGTTACCCCGCTAAAGCACAACCTCGGAAAAAAAATGTGGGTAGTGACTGAAAAACAAATACTTCTTCATCTGACACAGTGCTCATCGTATATAGTCTCTCCCCTCCTTCTCCGAAGACATCATTTCAGTTTTATGTGTTCTGCGCTGAGCGGTGAAGTGGGGGGGACAACGCCTTCTTTTGACATTGTAAATAATAAGGCCGGAAAGTCTGATTGTGCAGATATAATAAAAACTCCCTCTTCACTCCATTAAAGCTGCATGCATTCCTCGTCCTGGCAAATTAGGGCCAGTAGACTCTTCCCTATATTTGTTAAGTGCAACTATGCAAATAATTGTGTTTGTCCTTTTAAAGTGCGGTTTTGGCTCGGGCTGTCCTCTCCTTTCTCAGAGGATATGACCTTTTGGTGTATGTAAAGCCATTCATCTGTAGCCCAATGCTCTGACATGGGAGCCAAATGATAATGTATTGATGCGACAGAGCAGAAGCTTTTATAATAAAGTTAAACCACAGTCCAGTGACAATTGAAGGGTCCGAGTTATTTTAAGTTATAATCAGCATGCAGGCAGCAATGACACTGCTTACTACTATGTCATGTCCAAAAAAAAAATGTCAAATTGCATTTTTTAAACATAAAGGTTTTCCAGACAAATTTGGATCATGTCACGTTGCAGTGACTCTTTTGACACACTGTTGTTGTTCACAAAGTCAAGTTGCCTGTATCTTATGAAAACTGTTCTTAATAAGGACACAAAAGGTGCCATTATTGCTCAATCTGATGGATGAGCTGCTGGCTGGAATGTGAAAGTGCCCTGGCCTCCGTTTTAGTTCAAGAAAGTGCTATTCCTCAGGGGGAGACCTGCTGTGATTGAAGTATTTACGACAAGACAGAAATGTGATGGTATAGAGAATGTGGGTGACAGTGACACATGACTGAACAGATTACTGTGTACAGACTGTAGAGCGGCCCTTTGAATTGCGATGCCTTGCTTTATTGTGCCGAGGTTAAGAGGCTCACCTCTCAGGGAGCCGCATTACTCTACCCCCTGCTCTTTTTGATATAGCGGTCCACGGAACAAAGACCATGTCAGCACAGGCAGAGAAACCCCCACCACCAACACCAACAGACAGTTTGGTAAAACTGAAAATGCACTGTGACAGGACACTGATCAAGAGTGATAGAAAGACGGTCTCTCTAACATCTAGATGTCTCCTAGTGCATGATAAAATATGTCTGCCTCAAAGCATTCATTATTTTCCACAACCACCAAAATTCTGTTCATTTAATACAGCCATAGGAGAGAAGTGCTCTCCCCTGCACAAGAACCTGCTTTAAAAGCAAGAGATACTGCTTAATGGAGTACGCCGCTTTTAGCAAATGCAGATGACTACTTGAATGTGCAGTTTCTCCATTTCTATGGTTAATATTAATCATGATGAGTAGCTTTACTGTTCTTGGTAAAAGCAAACAAGGGGGGGAAAACGGCTTGAAAATCTTACTGCATCAATTCTGCATATTCCTCTTCTTAATTCTTTTGTGCTCTTAAAAAGATTGAATAAAGAATAATGCATCAGTGATATTAGGGTGAGTTAAAAAACCTCATGCATTTGCATTAGCTTAGTGCAGGAGGTGATCAAGTGACGGCGGCCATGTATCTCGGCTCTGTAACTGTCAATAGAGCTGAGGAGATATGATACTGAGATGTGCACTAATGCTGTAAAATACTTCACAAAGTATAATAAGACACGGTGACTATTGTGAAATTGATTGTGGCACCTTGGTATAAATGTGAAGAGGAAAACAGCTGATAATCCTCATCTTTGGTCAGTTTCTCAGAACTAATTAAGATTGCATTTTTCATAAACCTTGTGGCCTTGTCATTTTCGTTGCATCTTTGCTTGTTGGATCCATACAGAGTATAACATAGTTTTATTTTCAAAAGCAAAGCAGAGCTGTACAGCAAACAAAGACTATGACCTTCATATTTTCAGGACATTTTGTTCAACAAGATAAATCCCTTTTTTACCATATTTGAAATGTGTGAGTTTAACACAAAGAGAGGAGCACATTTTGTGCATCTTCCATATTCAGAACGAAGACTTTGCTCATTACTTATGTGCAGAAGGAAACTTAAAAACAGGAAGACACAAAAGAGCACAAAAGGCCCATCCTCCCCTGCAACATTTACTGCTACAGAACATAACAAGACAAATTGCTGTGCCTCCTTGCTGAGTTTGCTCACTCACTAAACATTAACAGGTGTAAATCAATCCAGCAGGTTTTTCAGTGAAATCTGACCTAGTGGCTCACAGCATAAAATCACAAGGAGAGGAAGCTGATTTTTGCAGCCTTGGATCATCTAATTTGCTCTCTGTAGTTATAGATGAATATGGCACTCACACATTACACATGCATGGAACAAAAGCAGGCTAAAACGTGTTTTTGAGCACCTTTTCCTCACTGTATTCAATTAAAGCATGGCAAAATTCAGACATTAAATTAATTTCATTATAAGAACAACATCCTTATTTAGAAAAGGCAGGGGGACATTAAAAAACCTAATGACTGACGTTTTTATATCTACACATCTAAATGTCTCACCTGTCTGTGTTTTGGCCTCATCTCATGTGTCATAAAGATGTGAACTGCATTTTATGAAGCCTTTGAGAGGGACTATCTTCTGTTCAGTGATACAAGTGCAACTCTTGTGGATTTCACACAGCTGCAGACACGTATCCTTCTGCTCCATTTTAAGGGAAGCTGATACCGAATGATATGTATATATCAGTGTCAGGATATAAATTCTGCTGTCAGTCTCAGCTGCTGCCATCAGTTTATGTCCTGTGAAAATGAAATGGTTACCTGAGCAGATCATCACTGCTCACACTGATTGTACACACTGTTCTGCAGCTGTGAAGTGGTATCTGCGCCTTACTGCAGGGCCCATTTTAAATACCCTAACAGTAATAAAAGGGGGCCTGTGGGAGTCACAAGCATTTTCAGCGTTCACCAAGGCCACACAGGCTTAAACCCGACGTATGGCATAAGCCCTTCACTGGGATTGGTTGCTTTTTAGTTTCAATAGCCATGCCTGCTATAATCATGCATTTGCAGAAATTTCAGTCTATTTTGTAAAACAGAACAAAATAAATCACTGGATATAAGTCAGACTCAGCAGGATGCTGAATTAATAGACTTCATGGCAACTGATTTATCAAACAGACAACCATGTCGTGCTGACCCGTTTTCCTTTTCTATCCCTGTATAAAAATAATTCCATGTTCAGATACACAGTTGCACATCACCATTCTGTGATGTTCAGAGCATTTCAGGAGTTACTTTGTGATTAACTTTTGCAATTCACTTTTTATCCTCAGTATACCCACTTTTCCCTTAGTCTGTCTTGTGTACTTTAGTTTGTGATTCTTGTACATTTCCCAGACCTGTGAACTTCTAGCTTTCAGCTGTGGGTGTTATATGTAGGTGGGAGAGTGATAGTGATAGCGACAGCGACAGGGATATGAGAGCAAGAGATCAAATTTTTCCAGAGGAGAAAAAGTAAGAGTCATATCCCTTACTCAAACTCTATCACGTCTTGTGTCTGTATTGCATTATGGTCTATTGAAGCCACTGTCAGCAGAGAAATTGGTATCTCAGCCTCTTCTGCTATGGATTTCCATCCTGTATGATGGCTGAACTTCAGCACAAAATAGTGAATCGAGAGCAGCCCTTGCTGTTTTATTCAACCTGACACTGGGGTGTTGAATAATTTCATCCATTTTCTGCTGTCAAGCTGTATTGCAATTTGGAAATGGCTCACTGCAACTCGCGTTGTTTAGGATTAGTCAGTTATTCATGTAGTTTAGGAAAATTACAGTCCAGCATCCAATTAAATTGGAAAAAAAATGTTACTTAACTTCCTGTAAACATGCAATATTCATTATTTTCACATTATTAGTGTATCTAATGACAGCGTATATGTGAAAGGCATCACTTTAAGTGACAGATATTATGATCCAACTCTTAAGGTATTTTTCTGCTGGAGCAGGCAGCTGTTTCCAGCAAATAAGCTCTAAAAATTCACCACACACTACCTGCTCAGCACCAACTGGCCGACGGTATTTATATATTTCTCTCAGGAGTTAGTGGATGTCAAAAACAGAGCTAAGAGGAGGATTAATAATGGACTTACATTTGCCAGGGCCTCAGTACTAACATCATTTATATATAGTGTGGTTTTAGCTGGGTGTAATGCAGTTACCACCAACTTAAAATGTGGTAATATGTTCAGATAATGTCCAAAAAAAATCTACTAATGCAGGTTAAACAAGAGAAACATGTATTATGTGGTTAGCATTATGTGTTACATGTGCATATGTTGTAGTTCTCTCGAGCAACAAGCTTCATCCAATCAAACTGAGGCTTGTCAAGTGAAGTGACGCTCCTAAATGGAAAGTATTCACTGATCAACAGGTTTGCGCTGAAGTACTAAGTGACGCTGCTGTATTAAGGCCTATATACCATGTTTATGGGTCCTGCTGTCAATCTGTTCAGATCTGTGGGAGGAAACACAAGATAACACAATCTGTCATGTTACCTTGCGATTTGTCACTGTTCCCTTTTTTCCACCACATTTCTCACACTGTGACAAGCTGGCAATGATATTTTTGGCCGCGAGACATATCTACAGGTAATTGGTTCCTCACCTCTCACCTAATGGGAGGTGTGAGATGTTATGCCATCACATGCTCACAGGTTTAAGGTGAGCTGCTGTGGGTCAGCCGCACCTATTGTCCTCACATTTAAAGTGGAATGTCCAGCTGGATGACAGCCTGTACTGCAATTGAAAAAGATTTAATTATAAAATAAATGAATCTTGGAAAAAAAACTTGTCCAGTGTATAAAAGTTTCATTGACTTTTCAGTAATTAATACCAATATCAAGCACCTCTGGCAAGAAAATTCAAAATCTGTTATTTGCCTCACTATCAAATTATCTACATCCAGTAAGACCAGTCACAATGACTTTAGCAATCAATCATTGAAAATATCAATGGAAATGAAAATCAATAATACGAGCATGTAAAGGGCCGCTCTGGCTTCATATTTAACACATGCTCAAACTGAAGTCTTACCTGCAACAATAGTTGGAATTGGTTTCAACTCAGAGGCAGCTCAAATTCAACATATGTTTTCCTCTTTCCTTTTTCATTTGATTTCCCTCTTGCAAGAGCAGAGACAGGCAGAGACGCACAGCAACACATTACTACTCACGATGAGTCTTTAAAGTACATCCAGTGAGGGTTATCAAGTCACATTCTGTCTGCGAATTTGTTTTGAAAATTCAGGGTAGGAACCGGGATCTGATCAGACCTTTGGCGAATGAGTGAGAATGGGTGGTCTACTCTTATCCTGACTCTCAATACGGGGATGAATAATGCATGCAGCTCTCAACAGAATGATGTGATAGAAACTAGAGTCTGCCAAAGTTATGTCTGGTGGGCTACCAGCTTGATTCAGCCTTGGCAAATGTCACTGGATGCAAACTCAGTTCCTGGAGTGATACTTGTATTTTTATGCATATGGCCATTTTTATACACAGGGAGGCGTAGATTAGGACTGTTTTGCTGCAGAATCAGCATTTTAAGACTCTGCTCGTATAATTTTTCCCTAATGCATATGTAGTGCTACACAATACCAGCAAAACATAACTCTTACATGAGGTTTTTAATGTATTTACACTGCACAGATAGAAACACAACACAGCCCCAAAGCACTGAACTCCTCCAGTTTGCTATGGAGAAATATTGCAGAAACAACAGCAATCTGCATCTCATCCCTGCCTCTCTAATCCCTTTACAACTGTTGTCTTGTATTGACATCCGCTGACCCACTCAGGCCTGCTCTCCTTTCCTCAGACAGTACACAGACACACAAACAGACGGCATTTCAGCTGGCCTGTCGACAAAATCCTGTAGTCCAGTTGCAGACTCACAACACCAATTTTTTATATATATATATTTTATACATATATACCAAAGTATATATATATATATATATATATAGAGAGAGAGAGAGAGAGAGAGAGAAAGAGTAAACTTTCACAATGAAAATAAAATCTATAATTGGATCCACATGCTCTACATTTGCCATACACATGGTACAAATAACCGACTATGACCACTGACTGAAAACCCAATAATAGTACAGTAGATAAATATTTGCCCGAAGTGTGGTTGACACAGAGACGGTTGGCGGCGAAACGATTATACTATCAGTAAATTCAGGAATTTTAACTAGCTGTTGTCCAGCTGTGATAACAGATAGGAGAAAAAACTCTGGCTGAAGGCATTTTGTCTTCCCTTGCATCCTGCCAGTTTTGTTCCACTGCCCATTTGTCAACAGTGATGTCCAATCGCTCAGTGCCAGGCGGGCAAATCAGCACCTTGTCACTTTCAAAATGACAATTTGAGTCTCAGTCAAGTCTGCAACCAGTTTGTGCCTCGCAGCCACTCACTACCACGAAACAAGCACTAAAAATAAAGCCAGGCAATCTGAAAATGCGGGCCTGCATGCAATCTACAAAACTGACCACATTAGAGCTTTGAGGTGACTTTGAGATTGAGGACATTTCTTTTCATTTATCAGAGGCGCTAATGCAAAGTTGAATCGGAAGACTCGGAAAAACCTCTGTGTGAGCTTATTGGGCAGCGTGACAAAATGTCAGTTTCATCTCATAGCAAAATAATCTCAAAGCTAGAGGATCTGTCATGGTCAATCAGCCATGTAATATAAGCAATCTAAGCTGAATGCAGAGCCCCAGCACTGTTAATGCACAAATTGAACACATACAATATTCTACATGATGCACACCCACATCACAAAGCCCATCTCATTGTTTTAATTGAGGGTGAAGCCATCCAAGGATTACCATATCAGTCATCCCAGGAAGTCATTTTGTCACTGTTAGTGCTCCATGGCTTGCGATTGTTATCATAACTTATGAATACTCAGTAAAAGTCAAAATTAATAGCAGCCCAACAGTTGCAAAGAGAAGAGGACAGATTTAAACATAGGTGCTAAAGTCTGTTATCTAGAAGACAGCGTGTGTAATTGCCTGGTGGCACAGGTTTTGATCATCTGACGGCTCCCTCATTAAAAAGTCTCTGGATGTACCTACTTTACGTTGAAAGAAGCATTACAACAATAGGTGCTGATAATGAGCTGTTGTCGCAACAATAGCTTGAATCATGTACCATCATTTGAAATCAAATCGCTGAGCTCGCTGTCGGTTTTATTCATCAGAAGCGTACAAACAAAAAGCAGATCTATGTGGCTATCTATCTTTTCTGGAGTCTTCCTTTGCTTCCTTTGATTGCGTCAGTCTGAAATTCAGATCTATAAATTTGCCACCCCCCGTCTCACCCACCCCCCACTCGTGCTTTGTGTAATATATCTCTGGAGCAGCTGGTGTCCATATTGCACACGGTGATGCAGTGAAAATACTGTGGGTGTCATTTTTACCACCTAACACTGCCCTGTGCTTGCTTTCATGAGTGGTCTCATTTCTGCAAACAAAAAAGCTCCCACTCCACATCAGGTGTGACTCTCTCTTGAGTGCTTTCTATTGTTTACATTTTGCTCCCTGTAAAGATGGAGTCTCTGATTCTGGAAAAAGATTGTTCACATTTAGCCATTTAGCACATTTAGAGAGATAGACTGTGCCAAATTTACCACCTTTACCTATAAAACATTGGTTCAGTCGACCAATATCAATGTGAAAACTTTAACTAGAATGAACCTACAACAGTGTGGTAATTCTGTTTGGAGAATGATCCATTATCCTTATTAAATTCTCATCTACATTGACAAATTTCAGTATTGAAAACAAAGTAAGCGTCTCATAAAAATCACATTGGAGTCATTCAATACCAACTCACCTAGAGCCGGCCAGCTGGGACAAAAATCAGGCAAAAATTCCTACATAAGCCATGGAATCTTGAAAAATCCCACAGCTCTACTCCAAAATACTTTGAGTTATGAATTTTTTGACATAGGCCCTCGGTAATAACTTTGATGACCTCAGTGTTTCTTTCAAAGCATCTTTAAAGCCTCATCAACTGCTTATTTTTCACAGGATTTGGCTGATTATTTTTACTGAATATCCAAGAAACCTCAAGAAAAAGTTGGAACTTGCAATCATGTCAATTTTTTTACAGCTATTAAAATAATAAAAATCTAGAATTTATCATCAAAATGAAAAATCTTTCATTTTCAAAACTTCATATCTCCACTAATATTCACTCAGTTCCAACTAAATAGTTTGTTGTACCAAAATGTCATTTGGTACGACATCAAAAACTGACCACCACAGGTCTTTCTAAAATTAGCTTTAGAGCTGTAAAATCCACTTTTAGGATATTTTAACTGTAAGTTTTTTCAGAAAGGATTCTTTTAAAGGGATTTTTTTGTATCCATTGAAAACATACTAAAAAAATAAAGATGTTATATTACTATATTACATTATTTAAACATTTTATGAAAATGACACATTTTTGTAGTTTTCAGTGGCTTTAATATCACATTTAGAGGCCTTAACTGTCAGGTAAATATTTGTATTATGCCGATTTTAAAGTTTAAATGTATGTATGGTATTTGTTGAGCTATTGTGTCATCAGTTTAGGAAATAAACAATTCAAGATCCAGCTTGTAGTGGTTTTAGTCATTGTGTAATAGATGATTCATCTTGCTCCGTGTGTCTGGACAAGATAACATTTTGTAAGTTCATCAATTTGTAGCATTAATGTAACTAACAAAACAATAAAGCAAGTCTGGGCTCATTCCACCTGATACACATTCAGGAAGATTATTGCATACTGGATTCCAACATACAATGCGGTATATAAAAGAGTGCAACATTGCACTGCCTGAACATGTATCAGGATTGGCATGGAATGACTATTTGACTAAATGTCAATATTGTTGACATGCTGACAGATTTTGACACCTTGAAACAAAGCAATAAACTTAATGCTGCAAATATGTACATCAGGAATAGGGATAGACCGATGTTGGGGTTTTGTTGTTGCCAATAATGATGCAGATTATTGGGAATCAAGAAAGGCCAATAACTGATATCTGGAACTGATATGCATTAAATGTAAAGTTTTAACATCATGTGATAGCAGAGAACCTGTCATTCATAATTAGGCTTTTTCATTAATAAGGGTGACTATAACTCAATACATAAAATAGAAACAGGAGTGATTAAATGAGGACGCTCTCCTCTGTTTATGTGGGATCAACTGAGATTGATCAGTTTGTCCCCTGCAGTTACGTCTGCTGTTCATCTCTGTTTTATTAATCTTTCACTGTTTTATCCTTTTTGTTGTCCACTAAGATCCAGATCTTAAAGTTTTATCAATTATTGTTATTCAGACTCTGTTTCAGGGTAGTCTGTGTTCTGCCTTCTAAGCGAGCCACTAGCCATTAGCGTAGCCTTAGACATTGTGAATGTAGCTAATTTCCTGGTTTGTGGCAACAGCTTGTGTTCCTTGTTCAGTTTTTGCAGTGTCTGCTTGAGAGACATTTCTGAGACCGCAGGGTGATGACAGACAGAGAGGAGGCTGCATCACACCTGAAGTAGTGCACTTAATCAGTCAATAAAAACACAGATGTCAATAATCAGAAAAATGACAAATATCGGTCACAATAATTAGCCAGGCTGATAATTGGTTCAGCCCTAGTCAAAGATAAAACCAAAGCTGCCAAACCCCTTAGTCCCCTTTGCAAAGTGCTTGGTGGAGATGGCTGTTTCTGTCATAACATAAGGAGGGAGGACCATCTCGGGGTAAAGGTGAGCTGTGAATATTTCACCTGAAATTAGATTTATGTAAATGCAAAACGAGTGCCAAAACACTCAGCCGGCCTGTTTGTTCATCAAGTGAATTGGCTGGAAATGAATGACAACATGTGCTCTGGCAATCGGCACGGACCCTCGAAGAGACCAGATGATTGATACGCTCAATCCCACTTTATTTGATTAACTTCTGTTCCCTGTTTAGAGACAGACATTTGAAATCTCCCTCAAAATAATGAAAAGGGGACGGACGCAATTGATTATTTCTGGTATGTGCCGGAATCACCACTGACATCTCGCAAAGCTGCATAATCCGTTGTTGACAAGAACTTTCCAGAGAATCCCAAATCAGCAGACAAGAAGTCAAGATCTCTCACTTTCATCAGCCTGTCAAACGTATGTCGGCCAGATTGCGAGGATATAGAATTAAGAGTTCTCAATTATATGGATCCACAGTGCAGGAAGGGAATTACAATTATAGAAAAAAACAGCTGCTGGAAATGCTTGACCTTGTCAGCCTTCCTGTTGATGCTGATAATAACAAAACAATGAAAAATCTGTTGTTTCTTTTATGGTTCATGTTGCCAAATCATAAAGCAGCTGTGTGTACACATTATCTTCCACCAGTCCCAAACTTTATAAATATTATATCAGGAAGAAATGTTTTAGCAACCTAAATGAATCAACATTTTGTTCCAGTGCAGTAATGTGGGACATTCAAATAGGAAAAGTAAAAGGCTTTTGGTTGCACGTTCCAACTACCCTGATACCACTAGGTTCTCTGAGAATTTTCTCTAACAGCTACATGAAATATAGCTTCAGCATACTTTCTAATACGATGTAAAGTCAATTATTTTTGGAAGGGAGACTGACAGTTGTGTTCAGGCTCCAATAAAAAAAAGATTAGGCACCGTGATTAAAACGATGAGCGCAGCTGAGCAAAATCTAGTCCAGAATTGACATTGCATTTCAAGTATGTCAATGAAATCCCACAGATAAACAAAATAATTCAACAAGAGACCAGATGCTGATTAATCTATTACACAAAGCTAAAATGTGAAACTCAAGTTGCCTCAATGTTTGGGGGATGCAGGAATCTGATTAGCATCACCGCATGTGCATTTGAATGTCAGAAACTCACCCCAATTTTTTTTTTTCATCAAAACAAAAGTCTCACATCCTCTGGCTGCTTGATGTCCAGAAGTTGAAATAACCTGCACAAAGCAAAGGATCACAGAACACACACACACATGAGGCTTGTTCCTTTGTTGCTAAGGCAGCTGCAGTCAAATGGATGTGAGCTATTTATTGCAGCATAAAAAGTTGCAGAAAAAGGTGCATTATTCTAGTATGAAGAGGCCACAGAGAGATAAATTTTCGCTTCCGCTTCAGGAGGTAGGCGAATAACACTAAAGTTAAACTAACCAGTGTTTGTGCGGACGTCATCATACCGCGTCACTAATTTAACTCACCTGTTTTCCACAAAGACAAAAACATCCGGTCTTTCCACAGCTCTCGCAGCTGTTTAAAATGTATTTAGACAATCCCCAAAGACGCTTTAAAAAATCATAAAATAAAGACAAATTCCACCCACTGATAAGTTTTAACTCGTTTTCCAAAATGCGACCGTGTTTCGTAAAGCCCAGGGTCGTTTATGACCGACAGCGAAGGTCCAAGATGCTTGATGGTCACGTGATACACAGAGACTCCAGGTAGTTCCCGGAAGTAGTCAGCGGGCAATTTGAATCTGTAAATACGCGTTTTTTGGTAATTAGTCGTCAATAAATTAATTGATTTACAATATGTATATAACACGCCGACATGTACATGTGGCAAATTACATCAACGTTTTTTTTAATAAATGAATTTCCCCAGTGTTAGAGGATTAGTGTAAACAGCTGGTGTTCCCTGCCTTGTTGACCTATTTCAGGTTCACGTGGTTAAAGAGCAAACTGCTGTTTATTGCTTGTATGGCAATCAAGAGCAATCACATCTTAATGTTTAGTGATATATTGAGAGGGAGGAAAAGGTAAGAAATGTTCTATAATTCAGATTAGATTAATTTTCTACATAAAATGTGTTGTGGTTTAAGTGATCCCATAGTCAATTCAGGCCTAAGTAATTCCAGTGATTTGAAGACTAATGTAATCTTAAGGATTTAACACAGAACAGAAGAAGACTGACAACTCTCAGTGGATCAGAAGCAATATGATGGTAGGATACTTGTGATATCTCTGTAAACTCATTGCAAATAAGTGGAATTAAATGTATTTTGATGTTTGCAAGTCTTAAGCTCATATGCACTTACTAATATAAACACTGATACATAATATATTCAAATTCATTACAACTTTTTGTCCACTTTTTGCTTGAAATAGGAAGAAATTTCCCTTGCATGTGCAGAAATCTGCTCTTTAAAATGGTACATTAAAACATATTACATTCAGACAGAACAGGTCACATAGAACTCTTAGATGATGCTGCTAAAGGCAAACAATACATGGAAGCCAATGTGCCAAAAAGCAAAACAAATAAAGCCCATTGCAGTCTGTGGAATCAATTTCTCTATGTCTCTGCATTGTTTTACCTGTTTTGTGCCCCAGATATTGACAAATACATTTGCTTTCTCCATTGAAAAATCTTTAAAGGACCAGTTCATATGCAGTTTGTACATTATGACTGAAATGTTATTTATGCATCAAAAGGACTTGATTTCAATCAATAGAGTTTTATTTTAAGGATTATAGCCCACATGAGGATGGCAAAGCATAAATAAATAATCTTACTCTTATTTCTAAAAACCCATCTACAGATCACATTAATTACAGTCTGAACATGTATATTAGAAATACCAAAGACATCAAGCCTAAGCATTGGAAACAATACTACAGAATTGTGTATATTCATCCTAACTTACACTATAGACCACAATTATTTATTTATTTAGTTTATTTTGTTATTCAGTTGCGAGAAATAGTAGCCTTTAACAAAAGCATTCTTTTTTTTGCTTTAACCACATACACAAAAGTCACGTGTATTTCCATGTTAAGACTGTTGAATCCAAATGAAGGCTGCAGCAGACATATTTAAACTAGGGGAAAAATACTGTTTTCACATGAAGTTTAAGTTTTTGGCACAACACTGGAGAGGATGGCTCTTTACAGGATTTGTAGCTCTGACCTCCCAGTAAAAATTCTACATTTCAGTATCAGGTGCATTTTTTTCTACTAATCTCTAATATCACTATGTAGCATACTGATGTTTGTATGTTACTTACAAAATAAGCAGGGGGCATTTTCATTTGGATTAGGAACTGAAAACCTTGTGAAAGAAATTGATGCCAAAATGATTCATCTCTATGTAAAATATAAAGAGCTTGTTAGCTTGCTGTTAGATGTAAGCTGCCTCATCTCTTTCGCTTTTTTCAGGTTTTCTGTTGCTGAGCAAGAAGCTGTTAAGAAAAAAAAGACTAAATAGCAATGGCTAGATATCTGCAAAGTAGTGAAAGCATCTAAACAATATAAACAATGTGAAGTGTGGCTAAAAGGGTTCAGCTCTCTGGCACTTGGAGGCGATTCAGTACAGTAATGTGTTTTTAATGATAATTCAGTAATATAGGCTATTAAAGGTTACATTCGCCGCTATTATCGCTGTGCACTTTATGCTGTTTTCCACATGACACTCTGGAGTCATGTGCTGATGAATTTCTATTGTATTATCTGGGATTGCAAAAAATTGGAAGCCTGTGTAATGCTTTTAAATTTGCATTGCATATTTTCCATTTCCATTCTATGTTTTATTCTATTATTGCCTGTAAAACAAACCTTCATTAAACCAAAAAGGTTCGAAGATTTTTGCCTCATCCCAGTAAATGATTTGATCTTTCTAAAGGCCGCTTGGGACAGCATCTTAAACATCGCGCAGAACATCCTACAGAAGTAACTCTGATGTTTACAGTGTGGCGTTTGGCCCCAGCAAATGTGATGCAGAGGATGATTCATAGGCCCTTTGTGCCATGCATAAAGTCTCCAAACTAGAACTTTCTGGCCCTAATGAGGCCGGTCTCACAGTGTTTAAGTGTGAGCATCCTTGATCTCTGAACACATCACACTTCTGTGTGATCGTGCACATCAGAGTGGAGAGATACTCTAAAAGGAGTCAAAGCACTGGAGCCAAGTCTCCTGCTTGATATGCTTGTTATGGCTGTGGTGAAGAGGTAATCCTTATCGCCCAGACTGCGAGGGATGGCAGCTCGGTGTTTTCATTGCATAATTCAGAATGTCATTACATCAATATTCAATTTACAATTCACATTTTGTTTCCAAACTGAAGCTCCAATCTTACCATCATTGCGTGTAATGGGTATGTTCAATATTATATTTAATGTGTGATTTAGTTTTGACAAACTAATGAGGATAACGAGATAGTTTTCTCTTTGAGCAGGCTATGGTATGTCGTTATGCCGTTTATTCAGTACCAGGTGTTCGGGTTTCTTTTTATTTTTTTACAGCAGGGACCATAAATGAGAATAACACTGGCGTCCCTTTGGATCCAGGCTCATTAAAACATCACTTTGTCATACTGGAGAGCCACCAGACAGGCCCACAGTCCTGGCGAAGGCCTGCGTGGTCTGTCATGTGCAGGTTGTTAGCCTCGATAAATAAGTAGTTGAAGTGCATTATACCCTTCAGATATTCACCTCTAATTTTCATCTTCACAGAAGGACACTGAGCATTTACTTTTGAAAGCCTACCTTTCTGTTATAGAAAAAATCAGGGTCTAAACTGGTGGTTTTCATATAAGTACCTGCGAGCTTCACTGTGTGATGTTTTATATAATACTTCAGGGGGCGGCACAGTGGAGCAGTGGTTAGCGCTGTTGAATGCTCACAGCTCTATTAGCCTGGAAGGTCTGGATAGCCGAAATGGTTCTGAAAAAATAAAAAAAACAAGATACAGCATGTATGGCTGACACTGTGGACATATTGGGTCTTTTTCCTTCTCTTTGTCGCCATTTTGTCCCTTTCTAGTAGGTTTTTTTTGTCCCATTTGAGTCATTCTTTGTCTCTTAATGGGTTTTTTTTTTTTGTTCTATTTTGGTTGCTTTGTGTATGCATTGTGTAATGCATTTCTTTGTTGCCATTTTGTCTCTTTCTGGTCGTTTTTGTTTGTTGTACCATCTTGGTCATTTGTGTCTCCTTGTGTCGTTTCTCTTTGTGATGTTTCGTGTCTGATTTTAGTCATTTTTGCAACTTTTTATTGCCATTTTGTGTCATTGTGGTTATTTTTGCTACATTTTGGTTATTTTGTGTCTTTCTTTGTTTTTGTGTCTCGTTGTGCTTCTTTTTGTTTTTGTTTGTGTTGTCTCTAATTTGAGTCCATTTGCATCTCTTTGTTGCCATTTTGTCTCTTTGTAGTTACTTTTTTCCCTGTTTTCTGTGTAATATTGTTAATTTTGTGTCTCTTTGTGGTATTTTGCATCTCCTTATGGCTGTTTTTGCTAAATTTTGGTCATTTTTTGTCATATTTAAACATTTTGTGTCTGATTTTAGTCATTTTACATCTCTGTGCTGCCATTTTGTCTCTTTATGGTCATTTTTGTTCAGTTGTGATCATTTTGTTTCACATTGGGGACACTTTGTGTCTTTACCTTCTCTTTATTGCTTTTTTGTCATTTTGTTAACACAGGCATTCTCGCAGTTCCTGAAAAACTCTAGATCCAAATCTTAATGTGATATATTCTTGATATGCTATAATATCAGCTCTGATGAAAGAACAGAATCATGTTCTTCATTTCATTTCTAGATTTGTTTTTTTTTAAAGAAAAGAAAAACAAGGCAATTGGTACATGCAGCAATTTAAATCTCAGACTGAATTGACAATCAACATATGCTGCATACTATGATAGAGGTATGCATATATTTAACTTGCATAGATGGAATGACAGGGCAGAAAATAGGCTTGTCAAGGTGAGCGACACCTCACATCTCTATGTATAATTTACCGCATACAGGCACCTGAAGCTTCACAGGAAATGAACATTTTCTTCCTCTAAATTGGCCTAGTGTGTGCCTTATAATTACCTCAGGTTAAAACTTCCACTAATTCTTTCACTACTGGATACTGCAACTAAATGAACAGGGGAAAAAAATGAGCAGGGTTTTATTTTTTAGCTTTTCAGTGTTGGTTGTTAGCAGCTTTTCGGTAAATTCATAGATTTGGAGTGACACCACAATCTGTGCTCCTTGACTGACACATCAGCGTGCTGTCAGTCAGCCTGACAGCAGTGCAACAGTGCCATCTATGGTGTTATAGCAAATGAGACTGGTCATCCATGACATAGTGATGACTTGACTGGACTGCACTCAGTTTCCCAGTCATTACCATGGCAATGAAGAATGGTTTGTTCATATTAGTAAAATGACTGTTTTTATGCCTGACAAAACCCAATGACATAGAGAGGTGTATGTAATGTGCTGGAACCACATTATGTCTCGGCAACACATCTTAATAATCTCTGGACATTGCCCCTTCTCTCTCCAAAAAGGACGTTCACCTTCACCAGTCTTTATAAAAAGCTGCTATTAACCCCCTGATTACAGCCGCCGTGTGGACATAGTATAGGAAATGGGAAATGATGTGAGGAGACCGCAAGCAGTAACGGAGCATGCAATTTGGCAATTTCCATGCTGTGATAGGTAGACTTGACCATCATTGTTACTTATTTTTCAAGGTCGTGGAGTTTTTTAGGTGAACTTTATGATAATGTAGGGTAAGAAATTGCTTTTACACCCGGGCGCACAGAAAGCCAGTCAAACTATGCTCCCATTGGGGGAAGGGTATCTTTAATTAAAACAAAGTTGCATAGTTAAGTAATTAAAGTCATAATAATAATGCATTCTTTAATTATGAGGTTTGCGCAGAAAGGTCTCACTGATTAGATGCCCAAATATGGATGAGATTAACAAGATGTGACATAGAAAAAAAAAACAGGCAGTGGAGGTGCTGCAAGTATATCAGGAAATATTCTCTCTCTGGGGTTTATAGGCTTACAAGGATTTGAGAGGATATTACTCTTTCAATTTTAGAAAAGTGTGAAATCCCTCTTCATGTAAATGAAACAATCAATATCGAATTAATAAACCCTTTTAAAAGCATACTTCTTAATGATTCACTGAAATTCAGGAGAAAGAACAGAATATAAAATCCATATAAATGCATTGTATAAAGCCCCTCCTCACACCTCAGAATCCCAGTTTTGAAATCCAATTTGAGGTTTTAATCAGAAATTGCTATGCCGCCATACCCTGGTAATCATCACTGAAGAACAAAAAGCAATTATCAGCCATTCATACACGCCGCCTTTAAAAAAAATCATTTTGCATTGATTACACAGGAAAAATGGAAAATGCTTAGTTGATTCAGAATCCTTCATTATCACCTTCATGGAAATACAAATACCAAAAGGTCTTGCACGCAGTTATGTAATGACAAGCAGGAGACAAGAGCAAGATTCACACGCCACTTGTCAATGCTCATTTCCCTTGCTGACCCTACATGTACATTCAATTTATGAAGCCATTGAAACCAAAAAATAATTGCAATATTGTGCTCATAATGGAATTTCAGGGCCGCTGGGGGTAAAGTGTTGCCTACCTCATGACAGCTTAAAACAAATCCTTGACCAAAGAATGGATTCGCTTTAATTTAGTCCCATAACATAATGAAATCCAACCCCGCTTCCACTGGGGGAAAGGAGTCCATTAGGGTGCAGCAGATGTATTTTAGCAGCTTGGAAACTCCACCAAAGACATTTTTATAAGCATACATTTTTGCAGTGCATGCTTTCTACCAAATGACCTTCCCTTCACACTCAGTCCAGACTGAGCAGCAGCTTTTATACACTCATATTCATGAGGCCTGTTTTATGGGACTCATAAGGCCACCTTCATCCAGGAGCATAATATGTTTGTGTGAGGGGTATAAAGCACATAATGTGCAATAAAATATGTCCTTTAATGAACATTGCAGAAAGATTGAAGCATCCACACTGCCCTAAGTATGGGGCACATAAAAAATGGCTAATGGCAACTTCTTGTACAACTGCCATTAGGGAAAGTGATCTGTCTAGTATTCACTTCTCCACTGCTTTCCATTTGAAAAATGCTTGCCGAGGACCTTGCAACCCAAGCTGCCATGAATCATTTCTCCAGAACAAGCTACTATAAAGAGTACAGGGGTAAACTGATAGTCGTCTACCACAAGTCTATGGCTTTAGAGATTCTAAATAATAAAATATCCAAAAGTCCAGTGTGATTAAACACAGCCAGCCCAACAAATAACATCACAAAGTGTTTCATTTTGAGCTTCATTTGAAACTTGTCTTGATTTAAGGTTATTTAATCAAACCAGCTGGAATCTGTTGTATTGTGTGAATATGGTGGGTATTTTGATGGATGATAGCGGTGAAGGAGCTGAGAGGACTGCTGGACAGGGCAGACCCTTACACCTGAGCAGCCAGGGAAGGCTTGGCCACATGCTGTTCGCATCATTACACAGCCTCAGCCTAGACCTCTGGTGCCGCCCTGATTGATGGGCTCCACCAGGCCAAACAGCCCAATGGAGGCGTTCCATCCAGACTATAGCCCGGCCCATCCATCTTGAGTCCCTAGTAGAGAGTCATGTTACTGTACATCTTGTCTGGGGCCGGGCTGCTCAGCCTTAATCCCACTCTCTGATTAAATGGGCTGCGGGGTGCAGTGAGGGCAGGATTCAGTATTGTCCACTAAATTGCCAGGGACAAACCAGGAAGGGGGAATGAATGCAACACACACACACACACACACACACACACACACACACACACACACACACACACACACACACACACAGACTGTAAAACAAACACAAAATCTTGGTTTATTTTGATTTTTCCCTGCAGCATGCAATTCGTTGTGTTTGAGAGGATCTGTAGAAGGTTTACTGGTGATGGCAGTGACCTACAATGTGATGCAATTATTGCTGAAGGCAATTTCAGACTTAAAAATCTAGATCAAGTGTTGGACCATAATATGAGTGAGGACCATTCAAAACAGCCAGATAGGTGGAAAGCCATGTGTGGGGGGAAAAATCTCTTTTAGTGGGCCATAAAGAAGGCAGATTGTTAAATAATGCTGTTAACCACAGAAAGATTTTTGTCTTCTGAGTAACAGATATAGCACAATAGCATTATTTTAATTAACTGTTTTGTCCAGCAGATGTTACTTGAAACCATACATATACTGGCATTAAACACAAACAATAATTTGTGATCAACTATTGTGTGCAATTAGGCACAAAGTAAACAAAAAACAATTGCATTTTTATATGTTCTAGTGCTTCTATCTTTTTGTTATTTGCCATTTTATAAGTAGCATTCACTACTTATGTGGCTGAATGTATGAAATGCTAATGGTAATAGCAGTGATAAGCCAGTTATCAAATCAAGGGTTATGGTATTAAACATAAGCTGTATGAAATCCACTTTGTTGTGTATTAGATAATATAATCCCATTCAAAATGGCTCCGAAGCAGCAGACATTATACTCCAAATAGAGATAGATTGCTGCATTAGTTCAAATAATAACATTTGTGCACTGGTTTAATGTGGAGCCAAGTTTGGCTGCTCTGTGTGGCTCTTTTTTTTCCAAACTAAAGGATGAAGATTTGAGTCCTATCGGCAATTCATATCTATTTCAATACCTATCTTGTGCTCATTTCTTAACACAGAGGGAGGGACACAAATTGCCCAGTGAAAGCCATTCCCTCAATTTACCCTAAATGACATCTTCAAAATTTCTGACAGCGCACTTAGTATCCAGAGCAGTGCATGCATCACCATGCAGCCTGTGAGATCATTTTCAGTACATGACAATTACTGACATGCCATTTCTCCATCCACGGGGAAGGAATGGCTATAACAAATGAATGCCTTCCCGCCTGCCCCTTGGATGCTCTGCCACTGCAGCCAGATGCAGCAACCAGATGCACACAGCTTGTCTGCTACCTTGCCGCTTCAATAACTCTCATTACGGTAATTGTTGCTTAATGTTTTCATAATCTGCTGCTTACAGGAAACTGTTTTCCTTTGTCTAATACCAGAGCTGCATCCCTATGGTCCAATTCTCAATGCTATTTTTTAAAAATTCTCATTTTTTTTCATGCCAATAATGAATCGGGAACTGTCCCAACTGGCTGCTTTCCCTGATGGAAGTCTTGCGCAGAAGTGCTTCTGGTTTGAATGAGCGACAGAGCCATCAGAGAAAGGCCAATGGATTCCACTCCTCTGATATAATGAGTCACTTACATGCCATGTTGGCACCGACTCCCAGCATCTGGCACTTGGGTGGCCGTGCACATTCACAGAGTTTACTTACATTTCACCTCTGCTGTTACTCAGAATGAGTGATTGTCCACTCAGTCCTGCACTACAGAGCATCTCCATCCTATAGACACACACTGACATATTCAGTCGGAGTGATAATCTCAACATTGCGAGATAAAGATGAAGTATATAATTATAACAGTGCCAAAAAATGACTTTATTTTTTATGTCAAGATCTGCGTACACCCTGGAGGGTTAATTAGTGGAAAATTACTGTTTAAACCTCTTTACAGTGTACTGACAATTATCCACTTATCACTTTAATAATCTGTTATTCAAGTTTTGACATATCACAATTATGCTGAAGTTAGAGAGGCACAGGCATCGCTTTGCAAACCAAAGTCAAATGCAGGCTATGTGTGGCATTGGAAGGCAAGTAGAGCCAAAACATATTCAGGAGATATTTTAGAAGTGAGGTCTAATGAGGTCAGCGACAATAGTTTTACTTCTCTAATCAGCGAAATTTAGCGATGACCAAAAACATTTTCTGTGTTTAAAAATGATGGTGGCATTTGAAATGCATGATGGTGAATCCGAGAGACCTCTGAGTCTGCCATCAGCAATAATTATGACTGACCAATCCATCTGTGGATCATTCATTTTTCTCTAATTATCTCACATGTGCATTCTGCCTGCCCGTGACATTTAGCAGGGGCTTTTTTTCACAAGTCACAAGGTGGGCAGAGATGCCATTAGGTGATAAGGTTCATTTATTGTGGGGCCCTCATCAGCACATTTTCCTGCCTTGAGGCATAAAATACAATCCCCACTGATTAGCATCAGCCCCATATCAGGAGAAACGTAATAGCCCCACTCTGAAGGTGAAGCTTCTGAGGGCACAATCTTTGCTCAACACAGACAATTGTCACTTTTTTTGCAGTTAGAGGATTATCTCTCTCCGGCTTTGTGTCCTCCATATGAGTGTCGTCCATATGGGGTAAGTTGTTTTGTATTCACGTAATGTCGTTGTATAATTCAGTAATTAAATCATTAAGTAACGGCATGTCCTTCATACTTTTAGTTTGTACCTTGATGTAATGTTGCTGTCAAGGTTTATTAATTGATATAAAGACAAATTAGCATCAAGCCAAAGTGTTTCATCAGACTCGGTAATTGAAATGACCCACTGCCCTGCCTGCCCTTGGGAACAAGTTGCAAAAAAAATAGCTGTAAGTTTGTTTGGTTTGTTACAGCGCCTCTATCCAGGCTTCCTGTATCTGTTCACCACTCAGATATGACATTACAGAGAATTTAATGACACCCTGAGCCTTTCTCTGCCACCCCCCTTATGCTTAGCTGGCTTGCTCTCAGATGTGATCCACGACACAATGCAGTAAAACAATCTAATAATGAAGTTGATTATGTAAGAGAAACCACCTCCAGCGGTTGTTAGTGGATGTAATGGTTAGGACAGCTAATTAGTTGGGTTGGTTGTCTTTGATTTATGTAGTCCCTCCTATCATTCCTTAATCAGCTGAAAGCAATGATCCATGTGCAGACAAAGCCCATTTAATTACAAAGCTGTGATCGTGACAGAAATGCCAAGCTCCGAGAGGGGTGTTTAAAGCCCGCGTTAAGATTGTCACATTTTCTACATTGATAATTCAGATAATTGAGTTGTAATTAGACACATCATATTGTTTAGGGAGTATCAAGACAACATGCAAGTGAATCATTTACTTCAAGCGGGGGATCTAAGAGCAAGGTCATAATTCATTTATGGAGGTGGGAGTTGGTTCCAAATGCACAGTTTGAATGTTTACAACAGCAAGTTGAGTATGACTCACGTGAGCCGCCTAATGTGCTGATAAACGAACATAGATTTATTCATAGCGGCATGGTTTTAAGTAAATGAATCCAAAACTGCAAACATGTTGAAGATACATTTGAAAAAATGACAATCGGTACATTAAAGACGGTGGGGTGAAATGTGGCTCGATGTATAACACAGCTGCTTTTGATTAAACACAGTCATATGGACAAATATCTAATGTAGATCTGAGATCATTATGCTGCAACAAATGTGAAACAAACAGAGAAGCAGCTGCCTGTCTAGGTCTAAAAAGAGCAGTCAGGTGGGAGGGACATCATTTCGATCAGTGTCTAGGGAGCAGAAAAGAGACACGACGTGAAACTGAAGAGATCTATTGACAAAATCAATGCGCAAAAGAACTGCTCTGAACAGGTTATGACAGATGGTCGCACACATTCGCACTCTGTCATCCAGACTGTGCAAACATTATTACGACTGCTGTGTTGTTGAGCCAACTATTGCTTGCAGTTATGCTTTTTTGGAAATCACAACCACACGAGGACAATATGGCGTATTAAATACAAGTTTCATTTTTTGGCATGTAATGAAAGCAGAAATAAATGATTTTCTCAGAAAAGCTATTAGAAAAGGACAAAGTTAAGTTTCTCAGATGAAAATACAACTTGTGGATGATACATTGTGCCTGAATGCTCCCTATGATTAGTCTGATTGGAACACACAACATGATTTATGTGGGAAATAAACTAATTTATAGTTAAAAATACTGAGCTGGAGTAACATGTGAGATGTGGGCAAATTGAGCTGATTTCACTTACAGGTCAGAGTGAAACCAGGCAAGACCAGTTGTGCATAACCAGCCTATTAGTAATGTTAATCTCAAAATAAAACATCTAAATGCGTCTAACACAAAGCATTTTTTCCCAATTCCTCTGTTTGCTTTCAGTTTATTTTCACTTTTCAGGAGCTTCAGCATCACATGCTGCACAAGACATACACTGATCAGCCACAACATTATGAACACTGACAGGTGAAGTGAATAACATTGATCATATTGGTACTATGTGCTGTTCTGCTGGAAAACCTTGGATTTTGACATCAGTCTTGATGAGACTTAGACACCCAAATAAACATCGTCCCACAACAACCACACTCCCTCATGCAAATGGCAATCCCAAATGTCACTGGCCTACCCCTACAGGAAAATGCACCCCACCACATGAAAAAAAAAATAAAACAATCAGGAACATGTTGAGGAACATGACAATGGCCCAACATGTTGATTTGACCTCCAAACTTCCAACACTCCATTCTGATCAAGCATCAACAGGATGCAGTGGAACAAGTTTGATTGACAGAGGCCCCACTGCACATCCCAGAGTATCCAAAGGATCCAGTGCCAACATCCTAGTGCCAGACCCCATAGGACACCCTAAGAGGTCCTCTTGTCAATGTCCAATGGTTTAGAGCAACACAATGTTAGGCAGGTGGTCATAATGTTGTGCCTGGTTGGTGTACAAACATAGTGTTTATCTTCACCTAGAAAAAAAGGTAGAAGTCAGAATTAGAAAAAGTCATTTTTTACACTAATAATTCTGGATTAATTAAATTATTCCCTGGAATTCAAGTGATAAAACTATTGCACAGGGTTTTTGTTTTTGGTAGTTTGCTGAATATGATTGTAAACTGTTTCTTTGTATCTTTGTTTCTTTGTTTGTGCCAACATCCTGGTTCCAGACCCCATAGGACACCCTGAGAGGTCCTCTTGTCCATGCCCAATGGTTTAGAGCATTTTTGACCACATAAGAGGGACCAACACAATATTAGGCAGGTGGTCATAATGTTATGCCTGATCGGTGTACATGTCTTGTCTGCTCATATTGTGTTAATACACCAACTTTTGGTCACAATGCAATATTCAATAGCCCTTCCACAGCCTATCAGATTATATTAAATTAGATTTTGTTTAATATACCATCCACTTCAATAAGTTAAGCTTGATTAAATACACAAAAGGCATATTACTTACTTCAAATATACTGTATAATTACTGTTTTTTTATAACTAAATGATGATTAGAGGGGAAAAAAAAACTTTTCCCTGATCAAATTGGTAGAAGTCTTGGTGTTAAAGGGAATAAACAGTCCAAGTAGTTCTATAGCAAAGCAGTCATCATCATCATGCTAAAGCTTCTCTCATTCCCTGCAGCAGGAAACAGCAAAGCATGGGAAGACCAGCAGACCTTGAGTCTTCTCAATGTCTGTTTGCTGTTCAGAATACAAGGGCACCTCTGACCGGAGGACGGCCAGCCTGCAAAAATCAAAAAAAGCTGCAGAAAACACTCACACTACCAGGAACACAGCAATTGGCAAGTGTTCCTTTATATTTCTTTTTCAGAATGCTGTTTGATAATGATAACAGGAGACTAGTCTGCTACAACATGAAATCAAACTTCCAACTTCTAAAAGAGCAGGTTTTGGGTGTAAATCAAGCCTTCTGCTGTATGGTCACAGCATGATGTTTAACACTGCCTCAAACCTGGTTCATGTTTTATATTCAAGTGGTATAACAACAACAAAAAAAAAAGGAATAAACAAAACAAGAAGAAATCATCCCCTGACAGCACCGCCGGCAGATCAGAAATGTAATGGAGTCACAAAATCCTATGTTTTGAGTGGAGGTGTGTCTGCAATCACGCAGCGGCTAACAAGTTCACTCCGGAGGATGTTTCAAGTTCTGCAAGAACCATGTGAAATTACAAGTTGAAGTAGCAGTTGACAAGGCGTACCGAGGGGACATGGGCTCACCAGAAATAGTAAACTCTGATACTTAATCACCAAACAATGCTCTGAACTTCACCAGCTGATTATATCTAATAATGTAAGAGTATCTGAGGGTGGATTTTTTCCCTCCCATTTAAGACCGCACTCAGAGCCCGCTCCCTTGATCATTCATTTTCATCCTCCGAGCTGATGAAGCATTATTTGTTCATGCTATTATTAGTTCACGCTTTTCAGTTTCATCAGTTACTCCAAAGCTATTTCACAATAATCTCCGGGATGACATTGAGATGATAATATCCAGCGTGTCCCTCAATAGCACAGCATCTATGGAGAAGCAGTGCTTTACAGTGCATCTAATATGGGCCCTGCACAGTATGGTTATCACAGAGATTACATTCAGAGACATGCAGCTCATTAAAACGTAATGTCTTATGTGTTGGTAGAATTATTTGAGTGAAACTAGTGACGCTTGATATCGTGTTCACCTTCTGGAGCAGAGGTTTGGAGGAGACCTCTAATAGTCTGTTACTTTGATTTAAATCTGTGTGACAAAAGTACCTTTCCTGTTATTATCTTTTTTCTGCTCTAACGTTGTAATTTCTATCAGTCATACACATGAAACAAAAAGATATGAGAGAGAGGGGATCAAGGAGGACGAAATCATGTTCATTGGCTTTTATTTCTAATTACATGTCACCTGCAGTGACGTACATTACAGAAACACATTGTGCCTGTTAAGTTTTTTGCATTTGTTCTTTTAAGGCATTATTAATGGACAGTCTCTTTAATTTAGGTAGAGGTATGTTCATTTGCCCTGCCCCTTGCGTTTATCAGACAAAGAGTGATAGCGCTGTGTCCCATTACAGTATTAAAATAGCCCTTAATTAAAGCCAACGCAATTCAATTAAGATGAGCTTAAGATTCATGTATGTTAATTACAAAATTAAATGGTAAGTAAGCACCCCACCCCACCCCCACCCCCACCCCCACCCCCACCCCTCAAAAAAAGCCCTCAAGTGCTGTTCCGTTATCACCGCCTTTACTTTGATGGTTCCTGGAGACACTAAATGTCATGATAACACCTACACATAGAAGAATAGGCAATGTGAAAATATCACAAATTCAAGTACAGGACAAGGCACAACAAGAGATTTCCCAGTGTTATCATTAGGAAAATGTTCTCTTTATGAGGTTGACATTTTACCAACATAATGGCATTTTATCTGCAAATCATTCCATACACTGGCGGAATTACAATGCATAGTTTAGTTAGTATAAAAAGCCATCCCTGGCTCAAATAAAAGTGTTCGAAATGAAATTCATTGCAGTAAAATATGCATCTATAACACCTTTGACTTTGCCCGCCAGGATGCAGCAAACACAGTATAGTGGATCCTTTTTCTTTTTTTCTCCACCATGAATGTCAGCTCTACTTAGCGTGTCCACCAATTCACTCCTAGATAAATGCCACAGTTTGCATCCAGGTGGTATGTGTGACTATTACCAAATACCATGAGATTTACATGCAGTGAATGATGATTTTAAAAGTGATTCGTTCTCGGAGTGCAGTTGTTGAATGAATGTGTTACACTCCTGAGGTCATACAAAAGTGGCATCAATACATCTAGTGGCCAACACATGGCGTCCCACTGCAGATGGTATAAGAGTGGTGGTGATATATTTGCTTTTTATTGTCAATTTCAGTTCTGGAATTGTTCGCTCCTTGAGTGCATAAAAACGGCAATACAGCAGAGCTCAAACTGTGAAAATTTCACACCTGACTATAGTATAAAATGCATTGTTGCAGATACAAAGAAACAGTTTACAATCATATTCAGCAAACTACCAAAAACAAAAACCCTGTGCAATAGTTTTATCACTTGAATTCCAGGGAATAATTTAATTAATCCAGAATTATTAGTGTAAAAAATGACTTTTTCTACTTCTGACTTCTACCTTTTTTTCTAGGTGAAGATAAACACTATGTTTGTACACCAACCAGGCACAACATTATGACCACCTGCCTAACATTGTGTTGCTCTAAACCATTGGACATGGACAAGAGGACCTCTCAGGGTGTCCTATGGGGTCTGGCACTAGGATGTTGGCACTGGATCCTTTGGGTACTCTGGCTTGTGCAGTGGGGCCTCTATCAGTCAAACTTGTTCCTCTGCATCCTGTTGATACTTGATCAGAATGGGGTGTAGGAAGTTTGGAGGTCAAATCAACATGTTGGGCCATTGTCATGTTCCTCAACATGTTCCTGATTGTTTGATGTTTTTTCCATGTGGTGGGGTGCATTGTCCTGCAGGGGTAGGCCAGTGACATTTGGGATTGCCATTTGCATGACGGGAGTGTTTGTTGTGGGACAATGTTTATTTGGGTGTCTAAGTCTCACCAACACGGATGTCAAAATCCAAGGTTTTCCAGCAGAACACCACATAGTAGCAATATGATCAATGTTATTCACTTCACCTGTCAGTGGTCAGAATGTTGTGGCTGATCAGTGTATATTGATGTTTATACAATAGATGAGATGTTTTGTTGCTCTGACTGCTAGTTGACTGAATAAAAGGCTTAACAAAACATGGGCTTTGAGTTATAATTAACAGGATCAGTATAACCAGAATACTCCATGTACGCAATAATTAGATACGCATAGATAGAATAACTTAAGATATGACAATTAGCATATGTAAGAGAAACTTTCATAGAAACTAAATTCAACATACTGCAAGGCTACAAGCTACAGTAAGTATATAGAAATGAACAAAGGGAATCACTCCCATATCCACCCAGTTAACTTACCGGCGAACAAAGAGAACTCGGGACTTACACCTAAAGTGCATCCTTCTTTAAATGCTCCTCCTCCCTCCTCCACATGCTGAGTGTTATTATTTGAAACAGTAAAGGAGATATTTACTTACAAAAAAGTGTTATGTGACAAGAAGATCTTAGACAAACAGACCTGTTTGCAGGTTGCCTGAAAGGGTTTCTTTTCACTCTCCAAAGACATGCCAGTCACTGCTGAATTGGTCCACAGGAGCTACTTTGTTATCCTTTTAGTAAAGTGGTCATTTGGCAAGTGGTTTTCCTGCACTTTTCGCAGTTTGCATTGAGACAGACTCCAGAGATCACATGAAGCATCACATAACCTTCATCAGATAGTCTTTATTTATCTCATTTTAACGTCAGACTCATGAATACAAGCTGCTGCACCGCTTCATTTCTGTCCACACACAGGCATATTGAGATTCTTTTCACCAGTCCAAGGCTTTTCTCTGTATATTCCTGTTGTATTTACCCAAACATACACCAACAGTCTATTCAGCCACTGTGTTGCAATCAATAAAAAGTCCCAGAGAAATTAATTAATAAGGTCAAAGCTGGGGTTGTTTTGAGTTCAGCCTTACCTGACCAGAATTAAGCTGCTGAGGTGAGTCAGAGCTCTCGGTTTTATTTCAGAGATGGAGATGCTGCAGACAAACATATTGTGCATATTTGTGTAGCAGGGGAAAAAAAGCAACTTGGTGTGAGATGTTACTTGGAGGGTCACAAAAATGACAATCTTGATGAGTTTTTAGCATCTTAATGACTTACTTTTCAAAAACAAGCAGGAAAACATGACATATTAGGGTTTTGTTTCCAAAAATATAGAAGCCTTCTAGAAGCCTTCTAGTATGCATGAAAAATGAAGTCGATTTTTAACAGATATAAAATATTTCTTATGTGATGTCATATTTTTTTGATGCTAAGTCATAATTTAGTCTTATTGCAATAAATTAATGGTTTGCTGAAGGCTGAATAAAAAACAAATTACTTATCATGATGACTGTCGATGGATGATTATCTTTGCAGTCTGTTGAGAGAACAAACTAAATAGCCCAAGTCTGCCTTGACATTTGTAATTCACGCCAGTGCACCTTAATTGGCATGTAATCGGTGAAAATGTTGAGATAATAAATAATGGCTCGGTGGAGAGTCGGCCGTAAGCTGACGTTTATATGAGCGTCTCCTCATCAGCATGTTCCTCGGTCCTGGCTTTAATATCTAAATTAGAGCGGCTCACACTGTGCCATTCCTCCTCTGCACAAAAGACGACACTCGTTGACCTTCTCGCTGTGTTCACTATCATAACGCGATCTGAAAAGGTCACAGAGGACTACACTCATACTAATGATATTTATCCTGATTGATAGAATTAGGGCTGTAGTTAGACACGAAAGCCGAAATGTTATCAAGTGAATATTTAATGAGAAAAGATTATCTTTACCCTAAAAAGAGGCTGAGATTATGCACATAAAAATCACAGGTGGACTTGCCAGTTCAACCGATCTCTATAATGAGAGCAGTTTCAATGGTAGTAATCATTTCCTGTTATTGATTTTAAAACCTGAAACCTGCAGGTAGACCTTGATTGAACCGGCTTTAATGTGGTAAACATTTGTATGCAGATTTGCATGTCTTTGTTAATGTCAATAGAACACATTAATGAGCCCTCATGTTGGGGATCAGAATCTATTGATTTGAGATTTTATTTGATTAAGCATTTGACAGAGTTACGAGTTTGGGGTGAAGGTTTATTGACGAGTCAATCATTTTGTTGCTGCGCATGAAAATAAATGCCTGCTCTTGCTCTTCATCGCCAATTTTTCCATATTCATCACACCTTGAACCTTGCGCCGGCATTTATGAGCTTCGTCGGCTTGGCTGGGTTCTAAAGCTGTGCAGATTTATATGTGACTGCACTCATCATCCACAGAGTTTTTTAAGATGTGTTGCTATCATAACATTATAGCAATAGGTTCAGATGAGACACTAGTTTCATTTCCAATTTAACTGCTGCAACATCTGTTAGAGCTTCTTTATTAAATAGAGTTGGGATATGAGACCCGAAACATGACTCACCAGTCAGGTGTTTTACAACAATAAACTGGGATCAAATCTGACTTTTTATGTTATTGCATTTTGTTTTCCTCACATAACAGTTTCTTGTAAAGTGGGCATCTGGTGACTTATTGTTATGACAGAAAGACAAGTTATCCAATAGCTTTCATATTTACGTTGTATAGTGTGTGTTTGTGCCAGTATATGTCGACAATACCTTTTACAAGTTTTCTATCTATTAGAGGAAAGTTTGGCCATCTTTATTGGCACACTATACTGATCTTGTGTTTCTGCTGAGTGCTTTTATCATCTCTTTGGACAGAGTTCATCGTTTTCTCAAACAATTGTTTTTCTTCTCGAGTGTTTTCCTGTGACAAACAAGCTTTCGTGTCTTTTCCAAGTTGACTTTCGACACTAGTTCTGACTGAAAGTCTATAGCCATAATGAGTCAGCACATAGCAGCCCATTAATAGCAGAGATGGAGGGAAATATAAAGGCATGTGAGCTTTCTAGTCACAATGCAGAGGAGACTGATGAAAATGAGCTGTCCTTGATTTGAGTTTTTTCCATTTAGAGTCAATATAAGTAAATGCTGATGCCGAGTCATTTTCAGTGTGGTTTAAGCTCTACAATAATGACATACAAAGCATTTAGTTGGTTTGTGCACTACAGTTGTGAAAGTGTTACAAGACATACTGTACAACACAGAGGGCGAATACAGGAATAGAAGGAAAAATCACCTTCTGAGAATGTGACTGCAGCTAGTAAAACAGCTGTTAGTCATTTGTCTTTGTATGGTCAATGAACCAGTATTGAATGCAGCTGCTCGAGAGGATTTCACCTATTACACACATCTGCTTTGGAGATGTAAGCCAGCATGGCTTCTGTGAGAGACTTTGAGGTATACACAAACTTCAGAGAGGACGCTATCATGCACAGAAATTTCGAGTTGAGGAAGCTCTGCTCGTTAAATGGCTGCTGGAAACAGAAATAATATAATTGAAGATAATTTTTGGGGGGAGAGAAAATAGATTGTCCTGCAAACTGCATTCCGCAGCACTGAGCACTTATGAAACACGTCTCTCCAACATGTAATTGTGTTGTCGGAAACTAGTAATAATTATTGATATCGCTAGAGAAAAAGCTGGTATTTGGAAAGCCTAAAATTATTTTTTTTGCACGGAGGCTAATGGAACAATTTACCAGATGAGGAAAGGGAAAAAAATAATTCTTGGCTTGTCTATATGAATTTTTTGGCTCCAGAAATGCAATCAGTACATATGCAGACATATCTCATGGGACAGAGATGCTAATGGTCCCTTGATCTGCATACATTAGCATATCACAAAAACGAACAAGGACATAAAGAGGCACAGTGTCTCATAACTTTATAGCTTTAACTCTGACTGCAGGGAAATAGTCAAATGTGACTGAGTGTATGGAAGACAGATTGTTCACATTGAAAAGCAAAGTATTACAGCAAATTGATATATTGCCATGATTGCTGTTGTGTCCTTGGCATCTTTAAGAGTCAACTCTGTGCACAAGACAGTCAAATAACTTCAATTTTGCTAGTTATGAGATATTTTTGGTTTTAAAAACTGGCTTTTAGTAAAGCACTTAGTCGTTTTTTTAGCTGACAATTTTGCTTCTGTTTAAATTTGATCCAACTTATCAGATCTGACACTGTTAACTGTTTCAACAGCATTTACTTAACAATTCCGAGTTGCAGCAGGTCCTTCAACTAGATGTTGAATCATGGTTTTCAATTGCTGATCCTTTGATCTGAAAAGTACCAAAGCATAACTGCACAATTCATTCTCATCAAGTAACCTTAAGTAGTACTGAAAATTTTATGTAGAAAGTGAAATCTATTCTGCCGGAATAGGAGATACACTCATTATTCAAATCGGAGTCTGTTATGTTTGTTTCTAAATTATGCTCTTTATCACTTGACTGCAAGTTTTCTATGATGTTTTTTTTTTTTAGCTGCTGCAATGAACTGATTTCTCACCTACTGGTTAAATTTCTTTTATCATCTTATCCTAAAGGACATGCATAGTATAAGAGAGATGACCTACCTACAAGGCAGGATCACAGACAAAAAAATAAAACACAATCGAAAGCCAGAATCCCATAAATTATTTGAGGTCATTCCTCCTTTTTGTGGTTCATTGCTCTTGTAAAGTGTACGGAAAATCTCCACATTTCAAATGAGACAAAACAAAATGTCACAAGTAGGAGTTCACTCTCTCTCTCTCCCACTCTGTCTGTCTCTGTCACTGCCTTTTCATGGGCGAACATCAAACATCTCCAGCAACCAGACAGCAGATAAACAGTTCATTAAAAATGGGGATATGTCATCATTCACAGAATCGCACCACTCAACCTGCACCGCCATGCAGAACAAATAAGAGACAAACAAACAAAAGCAGCCTCATCCCAGGAATACACCTGGACACAACAATTTCTTGGACATTAGTCAGATCATCAAAACAGACGAGGGGATTAAGCAGTGAAAAGCTGGAAGGAGAAATGAGCTGCAGCAGAATACAAAAACAAAAAAAGAAATCAGTCAAGCCTAAAAAGGAGACAGTGTCGTGGCATGAAAGAACAATAAGATGCTGGGATGTGATTTATGGTACAACCATAACTTTGAATTGATTTGTTAATCTAAAACATTTGTATTCAAGCGAAGTGACAGGGGCTTATATAAAGCATATATGCAGGTATTCGAGGCCTCTGTTTCTTACATAACTTGCCGATGATTATACTCAGTTTTCACTGGCTTACTTTGCCTTTTTTATTTCAGCTGAATTACAACTAGATCTTGTTTACTGTTTTGTCAGGGGAACAAAGAAAAACCCGGAGCCATTTAGTGGACAAGAAGACCCGAGGTGTTTCGATACTCTGTAATTGGGTTGACTTAGATGTAAAGCTGAACAAACGGAGCTGCGGGAGCCGAACAAACAACTGTCTGAACCATGCGACCTTTGGTGGCAGAGAGCCTCTCTGGTCAACTCACAGAGTCGCAGGGTTTGTGCTGCTCCTGAGGCGACGATGCGAAGGAGGCAATTAACTCTTTTTTTAGCTTGTTTCACAAGTACGGTGTATTCTGCTGTATTTATATATGCATGTATATATAGCTTGCTTCTTTTAAAGTCTCTTTATGTATTTTGTGCCCGTGACATGAGCAATAACCGAAAAACAGTGGAACAGGCAAATTAAAGGAAAAAACAGAACCTTTGACATCTACAGTGAGGCAACTACATGACTCTGTTATGTTGTGGAGGACATGTTACTGGCATATAGGGATTGAAATTTCAACATAATGATGTTCTGAGTTATCACCTTAATCCTATGATAACATTTCTATCCTGATGGGAGGGGTTAGATACCTGCAGCCATAGGTTAACAAAGGTTTTGATGAGTATAAAAAAATGATGTGACTCATAGACACCAGATCTCAACCCAACTGAACACCTGTGGAACCTTCTGGATCGAAATGTTAAACAATCGCTCTCCACAACTGTTAATCCCTGTGTAGGGGTGGCCAACACAAAAGATGGAAGTGACCCATTTTCCCCAAGCAAAAGTTTACAAGCAGCCACAGAAGCAGATTGTTGGGATTATACCAATTAGTGTTTTTATGTACAATGTTTGCTGATTAAAAATATAAACACAGCACATGATATTTTTACACTTCTTAACACAGACAAATAAGAAGTAACGCATGGCATCTCTACAACAGAAGGGACATGATGTAACAATCAGCTATATAAGAAATGATAATGTGCAGATCGAGAGTGGGGTCACTGTCCAGAAATCACACTTCCGTAACGAAGTTAACGAAGTAACGAGTGCATCCAACACATGGCCTCCCACAATGCCACACATCTGCGAGGTGGAGGGTTAATGAGGCTGCCGAGACTGCTTGTGAAAAGTTGTCCCACAATTCCCGAAGGTCTTAGCAAAGTTACCAAACATTTTGGGGGACAATATTGTTGGACATGTCCATCCAGAGCTGCTTGAAAGGATTTCTTGGATGACAAAAGGTGGGGTTGTGGACATTCAAGTGCCTGACTGTTGCAATAATCGACATACCAGCATCTAGCATTTCTCTTGTCATTTGTGGCATCATGTCATTTGAATAAAGCTGCATTTTAAGTTTAATAAGGAGCCCTTTTATAGACACTTATCAAAGGAGTCTCTGTAAATTGGTCATTATCTGTTCCTTATAAGACCTACCTCGCTAGGGTGTGGATTGACTCAATAGTTGAGAATCTGTCATGATGAGCAGCTCAAAAACTTTATGTGCACATTTGGCTAAACTGTCAGAGAAGATCATTTGCATGCTACGGTTATGTTTTTCTTCAGTGTATTTACAGATCTAAGGAGATGGATTTAGCTAGGCCAAAATAACAACCAAGCAGATCTAGCAAACCAACAGCATATCCTAATCAAAATCAACAAACCGAAATGCAACACTTTATCTACCTGTCTTGACTGAACAGAGGAAATCAAGGTCAGAAGAATTGTTTGTCCATTAATACAAACTCCTGCTGGTTAACAAATCCACCTGTTGAGCAAAATGTACAAAGGAGCGGACTGGATATGAGGTGGTTGGTATGGGTGGTTGTATTAGAGGAAACTTTCCTTCACTGGGCAGCGCCATCTTGGTTTCCTTGTGGTGGGCCGTCATTGTCCAGGAGCCAATCACCTGGAGGATGGCAGCTGGTCCACCAATCATCACCTGCTACCTGCGCATTCACATTAGCATACATCCACGCAGTCACACCTGGTGCATTCTGTTTCATCAGTCTTACCAGACCAGAAGTAGGTTGCAAAGGTGAGTCATAGCTCTCAGTTCCTCCCACTGATGGAGATACTGAGGGAAAACATACAGTGTATTTATGGCACAGAAACCACTGACAGTTTGGTGTCAAAATTTAGTTAATCCCAAAAAAATCAATTTTGATAACTTTTTAACCTTAATGAGTGTAAAATCTTATTTTTTGGAAAGCAAGCAGGGAAATAATTGCTAGCAGGATTAGTTCACTTGTTTCAAAATACTGACTCTTATGTTTTTTCTTTGAATAAAAAGCTTGATTAAATGATGCTTCAGGAATTAAACAGATTGCTTTCTTTAAACATATAGAAAATATTTCTTATGTGGCCAACAGATGAACAATCTAAATAGGTCAGAAGTCTCACTATACCAGATTTATAAATTCTTTAAAAAATAGATGCCCCTGCACCTAAACTGCATTTATTTCTTGACCTATGGCATAACTTGTTACCGCATTTCATTAAAATCTGTAAATAAGTTAATAAATATCCCATTAAACAGCACAAAGACGTCAGAAACATGACCTCCAAGGTGCAGGAAATTACACATTTGCAGTTTCCAAGGCTTTTTACCGGTTAATATATTTGTGATGTATGGCAGCAACTGTCTACTACTAAATTCTAAAGCAAAGACAGATATTAACAAGCCAGTAATTCAGCCCGACACTGGTTTATACATGCACACAAGTGAGTGAGGTAATTGTTGTTAGTACAAAGCCTCAAGGTTTGTTGGTCTTTGATGCACTGGTGTCATTGCAGCGCTGTTTTATGCCAAAATCCTTTTTCAAGGTTTTGAGAGAGGCCAAACCATGCTATGGGAGAGACAAGACTAAAATAGATGTCCCCTAGATTTTTCCCGAAGATAGTCTGATATCAGTGAGTCTGGCGTCCTTCACCCTCTATCCCTCCCAAAGGGGAGGCTACGGCAATTATGAGGGAAGAAATCTGTGACAGGTAATGGGATTGTCTCTGCTTTTAAAGATTATTATGCTTCTCGAGGGATGTACAGGTGGTATAATACAACTTCTTCTCCTTCAGATGATAGGCATATCATTTATATCTTTAGATCAGACCTGCCCTCAGTATGATACAAAGACAGAGAGGCATCACAACGCATTTCCATCCTCACATCTTGGATCATTTGCGTCTGACAATAGCCAGGGAGAAAATTTTTCCTTCGCAGGATGTTTGGAGTCATAAGTCAAGACATGCTATAGAGAGATAATTGCAGCGGCGCTGTAAGACACACTAAAACTCAATAACAGAACAGCTCTGTGGGCCTTGTTGGCAGCCAATTTTGATGATTTTCATGAAGTAACTATTTTGAGGTGAGCATGTTGCTCACGTTTCTACTCTGCATGAAGGCAAGCAGAATTCGCAAAAAAGAAGTGTTATCATGCCTTGTGCAATGACAGACTTGGCTAGATTAAATTACCACAGACAGGCAGGCTATACATATCCAGCCCTCAGAAGAGGTGTTATGCAATGCTCCGGCTTCTCAAGTCTGTCGCTACCTAAAGCCACTAAGTGATAATAATGGAAATGAAATACAGTTTTTCTTTTGGTGTTTGCTCTAAGGTATAAACCGATTGCATCTCAGAGTGAAAACTGAAAATGGCCGCAGGGTAAGTGATGTCTTGCTGAGTCTCACTGCTAATTTTGTTAATTTTGTCATTGCTAATTATAATGAGCACTCTTTTCATTGCTCAAAAGCTTAGAAGAGTGTAAACAACTTGCTATTATTATTACATTTTATTAATTTAGGATTGTAATCAACTTTTAATGACCATTCTAAATAAGTGATTGCTCGAATGTATATTTCTTTAACTGTATTAAAAAATAGAATTTACTATTCATCCTTTATGTGGCAGAAACAGGACTCACAGAGCATGTCATGTAAACAACGTCTGTATACTCTGTTCCAAAACTCATGCTGCTGCTGGAAGTATCCACATGGAATTTTGGCTCACTGAGCGACTGAACATCAACCGCCATCCAAATTCATGCCCATGCAGTTAACAGCAACCACCGCCACACAGCGCCGCAGTGCAGCAGGGAAACAAAACAAACAGACAAGTAAATAAACAACCAGTCATGATTTGTTTTATCTGGGAGCACATGGGTGAGGCATCACACTGTACATAATTACTTTGGACAGCTGTATTAAGAGAGACATAGCTAATTGTTTCTACATTTGAAGATGCCTTTTGCGTCGGCTGCTGACACCTGCTGCCCCGCTGTCTGCGTTTGGAGTAATTCTGAGCAAGTGACAAGATGAAAATCAAATTCCAAACATGTCACATGGATTGAATTACAGAGCTCTAGTCTGCTTTAGTTCATAAAAATTCTGCACAGCTGTTTTATCCACAGAATGCCTAAATGGTGGAAAAAGAGCAATTACAGCAATTATCAAACTTTGCATTTCTGCCTGCTCATGGCACAGGGACATGCTTTTTACCCTCTCAGAGATAATCGAAGGTTTATGGAAATATGCAAATCCTGTCTTCATGTGTTTGGATGTGGAGAAGGCTAATGATCATGTTCCCTGAGGTGTTGCAGGAGTAACAGCACAGCTTACCGTCTGCCACCTCTCCTGATTTGGAATATTCAAAGACGGCAAGTTAAGAAAGTTTTCAGGGGAAATCAGTGCACAGTGGGAGCATGTGGCCAGTTCTGTGATAAAATACCACTGTGCTGCTTGCCCTTATGCCAGAGTTACCATCACTTTTTTGTGAATTCAAAGGTTTTTGTGATGATCATTACCTCCACAATATTCAGAAGTTCTCTCTCAGATAAAGGTCACCTGGCCCCTCCAGGTGAGAGACCATGTAGCTGCAGTAACACCGAGAAGATTTGGAAATCTTGACTGCCAGTTTGCTGTAATATTTGCAATGTATGTGGAAAAATAATGAAGAAACACAATGCACGACTTCTTCTTTTCGACTTTCACCTCTGGCCCAGTGCTTTGAATAGAGATTTTGGCAAATGGCAGAAACTGGCAGAAGGAGGTAGACATCCTCCCTCAGTAGAAAGTCACCTCTCTTTGGAGCTTTTCAGAGCACAGAGACACGACTCGGTGAAGGAACCTTGAATAATTCAGAGGGTCCAGAGTTGGACGGGGCTCTGAAACATTTCAAGGATAACAGATATTCAGTGTATTAAAGCTCCTGTTTAGCTGTTGTCAGGGGATACAAAATCTCTAGCTGTGACTCTGACAGACCATGACCAACTATGAGAGGAGGAACCTGAGGAAATTGCTTGGCTAAAACATGCCTCTGATACTTAGCTCCTCCAAGCATGACCCTGACTAAGATGAATGGATGGATGGAATTTTTTTAAAGTGAAAGAGGTAAGAAACGGTATTTTTCTCAAACGCCAGACTCCATAAGCTTATCACGCAATTAATTAATAACATAATATTCTGTTTTTATGTCGACTCCAGCCATAAAAATGAGGAAAATGGTGTTTTAGCATCCTTGAGAGCTGCACTGGCATTTATCATCATGCCATCACAGCCGAGATGTCGCTGAATTTACTACAGTGACATTGTCATTTGGCTTCCCTGAACCTTTTTAATAGCTCAGGCTTGTCCATTCAACCATGCTGCGGTGAACGGAGGTGTTTCTTCAAGTCATAACAGCACAAAGTGCACCTATCAAACTCTGTCATCGGAGCAAGGAAGGGCTTTTAGACGGATATTTATTAATGTGATTTGCATAAGAGACGTGTTTCCATCAATATGGGTAACATCTGCTGGAGATGAGGAATTTGAGGCAGTTTTGTCTTTAAATCTAGCCAAGACTTTTGTCTGCTGCACAGCTTGCAATTGTTATCACACTGACAAAAATACACAGATGTAAGCAAGCATTCCCACAACACCCTGAGGAGGAAAACAGTGCATCATAGCTGCTGAGAATGAATACAGACTTAAATGGAAAGCGGTGAGACATGAAATGCATATGCAAAAAAATATACTGTGCTGCGAGCAAACTGGCTTTTGGGGTAATCTCAGTGCAAAGACAAGAAGAGGATCAGGCTGGGGCACATTATTATTATTTAAAAATGTATCATTATTTATCACTCGTCTTTCATAGTTGTTGTATTTGAATTCTTACTTAGCAGTATTTTTTCCTACTTTGTATTTCTTCATTGGTGCTCCACCGAGACAGTGTCCCTGCATGTGCATACTTATCTGCAGTAAAAGCTGATCCTGAGTCTGCTATCAGTGGTCGAGGCCTTGCAATACAAGATGCGAGAAATGCATGGCGTACTGCGAAGTCATATCTCTCTGCACTGACCTTGTTTACAAAAAGAACTTGCAGCAGGATGCCCTTGAATGGTGGGAAGCAGCCTACAATGTGCTTTATGATGAAATAACATTTCTGAGTTTCAGGATTTGCAGTTTGTTTTTTTTTTGCTGAATGGAGCTCTATTTGAAGACTTAGATAGAATATCCTCAGAAAGACTTAAGAAGAAGGAATTTGTCAGTTACTGTGTGGGCTGGTGATACAAAGACACTATTTGGACACTGAAACACAAATTAAATCGCTGACCAATACTCGAATATGACAGATATATTGCATTACTATGTATATGGGCATACATGCAAATAGAAATGCCAAGTTTCAAAGATTAATGTAATCCTTACAAGCAGATAAACTATAATCAGGGGATACCAAGAGCAATTCAGAGGTAATTTTATTAAGCCAAGCATGAACCTTTTTTAATTTATAATAGTTCTAGCAAAGCAATTAGTTTAGGATAATGGTAATGCATCAGCAGTCAACACAGGAATCCTTATTTGCCTTCCACTAAAAAAAAGTTATTCTTCGACATAAGCTTATAGACAAAAGTTGAATGTCACAAAGAGAGGCTGCAAAGGCTTGTGAATATCATCTTCCATGAAGCTTCCACCCTGGTGGTGTTAACAAGACATGAGGACTAACTGTGAAAGGTCAGTGAGAGGGCAAGTATGGATGTGGATGCTCAATTTCCAGTGCAGCACAGTAACTTTTCTTCAGTAGAGTTCATTTCAATTCTGCCTGTATTGTATATACATTATATATCATCCTCCTGCCTGTATTTATTATTAGTACACAACATTATATAGGATACCAGGGAAAATCTGGTCTATATTATCTAGTTTACCTACATATCTGGCTCTTGGTATTCAGGTCTGCGCCACCGCAGATCTTGTTAATCACTTTAACAAACATTGCATCTCCTGTGTGGCATAAATCAAAGCAGGATACAGTTGTGGCTCCATCAGTGGGGTCTAATCTAAATGTATCAGCTGGTGTTAACTCAGAGACAGAAAATCCATATGTCTTGTGTGTGCATAGTTTGCTGTAGATATTGTTCTGCCCTGCTTATGACAAAGGGGCAATGTGGACCAATTTGCAAATAAAGCCACGAGGTAAAACAAAAGACTGTCAGACAATATTAGATTTAATGTAAAACATGCATTACAATGAATATGTACAGCATCATATTATGTGCCAACAGGAGTAAGCATCTTAATGGTGGTGACCGGGAATTCTTTTAAGCCAAAGCTGAGCAAGACTGAGAGATTAAAAACGATGCTTTACAACCATCCATTCCTCTCCAACATGCTAAATTCAGGACAGATTTATTATATGGACAGACGTCTGAAGAAGCAGTCAGTACTTACCACAAAAAGCTACAATTACATACAGAATATCAAACATGATTTCTGTCTGGATGGGAGTGGTGGACGCTGGGTTTCAGTAGAACATTACTGCCATCTAGTGCTTGTAACAGGTTTCGAGACAGCACTGACAGATACACTAGTACATGTGGTCCTCTGACATCTGATATATTTTCTTGATTGAAAACTGAGGAAGGAAGTGAGCTATGGATGATGCAATGAATTGTGGGGAAAAAAGTGAAAGTTGCTTTTGCTTTTTTTTTTTTTTTTTACCAACTAGCCATGGCACTCAACCTTGAGCTTGCCAAGAGGTGAATAATTAGACTCGAGTGTGGTAGCTCAGTGAATGTGTGCACATGCATCTCTTTAAAGTGAAGTGTCACAGCACTGAGATATCACGCATGTTCAGTCAACCGAGATAAAAACAGCTGCATTTCTTAAAAGATACGAAAACAGAAATAACTTGGAACTTCTAAATCTTGAGTTGAGGGACTTTCCTTGACTTCATATTTACTTTCTGTAATTTCAGCCAAGCATGACACAGCTGGATGTCACAGGGAAACTCCCTTTGAGTCTTTGAACAAGACTTAATAATTTTCTAGTTGGAATGTCTTTTATATGACTGACAACAAGTCTGGATGTTCTCATTGCTTTTAGACAAAATGGATTCAGGTTTGCAGTTCCTAGAAAGCATAATCAGTTTGATTGACACTCTAAACCATCAATCATCATTCCACAGTCTCATCCAATCACTGAATCTTCCGAGACTTCACCGTGCACATGTTGCTTCACCATGATGAGATCTGTCTCCATGTTAGAATGTAAATGAACAAACCTTCAGCAGCCAGCAGAGGGAGGTAATAATGTATGCACTTAGTAGAACTGTGCGATTCAAATCCCCAGGGAGAGATCCTCAGTGAGAAGGTTACATTTTCTCGATTAAATCCCCAATCAACTTCGCTGCAAAAACTGCAGAAAAATAAATGAATAATTACTAGCACAAAGCCCATTATTAGACATTTAGCCACGCAGCGGACCAGTGCAGCGGCGTTGTGGCCATAAGTGTGAAATTAATTGATAACAATGTCACACTTCTTCCATCTTTGCTCATTTGGGGGAAGTAAAAATGTGTTTGTTGGAAACTTAACAAGTTAATTAGGGGGTAATGATGTTAAGAGGCTTAACATTTACATGAACTTATTTTTTTTTTCATCTCCAAATTTCTGAGGTACTGATGTAGCACAGGGTGTTTACCAGGCTGCTCACTGTCCCAAAAGAAATGTAAAATTAATGATGCAGCACAGTGTTTTTCTGTAATGCCGCTTAACTCTGTACAACACTGCATAAATGTATTTTTGCAGACTTCCATCTTCCATTAAGGGTTTTTTAATTACATCCCACCTTCCACTATGCACACAAACACAGACACAGTAATAAAGACCAGCTTTATTTTGTCTTCTTACAATAACTAGATACATTAAATGCTTTTTTTTCCTCCAAGAAAGGACACAAGTGTTCAATCTGCCAGCTGAAAATAAATTCAGAGTTATAAAATTTTGTAAAGCAAACATGGCATCAAACATTGTTGCAATCATCATTTCAGCAAAAATTAGTCGTCCTTTTTATGCTGCTGCGTCTAACAGGAATGAAAAAGTGCCTTTGTTGTTTTGTCAGACCGTTCTATAACAATCACTTTCTAGGAAAAGCTCACGATGACTAAACCAACAGCTATTTCTGCTGCTTGTGTGTTTTCTTTTTGTAAAACATGAAAATGTTTAATGTCTGATTAACAGTTTCGCAAAAGAAGAAGCTTCATTGACAAAACTGAAGCAGAACCAACATTGGACGTACTTTCATACAGAATGTCATTGCAAATTGCCTGAGATGAAAAAAATCAGATCCACATGTGAAGCAATTGAAACTGGGAAACTTTTCACATTTTCTATGAATGAAGAAAAGTTTTTCATGGGGTAAAAAGTTGCATGACACAATTTTTTGTTGACCAAGGATGATACTACATGTTTTCCAGTGACAATATTACTTCCACAACAGATAAACATATATGATACAGTAACATGAAACTCTCTTACACTACTGTTAAACTTGTCTCTGCAATTTTGTCTGCTTTCTTTTATACTAACAACATAATTTGTCAGTTTCTCATAGAGATGAATAACTTGCTCTGTTATAACCACCACCTAAATCATAAGTGACCTGAGGTATGGAGCAGTCTGTGAAGAAGTTGGGAAAGGCCAAAGTGCACAGTGCATTGTCCTCTATGGGCCCCGAAGCAGCCTCAGAGTGACAGTAGGCAGGAGGCTGGGCTGGGCCTGTACGAAGGGTTTCCCCTAGTTTCTTAGAGGGTCCTGAGCAGCTCGTCCAGGGCTCGGAATAGAGGAGACCGCCAACTAAATGGTGAGCATCGTAGGAAGCAGGATCCGGGCCTCCTAGTTCTGGTTGCACCCTGAAAGGCATACCTTGATACAGGTCCTGGTCGCTCACCATGTTGCTATAATCAGGCCCCAGGAGCTCAAAGAAGTCTGCGGCCTCAGGATTGCCTCGTTCCAAGTCCTTCAGCGTCATCCCAGATGTGGAGCTGACTTTGGAGCAGTTTGCGGGCTCGGTAAAGAAAGAAGGAGGCAGATTGCGGTGCCTCAGGGGTGGCTTCTTGGCTTTTTCGCCCCTTATATCCTTCACAGGGCTGAAGAGTGCTGCCAAGCTCTTGCTCTGTAAGTTGGCCTGGACCCCATCACGTTTAGGTAAAGTTTTGCTCTGCAAAGGGCTTGGCTGAGTCAAGGGGGAGCCTTGTCTCTTTACTGGGGCCTCTGCTACATTTCCTGGAGTTATAATGCCGGTGCACCTTTTGATCTGCTTCTGGAGATACTTCCGGTGGTTGACTTTCCGTTTGGATTTCACTGGCTTGTCCAGAGCCAGCTTGATATTGCTGGAGGCTGAGTCTATGAAGCTCAGCAAGTCCCTAGTGGTCTCTTTGTAGTCCTCGTCATTCTCTGCCTCACCCAGGAGACTCCCATCCAGACTCTTTTCCACGTCGTACTCCATCACAGAACCAGGGAAGCAGAAATTCATGAACTGAGGGTTCATGATTGCAGTCTGAACAGCCATTACTCTGTTGAGCCCAGCGGCTACACCTGTGGCATCCACTGTGATCCCTGAACCCGAAATTTCTTCAGAGCATGTCTTTTTTCCTTTGATAAACTCTTGGTCCTGATGCTGCTCATGAAGTTCCTGTAAACATTCCAGAGTAGAAGTGACGGGCTCAGAGGAAAGCGAGGAGATCTTTCAGGGGGCCGGACTAATGATGTCAGAACATCAAAGAGGAGGGGCAAAGGGACCGCAAGGACTTAACTCTTTGCTTGTGCCCGACCACCTGCATCTAAGAGGGATTTGTCTGAAATTCCCTGCTGAGCTGAAGACAATAACCTCTGTCAGAACTCTCCCCCTCCAGTTTAACTGTTTGTGTGTGCTCTGAACCAAAAAAGCTTTCATGAAACCAGAGGATATTACTGTAACAGTGAGAAGAAAAGCCTTTAAAATCCTGGTAGATGGAGTATTTTAGCCGGGCAGAATTGCAACACAAAAAAAAATCTCTCTATTAAACCTATAACTAAATATGCAGTTTTATTACATTTTTGATTTAAAAAAAATATATATTTAACTCAAAAACATGAATAAAAACAATCTTTAAAGTTAAACGACCCATAAAAATCCTCAACTAACCAACACGTGATTCTTGTTTGCTTCACAAAACAATTTAAAACGCAACAGAATCATCATGCCAATTTATGTGTTCCCTGCCAAATAAAAGGTTAACTTGTAATCTAATTACTGTTCCTTTCGGCACTGAAACAAACCCAGCTATCAAATCGTGGCTCTACAGTAGAGAGAAAGGCTTCTTTTCTGTGGGAAAATCTTTGTGCCCAAACAGATGCCACTATTTGGGAGAATCTTCCCAACTGCTTGCTTGTGTCTTAATCTGCTCATGGCAAAAGTTGATTTCTAGTGCATTCCCAGGCCAGTGGGAATTTCTGCCCTGGCCTGACAACTATTATGGGCTGCCTTTGACATAAAGCCCTACAGGGTCTAAATAGCCTCTATTCTTCGCGCAGCACTGAAAGGGAGCTTTGTGCCAGAGATTCATTAAATTGCACCTCACAGCCCCTTCGTAAAATGGGTCTCAATAATGAACAGTCGATTTAACTAGAAAAGCTGCCGGAGCTGTTAAATTAAAGGGGAATAAAGTGCAGTTCAGGCTCAGTGTGCCAGAAGAAATGTTGACCTTAAGAAATCCTGGGTATGAAACTTCTGTTGTAAACAATAACGTATTTACAGGAAGTTTCTTGGCCAGCAGTGAATACAATGGAGGATGTGTCCGAGAGCCAGACTGCTGTGTTGCCAGCACTTATCTGAATTTAAGTGGAATTTTGACCGCAATTCAAGAGAATTTTGAGCCATTTAACTGTTGGACAAAGTTTGACTATACAACCGAAAACTCACTATTACACTTGCAGTATATTTCCTCACTTTTCCGTCCACCAGATAATAAAGAACTTTCTATCTGTCACATAAACCTTCTTTTTTTTCTTATTTTTTGAGATGCTGCAGTGGAACAATTGGAAATACAATAACTGCTGATCCTCTCACTGACTCATTTAAGAGTATGAGAGGTGGAAAAGTCTGAGATGGTGGAAAATTCTTAATGCTAACTCCTGGGAAAGTGAAATTTATAGCACAAAGCAGCTCATACACAAGTTTCCAATCCAATAAAACAAATCTAAAAGCAACAAACAGTTACAAAACGAGTATCTTACTATTTACACGGCTAGTATTGAAAAATCTTTAACGCTGAACATTAGTCGGTACTTATTTTACATGTTTGTTTGCTTTTTTTCAAAATAAGTGCCTTACAGAAAGTTTTCAATATAAAACTTTACTAGACTACAGGCTTTGAATTTATATTCCAAACTTCACTGGTTCATTACAGTAATAAGTGTAGGAGGAACACAGCTGCAGCCACATCACAGCACCTCATGGATTCAGTGGAGTGCTGAGCTTTTAATGCCTGCCCAAAGTGATTTCGCCTCCCTCTCTTCGCTAGCGGCACAATTTTGGCAAAGTGACATCATCACAGTCGTGGCAGCCATATCCCCCTTTTTTCTAGTCAGGGGGTCTTGGCTTTTGTGCTGGTGGGTCATTCACATCACAGAGCCTGACGCACAGATCCCGGAAACAAGTTTCTATTGTTGCATAAAGGCTGAGAGGGTGAGAGGGGATGGGCTGGGGTAGACTAGCTCAAAAAATATATGTATATACACACACACAGCTGAGAGAGGTTTTCACTTGTTTCTGATCTCGAAGACTTAAATGTGAAATTGTTAAATCCCTGTAATAAAGCAGTGTTTATTTCAGTGTGTAGGTCACAAATCATCAATCTATACACCACATTTTCAAAAACGTGGACCTTGCAGGACTTCATATGAAGAATTTCTGACCTTTTGCATCTTTTGCCGTCAGCAACTTGTTCCATTTGTTGAGATATTGTTAAACATTACCACCACACACTCTGCATTTCCTTATTCAGCAGCACCCAGCCCCAAGGGAGCAGGCTACTCGCTACAACGTGATGTGACACGCACAGCCTTAATCTCTTCCTACTAGTGTGTGGTCCCCCCGTCTGAGCAGGGACATACTCGGGAGTTTGAGGTTGAGCGAATACTAATAACACCTCTTGATTGATGGCCAGTGTCAGAGACATAGAAAAGGCTGGCAAAATTAATGACCTCTCAAAGTCCTGAGAAAAGTTTTAAGGAGGGCGTTTAGCGGCGGAGACCCCGTCCTCCCCCATGTTTAGCCGTGTTTCTTTCTACCGTGGCGTCTGAAATAGTCGAGCCTGTGACAAAAATGTTGAAAAGTCAGGCTGCTTTTGTGTCCCCTGGTAGAAAATCAACCCACATACCAGCGCAGGACATGTTTCCCATCTGTTTCACAGGGTCGTGTCATGTCAGGATGTTTTGCTTGACAAAGGAGGGTTAAAAAGAATTTTAAAAAAGAAGGGTGGAAAAGAATTGACCAGAACAGTTAAAGGAAAGCAAAAAAAGTAAGATGACATGTTTTCATAAGTGTCTTTTATCTTAACATTAAAAATATGAAAATCATGACTTCACTGTGAACTACAAAAGGCCTCTTGGTCCTCTCACCAGCTCACTCTTAACCTTCCATCAACCCTCCTCAACTTCTTTGGCACCACAGGAGCTGTATTAATAATATTACTTGCAGGGGGGAACAAACCAGAGTCTACGGGCTGCCTTGGTGCCACAATTTAGAGCTTTAATGGCAGCCAGTGAATTAATGCGTGCTTGGGGGAATCCCACAGGTTGGTCCACGGGGGTAAGGTCAGCAGGCGTAGCCGCAATAACCTCCCACCACTCACTTTATTGGCCTCCTCCGATTGGGTTTTTATTAAATCTCAAGCACGTGCAATTGTTCTTGGTCGGTGGAAATGGAGCTTAAAGGCCTTACTCTTTCTAAAACATGACAAAGAGTGCTCGCCAGAACAACAGAACATCTATATATATGATCAAAAGACAGGAATGCATGGCAATAAATTTGCAGCTTTTTAATCAGGTTTACTGGAAGACGCGATTCTTGGGAATGACAGCATATAAAGAAAATCAGCAGAAGACATAAATACAGCAGGGAAGGCACCGTTCTTCTGTGAACAACACAAATGAAGTTTAATGTCACACTTTGTGCAGTGAAAATCTTCTAAATCTTTATATTTGGTGCCACATTTTTCTCCTGAGACTGATTCATTGTTAAAAAGCATATTATAAATATACTTCAAAAGACCAAATGCAGCTGAGTGACAAGAAAACAAGCTAAAGGGATGTAAATTTGGAACAATGAAACTAAATGTCATCACAGATGTGAATAACCGCAGCCGTGACTGCAAAATCGACTGAAAACAAGAAATCATGAGCTTGGAGGCAGACGGGTCTTAATGGGGTTTGGCAAACTTTACATGAAGGGGAATAAAACAAAATGAGGATTATCCAGTCTTTTGACAGTGATAAGGTGATTACATGAATAAACACACACACGTACAGCATTGTTATCAATGGTTTTCACATGGCAAACAGATCTTATAGATAATACAGTACCTTTTGTCTCCAAGCCCTTGAAAATTTATCATTCGGCATAAAGAAATGGAGTGTATCAAACATGGCTCACTGATTAGGACGGGAACTGATTAAAAAAGGAACAAACTTTGGCATTATAACAAGGAGCACCATGTGAAGTAAAATGTCACGCAAATTAAAGCAAATTCTTAGATACCATGAATATCCCCGTCAAGCAGAATTTTGCTGAGTGTGGAGTTTAGTGGGTCGAGGCAGTTTGATGTGTCTTCTTAGCCTTCTTGATCCACTGTCGGAAATACTTCACCTCTAAGGCCCGGGCAGCGCGGACTGAAGGCGGGTCGAGGTCGTTGCTGTAGCGGAGGTCCAGGTGATGAGCTCCGTCAGGAATCATGATGGAAACCAGAGAATCCGATATGTTGTGAGTCACTCCACCAGCAGACCAGGGATCCAGTCCTCCATTACTGAAATGCAACAGCAGAGATGTGTTTACCGAGAGTCAGACACAACATTGTTCATAACTAACAAACTAACAACATGAGTGACATGTACTGTAGTATCTCTTATTTATGTCTCAGGACTGTTAAAAATAAATTACAGAGAAGAAAAAACACAAGGAAAGCAAATAAAGTCAAATTAATTATTGTACCACTGGTCATTTTCTATAATACTTGTGTCCAATAAGCGTTTGTCAACTTAAATCTCTGAACCCTTACAACCCACCAGCAGGTTTTAAAGGCATGTTAACTTTGAAAAAGAAATCACCAGAATTACACCATTAATAAGAGATTTTAAACTTTCCAATGGTCCTTGAACTACTCATCTGTGATGTGTGGTTCCATTGAAGAAGCTTAACCAAAGCTAAGCTTTAAACCATGACATTTATTATAACCACTTTATCCTACATGTCTTATTTAAAAATTAGCCAAGAATAAATTAGCTGCAATAATCACATTCTCTAGAAAAATAAAATGTAGCACTCCTTGATGTAAGCAGGGAACTATTAGTGACTCAGCAGTAATGTGAGAAAAAATTCAGACTTTCTGACTGAACTGGGCTGAATTGCAGGCTATGAAAACTAACTGAAGAATATAAGTAGTAAAATATGTATAGTATGTAGAGTCACCATTTTTTCCCCTAGTATTGGCAACATGTGTAGGCACTTGCAAAAATATTGTACATGTTAATTTCAGGTTTTTAAAATTTGAGTAAAAAATAAAATGGAAAAAAATCACTGTTGTGTTTCATTTTTATGATTTATGTAATTATAACTGTGTCACACTGTACAGACACATTTTCTCTCCACTTCTAGCCATGGCTGTACCGTTTCCACAGAGCTTCAGGACTGTGCACCTCTATGGAAGTGCAGTAAAAAAAAAATTGCCCAATGAGAAAAAATGTGATGGAAGCAATAAACACCCAGAAACTTCTTATGGTTCAGAGCATGAAAATAGATAAAGGTGTGTAGAGAACAAAAGCCTTATACTTTTAATTAATCTAATCACTGGTGTTGCTGGTGATTGTCACATGCCAAAGGTCGCTTAAAAACTCACACATCAAATCGCAGATGTCTAGACCTTTTTAAATCTGGACAAAACTATAGCTGCAGTTATTGCCATGTGGCTCACTTTTGTGTTTTGTCTACGTCCTGTTGCTACCCATGTGGATAATCTTAATTTGCCCGCAGTAAAAGCAAATCAACATCTGCATTTAAATTGCTCTCTCTCTCCAATAGACCAGATAACACAGGGAACCTTCTGTCTGGAATTGTAAGTGGCGCTAACCTGAGGATGATGTTGCTGTGAGAGGCGATCTCCTTTCCTCCGAAGACTGTTCCTGCCCAATCAGCCCGTGGCCGGACGCCAAACATGGCATTACACTCATCAGAGAAGGCCTGGAAGTTCCACTCCTCGGGTTCAAACATGTCCTTCACACCATCTGTACACATGGGCATCACCATTTCCGTGCAGGCCTGAGGAAGATGGATTGAACACGTATTCACTCTGACAGGTAAAGCTGCCCGCTGACACCTCTGCGCACCAATTTATTCAGCACGACAAAACTGATCCCTGCACTCTGCTGGTACCTGGTACGTCCAGCCGAGTGCGCCGAGGCTGCTAGTTGCTGTCTGAGATGTGTTGAGACAGGAAGAGCTTCCGGTGTAGTTGTAATAAACTTTCGCCGCCTGGGAGACTCCATGCAGCAGCTGATGGTCGGACACGGTGGAATCGAACCCGAGATGCTTGCACACCACCTTGAAAATAAAAAGCAAAACAAATAGAATTAATTAGAAGCTTAATTAAATTACAGCTCAGGTTAAGTTACTGCATCTATTAAAGCTTCATGGATTTTTAAAAAAAATAACATTAAAGAGGAAAATGAATATAACTAATTTCCTTACATCCAAGTTGTTTACAAGACTAAAGATCGCTTCTTTTCGTGGCCCATAAAGTGTTTTTCCACATAAAAAGTGGTGGCGCCTGATTTGCATATGAAATTCCTTGGAATGAACCTGAATTTATTGCCCCACTCTTGGCACTGGAGGAGAGAGAGCCCATTTACTTAAAGCCAGTGATCTAAATGATTTAAAATTTAAAGATTTTCACTCTCATTACTATTGTTTTTGCTTGGCCGCGGCTGACTCGCAGAATTAATAGCGTGAATGATAAATATTTGAGTTTCAGCCCTTGTTTGATTTCACTGCGTGTTGTTATGGTTGCGGCGGCGGAGCTGGCCGCTGCTGTTGTTCTGCGCTCTTTGTGAAGCAGGGAAACTGGGCTTTCTTGTTTGGAGGTTGGAGGGGAGCTGCACTAGTGTGGAGTCTGTTACTAAGGCTTTTGTCTGCGGCCCGGGGAGGAGTTGGTGGTCGATGGATGAGGAGGGCCACAGACATGTCCAACCAAAGATTTATACTGTGGAAAAAAAACACTGCAATAGCTCCAAAGCATCTTCTCCTTACTTTTCAGATAGGATTAGGCTTATACATTCATCTCTGCCAACAGATTTCCCTCCTCTAAGCCCTCAATACCCCGTTCTCACACTCACTCAGATAATCACATTAGCTTTGTCATTAAAAAAGCTCCTCTTTGCACCCACTGCCTAAACCGCTTAAACCACCCATAGGGGTCGCATACATTAAAGGCACGGAGCCAAAAAAGCTCAGAATGACCATTTAGTGTTTATTTCACCTAACGTGATGCTCCCAGATCTATTCAGCAGTTTAATGAGTGATGAGAGAAAAATGTATCACACAAGTGGAAGTTTAATCATGAGGCTCCTGTGTGGGCCCCTCAGAGGAGTTCTGAACCTCCAAACAGGGAGTCGGGGGTCAATAGCTGGGCTTGGTTTGTACACGTGATGAGCCAAGGTGACTGGCAGAATACACTGCAGCCCAAGTCAATCAGCCTCCTGAAAAAAAACACAGCCGCTGTACTGTCACAGGCTGTTTCACATGAAAACAAAGGACATTTTGTAAAGAAAAAATGTTTTAAACTTGCTCTGCAGTTCTTTTTTTTAAACCCTTCCTGTGATTGCTTTTTTTCACATCAAGTGTCTAGTTAAGTATTTGTTACAGTTTCATTCAGACAAGAGTGGCCAACTTTTGTTGTCCTCTTTATGTGGCGCCAATGCGAGCGTCCGAACAGGAACACCTCGGAGATCTGACGGAGTGTGCAAATGAAAGGGACTCATTGGTACAAGGGGAGAAAAGAACGGTGGCTCACTTGTAGCTGCTCATCTAAAGAATACTTAAAATCTAAAGAGAAACAAGATCCTTATGAATATTAATGAAGTTGGTTGACAGCTGTTGTAAACAAAAGCGCGGAAGACCACAACAAACACTTGTAACACAATCGGCTGAATCACACATTCATTTCAATTAAGGACATGCTGTCAGGCCAAATTAGGCGCTTAAGCAAAGACAAATAAAATTCAAAGTTGCAATAAAGTAAAAACCTTTGACAATTATTAACTAAAACCTGGAAATTTTGCTTGGGCCATGCGAGAAAACAACCGCTGCCACACCCAGTTTTTAATCTGCTGACTTGAATCTTACACATTTAAGTGTCTGTTCATACCTGGATCGGCCAGCGAGGCAGCGGCTGGAGGAAATTAGCTTCATAAGGATAATCCACCATGGCCAGATTCACCCAGGTCTCCTGAAGCCAGTTCTTGAAGACGATGGCATCAGTTTTGGTTTTAAGAGGAGCACACAAACTGAATTCTTCTGACAACCACTGAAGACCAGAAGCTTGTCAAAAGAGGCCAAAAGAAATCATTAAATGTCATTAAATTAGTAGTTCTTCTAAATGTGAACAACATCATCTATATTATCATGTTAAAATTCATCGTTGACATTTAAGCTAAGATAATAATGTTTATTTTGTTAGTATTGAACAACAATGGCTTCCAAGAGTCTTCACAGCAACGACATGAAAAACTTCTGCTAAATGCTAATAAACTATCCATTCATTTATCTTCGTTAAAGTGGCAGGGTGGCCAAACTTCACTGCTGAGGACAGAATCAAATATTCATTTAGTTTAGATTACACACAGAAAACTTCAGGAGCGTGTTTGTGTGTTTGATAGAATTCCCTTGGAGGAAAAAACAAATAGAACAGAAAGCTGTAAGTAGAGCAGTGCCTCCACTTATTACTACACCAACACAAGTTCCTGTGAAGATACTTCACACATGAGACATAACACTTCAATCAACTAGCAAATCTAAGAGCAAATTGATTAGTTCTTCAAACATCACACCTTTCTTTCTAGTGTCATTTTCAACTTTTTCAGTAATCAGAAGTTTTCAGGAGTGATATAAATAGAAAAAAGCAGCCAACATTCACATAATGTACTGACCATCATCATCTACAGTGCCGTGGAAAAGTATTTGCCCCCTACAGAAATGATCTATTGTTGCTTATTTCTCACATTCAACTGTTCCAGATCATCAAAATAATATTTATGTTTATGAAATATTACACAGAGATAACCCACAAAACACAAAATGCGCTTTTTAAATTACGGTTTATTGAAGAATTATTGAAAACCTATATCACCCTGGTGAAAAACTAATTGTCCCCCTGAACCTAATAAGTGGTTGGTCCACCCTTGGCAACAACTGCAGTTAAATGTTTGCCATAGGTTGTAATCAGTCTTTTACATCGTCATGGGGGAATGTTGGTCCACTCTTCTCTGCAGGATAATTTCAATTCGGTCACATTAGATGGTTTACGATCTTGAACTGCCATTTTAAAGTCTTGCCACAGCATCTCAATTGGATTCAAGTCCAGACTTAGACTCGGCCACTCCAAAACCTTCATTTTGTTCTTTTTGAGCCACTCAGAGGTGGACTTGCTTGTGTGCTTTGGGTAATTATCCTGCTTCATAACCTACTTGTGCTTGAGCTTTAGGTCATGAACTGATGGTGGATATTCTCCAGGAGGATTTCTGAGAGGTCCTGTGGAAGCAAAGCAGCCCCAAACCATCACAGTACCACCACGTTTCACTGTTCTTCAGTGTTGTTCTTGTGGAATATTAGCTTCACGCCCGATGTTATGAGACCCATGTCTTCCAAAAAGTTCCTTCGTTGGCCCTACAGGATGTTATCCCAAAAGTCTTGGGGCTCATCCAGATATTTTTTGCAAAAGCCGGAAAAATCTTTATGTTCTTTCTTGTCAGTAGTGGTTTGCCTTGCTACTATACATGGAGGCCTTTTTCACCCAGTGTCTTCTTCATTGTGGAATCATGTAGATGGTCCTTAAAAGAAGGCAAGTGAGGTCTACAGATCGTTTGATGTTCGTCTGGGTTCATTTGTGACCTCCTGGATTGGATATCAACGCAGTCTTTGAGAAATTTTGGTAGGCTGGCCACTCCTGGGAAGGTTCAGCACTGTTCCATGTTTTCTCCATTTGTTGATAATGTCTCTCACTGCGGTTCTCTGGAGTCCCAGGACATTAACAATGGCTTCGTAACCCTTTCCAGACTGATACATGTGAATGACTTTGCTATCATTCTTGAATCTCCTTAGAACGTGGCATCCTGTGCTGCTTTTTGAGACCCTTTAGCTACTTTTCAATACCAGACAGGTTCTACTTAGTGATGTTTAGATTCAACAAGCCTGGCAGTAATTATATGTGAGTGTGCCTGGTGAAACTGAACTCAGCTGCCAAATTAACAAGGTCATTTGGTAGATTGGTAGCTAAGGGGGTAATTACTTTTTTGCATAGGGCAAGGTGGGCAGGAAAGCTATTTTCTAAAAATTTATATCATCATCTAAAAACTTCATTTTTTGTTTTCTTGGGTTATCGTTGTCTTGTATTAAAATTATTTTGATGATCTAAAACATTTACGTGTGACAAACATGAAAAAATAGAAGATGTCTGTATGACACTGTGCACCATATCTGTTGTTTCTAGGTCCCTGTGACTGAACTGTATTTCAACTGATAATACAAGGCTACTTAAATACTTGCTTACTTGTACTATAATGTGAACACAATTGATCCACATTGTGAATTCTCAAAGCAGCTCCTGCGTGCTTTGGCTCCAGTAAATGTTTTGTCTTTGCATGGTTTGACATTTTCTGTAAATTAATCTTTAAAAATTTAAAGACTATGACATATTTCTTCTGCTGATTTTAGCATTTTGTTTCTAGATATCACAGCATTATGAAAAGCGCAAAAAAAGTGATGGAAGACATTTTGGTAGCACATTTAAATGAGACACAGTTTTGGACTTATAAGCTGTAAACGATGGTTTCAGTCTTCCAGTACTTTCTTTGTCTTTTTAGCCATCTGTTAACTCAGAAAATCCTTTTCTGCCAGTAGCAACTTTTAGACAAATACACCACCAACAAAACACTTTACAGCCCTCTAACCCTCTGTAGTGTCAGACAACAAAGGTCCCCACAATAACACCAATGATTAAATATTAAATACAACAAAATGCAAGTGGCACAACAATCGTTTCACAAGGATTTGTTTAACATACTAGAAGGTGTCTTTGCCGTGGCAATAACATCTCATATTCACTGCAGAGAAGATTGGCTGCTCTTCCCTCAAATGCGCTGTCCAATGCCAAAATATATTTACAAACAGCTTAATAATAACAACTAATTAATAAGTTAAAGTATTATGTCAACTTTAATCATGAATTTAAGGGTTAACTAACAACACAAAACATGTGTCATGCTGGTTTACTCCAACTTCTCATTAATAGCAATAGCTTCTACCTGTTCTATAAAGCAGGAGCTGGTTTACACATAATCAAGGAATTAGCTACCATATATAAATGTTATTAAAAAAAAAGAGTGCTTTATCAGAAACTGGCACAAAATGTTTTATTTGTGTACATTTACTCCTAATAGTGTGATAACAATAAAAGCACTGCTCGGTTTAATAAAGTTCCTACAGTCCTACAGTTTAGGATTATGATAATGGAAAAGTACCAGGGGATCCTATAAAGGTGCACCTTTTTATTCAGATCTGAGTTCAGGTGACCTCTGTGGAGAGACTCCAGACTTTATACCCAATAGTATAATACGTTTAAATATCAGCTATCTGCAGTCAGGCTTTAATAGAAGGTTCTTCTGCTTTAAAAATGCAGACTTTACAGTGTTGAAATTACTAAAATCCCGTTTTTTTGTTTTTTGGTTTTTTTTGGAAGGAAGGGGAAGCATGTTGAAATTAGTGTCATATAAAAAAACAGCCTGAAAGAATATTTCAAGTAATAATTCACAATAGAAGAAATATTTCAGCCTGACTTACCAGTGGAGGAGATGTTATTAATGGCCTTCCATGATTTTCTGATGCTTGCATCACAGTTATAGCCACTTTTGGCAAAGTCTTGAGTTACTATTTTGTAGAAATCTCCACATGGCACCATACCAGGGAACTGCCATATCGGTGCGGAGGATGCCAGAGCCCTGAAATACGAGAGGAAGCATTTCTACATTTTTTTCCTCAGAATTACATATCCATTATCATCAGTAATCTATGGATTAGTGAACATGTTTGCTTGGGCAGAACTGTGATGGTATAGAAGTCAGAGCATGATGATTCAGGCTCAGATACCTAATGTCTCATTCTTTTCTAGACCACACAGAATTAGCCTGTTGGCTCAAATGAACATCTGGTGTTTGTTATAGACATTTATACACCAACAGGAGACAATGAGGGTAAAACGTAAGACAGAAAAGACCAATTTTTTGGGTACTGAAGCAGATCTTATAGACCTGCTGTTTAGAGTTGCAAAAATACAAAACAGACTGTACATATTACAACTGCACTAGTATCTTACCCAACAACAACATTGGGGTATTTCATCCTGAACCAGGCAGCGAGCATCCCTCCATAGGAACCTCCGACAGCGATGACGGGGCTCTGCTGAGCTCCAGGTAAAGTGCTCTTCAGGTTCTGAATCAGAACTGCAAAATCTGCCAGGGCCTGCTCTGCGGTCAGGTAGTTCAGATGTTTGCTGTCCTGCAATCAAATGACTTTATAAGTATTGTTCCAAAATGAGATGGAAAAAACACATTAAACAGACATGTGAAATTAGCCTCAGGCAGTGGATGTGCAAATGAGTTTGACTGATAATTATTTCACCTCCAGCTACCGCACACTAGAGCTTCAGTAATGAACATGTCTGAATCAGTATCATTAAAATAGGTTTTTTGTTAATACTTAATGTTTCATACACATATTTTAATCAGACTTTAACTAGATGCATACACGTGACTCTGCATGTTCACTTACACTGTAAGAGTCTTGTCCAAACGGCAGAGACTCTCCATAGTAACGATGTTCTGCAAAAATCAGCATGGCGCCCAACTCCTCCGCAATTTCCCACATGAAGCCCTAAAGAGATAACAGGTGTCGCATTAGACTGCGGATTGCGTGCACGGTAAACACACAGAAGTAGCAACTGGATATTTTACAGTGTTGTTGCAGAACCAGGTGATGTCGCCTTCGTTTCCAGTGTAGAACAAGATGGGTCCTCCGGGCTGTTGCCAGTGTTTGTCAGCCACCAGGTACCTCTGCTTGAAGGTGCCATCCTCGAGGAATCCAAAATGGTCAATCTGGAGGAATAAAAAAAACAAGGGGAAAAAATAAATTAGTACTGAATTTGTTTAAAGGCACAAGCTAATTGCTAAACATCTTAACTGTGACAGAAACTTCCTTGCATGGAAACCAGGAAGTATGATTTAACGTCACATTTCTTGATGATTAACTATTAAATTCAATTCACCTTTACAAATTGTATTGTTGTTCCACAAAATAAATATTGCATTTTCATGAATTCTGCTGCCTCCTGTGTTAAAGCTCATTTTAAGTCCTCACTGACAGACATATACAACAAGTTGGCCTTTTGTTAGATACATATACACTCCAATGTGTCTCCTCAACAGCCTTGTAATCTACTCATCCTTTGTAAAGCTTTTTAACATTCAGTTTTTGTTAACTCTGTGCCAAGAGTAGTTTATTCGACCCCTTTCTGAGCCTGTAATAGAGCATTCTTTATATTAACACTGAAGAGCAATAAGAGCTACTGAGACTAATGGTTAGTATTCAAAGCGCAGTTACATTAGGGAGTCGTCCTGATTTGAGCCACAAAGCGTGTTCCCTTTCAAGCACAAAGCAGCAGAGCAAATTTTCCTCAAAATTAGAGGCAGAGCTGTGAAACGTAACAATATAATGCAGAGATAAATAAAAGACTGTCTTCTGGGAATTGGTCACCCTTGTCAACAGAGATGTTGATGTTAAAAACAACACAAAACATGATAAAAGGATGGAGTGCAGTCCACAGAAAGTGCTTTTAAGGAGGTGTGATCCTTGTATACCTGGCCCCGTGCCAGCGATGGTGTTGTGAAATGACAGTCCTGAGGCTGGATTCTAAGGGTAATTAGCCCCAATTTGTATTAAAAAATGCTGGAGCCATTTTTAAGGGATGCCACATTAGTTCCACTTTAGATGAGCTCTGAAATATCCTTTCATAAAACCTCGGGGATTCTGGTGTATCTTCTCCTTTCAAGCATATTTCCTGTGTTCTTTATTAGACAAAGGCAGCAAGAAAACAACAACTTCACAGAGAAGACAACCCCATGAGGCTACTGAGTAGTCCAACCCTGGAAACAGCCCCAGCACTTAATACAAAATGTTTCTGTTTTGTTTTTCCCCGTCCTCGCTCTTTTCTCTCCTTGGCGGATACAAAGGAGGCAGCAATTTTATGAGCCAATGACAGCAAAAAGATTCTGGGGCCTCAATGTGTTCATTCAAGCCTCGACTCCTTCACACTTGGCAGTGCTTTTAAGTGCGAGGGGACCATGAGACAAAGTTCAGCAGCTTGGCAGCAAAGGAAGTTTCAGTGGTATTGGTAAACCGAAATGCAAGCTCCGATTTTCGTGAACAGATCATTTATAATTTATTCTTTAAAAAGCAAAATCAATTTGCTTGGATTTTGTGTTAATAGTTAGTTTTTATCTAACCCGGTGTTTTTGAATGGTAGATATCTGGCCCAGGGAATTAAACTTTTGAGCCAAATTCTCTTGTGATGCAGACAAAAAATATTGCTGTAAAAAAAAAAACTAAGATCCAAACAGAAAAACTGAAGTGGCTGAATATATAAAGTCTTGCAGCAACAGGACCCCCTGTGAGCACTGTATCACTTGCTCCCACTCAGTATGCACATCACAAAGCTTATGAGATTGGTTTCATAACACATCCACACCCTGATATGTAGTGCCACCATGTGGCTGCAGCAGGCAGCACTTCAGCAGTTTGCCTCAATTAAAATTCAGTGCATATGCTGCATGTCTACTAAGCCAGAACGCTGCCGATTCCACAAGACAGGAGGCTGCGTCTGTTGTCCAGCAAATGCAGACATGAGGGGGAACGAGCAAAGCATGAGCTCCAGTAAACTACTGCAGTTAATTTGGAGGATGCTTCAGGACACTTCCATTCATTGTCTTGAGGCAGAGTGCGGTCAAGAGGATTTCCGGACGACAACTGCTGGATCACTTTGTGCTCTCTTCACAGCAGTTGGCAGAAATAAAAGTGTAGAAAAAAAGCTGCATGATTGATGATTCTTTTGTGATAACAGCAGATTTTCCACTGGTGCTGGAAAGTGGTTTACAAGGATTGTATTTGTTGTCCTTGTCCAGCAGAACAGCACAAATTCTTGTTGACTGGCCTAAAAACCCACATCAGAAGAGACAGTGGGCGACAGAAGGCAGGAAATGGTCTTTATCTTCTTGTCAGCTTGGCTGATTAAACAGGATGTCGTGGGCTGGACCAGGTGTGGAGCATTACCCCAAATCCAAACATTGTTTAGTGCTCATTAACAGTATTAATAGTACTGACGTGACCAACTGTAAATTCAATTTTCATTCAATATAGATAGTTCTTTTTTTATTAATCAAGTGGTTGTTACTGTATGCATACCAGAAAATAGTGAAAAATGCCCAGAACAAATTCCAAGAGAATAAAATGACAGGAAAATGTCTTGTTTTAAAATGTAAGACAAATGAAGGTACCAAACCCTCACATTAACATTAATTTGCCATTTTCCCCTGAAAAATGTTTAAATATTTACTCTATAGTAAAAATAATAATAAAAAAGCTACAACAACTGAGCACTAAAATTTGGTGCTCTGCTAATATACTATACCTATTATAATACTGTGTGTACAATCCCACATGCAAAGTTTATTTATGACAAGTTATGCAATTGGTTTTCTTCATTATTCTTCTAACGTCTATATTACTGATTAAAACAACAATGTGGACTGTTTTCTTATTTGCACGTCCTCCCACAGTAACCACAAGCTCGGCTGTTGTAAAGTGATGTAAAACTGCTATACGTGTGAGTTATATCTGGGAAAAGCCCAACTAATAGTCTTGCATTAATGAATATTAAGCAGGATCATGCACTAACAGTATGAAGCACATCCATGAAAGAGAAGAACAAAGAAAAACAATCTGTTACAGTCAATTTAATCAGAGTTAAGATCTAAATAATAATTACCAACACTGCCACAGCATCAATTTGACCTATTTTAAGTTTCCATCGTAAGCAGCTGATTACTCAGCACAAGATAAAGGTGAAAACTGATCATCACTCACTGGTGAAGTCATAGGAAAAACAGACACACAGTCCCGTGACTGTGTGAGTCACAAAACCTGATGATGTGTTGAACCACTGCAAACCCTCACCATGCAATCTGAATCTTCATAAAGTAACAATAACGTGTAGAGGCTGAATGAGGATCTCTCAACCCTCCCGGAGGTAAAGCGTTTAACATCCACTGATCCCCGGAGACCTCTTTAGGCAGTGAGCCAGGAAAGACAGTTAAAGATCTGCTGGCAGGAACAGAGCCAATTGTGATGCTTTTCCCTTCACTACAGGAAGCCTCATGGGAAACACCTACTGTATTGTCTGCAGACACAACACACCAACCTCTATAGAACTAAGTGCATTGGGAATTTTTTTAGAAAGAGCAAGTGGTGAAATTATTTGTACACAGAAAACAATGAGGCCAAGTTATGCAGTGGCAAATAAAAAAGGTGAGGAAGGAAGAATCACATAATAATTTTAGGTATACTTTCAGAAAGCACTGCTTAATGCTAAAATCAAGCGATATTTTTACATCACCCTTCCTTAACTTCAGCCTTCATAAGGTACAAATCAACCAGTTTAAGTGAAGTGAAAGAGGAAGAAGCAGGTAAAAGAGGAAGAAACCACTGTGTAAAATAACATGTTATGGACACATTTTAAGTTAAAAAATTGAAATTTAAACTCACCTTCTGGCCAAAATAAAATGTTTTATAGCTGATGGGGGGCTCAGAAGAGTAAGGCAGCCCTCCCAGTCTAGTGAAAAGTTGAGATTTGAGTGCGGTCACGTGTAAACAAACCAAACACAGCGTTAGGACGCCGGTGGCTGCAGCTCTGCCCAAAACCTCCGACCTGCCTGCAGCCATCACCGCTGCTTCTGTCAAACCCAGCTCACAACAAACTGATCCTCGGCGCAGGAGGTCGCATGATCTGTCTGTGTTTGCGAGGAGACGAGCCTCGTCCCGTAAAAGAAAGGAAGTGAGACTCCCCTGTCAGCAAATCCTGAGAGGTGTTACCGGACAGCTGCTGGAGGGAGTTTATCATCGGAGCTTAGAGAGTGTGCTGCTGTTGCTGCAGGACGCACCAGGGTCAAAGTCTCCACAACATTTCAGCAACTTTCATTTAACTGGAGTCAGAAAGCAGCCATGGATGTATGGAGCACACAGCAGACGGTTCTTACTGTAGATAACTCGCAGTGCATGATGGGAGAGTGAGTTCTGCGTGGGCGCGCTGCTGCCTCTAGTGTCACTAACAGATTTCTGTGTCAAATCTGCAACACGTATCAATGCGCATTTACGCACCGCCAGAGGCCAAAGAGGCGCAATGTGTACGAGGCTGGTTAAATAAAAGTACAATAAGCGATGTGTTGCCCTTAATAAGACTAAAACATGGTGGCAAATACCGGAAATACGTCACAGAAATAGGCACTTGACTACAAACTCTGCATTAAGTAACTTTATGTGGAGGTTTGACGCTGAAAACAGAAACTGGAGTTTTCGTGGCTTCACCTTAAACATATTGTGTTTCAAACAACGCTTAAGCAGCACTTTTCAATATACTGTGTAAACTATACTCTGTACACTGCCAAATATAGTATAGGCCTACACACTGTTGTACCGTGTGAAAACATAATACAGAATTGCTCACATAATCTTTGAGTTTGGAACATTCCAAAGTTTTGGACAGATCAAAGCTGTAACTTCCTGGGACTCTTTCAACCTTAAAGCTATTATGTGTGACTGTGATAATCCAAATGGCAGCCTCGAACATCTGACAAAAAAATCACAAACTTAAATTTGCTAAGATAAAGGGTTTTTTTCTTTTCTTCTGGAACTGAACTCCCCACTCATTTCATCCAGTTTACTTAACAACTAAAATAGTAGTAAGCTTCCAGAAAGTGGTAAAAATGTCCTTTCCTGAAACCCCCGACTGAATGTGTTAAGTATATATCCACCCCTTTTTTCATTCTATGTTCTCCAGTTGTATTTGTATAACCTATGTCCAGTCAATATGTGCTACTAATGTTTACATGATTTTTTTTTATATTGCTATTTTGTTCAGTAAAAAGTGCACGCAAAAAGTTGCACATACTGCAAGTATATAGAACCAATGAAAGATCTACCCTGCATTTATATAGAGAAATATTACAGATATTTATACTACCTATTTCTACTTCTAGTATCCATACTAATACTGATAATAAAAAAAAGAAGAAGCTTCATTTCTATGGCAATTTTCTTAACAGTGTTACAAAGTCCCTCACAAAAGCATTATGAACAGCAAAAAGACAAGAATAAATCAACAGTAAAATATCAATAAATCAAAATTCACTGACATATAAAAGCATTTCTAAAAGGAATGCTTTAGGAAGAGATTGGAAAATTGTAATAGCTTTAGTCGATATAATCTCAGCGGGTAAGTCATTCCAAAGGTTTAAGTTCCGGACTGCCAAAGCATGATAGCATGAAAGTGGGAGATACCAGAAGGTCTCTATCTGCTGATCTCAGAGGACGTCCAGGCTCATGCGGGTTTAGAAGATCCTTAATAGCCTATAGGAAGGGTCTTGGTCTTACAAAGCTTTGAAAATCAGATGTAAAAATTTCTAATCAGTGCAAAAATGAAATGGGAGCTATTACAGGATGGCCCATTTGGGAGTCATATGATGTTGTTGCTAGTGATAATCCCTGCAATGACATTTTGAAGCTGTTGAGGGCTTTGAACAGAGGCCTGAGTAACATCTGTATAAAGTGAATTACAGAAATCTAGACAGGAAAAAAATACAAGCATGGAAAATCCAGTGTAGATCCTCAAAACATAAGAAGGATTTTGTTTTTTAAATGAAGTGAACATGAAAGAAACAGGCCTGAACAAGCATTCTGACAGTCATTAAAACAAAGGTTAGAATCAGTCAAGACACCCAGGTTTCTAGTAGCTGGCTTCATGCAACATAAGTGGGCTCCTAGACTATCTGACTAAAAGAACTGGCAAACAAGACAATTTCCATTTAGTCATCCTTAGAGAGGTCAAGCGACTGTTATCAGAAAGGCAGTGGGTAAGCTGGGTTAGACTACCATGAGAAGTGGACCATATCAGACCATACAACCCACACATGGGTGTCGTCTGCGTAACATGATACTGTATATTATGTTTACTGATAACCTGATCTAAGGACAGAAAACAGGAAACTGAAACTGAAGACTGGGAATTTCCAATAACAATAGAAAAAATTGTCTGTTTCACACATTGGGGTGTAATGATGTAGCGGCAAAACTTTGAAACCAATGCAAGTTTCAAGCTGCTGTGAAAATGGAGTCGTCTACTGTATCAAACACTCCACTCAGGTGTAACGGAACAAGAATGGAGCTTTCATCTTTATCCACAGCAAGAAGTAAATCATTTTTCACCATAACGAAGGCTGTCTCAATCTGAAAACAGACTGAAAGTCATTGGAAATGTTGCTGCTGCTCACATAAGCAATCAGCTGAGAGGCAATTACTGTCTCCGACATTTTAGATTGGAAAGAAATTGCAGAGATTGAGCGGGCCAAGATTGGATTTTCTTTCAGGGGTTATACGGTTGCAGGAGCAAATAATAACTTAAAGAATTCAAGAGACTCAAGAGTTTAGAGGGATTTTTTTCAATCTGGGACAAGCATTTAATATGAGAGACAGTGTTTTTAAAGACTGAGAGGGAAACTGGCTTAAAATGAGTTCTTGCTGCACAGTGTGGAAGGGAGACAGAAATTGCTGGTCCTAATATCCTTTAATTCTAATATATCTCTAACTCAGGGCTATGATCAGCATTTGGATGTGGTTGAACAGCTCACAACAGAATTTAACCTTAAATTATACTTCTGAATCATGGGCATTTCTGGAAATCGAGCTGGAAAAACAGACAGACCAGCTTCTTTAGCCGCAGCCTGACAGCGGACCATATTTAGTCTTAGGATGTCAAGAAAGGCTTGCAACCCGTTTGCCTTCCAAAGCCTTTCAGCTTTTCTGCATTCTGTTTTGTGGACCCGAGTGTGCTCATTAAGCCGTGGAGGAGGATTCGGCTTTTCCTCTGTGAATACGAGAGAAGCAACGTGGTCAGAGACGGAGAGGCGGATATTGCTGAATGAACAAGCCAAAACATCGGGGCAGTGTTGCTGCACAAAGATAGTCAAGATTGAGGTCGTGGAGAGAGCTTTGCAAAATTTACCGACATGTGACAGGGCAGTGCAACAAGGTTTATCAGTAAATGGGAATAAAAGAAAGTTGAAAATAATAGCTTTATGATTGGATATGTAGAAGTGGTTTATGTTCAAAGGGAGAAAATGACTAGTGAGCACCAGATCTAAATGATTTTTAAAATGACTGTCACCCTTCACAGTCTGATTTTAACAATAAGACTCAATATGATCCAGAAAATCAATGGAAAAGCTATTAGAGAGGTAGCATACATAATAAAATAATAATAATAAAATCACTAACAATGAGAACAGTACAGTTAATGAAACCAAAACACAAAAGAGCATTTTAAACTATTTCTGTGGATGATGGCAGTGCCGCCCTCCTGACCCTTCATAAACAATAACATATGACAAATACAAGATATTTAGTGTTACTGTTTAATGTAATACAGAGTATTTTAGGGATTATTTTGTACACATAAAGGAAAAGAAGCACAACATCCCAATAGTGTTTCCTTTGTATTTCCCATATTGTCTCGAAAGGAAGATGCAAGGGATAAGCCATGAGTAACTGCTGTTAAATCTAAAAGGTAAAAGGCAAAACAAAATGCTCGCCAGTTTTACAAAGGGATTACTGAAAATACAAAAATTATAAAAGCAAAGTGCCAAGATGTACTACAGTACTAAATCTGTACAACAAAAGACAAAATGTTACAATAAAAATAAGTGTGCAGTATATGGCATTGTGCAATACAGTACATTACAGTTATGGCAAATATATGAAAGGTAAAGTTAGACACTACAAATTATGGCTAAACATGCTCAACAATCGAGGAGTTTCACAATAAAAGCATATGAAATACAACAAGTCATACGAAACTACATGAACATACCCCTTCAAATGATTTCATGGCTAGGCAGCGATATTCACGTCTATGGGTAACAAAAAGAAAAGGCTGACAGTCAAAACAATCTCAACTGACTGAACTGCTCGTAGTTTCTGTTGATGACGGCCTTTCCAACTGCTTCAAACTAAATCAACGGACTAATCACAAGCACTGCAAGTATACTAAAAAAAAATAATGGCGTCACAGAATACTGTAGTATTTTTACACGTTTTTGAGTTTATGTTATTTGACTTAAAAACATATTTTAGCAGCAAGTAAAAATATTCTATTGGGAACAAATATTTCACAGTATGTAATGACAGGTGCAAATAATGATTCAGAAATGAAATTATGAAAGTTAAGAACATTGTATGCTATTCTCAGAGCAAAGGAAAACTGTAGTGGAAAATAAATGATTGTGCAACAGATTTTAGGTAAGTTTGCAAAGCTTTTTGTTTTTGCAATTTGATCAAATGTAGTAATTTCAAAAATGACCTGTATGTAAACACATTGTTACCATTAACCGATAACTTCCAATGATCATAAAACGTCTTGTCAGCTATGTGGGATCTGTGACAAAATACCTGGCAGAGCCTTTCACTCTCATAATACTGCTGGTGAATATTGATGTCTGATGAAAATGGATCATAAAACCCAAACAGGAAAATCCTGCAATTTCACAATGAGGATAAAATGGAGCCCTACTCAGATTCCTGGATGCATCAGGCAAACACTTAACATTATGTTGCACTGAGGATTATGTTCTCCATAATGGCAGCATATTAAAATGCCTGCTCCTGGAAGGCCAAACTAAAGTTGACTAACTCCCTTGTACAGCTTAAAAAAGGCATGGGACTAGAAATGACCAGACTAAGAAGTGGCATTATGCCATCTTAGCGGGACGGAGGCATTGGGGCTTAGCCATCTACCCTCTACAGTCAATGGCTACTGAGTTGCCATGGTCAGACGGCTGAGCTCTCTCTAATTGAGGCTGCAGCAGCTCAAGTAACTGATGGTTTTACCCTCGCCGGGCATTGGGGCAGTGTCATTGTTATCCAGCTTGTTCTGCTTGGCCTCTCGAATGAGTTCGCAGGCCAGGTCGAGGAAAAGTTTCTCAACATTGTCAGACTCTTTGGCTGACGTCTCCAGATAGAGCATGCTCTGAGCCTCAGCGAAGTCTTCAGCCCTCTGCCTGAGAACCTCTCTCTTCTCCGCCAGGTCTATTTTATTACCTAGAAAACACACAACATTCATCTGTCAGCAAATGTAACAAGTAGGAGTCTTCTTGCATCACAACTTGTCTTTCTGAGCAACAGCCTGACTGAATTGTGGTGGGTGTGTGTGTAATGTGACAGATGGAAATGGAGGTGTATGTGTGTGCATGCTGTGTGGGATGGATTTGAGCAAAGACTGTGGATTTGAGCTTTATATTCTGGGCAAAAATGTTAGTTTTCTCAGAAATGAAAAAAATGAAGAAATTACACAACACATAACTGTTTTAGTGTTTGACAAATCTATTTTAAAACTACTGTGCACTGAGGTCAGATAAGCACAGCTCTTATTAATCCCACAACAGGGCAATTTGTAGTGTTACAGCAGCAAAGTAGATAGTACAAATGTGTAGGGAACATCAGCAGAAAACCTATATTTTTTAACACACTATTTATTACACTGTATACTTACATTTTATTTTCTTGAATAATGCACGTTTTATATTTAAGCTTATGCTGCTTCTACTTACGTTTACATTTTTAGGACATACTTTTCTTCTTATGTTTATTTTTATAGTATGTACTGTTTATATTTCTAAGACTTTGAATGGGAGCACCTGTAACGTGAGCAATTTCCCCTTGGAGATCAATAAAGTAGTTCTGATTTGGTTAAGTACTGTTGACATTGAACAGATTCTTTCATACGTGGAAATTCCTCTCGATATTTAAAAAAACAATACTGCCCTTACCTATACGTTAAAAAACATTAGTATTGCTCAGATTTTTCTAGGAGTAGAAATACTGATATGGGAAACACTGATATTGCACTGATTTTATCTATATTACACAGATTCTTCCATAATTACAAAAGTATTGTATGTTATTGCACAGACTCTTGTATATGTAGATACATTGATATTGTACAGAGTTTTGTAAATTAACTAAATATTCCCAAAGCACAGGTTTAAATGTGTTGAAGTCTGATGACAAAGTAAGTTGTGGTAGAGCAAAGTCATGCTTTCTTACCGACTAATATAGTCACCACTTGGTTGTTGGCATACTGCTCAATCTCCCTCAGCCACTCTGGAAGGCACCTGAAGGAGTCCTCACAGGTAATGTCATACGTAAGAATGAGGGCATTGGCACTACGGTAATAACTCTGAGTAATGGAGCGAAATCTCTCCTGTCCAGCTGTGTCCCATATCTGCAGCTGGAAAACACAATAATGTGAAAAACTAGCAAATGCAATAAAGGCACAAACTTAAATGCACAAAAAAATAATCTTTTTATACCTTGACCTTCTCCCCTTTGATTTCCACAGTTTTAATCATGAAATCTACTCCAATAGTAGCCCCTTGTCCAGGTGGGAAAAGGCCCTAAAATCAGAACAAACATTTTAAATGTAATACTATTGTTCTAATAATTATATTTACAAATCTAATAGGCACACACAAGTACAAACCTGAGTAAAGCGCCGGACGAGACATGTCTTCCCAACTCCAGCATTTCCTATCAGAACTATTTTGAACAAGTAGTCATAATCTTCCATGCTCATACTAAACTGTGGAAAATAAAGGAAGAAAATAAACAGGTGGTGAGCTAAGACTTTCACATTAAATCACTTTGTCTGCTTAAAGTGTCTCTAGATCATGTCCTGGCACATATCACTGGCACAATTCTGAATTCTTTAAAGGAGGCAGTGAAGATGCTGAAGAAACTGCCAGACTGTTGTGAAACTGGCACACAGGGCAGCATCCTTAGAACTGAGATCACAGCTGACATTTCACCTGAATAAGCGTCTCTAACACATATGAGAGGTTGTGAGTGACATATACCCTAGTTTAGAGCTTCAGTGTGTAAATTCGAGTTTAGCTCATTTGCACAAATACGCTGGCTGCATTAGAAATTCTAAGACAAAATAGAAATGTCCATTTTGTGAGGTACTCTCTCAAAGCTAAAGTCTTAATTAAATCTAACACCCACATCTCTGGCATTGACATGAATCATAAAATACATGTTTTATGCATTTGTGTTTGGTCCTTAATGCCACACAAATAAGGGTTCACTGTAAACTGTTAACTTTTACAAAAGCAGACATTTCTGTTTCACTTCTCCACTAGATTTCCTATTTTTACATCATATCATATGTGCACAACGTGACTTTCCTAATATTTTCGGCTTAGCTGCAGTTATATAGGCCGTGCATCACTTCTGGCTGACCATGGAGCCACAGGACATAGATACACTGCTGACAAGAAATATAACTTGTAGAAAGCACAAATATGAAGCTAAATGTTCTCTGTTTCTTTGCTCAGTGTCCACACACAACGCAGCTGCACCAGAAATCTATGTAAACATGTATTATAACACATAATTTTAGCACTGCAGCACCGTTACATCTGTTCATCGTGAATCAGGCCTTTACGTACTTGAAAACTACACATAATCAGAGTAGAATAAGCATTTTAAGCAAGCAAACTGTTGCTTACGAGAATATGAGAATCACTGACTGACAATCGTGATATAGAGAACCATATTTTGGAGCATCCATTTAACCCTCGCTTAAATAAAAAATGAAAATTTCCCCCGTGTCGCATTTCATTCCTCGCCGTTTAATACAGATTTAAAGCAGAGTAAAATAGCAGCATTCTGCACACAGTTAACCTGACTTCACTTCTTTCTCATAATGTTGCCTTTTCAGCCCGAGTTGATAGCCATTAGGGCGAAGCTAGCAACAGTAGCAACTAGCATCTACCGTGTGATTCTAGCCATTTTGGCACTATCTGCAGATGCAGGGAGGGAAAAAATCTAAGTCAGCCCTGCGCATCGAGCCGCGAAATAGTTTGCACTTACCAAAAACACCGGGAGATCCCCGGATTTATGACTACTTGGTGTACATAGGTCACCTCTTCAAATGGGCAAAGCCGCTGCTGGGCAGGGCATAATTCCTCCGGCTGTGTATCCTCAGCAGCTCAGCAGCAGCAGCCAGACTGATAGAGGAGGAGGAGGAGGGAGGAAGAAGAGGAGGACTGCACTCAATGATGTCATCAGTTCACATGCAAAGTAACTCAGTACATTTAATCATGTATTATACTTCAGTGCTATTCTGCAGGGCTGTAATTTAAGTGTTTTATTTTGTCAACGCGTGCAGTTCTACTCCAATGCATTTTGTAGGCTTCTAAGTCCCTAATAATTCATATACATGTCGGATATGTAGCTAAAAGTAACTCTGCGGGGAAATAATTAACTGATCAGCTTCTTATTTGTTACAGAATCTATTGTTTATCTATAAATACCTACTACATAGAGCAAAAAACAAAAAAAAAGCAACGACAGCAGGACAAAAGACCATAACCTACTACTACTGACCTTACAGCACTGGTCCACAAGTCAAGTTACAGTTATATTTTATAGCACGTTTAAAACAACAGCAATTAGCTTTAAAAATGAACCCAGCAAGTTTAAATACGTAGGTTAAGACCGTACAATGGTATTTATGATGTGCATTTACATGAATAATTTAAATATTAAGGATTAAAACCCAGCAAAAAATGATATAAAATACAACGTACCTGGATAACAAATATTAACGCTAAGAACCTACAGTATTATTAAATGTGGAGAATAATCTAACTAATTTAAATATTAAGGATAAGACCTCACAGTGCTGGTAATTATGGAAATAAATCTACCCCATTTAAATATTAGGACTAAGACACTACAATATTATTTATCGTTAAGAGCAGCCTTGCTAATTGCAGTATCGATGCTTAAACCCTACAGTGGTATAAATTATGGAGATTAGCCTAACTATTTTAGAAGAAAAGTGATAGCGCTTTAATAATATACATGAGAATAATAATATACATAAAAATGGTATAGTATAAACAGTGCAGTGCTTGAAAACAGCGCAGCTATATTAGAATTAATGCTATACTACACAACTAGCTTACAACTGCGGACTGTTGATCAACCAACCCGGTTAAAGGTTATCCGTTAGTAGCTAGCTAACTAGCAATAGCTAGTCACCAAAGTTAGGTACTGTTACCGAAAATAATAGTTCAGTTACTTACCGTGACCATCATTAAATGTACTAGTAACTATTCCCATTAGTACGTGATCATAAGCGTGTTGCTTATGAGTTTTTTTTTTTATAACAAAACCAACGTAATGGCAACGGAAAGTCAACACTTTTGTGACTAAATATAAAGTTTCGTCGTCTTGCGTTGGTTGCTAGGAAACAGAATGAGCGGAACGAAAGCTCTTCCCGTTTGTTTTGCCCGAACGTTTCATTCGGTTGCACGGCATGTCCTTGACTTCCTACGAGAGGTGATAGCCGAAAAGCAGCGACAGTCAGCTGGGAGGTCACTAGTAATTCTGAATTGAAGGGTAATTTTCTCGCCATGGGGCTTGTTCCAGACGAGGCAAAGTCTCTCCCTCCTCCTGGAGTCGCCAACAGAAATTCGGTGTGGTTGGCAGGAGTCGGCTGGATCTCCGCGATGCTGCATAATGCTATGAACCACAGGCCGCCGTTCAAATCAGGTTAGCATTTTAGCTTTGTTTCTCAGGCTTGTCTGTGGAGGTACGCTTTCATTTTAAACCTATGCAACAGTTAATTTAAAAAATCAGTACAGAAAAACGTATTTTGCATACCATACATAGGGTAGTTTATTAAGAGTCGATATGTTGTCTCAGAGCATACAAGTAACTCGTGTTAAGACACCTTCTTAGCTTGCCCAGTGCGTGTAGTTATCAAGTTTCCCCTAATCTTAGAAAACACATCTAATTGAATAAGGTAACTATTAATAAATTACAAACTATCAAGTATGTTACTGACTCACATACAATGCAATATAAAACAGGAAATGCATTAATGTTGGTGTGAGTTGTATCAAGTAAACATACACCAGCAAATGTGTTCCACTGCTCATTTAGCATTGTAGTCCTCATTTAGAACTGAATTATATACTTAATGTGATTACAGTCGACTGATGCTTTGTCTGTGTCTCTGATTTAGTTTTAAACTCGACTTAATTCCATGATTTATTTACAAAAACCTATATACTTTCTAAAACTTCTTCTCCTTATTTTGAAAAGTGTAAGGTCTGAGCTTTGATTCCTTATGAGCACTATGAAAGTTTGCATTTGTTCTTTTAAGGAAATGTTCCTGCTTTAGTGTTGTCATGTTTTGTGCCTCAAACACAGTTATATTACTGTCTTATTTTCCTGTTTAGGTGCCCATCGGCAAGTCCTACTGGCAACAGTTGGTTGGTTCATCGGCTACCATCTTACAAAATGTGAAAATTACACTTACGCCAAACTTGATCGAGATATGAATGAGTATATCAGAGTTCACCCAGAGGAATTTGCACCAAAGGGTAAGAATATTTTCCGCGTTATTGCTCCAACATAAAGCACAACAACCAAACTGTACAGCCTCCTTTATGTGTGATATTGATGCACATTTGTGATTGTTCATTATATGCACAATGGGTGAAAGGCAACATATTTCCAGCTAAGGAAATAACATCACACATCACTGATTGTTTACCGATGGAAAATTTGTGGCATGACGGATAGTAGGTGGATTTTGTTCTAAGTAGGGGATCATTTGGTTAAAGACGGTAACATGCAGTGTTTCATTTATTGTCTGTGTTTCTAAGAATAAAAAATATACAGTAAAATTCAAAAGTTTTGGATCATGACTACCCTTAGTTATACTTTATTATGTTTTGACATTCTACATGTACTGGTGCTGAAACTCTACTGCACACTGTAATGTTTTCTTTCTGATTTTTTTTACCAACGTTAATAATTGCATACTGATCACAGATCAGACTCGTATGAGTGTTTAAAAGCCTGTGCTGTGCAGTTTGTTGTGTCATAATTTCTGTTGACTTTGAGTAGATCATTGAATGAAGCTAGAGTTTGAAAAATGGTTGCCAGTGTACTGTAAGTGTTTAATCAAGTTGTTTCTCTCCGTTTCTTTTATCTCACCAGACAAAAAGACCTTTGCAGAGATTGTCGAGCCTTTCCATCCTGTACGCTAAGTGTCAGTGGCTGCTCACAGGAAAGACGGACAGAGAGAGAAAACAATTGCAGACTACCACCGGTCTTGTGCAGCCATTTTTTGCAATCTTCCTGTCATATGTTGTGTGAAATATAGCTATGTACATAAACAAATACCTAAATTCAACATTTTCTGACTGAAGTTCTCCTGATTTGTACAAACAGCATATTTTATTTTCTGTAAAGTTGAGTTTTACACATAAACTACGCTGAGAACACTGCTGTGGTTCTGTACAATCACAAAAAACTGTGCTATTATGAATATAAAAGGTGCTATTGTAATTAATATGAAATGAATAGACACAGGTGATCAGTTTTGGCAATGCACATTTATTCCATATTCATTAAGTTATAAGCATGACCTCACTGAATGTAAACGGTTCAGACATTTGAGAGGTTCTGGTGACTTACACTACACTTATAAAAACAGCAGATTTTTAGTTTCGTTTCCACATATTGTGTGTTTTGCCTTTAGTTTGCCACTCCGATTATGTCCATGTATTTCTCTGTGAGACTCTGGCTCTTCTTGGTGAGGTCACCCAATACAGAAAACAGTCCTTTCAGATGGAAGTGAAAGAGAGCTTCCGGATCTTTGTCCAACAGAGGCTCCAGGGTCTTGTTGAGTGCTGAGTTGTTCTTGGCCTTGCGGTCATCTGGGGCAACCAAGCCGCTCTCCACTGTGTTCCGTATGGCCTTGAACATCAGGTAGTTGTCATACAAGTCTCTGCAGGTCTCTTCTGCTGCTTCACAATCCCAAAGCTCGTCAGAGGGCAGATCTCGCAGCAGACTTGGCAGGAGAATCGTCTGCTCCATGTCACTGACGGCTAAGCTGTATCGTCTCAGAGCCAAGAGGAGGCTGTTTTTCTTGTATCTGGCTTCAGCAGGCTGCATGGTGGCTGTGGTCGGCTGTTCCTGTGCTGTTGTGGCAAACAGTTGGAGGCAGTGTGCAGTGCAAGGAAATGACAGCAAGCGCCGGAGTTTATATGATGAGCCCAGGTGGGTTGATCGGTAAAGTTGCACAATAGCATCATCCGATACATTTAGGAACACTTTGAGTGCTATTCGGAGTCAAACCTTATCTTTATTTGATTTACACACCCACAACCCACAATGTCTGACGACTGTGCCCCAAAGTAAGCCCCTGTCAAATCATTAACCATGCAGACCATTACATTTGAATGACCTTGGCACAAGGTCTGATATTGATTTTTATATGTCCAAAAATAAGCTGAGCAATGTTAAACTGTGACCCAAAGTAAAGAATTTTGGCTCTTGCCTTGTTTAGATTTGGAAGTTATTGAACTCTTGGTTATGCTGTTGTATAAGTAGACTTAATAAACTAAATTAAGCTGATAATAATGCTGATTTAAATGGATGCCAACACTGGATGACATAGATCCAAATTGGCTGGGGTGAAAACATTTATTTCTACATGATGGCAAATTGTAGTGTTATTTTATAACATCTGTTTTTTTGTACACAAATGCAGATGAAAGCTTTGTAGACAGTCTGTCCCTTGGCACTCTTTTGACCATGATTTGGTGAAGTTATAAAATGTATTAAGAGTTCTTGTGCTTACAAAATGGCTTCGATGAGCTCTTTCAGTCATCAGGTGTCTAAATTATGTAATCGTCAGTTATCCATTGACTCTCCAATAAGGATGCCACGTGCTGTATCATGCTTTTATGTACTCTTAACTTTCTTCCTTCACAGTTTTCTAACATTGCCTCAACAATCTGCAGCAGGAGTATGTGAAAAATTTGATGCATAGTCACAGAAAAAGTGATGCCATCCATTAAAGAAAGTGTTATGTATAATGCAGAACCTGCTGTACTACTTGAAGACCTGCATCTTAATCAGTTGAAAATGTGGAGAATCCTGTGCCAGTGTGAGGATCAGTTTTGTAGAGAAAACAATCCTCACAGAGGCATTATATTTGCGTACCATTCAGTTTTTAACTTGCAAGATTCACAACACAAAACAAAGAATATTCAATCCCACTGAGTGTTTTAGATGTTAAATATAAACTATTAACATCCAGTACTGTGGTCTGTCTTAGGCTGACATACTAAGTGAACATGGAGTCTTTAAAAATATTTTGTGAGAAATTCACATTGCATTTTGGCAGTCTTCAACTGGAATAATAAGAGTTAAATTGTGAATTCAAAATGTTCAATTCTAAATCAAAATCAATTATAGATTAAAAAAAAGATTCCCAATCCTCTTGAGTCATTGTGGACCAACAAAACCTTCTCTGCTTCTTTGTGCCTGACAGTTCTGCAAACGTTGAGATTTCCAGCTCAGAAAACTCCTCAGTTGATTTTTCCACCTCACTTCGCACCGTGATTTGACCCAGGAAGCAGACTGGCCTCTCTGCACCAACACATCTCCTGTTAAAGTGATTTAAACCTCAACAAAAATCACAAATCCAGGCGAGAAGTGTGAGGGCACAAGCAGAGGGAGTGGATGAGGGTAAATTCTCAGTTTTCCCCTCTAGTGACATGCAGAGTTCAGGTCCTGCTCAGTTCATCAGTTCATTCTTTGCAGTCTGAGATGGGACTTGGCTCTTCATCAAGTGCATGTAGTCTTTTACGCAAAGTTCAATGCGATCACACACAATCCAGCTTGTTGATCAGCGATTCAGTTCACGTCCTTTTTCCGTTGGCCCTTGACAATGATTTCCAGGACGTGGGTGAGATCCATCATCTTAGTGAGCATTTCCATGATGTCAGGATGCTCTCTGGCACCTGTGATGAACTCCTCCAGTGTCAGCTCACCTGGGCAGATTACAGTTTACACATTTTAAATACTATGTGGATCATTCTCATTCATTTCACTCTATAAATCCAAAGCCCTTAGACATCACAGGTCATACTAGCATTATTTCCAACCAAGAAAGCTGCTCTTATGCTCAAGGCTTATATCACTGCATTATAATTCATTTATTACCTTCTCCGTTGACATCGATTTTCTCATATATAAGGGTCACAATCTCCTCTGGAGGGATTTCATAACTTCTGGTGATATCTTGAATAGCCTGAAAGAAGAGTTTAAAAGGGTTAGCTGAGGAGACTCCTGCAGGGGATTATCAGTTTAGTGCAATGCTTTGCCTCTTCTTTATTCACAGGCTGCATGAAAGAACTCTGTAACTGATGAGGAACATGCAGAGCAAACAGTCTTTTCAGAAAACAGCTGTATAGTAGTTAAACTACATTTTTAAATAGCCAGAACTGCACTGCAAATTGTACGTTTTTACAGAAAGTTTTACAGAAAGATATAATCTTACTGGAGAAAACTGTCATAACACAGTTATTAACACGGGAAAAGATGTCACATGACCAGGACATGACTGGTTACATGACACCTTTTCATGACTTATAACTCATTCAGTCAGTAAAACAGGTTACAGCGAAGGTCACATTTAGAGTATCAGTCGGTTAAGAAGCCCCCGGCTTAAGTGCCATGTCTAGTTCATGACCAGATAAACACTTTTCTACCGCTTCAGAGCGAAGTGTCACGATTCATGGAACTTACAAGCTGCTCAGTTCCTCAAATGCTAAAGTCAAAATTTGAAACATTCAAATGAAAAATATACTGTACCTTAAATATAGTCTCCAGTTCCTCCTTGTCAATTTTCCCGTTTCCATCTTGATCAAAGAGTTTGAAGTACCACTTTAATTTTTGATTTATTTCTCCTTTCAGCAATAAACTTATGGCTGCGATGTATTCGACAAAGTCTATATAGCCATCCTGTAGGAAAGACACAGGGAAATGACTGTAAATCTCTATAAAACATTTTGTTTGATATTCAAAATTAAATCATATAGCAGTTTATCATTCTTTGTAAGAGCTGCAGAGGGGATGTAGTTCTAAGGAAGCTATGGCAGATATAAAGAGACACTGTAAATTGTGTCATTCTAATAGACTGTTTGTCCTATGTGGTGTGAAGGAGTAAACAACTTAGCGTAGAGTTTAACCTCTGTTGATCCCTCTTTAAAGTCCACTATAATCTCAGGTTATTCTCTTTAAAAATGTCACACCAATTGCACTGATAAAGTAAGCCTTAGATCTTTTACTTCAAAGCTAGGTGCTGCCTATGACACTAGGGACAGACCTGATTTATTAAACGAGGTCAACAATTCAGCGTGCAACTGTCTGGAAAATTGTTTTTTTTTTAAATTACAATGTCACACAATCCATATTTTCCTCAGCAGGGCAGAATGAATATCTCACAGGTGTGTTCTTACCCCATCCATGTCAAACGTGAAGAAAACCTGGTCCACATAGCTGCTGGCCTCCTCTGTCATCCCATTCATTTCTAGCATCGTCTTAAGTTCAAAGAGTGTGATGAGCCCTGAAGGAGATTCCCTCATGAACTTAGTGTACCAGTGGTGCATGTCCTCCTCCAGGATATCATCCAGGTTGGAGCCGTGGGCACCCATTATTCCTCTAGAAAGACTGTCTGATTTTTGTCTTGAAACCCGTTGAGAGCTGGTGGTGAAACTGAGGCCGGAGGGGACTGGATATCAGCTGTGGCTCTGAAGCCTCATGCAACGACCGCCCTAATCTTTAATTCTTAGGATGGCCAAAAGGAGAGATAACCCCTTAATGGGATAAGTGCAGAAGTCTTCCTAGAACCTCAGGGTATTGCATGCTCTACGACTGAGGAGGGGCTGGATGCCAGGGTGATGGGATTCATGCGGAACAAAGGAAGTTCATGCAGGTTTGACCTCTTGGCCTTTAGAGTAATGTCCACTTTAACCAAAACACGATGGTTCCACATTTGCCATGGACCTAGGAGACAAGGCTGCACTTTTTTCAATGAAAGTAGAATATTTTAATTCCATTTATCGGCTGTTTTGTTTTGTAGTTTTTGCAATTTTTAGATTTTTCTTCAATAAGGTAGTGTCATTTATTAAATTTTTTTGGTGATGTACTTTAAAATCATGTTTCTTTACACCTACAGATTAAAAAAAAATCTAATTTGGCCCACATAGCTGTGTCCCCACATAAAGGTTATCCCAAATTCCTGGGATTCCTCAAGAAATGATCTTAGGGCTCTTGGAACTAACTTATCCTCTTTTAAAAACATGTCATGGATATTTCTGTGCTTTCACACATTAAGCCTCTTGTGACTTATTGCATAATGTTAATACTAATATACATGATATAGTCATAGATTGCATGCATACAATAAATAAACAGGAGAAATATGTACAGACATGCCCTCTTTTTTCCCCCTAAGACCTACTAATTTCGATTTCTGAATTTTATACAGCATGTTATGAGTATTAAAAGCCTGGTATTTGTCACATCTATAGTTTGAAATATGTTTCAAAGCTTAAGTTGACTAAAAGAGCAAAAATGTCAATTTGATGGCTCAGTGCACTTCATTTCTAACCATACTTGTCATTCTCACAATTACAAACAGCTGACCTCACTACATTCTTGATAATACAAAGAAATCAAAAGGCAATTATGACACTGCAATAGCAAGATAATTTATACAATTATCTCTCTAATGACATCAGTTTAAACACTACAGTGTTTATCAGTTTTATCTTCCATCCTGACACAAACAAGGAATTACTGCAGCTCTTTAATCGTGCTTATATAGCTAACAGAATCTACTAATGCAATATTACATCATCACCTACATGTCTAATCTGTAAGAAATGTTGTCATTTAATTGGGTTTTTCACAGTTTTAGTGGTGATGCACCTTCTTTGAACACCAGCGTAGGAAACCCCCTGGACACACATCTCATTATGGATCGATACACGTTTAACCAGCACTGCTGACCCATGACAGACCTAAGTGTGACCCATCTCAGAGGATCATACAGGGTTCGACAGAGGCTTGACAGTTGTGGTTGCTATTTAAAAGAACAAGGCTATCAAAGCTCAGAGAGCTTGTTGTAGTTAATCTGGCTTTAAGCGATTAACAGTTCTCAAAATAGGCTTGAGAAGATGGACCACCACAGACTACAGACAACACAGGCAGCTACTATCTATTAGGTATTCACAACCAGCATCCATGTTGCTGTGCAGTGCCCACATGATCTGTCAGAGGTGCCAACAGATTAAGAAAAGTGTTTACTTTAACAGAAGAGATCTAGATAACTGCAGAAAATACACTCTGTAACCCTAAATACAGTAAAGAGCAGCTTAGGTCACCTGAAGCTGTCTAGCCTGAATCAATAAACCGAGTCTGAACGAAAATGTGCCTCGTTTAGTTCAACATTTGCAATATTTGAGAATTTCAAAGAGCAGATGGCGTGATTTGGTTTTATGTACACTAATATAAGCTGTTGAAATCTTTTGGATCCCGCTTATGCCCTGCCTTGTAAACCTGACCTTTTGACCAGCATGTGACAGTCACGCAGCGAAGACATTTGACCGCAACATTTATTATTCACATTTATTTCCCCCTTACAGGAAAAAAAATGTAGCCCAGGAGAAAAAGCTCAGTACTTCTCTCCATATTCACTATTATTAGAAATTCCTGTCACATAATGGTATTCCCTTTTCAGGGGAACAGAACAGAACAGAATAGAATAGAATGGAAATACTTTATTGATCCCCAAGGGAAAATTCTGTTGCTACAGTAGCAAGCAGAGAGAGTAAAGTGAACATCACAATACAATAAATAAGATATAAGTCAATATTCTAACAATATTAAGTCCTCAATAAATCCTGTCTTTTAGTGAAATGAAAAATAATATTACAAGGCTGAAAAGATATATCTCTGAAAAGTTATTGTAATGCAAGTATAATTTCTATGCCAACCTCACAGTTGTTTACACCATATGTATTGTGATCTTTGTGTCAGCTGTAAAAAGGAGGATCAACCAGTTAACCTGTCAAATAGCAACTGTAGTAACTTTTGCATTCAGACAGATTATATTCTTTATTTGGAAAATAAATCTTGTAGACTGCCACCAGTTGAAGTGAGGACTAATGACCACGTTGCGGAAGAATGGCGGTTCGTGACCAGACAATTTGGCTCACTCATTAATCACAGCTGTAATCTCATTAGACGGCCAATGTGTTGACATGATGACTGCCAGAAAACAGAATGAAATCTGACGTCAGGAGACAGTTGCATTTGATAAACATGTGTGATTAATGCACCAACATTCTTATTAGCTGCAATGACCTGCTGCTTTTTTTGACATAAGCAGAAAAAGTCTATGCAAACTCACAATTGTTCACTGCAATAAGACCCCCAGAAAGCAAGCAAGTCACAGAAAAAAACAAGAGAAACTGTTACAGCTGCATGTGGGACTTGGACTCCCTCTACTGTTCAACCACATAAAGACAGATTGTCAGTAAGGAAAATCACAGGGCCGGAATACATATGCCAAATAAAATTTCACAGAAATGTAAAATGCTTTGCAGTTGGTGATATACTACACCAAGTATAGAAAAAATAGTTTATATGGGCCTTCATTTAAAGATGAATGCATGAGACTGACCTTCCTGCACTAAAGCTGATTATCCTACAGTGTTTGTTGCTGTCTAGGCAAATGTGTCCGCAGTGTTCCAGTTCCAGTTTACAAATCAAGTCTGGTGACGCAAAATAGTGGCACAGATATGCAAAACCAAACATTTGCATTAAGTAAATTAACAAAACACTTCACAGCAGTTTTTTCCTCATGTACAAACTGTCATACATGAAATCACAGTGATAGTGAGGGAATGAGTATAAAAAATTACAGCAGTGACGTTCAAATACTCTTGCACAAATATACACAATACAATCTCAAATCCAAAAATAAAAAGCTGTGTTTCTTAAACCCAGTAAAGCTCTAAGTTTTGTTGTCATTCTCTTGTGGATTAAGCCACTCAGTTTGACAGGAGGCAGGTGTCCTTTTAACCCGATAAGTCCTGCATTGCCACACACTGCGGTCATCCACATGACAGAAGTAGTGTTTGTGCAACTGTAGCTTCCTGTGGTAAAGATGTATCATATGAAACCTCATGAGAAAATGGCACATAAGTCTGACAAGTCATATCCAGCATCATCCAACTCACTGAAGGTTTAGGACTTGGTCAGCGCCTCACTTAAATAGCAAAGAAAACAAGACACAGTGGTTTTCTGAATCACGTCATCAGTGTCCTGAGAACATTTTTAGGGAAACAGGATCAATGTACATTGGTCCCGACTCAGCTGACTCATCAGGCTCCTGGTCATATAGAAACTGTCGAAACACGTTGTACACCATCTCCCTGCTCAGAGTAAAGTTTCTCAGCTCTTCCTGTTGCTCCTCAGGCAAGACAAACGTCAGCTTGTAGTCAGCGATGACTGAACCGTTCCTGAGGGGAAGTTTAACAAACAAAACCCCCTGATTTCATGTCGCAAGTTGAAAGATCCAGTTTAAAACCAGTGAATGTAATGTGCATTTACCTGAAAGCAAGTATTTCAGCTTTGGAGAAGTATCGCCCCAGAGCAGGGGAGGATCTGTAGAGGTCAGCCATCTGGGTGGGGCAGGTTAAAACACGCAAGCAATGAGAAAGGAATGTTTTTGGCTGATATTAAACTACTTACAGTGCACAAAAGAAGCAGGCACAGACCTGTGAAATATCATTTAAATGTGAAAAGATATAAAATTGTATCACCTTACAGTAGCTGAATTAATTAAAATGTGAACAGTATCATATCTGTTCTTATTCAAAATTCAAAACTATATTTACAAATTAAAAATACAGGCCCCACAGTAGAAACTTTTTTTCATTACTTTGTATCTCCATCTATATTTCAGATGAAAGACTCAATTATTCTTGGCATGGACAATAATATTGCTGCATACATTTCTGGACAGATGTTCTACCATTCTTCAGAGACTATTGTTTTAAGCAGGTCTTTGCTTAAGGGGGTTGTCTTGCTCTACTTTTTTCTTTTAAACACTATAAAGGTGTTCTATTGGATTCCATTCTGGTGGCATACTTGGTGAGATCACAGCTTTTCTTCTCTAAAACTCTTGTGTGACTTTGGCAGTGTGTTATGGATGGTTATCATGCTGGAATGTTCCTCTTTCTGCATTTATGCACCTTTATATTATCACACTCCCACCTCCATGCTTCATTGTCAGGACTATGCATTTACTGTGATGGTCTTGACCAGGTTCATACCAAACATGAAGGACCCCATCTGAGCCTAACAGTTTATCTTGGTTTCATTTGACCAAATAATGTGCTGCAAGTATTCACCAGGCTTTCTTATTACCTTTATCATAGTTTAATCCTTAAGTTTTGTGCTGAAGAGCAAGCAAAGATATTTTCTTGGACACCGTTCGCAGTCAGCTGACTTGATGCAATGTCCTTTGCACGATCTAAGCTGTCACAGAAACTCTGATTTCTGCAGATAAGGCCTGTGCCAAGTCTGAGGTGACCATCAGGTGTTTATCTGCTGTTCAGAACTAGATTGTGCAAGTGGTTCCAAGGCTCATTCTATACTTCCTGATAACTGCTGCAACTGTGTTTTGACTGATTTCTAGTTTGCCACTGATCTTTCTGTATCCTTTTCTGCCTTTGTGAAGTCTCACAATCTCAAAATTTTTCTGTTCTTTTGGCAGTTCTTCTACATGTGGAGCTGTGACACAGATATGGATAGACAAAACCCACAGCCTTAAAGCTGAGCAAAGTTCTGATGTTCACAGGCACAATCTGGTTTCAGTGACCACAGGTTTTCTAACTGGTGTGTCGCTGATCACAAGTGTATTTTACTTTTGTTGTATTGAGTTTCTACCTGTGTTTTCAATATAATCTTTCCAAAATATTTCTTGTTAATTGTTCATGAGAGCAAACACTGTACTCGTTAACTTACAAACTATGCAGTTATTGAGAGGCGATATAATGTTGAGTCATTTGACATTTAAATGTGATGTTGCACAGGGCTGTACTCATATTTGTTCAGTTCACTTAGAGCTCCATTCTTCCGCTAAATGCTTTTAAGTTAACTCCTTTGTAAGAGATAAAAGTAGCTGTGGAGGACTGGGCTTTTGTTTGGTACAGACTGTGACTCAGTCCTGCAGTTTTTAAATTTCACTTTCACATGTACGTGATGACACATAGTTGTCACTGTCAGTTTGGGGAAGAGCTCTCTCACTGTGTAAAACCATACTGTAAAATTAGATTTTGTAGCACAGGGTTAAATTAAGTCTAATAAATTAGACCTTAATGTTTTAAGCTTAAAGTTTTGGCAAACTGGAGTTTATATTGTCATACATTTCTTTACTACACTCAGGTTAGCATAAGACTTTATTGTAAACACACTGATGTTAAAGCTACATTAACCATTAGGCCATGTATGCATCAAATAAATTCCTAATTTGTGATATTAATATGCGTGTGATTGCTGGAAAATAACTTACCAATTAAAAATATTTGTCAGCATATTTCAAAGTTTATACAGTATATTTGTACCCACATACTAAATTCTACACACAACTAATTATCATAAACATAAATATATAAAGAACGCCTGATATACTATAGTATTAGAAGTGACCAAACCTTTTCTTGAAGGTCTGCAGTGAGTGCTTGGCTTTCATTGGAGTAAAGATTTAAAAGCTCCTCTTTGAAGACCTGGTTTGGCAACTGGAAGCTCCCATTGAAGTAGTGCGGAACTTTAAACAATGAAGGGTCAAACTTGTCATCCACGTCCTCATGGATCGCTGCTCAAAGAGAAACTGGGTCAAAGCCTTGAAATGGAAAAACTGCTGTATTAAATTTAAAAAAAAAAACACAACAGTCAACAGACCAATCGCAAAAAGGTTCTTGCATGAGTGTTGCATAGTACCTCACACTCTAGCCTTTAACTGCCTGTGTCCCTGTAACATTCGGGCTTTCGTGTTTGCGAAGTCATTAAAAGGAAATTTTATTCTTCTCGCTCTGTTCGTTCATTTACACTTTAATGAAACTAGTGTAATGAGGCACTCCTCGATATTCAAACCACTCATCATAAAACCTTACCTGAGCACACAGCCAGGGAAATTATAATCACAAGAGTGATGAGGAGAAAGAGGAGGATGATAATCATCCACAGTCTGACTCTCCAGAAGACGACCTCATTCAGCTCCTTCTTTACCCTGCACACGGAGCCATTCTGAAAGCACAATTAAAACGATTTGTCAAGATGCGTCCACAGTGTATGAAGAAGCAACTCTGACACTAACATAGATTGTGTTCCACTTTAATCACACATAATTTAACACAGATCAAAGAAAGAAAAAGAAATTCACAAAAGAAAAATCAGGAATGACTGGAAACAAACAGAAAGGCAATACTTCCTGGATTTGAAACATAAGAGGGAAATACCAAGAAACAACAAGTGTCATACCTCTCGAGGAGAGTTGTTTCCCACAATCCTTTGACCGTCTGGTGCGTAGTCAAAAGGCATTGCTTCACCATTAGCACCGTTGATCTGACAAAACATAAAACGACAGCAGGCATACCTCAGTTTCCTCCTTTTACTATAAATGGAGTAAGTCATGCCGGGGCAGAGGGTGGATTCTTTCACTTTCATAGTTGCTGAAAGTTAGTGGCAAAAACAACTCGTTGCCTCAGAAATGAGATTTCCTTTTTAGTCTTTTGCACATAGTTAACTAAATATATGAGCTATTCGTATTCAACAATAGAGACAACACTAGAACAAGCAGATGATGTGTTGAAAAGCTCACCTGCACAGAAACCAAAGCATCTTTCTCTGTTGCCTCAGGATTCCCGTTGGCCACATGGTCACCATTACTTACTGTCACCTGGGAGATGGCAAATATTTAGAGATTTCACTGTAAAACACTGAACACCACCAAAAAGGTGGGGTTCTTTTTTTGTAAAATGACAATGATGTTATAGAGAGCTGTGACTAAAGACCATTACTATTTTCTATTAATAAGAACTTTACATCTTATTATATTTAATAAGATGTAAAATTTGCTTACTCATATGAATTCACCTAATAATAAATAACACTATATGGTCTAAAAACCAATAATTAAACTTATTAATTGCATCAATCATGTTCTTTTTTTCACTTAAAAGCACTTTGGCACAACAGTTGCTGTCTTAAATGTGCTGTATAGAAAAACCTGACTTGTTATGACATAAGTTTAAAAAAACAATTTGAAAAACTGGACATACTGATGTTTGGCACTTATTTTCAACTTTTATTCAGACATTTAATTTGGAAATATTATCATAAAACACAGAATTTCACCATGAAGGCAGATTATTTGTGAAATGACGATGACGTACACTGACCAGGCATAACATTATGACCACCAGCCTCATATTGTGTTGGTCCCCCTTATGTGCTCAAAAATGCTCTGAACCATTGGGCCTGGACAAGAGGACCTCACAGGGTGTCCTATGGGGTCTGGAACCAGGACGTTGGCACTGGATCCTTCAGGTACTCTGGCTTGTGCAGTGGAGCCTCTGTCCATCAAACTTGTTCCACTGCATCCTGTTGATGCTTGATCACAATGTGGTGTAGGAAGTTTAGAGGTCAAATCAACATGTTGGGCCATTGTCATGTTCCTCAACATGTTCCTGATTGTTTGATGTTTTTTCCATGTGGTGGGGTGCATTTTCCATTTGCATGAAGGAGTGTGTTTGTTCTGGGACAATGTTTATTTGGGTGTCTTGGTCTCATCAACGTGGATGCCAAAATCCAAGGTTTTCCAGCAGAACAGCACATAGTACCAAAATGATCAATGTTATTCACTTCACCTGTCAGTGGTCATGATGTTGTGGCTGATCGGTGTATGTTACACAGAGGTGTGACTAAATAATATTTCTATTTTTTGATTAATATCAATTAACTCAGGTAAAAATTATGTCATAAATAACACTATATATATGTTAAATTGTTGGGTTGATAAGTCACTCCAATCATATCCTTTTTTTAATTGGAAAGTACTTTGGCACAACAGCTATTGTCTTAAATATGTTATATAGAACAACTATGAGTTGGCCATTCAAAAAGCTGGACATACTGATGTTTGGCACTTTTGCTTGAACCTTGCTTCAAATATTTGATTCATTTTTAAAATGTCCACTTATTAATTTTCTGTCAGTCAGCTAATTCATTAATTTATTCATGGTTTCAGCTCTGATGTTACCTGGCAACAAAGTAAATGCAGTCTATGCAGTAGGTAGCCTTTGCAAATTAATATCATAAATGTTAATGTTGTTATATAAGTTTGCCTATGGCCTCAATAAGCCACTGAAGAGAGAATGATGAAATAACTGACAGAAAAGTTGCGCTTCCTTTATTCCAAGCATAGGGGATGCACACAAAGGAACAACAAGTGTCACCTCTCGAGGAGAGTTTGTATTTCCAACAGTCATTGAACCTTCTGCTGCGCGGTCGACAGGCCTCGCTTCCCCATTACCACCGTTAATCTAGCAAAAAGTAAAACCAATACTGTTATACATCATTTCCCTCCATTTACCATAAATAGAATAAGTCATCTCAGGGCAGGGTGTGGATTCTTTCACTTTGGGAAATGATGTCACTTCCATAGAGCTGAGACAGAAGTTTATTTCTATTTTTGTTTAATATCTTGATCACTTTCTCTTTTCATCAACTTATTGTTTTGTCCATAAAACAGCCAGCCAGTCAGCCAGTTTATTAATTAATTGCTGGTTTCACCTTTAAAGTAAAAAAGGTAAATGTAGTATATGCAGCAGGTAGCAGTAGATTGGCAAACATCGCCATAAAAGCATTTTATCTTTTTTTTTTTTTTTTGCCAAAAGATGATTTTGTATGTAACATTGAGCTGTTGCTAAAGATTATGAAATCTCTTGATCAGTTTCTCTTTTAACCAAGTTATTGTTTGTGTATAAAACAGAAAATGGCAAATATGCCACAAGTTTAACACAGTCTAAACCCAAACATGTAAAGTTTACCGTCATACAAGTAAGAAAAAGACCATTTGTGCATTCAAAAAACTGGGAATAGTGAATGTTTGGCATTTTTGCTTGAACCCTTATTCAAACATGTATTTAAATATTAAAACATCTACTGCTTAATTCTCTGTCAGCCAGTTAATTCATTGATTAACAGATCGTTTCAGCTCTAATGTTACCTGGGAAAGAAGTAAATGTAGTGCAAAAAGTAGCAGTAGGTTGGCAAATATTTGGAAAAATTTCTGTAAAATATTGAACACCCCTATAAAGGCACTTGCCACGATTCACAAAGAGGTTATGTCTTCAATAATTCAGTCCAAACTTAAACATGTAAAGTTCACTGTCATATAAATAAAAAAAAAGACATTTAAAAAGCTGGAAAATATGATTAATTCTCTGTCAGTGAGCCAATTCATTAATTTACTGATGATGATTAACTGACACCTAATGCTACCTCTGAAAAAAGTAAATGTAGCATGCAGTAAGTAGCAGTAGGTTGGCACATATTTGGGAATATTACTATAAAATACTAAACACCACCATGAGAGCATTTTATTTTTGGCAAAATTATGATAATTCAGGTGACTCTAATCATCATTTTCTTTCCTAATCAAGTTATTGTTTAGTCTACAAAGCAGAAATTGGTGAATATAGGCTACCACAAATTCACAAAGCCAGACATTTAAAAAAAATCACATTCAAAAAGATGGAAAAGAGGAATGTTTGGCATTTTTGCTATTTACTCATTGATTATATAAATATCAGTTTAATGATCTGTCAATCAGCTAACTCATTAATCAACTGATGGCTTTAGCTCTTATGTTACCTAGGAAACAAGTAAATGCAGTATAAGCAGTAGGCTATGTTAATTATTATCTTGTGTTGTTTATCAAGATATTACTAAATATTATAATAATTAAGCTACTAGAATTAGATCATTAAACATAATTGAAGTTTCTCATTCCATTAACTTACCTGTTGGTTAGCATCTGCTGCTTCATTGGTCATGTATGTCCTGATAACTTCCAGCTGAGTATCCATGCTTGTATCAAAAACAAGGGAGCTCCAAACTCCAAATGCGGAAGTGGCTGTTCTAAGGTTAAATGATCATAAATCCCGCAGTGTCGGCGGGCCGTAAACGTCTCAGCTGCCGTTTAAAACAAGTCAACAAATCCTGAAAAAACACAAACACTAGACTCGGACAGCTCACATCGTCGGAACTGAGAAGTTTTCTCTGCTCGTCTCAGGTCTTGTCGCAGGTGAGTTTCTTCAAGTTTCCGTGGGAGTTGACGGAGGAAGGCGGAGTGAAGAAGAGGAAAACGGGGGAGGAAACTTCGAGTGAACGTGACACAACTCCGGTATTTAATGGATTTCAAATTATTAAGGAAGAAAGCAGCCTCGCTCGGAAATTGAATGAATAAATTAGCAGGAATTTCACATTAAACACGTACTTTTCTTCGCTCTGTGGCTGCCTTTGAAGTTGGCTTCTTCCCACGTGATGTAGTTATTTATTCCCAGGTGTCCTTGAGGATTTTTATGAATAAATATTTGCGCAACTAAAAGAAGATGGTTCAAAATGGCGGCCGCACTAGTGTTTACCTGCTGTTCATTTTAATTTATTTATAACGGAAAGTTCCAGCTCTAATGTTATAAACTCATTACTTTAATTAATTTTATTTAAAAAAATAAACAGCCATAATTGTCAGTTAAATTAAACAGGAACTTATGACCCCAAACAACCTGTTCATAATAAGGACTTGTGTGAGTAAAAAAAAAAAACATAAAGTAACCCAATTCTAATATTAAAGTACTAATCATAGGAATTTGAAATAGTATTATAGGGGACACATAAATTGAGGGAGCAAGCAGGAAACTTTGAGTGTCAGACACTTAATTTCCTGAATTCTGGTGAATTTTTAAGCACTAACTCATTGAAGAAATGCCTTTATTTATGTAAAGGAAAACACTTTCAAATATTAATTTTCCCCCTTTTCATTTAATATTATTTCAACACACATATGTGCATAATGTCTGTTCTGTAACCTCTTTAATTGTGCAAGTGGCACCTTTTGCATTCAGTTAATTCAATAAATAAATTCATTTTAATTACTTTCTAATTACAAATATTAAGGGGAGTGCATACCTGAACTGTGCCTGTGGCTGCAGCTCGTATTTGTCACCAGCAGAGGCCAACAAAATCCACAGGTCAATTCTAATGAGGTCTACTCGTTTTCTGTCATAAAAAGTTCATAGAGATATAAAAGCAAATGAATTGTATAAAAATATGGATTTTTTTTAAAGCCATGCATTATCTTTAACATCTAACAGCATGTCCTGTGGCTTTAGTTCAAACAGGGGTTTCAGTTATTTAGATTAGAGTTTGCTCAGGTTGAAAATGCAGACCTTCAGTGGAAAATTACCTGATCCCATGTACTTATAAGAACAATAAAAGTGCAATTTGTCCTATCATAACATGAACAACAAAGCAGTTTGCACACATGGACAGCCTTGATGAAACAGGAAATTAAATGAAATCACGCATGAGTATGTTATAGTTGTGCGGGAGCTTTAAGTCTATGTTTGAACAATGCAGGTCCTCGTAATTCACAACATTTTCACTATAATATACATTTTTACAGCTGCACATGACTGAAGACTTACGCCTTAATCATTTTGACACATCAACCCAAATGAACTGAGTAACAACATGTAACAGGTTTTCTTCACATAAGGAAGCTGTTTATTTTCTTAGAATTTCTGTGCATAATATCTGAGGACCTGAGCCACTCCACAGTAGCACTGTGATGTTGATATTTTTTTGTAGTATACAAAATAACAGACAAGCTGAGACCAACATACGTCCAAAGAAAGACTAAGGAAAGAATATAATTTCAAAGTAAAGTGATTTGGTATGATGTCAGGACATTTATATATCTGCTAACATATATATGTGTGAAATCTACTAACATGTTTGTCTTTTGTCAACCCAGCAAGTTCTGTGTATGAGACTTCTGAAATAGAAGTGCACTCTTAACAAAGTCTTTGACGTCTCAGCAAGGAAATTTTTTTTTTCCATAAAAACAGGAGTCTTGCAGACTTGGTACAACATGAAGAAAATGTCCTGCGATCATGGAGACAGTATCAGCTTTGTCCATGTGCAGAAAAACAGCTGCTTCTCATGACTCTCCAGTGTTTATAGACCTGTTCTATAGACAGCCAGGAGAGGGCGACAGAGGAACTTAGAAGAGCAGGTACCAAGAACATTTAAAACAGATGATGAACTCTTAATGAGGAGTATTTTTCAGAGTTCTCTTAATCAAAGCACTGAATAACTTATTTATATATTTGTCTTTTTCTTTCTTAAACATTCACAGTTCACTCCCTGTCATCTCCTCCTTGCTGGGCCTCCTCAGACATCTCCTCTTCTGTCTTAACATCGCCATCTATCTGCTCAGCAGGCTGATCTTCCTCCTTCTCCGAAGCCTCTATGCTCTGGTCTCGTTCCACTTCCTGCTCCGGATCCCCCCTGTCCTCTGGGTTGCTCTTTGCTACCTCCGCTTCTGTCTTTTCGCAGTCCTCATCCTTGTTTTTGGCTTTTGTCACACTGCCCAGCTTCCCGGATTCGGCCTCCTCCTCCGTCGGGCTGCTGAAAACCTGCTCCTCATCCCCATTTTCTTTGGGGCTGTGCAGTTCACTCGGGGATAGGCCACTCCCGAAGGCTCCCGCCTCCTCCCCAGCTGACCTCCTGTGCTGTCTTGTGGGCAGACGCCTCTTGAATGATAATCGTGCACGGGTCTGCGTGGAAAAGATGATTAAGAGGCAACAGGGAATTTAGGAAATTTAAGAAATTCTAAGCATCTTAGATCTATAATTTTAATTTTTTTTCTTTTTTAAAAGGTAAAATATATATGTTTTCAGTTATTTTGTGCAATCAAATGATTTCCAGTAACCATCCGAGTCCAATGAGCACATGCGTGAGAGCACCAAACAAATGGTATCCAGGAACTCTAACTAGGCTAAGGGGATTACATCTCCAATCCCTCCCGCAGCAGCACACATGTACTACAGGGGCATCTTGCTGCAGCTTATCCGAGGCCTGCTTAAAGAGAAGATGCAGAACACCCACTGAGAAGTACGTCATTGGGAACGAGGTTCACGTGCCTGGCTGTGACGACACAGCCCACTCGGCGAATAGCATGAGAAACACTTCAGGGGGGCTTCAATGTGACAGGAGCTTGTGTTTGTCATTTAGTGACTCAGAACTGTAAACATTAAACACAAGGCTGCTAATCTAGCCACAAATTCTCACAAATTATTGGAAATTATCATAACTGGAAGATCTAGGATGCTTGTTGCTCTCCTGAAAGTCACCATAACACCAGACCAGCTGTTTTATAAGGAAGTGTTGTAACAAATAGCCCAGATCTGTTTTGTCTGTGATATTGTCAAGCTAATGTGCAGCTTTACCTTGTTGATGCTTGTCAGCGGGGCTCCTTCAGGAGGGCTGTCGAAGCTGATGCGGTCCTCCTCTTCGCTGGACAGATGTGGAGGTCGCAGGGTGGGGCTCAGGGGACTGAGGGGGCTGCAGGACGTCGTGGGCGACAGTGGTGTTGGCTGCAGCTTCACCTCCGGACTTTTGGGTGACGGCAGCAGAGCAGTGGGCGACAGAGCGAGGTTGGCCTGCAGGGGCAGAGGGAAGATCCTAAAGCCTAGGTACTGAAATGTAGATGACATTTTGTTCTAATACAACTTCAACCTATTTTAATACCTGATCTAATACCTTCTACTTCTAACAAATAAACCTAAAATAAATACAATTAAACTCGTCTTTTGAGGAAAAAACAGGTTTATTTTACAGGTTTCTTTTAAATAGGAGATAAAAATTTAACCATGTGGTAAAGTAAAATTTAAAAAATGGCATTTCTTTAAATGTAAGTATGTACTTTAAGTGCAAATTAAATCAAGTACAGATAAACACACAAAATATTGATCTGCTTGCACCTGCCACCTTCCCACTTTGAAACTCTGTGACACAAGTTTTTTCCTCAAATTCTCTTTTAAGTGTCACAAACAACACCTGAATGTCCCCAACAACTCCAACACAACACATAAAATCCAGATTTAGCCCCTGAAACGCTGCTCACAGTTTCCTACCTGCACTGGGGAGAAGAGGAAGAGAGAAAAGCGGCAGCCCTTCTGTCCCATAGCTGCCTACCGTGTGAAATGCTAACTATAGGAACTCGAGTGGCAAGTTAGAGCCTCTCCAGAACCGCTGTGGCCCATTATCCTATTAGCTCATTAATGTGAGCCGATTGTGGCATCAGGGACAAAGTCCTTCCCCCTTTTTCTATCCATGTGAACATCGAAGACACCAGAGGAAACTGAACAGTGGGTGGCAGTAATGCTTTAAATATCTCCCAACTCCTGACTACACAAACTCCTGACTACATGAACTAATAGCAAATACTGGTGATGGTACCAGCTATTCTGTTCTCTTATTCTCTCACAAAATATTCAAGATGCACCAACCTGCAGTTTCTCAATGATGGCAGAGTTCTTCATCTTTATTTTTAAGGGTTTTTGGGAGACGACAGATTTCTGTAAGAGAACACAGACAAGAGCTTCAACCCCCTTTTGAAAGCACAAAAGCTTATATTTACATAAAATGAGTCATTAATCACCTTATTTTTCATGTGTATTCTAGTTATACAGTGTTCAGACACATACAAGCACATGACCTGGAATGTAAATAATGTTATATTTTTTTGCTTTTATGCTAATGATGTACGTGTCTTTTCATTTCCATTGTGGTTTGTGCTTTTCATCGGCCATAACGCAAAGAGATTTGTTTGGCACTTAGTTAATGGGAAATAAAACAGCACTTTACCACCATTTCAGGCAGGAAAAAAAGAAGATAAAATTGCAAATTTGGCAACGGTACACAGTCCACTGTGTTGAAATCGTGAGGCTGCAATAAAAATGCACAGTAAACAAATCCAAGTCTGTTCTGGAGACTTCCTGAAAATCTCAAGACGCCACATGCAGCACATGGGTCAGTAAAGGAACAAAATTACTCACATCTGACTCTTCATTATCATCCGTTTGATTCTGCAACTTCAGGGAACATGGAGGTCTTCTTCGAAATGGCAGCTTCGAATAAAAAAGGAGGAAGGGCTGTCAGTGAAATGTAAAATCGCATGCAGCTTTCTGTAATGCTACACAGCCAAATGCACACTTGCAGAGTTTAAATAGAGTCCGTTACCTCGTCATTTGAGTTGGGCATTGGTAGAATATGACCTTTAAACCTTCCAGCCAGCTCAGCCACAGACGGCTTGGATGGAGAATCCTTCTGGAGAGGAAGAGCATTCAGTAAAACACCTGAAAGATACTTGAGTCTTAGTACATTAGATGCATATTAGAAAAAATTAATGCGCTGAATGTAACAAGAGGCCTAATTTGAAGAATTAAATCACATACAGATACAGTAGGCATCCAAGATTGGGGATTATTCCACAACTATAACACAAACAATAAAAAGCAATAATATTAAATGCACGTGTCTTAGAATGAGAAATCGACTTTTTGTTTAGACATCCTGGGTTCCCTCTTTGCACTCCTAATGTGGAATGTGACATCAAAAGCTTGAGAAATAAAATTGCACCATAACTTGGCCACAGCAAACTAATTGTGTAAACAGAATTAAACAGCACACAACTCTGGCTGTTTAAAGGAATGCCACGACATGTCATGCCTTTGCCTTGTTGTTTGATGAACCACAAAAGCTAAATGATGTCACCCAGGGGACCGACAGCGAAGAGAGCTGAAAGAACAATACTTTTTTAATAAGCAGTGCAGAGAGCAGCAGGATATAGCTGACGTTCCCAAGTGAGGAAAACGTTTCACTTCCTACTTCTGAACGACAAAAATGCAGACGGGTTGAGAAACACAGCATGGGAGGTGGAAATGGAAAAACATAACAACCAGACTCCACCAGCGGTTCTGTTTCTGTCTTTTGGAGGAACTCATCTCCTGCTGAAGAGCTCCGGATGTGAGCTTCTCTCTCCGCAGCTGTTGAGCATCATGCTGCAGCCTGAGACAGGACAGACCTGTCCTTGCAGCCTCACACTGTTATCACTTCTGAGCCCTTTTACTCTCTCCCACTGTTCCCAAGCTGATTGCTAAATGTTCCTCCCCCACACTCGCCTTTGATGACCAGCAACTCACTCCAGATATCTGCGGATGGAGTGATAAGTTTTCTGATGGCGTCAGACTGGAATGTCCATGAATGTAAGCCTTGAAACAACTCTGTTTTTCAGGTTCTAGGTTCAGTTTTGTGCCAAGTATTCGGGCAATGATTTGGTCAAGGCATGCGTTGACACCAGGATTGTTATGCATCATGCTGCTATTTGATGATCTGCATTGGAGTCACTGCTCCTGGGGCCCCTCTCGTTCTCTTTCTGGCGTTCATACTACATCTCATTTCCATCCTACTTTTATTGACCACTAAAAAGCTCATGCGTCTCCTCGCAGCTGCCAATTCTGTCACATTTCCTGGGTGTGCTCCTCTCTCAGTTCTCCCCTGCTCCCCCTGCACATTTTGAACCGCGGCCCACGAAAACACGCATCTCCCAGGCTTCACAGACACACGCATTCCACATTTTTAATCACACGCTTTATTTTCCCTTTTCCCCTTGTTCTCAACATGACCTCACCACCTTGCTCCCTCCACCCAAAACAACACCAGCGAGCCTTGCCTCTGCATCCTTAATCCACATCCAGGCTCTTTTCCTGAGCTCTCTTTGCTCATACGTGATAAATAGTAATTACCAGGGACCACCCACCCGCCACTCCATTATTTTGTAACCTCTAATTGTTTAACGCTTTCCTGTCCTTCAAAAACAAGCGGCGCTTTCGAGCACAACGTGAAATCACAACAGTGCGAGCAGAGGAAGCGAGGCTCCCTTTGTTTCAATCTGCTCAGATGTTTTGGGTCAAGAAAATCCAGGATTCAGTTTTTCTCTTGGCTATGTTTATTTAAATAACAATGGTTACTACAGCAGACTCCTCAAACCTGCAATGAATCCCTTGTTTCTTCTTTTCATTGAGTTACGTTAACGTGATTATAGAGTTAAATCCTCTAATTTCGATGTTCAAGGTGACCTCTGCACTTCACTGCTAATGCGAGGATTGTGTTCATGTGCAGCAAAGATTATACTCTCCATATTTAGATAATTTATCACCGAAGTAGCTTAAATAATGTGTGACAACTATATGAACATTGCAAAAGGCTTCAGCAGTGTTAAGTAGTTTCACAGAAAGTCATTTGACATCCATTAATATTCATCAATGCTTCTTCTCACAGCGAGGCCTTATCTTAAGTGAGCTTCTTCATGCAGAATGGAAATAGTGTCAGACTCCTGACTGTACAGACACTTACAGTTTTTTAAAATTATAGCTGCAGTTTTATTCATGTTTAATGTAAAAAATGTCCAATGAATATCCTGCCAATGGGGATGCACGATATTGAGGGGAGAAAAAACGAGCATTGCAATATTTTGTTTTTCTGTGATTGTATGTTACGATTTGAGAAAATTTCAATGAGAGTTCAAAAGAAAGAAAAAGCTGAAATAGCTGTTTGGGACCTTCTCATATGGTGTAAAACTGGCAAAGGACTTCATATTTGTTTTTCACTTTGGGTGACAATCAGCTCCAGCTTGTGCATGTATCATATAGAGTTTTGTGCTGATTTCAGTGGTCAAACAAATTAGCTGAGTTGTTTAGAGTCGTGGCAAAAAAAATGCAAGACACAGCTCATTTTTGGTGAGCATGATCCTTTCTGAGAACAAAACATTTTCACTGAACTGCCGTTGCATTTCTTTTTGCACGCCTTGTCAACGTTTCTTTTCTGTTCCTCGCTCATTTCACTGTGTACACGTGAGGCCTGCAAGTCAACAAACTGTGTCCTGTGAATAAATGTATTATAACAAGAGGCTTCTCTTGTAGATTAGTCATGGAAAATGAGAATCATGCAAGTTTTCTGCACTTCCTGCAATGTGACTATTGCGCATGCAAACATCGGAAATGGTTATATATTTTGCAGCTTTAATTACAAGATCAAACTACTACTACTAGAGCGACAGTTGTGCATATTTCATTCCACATCCAACATAAAATGATCAGCCACAACAAAAGCGCTGACAGGTGAAGCGAATAACATCAGATTACGATGCAGTTTGAAGGTTCTGGATGTTACTTTGATGAATACCACCCACCTAAACATGTTTTCAAACCAAGCACATTACACCCTGCTATGGAGCTCCTCAATGGCAGCAGCCTCCTCCAGCAGGACAAAGCACATCATGGCTTGAGGAACACAACCAAGAGCGGAATTCCAACCTTCGACACACCAGATGTCAATCCCATCAAGTATCTGTGGGATGCACCTGAACAGTCCTGATCCACAGAGGCCTTATCCCACAACCCACAGCACCCAAAGGATCCGGACACCACAGGACACTCCCACAGGTCCCATGTCTGTCCCCTGACAGTCCAGAGCTATTCTGGGATCCACACAAAATTAGACGAGGAATTTTAGGGTTGTGGCTATTAAAAAAAAAGTGGTGTGACCAAGTTTTTTATATGCTAGGATTTTCACAGTAACATTTTACAAAGACACTATCAGCCTTATGCAAAATATACAAAGTCCACTAATCTTAGCTTTTAATTCTATGGTGTGCCTGTCTGTGTTTTCATTTCATTTAAAAATGTCAAACATCTCTCAGTTCACGAACACAAGTGGTTTCACCGACTGTCGCTGAAATGACAAAAAGCAGCAATATTTCATTGAACCACACAAGGCCCACGATTGGCTGTCAGGACTGCGCATGTTCGACTCAGCTGGGACCCCAAGCTCCGTGGAAGAGTGGGAAACTATGTTCCACTGCAGGAGAGAGCAGGGCAAACTATTTCTGGGGCTCTAGGCCTGGGAAAAAGGCCCGGCGCTGTGTAGGCAGCCTGGATCACAGCTCTGCTCTGTAACCCCTCAGCTCCTAAGAGAGAGCGTCCCTGGATATGCTACACCACATCTGAAACATGCTGTAATCTGGCGAACAGAGCAATTGAGCATGTCTAAACAAGGAAACGACAAAAACAGCTTCTTAAAGCAGAGCCTTAAGCATGTGATTGAAGTTTTCCAGAAAAGTGGGACTGGGTCAAAGCTTTAAAAAAAAAAAAAAATCCTCTGACTTCCCTGGAAAAAGCTCATTTAGACTTGTTGTTACACATACAGTACAGTACAGACTTAATCCACTGGCGTCGAAGATAGTTAAAAAAAATCATACATTTTTCAGTGACACTTTTGAAAGGTCAGTTCATACCTGTAGCAAAAGTTTCACCCAAGGGATCAATGGCAGCCTAAAGGACAGCTAGGCACCATAAACGACAGAATTTGTTAGTTAGATTCCCCAGATGAGGTGGGAAAATACAGTGTTGTCAAATTCAAAGACAGTATTTAATCGGCAGTGCAGCACATTGACTAAATGCCTACATGACATTTTTGCTGCCTAGAAATTTTTGGAGCAAATGAATGCAGCTATTTTGCAGCAACCTGTCCTGTTTTTGTGTGTTTGTACATTTGTAGTTTGAGATTGTAATCTGAAAGTCAGTTTCGTTGCTGTATGATGAGCAAATAGTTGATTGTTTACTGTGCTAACTACCCAGAAGGTTAATTTAGTAGCTCAGTGTACAGAAAAGGTCGCTACTCGCCATTTGTCACATGACTTCAGCTGGGAGGCAAACATGATGTCTAAACAAGAAAATGAGAGCAAGTTAAATTAGAAACGCAAAGTTTACAGATGTGGCAGCAGTAAAGCGGCAACTAAGAATGAGTACTCTTGGTGATTAGTCAGTCAAATATTCGTATCATTTGATTGATGAGTTGTTTTAGTTGATCAGTGAGTTTCCCAAAGCCCAAGATGACGTCCTAAAAGGTCTCGCTGTGTCCACAACTGAACCATATTCAGTTCATCGTCATAGAGGTATACGGAAATCAGAAATATTCCATTTTTTTAAGCTGGAATCAGAGAAGTTTGACTTAATCGATCATCAAAATAGCTGCCGATCACTTTATTACATAACATAAATGACTAATAAATCAAATTAGCAGTTAAATTAATTCTGAGACTAGTAGAGATGAAACAGCAATAAAGTTATCTTACTGTGGATGTAAATGTATACTGTGATGTCAAAACAGTAGTAGACTTTCTGGAAATTCTGAGAAAAACATTGTTTATAAAGAAATCAGACAATAAACAGCTGTAGACTTTTTAGAAATGTAGTGAAAAACATAGTTTTATAAAGAAATCCCATTGGTTAATAAAACATCTAGCCGACTACAGAATTTACATGCTTGTGACTTTTATGTCTCTACAATAGCGACACCAAAAAGGAGGCAGTAATGAATGAATGTTTCTTCCTAATTTACATGTATACTACCAGAAACCATTTAGAAATACCTGAAGAATCACTCCAGCACTCCACAGAACAACCTTATATAATGAGAAACATTAAATGGAGAGACACTTTGAAAAGGACCGACAAATCCCTGCATCTCTACACTACGTGCTCTCGTGCTCCGTGAGCTGTGTTTGGAGAATTAAAGGTTAATCCCAGCCAGCGTCTTCATTTCCAGACTGCGGCAGGAGACACGAGGTTTACTGTATGACCAGCAGATGTGGAAGGAGAACACAGGGACAAACAGATCACACAAAGCCTCATATTGTCTGTTCCTGTGATTCCTATTTCCAGAGGGAGGGGAGAAGAGGCACATGATATTAGAGTTAGTAAATCCGAACATCTCTGCCTGATATACCGGCAGCAGTCGGAGAGCAATAGGCCATGTAATCTATCACGGAGCTGATAGAGATGCTGTCTGGCTCGGGGTCTTTAACCCTTCTCTCAGAATAACCCTCAATCCTCATAAGCTCTGACACACAGTGGAAATCGGCGAAAGTGGAGATAAATAAAGTGCACAGCTGTTCGGCAAGATCTTGTTCAGTAGGTCCACGGAGCATAATGGCTTCAGTTTGAGTGCGCAGACTGTGTTTTCACAAGTCAGCGTGTTCTGCCAGCGGGGAAAACCACCACAGTGAGCAGCTCCCTTCTGCCTACACTTGTTAAGTGGTAAGAAAGCAGACAGGCACTTTTCTTACTCGCTGCCTTTCCAGGAAAACATGATGTGTTTTTGGACCAGACCTCATCCGAATATCTCACTTTTCCACTGCCCTCACCGGCGCTGTTTTTGTGTGTTTTCACATGTACATTGTGTGCGTGTGTGTGTGTGTGTATGTGTGCATAGAAGCACATTAGCACATTAGAAAGGCCCTCAGTCAGAGGGATGAGGTAAATGGACATCCATGAGCTGAGTAATGGGAGGTGCTGCAGAAACAAAACAGTGGGGAAACAAACATGAAATAGAACAAGCATCGACGGAGAGGAAAAATAAATTCGGATGACCTGAGAACAGAAAACTGCTGATAAAGGTGGATTCCCAGAGTAGAAGCCCACAAGAACTTAAATCATAACTCGAGGCCCCCCGGGAGATTATTAAAAATGTTATTTAACTGCGATTTGACTGACAGAATATGAAGATATGAGAACAGATAACGGCACCAAGCCCATTCATGGAATGCACTTTGACGTTTGGATATGATAAATGCAGCAGCTTGTTTAGGATCATCTGAGCTGAGGGTGAGTAATTAGCAACAAAAAGTTATCAGAAAACATAAACAGCTGACAGGAGAGATTACTTCCCCCAAGAATGTTTAAACTCATGCAAGAAAACTTCGACACGGTGCTCTGGTATTCTCATCCTCTCTGATCCAAACCATCTGGACGGTGGATCAGATGGTTGACATGGAGGCTGACTGGTGCAGACAGACATGGGATGACTTCATTCAGTGAATTAGGGCACTTTCCCCACTTCGGTGCTGGGGAGTTCCTGCAGAGTGCCACAGGGTTTGGAGGTCATTCATGCATAGCTGCATACTCAGGATCAGATATTCTGCTGCGTTTGGCAGCCGACTGCACAGTGCAATTGATGGCAGTTGTGGGAATGTGAAGCGACATGTGGGCCGCCGTGGTTTCTACGCAGGTATGGAGGCGACGCAGTGAACGAAGCTCTGGTGAAGGTTCGATATAGAGGAGCTTTTCTATTTACGCTGCCACTTCCTTATTCCCACACTGTTAAAATCCCTTTCATTCATTTATGACATCACCATAACTGACTACTAATCTCTCTACCTGTATTTCTTGAGCCAGTCAGTCATCAGAGAGTTCTTTGCTTTAAAAATCCCTATTTCTGTGCAACCCACCACCACCTCACCCTGCAGGAGGACCCGAGTGTTTTAAATCAAACTGTTTCGTCTTCCATCTACCTGCTTTATACCACTGCCACCAGCATCTAGACACCCATCTTTAGTGGCCTGCACTCACTGAAGATGCATCACATTAATGGGCTCTAATTGCCAAAGCACTTCTCTGCTGCAAACCTCAATAAATGCAGATGTGCATGTTTAATCGATTTCTGCTTATTGAAAGAGATTCAGAAACTAAGTGCACCCACTTTATTTAACGTCTATAAGTTACCGGGTGCATATTAAGACTTTACGTGCAGTTAATATATATAAAAAGGAAGTAAGGTCCTCCTTCCACCAATGTGATGTTACTATACAGAGCTGTGGTTCTGTTATTTAGGTGACCATAAGCGATATAACAGAAACAAGTATTCATATAACGCCATACTGTCAAAACACAGCAACCTCTAAAGTGATCACACAGTGAATCACTGTGTCTTGAAATCAGTTTAAATAAAAATTCAACATTATAATCTGTAGTTCAGGACTGTTGTTTTACATGTACAGATATTTGTTTTAAACAGGTGTATCCAATAAAGTAGTAACTGAGTGTATAGTCATGACATTCTACCTTTCACTTAAGATATTTTGCCCTTCTGCTTTGCTACATTAACATGTAGTTGGGTATTTTTACTTCATGGCATTGCAGCTTTTACTTTGAAGAATCTGAAAACTTCTTCCATCTCTGATATGATTGACCTTTCCTCGAAAAATCCCAGGTCACAGTCCAGCCACTATACTGACACTGTGCATTTGTCTCTGTTATATTCTGTGTCTGAGTTGTCAGTCAGCAGTCAGTGTGAACTACAGTTTTTCTTACCCATCTTCCAAAATGACTCGTGGGCTTAAAACATGCTCAGACCTGCAGGATACACCTGTCCTCCGAGCAAGAGCAACCTCAAAACCTCAATATTTTTTTTTTCCCAGTGCTGCAACAAGATACTTTAAATGATGAGGCACAGATGAGGAAATCTGAGATGTTCACAATCTAATTGAGGTTGTAACATCTGCCGTACGTTAAAATGCAAAACTCGACTTGGGGAAAAAAAACTGCAAAGTACAAGCAGCTTGCAGCACTTATTGAGTTTGCACTCCTTTTTGCCAAAAAAGGAAATAAAGAGCATGGCTGGATGCCAGAATTAGAATAGGGTGGCTGAGGAGGTGTATGCAGTATGGGTTAACTGTTTTTGCAGTCTGTAAGCTACAAACTCATGATGATGATATTGTTTCTTGTCATAGCTTCCACTTCCTTGCCTGGCTCACTGTTCCCATATTGCTCTGCACATAACTCACGTTTTTAGATGAAATTCAACACGTTTGACAATCTGTAGACTCGGGCTGCTTCTCTGACCTGACGTGTCCTGCTTCAAGTCAGTTCTGACGGCATCATCTCGCCTCACATCTCAGAAACTTGAAAAACTGAGCAGAGACAGGAGTTGCACAGCATGGACAGCTGGATAACACATATCCAGTCATGACATAACTTCCTTGAAAGCCAGCGGTATGTTTTCCTTGTACAGATCAGTGTCCTCGTCCTTATCTCCTCTGTAGTTCCCGCCCCACCTATCTATCCACCCCACGCTTTGGACTGAATACTGATACCTCATAGCAGGACTCAGACAAAAAAACAACACTGCTTGTATAGTTTAAGTTCCTGTAGGGGCCGCAAATAATAGCACTGTTTAGGAAAAGAACAACCACATTCCAATAAAACACAGCAAAAGCAGTAAAGGCATTATGAGGCTTTATGAACCATTTGATTGGTCGTAAAGGTGCAAATATTCTCCAATGAGCCAAGAGCCCACACAACTAATTTGAAGGAGAGGTTCGATTAGATGGAGATGTAAGTCCAACACAACTCTGCAACGTGACAACACAGCAAATACTGACTTTAAGATTAACTTCACATCTACTGGAGACAATTTAAACACTACAACCAGCAAGTCAGCGCACATTATAGTCTCCAAAGACAGTGAGTTGTGCATTTTTTTCAGGGACATGCATCATTTGTGTGTTAGATCCTGCTGAAAATGTTTCACTTGGTGCTGTGTGTCATGGGGTTTTAAGCTACACAGTTCTGCAGAATCAAATTTGGACCTGCCAGATATGTTGAGCACACTTCCTCCCACATCAAACATTCACCAACACTTGTTTTTAAATGTTTTGAAATCTGCCTTGTTTACATAATTTTCTTATCTTCTCTCACTGCATTTCACTTTTCTGCAACACATCGCCGCCGCTAACTAACTCCCTCTGCAGATAACAATCTCCTCACTCGCTCTTACTTTGCATTTCTGTCCTCATCTGGGTGCTGAGGCCATGCCGTGCAAACTGCATCAGATACACGGCAGTTAATTCTGCCCAAAACCAGTTCTTGTTTTCACACTGTTACTGTTCATCCCCAGGGAAACTAAATGCATTACGAAACACTCGAGACAAATTGCAGTAACGCCAATGAAAACATGAAGATTTTGCAGTTACATCATTTTGGACGCTGTTAGAGCAAACAACAATATAGTTCAAATACATGAACATAAGGCAAAAAACATGCCGAAAGACAGAATTCAAAGGCGAGATTGTTCGCAGGATGTTACATATATTAAAAAAGACCACAACAGGAAGCGTAGGCGAAATCTAAGTTAGAGAGTCACATGAGATGCTGGTGGTTTACTCTAGTATCGCTATGTGCTCATCAGTCGAATCATCTTATCAAGGCTCGGAAGGAATTCGGTCACAGGATTTGAATGGACTGCATCAGTAGTAACATTTCACACACACCCCACTGTGTGTGATGTGAGCAGAGATCCAAGCATAACAACTGTGTGACTTAGGAGAACAGGCTTCGGTTTTCGTGGGCTTTCCTTCAGTGCTGATGCTTTACATTCCACCGAACTTCACGGTCAGTTTTGTGCCTGTTTTATGTTGGCGCGGAAACACATAAAGCTCGATATACAGTCTTTGCAAACACTGCATAATTCACTCATAATACTAAACTTTTGTTTTATTTTAACACGACACATGCTGGTTCTAGTGGAGCTGCATGAAGTGCAAGGAGTATCTGCACTATATAAGAAGTACTGGTTCGTAATAACACTATGACACTATTTAAATGGCACACTGTTGCAAAGCAAAAGGGGAAAATCCAATTCATTAGCACATGTCTGGCTAGCACAGACTGAGTTCCTGTGTTATTGGTCTCTTAACTTTACTATGGATTACATAATAAATGTGCACACCATATGGTTGGCAAGGCGATCCCAAATGCTCACTCCTCCAGCTGGGGTGTTGTTTTTCCATCAAAGTTGAACCCACCACTCCACAAACCGGCACGAATCCTCAGGTGCCTCCACACACACACACACACAAACACGAATTAACAACTTTCCAGTTTTTCTTGTCGTCTCGACGTGTGGGAAAAAAAACACAACAACATTTAAAAATTTCCATGTGTTAATACTCTCATAAGACTTGCTTGAGGCGACTGATGTAAATCAATGTTTGCAAACGACTGTTTGCTGAAGCCAGGGGCACACAGCTGACATCACTGATGTGTGATGTCATCGAGGTGCAACGCTGAAGCAGTTGCAAATGAATGCAAGTGTGAAGTTGACTTCACAAGACGGTTTTACACTTGTTTACAAGTAAGCAAAGAAAAAGCAAACATTTGGGCGAAAAACTGAACCATTTTTCCCCAAATTTAAGCATCTGGTTGTTTACTGGTAGCCGTTCTCCATAAACAGGAAGTGACATCAAAAATTAAGCGCAAAACTCTAATTTTGTTATCGACAGCGTCAGCATGGTCTTGCATAACCACATGACAAATTTCACTTCACTTATTGTGGTGATGTGGCGAGACTCAATAAGCAATGATTAGGTGCAGACTAGAAGGATCGAAAGAACAAGATCCCGGATACAAGCACTCGAAATGAGTTTCCTCTATAGGGTGGCTGGGCGCACCCTTAGAAATAGGGTGAGGATCACGGAGTAGAGCCGCTACTTCTCCCAATTGAGAGGAGTCAGCTGAGGTGGCTCGGGCATCTGTTCTGGATGCCTCCAGGACGCCTCCCTGGGGAGGTGTTCCAGGCAAGTCCTACCGGTAGAAGGCCTCAGGAGAGACCTCGGACACGTTGGGGTGACTATGTCTCTCAACTGGCCTGGGAACGCCTCGGGGCCCCACCGGAAGAGCTGGAGGAAGCAAAGTCTGGGCATCTTTGCTTAAACTGCTGCCTCTGCTACCTGGCCCCGGATAAGCAGTAGAAGAGGGATGGATGGATAGAAGGGATTTGCAGGAAAACTACTGACAGATGACATAAGAAACATCTGAAACATCAAATACCTGAACCTGACTGATGAAATGTCTCAATCCCTGGACTGTCCACAGATTTTACTTCAAGGTTTAAGACTAGAAAAATCATGGCGGCGGCTATTCAGGATTAACATGTTACCTAAACTATCAACGGAACGCCTTTAGAACAGTGCCTTGGTCAGGTTGTTGGTCACCAAGAGATGAAAGAAGTATCACAGAATGTCAAGCTTGTAAGATTTGAGCTGCGTTTCATCAAGAGAAAGTTGGTCTCACCAATGATTCGTGTCAAATTTCAGCTTTTTGGTCAGTTTTTTTCTCAAAGAGCAACTTTATCTCATAGAAACCAACTATTCAGAATTAGAAAAGACAGTTTAAAATTGATTTCTCATAACTTTAGCAACAGGTCAACAAGAATAAGGTTTGGATTAAAGCATCCGAAAGTTGAGTAGTCCAAGTGTGCGAGAGTAGTTTCGCAGTGGATTACTAATCTGCTTCCTCGTGTTTTGTAGAGGAAGAAAAAGTATGGGTGTTTCTCTTCCTATTCGCCACATGACATTAAATACTTCACTATGATGTTAGGAGTCTGAGGCAGCAGCTTGTTTTGCAGGGAGGAGGCCACAAACCTGTGAGCAAACCCTGCAGGAAAAAACACATGGGTGGAAGGACTGGGACAAGAGCACGCCTTTTCATTTTTAGCCTCAGTCTAAGTGTGTAAAGGACAGTTTGGCCTTTAAGAGGTGGGTGGAGGGGGCTACGAAAAGACTTGAAAGCGCACTTATAGTGAAGAAAAAATCACTAATGGCATTCACTCTGGAGCGCACAAACACTTGCTCATGACAGATCAGCTCCATTTCCTTCCTCGTGCGATGTGGTTGCTTGTTATGAAATTGGTGCCACAAACCTACTTTCAAGCCAAATACCAGTCTGCACCTAAAGCAAACAGCCAGAGAGGTAAGTTTCTGTTGCTCTTGGTGATTTGTGTGCCCATAATTCTAAATGTGTGTGCCAACAACAGAAAAACTGCACCCATAGAAAAAACAAAGAGTAGAAAATTACATCATGCAGCATAATAAACTACACACAATGTCACAGTTATGAGCATTATAATAAACCACAGCTACATAATGACCCATAAGTCTACTAACACCATGCCAGCAGTGTTGTTTGTTAACTGGCTGCACAAACAAGCCCCTCAAGCAGCAGCATCACAATAATAACAGAGCATTAGAAAATGCTGTAAAGTCACTCGCTGAGCTCCTATGATGTAATGCTTTAATTTCCACCACAGCACGGCTACACAAAAAACCCACATTAAATGGTAAAAACATCTGGCTGAGAAGTACAGGCTGCAACACACAACTACACTCAGAGAGCTGCTACCTCCATCCTGGGAAATGTGCCACAGATCGTCCCCTCCTGCCTTTTTTTTCTCTTCTTTTTCTTCTTCTTTTCGGCCTCTTGGAGCAAACTGCTGCCTGCTGCCTGGAGGAAAGTGAGAAGCGAAGGCTGAGGGAAGCTCAGTGTTTATATCTGGAGCCAAATCAGCCTCATGGACGCGGAGGAGGAGCCCACAACTTTTACGCGCATTTGGCTCCGTCTGCGCCGTCAAGTGAGCCGGGATCATAAAAAATGCCACTTCTCCTGAAGACTTTAAAAATAAAACCAGCTGTTTGGACTTTTTTTTCCCCACGAAAGGCAGACAGATAGAAACTTTATTCGTAGTATACAGTATAGCTTACACATATTACATTAGAAAAAATAAAAGTTATAAATCGTGCTGGTAGAAGGTGCAAGAAAAAAACAAATGGTTCTAGTAAAATTATAATGTAACAAAACTGAAAAAAGTATAAATACAGTAGTTAATTAATAAAAACTAAAACAATTATATATATAATTACCATATAATTCACTAATAATATTAAATAATAATAATAAAAATAACAATTCAATAATAACAGTAATAAATTATTATTAATAATTGTTAATACATTCATTCTTAATTATTGTTATATTCTTAATAATATTCTTAATAATATTAATAATCAGCATCATAATCATAATTATAATACATTTTAAAATTCAAATTAATAAATTTAAAAGTTGTAAATCATGCCGGTGGAATGTGCCAGAAAAAACAAATGGTGATAATAAAATAATAATTTCATAAAATTGACAAAAAAGCATAAATACAGTAATTATTTAATAAAGATGAAACAATAAAAAATATATAATTAAATTGTAATTCCGTAAAAATAACTGTAAATTCATAATAATAATAATAATAATAAAATTAATAAATTAGGTTGTCATACTTTATCATTATTATTATTATTATTGTTGTTGTTGTTGTTAAATGTTAATACATTTCTTGTTAATATGTTATTATATTTTATTGATATTCTTATTAATATTAATAATCAACATCATAATAATAATACATTTTAAAATTCAAATAAAAAAGTAAACTATTTTTTTAAAAGGCAGAGAAGGAAAACTTAAGGGAGTGCTTGTATTGACTGATTAAGCCTACGTTTTGTTTTTTCCCCCTGTTGGTTGACAGTTTTAGCTGCAGAAATTTTGAATTAGAAATTAGAAATCATTTTAGGCACATTCTGAACCCAGCAGGAAAAGCAGAGAGTGTCTGCATCTGGTGAAAATATAAATACAATGACAGTAAGCAAATTTGAATATAGTCCTTGTCAGTAGTGGGACAGAAAGGCTAAATTTGGTGATGGTAATAGTGGTTAAAAAAATAATGTTGTTGTTGCCTATATCAAATCATTTACAAAACCAGTTAATTTACCTGTCAGCTGACACTGCAGGCTGGCTTTCTATGAGGCAAAACCTTCAAGCATGTTAGCCACAATCAACTGTCACTGCTTATTTTGTTTTTACCAAGTGATAAAAACACTTGCAGTGACATTAGTAGCCAATGTAGTCAGATGTAACTTGTAAAGAAAAAAGAAAATTCTTCATTTACCCCTCTAAACCTTAACTGTGCTTTCACAAGTATAAAACACCTATCTTACAGCAAGAATTTCCCTCATTGCTTATAAATATGTAAGGGCTTTTATTTTGAAGGCAGCGTTTTCTCCCATCTGTTATTTCTCTGTCTTCCTCTGACTTGACTGAGCTGTGAGAGGTTGGTCATCAACTCGACAGAGGGAGTAATTGTGCTGTGCATAAGAAACCTATTGGTGTTGAGCTATCTGCTTTTCTGGTTCTCCTGATGAAAGTACTGCAATTCCTGCAGGTCCTCCAAAAACTTGATCTGGCACAACTGAAAAAATGTGACAAATTTAAAGACATCATCTAAATTGTTAGTGGCGAGTTTGAACTGCGTACAGATGTAGCTTCACTCCCACCTGCAACTGCTTCATAATGTGTAACAATATTGGCAGGATTTACTCTCACCATAACACATTTCTCATGCTGTTTGTTCCCGTCCCAGCATGCTGAATCTTGCATGTTCTCTCTGCTCCTCCTCTGATGCAAGTCCAGGATACTCACAGCTGGCAAGCATGCAAACTACCTCACTTCTGATTTCCAGTTTTTCTCATTTTGAAGATCTGGGAGTGACTCGGCTATCCTGCCTGGAGCCAGGAAGAAGGAGAGTCAGCCACTTAAGTTTGTGGTGTGGAAATGTAGCGAACCCATCTAATGGACTGGCTTCACCGATAACTGCAGGAGAGGCAGTTTCTCCTGCTGGTATACTGACCACACAGAATTCCTTACATCATCCTAAAGCCACAATCATGGTGGACAAAAACTTACATCCCAGCTCAATCAGTGCACATAAAAAATATGTTTTGATTTGTTCATCATCACAAGCCAAAATCAACATGTGATCTGGTCTGATATGTTTAAAATGGACAGATGTGGAGAATTTAGCACTGACCAAATGTTAAACACTTTCTATGCACACTTCCACAGATACCAAATAGATAGAAATTGGCCTACAAATTGCAGGAAACTGCTGATTTGGAGAAGGGAAGAGGCTATTGACTCTTCTGTGTGGCTCATTAAACAACGGAAGCTGTGTACTGGAAGCCTTAGAAGATGAGGTGATTAGAGATTTATAAATGACGCTTATTATCGTTATCACTGCCATTAAAGGCGCTGTGGGAGTGCCTGTGTTTGTGTTTGTTGTCTTGCCGTCACCCAGCTGTGACAACAAGTGTGTACTGGCACCCATCTGTCTCCTCGTTGGCAGAAAAACTGCAAATGAGTGAATTACACAAACCATTTCAGGCTTTGGCACAAGACAAATGGACTTCCAAGTTCTCTAGGTGGTCACCAGACTCCCCGGGCTCTCCATTATAGCAGCTGTCAGAGTGAACATTTGCAGTTACAGATGAGTGACCTCACAGTCAGCTTTGGGTGGGAACAGCTTTCCGTTTGGGGAAGAGATGGCACCAGAGGCCTCAAGGAGAGCAGCTTGGCTACAAAAGAAACCAGCAGGAAAGACAGTGAACCACTGCAGGCTTTGTAGATAGAGCTGTCCTGCACAAACTTCACCTAAATAACCTCCACTTCAGCACAGCTTCCTGAAGCGCTGCAGTGGACGCAGGAAACCAAATAGGAACCAAATATGCATTGCTGATAATTTGTGGAAGTGGGCTGAAAGGGGTAGCTGATAAAGATTTCTGAGAGGGAAAGGAGAAAACCGAAAGCTTTTATCTCGTCGAGCAGTATTTATGTAGTATAAAAGCAGCGTCTGACCAATCTGAGTCCATGGAAATTACTATAATTTGTCTGCTTATGTGCTGTCTCTCTGGACAGTAGTAGACTTTGGCTCCCCCGTCTGGTGGAAAGGACCATCACACTTAAATGATGAGTCAGAAAATTCAATCCCCAGAGGAGATAAACTTAAATGACAGCAAGTTTAATTTAGATAAATGCAAATGAAACCAGAACAGCATTACAAGGGAATGTATGTGCAGCTTCTGACCCTTCAGTATAAGCCATAAATAGTGTGGTTTAATAGAAATTACATATTTTTTTTATCTCTGAGAGCTGGCATACTTTTTAAAATGATAATCAAAACAGTGTTTCAGTGTTAAATAAGGCAGATACAGCCATTTAACATTTTTCTTGCAAATTAGTTTCAGTGCCGTTATGCACAAACTATAAATGAATGTAGTTTTTTAAGATCTTACACAATAACAGGCCTCAGAAATGACTGATTTTTGCAAAAAGCCATGAAGTGCATTTAAAGACACCTTTCAGCTAAAATCAAGTTTTTTTTTTGTAGATTTTTGACATGTCCATAGGGTGTTTTTCTATCTGCTGGAAGACACATCACGAGGGAAATAATAATTGAACACCATGGCTGAGTATTCAAGGCTGCAGTGTACCGATGGGTTCAGACTTTCATAGTTTCATACGTCCCAAATCTAAACAACCAATCCTATCAGCTTCAAGGGTGGAAGTTCTTCTATAATTCTTCTTCCTCCAGAATTGGTTTCCATTTTGGTGTGCATGGCCAAATTACTCCAACATTACAACTTGCCATTGTCAAGTTTAGAGTAGTTTTAAAGTGTTTATGCAGAATTGCAGGTGAGCTGGTGTGCTCGAGCAACACTATGTTGGGAGTGCTGGGTGGAGAAAGAAAGATCAGCAGATTCTAGATTGTGTAGATTTACATTTAGGTCATTTTAAGACAGAAAGACATTGTATTCATGAGGAAAAATAATTAATTATGTAACTTTGATACACAAAGATACATTTTTAGGGGTTTCATCTATAACAAGAGAGGAACTTTAACACTGATTACACTGTATACAGCAGCAGTAATATAGTAATATAGAAATATAGAAGTATTCTTGCTCCAGTGTTTTAGTTCTAATAAATCTCTTAGGAAATGTGTCGCCACATTTTACTGATATTAATAAGACTAGCTGAGCAGTGTGTGCAGTGTGGTAGAGGATTGTTGCTAAAATAGACAACGTTCACTGAAAAGTGAAGTCAAAACAAGCAATGTGTATATTTCGAATGCTGAATGATCGGAGGTGGTGTAAAGAAAGCCTCAGAGAGGTGTTGACAGCTCTGGATAAACCGCTCGCAGCCACTGTCTTCATTATCAGTAAAGAAAATAACCAACAGAGGAGTCGTGCTGCTTGTTGATCTTTCCCCAGGTGATGGCAGGACAGTCTGTGGCATAGAAGTATTCTGCTTCGGCTCCTCTGGTAAAGAGATGAATGGCTCGGTGAAAAAAGTGTCATGAGGATGAGTCAGCCCAGAGCGACCATGTCTCTTTGTATTTGTGCAAACCAAGGCCTGATGATTCATGGGCAAAATCACGACAGCTCCTTTTTAAAGAACACAATGTATAGCAGACAGAACCTGGAAAAAATGGTTTATTTTTGCGATTACACATTGTTCAGGTTAAAAATACACAACTTTGACATTACCTTTTTCCTTTTTCTTTTTGCTCCAGTACATGAAGTACAAAAGTGTACAATTTCTAATCCAAAACCCAACATCAAAGAACAATCGTACGATGTGTCAAGATTATGCAAGTGGAAGCAATAAAGGCAATAAGCTGCGCTGCCGCTGACAACCTAATATCTTTTTCTCCTCTTTGAAATGCACTTAGAGCAGCCATTACTTTGAATATGGTGATGCAGGGACGTCGGCTGCCAGTGTAAATCTAACTCAGGGCCCATTTAATATAATAGCCATGTCAGATTACATGTGATGAGCGGCACGTACACAGGCCCAAAACCTCCGGGCTCAGGTGGCCTCAGTATCACACACAGACAACAACTGCAATTTTCATACTAATCTGCTTTTATCAAGTGCATGGTCCATCTATTCACACACACACACACACACACGCACACACACACACGCACACACATACACATGCACTGGCATACCCAATTTCAGATCTGCACAACTAATGGCCCACAGCTAATAGGTTTACTTGTTTTGTTTTTCTTGATTTATGAGAGCGAGCAAACAGTACGATAACAACCGTTCACCATACATTAAACAAATCCAATCTCACTGGAGCTGACTACAATTAAAAATTACAAATGAACAGTTGCATGTAGCAAACATCATCAGTCATGATGGCTTTGAGGGAAAGCTTGGATTGACGTTAATTGTGAGCCGAAATGGAGGATGTGTTCAGTTAATGCCGACAAGAAGCTGGAAAAAACAAGCAGCGATGCACAATGTGGAGGTAAATGCTTCTGCGTAACACTGAGACAGGAAAACTGTAAATGGAATCCACTGAATGATAAAAACTATAATGTGACATGACAGACAATCATCATCATGTCTTTGCGGAGAGAACGGCACTGAGAAGTAATAAATGTGATTTTGCATCGGAGTGCAGTGGAGCACTCAGCCCTATTTTCCCCCTCAAAGACAAAATGGAACAAGCATCTCTGCTCTAAACATCCTTTTTCTCAATCACTCCTGATCTCAACCCCTGAACTTTGTTGAAACCTGCACTCTCTCCCACAGTGGTGAAGTCAGACAGGCTTGTAAATGCTCATTCGGCTTTGCAGGCCTCTCAGACCCCAGTAAGGCTTTCGTTCAGTGTGGAGGTGGGATCGATCACGCAGAGCTGTCTCTGGCCACGGTGGGCTTGTCCGGGCCGCTGGTGCAACAGGAAGAGGCGCTTGGCTGCCGCCCTGTACTTCCGAGACATGAGGTTGTAGACGACTGGGTTGATGGAGGCGCTGAGGTAGCAGAGCACCATGGAGGCCATGTTGAAGTTCTGGCTCAGCATGGCCGTCTCGTAGTCGTCCACCTGGGCAAACAGGTTTCTACCGATGTGGTAGGGCAGCCAGCAGATGATGAAGGCCAGCACCACCACCACTAAGAGAGGAAAGAAGGGATAATAACAAGAATTAGATGGAGATAAAGACACTTCTCTAAGCAGTGGCTTAGCAAATAGTCTGACTGACCAGATGTAGACTGCGGGTATAAGCCTGCCACTAGCTCAGCATTTCACTTGGCTTTCTCCTCCCCGTCTGCTTTCTGCATATCAACATTTTCAGCAGGAAGCAGCAACAACAACCTCCTGGCAGCAAAGGTTTGGATCATACAAAAGCAGTCCTATCTCATTGAATTATCCATTTTAATGGCATTGCTTGCCTCCCTGAATGCAAATCTTCCACCAGAACAATTCTGACAATTCTCTTGCCACTGTTGTCACACGGCAGCCCACTGCTCCTAGTATGTATTTTTAACTATGAATAAGATAGGTCAAATACGGAGAAGGAATTTCCCCAAGGCGTTCAATAGAGGTTAGAGTATTAAATTATTATTATTATTATTAAACATCATCTGCATCTTGGGCTTAGTACCACCCAAGACAATTGAGATTAACTTAAAGAAATGCAAACATACTAGAGCTTTCTTTTTTTCTTTTCTCATGTAGCAGCACGATGATGAACCCTGTGCTAGAGAATAGTCTAGCTATAAATCTACACAGCCCTGTGCTAGAGAATAGTCTAGCTATGCCAAGGGGTAAATTGCTTGCATGGCTTTGTCCAAAGGTAATAAAACCCATCTACCAATTGATCCAAAATGAACACACTATATTGTCTGATCATCTTTAAACCTAAAGTAGAAGAATAGACCATTTTCTACTGCAGCATCTTGTGAGCCGTGTTATGGTGGCACAAACCCTTGTGCATGTCCCCACTGCAGGAATTGTCCCTGCAGAACCTTTTTCAGGGCTGCTGTCCTCTTTTACCTACTCCAGGGGTCTCAGCACTAGTTGGTTTAACCCAGAGAAGACAAATGCTGATTGGTTAAACTGTCATTGATGCTCAAATTACTGGAGTTACATTCAGGAACTACCATTTGTTGTTGTTTTGGTGCATTCAGAATTAAAGTTGTCAGATCCTTCCACTCAGTCACTCCTTTGGTTTCTTTCCAGATTAAATGAAGAAGATATATATCAATTAGCAAACAACTGCTGTTAGGTGAACATTGTTAACTGTGGACACAGCTAGCCATTTCCCTTTTTCAAGTCATTGCAGCGGTAGCTTATGCAGACTATATATTTATTCAAGCAGTAAAATCTCACACCTAACTCATAGCAAGCAAATAAACAACTATGCTTACAGAAATGTAAAACAGTTCCTTTAAAGGTGCATTCAATGCCCCTTCAGTAAAAAAAAAAAAATCTAGATAGATATCTGACAACTGTAGTGGAGTTAATTATGTTAGATTTTCAAATATTTATCACTCTTTGTTTGCTTCCACCCGACTTACACAAGAGATAGATTCATATCAGCATAGGTACATATAGGTATATTTATAGGTATATTTTTCTACTTTTCAGTATTTCTGACTGAATAAGCAACACTTGAATGTAAGGTTATGAAAGAAAGAAAAGGCCTTGGTTCTAATTATGAAGAGTTTCATAACACTCATTGGGACTGAAATAGTTTGAACAGATCTGATGGATAGTGACATCTTTCTAGCAACAACTAGTTCTGTTTTCATCATTACTAAATCGGTGCACATCACACACATGCACACTAATAAAGAAATCTTACATGTGAAACAACCAGTAATAGTCTAATTTTAAAAGATGACACTGTGTTCAAGTTGGGCTTGTCTATAATAAGCAGTTAAATTAAGAAAAAAGAGTTTTCAGGACCTTTAAGTATCCTGTGATTTATGGTCAATGGTCAGCCTTGACACTTATTAATGACCAGCAGCAATTACAGTGACATCAAAAGAACGTCTCCCTACAGCACAGCCTCTTTTGTTTCCTGAAGTGACTATAGCTTGTAACTGGCCCCAACAATTATGTCACATGTTCACAATACAGCCAAGTTAGCGGCCAATTAGAGCATATATGCAGCAGAAAAAAAAGTCCACTGAGGAGTAAATACGCCACAAATCAAACGAAGAACACACAGTCAGAAATCTCTGCTCCTAGTTGAGGTAATCACCGAGCCACTGGTATTGATCAAGAAGCCCCTGCAGATAAAATTATCATCAATTTGTAATGCGGGCAGTAATTTCTGTGAGGATAATAAATGTCACTTCAATAAATAACAGAGCGGTATATCTGGCCTGCCTCCGACTAATTACTGGAGAATTACCCATAACAGTTATCAGTTAAATGAAGACCCATGTTGTGGATTCACAGGAGGAACAGATGTTGTGGTGAGAATTGACCACATCGGAAACAGCGGCCATTGAGGGATCCCTGATATGTGTGTCACCAGCAGATTTAAAAGATGCCCAGGATTGTGGTAGCATGGAAATTTCCATTACGGTTGATTTATGTAGGCCTCTGATGACAATCCAATTTGGGATTTGACAAATGTGGACACAAATGGCAGTAGGTTTGACAACATGAGCTCTGTGCAGTCTGTGCTCCGATAATGAACGGCATTAATATCCTAATGGATGCATCATGATTAAACATGGCCACTGGCTTTTACTGTAAAACAGGGACTCCTGCACAATTTACCAGAGCTGCAAATTAAGCCAATCAGCATGTGCAGTGGAAGGACATGATTAGCTTCAGACAAAACAGAATAATTAACCGGCTGATATCAACAACAGCACACATGGCGCTTTCTCTTCATCATAGTTGAAGGATGAAGGAAAAAAAAACAATGTTCCATGAAAGTGCTGCAAGAGAGATGGATAAAAGGAGCAGGTGAAACTACTGGAATATAAATCAGTTCTCGAAAAATATGTGAAAACTGTTCAATAATGGCAGCAGAAACCAGTGCAGAAAACCCTATCTGTCAAGATGTTTTTCTTTTTCTTTTCTTTTCTTTTTTTGCTTGAGCAGCAATGAAAGGCAATCTGGCTGTGTAAACAGATGGATCTCTGCTTAAAGCTTTTTCCCCGACAAAGAGAGTTTGAAATGTTGTCAGTCCTGAATCCCAACAGTCTGCTGTTTTAGTTTGTGGGAATAAAAAGCAGAGCAGGCAGGATTACAGGGTGTAGCTGTGGATAATGTGAAATGTCGGTGCATTTTGTGTATAATAGATGGAGATTACTGTTTACAAGTATGTTTGCAATTAGCAAATGTGAAACTTTAAATCGCAGTGCCAGAATGGCTGTCTGTTTAACTCTGCAAACCTTTCCGATGTTTACATCTTTGTATAGAGTGGTGCTTTTGCAAACTGAATTGAAAAAAGTAAAAATAGGTAGCACTTTTTCCAGTTTTGACCACAATCAACTTGATTGCTGCTGGATTTTAGACATAAATCTGCCAGCAGAGATGAAAAAACAAACCCTACTTACCGAGGATCTTGACAGTTTGCCTGTGTGACCTTTCTCGGGCCATGGCGCAGGGGCCTTGCAGGTCATTCTTGCTTTTCCACAACTTGCACCCAATGGAGCCATAGAGGAAGATGAGGCAGAGCATGGGGCAGAAAAAGTAGGTGGTGGACACCCAGAGCATGATGTGCAGCTGCCCAGAGCTGATGGCGTAGCTGGTGTGCTTGCACTGGCCCGTGTTGAAGTCTGGGTGGGTGTCGTTGTCGTACTCCACCCCTACCAAGAAGAGTGTTGGAGCCGCAGAAACCAGGGCGAACCCCCACAGGGCAAAGATGATGTACTGGACCCTGCGTCTGGTCACCACCACCTTGCTCCGGAGGGGGAAGCTGATGGCCAGGTAGCGCTCAATGCTCAGGGCCGTGATGTGGAGGATGGTGGCCGAGGTGCAGCCCTCAAAGATGTAGTGGTAGAAGCGGCACACCGCCTCCCCAAACAGCCAGGGCACGTACTTCCACAGGCGGTACAGGTCAAAGGGCAGGCAGAGGAAGATGATGAGGTCTGACACCGCCATGCTGGACAGGTACAGGTTGGTGGTGGTCTTCATGTCCTTGAAGTGCTGGATGATGAGGATGGTCATGGTGTTGCCCGTTACCCCGACGATGAAGATGAGGATGCAGATGACGGTGACGGGGATGAGGGTGGAGGTGGGGAAGAGGGAGCCCTCGTAGTGGTGGTCGTCTGTGTTGTACTGGTCCATGGCCTCTGCTGCTCCACCAGCATGAAGGTCCACCTGGGGTCTGGCCCAGGGCATGCCAATGTCACTGAGTGCTGGCACAGTAAACTAGGAAATCTGGCCTCAGTGAGCAGCTGGGGAGAGAAAAATCACCAAATCTGTTTTTTTTTAATCTCCTTAATTAAACATTATGTACACTTTACAGGGCTGCAGACACGTTTTGAGATTTTCTCGTGTATTTTTCTGACTTTGGAGCCACTAGTGTTCATTAACTCATGCAAATTATGAACATGTGTTAACATTATCTGCCAGAGATAATTAATTCATATCAGTGAACACAGAATTTTGTCAGTGTCACAGTTGTCCCAATATAATACAACACAAAGGCAGATTGAGCTTAATTAGTTAAACTTCATATTCTTGAAGCAACAATAAAAAACTCTGCTAAGATAAATGCACAGTTTATGATTCCACAACTCAAGTGTCTGCTGCAGAAATGATTAGAAACCATGATGCTGTAGCAAAAGGGGTAAATCATGCAAACTCACTGCTATAATCCTGGGAACTTCAACCCTAAGAAGCAGAAAGCTGGTGCAAAAAGAAATCTTTGCTATGACTTTACCTTGAAGAATTGAGCTGCCTCTCTCAACCTTTCAACTTTTCTTCTTGGTCCCTGTCGTGTCAGTGCTGAGCGACCGCAGCGGGAGAATCACATGAAGTGGAAGAGCCTGTTCTGATGCTCAATAACCAGTCGAGATGTGGCAAGAGGCGAAGAAAGGGAGCACCTCCTACACAGCACCCTGAGGAGTCAGGGAGCAACAGGGAGGTTGTCTGCTCCGTGTGCCTGAGTAATCTCCCTAATCAAATGATGACAGGACAGATGACGGTAAAAGGCAAAGATGGGAGAAGAAGGATTTAAGGGAACCCCCCTCTGCCACTGCTGCTCCCAGTAAACACATACTATTCTGCACTGAGCATAAATGCATAAGAGAAACTTAAAAGGTGGGCTGTGCATTCATTGATTAATGCATCAATCAGTGAAATCTCAGTGTGTTTGTCGAGCCGTCTGGATGTAAAATGAGAAGTGTATTTGCCTAATTGCTCACCAACCCCGTGTTTCTCTCTGCACTCATCACTCCACACTCCCACCGGCTCATCTCTTCCTCCTCACCCTCATGTTACCTATCAGCCTTGTTATAACAAACCTCACTTCAACGAAGCTGGTTAAAGAGGAATAACATTTCAAGAATTCGCGTTAAGTTTGATCATGACTTAAAAAAGCGGCCTAAAATGTTCCGGAAGTCTGGAGCGTCAGATCCAGCTGGATGTTAAAAAATGGCAGTGTTTTGTTTAATTTTTCCCACCTGGTTAAGGTTTTCAGTATTAGAATTGAAGCTGTGATTTCGTGTGACCCTGGTGTTCTTGACTTCACATCCCAGTAATCCATGAGGCTTTCAGTATGATTTAAAGTGAGACACAGAGCAGTAAAGATTCTGCAGATCAGTATACTTGGAAAATTGCTGTGTGAACTGAATTCTCCTCACTTATTTCAAAGAATGACATTCCCCACCTAGTTTCTATTCCTGATCTACAGGTTTTCCCATTTTGAGTCCGAGGCAGCTTTAATTACCAGCGCCTGGATGGTCTGGTGGTGTGCTCTGTTGATCCACTTCCATTAGAACTAAACGACCCTCTGACATCAGGGTGTATATGCATGTTTACTCTGAGCTGACCCATGGCCAGATGAACCACTCGGACCAGAGAGGGGTCAGCAGGAACATCCCTCCTCCGTCATTGTTTACTCCTGTCAGAGTGATGCGACGGGGAGAGCTTGTTTGTCTGTTTTTATTTTAAAGGGTCTCCAGTCCGTCTCTCAACAGCAGCCAATAGTTGTACACAATGTGGTGACCAAGAAGAGCGAGCCCACTTTCACCCTCATTAATCATGGCGCCTTTGCTTACACCACTTAGGTGTGCTTGTGCAGCGAGCAGGAACTCCTACATCTTATTTACCAGGGTACACACACAATACAATTAGGTGTAGCAGCAGCGTTGGACTCCAGACAGAGGTGTCTTTAAAGCAATATTAGAATTTGAATTTTTGCATTCATTTTTATTTAAAATACTTAGAGACATTTTCTTGTCTTGAGAGATAGAATTAAAAATAATGAGAAAACAGGAACTAGAGCAAAGATATGGATTTAGACAGCCTTTTGTCAGTTATCAGACAGAATGTGCAGACAGGTGTATATACGTCTTACTCACAGACACTTTGACCGGACAAACAGCTGTCAGAGATGAGTCACCATCACTGATTCAGTTGTGAAACTTCAGTTTATGAATTTTTAGTATTTTAATCTTGGTTTAGTGGAAAGTTGGTGCAACTAGATGGCTTTTTTATTCTAAAATAAAGGTACTCCAGCAGTCCGGATTCTCTTTATGAAATAAAAGCAAATGACAAAGGGACAGTATTTTTAAAACAATTAAGAAATGAAATGATGATAGCACTTGCAAATGACACAATAATGTTGATGGTTGGTGGTTTATTTTTTACATTTTTAAAAAAATATATAAAATACCAAAACTAATGAGAGTCAGTCTTTGTTTACGCCCAGTCCAGTGGGTTTATATTGTGGAATTTCTAAGATTCATTCAGGTGAAAGTTTATTTGTTGTATTTTAACACTACAATTAAAATATAGTAATTATAGGTTAGAGCTGTCTGTGAAGACTCGCAGTCTACAGGTTTTGGTATATATCAGAATATAAATATGTTTGAGGGACTCTGTTGGAAGTGAGGTTTTAGAATATTAGTCAGACTTTAGGGTTTTTCATATTTCTTCATGATTCTACCCAATAATTTAAAATAAAATGTAATGGTTACTTATGCTTTTGGAGTATTTTTTTTACTGATAAGACTCAACTATTATACCATTATTTACTCAGCTACAACAGCTTTGAAGTTTGGATATCATTGCTACTGAGAAAAGCTGCATTTGCCCACGTTTTGTTCCTGGTCAGTTCAACCCCAGGTCAGATCTGTTTGTGTGATTTAGCAACTCAGACAAGCTAATCTATGGATATCTGCAGCTTCATATATATCACAAATTAATATAAAATTTGCTAACAGGTGATTTTGGAGTTATATTTTTTTCCAAAGAGCACTTTTAAAACATCACAGCCATGATTTACCGGGTGAAAGACAAACATATGCCCAAACTTCAAACATGATGAAGAATTATAAATCTTTTATTGTGCATGGATCCTTTGTAGATATCATGGCTATACAGATACACTTTAGATACATATCTATGATTATACATTTTTCCCATAACGAACATTGTAAAGTGATATGTCTGGTAGTATGTATAGTATAACAAATTTTCATTTTGGAATGTACGGTGTATGAGGTAACTGCAAACATTAAAATTACATAAAAATGGTCTCTATTTTGTGCATATTTTACTCATTTTTGTAGCATTTTGTTAATCTCCCCAGCCAAAGGTAGTAAGCCCAGGGTGAAGAAGTGTTAAAATGGCACACGTTGCAATTGCTATCAAAAATAGGAATTTGAATTCTTTAAATGACAAAGAGAAGACATTTGCAGAATGTCTGAAGGACCAATTCATGTAATTATCCAGGACGTTTTTGCAAGGTACCTGTATTTCATTTTTACAGTTTGCAACAGCAGTTATCTGCCCAAAACCAAACAACACTAGACCCTACAGCCAGATCGCCACTGACAGCTCAGTGTTTGCAATCTGTTACAAATACTTAACACACAGAGAAAAGGCAAATTTAGATTCACAGGAAGTACATGATAACACATTTTGTATCTGCCATTTGCGTTCCATGATTCATGACTACTCAGGATTTATTATCTTCTGTGGAGAGTATTAACTTATATTACTTCAATATTATAAAAAAATATACTTCACACATGTATGACCTGACAAAAGAAACCAAAATAAATCTTAATACATAGAACTACTTTCCATTTCTCTCACGATTACGTATGCTTACTAACATCAAATGAATGTCGCAAAAGTAAAAGGAAATAAAACACATTTTAGTGTTTTCTAACACTAAAAAGAAAAACATCAAAACTTAAGAGAAATTAAGAAAAAATTCTCCCGAGATTTTTTCCTCTCCAATTAAGGCCTCTGAAACAACTGGTACATAACTTTTTTCCTCTGTTTTTTTTCCTCTTTTTTTTTGCTGATAGATTAGCTGTTTCAGTGACACATTATGTGATACTACAACTTTTAAAACACCCAAAACACATGTAGGGCTTGCACAATCTCAAAGTGTGTTCTATAAAATGCATCACAAGACCAAGACGCAGTCAGTCAAGGTTTTCTTTCACTAAGGTGCAAAAAAATCAATTACCAGGGGGGGACAAAATAAAACAAAACATACAAGAAAGCATACATTTTTTGTGCTGAACAACAATATTTCAGAGTAAAGCAGCTGCATGATTGTAAAAACAAGCTACAGTATAACTATATGATAGTAAAAATAATTAGAATTCACTGTTAGTTTGGTTTTTGTTTGTTTTCTAACTTTATACTGAGCATTTTTTTCCTCAAACTTACAGATCCTTGTGTCTTCACTGTACAAAAATATACTAACATTTCTCCAGTCATTTTTGCATCCTTAAACATTCTGAACATCAAAAAGGTTGGAAAGTGCTAAATGAACGTTCTATATGTGAACAAGATTTTTCGTTTCTGTTTCTTCTCTTCGCTAGACTTCTCAAACTCCAGCATGGGGCGGGGGAGTTAAGTCCCTTCATGTGGCTCTGAAGCCCTCCCAGCCATGTACCGCTGTGGCACAAACTACATACAGTATACACTCTGGACACACACCTCACTGTGCAAACACTGGCCCACCAGGTCCCAGGATCAAATAGCACATAGGCTAATGACACACCTACATACTATTTTTTGGAACACATCTATCAAAAACAGTTTCATACTGGACACGTAAATGGAAATATAAATAATGACTATTTCTATACATTTTATATATGCGCCGCGTCCCCCTGACCCTCTCCCCAAATAAACCTATGCTTTCTGGGTTCCTTCTGCACAGGAAGCTAATCGTGTTAGATTAGAGATCAGAACCGAACGACAGATACCACAAACTTGGGGCAGGTTTGACAAAGCCAGGAGAGTCAGGAAGGTATCACAGGTGCCAAATGAGATGTTACATCCCTCAATTTATATCTGCTATTCAGCTCTCGCTCACCAGCCCATTCTCCCACTGCACCCCAATTTGTCTAATGGAAATTACTCTGTTGAAATCGGAGAACATTAAGTACAAAACAAAGAATACAAAACAACAGAGAAAGGGGAGGGGGGAGAATAAAGCTATAACCCTGAAGCTGGGTGGCGCCGAACTGCTCATTTAATGACAAAGTACTGGATGACAAAAGCGATGAGGATGGCAATGACAGCGAAAACCATGAGGAGGAGGAAAGCGCACTGCTCGTCCGTCAGGCTCTGTCTGGCTCGGTTTGACTCGGTGCCGGTCCTGGACCCCGAGCCGGCCGTGCTGCCGCTCAACGCCATGTCGTTCCGCTGGGGGGAGAGGGTCACTGTGGGGCTGTAGGGACCACTCAGCTCTGGGGCATCCTGGCATTGCCTGATAGCACAGACTCTGAAACGATAGTCGCTGTTGGGCTGCAGGTTCTGGACGTGGAAGGATGTGGCAGGGCCTTTGTAGGCCTGTGAACAGGAAGGAGAATGTGTGACTAAAAACTGATTAAAAACACAAGGAACAGATGTTGTAAATCATATTTGTTTATATCTTCTGCTGTGAAGAGAGATTTGAACTGAATGCACAAATGAATTATTAGGTTTTTCATCTTTACCCCCCCCGAGTCTCCAAACTCGTTAACCGGTTTCAAAGGCTTGATTTTTTTTTCTTTTTTTCAAATCACCAATATTCCAACATTTGTCACAGCAAGAAACTTCAAAAACAGGAAGAATCATTGATATTTGTCCTTAAACTAATCATGTGCGACTTTCTGGCATTGTAGGAAAAACACGGCCAAAATTAAGCTTAAAATTGGGATATTTCATTAAAATCCTTGTATTCTATACGGTGCATTTAAAGACTTGCCAAAAACACACAGTTCACTCCAATCAGTTTCTGCAGAAAAAGAAAAAAATCTGCATTCCTCTGCAAAACTGTGAAGCCATTACTGATTAAGCTGTGACCAACAATCACATGACAATAATTCAGAGACTTGCAGCTGAATTGCAGGCAGTGTTTACACAGAACAGACTGAGGAAAAGTATGGAAACAAATTAAAAACGTATGTAGTCAATATCGTTAGTATGTAGTGTGGAGCGACCATTTTTTCCAGTTTTGGTAACACCATTTATAAAAAGTTGTACATGCCGATTCCATTTCTTTCTTTCTTTCTTTTTTGTAAAATGAAAAATTAAAGTAATTACAATTATTTTCCTTTTTACAATTTATGGCATTATACCTTGGTTATACTGCACAAACTATACTTTGAGTTCCCTCTATTCTTAGTTATGGTTGTAGCCTTTTCACAAAAGGTGCAGGACTTTATATTGTATTAAGCCTTCAGCAAAGATGAACCTGGGTAAACTGGCATTTAATCACTAAGTTTGTTATCATAAAGGGAATAAGGAAGCTTAATCAGCTTCTTTAAAAGAAACTACTGAACTTATGTTGGTTGGACAGTAAAGCTGTAAAAAATTCCACCAAGTTCACTTTTTGTTTCTTTATCAAAACAATTTGATAAAGTTGCCTTTTAGCTTTTTAGGCATAATAGAAAAAAAAAACTGACATACTCTTCTCTCAGTTTTCACTATTTTTCATTTAGCAGACTATTTTCTGTGATTTGTCACAGTGGTGTTGTTTGTTGCCTTGGAAGAAGTGGGAAGCCATCTGCCTTCGCTGTTTGTCCAGCTGACACACCCACAAGTTTCTACTGAGTCTTGTGAACCTGATCTGTTTGGTTGCTTGAGTGACAATTTTTTGATTCTCTTCACTAAGCAAACTAGAGTTCATTTCAATAGCGAAAGTGAGCCTAAAATGAAATTAAACTCAGCTTAGAAATTGTAAATTTAATGGAAAAAAACAACTCCTGGAGACAAAGAAGACTGCAGGAGGGTAGAAGAGTTTAAAACAGCAGAAGTATAAAAATGATTGAACTGTGCATTATACAAGAGCCAAACTACAATAGCCTGGTTGGTGTAAAGACTGAAACAATAAAACTCCTACCCTCAGCAAAAGAATAATCCTGTTTCTTAAACATGGCTTTTTAAATCCAGGCCACTGAGATTGACAATAAGGAGAAAAACAAACGGGGGCGGCGGTCACATATTTCAACTTCCTGATTCAATTGCCACGGATGATGTGGTGAGATTAGCATAAGCCTGCAGTGGCCATTATTCCACGTTAACATGGCTGGAGGCCACTAAGAGGGATGAATGTGCTGGCAGGGCCCAGACACCTGGGATACCTCATGGATCAATGACCTTTGCATAATGGGCAATTTAAAGCCAGCGGTGACTAATACAGAACGCTGCGACGCCACTGCGAAAACATTAAGGCCCTGGATCCATCTGTATCCTGATCTGCATAAAAAGGCCACTGTGATGAATGGCAGGTCAGTCGAAGGTAACAGGGAAGGACATAAAGCATGGAGAGGGAGCACCGAACCTTCACACGACAGCAGCAGTACCTGTTTAAACTCTGAATTTCCCATCATACACTGCAAGGTGTAGATCACCGGGTCCCCCTTCATGGGCGGTAGGGCCTCCCATGTGACTTCGCAGGAGTTGTCATCCATACGCTCCACTTTTGGGGCTGCAGGAAGAGGAAGGATGTTATGAAAGGGAGGAAATATCTGCAATAAATTCACTTTATTATCTCCCAAACAAGATATCAAAAAAGGGTATATTTCTAATAATGTGTGTCATAATATTAACAGGTAGAAATGCAAATAACAAGAACAGCTCTGCCAGCAGCTCTTGTTAGGATTCATTGACATTATTTGAAAAGTTTAACAAGCTAAAACTACTGATTTCATAATTGAATAATCTATCAGTTACTGAAACGAAAAACTGACTATTTAGATAATGAAGAGCACAATTACTAAACGGCTGTTGCTCAGGTATCAGCTTTTAAATTCAGCTCGAGGCTGTTTAAGACAGTAACTAAGAATAAAGACTATTTAATTTCTCATTGTGACTCTGCGTGTTTTCTGTTATTTATATAAAGTGTTGCTACCAACTCTGCAATTACTGAGACTTGGCTTCATTATATAGTGTTGAAAGGTTGTTAAACCAAGTAGCTGGTACTGCAGCCTGTGAGAAGGTGCATGAAAAAATACACACAATATCAACAACTAATCGACAATTAGATTTGTTGGCGACTAATTTGGCCATTGATTTTTGTCGACCATATTGATTATTCACTGCACCCCAATCATACACACACACACAAAAAAAACATCTTCGAGCCTAATTTTGAAAACCTATACCACATGACTGCCACTGAGATGTTCAATGTGGCTGTATTTGTTGTTAGCATCCTCAACATTAAAATGACAACACAGGACAAAATAGCAAAGATTTATAATAATAGTTTTCATGTGTGAAATAATCTTCAATTTACTGTAACTGAATTGCAGCTTTAGGGGATTTTTTTAAAAGTGTGGCTGCTACAGAAACTACTTGATTTATTATGAGAGTACTTCCTTTGATAAGAACAGTGACTCAGCTGACGGATTAAGAGTGAATTCTAGACAACTACATCTGACTTTGCCTCATTAGCAGAGTGGCAACTATGAGTCATGCTCTTCTTTAGGTAGGTGGCATTTTAAGCAAAAACTATAAAATACGTGGTTGTACTGAACTGGCAAAGGGCCCCGGTAATCATAAAAAAGCTTTTGGCATTATAATATTAGACTTTAGACTTAATGCTGAAATGGTTAGTCTAAATTCAAACAGTTTATATTTGAGAGTCCACTTCACTGTGTGGGGAGACGAGCGGTGTCGAGTAACACCGACGATCTGGCATATGACTGCCTGATTCAACAGAGGTGCCGTACTGAGAATAAAGCCTACGTTCTCATTACTGACTTCAACGCGTGGGATCAAAAGAGGCTTTGCCGAGGCGGCAGAGACCAGACCACAGCGCTGAACAGCCCGACTCGTGATGACAGCCGACAAGTGAATCTGTGGCTGCTGGGTTTTCACTCAAATGCAAGTCAAGCTTGGGGCAACTGAGGTTAAAAGCTGAGCACACTGGCTGTCAGCATCAAGTGTTTGTAAAGATAATAAGAACTATTACAGAGAAGACAGGCAAAAAAAAAGAAGAAATGAGGGGAACAAAAGAAATAATAAAGACAGAGCAGAAAGAAAGAACAAAAGAAGGAAAACTGGCACTGTACCTTTCACGGGGGCTGGAGGAGAGCGTGGGGTGGTGAATGTGTAAACATTGGAGAAGGGCCCTTCGCCCGCCTCATTAAAGGCCTGGATGCGGAAAGTGTAAGAGGTAGACTCATTAAGCCTCTGGACTTTGTGAGTGTGGCATGGTCCTTTATACAAGGATATAAATCTGCAATGACAGGAACATGAAAAAAGAAAGAGAACAGATTTAATGAGCAAAGGGTAAATATGACAAAAAGCAAATGAGACGAGGGGCTTCTCTGTCAGAAAATGTACAGCAGCATAAAGCGGATCATCAGTTTCCGTCTGCTGCATTAGTTTCGAACGCAGCAGATAGAAAATCCCAGATACAGTTATCTGAAGATTTTGCTCAAACTCCTGTCTATTCTTTTGTTGGTTCATCTCGTGTCAGGTCACTTCCCCGTCGCCTGACTAATGGGCCACTGACCTGCCGCTCTTGTCCCCCATCTGCAGCTGATACTGGAGGGCGTCTGAGGTGGCGGCTTTGGCTGGGCCATCGCCCCACTTGAGCCTGAGGGTCTGGTGGCTGAAGGCGGTGCACTCCAGGCGGGGGGGCTGTGGGGGTAGGGGCTTCGTCTTCAGCTTAAAGGTGTGACTAAAGGGGCCTGCTCCCAGGCTATTCAGGGCTTGGATTCGGATCCTGAGGAAGAAGAAGGAGGAGAGATTTAGCAACATCAGAGAGCTGCCAAAACTCAGCTTACCTGAGCAGAAATACTGCAGTGACTGTCAAAGTGGCATTAACAGTATTTCATCTCATTGGCAGAAGGTTATGTTCAGCATCTGCCAATGTACAGCAACATATTTTACTTTGATTCAGCTCTGTATCTGGTTCTCAACACACTGGCAAAGTCAGCCAATTACTTAAGCCTCAGTCTTTGTGTCATTACAAATCCAATATGTAGAACTTCCAGACTGAACTATGTAACTATCACAGTGCACATAACTTAGGCAGTTTAAAATAAATCCAGTGGTAATGACATATCTCATAAATAAAATAAGTTTCTATAAATATGAATCTATGAAGGCTGCTGTATTTAACTCTGCTTATTGTGAGTTTCCTGTAAGAATATACCAGTTTTATGATCTTGAATCACAGATACAGACAAGTTACTTGCCTGAAACTAAAATTTTGGTGTCAGGTCTGGGCAGCAGTTGTTTTATAAACAGCTGCCAGAGCTTTGCACAATGACTTGGCTTTATAAATGTAATTATATTTTACTTTAGTTCTCCACTTTGGCATCCTTTGCTACAACTGAGTTGATATACGATCGCGGTGAGTGTCTAATTGATTTGTATCACATTTTATGTCTACTGAGCACTTTCATATTCATTATCTCTTGATGGCATCTGAAAAGTTCTGAGTTGTGTCGTACATCATAATGCGACATTCTGAGTTTTCAGTGAGGAAGCACCAACCTGTAGCTGGTGTCAGGCTGCAGATGCTGGATGATGTGTTTGGTGACGGGACCGACAACGACGGGTTGTCGTTCTCCGAGGTCGATCAGGTAGGAAGTGATCTCAGAGCCGTGATCACATGGAGGATCCCAGCAGATACCCAGGCAAGTGGATGGAGAGTAAACCGGTGGTGGCCTTGAACCGCTCTCCTCCTCCTCTTCTTCATCTTCATCTGCATCCACTGGAGTCTCGTACCTTAGCAGCTCAGACTCCTTCAACACGTAGATGTTGCTGACAGCTGCAGGCACCGAACAGGGCGTCTGGCAAAGCACCGCTTCACTGAAGAGCCCAACACCAGCCACATTCACAGCCTGCACCACAACGAAACACAAGACTGAGTCAACTCTCACTTGTGACGTGGAAGGACACGTGTGTAACGTCCAAGTTTGACCACAAGGTGGAGTTCTAATGTAAACATAACTGGTAAGGATTTCAACAAAGCCTAACCAGTATGTGGCTTATATTTTCTAGCTAAGCATTGTGATTAAATAATACTATTTTCTTTAAAAACCAGAACTTCGCAATAATAGACTGTTCACTGTGAACCAGCATAATTTGAGATAAGAAGGAGTGGTAATGTAGTTTTTAGGAGGCATATGTTAGGCAGTCATCACAGGTAAACACACAAATACAAAGCTCTGCCCAACTATTAAAGCAAACCCATAAACAACTGCCTAATAAATTAAAACTGACTCCTTACTTTGTGCTGATGTGAGAAAATTATTTTGGCAAAATTCAAGGTTGCAAATGTTCTTCAAATCTTCTCATCGCCAAACTACTAAAAACAACTAAAACCCCAGAGAAGAAATTACCTGCTATATATTATTTTTCTATTATCCATAATTACTCAAAACACTGCTACAGCCTGTTGGCATGAAATATTGCAGGTGGCAGGACTAGGTATTACCAAGGAGTATTGAGGTGAAAATATATGTTTAATAATAATAATAATATATTGCCTACTAAGGATGGAGGAATCTGTGCACATCAGCGACTTCAAGCTTAAATCAGCACCTCAGAGAATACAACTGAGGCAGGATTGCTCCAGATATTTTCCATTCAGCTGACCCAGTATCAGATTTATGCTCATTGGGCGACATGTAAAAGTTTGTGCTATTTCAGTGATCTCTGCTGTTCTTATTGAGCAAACTCTAGCTGAGATAACTGCTAATAATAAAATTACTGTGCATGAAATTATTCTGTATTACTTAACTTCAGAATTATTCATACTGAAATAAGTGCATAAGATGAAATATTTTATGGTTTATTTTAACAATGGTGCAGATGAAAAAACTAATTAATCATGAAAATACAGTGTTTGTCAACGCTTACCTGTACCCGGCAGAAGTAGTTGGTTGCAGGCAGAAGCCCCTTCATTTCATGGCTGAGTCCTGGTCCGGTGTAACACGTCTGCATGCAGCCCTCAGCTGCTCCCCACTCGAGACGAAACTCTGTCACTGGAGCTCCATTGCAAGGAGGCGCCTAGAGGACAAACACCAATGACAAAGTCCATCAGCACTGATGACACAGTGTTGTTGTGCCTCATAATAATGCAGCTGTATGTAAATGTTCCAGTATATTCTCAGAATGAAGCATGTGATTACTGTGTACATTAGTGAGGGAATGAAAATGAAGCCAGTCTTACCTCCCAGCTCACAACAACACAGCTGGGGGATTTGCATGTTGTGGAAGGGCTCTTGCACTGCTCAGGGGCCCCAGGGCCAGTTGTAACCTCAAAGCGCTCCGAAAGAGGCCCAAACTAATTTGCACAAAAGAACAAATGTATTCAGTGAGAGAGGACTGGAATCATGTACGAGAAAAAAAAAATATTCTCTCGGTTTAAACAGTCTTTCTCACCCCAGCCTTGTTTGCTGCTTTGAGCCGGAAGCTGTAGGTTTTGCCAGGCATTAACCCTCCCACAGAACAGTCCAGCTCTGCACCCTGGTAAACCTCCCTGGTCTCCTCAGACTGCGGCCCACTCACTTCTACACTGTAGCAGGACACTGGGCTTCCTCCGTCTACCTGAGGGGGACCTAGAGAATTTGTGCAAACCAGTGTTTGGAAATCAATAGGCTTTTTAAAAAAACAGTTTTCTAAGAAAAATAATATATTATACACAAAAAGAATACAAAATGCATAATCAAAGCTCACTGCTTAGAGGCAGTTTGCTAGACAAATAAATGCATCAACAGAAGCTAGAAATACATCCCACACAGATCCAAGTTGGAGAGGAATGACTCACCCCAGCGCAGTTGCACCTCCCTGGCTTTGGGCTTGCCCACCAGCCGAGGAGGCTGGCAGGGCCCCGGGGGCACTGCGGGAGTCTGGACCTGCAGGGTCTCTGACAGCTTGCAAAGGAAGACAACACACCAATTAAGACCCACAGAAAGTAACAAATTGACAATCTTACTCCCTCCTCTGACACAACACAAAAAATACAGAATGCCATTTTCACCAGCTTATCAGGCTAATTCAGGCTACAACACACCGCAGCGGTGGCAAATGTGGATTTAAAAAGGTACACAAGCATACAAAGAACTGTGCTGTACACCATGGATGAAGTTAAACAGATTGTCTTGCAAGTGAAAAATAGAGTCAACACCTGTGACAAAAGGAAGACATGTGAATGTTATGTCACACTGTGCTGCACCAAAAGGCAGGAACTTGCCACCATGACTCATGTTTCTTTACAAGCTGCGTCATGAATAAATGCATGCACAAACAGCTGATGAAGACATTAATCAAGAGCGTCCGTGAACTGAACTAATTAAGAAAAACATCCTCTGACACATGCAGGGAGGGTTAATCGATTAGCAGGCTTTGTCTTGTACTTACTCACCAGGAGGCATAGTCTAATCTCACCAACATAAGAGACTGACTGAATGACAAGTTCCTAATAAAACTCATCATAAACAGAATGTATATCTAGAATTATTTGCATCAAAATTAATCAGATCAACACTGGCTGCCTGTCTTAATAAGTACATGTTAGGTAACAGCTGAGAAATGTATCAATAATTAAAAAGCCAATAGGAAAACAGCGCATAACAATCAGGTTTTATATAGCTTTGATGTTGAATGGACCTGCAGTCTTCAATTCAGGAAGACTGTCTGGAAATCTGGGGTAATACTACTTTGAAAGTCGATTTTAACTTCAAATAGATTAAACAAGCTTAAGTTATCAGATTTGTGCCACAGTTTCCAATATTGACAGTCATCTTGGCATTTGTTTATGAAAAGAAAACGGGTGCAATTTCGTTCTTCCTTTCTCCCTGCAATCATCTGCAACTGATCATCAAACTCTTTCAATTCCTGTGGTGAAACACAAGGCTGTGTGCGCTACCGTGCGTGCACGTGTACCGACGCTGAATGACTCACCGGGCTCTGCCCACCCTCGCTCATGCAGTAAACTCGCGTCTGGTAGGAGCAGCCGGGCTTCAAACCCTCACACACATGTTCCATTGCCGGCCCTGAGTACACCAGCCCCCATGATAAGCCTGAGTACAAAAAAACATTTTAAATGGATTTAAATTATTTCAATAAATTTGCACTTTCAAGGTCAAAAACATAATTTCTGGCATTTTTATTATAACTGTGAGTAACTTACCACTTAAGCCCTCGGACAGCTCCACAATATACTTTGTGACTTCTGCGCCGCCATTATCTTTAGGGGGTTCTAAATTCTCAGACAAACAAATAGATTGAAAACATTACCATTACAATAGCAATATGCATGACTTGAGAATTTATGAATTCCTTTAAAATGGGTTTTGAAGCATATCAACAAACTATGAAATACACTATGGGGAGTGATTTTATGTAACCTTGCTGCCTCTCAAAACTCCCAAAGTAATAAGTAACAGAAATTCAAAATGCAAATGTAGAAAAAGAATGATTTGCCAATCATTGGCCTTTTCTGACCCTCAAATTTCTTCCTGAGCTTATTTTGTTGCAGAGAAATTGGACAATGTTGTCAAAACTGTAGGCATATTTTTTTCTATTGAAAACTGGAAGCAGAAATGAAGTACAGCAGTGAGTGATGTGTTTGTCTACTGAGGTGTATGAAAGATTCATGCTGATGTCTGAAAAGCGGAGAGAATTGTCAGTCATATATTGTACAGACTAGTTGGGATGTCATCTGTCTCAGATGGTCAGGCAGTGCTCAGTGAGAAAAGTGAAACTGTAAACTCGACTTGCCAGCTGCCAACTGCAAGTAAGACTGAAAGGTTTTAATAAGAAAAAGGGTGACTCGTAAGAAAGCTCACCCCAGGCCATCTTGAAGCTGTTCGGCAGGACTCTTCCTCTGATGACAGGCCTGCAGGGACAGCTGGGTCTGTCTGGGTTTGTGATGAACTCGACCACCTGGCTGGGGTTACTTTTCCCCTCCGAGTTGTAGGCCGCCACCTGGACGAAGTGCACAAATAGAGGGAGTGAGGAGTCACGAAACCCCTCCAAAAAAGTACTTTACAATGCAGGACATTCCTAAGCCTCCACTCACACTATGCAGCTGGATAATTGGAAATGAGGGAAGTTGTCTCAAGTGTTTCTATCATATCAGTCATATGGTGGTTTGCTGTGGTGAGATTTTTCTGTCATGCTCAGAAATTCTGTGACGCAGATTCTTATGGCTATTTGAGTAGAGCTTGCAAATTCTCTTTCCAGTCTATGCATTAATATGATTTCACGTTCTTAAAGCGCTAGGCAGAAAAAAGAGCACCTGTTACTCACACTTACTGCAGGAAAGTAACAGCTACTGAGAAGCGAGAAAGTTTGAATACCCGTGATCCAGCTCCTATCTTCAAATGATAAATGAGTGTAACTGCACATTATAAATACAGCTCTTTTGCCAAACCAGTAACAGGTGAAGTGAATGTCATTGAAAATCGAGTTACAATGCAATATTCTGCTGGAAAACCTTGGATCCTGGCATTCATATTGATTGTATTTTGATTCAGACCATCCATCTAAACATTGGTTAATAACAAGCATATCCACCAAACGGCGAGAGCCTCCCCCTGCAGTACAATGCACATCACAAAAAACATTCAAGAAAAGCTTGAGGAACACGACCAAGAGCCACATACTTTTATTCAGCCTTCAAACTCCCCTAATTCCAATCCGAATGGGCATTTACAGGATGTGACAGGCCCTATTCTGCAACCCACAGGACCCAAAGAATCCACTCCTAGTCTGCTAGTGTCAAACACAACAGAATACCCCCAAATAGGTGCTGTGTCCATGCCCCAATGTTTTAAAACTAATTTTGTGGGCATTGTAGTTTTTATGGTTACTCAAACCATTTCTTCAAACATTAAAAATTCCCACCATAAATGCTCACTAAACATCAATTAATCATTATTTATGGTAGCAGAAGTCTAAATAGAGTAGTGATGTTCAAAGGGCCAAAGGAACATGTCAGCTAGTGCAATGGTGTGGCTAATTTACATTCTTTAAGTAATTTTTGGACCAAAATGAAGATCTATAACACGTAGTTTAGACACAGGGGAACTCCAATACACTAAACACAAGATGTTAAGCATCTTAACAGTCCTCAAAGTACAAAGCAAAAGCTGTCGAAGACAGCTGCTTGTCAGACTGATCGATTGAATAAATCTATCCCCAGCACATGGAGGAAAGATTTTTGAATGACATCCTGCGTCTGTATATTTTGACACAGATCCCGCCTCACATTCGAATGCTATGCAGGTCTTCAGTCTTCCATCAAAAATGTATCTATTACTCAATGCCACCTTTTCTCACTGGATTAACACTTCTTAGCTTTTTACCAGTAGCATCATGTCGCCTTGTAAATGGTCTCTGTCAATAAATTGTGAAGGATGGTCACCTGTGATTCCTCAGAGCTGTTTAGTAAATACTAAATAATTCAGCAGTCAGAAGAGCAACCAATTTGAAGAGAATGAGAGAAAGTGGAAATGTGAGCGAGAGTGAGACACAAAGACAGAAACATGGAGAGAATGACAACAGTCTGTCCCCAAACTCTGTGACATCACTGCCAGCCAAAAGGCCACTATGGCTCAAACGCTTTACTCAACTGGCTTCTCACTGGGACCCCGCATGTGATCAGCAGCAGAGTCCTAATGTTGATGCTGTCAGTTGCCCACTGCTCTGCTGGCAGAATCCTGTAAACGGATGAGTCATCGGTCCAACGTGAGACTCAGCACCCCTCCCTGCCTGAAGCCTGCCCCTTCCACACACACACTCTGCTGCAGCCTATATTAAACCTCAGATCACCGGCTCTGACTGCATACATCGCAGGACTCCCTTACCCTGAACTTGTACTTGGTACTCCTGTGGAGATTCCTAACAGTGCAGGTGAGTTCGTCGCCGTCATAGCTTGGCTGGAAGCCATATCCCTGGGATGGAGACAAATGACAAAGAGAGAAAGAAAACAACGTGGTAAGCAATGACTTACCAGACAACCACTGTAGCACAGAAAACAAAGTGGTCTGCAGGATATACAGCTGCAGGGGATAGTGGGACGTTTTCGTGTTGTCTGGCAGAGACTCTGCCTGCAGAAACTTGCTTGAGGTTGTGCAGGCAGAGGTGACAGTAGCTACAAATGTCAGGTAACCTTTAGAGCAAAAGTGTTGCAAAAATGAGATGTGAATTTGGACTGAAACCAATAAAGGGAATTTCTGAACACACCAAGCAGCTACATAAGAATCTGTATCAACCAAGAAACTGATGACTATTATAGTAATTACAATAATAATAGTAGTTATAAAAATTTTATTTATATAGAACCTTTGAAAACAGATTTATAAAGTGCTTTACAGACAGGGCCAAAAAGAAAAAGGGGGAAATTCTGGAAGAACTTTGAACAACAGAAAGCTGGTCAGTCCAAACGTGATAAAAGATTCTCAAAATAAATTAAAACAACCCCACCAGATAAAATAATAAAACGAAAATAGAGGGTAAAACCATAAACACAAGGCTAAAAATGATAGTAGTAGTAGATAAGCAACATAAATACGTAAATGAATAACGGGCAAAAGACAATAAAATGAACAATGAAATAAATAAAGTCAAAAACAATTAGATGATAAAAATAATAATAAATAAAAAATCGAAATAGAAATCGAAATTATCAATCAATTATAAACTGCGAAAAACGTTAATGACATACATATATTCGAAAATAAACTACAGCTCAAGAGATACATTTGGCAATTCTGCAATATAAGAAGTATTTATCCCGTGTATGCATCAAGCATCTTAAGGGGAACAATGTATATAATATTTTACAGACAACTATTAGTTGCAGATATTGACTATTGCTGTGTCTTTTCTGTGTTTCAATCTCAAACAGAAACAATGAGAGACATACCGAGCCTTCCTCATCCATCTCCAAAATATAGTAGATGTCATCCTCCTTTGGAGAGCTAGTGGGCCTCTGCCACTTCAGACACAGCCAGGTCACCCCTGCCATCTCCAGCTCTGGAGGGAAGGGTGGCAATGGCACACTGCATGAGGTGAACAGGTCCACCACTTCACTGAACTCGCTGGGGAGGGCAGAGAGAGACAGAGGATGGGAGAGAATGGGAGAAAGAGACAGGAAGAGACAGAGTGAGAGACGCACGTACACAAACAGATGGAGACAGTGAATGGAAGACACAGCAACATAAAAACGGACAACAGGGAGGGTGCCTCACAGGAAATATAATCTAGCTTGTTAATGCGCCTACCTTACGCCCATGTCATTTTTGGCTGCAAGGCGGAAGGAGTATCTTGAAGCTGGAGAAAGCTTGGTCACTCTGTACTGCTTCTGAGGTCCATAGTAGCACTGCTCATAAATACCAGTGCCCTTTCCCTTAACAGAACAACGTCTTTAGTTGAGAAACGAGGAACTCAGAGTCTCAGTTGTACATGAAAAAAATGAGAACAGTGGAGCTTCATGATCAATCAAAATTTACCTCATCCCACTGGAGAATGTAGTTTTGGATTTTGGAACCGTTGTCACATGGAGCCTGTAATTAAACCACACAGTTTCACTATGTGTATAAAAATTCCCAAATAATAATATACACCAATGCATGGTTATTTATTCTTTTTCACAGATAAAATGAAGAAGAACACAGAGAATTCAACGTTTTAAGATTGTCTAAGCAGCACCATTCTTTATTCAATTCTAATGCCAAAACATTTCTTGCAACTGCTTCCAATCCTCAGCACTACTAAGAACAAATAAGGTGGTTGTAGGTGTGCACACTTAAAGATTTACTTCATTTAGTAAAGTACGCTGAGCATGCAAGTTTGCTCTTTAAGTGCTTTGCTAAACTGGGAGGCAACCATTATCTTAAACTCCTTGGAATGGCGCAACATTAATAAATCCACAGAGGGAGGAAAAAGTATCACACTAAAGTGGATCTCAACGAAAATTGTTAAGAGTGGATTTGGGGAGTGACCTTTTAGTTATTAACCTGATTCTCCCATCTTAATCGCAACACTGATGTATTATTATGAATTAAATCATGGTCTAAATGATTTGCTCATATACTGTATGTTATGGATTTTAATAAAACCCTAGCTTTCTATCACATAGATGTTGTTTATATTTGGTGTCGGCCCTTAGATTTGTGGCTTCAAATCCCAACTCCATCAATCACACTTTATTTTTACCTTCCACTGGAGTACAAGTGTGTTCTTGGTCCCACTGGCCTTCCTGGGAGGATTGGGAGGATCTGGCTCACAGCTTAAAGTGGTGAAGCTCACAGCTTCCGACGGGCTTCCCTGTAAACAGTTACATATTGCCTGGACCCTGAAGAAAAAAATAAAGTGTTACAGAATGTTTCTCTTTGTATCAACACTGTGGTTCCAACAAATCAAGCAGAGCGTTATGCCAACCTGACGTGATAGTCTGTTGCTGGTCGAAGGTCTTCTAAAGTTGCACTTAGTTCTTCCCCACTGCAGAAAAAGGAAAACAAACATTGTTCAGTATTTTCAGACAAATGTCAGTGTAAAATCTCTAACAACAGTTGGTGTTGAGCCTTCTGGCATGTCGTTGCTTGTGCTCACCAGTACATGCTCTGGTACTTTCCATCTTTGCCACTAACTGAGATGGAGACCTCAAAGCTGAGGTTCTCTGGAGGGCTACAGTCATTCTCCACGCTGCCGTTCTCACTTTCTGGCCTGGTGGGTGCACTCCAGCTCACGACTGCTCCTCTGGCCTGGATTTCTGACACCTAGCATATGAGACATAGTGGGTCACTAGCAAGTCTATGTAAAACCATAAAACCCTGGCATGGGCAAAAAAGCTTTGATTGCTTCACCCAAAGTATCTGCTAAATCCTAATTGAAGTCACTTTTTTATAATTTAAAACCTAAAATCCATGTCCACAAATGATCTTGTCCGATAGACAGCAATCTCTCAAGTTTTCAAATCTTCTAACCCTCTAAACCCTCACAACAATCACATTGCTCAGTAGACGAAAAGAGACAGGGATCAAAATATGCAAGCTGATGTCGCATTGGGGAAAAAGGTTTTTCAGCATTTGGCAAGGATGTGCTGCGCAACACCAAGATTTTTCATTCTGTTTGGAGGAGGTTTAAAAATAGAATGAGCTACACTGCAGGAGGGGAGGTGGGAGATTCATATGTGGAAGAACTCAATCAGGTCAAGTCAGTACCTCCTCCCCTCTGCCTTGGGGGGCCCACCTTAGTCCTGCTTCCCACAGTTCGACTCTTGGTCCTTTAACAAACCAGTGCAGCAGCACAGATGGGAAAAAAAAATCCACTTTCCATTGAAGTTAAACTTTCCTTGAATTCTCTGAACTTATCTATCATCTTTCCAACAGACTTGCTTTGCCACTTTTACAAGGAGTTCTGACCTCAGCGACAGTGTATGACAAAGCTCATCTCATGGGGTCAAGGAAATTCTATTTGTAGTGAATTTACTGGTTCCCATGCGCCATGCGGCGGCTGTAGAAGAGCTATTCTTCACTTTATTTATCTACACTGCTGTTGTAAACCAAGGACTGTTTCTCAAGGTGTATTTCCAAGGATAAAAAAATTACTTTTGCATATATTTATATCTCTGATTATTTTCTCACATCTAGTATCTAAATCTTGTATTCTGGGCCAAAATAAAATGGCGTTTTATGAGACTTCCCACATAGTACCAGAAAATGTGGGAGCTAGGTGATTCTTTAGTTAAAACTCAGCACTTCTTCCTAAGCAAAATTCAAACCTCTTAGCATAGGTGTTTAGTGGCACATTTGGGAATAGAAATCCCCACATGGATGTTAGTCAGCAGGTCTGCCTCCATTAGCAAGATGTCAAGCAAGTGTTCATCACGGATGTTAATAGAATGTTTAATGATGCAACACAGTAGCATCATTACAAGTTTTCGTGAATGCAGCGTTAACAGATTCACATGAAATCATGCAATTTGTATTAATTAGATCAAGAAAAATAACACAGAGACTGAAGTGAATACCAACCACTGGCTTACTGACGGTACTCAACAACGCTTGCAGGGCCTGAGCCTCTTTGTCCAGCTCTGAGGAAAGAAAAACACCACAGAATACATGAAATACAAAAAAACAAAAAACAAATGACAAATACAATTTCTGCAAGGGTTTGGAATTGCTGTAACATCTATCTGGATATGAATGTTATGTCAGTGTGCTACTGGTACACTTGAAAAATTGGCATACCTTTACAACATCAATCCAATGTGTAATTTGGTGTTTTAACTACTTTTTGCATGCTGAACAGACAGCGGGAATAATTATGTCAGTGCATTTAAAATGACTCATGACTAAAAAATAAGAAACACTTATCAAATCACCTAGCTCAATAATAGTCATGCAAAATGTGAAATTTCTTTCTAAATTCAGTAATACACATTAACATTCAGCTGGTTTCCTGAGGATTTTATTCAGGAAAAAGAAAGAAAAATGACTTGAATCCAATGTATTATAGTTTGGGATGCATAATGGTATCAGCATCATCATCTGTCCTGGCCAATAAAATCTTTAAAATGAAGTTGGCATGTGTCTGCCCTTGCCAGTGAGACAACAATATAAGCTCAAAAATAATAATATGGTAATTACATTATAGGAGAAACCTGATGCTCTTTGCAATTAGGTGGAAAAAATATGTTTGTGTACCGTTATCGGTGTCAGCAAACAGCCAATTTAAAAATATCAGCATATTGGATACTGGCAAAAATCCAATATCATGGATCTCTAAATATAGCTAAAAGAAATGATGCAATCAAGTTAGGGAGGCAGCCAAAATAAAACACATTTTTAAGTATGCAAACTAGTTTACAAATAAGTTGCAACAACGACTATGGATAACAATGTACTAATAATAATAATGATGATGATTATAAAAATGGCATAACTTTATGAAACACCCCATTATAAATTTAGCAATTTAATGGTCGACTGCTTCTTGATTTAACCAATCTTCATGAGGTCACAGGGTGAAGTTATTATTTCCTCCACTTTAAAAATTGATAGTGATTAACTGCTGTCACCACAGAGCAGTAACAAACTCTGTTATTAATTGTCCCAGTTGTAAACCTTGTCAAACTTCTACCCTTTAACCTCCTTACCTCTGGACTCTCCGTTTTTCCCCTTGCCCGTCTGCTTGTCAGGGCAGGCTACTGCATGCCGAAGCTGTCCCTGCTCTGCCTCCAATCCTTTCCCTCCAATTCCATTGTGAATGTCCACTGTCGGGGGACTGTTGCAAGTCTTCTGCGGCGACGGGGGAGGGCTGTCCTTCACCTGCCCTCCTCCACCTGCCTGACGCTCCTTCAGTTTCTTTTGCAGACGTTCGTGCGTTTTGCTAGTTCTGTCGTCTCTGTGAACAAACGGTGGGCGTCCATGTTGGGAGTGAGAATCTGTAGAGACTGGAACAACACAAAGGCCACACTTGAAGGTTTGTACAGATACAGACATGAGCAACAAAGATCTGTCTGGAGGCCAGACAAGCAGGTCGAAAAAATGGCAAACTCACAGGAAATTATTACAGGAATGTACAAATACACCAGGCAGTCGTGAGGTAAGATTAAAAAGCTGAAAGACTAAACAGTTTGACTCAGGCTTTGACTGTGTAACTAGACTGTGCAAATAAAGTGCTGAGAAAAAATAAATAACATAACAATACAGTCCAGACACTGTCGGTGTCATCTCACCCTGCTCCGAGTAGATATGAGCTGGATGGTACTGGGAGATGTACTGAGAGCTCATGTCGCCCACACCCCCTGCCATGCCGGTGTACAGGTGAGGTGGAGGGGGCATCATGGCAGGGTGTGGGATGAAGGCTGGCAGGTGGGCATGGGGTGGAGGTGGAGGATGGTGGAGAGGGGAGTGCCCTCCGGGGTGGAACTCTGGCTGCTGAGGTAAAACCAGAACCCGCCGCACTCCGTTCTCCTCTATAATCTAAGAGGAAATAAACAAGAGCAGGGAAAGCAGATATCAAAGATGCTCTGAGCTGGACAAGATGTCAATGAGGAACATTGGACTGGAAACAGCATAGCACAAATACCTGTGAAACATATCCAGGAGGCACATAGATTGGAGGCACTGAACCATTTGGAGACATCATGGGAACCTGAGCAGGACCTGTGAAGAAGGAAGGGACAAGATCAAACACTCTCCCTGAGGACAAACAGCTGTTTCATCTGTGGGAAATGTGTTGTGGATAAGACTTGTACACAAAGCTGAACATTCATTCAAGCCTAACAGGTAGATGCCAGCCAGAATAACAACAAAGAAAGGTAGCAAATTTAGAACAAATCAAAGCATCACACAGCAGATGATGAACAGATCAGATACTGACCCAGAATCCCAAATTTACAACTGGATTCTAAACTTGATCAGATAAGGATCTGCTGACTTCTCTCACAACATTCTCATGTGCACAGTCTTCTGTCAGTACCTTTGCAGCTACCTTTCACCCTCTACGAAGATAACAAATGGACTTTAACTACTGTATTGCTCCTCTAATTTTGCCATTCATTGAATATGAATCCTTGCAGGTTTTAATTGAAGCCAACCTCAAATATTACCGGTGTAGGGGGAATATCCCCACACAGTGGATTCCCTCTTCTAAACCAGCAGCATTTTCAATGACTATTTTATTTTGTAAATGCCTATGAATAAGAAAAAAGTGGAGAAATGCATTTTTAAGATACTGGCAAAATGCAAGAAGACCACTTTACAAAAGTGCTGAGAAACAACAAAGTTTCCTGCTCTGTCGTAGGGGCCAGTTCAACGGCTTAGCTCAGCTCAGAGAAGTGACAGCTCAGCAGAAAGCCTCGGAGAGAGAAAGAGAGAACGACCTCTGAGCCAAGTTTGCACATTTCTCTTTTTACAAACCTAAGACAGAAAACACAAAGGCCCCACAACGCCACATGTCATGCAGGAGAACAAAAGAATTCACAACACAGACTGACCTCCTCGGAAATTGCTTGAGGAAGAGTTTTCCGTCATTTTGTCAAAAGTAATGTAAGCAGAGAAACACTAATAAGGGAGATGTTATAATGGGTCTATGACTACAAAGCGAAACCTCCGACACTCCCACTAACATCCAGCACCACCCTCTCAGGTGCTAAAGTCCAGCCTCCAGCTGTCAGGGAAGAGAAATGTTAAGTTCAAGCAGACATACAGACAGCTGCAAGATTGTTGGCTAGCCTAAATTAAACTAATGCAGTGCAGTAAGACAACCTTCCAATGAAGCCCACCTGGGACAACTACTTAAAAGTAAGAGTTATGGTGTGAGGGCGTAAATGCGTTTAATATTTTGTCCATCCCATTTAAAATGGGTAAGACTAAATATTAGAAGCATCTCTCCCTGTAATTGGTGCTGTTCAACAGCGCCATAAACTATAGCCTCCAAAATGACAAAACAAACAACATGGGAGCAGGATTTACTGTAGGGCTGTTGCTTTAGCTAAGTGTAATCAACTCACAACTGAGTATACACCCCTGCACAGAATGACTCAGGTCCAGAGTTCACTGCAACAACTCAATACAGAGGCAGGCTATTTTTGCAGGGCAATATGGGTAGTTAGTTTTGCGAGTTAGGCAGCTGAATTTCCATCATGATCCTCTCTCGGTTGGAGGTTGAACGCTGCTCAGCTTTGGTGACCTGGTGTCACTGTCAGAATTGGAAAAAAATTCAGTGATATTGATGTTTAAATGTCATTTAACTGAATGTCCCCAAAAAAGTCAGGGAGGAGAAGAGAGGGAAAAGACAGAACAAGAAAAAGTTGAGAAATACAGAGCATTTACACTCAAACCCAACCCCTTATCTGGTTATTATTCTGTGTAAGTCTTATCAGTTATGAGTATGTGTATGTTAATAGAGAGAAGCAAGGCGACAGCTGAGCCCGATGCTTATCTGCTGTCTGGTATTATATGCTTTAATGCTGTCAAGCACCAAACATGTTGTAGCATATTATCACCTTATCCCATGACCGACTGACCCATGCTATAGACCTGTGCATCAACAGCGGTCTCATATCAAGTCATAGCTATGTAGACCAGTGACATTGTGGGGTACCTTCGAATAAACTTTCTTGAATGAGCCAGCTAGCAGGCAGGCCTCTTATACTGAAATCGAAAGAGCAAATGGGCAGTGAGTCATTTCCCGACCTAAGAACACAGGGTGTGCAAGGACAAAAATCTAAATTCAGGGAGCATGGGAAAGCTCAGGCTGAATGAAGGCAGTCACACTGGCTCAGCCATCATTGATTTCAGATTACAATATAATTTGAGTGGGAGTTCAAAGTGTGTACTGTTAACTCGACTCACTTTTAAGGCAGATAAATTATGCTGTGCTTATGCCACACAGTGCTCAGCTGTGCACCTGCCTAATGACTGATTAGGGCAATTCTTGTTCGAGCCGCTGATGCTGACTAACACAAAATCTGACGAATCACATTAGCATTCTATATGTTCTCCATTTAGAACGAAAGGCTTTGTGTATGTACTGACTTGGAGAGCGGAGGGATGAGAAGACGATGGAAAGCACAAGGTGAACAAGGTTGGATGAGGGACCCTACTGTAAGGGAGATAAAAAGAAAGGTAGGGTGGAGAATGGGTGGGGGAAAAACACCCACTCTTTTACATCAAACTGACGCACGAGTGCTGACAGAGATCAGATAAAAAAAGGCCACATCTCCCTCCCCCTCCCCCTGAGTCAACTGGAGCATTGGTTGTGCTGACGTGGCCGTGGAGTGCCAGCCTTCCAGAGGAAACAGCCACGGGAAAAACATCAGTCCTCCTCCAGAAAAAAAGAAAAAACCCCAAGAGAGACTTATCAAAGACCACATACATGTTGCATACATACGTAGATTCGCTAACGTTTTAAAGTCACTTAAAGGACCCACCTGTTAATGGACAGAGATAATAACAAATGCGCTCAAGTGGGACCACACTCAGGTCTTCTAGCGCATACTGCAAACAGAGGAAACTTGGCAGACGTGGCGTTGAAATAATGGCAACAATCCAAGCAAACTGTCAGGTTTAATCAGATGTACAAATGAACCCTTGATTAGATTTGGAGAATAAAGAGAAGCAGAGAAGATAAGCTACAGAAAGGCTGTCTGGGTTAAGAGAAAGGTGTAAGAATCAAAGGAAAGCACACAGACACAGCAGTCACATATAGGAGCTTTCAATAAGCTCTCATTGGCAACATAATGAACAGTGAGCCTATAAAGATAGAGTGGGGTAGATTATTAATTAGAGCTCATAAATCGTCTCCATCGACAAATAAAGAGGAGACAGAGGGTGGGCAAGGGAATGCAAGCAGGCTAACTGGCAGTGGATAATAATTACAGCCAAGCATGAGAAAGTGGCCAAGTGCTGAACTGTCAATAAAACAGAAAAATAATAATTACAATTTAAAACCACAACCTTGTTTTTAGTGATGACATTGTGGCAAATGTTCCCCTCTTTGCATTATATGGCACTTCTTTTTGCAGGCAGGAAATTTCTTCTATCAATTAAGAGGGCAGTAATTTGCAATAAGCGGAACACTCTATTAGCAAATTAGTGAACCGCGCATGTGTACACTCATCCTCCGCCAGGCTGCTTCTCCAAAACATGCCCGTCAGCATTCAACTATTACCAATCCAGCCAAAGATAGACAGAGGAGTCAAAAAGAAAAGAAGAAAAGAAAAAGAGGAGGCAGCTCTCTGTGTTGATCTGTGTACAAACCAGAGACTACCGGAGAAAGCTGTACAGTAAACGGGGAGCAATTTAACAAGAAAAGCTTTGTTTTTGGTGTCAGTAAACTTTGTCTGAATTCGTAATATGTTGAGACATTCACATGGTGCCTGCAACCCCACTGGTATGAATGACGTTTACAAGAGGGGAGGGGAATCGGTAACCTTCATGCTTGTGCTTATTACAGAACATCACACGCAGCTGCTGCTGCTCTAAGCCAGACTAAACCAGAGCAAGATGAGGGCCATGACTGCACCGGCCGGATTTTCCAAAATAATGATTTATTCAACTCCATCCAGGAAAGAAAGATTGTATTCTAAAATCCCTGTTTCTTCCAGAAACAAAAATCTGACCCTACAAACCCAGATATGATAATCTCACAAACACAAAAACAGTCAAGGGGAGGTGGCATCATCCTGCTCCGGACATCTCACCCCTGATTGAACTGAGAAGAAAAAAAATGCAGTTTTGAACACCCCTCCCTCTCATCATATTCTATCATCCTTTTTACCCTTTTTTCTGTCTCCCTTGGTATCAACCCAGCAATGGGAGAATGAGTCACAAGCTCAGTCATTCTTAGAGCTACTCACCGCAGAAGCTGTGAATGAACCGTCTGCACGCACATGTTTGTGTACATGTCCTTGGAGTTAGATGGGGGAGGTGATGAGTATAAAAAGAAAGTGCTAATGTGTTTGATGTGTCTGATGTTTGCAGTCCCATTATGTGAACCATATGTGACAAGGCTGATTTGGGAGAGGGTGCTGTGGGTGTGGAAACCACACCAACCACACCATAATTGTGCGGATGGGTTTCAATCTTAAATTATATGACTATAGAGCTCATGCAATTTCCTGTTCATTTTCTGTGAAAATAACAGACTGACTAATATCAGCACAATACCTGCACAATCAGTCCCCCAGGCTAAGTGCTGACTAAATACAGGGCAGGAAATGCAGAAAAAGTAAGAATTACCATGGTGGTTACTTGGAAATTACTATATTTATCCTAAAGTTCTTGTGAGAAAGTACATTTTGGTACTCAAAACTACTCAAGCTGGGGGTAGCTTTGCATCCTAAATGTATGAATTGTTGTGTTTATTGAAGACCAGTGTTATACTTTGTGCATTTGCAAGTACACAATGGTCCGCTAGGGTCAGAGTGACGGAAATTTTGTCATTTGATGAAGTCCACGAAAGTCCATGTAGACCCCTCTACTGACGTCTGTATGCAACCATATGCTATGAGTGCATTAGTGTGCATGCTAATCAGTAGTGCGCATGCGCAGAATATGTAGAGACCAACTTAGCACACATGTATAGAACACATCCTCTAACTTAATATCTCTACTGATAGGAAGACCCTATTATCTAGATTTGTCTAGGTGGTTTGTTTTGCACAAAAAACAAATGTTTTGGCACAGTCTACATAATGTACTATAAAGACCCCAGTGTAGTCCATTAAAACTGCTTATCGGATGGTGAACTAGTTTTGCAACCCTCCATGGCACACATGACTTTTAAACAAGAGGGAGTGTGTCCAATTGCTTTTGTAACTTAAAATTAACAATCTGACACTCATTTCCCACTGTCACTGGCCAGCTGTCTAGAAGTGTGAATGAAATATAATACATGCATTTGAACTTCTCTCTTTTTGCATGTGTTAAACAACCATTTGTGGCACTTGGCATGTATACAACCGACTCCAGCATTTTGAACGCCAACCTAGAGAGACTATGTAAAAATGTGAGTTATACCATGGTGCATTTTTTGAAGGATATCAAGGCCCTAACAGTCTCAAGCAATTCAATTGATTATATGCTTGGATTGATTTCACTCCATCCTGAAAATGCAGACTTGTCACAAAGAGACAAATGATGGAAAAGGTGTATTGTAGAGCTTCTTTAAAGTAAATTCTCATGGAAATTCTCTTGAGAAAGACGATACTACTATTGACAGCGTGGATTATCCCCCTCACAACATCGGTCGGCTTTCAGCACAGTGAACATGACAGCCTCAACTCCCTCTGATGGGAAAAAAAGACTAAACACACCTGCAGCACCATCAGGGATGAAATGAGTTTCACAGCTATGGCATCAGAGATGACGGACAAGTAGACCAAGGGACCCAACAATCAAACTACCGTAACATGGCTGAAAACTGTGTCAGGTGTATGTGTGCATATGATGATGTGAAGGTACGTGCACGCTCTTTTTAGCTTCCTGTAAAGATGCCAAAACGGCTGTCTTGACTTATGTGGAGAAAGCAAATCTCTCAATAAGCCCAGTGGAACTAGACAGTGCTTTATGCCATCAACCAGAGACTGAATCATCCAAAGTGAGGGTGAATCACCGGCAGGCTAAGTCAGATAAAGAAGAGGATCTAATCAACCCAGTGGTCCTGATGCTGACTTGTCTCATCAGTCACTAAGCTTATCAGGTGGCTACAGATGCCAGTGATACAGGCTTCAAATCTAGCATATTGTGGCAGATGCTGACAAAGGCCAACCCCGGATCACTGGGGGTCTAAGCTGAAGCTATGAGGACATGTCCACTCGCATACAGAGCTCTCCTTATGGCAAGGAGGATAGCAAGCAGAAGGATGTTAAATGGCCACTCTAATTAGCTTCCCTTACTAAAGGTCCCTCCTCCAAGGCAGATATCAAAAAAGGCAAATGCCTTCCATAAACTGCTTTTTATGAGATTGTCTCTTCCTATTAAGCAGGCTGTCATGCCCTAACACGTAACAATTACGCACATCCAGCTGCTAAAAATATATGATTGAATACACAAATTGATGTGGGATAGAGCTAATCCTAAGAAATATGAGCAAACCAGATCATTCTGGCTTTGTAACTGTCTTGCTGTCCTGTCAGTACATACTACCATTACAGATGGAAGCATGCATATGCACAACAGATACCTAAATGAACAGAGATAGTCTGATGATGTGAACACGCAACAAACCAACCACATACACACACTTGCACGCATGCCTGCCTGCACACACACACACACACTCCTCTTCCTCCCTCCTTGCACTGCAAGCGGTGAGTCATCCCTCTATTCACGTCACAGAGAGATGAGTGCACCCTGTGACAGGCCAGTTAGTAGCAGTCACACTGATCTATGTGGCACCTCTCAGCTTCTTGTTTCTCCTCTGATGGAGAAACTATGTATGCTTGTTCCCTATTAGGAAGGTTTACTCAGCTCATAATGGGGGGCTGGTGTGGGAGCTCAGTAAGACAGGAGTACGGAGAAGAGCCCCTGCTGTGAACAAACTGTGTGAGGGCTTCTGGTTGGGCAGCATCACTTTCCATCATTTCTTTTGCTCCTTTGTCATCTAAATCTGGATTCCTGAAGCGTATTAGCTCATCGTTATTCATACACATTACAAGGCATAGACAAAGCTACAGACATACCAGTGCCTTCTAACAGTGAAAAAGTAAACAGTGTTCTATACATAGATCATTCAATTTATGCTAAAACATCGAGTGCCTGCCCCTGCTGGGGTCACAAAGGGTACCAAACATTATTCACTCACAAGCCTTTATTATGTTAGGATTCTTTATTTTCCTGATTAAATCAAATTCACAATTTAAAAGACAGAAAAAGAGCGGGTATGAGCTCACAGAAATGTCAATACAGGGCGGGATGTCCCGTGTAGCAAGCCACAACCAAAGTGAATCATTTTCAGATCAATGTTTTCCCAGGCAACTACAATTTATCATAATCGTTTACAATTATGGCCACACAACTCTACCTCCTAGAACTACTCCCCCAGTCTCCTGCTCACGCTGTCAGTGACACGCTGGGACTAGACTTCATTGTGGCTGTCACAAAGCTAGCACAATCACCAACAATTGAGGAAATGGAAATGACTGCCATCAGGGTAAATAAGAATGTGCAACACATCTTACTCAAACAACGTCCTTCTGCCAGAACCTTTCCACTAAGCACTGCAATTATGCCATATGTATATTTTGCATTATGACAGACAATTGGCACACTGTTCAGTTTATCATCTGTCAAATTAAAGAGCAGGAGAATCATGCCAAACAAGGAGAAAATACATAAAGATATATATGAAGAAGTGGCACATACTGACAAACTGTAATGTGATGTAATAAAAATATAGATTAAGATGAAAGTTATGTATTTACACCAGAGTAATTGTACTAAAGAAAACCAAAAAAGCTCTTTATTACATAACTTTTTTTTTTTGTTTGATTACATTAATAATAATGAATAATAATAAATGATAGTTACTGAAATGACAGGGTCACAAATTTTCACTTTAAAACAGCAATCATGTGATTATACAAACAGTGAAACAGATTTTGTTTGATATAATCATTCCCCCTGTTTATACTCACTAGAGATCTGTTCCTTATGTGCTCGTAATTCAAGTGAAGGGTGACAAAGTCTACAGTTCTCGATCTAAGGAAAACTTTCTTCTAAAGCTCAGCAAACAAAATATGAGGCTGTGGAAGTCTGAGTTTCACAAATTATGTGGATACATTCCAAAGTAACAGTCATTTTAAGTAGGAAACTCACTTTGTGTTACTATCCCTCCACTACAGCTCCATAAGTGAACACTGTTTGGAGGATTAAAATAAGGAATGTTGTAATAAAAACACACTTTGGAAGATGCCCACTAAATATAATTATCCGAGACTGCTGAAGCCTCAACTTTACCTTATAAACAAAGTATAAAATGCATGTGTGAACATACCAAACAAGACAGAGAAACCGTTGACTTACACTGGAAGCTTGTGTGGAAGAGCTCTTTTAATGACTTAGAATGTTAATGATTAATTGTTAATCAATTAAATGTTGTTAATATTTCATCAATTATAAATATAATACCAATAGGGCAGAAGATAAGGGACATGCATGTCAGTAAATGTACTGTAGATGTGCTGTAGTAAGTGGCTGCACCACCAGGTGGTGCCTCTTAGTATTTGGTGGGATGGAACTACAGGTGTGTTTGCTGACCACCCAAAAGAGTTGCATAAAAGGAGCACACCTCCCTGCTGTCTAACTGGTAGCTGTGGCAGTGGTGTTCATGAACTCTGCAGCATGAAGTTGTGAAAAAATGATGTTGGGTTTAGCTAGCTAGCTGAAGCTCATGCTAACACTAAATTAGATTTTCAAATGCTAACACAGTCCAGGAGCTCAGTGTTTGTCAGCAGAGAGAAATGTTGCTGCTAACGCTGCTAACATTTAGAAGCAGCGGGAGTCTGATTACATGCTTCCAACAACACAAAAAAAAAACTAAAGTTATTAAGTGTATCAGCGACATTCTGCTCCGAGTATAAAAAGGTTTAGAGTTGGCAGTAGATACTGACAAATTTCATGGACTGAAAAAGATGATGTATAGTATTTGTGGACATCTGCTCCAGCTGAGCAGCTGTTTCCAGCATCTGGACTAATAGTTACTACAGTGAACCCCTCACTCCATCGTGCAGCTCAGGTATGAGAACTATTTTCATATAAAACCATTATGACTCAAGTCCACTGTGAAGAAATTAATAACGTTCCAGGTTATTTTCTGTAAAAGACTGCAGCTCTTTTGCTGTGTTTAATACTTTGGGCTTTGCTGTGCCAATCATTTAATACGCAATTTCTCATGTCATTTTTTTTTCTATTTAATTTAAAATACAAGTAATCTGTTTACCTGTTCAAATTCCTAATGTGACAGAATTCAATATTTATTTAAACATTTAACTGATTATTTGACTGGAATTCTTGAAGGTTTGCATCCTTGGTGGATATATGAGTGATTACAGCAAGCGACGTATGTCTCAATGTACATATTAGCATGAGAATATTGGTAAAATTCCATGTAGCCATATTCTTTAGGCAATGTGAATCAGTGGGATTGTGCTTGATCAGCTCAGAGCCTCTTTAGAAGCATCTAATTCAATTAAAACATGTTGTTGCGTAGCACGTTCTGTCAAGCTGTAATATTCTCTATATTGGCTGGAATCATAAGATGCAATTATGACACTGAGCAGGCTGAGAGCTGTAAGACACTGACTGTAAAGATACGTCACTGCATTCTGGCCAACACCCTCCCTTTTCAAAGCACACGATTAAAACAGCTGAATGACTTCATGTAAGGGTGATTACTGGAAATGAAGAGGTTAAGCACAAATCTAGCTATGTTAATTACATTCTGTTGACACAATCTGACAAAAATGCACCTTATTATTCTTACTTATAGTCACCAGTCATTTTATTAGGAGCAACAGTGCAGTCCGACGTAATCCAGAACAGCAGCTCTGCAATGAATTTGTCCTCCTCATTAGCATACAACAAAATCAAGTTTCACTACAACCTCAATAATAAGCATTAAGTAGAATTATCACAAAAACGGAAAATGTATGAATGGAAATGTAACTGTATTGGATTGCACAATAAAATGCTTGGTGGATATATAATCTTCTATAAAAGTAACATATACTGCATCTCTCACTTTCTCTCTTTGGCTCTCTTTCTAAATTTCAGAGGGAAAAATGTTTCCAGTCTTCTACATTTTGTTAATCAGCCAAACCCAAATGGACAGTAAAAATCTTGTCTCTAGCTTTTGAGTGTCTGTGCTTGTGCTCCTGGAAATAAAAATGCAAATTTGTCAAATGTTTTAACACAATCTTTTTGTCCAGGTGTGTAATCTTACAGATGACCAAACTGGCTATCAGAGTTAATGATTCTGAGCAGATTTTTTAAGAGCGAAAATAACAAAATGAGTCATGCATAACAGCAGAACAATTTATTGCGCTGAACATCAGTTTGATTATACTACCACCACCACAGAGAAAGCTTTTCACTCTAGCACCAACCACACAGGTGTTTTTCTTTATTAATGGACATTGAAAGGAACAGAGATTGAAGCTATGACACGATGCATGTATTCATATTTAGGAGGCAATGCTAGAATTTTAAACGCCAGTCAAACTATGCAATTCATGCTGTTGCTTTTAAGACTGTCATATCTAAACCTAACATTTGTTAAAATAAGGTTTAAACATTAAAAACTGATTTTAAAATGTTATTGTAAATGCTTGTTTTGATTATTTTTAAAGCTTGAAACACAAGATGCACCTCAAGGGAGACTTTTCCTTTTATGCTTCTTTGCAGTGCAGAGTTAATGATTAAACATTGCTCAAATACACCCAAATGAGTTACAAAGATTACTATTGACTGGATTATGTGAGAACATGCATTCAAATCAAGAATCACACTGAAAAGACGTACATGTCAAAAGTAAACCAGCCTTCTTACCTGTGATACACTGAAACTGACCATCCTCTCGTCGAATTGTGAAGGCCTCACCTGGGTTTACCTGCACCAGGATTACCTGCGGAGAAACAAGGAGCTATTTCACTCGGTTCATTTCTATTGTACAAATCATATTATTAACTTGCTTTAATTAACAAATAACTAGAAGAAGATGGCAAGAGGAAAAAAAATCTGTTTCTGCAAAAATATATAAAATAGCTAATCATGATAAATGGTTAGATAAGACTGACACAAATTTATAAAGAATTGTGTAATTTTCCTGACTGTACATGTGGCATAAAAGCAACCTGTAAATTTCTATAACAATCAACAGCTGTTGCCTACAGATGAAGGGGCAGGAGGGACTTTTATTTTAGTATACCAATAGAAAACACATAAAACAGAACAGAAAATGGTCATTAGTCAGTATCTCTAAAAGGCTGATATTTATATTACAGAATAAAAACTGTTGAATTAATCATAATTTCTAACTGAATTGCTTCTCTCAATACCTGGATTTAATAGACAGAGAAGAAAAGCAGCTCATCGTGAAATATCAGGTACACACTGTATCCTACAATGAGTCATGCTGCTTCTGTCATTACAAAAGACTAAACAATTACAGACTGAACGAGAAAAAAACCTGATGGAAAATGTGCATTTCTGCCCAAGTAAACTTTTGAAACCATTTCAGTGTTTCTGGCAGTGCTACCTTATCTGACAACATCCAAATAAAATGAACAACTATAACAATCAGTATTTCATTTGCTTATTCACCAAGTCAGATAATGTTAATAACAAATGAACACACTCCGAAACTTCTCCTTTCAAATCCTCTCAAATTGATCACTCTTTTAGCTTATCATTATAAACTCTAAAACACGCGTAACTAGGTTTTTGTTGCCTGGCACCGTGTGTGGGCGCTGGTTACCTCACTCTTGTGGAAGTCGCTGTCATAGAATCTACACTCCTCTGGCAAAGGACTTTGGCTATGGCTCTCTTCAAGCACTGAAATCATCAGCACCTCCATCTCTGACACTGCTCCCATTCATGTGCTCAGCAGGCAGAGGAAAGAGCCCTTTGACTGCCACACACAGACTCTCATATGTTCATACAAACCCACACAAGCAGCGTCAGCAGTAAGTGTAGATGACGGTGGTGGGAGGGGCAAGTTCGGTCTAATTGAATCAAAGTCTGGCACTTCACAGTCAGGTGCATGTGTGTTGTTCACTCCCTTCCATGTAAAGCAAACACCTCTTCCAGGGTGATGATTTTCCCCTTTTTCGCCATTTAATTTTCACAAAGGAAATTACAATTGACATCAATATTGTGACATTCACTGCACGTTAACAAAAATCACAAAGGAGGAAATTTTGCTTGACTGCTACTTACTGTTGCCCGCATTGCTTTTTCTCATTCAAGCGTCACTATTCACGCAGTCACAGAGAGGAAAAGATGCTCCAGGGTCCACCAGACCCTCCACCACTTCACCCAACCCTCATGAGAAATCACATGACCTGCGATGCTACCACATCTGGCTGGGCTGGTCTTTTTACCCCCTCCACTTCCATCAACTCCTGCATAAAGTCCAGGAAGAAAACTGACAAGATGCAAGGAGAGTAGCAGTACGGGGCTTGGTCTCGTGCACTGGACGTAGCCTTCACAGAAAGTGTGGCGTGAATCTCATGTTTGCTTAGCCTGGTTCAGCCGCATCTGCTCCAATAGCAGCACTCTCTGCAGCAGGCGGCTTGTTCACTCTTGCCTCTGGCTCCAGTGTAGCCTCCCTACCGTCAGTATCCACAGCAACCCCTTCAACAAATAAGCCACAGCGATGTCCGCGCCAAACCTTCACAGAAGGGATTGAAACCTTATCAGCAGTGGCCACTCTCCGGAAAAGGAGGCAGATGAGTCCAAGAAAACAGGACCAAAAAATGAGAAGAGACTTTGGATGATGCCTCAGTTTGCTATTCAGTTTCCTCCTTGCCTCTGTCACTGACTGTGTGCCAGCTCAGTTAACGCCTGCTGTGCTCCTTAATATGGTTAATTTCAATAGCATTCCATCAGGGTGTGATCATAGCACAGCTGAGCCGGCAAACGTATACGGGGTCCATAGCATGGGGAGTCCTTTGTTCTGTCTTTTTCACAACAACAACAATGGCGTGAGGGAGCTCAGCGACCCACGCAGCTTCTGAGGCTGACATATACGACTACGCTACAGTCCCTCTCCCTCCCTCCCTTCTCTCCCTCCCCCTCATACTCTCTCTGGCTCCCTCTCCCATTCACAGAGCAACATGCCATACATCCTCTCTTAATACTCCGATCAATGTGAGAGGAGATGAGGTGGTGGGAGTTCAATTGCAGAGCTCCAGCGTTGGTGACAATTGCAGCCTCGAGTTCTCTACCGTCTTCCAAGATCACAAAGCGGCACACTGACAGACACAACAGAGACAGTATTTGTACAGCGACACAATAAACACAGCTTCCAAGTACTCGCTGCTTCTGTAACATCTGTCCTCATTTATTCTAAATGGATCATTCCTTAAAGCGACAGTGCTGATCACTCGATCAGCATGTGTCAAGTTAACAGATACTCTTTGTCACTGATACTGCACAAAGGGTACATTAAAATCCTCCACAGAATTAAATCCTACCGTTTCATTTAGTCTTTGTAAAGATGAAAAAAAAAATCTGGATTTAAGGAATTATACAAAATAGCTGGAAGCAGAAATCATTAGGGCCCAACTATAATAGGCTTATGAAGTAAGACGACTTCAGGGAAATATGAAGTAAAATTAATTCTGGAAGAAGAATGTAAGGAAAAAGAAACTAGACTGCTTACACAGCACAGACACTATTAAGGGGTTAACATTTTTGCATTGATCAAATCAACAATCTTTTAAATTCACTATGCTGACAACCTCTTGAATAATGGGTTTTATTTTCTTTTTTGCGAGTGCAAGCAGTTATGGAACAAAGCACAAAGTGAAATTGTACTGTGACCCCTTCACTTGTTTGATTATATAAAAAACATGCTGCAATCAACCAAATGTGGACTTTTAGACTTACTGGAAAGACCATATGCCAGTGTGACCACAAAATAATTATGGATAAATACTGACTTATCTGATGGTGATCACAGCAAAGGATTGGTACATCAATTCAAGCCATTCTGTATAATCAACGGTAGACAATAAAGATAACTTTCAGTAGACTTTGCATCTAAAAGAAAGTGAAACTAAACTGACTATCAAAACTACCAAAACAAGAAACCAGATGCAGTGCCTTTATTTTTAGGACTTTTTTGTCTCACAGTTACAACAACATATTAGTTTGAGGTTATGATTATGGACAAGTATTCAAGATTTTTTTTTGTTATTATTTAATGCTTGCACTGGAAATGCTCTCTCCACAACTGTCTCATAATGTGACAACAGACACTGAAAAGAGGCAGAACCTCTACTGTCAGTTTGAGAGGCATAACCTGTAAGTTAACAAAGGGACCGTTTTGCAGAATAGAAAAAAAGATGAATAATTTTTTTAGAAAAGTCAGGTTCCTCTTCGGATAATATAACTTTGCATAAACAAACTTGGCGCTTAACACTGAACTTGTGATAGTAACACTGAATGTGTTATTGAATGTCTAGTGGGGATGCAATTTTGGAACCATTTCCTGAACCAATAGTCAGGCAAACAATCAATAATCAATTAATTGCTGAAATGGATTAAATACACTGGACATTTTTTTTATTTTTTCCATACGCTGATAAAACTGTTTTAAACCACTGACAAAACTGGCCAGAAAATGAGCACACTTACATTAGGAACTTGAAGTCAACACCAGGTTAACTGAATTGTAAATTAAACTTACTTCAGTTAAAAGTATTAATCCATGACAAAATCCAAAGTATTAAACACAGCAAAAAACTGCAGTGTTTCACAGTAAATCACCTGTAACGTTATTAATCTCTTCACAGCTGACTTGACTCATAATGTTTTTATGTCAAAATAAATAAATCTACATGATGGAGTGATGGGTTCACTGTATTTAGCATTAGCCTTGCTGCTGGAAACAGCGGCTCAGCTGGAACAGATGCCCACAAATAGGGTCAATTCACCTTCATCAGTCCAGAAAATCTTTGAGTAATTACAGTCAACTCTAAAACATTGCAGAGCATCGCTGATACACTTCATCACTTCAGTTTTAATGTTATTGGAAGCACGGAGTCAGAGTCCTGCTGCGTCATGTGTTAGCGCTGGAAAATCCTAGTTTAATGTTAGCATAAGCCTCAATTAAATAGCTGGACCAGACATCTGCCGGACACCTTTTTCATAACTTTACGCTGTGGAGTTCATCAACATAACTGGCACAGCTAGCATTTAGACAGCAGGGAGGTGCGTTTATTTTACGCAAACCTTCCGGCCGGTCAGCAAACACATCTATAACTCAATCTAAAAGATGGTCCACCTGTTGGCACAATCAGGTACTACAGCAAATCTTGAATACATTGTCTCAATTGCATGTCCCTCATTGTCTGTTGTATTAATTAACAGACTCTTAATTTCTTTAATTACTGAAGACAATTACCTGATTAACAATTAATCAATAACATCCCTAAAGGCGCATTACCACTACCATCCGACTGTGTCATGACATAACTTGTAAGCAGATAGACTCTGAAAAAGTGGTGGTATACTGCAAAGGTTACTTTTCACACAGATGACTAAGCACTATAATGTGCAGTGGTTTCCCGGTCACAGTCACTACAGGGATGTGTGTTTTTTTTTTTTAACCAAACACTAGATGGAAGAAACCATGCAGCTACAGGAACAATGAAAATCAGATACACCACCACAGATTTATAGAACACCATGTCCAAAGCTGAAAAAATATATACTGTTCCCACCACTGTCAAGGTTTACATCCAGGTACGAGCCCTATGCAAAGAGAGTGAGGATCCGTTAGCACACGCTGTCACACAGGTGGCTGCTGCTGTGTTTTATTACCCAGGAGAATTGGCCTGCTTTGTGCGTTCATGGCTGTTAGCTCTGACGTTTTTCGGCCGTCGGTGACTCAGAGTTCGGGTTTCTCACTATTTGTTCCTCTTAATTGTTTACTGTCTGTTGATGTGACATAGCAGCTGGGTGGACAGGAAGCAGGAGCCAAATGACACAGGGAAAATCCTGCCAGAGTCGGAACTGGCCAGGAACTAACGCAGTCTCCCTGCACCTGATGGCATACACTTGCGTGTGCAATGGTGATTCAAAGCAATTTAATGATCCTCCACCCTCCAAGATCCCCTGGAAACGATGCATAAGTGGATAGCAGGATATAAAAAGACAGTTAAAAAAGAGCTTCTGTTGCATGTTCTTGTAAATAATAATCTTCTATGTAGTATTATGTCAGAGAAGATAATTACGTATACGTATTTATCAGAGCAACCACAAAATGTTATCAAAGCACAGAGTTAATCAGATGCTTCCATGTATTACCTGAAATCTGAGTCACAAAGTATTTTCCACTGGCTTCCTATTTGGTATGTTAATTAGCTTCATGTTCCCACTTAACGTCACAGCATATTTCTATCAACTCATGAACAATGAACAACCGTCACTGACTCATGGTGACTTTGGGCTTTGCATGATGTGACTATATAAGGGAATATATTCTAATAGCAGCCTACAGAGCTATCTAATACTAATTACTTGGACAAGTCTTGCAGGGTTTAGCACAAAATGACCAGACTGCCAGTTATTTCTAGCTACAAATCATTCTTTTGTTGGCCAGGTTCCCTGCTGCAATAAATTCATTTCATTTAAAAAGTTTCTTTTCCCTCAATAAATGAATGCTTGTAACTTTCAAATGTGTTTAATCACGCAAAATTCAACATCTCAACATTTTCTAGTCATAATTCTCAGAAAACTGAAAAATTAAAATATATGACACAAACAGTGAAACACCACCGACCTACATGCTCTCAAATAAAATAAATAATATGAAACATTTCCAAGTGCAAAAAATTAAGCAATTAATTTAAGCTAAAGATAATGCCAGGAGTGCAATCTCAGCTTTACAGCTGTGCAAAGTAATGCTTTCTCTTTAAACCACAATACATCATATTAATAATAATTCTCTATATGTTTTTGACAGCGCTGAAAATCATGTCTTTAAGGTTTTTAAATATTGCAGTTTACCTTAACAATACACTTTGAGTTACATTCTGTATGAAAAGCGCTTTATAAATAAAGGTTGATTTGATTGATTCGATTTGAATACCACTGTCCCATTGTAAGGGAAGTGTTGTTGAGAAAGGAAAACACTAAGCATCGTGATATCCTTTTGGGTACATGGATTTCTGATGATATACAAGTACAAAAGCCAAAGAAGTCAAATTTCACCTGCCATTTTTATTTTTTAACTATTCACCAAGAAAGAATGTATAAGCATTAACATCTGCTGGGTCAGTACACCTGGACTTCCTCATTGTCTCAATTTATTTTTAATCTAAAAAGAAGTTATTCAGACTATCTTTAAATGAGATTTATTATTGAAACAGAAGTCTTTTTGTGGGTGCATTCGGATCCCTCTCCTGCTAAATGCCAGATTACAACCCAAATAAATAAGGATGTCACTGGTAAGGTCATTTTACTTAAGCCTATATTTGGTTCAGGCCTTCCCATTAACATATTATATTACAGAAGTAACTGACAGTCTGATGCTGTTACTATCCTGCTTTTCTGTGGAGCTGGTGTTAAATTGGTGATATGCTGTGGCAGTCCAGATCTTCACTAAAGCTGAATTTTTGATAATCAGACCACATTATTTTTTTTCCACCCATGCCCTGTGAAAATTTCACATGGATTCCTGTAACTTCAGGCATGCTGTAATGCGGTTTTTTTTCCCTCGTCAGGAGCTCTTTCCATCTGGCTCCTCTACCACCTAGCCCACACTTGTGAAGTGCTGTACTGAGTGTAGTCCTTCCAGAGGAATCTCTCATCAGAGTGAAAGCACTTTGTACTTCTGTCAGAACAGTCCTTGGATTCGGGGTCAGCTTCCTGGCCACAGTCATTCCAGCTCGGTCACTCTGTTTGGTCAGTCAACCTGCTCTGTCTAAAGTCCAGGTACTCTCACATTTTTAATAATGAAAAATAATGTGCTCCTCCTGAATTTCCAAAAAGTTTAAATTTATGTTTTCAGTTTCTTTTCCAGTGCCTGTAATGTACCTGCGTCCACCCAGTTAGTGTTAGCTGTAAAATACTGATGAGGACAGTTTGACTTCAAATTTTATAATTAAAAAAAGAAGTCAAATTTGTCATTTTAGTACAAAAACTAATAAGTGACTGTGCCACAAACATGACATGCACACATTTTTAGATTGTAACTTAAAGTACGCTTTATAAACTGCCCTTACTAATTTATGTTTTTTTGATTATCATTTCTACTAAAATACCACCCCCAAACATTCTGTTATTTTCTGTTTGATTAATGATAGGATTGTTTTTATTTCTCTATTTTTAATACTGATAGGACCATGCAGAAAAATACTCAGCATAATGCTACCATTTGATGTAATGTCACAGGGCTTTTGATCCACATCTTGTTTAACTGCAATGATTACTGATATAACGTTTCAACAGGTTTTTCCACAGAATTGGATTCTATCTGTGGCTGTAGATGACAGGTGTGAGTTTAAGTTTAACAGTTATCCAAATGTTGTGTGCCACATTTGCTGTCCCAGAAAAAGAAATAAAAGCTCAGTTTATGCAATGTTACAAGATCATCACTGCACTTTTGGTCTGGGCAGTAAAGACTAGTTATCAGCTACAAATGAGGGTCGAGTAGAGTCAGCCTAAAAACAGATGTCTCCCCATGATGGTTTCGAGTCGCAAAGGTAGAAAATTCTTTTTACACATTTGCACATAAGAGTTGCATCTCTGAGATTGACCGCATCATGTTTGGAACGTAGTGCTGACAGACTATCTTACAGACTTGAATGCATCTTGCAGCAAATTTGTGCAGAGGTGTTCATTATACTAAGCATTTGCTAACTCCAGACTAATTCTATTCAGAAATTTGGCCAAACATTTTCTTCGTGAGGAAAAGCCAACAACAATCCCTCCTCTCGCACATGTTTTGATCCGGAGTGTGGATGGAGAGGAGGGTTTATTCACAAACGGGTCTGTTGTCAATGTGACTGTGTTTGTGTGTGTGTTTATGTGTGTGTGTGTGTGTGTGTGTGTGTGTGTGTGTGTGTGTGTGTGTGTGTGAGGGAGAGAGAGAGAGAGAGAGAGAGAGAGAGAGCAAAAGCAGGGCACAGCTCTAGAATGACAGCTAATTTTAGCCAAATAACAACAAATAACAACAAAAAAACAAATAAAGAACACCAAGGTATCACTGCTTGTTTTTATGAGGGTGGGGTAAAGCTTCTCACCCATGGAGGATAGTAGAGCGAAATCAGAGCAGAGAGGCCACAGTGCAGACAGTGAAACAGACTTAGTTTACCCAAGTCGATGACTACAATGCTCATTATCCATAAGTGCAACAAAATCCACCAGTGTGGGAGAGAGTAATTTATCAAACACCCATTAAGCAAGCAGAACAAAAACTTCTAAAAAGTGCTATGTCTGCAACCACTCTGCCCACATTCAACTTCTTTTGCCCTCTTAATCCACAGCCACTACTTTTTACACAGTAATAAATAACTCATTATGCTGACAGCCAGTTGCTCAAAGAACAGAAACATTAGTTGTATAGAACAGTCAAACCTTATTAAATGTGCATCTTAAAATTAGTTGAAAGCTTATAGACAGCAAGGTTGAGACCAAGCCTCCTCCTCTCTATCAGAAGTGACTGTCAGGCAGTGAGTCTTTTCACATGTGCAGCAGAGGGAGGATGACAGGGAAGAGGATGAATGATGCCACAAGTCTGCTGGCCAGTTTATTGAAAATGCCTCGCAAAACAGGGCCAAATCACTGTCTCATGCAGGAGTATGTGAAGTCATTCTAACAGTTTTTATAGCACACACAAGCTGGCCAGCAAGGAGATAATGTCTGGTATTAATCATATGACGCATTAAAAAATATTCAGGATCAGCCACAATAAACAGTTAATCATCCTTTGCTGTCATCAGTCCAGAAATTCCACATCGATACACCACTAGGACTTGTGTCTGCTCTGAATATTGGTGCAGTGAGGTTTGGTTTGTCCTGCTGGCTTAGAAGAAAGTGTCCTAAACACAGCTGAGTCATGCACTGTCCGCCTCCTCACAATAGTTGACAAATAGTGGGCTCACCCCCATCTTCACAGATGATTCAGTAGCTGACCAGGAGCCGAGCAGAGTGGGTTGCATTTTTGTCACAACATCTCGAGCCCTCTGGCAACTTGTGAGGGGCACATGTCCAAGGCCCTGTCTCTTGTGTCTAGCTATAGCATACAAGGTCAGCACTAAAGACAGCTGAATTGAGAGTGAGGTCTCACTATCCCACAGAAACATTAGCCCACGCATGATACGTAGCCACAAGCAGACCACATACTCACGGCTGTGTGTTCCTTGTTCACTTTGTGCTGTTACTATTTAATGCTGAGTGCTTTTACACACCACCAGGGCAAACTGTAGGTTTTCTGATTTATAAATCTCAACTTGCACTGAAAAACATATAAAATAGGCAGGACTATGTTTGAAATAAAATATTAGTAGAATTCAAAGCAACTGAAAAAAGCAAAACAGCTGCTCCTCTGTTCACTGTTCTTTCTAAGTAATTCCTCAAATGTGCTATGGTGTTTTGAAAGATCTTGTAATTATATATATTTCCCAAAAGATTGGATAATTACTTGGAGAGTTTTTAGCAGAAATTGCACAGCAACAAGTCTGTACCAAGGAGTGATACCAATCCCTTGCAATCTGTTAGGTTACAAGCACAGACCTAAAACTCATCAAAACAGAGGAACATAAAAACACAAGCACAAAGAGCACACAAACATTAAATGGCAGGTCTAATGAAAAGGAGTAATGAACAAAATGGGAGAAAATATACATATCCATCAGTACAGTCAACAGATAAGTACATAAGCCATTAGCTAGGCTTAAACATTGACAGAAAAAGACTGATTCATCTGTTACCAATTTAGCTACGAACCAAATGGCAAGAGCAGGAAAAAACCAAAGGGGGGAGGGGAGTTTAAATGGAAGGAAGCAGTGAATCATACTGTAGCCAAAGTCATCTCTTAAAAGGAATCATCTCAGGTAATGACCTCAAGACAACAGCTTCCTCTCTGACTCAGAATAATTGGTCCAATAGAGCGGTAATACCAAGCCAAGACTGGGATAAAAAAAAAAAATCAAGAACAAAGAATGAAGTGTCCTTGCAGCTTCTCTAACTAAAGGTCAGAAACAGAGGGGTCAGCCATCGCTGTGAATCGTCTTCACTGTCACCATAGTCCTGCCTCATTCTGTCAGGGCCCAGACCCCTCCAGTGGTTCCCGCTCCTCACTCTGCAGCTGTCATGGTATTTATGCACCTCCTCAGACACCAAAACCCACACATAAACTACATTTTATTCACAGAATCACTCAAAACAACAACGCTTCAAAATCCCTACATCAAACACTGCGAAAAGGTAGCCTTCACAGGTCAGTTTCACAGGTGCTCAGGGATCAGGCTCTGACGCCACAAAATCAGGCGCATTAAATCTCCTGTGCCATGTGTGCTCTCCACAAGGTATTAAAAACTCCCTTAATCGGAGAAAGCACTACATGCAGTGCGGGTTTTCTATTGAGCATATGAAGAGCTTAAAGGTTAATACAATGAAAAGGTTAATATAATAAAAATCGCAGACACTGTCAAGGTAGGCGTGCAAAGAGAAATTGATTTGTCTGAGGAAATTGATGTAAGAGTCAAAGATATGGCTGCATTAACTGAAAACCAAGAACCAATCAATACTGACATCAAAAGACAAATGCAACTAGTTGTTGTGCTCCAGGGACTCTAGTACATACGCCTGTGTGTGACCCAACACTCTGCCGCTCTTAAGAAATACCAGAGGAACACCATGAACCGGGGAGATCTATTCTTTATTATCCTGCCTTAAGTATCGATATGAGCATCATGTACAGGGAAAGTCAGCCTGACACAAACCTGCTGCTGGCATTAAAAAACCACACCCAACTTCTTACCTTGTAGAGTAATAAGCCATTTTATTTGCAAGGGTATGCATCCATACAGCTCTGTCGAAAATGATAGACATGCGTGGAAAATACTGACCTTGAAAATGCACTGCACAGTATCCATTTCTGTAATCATTTCAGTGAAAAATACTTGCATAATGGATGCTGCCCAAAAGGTCGCCCTGTGTATCACTCCCCATTGTTCACTCTTGTTGGTGTGGCTGCAGACCTAATTTCTTTCAGCTCTGAGTGCTTAATATTTGAAATAAAATACTCCTTGGTATTGGTTTTTCCTATTTTGCCTGGGATAATACTGGTGTGTAGCTTCCACTGCTCAAACCTGGTAGTTACTTATTGTACTTATTGTACAAATAATAAGAAAAAAATAAGAGCAGCAACTCAGAATTATTTTATTATCAATTAACTTCCAAGTAATAATCTTGACTACAAAAACCCAGAAAACTCTGTACATGCCTATCATACTTTTCCACAGACCTAGGTGTCATCTTTATTTGTCTGTTTAATAGTCAAAAGGTATTCATTTTACTATAATGTGTAACAAGGATAAGTAATCCTGATATCCAAAAAGGTAGAAACAGCCAACATAAGCCGTTTTTGCTTAAAAAATGTCTAAAACAACATTCAATTTTCAAATTAGCTGCTTTTAAAGCTTCTGTCAATCAACAAATTATAAATAAAGACATTAAAACATATAAAATCTTAGCTTAATAGCAATAAACCTTTTTTGCATACAGTTGCAGAGTATGAATCTTGGTGAAATGCCTGAGAGGGATACACAAACATGTTTGAAAAGCACAAATACTTGTTATTCCTATTTCAACGATCATGAACATGTAGCGTCTCAAATTGGTCTGAGCAGCAGGGTGGTAATGGTGTAAGCCAGGTAGTAACAGCAGCGTTTTATTCTTTTAGCTCCCATAACAGCGTAAACAGTGACATGGGACATGTTCAGGCAATCGGGTAACCTTTGTGGGAGGCGGTAAGGTAACTGAATTCCATGAGAACGCCACCGTCACAGCTGAACACAACCAGCAAAATTTGATCTCTACGTGAACAAAGCCTGATTCAGGTGAGGGTTTTTCCACAGTGGAAAACGGCAGAGATGGGTGGAAACTCGTGTTTAGAGCACAGTGCTAATATTAGCAAGTCTTATCAGGACAAACTGCGTAAGACGGAGGAAATGGCTGCAAAGATATCACTGTGGGTTCCACGCTATCCCCCGGGAAGTCAGGAAAACTTAAACAAATCGAACTACTGACCATCAAAATGACAGGGAAATCACCCAGGCTTGTCAGAGCCGCTCGGTCTAACTGTGATACTGACAAGAGATGATGGGGGGACATCGGCCCATATCCTGTGCACAAAAGGCAAAACTGCCATCAAAACCGAGAGGGCTGTGGTTCATAAGTTACATGCACCTGTTGCCTATGAGATATGTTCAACTGCAAATCCATTTGGTTTCTTTCAATACTTAACTGAGTAAGAACTGTCTCCGCATATTGTGTTTAGAATCTGAAACAAGCCTCCAAGCATATCAGGTTCACAAGCAGCAGATTTAAATGCATCAGAAAACATTTATAAGTCACAGCAACATAACAGAATAATTTAAAAAAAAAAACGACAGTTATGTTTCCTTTACTTTAGTGAAATAATGCAAAAGGTAAACATCAAATAAATAATTCTAAACTAATAAACTAATTCATCTAATTTTTTCTAAAATAACTGCACATACAGGCTTTAAACATCTTTCGCATTTATTATTGCTTGACACACATGACACTGACATACAAGCCTCTGCTGGACCACATCCAGCCACATATCATATTAGTGCTTCCCTGCTGTGCTGGTCAAACTATACACTGTGTCACTGCCTTGAGCACTTCAGCAAGTACAAAACTGCTTCAAGTACACTCGTTACAATTTCTCAGTTTCACCAATGAAGTTCACATTGTAGTGCTTTTTCCGGGCAGTCGTATTACCAGCTTTGCAAAGCACTCCAGTGTTTTGCATACAATAGTACAAATACTTCGGACAAGCTCAAAAAAGGCCAATCCATGCAATTTTACTGTTTTTCCACATGGCAAGCTTAACTGCATGAGGTCAAAGACGCTAAAGTTCAACAACTGCACACACCAACAGCAGACAAAATAAGTCAGAAGCACCGTCTCTAACAAATCCCCTCAACTGTAATTACGAGGCAGTTTGCTAGAAGTCAATTTGGCCATAACAGACTTAATGCAGTGAGTGTGACTAATAGCACAGAGACATGAGAGGGAAAAAGGGGTCTGAATGTACCTGCTGGGGGCCCTCCCCATTGACCATGGCTGGGGGTGGTGGTGAGGCCAGGATTGGGAGTTCAGGGCTGAGAAGCTGGCCAGACTCCAGAGGTGGCGTGTGGTCTGCCATGTCTCCCTCATTCACACCAGTGAAGAGGTACTGCTGCAACAAAGACACAGAGATCATTGGAAATGTACAGAGTAAACCACAAAGGTTTGTGACGTCATCGTCTTGAAGAACCATTCAACCGGATGACTACATTTACCCAGAATGTACATAGAATACAGCTTTTCTCTCCCTTCTATTAATTGGTACTGTGAGTGGATCATTACCTGAATTTATAGCCAGAAAATGTGCACTGTTGATTGTAAGTTAAAATTATGATTGACTGTGTTTACTCTGATTACCACATAAACTGAGATATTTTTCAATGGGTTTTTTGCAGTGTATTTTGCATAATATAACTAAAATGCCACATTCTCATTGTTTCTGGCTGTAAAATGTAAGCAACTTAAAAGTCTAAACAGTGGAAAAGATGGCTCGATGAAGCGATTTATATATGTGGATGTCTGTACCATGCAGCAACTACAAGACAAGGTTGTGTTGGAAGAACTGGAAACCGGATTACAGGATGCCGTTCATTCATTGAAAAGAAAGCTGCTCAGTGGTGCATAAGACCGAAACAAATTCCCAAGATTCCTCCTGTGGGCCCCGACATACAAAAATGGGATAAAACAAAATGAGCATACAGCCTTTCTAGACTGTTATTGGGACAAACAAACCAAATTTTGATAAATATGTAGCAGGGTTTCTGATGCACAGAAAACTAGGGTTGTAGGGGAAACACAAAAAGCTTTGCAGGCCAGTGTGCATCATGTGATGAATGCAGAGGTTGTACTAATGTAGACTGGGCATGATGCCCAGCGATGGTCCTGCCTAGTTTAACTACAAAGAGTGCAATGCCAATAACAGCTGCCAGATGCTGGCTCCAAACAATCTCATGATTCCATTCGAAAAGTGTGAATTTCGGTCAAAAAATATGAAGTCAATTATGTTGTCAATGAATCACTGAGGCCTCAACTACTAAATTTGGGGCCTCTAATAAGAGCATTGTTGGTCATTTGAAAATCATTGCTCTATAAATAAGATTTCAGGGCTTTTCAAGAGCTCTGATGTCTGCAGTGTGGCGACTGATTGACAGTTATGATTGACAGCTCGCTTGACTGTGGACTTGCTGTTTTCCCAAACTCCCACTAAGTCAGACTTTAGAGCTTTTGTTTAAAGAATAAACAGATTTTTCCTATAGAAACTAAGTTCTGTTGTTTTGTAAACGAGTTCCACTAATAAGACCTACCCCAGATGCTCGTTCTGCAATATTTTGATAAATTTAATGTTTGGTGCTACTTGATTACAATGCCTGACCTGTGAGCACAAAGTGGATAATTTATCCAGTCTTTGCTCATGTGAGTTGGTGTTTCCAATAAGCTTGTGCTTGTTTTGGTCTGAGGTGGCAGGTCATGTTAAAGGAGTGTGTAAGACAACATCCAGCACTGTTTATTCTACCATATTTGAAAGGTGCTGCCTCCAACTGGAAAAGATCTGATCCTAAACTGCAACTCTGGCCTTCAAATCTTTATGTACAGTCTATAGATTGTACTGATTACTACAAAATGGTAGTCATATTTACCACTACAAAATATCTCTTGTAAATTTGAAAAATTAATTTCTTAAAGAATTTTTGTTTAATTTAAAATCAAGAAGGCAGAAGGACAATTGCGGAGTTCAAAAAGCTGTTGTAAATATTTGGATATAAAACTTGAGCAACAGCAGAGACATGTTAACCCTGACTGCTAGCAGATTGTTTTAATTACAACATTAAGGCCTATAGTTAGTGATTGAAAATTAAGCCTTCTCTCATGTACAAGGCATCAGATATGAGGCAAATAGCCCCTAAATGCAAAACATAATGACAAGCTGAGCCGTACTGAGTGGGTATTTGATGCACATCGTAATTAATTTCCAAACACATCCATTGTTTTCCACTGCCAGTAACATGCTGGACTCTAATGAAAGACATTTTCTGATGGCATCAGTGAACAGCCAGGTCAGGCCAGCTGTTGCAGTCAATCTTAACAAGCCTGATCCCAGACCAAAGACAGGGTTGATCAGATGCAATTATTTAAATAGAATACAAATATCCATGTCGATAAACGTCATGGGAAACTCAAGTGTCTGCTGTTGCATTATCTATTCTATCTACAACCTGTTTGGTACTTCTGCAGGCTGCTACATGTGACATGTTTTCCACACATGGAAAGCTCGTCTGAAGTGGTCTACAAGATCAGAAATAAACTGAAAAAATGTGCTATTTCTCAGTATCTGTGTAAATTTTTTGGGAAGGTGATGCAAACTAAGTTAAAGCAGTAGCAACAATGAATCAAAGTGATACTGAAAAGTGGTTACTGGTAAACCACTGTTAAGTCTTGTATAAAGTTCTGCCTACACCCAAAATTTTAATATCCTAACGTTTACGCCAATATACACACTGTGAAGTGTGCATTTAAAAAAAGCAAAGAAAGAAAGACATGAGGGAAAAAAGCCACATCTTCAGAAAAAAATTCAACCACCTACCACTGGATTAAAATAACACTTCATGTCACAAAGTAAAAGGAAAATACAATAGTGTAATGTATTGTGCATGACATCTGTCAGCTGGCAATTAACTTGCTAAGCATTCATATAGCTCTGTATAGTGTTTATGCAAAGTCTTAGAGGGAGGGAGCACACAAAAAGAGAAAAGGAAATTGGAAATGATTACATACGGAAAATTGTTTAGGTCTTCATTGAAAGAGACAGTTTCTCCATTATCTCCTCTGCTAGAGAACAGAGTCAAGTAGAAAGTGCTGTCCAATCTCTTTTCACATCTTTCAAATAACAAACACAAATAACCAAAAGCTGACAGTGGAGCTATATTATGCCTTCTAAACTGCAGCAATCAACAAACAAATCACCCAAGTTGGATTATACATAAGCTCATGTAAAGTCAAACCCTATGACAGTATTTACAAAAAAACAGTTCTTTAAAAAACACTGCTATGAAAGAAGAATAAAATATTGAAGTACCATAGTAAGGACTGACCACTCATGAGGGAAAAAATGAAAGATTACATGGCAAACAAACAAAAAATTCCATCTAAACCAACAGAACAGCATGACAGAAATGTAACATGTGTCCTTGAACCTAATTACACTCTGGCGCATGCGTCTCTAAACCTCACAGTGATCTGGCTTATCTGTTAGCTTTAGTCCCTCCCCTCCTTAAGCTTAAATAACAAAGTCAGTTTACAGTGTGATGGTCAATGAACTGGACTTGAGAGAAGTGCTGCTTTAGCAGAGGGCTGACATCAAATGAGTAATATTACTGTGAGGTACTAGTAGTATTACTAGATTCTAGACTCATTTTTGCCCCTTAGGCCACTGAGTCAATCATTACAATGAATTGGCATACTACTCAATAAATTTTCAAGTGAATTCACATTAAAGATCATGCTTACAACAGCTACCTGGAGGTCAGTAAAATGGGAAGTACCAAAGGGGAATCCCTGATGACTTGCCCATATCTTATTTACATTTCCCCTTGACCACCCACCTTTCACACACTGGGTGAAGTCAACAGCGGCAAGAAAGGAAGATCTAATAGTTCACCATGCATTTTTTCCAAAGTTATGTCACTTGATTGGGGCGAGTGTGTAATTGTGAGGTGTCCTGCATCCTCCAGTTACTAAATACTTCCATGAGTGACATGTTGCCTGTGCGAAAATATAAATAGAGTGTAGGTACTTTCCACCCTCTTTGCTCTTATGCTTTTCCCTGGGAATAGATGTGGCTATACAAGTTTCAGAATTAATCAGGAATCACCGCAGCCTCCAGTTAACACCCAGAGAAAAACACCAGCTGAGCCAAATATTAAATTCCTGTTTTGGTTGTATCACACTAAAGGCCTGTGCAGAGTGTTTCCTGTTGCAGCACAATAAACATAACTTTAATATCTGCATTGTGGTCACATCTGTTGTTGCCTTCACTGTGCAGCATATTTGTTTGTGGCTAAGGAAGCAGTGACAAGGACAGAGCAGCTGTTTTTCGGTTACAGTTTTGGCCACTCGGGGGAAAAAAACAGTGAACTGATAGAATAGTAGTGTGTTTCGGCTAGCCAGGTTTACAGTCTTTAAAACAACGTTATTAGAATTAGACCACAGCAGAGACAAAATTGTAATAGTACTGAGAAGCCAGGCCTCAAGTGTATCATGAATAGCATTTTTTCTTTTTTGGTCGTCAGTGTTTAATAGAAAAGTAAAATGTATTCGAGGTTTAAACGTTAACGTGGATGTTTAGCTGGAGCACCTGCAGAAATGATTTTAAATGGCAGACATCTGCACACGGTCCAACAGCTGGACATCCAATAAATGCATTTGACTTAGCCTTATCGGTTAAATAACCTTATTCCAGCTTTATTTAACATTATTCTTACCTCCAAAACCAACAGCTACAGCCTTGAACTCGTTATATTTAGCATACTATAATATTAAGGCTAAATGCTACGCTTAAAAACGATGCTACTTATTTGCTAGCTTGGTTAACCAGGTTAGCTACCTTGCACCCGACACAATTGTTTACTCTGGCTACAGGTGTGTGCTCACAGCGTTATGTCATCGCTGCTTGTTATCCAACTGCAACGCAACATTGCAGTCGACATGTCGACAAGCCTAAAGATAATTTCGAGTTGAATTTGAGAGACACGGTTAATTCACGGTCGGACAACACAAGTGAGTTATTACCAACAGCGCAGCTAGCGTTACTCACTCAGTCAGTTGGCACAGCAGCAGCAGTCTGGACTGACACGCCGATGCACAGTGATGATTCCTCCGCAGCTCTTCCCGAACAAAATGCTTAATGTCAGCAAGCTCCGACGACCTGCTACTTTCTGCAACACCTGAGGCTGATAACTCGCTAGCTTCCCAGATAAAGACAAGACAAGGCAAAATGTGACATACTAGCGTTAGCTACCTAATGCTACCTAGCCAATAGTTAGCAGGATGATGTGCTTTTCTCGTAATAGCACCGCCGATGGCTTGTATTAACTACAACGCAAGCAGATCGAAGTAACTAGCGAGCAACAACGACGCCTCTAAGTATCGATAATGTGAGCCTAACCGCCAGTTTTATCGAGATAACTTTCCATCCAACCCTGTTCCTCGCATAAAAGGCAGGAATTTCGCCATCGCTTACAGGGCTTAGTGCGCATGCGTATTAGAGCAACACACGTCGGATCCTTAATTCCAAGATCGCGAAGAGACACGTTTTTAAAACAACACGAAGCGTAGTTTATTTTGCTCGTGTCGTGGATGCGGTGGTTATTCGGTGCTGTTGTAATGAATTTCATTTGTCCACCTACATTTTCACGACTTAAGGAAGACCTTACGGCTGACGTGTCTGTGGTCGGTTCGTCCACCGAGTCACTCGCAGAGAAATATGTGATATGTGGCGCACCGAGAGAGCCACTTTTGGTTTGCTTATAACGGACTTTACCAGACTTGGTGTTGCTGCCCTCGGAGACAGATGTCATCAGATAACACGGAACCATTACCATTTTTTTTCTTTTTCTTTTTACTGGAAATTTCCAGTCCACCTTAATAGAATCGTGTTGCCTGTAAAGGGTAGTGTTCGTGGTGTTCATTCATTTTTATCCTGGGGTCCTGTACTGAAAGTATCATTACTATTAGTACAAAAAATAAACTTTGAAGATATTAATTCGAGTTTATATTTGACATTGCATTTTTTTATCAAAGAAAAACATCTCTACAACCAAAAGCTCAAATCTCAAAAAGCATAAAAGATTGACTGATGACTTTCACTATAAATAAGCATAATGCCTATCTATCTATCTATCTATCTATCTATCTATCTATCTATCTATCTATCTATCTATCATGAATACATTATGTATTTTAAGCCTGACATATGATTAATGGCTAGAAAACCTAGGGTGATTCATTTTTATATATTTATTTCAAAGTCTCTGGAGTTTGGTACTGAGGTTTGGCAATTTATCACCCAGACACAGACAATGCATCACAAATTATTCATTTCCAGCATAGGTAATCCTAAACAAATCCAGCATAACGGTTCTTTGTTGTGTGATTTACTTGGTATCTCATTATGTGTTGCAGTACCAGGCTTGCTATTAAAAGACAGCCATTAGTCCATTGACCATTAGTCAAAATTGTTCATATGAGCACAGTTGTGTGAATAGCAAAACAACAGGTATTAAAATGGCTCACATGAAAAGTGTAACCAAAACCCAAGAAACAATGTACGCACATACATCTGCTCAGTTTACTTTATCTAGCAATTTATCCATCTAACATTGCACATGACAAAGGAAATTCATATGGATTGTTGTATATTATTTTACATAAAATATTTGCATGTCAGATGAGCGTCTGTAAAGCTTTGCCACAAACATGTGCAATGTCTCAAATCCACCATGACTGGGTTATCCATGGCTCCACCTGCTGGACTTTACCAAGGAGCACTGTGTGGTTTCTACCACAGGAAAAAATTGGAGTCAAAAGGGGTCCTCCTCCACCAAAGCTGATAAAGCAAAAGTGAACAAAGCTGTATTTCCACATGACCCCTTGAGATGGACTGATATCATTTACTTAATGCATGTCTTTGTGTCCCTTGTTACATTCGTTTTTGCTGTTTTCTCTGCAGTTTATGGTAAGAATAGTGCACAGAAGAAAGAACAGATCCTCAGAGTATTGTGGGTGAGAAAACCTGCCATGAACATTTAACCTCAAGGGTTTGATTTCTGTTTCTTACAAGCTGTCATCATACAGAAGTGTAGTATATTATCAATCAAAACCAGAATGCAAAGTTCCTATAGTAAGCAAAATAAAATAAAGGGTCACCATTATTTACATAGTACATTTAAAAGAACAGCTGTTAAACCAAAGTGTTTTCCAGTAGAGAAATTAGACTGCTGTGAATTAAATGACATAGTACAGATAAGTTGAATAAAGTGTGCACAGATTTTATAGAATGATTAAACAGATAAATTAAACACAGTGTGAAAAGAACAATGACAAGAAAATAAAAACGTGTAAAAGAGAAAGTATACGATAAAATAGAAAAAATAAAAGTATAGACATGTTAGTGCAAGTAAAAGTACAGTGTAATACAAAGTACCCCGACTAAGTAAATGTTAAGATTAGGAAAATGCAATATTATGCAGTCAGAGAAATTACCAGACTTATTTAGTTAATTAAGGTCAAGACATTGCAAAATTATAAATGGGAAAAACAATAAAGACACTCAGCGGCATTTAATCAGAGAAATTAAATGCCATTAAAATTTTAAAATAAAAAGGTGAAAGCAACCATCTGCATTTGCTACATCCAAAGAGATATAAAGTGATAATATGCAAATAATGTTTGTTCAACTGTTCTTCATATAGATATAATTCTGTGATGTTAACTGTCCAAATAAAAAACACTGTGTTGTCGTTTAAGATTTAAGTGTAGCCTACTATTAAGTGCAAAACCCTGTTTAACCTATTTTAACATTAGAACTGTTAGACTGTTTGTGTCTTGGGATACAAACAACCCAGTAATAAATTACTGGGTTGTTTGATATAGTCTAAATGATAGACTGATTGAATTTGAAAAACAAATAATGCGGTGGATGGTATAATTTAAATGTTTAAAAAATATGTTGCCGATAGTTATCTAATAACTGGCTGTAAAACTGATATTTTTGCAAATAAACTTTAGAAGTTCGCAGCTCCGACGGTCAGCAAACGCAGCGTCCGACTACAGGAAGTAAAGTGGTGTGTTTTTCTCAGGCGGTGGTTGTAGCGATCAAAGCTAGCTACAACAAGGTGCAAGCCGCAGCGGCTGACGTGATACTACACCTTTACCAGACCTCCGGACATGATTTCATCATCAAGGTTATTCGCCAAATGTGTTGGTTGACAGTTTTTAAGTGTCACTGTTGGTTAGAAAAACGGCGTCGCGGACGAAACACTAGCTACAAACAACAGCAAGGTAACGTCAACAGTTGGACCCGTCAGCGGCTCCAAGCAGCAGCAACACTCCTCACGCCAATTAGCTTAATAGTTTTTTTTGGATAAGACTCTTTCAGTTGATAGTTTTAGTTAATGGTAGATTACACGTTAGCAACTTTTGTGTTGCTAGCTTAAAACAAAGCCTGCAAGTTTTACTACGCAGCATACTTAGTTTGTTTTCTTTGTTGGTTTGAAGTGCTGGACGTATCATAAAGGCTATGTGTTTGAGGCGTTCATGCTAAGTGCAAGTTATTACTCTCTGAGAGGCAACTACTTTACTTTTGTTCAGATGTCACAGTAAAGCAGGTCGTTATAGAGGCCTTCTAAAACTTTAAAGTGTTAGTCAGGCAAAGAGTTGATTTTGGGACGCCTGGTGCTTGTGCTTCAGCTAAAAATCGCTGGTTGTAGTAGTAGTGTCAAATGTATTTAATAATTTGCCTTTTTATTTGCCTGTAACCCACACACAAGAAAGAAGCCATACGCAAGAGGAATAGTAGGTTTTATGAGCATATATTGATCTTTAAATAAACAAAATCAAGCTAATTATTGATGTCTATTAAACGTAGAGGAACAGACAGCTCGCTTAATACCCATGTATGAGTGAGAGCATATCTTGACATGTGGTTCAGCTACTGTGTGGGACATACTGTGCAAACTGTATTCATGGTAAATGTAGGATGAGATAACCTGGGCTTTTCTCACTCTGTCAGTAAACACACAATGTGTTTACCTCAGCAAGTGTGCATACATGTTTTAATTTGTCTACAAAGCTGGGCTCAGTTCCTGGATACTGTCTGCTGCTGAGCACACTGAAAAATAGTAAACCTCCTGGATAATTTATCAACTCGGTTTTTACTTTCTGTTGCTTTTTTCTTCCTAAAGATGAGGCAATACTTCATTTCCATTACATTTTTACGTATTCACTCAGCTGTTTAGACATTTTTTAACCAACTGGACTAAAAAACTAATGACGATTTCACTGCAGTTTGTTAAATAGAGCAGAACATGACGACAAACTCCTGCTTGACTGTGACTCAGCATTTTGCTTTACATTCTGAATAAATTCTGTCTTCCAAAGTACAGATGCCTTGTCTTCACATCTGTTTAACTGCACGTTTTCCTCTTTTCACAGCTGAATAGTATGCTGGACGTGGGGAAGTGGCCAGTGTTTGCACTCCTTCCTCCTGAGGAACTACAGCTTATCCGGCAGGCTTGTGTCTTTGGCAGTGCTGCAAATGAAGCCCTCTATGTCACAGTTAATGATGAGGTAATGTGAGGTTACTTTAATCCTCTTGTTTATTTCAAGGTGTTTTGCAAGACTTGATAGACTTAATCTACTCTCATAGTATTGCTTTGATTATTTATTAATCAGAAGTGGATAGTAATAATAGTGATGGTAGTGATTGTTCAGGCCTCTCACTCTCTCGCTGATACAGAGAGCAGTTCCAGGCAAAGGGATAAGCAGATAGAATGAGGCTATCTTTAGCCATATAGGCCTAATACCTGAGCAAGCTCCATTTTTATCCTGTGGGAAGGTGCCGTGCGCGCCTCATCTTTCCACCCTTGCTTATTTGTTTGTCCCTCTGGCACATAATAGCTGATGTTTCAGAGGAGCCACTTGTGCGGTTAAAATGCATTTTGGCTGGATTTCACTTTTAAATTTACAGGCTACATTACATTCAGCCTGGCCTGTGTGCACAGTTATTAGTTTCATTGATTTTTATTTCATAGAGAAAACATTTTGGGAAGCTAGTATGACTGAAAAGATAATTTTAGTAAAAATTACAACTTGGTTGCAATGGTTGTTTGGACATGTTAGTGTTGAAATGATTAATCCATTAATTATTTAGTCATCTGACCAAAAAATAATTGTGAAAATCTCCTGAGCAATCAGAATTTGTGGTAGACATTTTCTCAAGTTTCTAATGTTCAAGACTTTATAGACAGTTGATTGTTTTTAAAATCAATAAATTAAGGAACATTCTTTTTCTTCTTCTTCCTATTATAATAATAATAATAATAATTATTATTATTATTATAAGTACTATGTGTACATATCTGTTTTGATAATAATTTACATAGTGCTGCCTTTGTGAAATATAATTATACATTATATTAAACCTTACATTTCGGTAACTCCCAGTATATCATCTTGTCAAATATCTCATCCAATATTTATAGAGGTATCAGTATAAATCAGCAAACTTGTGTATCATTTGTTGACATCAGTCGCACTTTAGCTGTGATATTTGGTTTTTACAGGTCTTTGCTTTAGGCACCAACTGCAGTGGCTGTTTAGGGCTCGGAGACCTTCAAAGCACTATTGAGCCACGCAGGATTGATGTGTTGTGTGGAAAGAAGATTGTGTCCCTAAGCTATGGAACAGGGCCGCATGTGGTTATCGCTACTGCAGGTAATCTAGTTCAGCAAACTTTTATTTGTCTCCAAGGTGAAATTTCCACAGGAGGCAGAGGAATGAGATCACAGGCAAACAAGGCCACACATGAAAATCTAGTTTTACAATGATGCTGTGTCACTGCTGTCCATATTGTGTCAAACAATCACTTGGATACATTTCCAATACTTTATGTTCAAATGCCATAAAACATTAAATTTAGAAGTGCAGTGTGCTATAAAAGTTAATGTGTGTTTGAATACATACTATAGCGTCTAATTAAATGTGTTTTTCCTCAGCAGTGAGATTTCCTATGTAGTCTTTAAAAAAAATTTACTGATTCCTTGTACCAGTCAGTATATGTAACAGATCTGTGAGTAGAATTTTAAAATGACTTTTGTTTTGATGTGTATGTTTAGATAACAGATTGTGCCTTTTATCTAGGTGTCTTCACACTGTTTAAATGTGTTTTTTGCTGATATGTAGCAATGGTATTTTTAACTGACTCCATGTCACATCTGATGATGACCAGTTATTAACTTTTTTTCTTTTCAATGTGGAGGGGTTTGTTTTCCAATTACAGTAGCTGGCAATACAAAAAACAAGTAGCTGCTGCCATACTGGTGTGATCTGTGTTCTTCTGCCACTTCTTTGTCTGCTCTATTTATTTGTGTGTCTGTTTTTCTGTTGCTTTTTCTTCACATGCAGTTCAGTTTCAGTTTAGTGTTCCTCTCTCTATCTCTGTTTCCCACTTCTGTTGGTTTTCCAGCTATATTTAAGCTCCATAAACGCCATGTAAACAATGTTTGTGATACCTGATAGGGGTTTTGCTGAGCCCCTGCTGTAAACCTTGTGAAGTCAACTGCTTCTTATCTTTCTATAAAATATTAACCGCTGTGACAACAGGAATAAAAGTTTACCTGCTACTGTCTAGACGGAGAGGTGTTTGCCTGGGGCCACAATGGCTACAGCCAACTGGGAAATGGAACTACCAACCATGGACTGACCCCCGCTCTGGTGTCCACCAACCTCCTCAGCAAGAGAGTGACAGAAGTAGCCTGTGGCTCCCACCACACTATTGCCCTTACAACCGATGGAGAGGTGATTCATCGTCTCTTGTGCCCTTGCTTTAGTTTTGCTTCTGCTTAATCTGAGTATTTTTTCGGACAGTGAGCATTTATCTCTGTGTTCAGGTGTATGCATGGGGTTACAACAACTCAGGCCAAGTAGGTTCAGGATCTACTGCCAACCAGCCAACACCACGACGGGTCAGCAGCTGCCTGCAGAACAAAGTGGTGGTTAACATTGCCTGCGGTCAGCTCTGCTCCATGGCTGTACTGGATAATGGCGAGGTAATGGGCCACATCAGTCTGCAGATGTTTAAAAGTGGCTAAAAGCGGCAGTGAACAAGAAAACAAGTGTTTTGTCCAACGATGTTTGAAATCAGAAGCACTTTAACCTGATTCAAATGGTCACACCGCAAGCCAAATTGAAAACTCTGCTGTCATAGAGATTGGGGGGATATACAATACAGATTCATGGTTTAAAACATGCAGTTTCAGTCTCTTATGGATGCATTAGCAGTGTTTCTCTTGGTTTTTCACATTAGTGTTCCATAAATGGCTGTGAAACACATAAAAAAGGAGAGATTTTCAAACCTAGTGTATTGTCTCACCTGCACACACTTCACCAGCCATGGCTTGAAAAGGTGTGAATATTGAAGTTTTTGAATGCAATACCATGTTTTAGTTTTTCTGTATGTGTCCTTTGTTTGTAGATCTATGGTTGGGGCTACAATTGCAATGGACAGCTAGGTTTGGGCAACAATGGAAATCAGCAGACGCCATGCAGGATCGCTGCCCTCCAAGGTGTCAACATCATCCAGGTAAGACCCTAAAGAGAGATAAGTCTCATAAAATATTGTTTTTGATTGTTTATCTCTACACTATGTTGACATTCACCCTAAATGCACTCATCCTTTCAAATGCAGGTTGCTTGTGGATACGCCCATACACTGGCCCTGACAGATGAGGGGTTTGTTTACGCTTGGGGAGCCAACTCGTATGGGCAGTTGGGAACAGGCAATAAGAGTAACCAGGCTCTCCCAACTCTAATAAACACAGACAAGGAAAGGTTAGCACTCTGTCTTTGTCTTGTTCAAAATGAGCAGCAACACTTCATGTCACTACAACAAGTCACTGAGGGCTGTGTGATAAGATCCTGAGATATAAATCTTTTTAGTAGCTTAATGCCTTGAGCGTTATGTATGTTTTAATATCACATAGCAATAAAGATTGATTCTTGACTCCAAAGAAGAATTACTAGAGTAGTAGCATTCACTGTGGAAATATGCTTCATTTTGTCAATAATAGAATTCCTTTTTATCTCTTTACCAGCCATATTATAAATATTTCGACACAGGCGCAACATGAGAAGGATATAAATAAGTACTTTTTTCAGGTTTGAGTTTTGTTTTTCTGTCTCTAGGATGGTGGAGGTGGCTGCATGTCACACGAGCCACACGTCAGCTGCCAAGACGCAGAGCGGGCAGGTTCTGATGTGGGGTCAGTGTCGAGGTCAGGCCGTGGCGAGCCCCCATCTCACCCATTTCAGCAGCACAGACGATGTGTTTGCCTGCTTTGCCACACCAGCAGTCACGTGGCACCTCCTCTCAGTAGGTAAGAATGTTATAGTAAGATACAGGTTTCTAAAAGTCAGAGAAGTGTCCTAGAACACAACTGTCCTCTATAATTAAGGGTTAATTTTTTAATAAATTATTTGTAGTTAAGCATTTGACTTTTCTGTCATTGTCACGTTTACTCTTAGCCAGTTATTAAGCAGCGGGCACATATCTGTGTGTCATAGGTGCAAATTCCTGGAAACGGTCTAAGAAACAAACAGGAAACTCTGCTTCCTCTCAACGTCAAACAAATGTTTATGTGAACACGGCTCCCACTGAGGAGTATTAACATGTCACTTTGAGAGCATCATTTCTTTGTTTACATTCCATTTTAAAACTAATGACATGTTTAATAAAATTCTCCTAAATTAACAAACCACTGAACCCATCAGTGCTCTCATGAGTTCAGTCTTTGATTGTGCTACTAAACAAACAGAAGCACCAATTAAATTTGTAATTCCCTAGAATTTCCTTTTAATGTCTCCTAACTGCATGGTGTAAAAGCATCATTGAATACATTTTTGTGATATTAATAAAAGAACATATTGTTATACCCTTTACATACTGTCAGTGTGCTGTACCTTGACAGTGAGTTTGGCAATTGTTACAGGACTGTAAAATAGACATGATGCGGTGGTACTTCCAGTTTCAGAGATAGTCTAATTTAGAAAACACTTTAATGATTATTAATTCATTATAAGCCAAAAAACAAACTTGCCTTTCTGTGTTTTTGCCAGATGGTGATGACTACCTGACAGTTGCTCAGTCTTTGAAAAAGGAGTTTGACAGTCCAGAGATTTCAGACCTGAAGTTCTTGGTTGATGGGAAGTGCATCCATGTTCACAAAGCCCTGCTGAAAATCAGGTACAGGAAACAAGGACCATATATAAAAAAGGATCTAGTGGCACATGGTTATTGTAATTATTCCTCAAATAGGGAAATTGTAATTCATTTGATGGTTAATTTCTCATCTTATATTTTTGCAAACTGACATTAGGCCTGGACGATATAGAATCATGAGAAATACTGGCAAGGCTCTTTATCAATACAGTAAGAAAATTGTTTGATATACTTAAATGAGATGCAAGCGCCTATGAAAGCATATAACGAAAACACAAAGTCTGGTTGCATAACACACCCCAAGTGTGCTCTGTCATGGATCATTAACAGCCTGTCCCTGATTACAGAACCCCTTTGCCCTCCATCGCCCTCTCTGTGAGTTTCTGTGCAGGTCTCTGGACGTGTGCCAGTCTGCAGCCTCCTTGGTCTTTTGTCACCCCCATCTGCACCCACAGGCCTCAGATGGATGAGGCTGTGGCAGGCAGGGACTGATTATTGCCCCTGTGAGATGGACTGTCAAAAAACACCCTGTAGTCCCCACCACTTCTACCTGAAACCTAGGGCCGACACACTTGATGTTGGGGTGCATGTAGGTGGGGGCCTTGGTGTGGTTAAACCCAGTCCAAGCCAGTCCCTTGAAATCTTAACGTCAGTGCAGTGCAGCAGCTTCGCCCTGCACCTCCCGGTTTTAACCGTTTTCTAAATTTAATGTTTATCAAGATGAGATGATTCCTTTATCCTTTATTTTTCTTTATGAGGGATTTTATTAGTGTCTGTTTTTCATTGTAGTATTAATATTAAAATTATTACTTTTGTACTTTCGTAAGTAGGCTAAAGTGGTTAAATTCAAAGTAAACCTTTCTTCTTCTGGTCTTATTTACAAATAGGTTGTTAAAATGATCAATGATTATCGATATGGACTGAAGTGAAACATTTTATCGTGATACATTTTTCATCTATATCGCCCAGCCCTAATTGACAGTTACTTTTTCAGTGCTATATAGATGCCTTGACAAAGTGTTCTTGCATGAACACAACACTTAATTTTGTTTAGAAGATACTTTTTTTGCTTACTGCATCCTTATTTAATGAAACTGAATTAAGAATTGTTTTTGGGTAGACATAATGATTTTCCACTTTGTGGAACTGAAACAGTGTCTCCAAGTCTTTCCTCCCTGATGTCTGGCTGCTGCACTCTTTGCACTCTGTTGTTAAGAGAAAATATTCCCTTCTTCCTCACAAGAGCAGCCTGCTTCTCCATCCTGACTTTCATTCTGATCACATGGGTTTATTTTTCACATTCAGGGGTTGTGCTTGATTGTGTGTAATGAGAACACTTGGTTTACCACCCTGGGATTTTCAGGGAAGAGAAACATACTTTGATATTGCAGAACTGTCTGATTGTTAATTATAGAAATCTGAAATCAAAACAACATTTTTATTTGTGCAGCCGTCAGGAGAACAAACACACTGAGCCATCTTTCTGTGGTAATGGATTTAACATATGTACTGAATGCTGTTTTTCCTATATTTAAATTTCATTTACCAGACATAGTTTCCTTGTTTTTCCTGTTAAAGTCATGGGGAAGCAAAAGACAGGGCTATTGTTTCCGGTGCTTCTTTTTATAACCACGCTTGAACACAAACTATCTGCAGTCCAGTTCCCTTGCTCTTTTGCACTGTCAGTAGGAAGGAGCCAGACTGTCTGCAACGTCAGCCTCCGTGCACATGCTCACACGAATATGCAACAGTGCGAATCGCCTGCTTTGGCAAGATCACATGGAAATGATATGTTTAAGATGCATTCAAGAATGAAGACTCCGTTATTTGTTCAACCACGTCCTCAGAAGAAATGATAGAGGCAGTGTTTTGAGCCAATCAAGATCAGCAGTGAGGGAGGTTTGAGGGGGACAAAAAACAAAAATGTTAATCAGTGTTCCTAATGCAGGAGACCATAAGGAACAAATTGGACAAATACTGTGGGCTGTAGCTGTTGGCAGAGTGACTCCACTTTGCCTCAGGAAGCGCATTTAGGCCTGAAAAGTGAATTTTGAGTTAAAATATGTGATGTGTAAAATGGGTTTTTTTAGTCACACTTCAACAATAACAATTACATTCCTGATACAAGACCCATAGCTATTTCTGTATACGTGTGCAGGTTTGTTGACTGTTGTTTGCGCTTGACATTGTTTTTAACTTCTGGTAGACAAACAGTGAACACTAATGATAATTGATACGGTGAGTTACATCAACCAAACATACTTGCAGTACACTATGTGTAAGATGGAAATATCTTATGTTATGAAAGCAATGTTAAACTTCTCAACTAATCACGTATACTACTGTATACACAGTATATCTATACTGCATATTACACAGTTGAAATTCAGTGTTCGGTTAACGGTAATACAATTTTCTTTTGAAAACTCAGTAATGCACTGAGTTACTTGACATGGTAATATAACTACTTTATGTATGACTACAAATGAATGAAAACCTTGATTTGTGTTCTTGAACAGCAAGATGTTGTTTTTTTAATCACTACAGCATGTTTGATACATGCATTTGCTTACGGAAACACTAGTGTGGTAGCTTTGGCCATGCAGCCAGAGTAGTCACCTTTTTTTCCCGTCCTTTCCAGGTGTGAGCATTTCCGTGCATTGCTGAATGAAACAGATGAGGATGCCATAGAAATCCACCAGTTTTCATATCTGGTGTACAGAGCCTTCTTGGAGTATCTCTACACAGACACTATTAACCTGCCACCAGAGGATGCTATTGGTAAGCCAAGTTGTTTACAGCCCGAGAGCGCCAGAAAACCTTGAAACAAGCCAGTGCAGAAATAACACGCTGACCCATGTGTTGCTCCTGTGTGTGCAGGGTTGCTAGACTTGGCTACGTTCTACCGAGAGACACGGCTGAAGAGGTTGTGCCAGGAAACGATCAAGAGGGGCATTTCTGAAGAGAATGCCATCACTCTCCTCTCTGCTGCTGTCAAGTATGAGGCCCGGGTAAGCTTATAGCCCCTGACACACAGTCAAACACCATGGTGGTGGGGGCCTACACAGTAGCTAGTCCGTTATACTCCTCAGCACTGACCAGATAGCCCTCTTCATTTTTAGGATCTGGAGGAGTTCTGCTTCAAGTTTTGTGTCAACCATCTAACAGCTGTCACGCAGACCCAGGCCTTTGCAGACATGGATCATGACCTGCTCAAGAACTTCATTAGTAAAGCCAGTCGCTACGGGGCCTTCAAAAACTGACTAGAGTGCCCCCGTAGTGATGGATTCAACACTATGAGGTTTAAGCTCACAGAGGAGAGTATTCCCTAGACCAAAGTAAACACCCGGCTGCTCAGCACTTCAAAGACTTGTCTCTGAGGATGTAAATACTGGCGAGGCAAACGGTTTAAGGTTTCACCTACTAAGTGATGCTTCTGCATTACTGCTCTAAACCTTAGTCCAAACACAGTGGTTGCGTGGGATGTAAATGTTGCTTTTACACCCCTAGTCCGCAGACAGAGCAGAGACTGAAGAGAAAGATGTGCCACAGTGGTTGTCTCTCTGTTGTTTTTGTGTTACTGACAATATGCTTGGCTGATTCTGTGTCGGATTCATTTGACCAGTCAACATACAAATGGGTGCAGGGAATTCCCACACAGCTCAGACAGGATGCCTGAAGATGCTGAGTGCTTCACATAATCTCTTGAAGTAGAAAGGTTTGGTAGCCAGGTTTAGGTAGTTTCTATCACACTGCTATGTATTAGTCAGTAAAACAAATTCTCAATGCATATATCATTCTGTAGTACTGTACATTATGTCTGAACAATATAGGCGGAAGTGATCAGCTACAAACAAGTTGGCCATGAATCAACCTTTCACATAGTGCTGCTTTTCTTTAAAGCCTTGATTCTCAAACTTTCTGGGTTGAGAAGTCATATTTGCTGAGGAAAAAACATGCAAGCTGTTCTTCTGTTTTAGAAAATGTGTATTTGACACATTTTTGTGAACAGTTAGTTTGTATCTGATCAATGACAATGTTTATCTCGCATAGGTCAATGTTTTGCCACTTTGTTTTATATTGTAGTTATACATTAGTTATTCATATGCCATCCAAACTTCTGGTTACTGTTTGATATTTATATTGACTAACATTTGCACTGTTTTGCTGTGAACAGTTGCTTTCGCCACCACGTCAGCAGCCTGATAGAAAACAATGCAGTCAGTTACACATTGATGAGAGATGAGAACATACGACTGCATGTATCCTTGTGTTCAGATTAACCCTCTTTGTGCAGCTGTAAACTATTTTTGACTTAAACATGTTGATTCCTGTGTACCCTGTCAGCGATGTTACACTGTAGATGCAGCTGATTTTACAGTCGCGTCTACAACGTAATTGGGTATGTTTACAAAAGTTTGGTTGTTTCATTGTTTGTTTTTTTATTGTTAACATGTTGGCAGCAAACCTCTGGTTCTTTTTACAAGGGTTTCTTTATATGTCCCCCCTGCTAGCACCTTGTGATAATGGAATAGTTCTGACTCAGTGTAATTGCCAAGTCTCATATAGGACCACAAGGTCTTTAAATGTAGTTACCAGATTATTCCATCTTGAGTTCCTTAATTAGTCTGACTAGAATGTAACATGTTATTACTTTAACAAGCCAATTAGTGTATTTTTTTGGAACATTTTGATAATTACTAAAATTGCCAGTGTGTTGTTATTTTGTATGTAAATGCTGTGAGATGCTGACGGTGACTTTAATGGTTACATCTGACAATGTACGATATAATAAAATGAATAACTACATGATTTTATGAATGTGTTATTGCAAATCACACTATCTGTGTTTTACCAATAGCAGCCATGAGGGGGCAGTATGAATATTTTTCATACTCATGCATCTCTGCTGAAAGCCTGCTGCTTTCACACCTGCTTCACACTGTTATCTTGTACTTGGGCTTCAGTCACCACCTTCCTGCATACTAGAGTTGCTTTAACTCAGGCGTGCATTTACTTTGTAAAGAAACATTTGATGTTCAGTGAGGTTGCATGCACTGAAGTTTGCAAAGTAGCACAATGCATTGCCTAATGTACAAGCTGTAATATTGTTATTGTCAGATCATTTCCTTAGGAAGTGGCACCAATAGCTTGCACGTGTATATGATGCAATCTACTGCTGCTTATGTTTGCAGGCAGACTTTCACACCTACCCAGTAAAAGCAAGCTTCTGATAACTCACGTGTTTGCCTGTGTGTCTCCTAAAGTGCACATTTGTAGTCGCATGATGCAGTCGAGCTTTGTACAGATTTCAAGTACCTGCCAGGAAAGTTGCAGGATGCGACCAGAGCAGCGGGGATACCTTACAAGATAAGGGAATCCAATTTAGTTGGTGTGTATTAAGGAAGTCGACATATTCAGTCTGTTGAGACTTTAGATTTTCAGTCTAAAGTGAAATGTTAGAGGATTCATGCTATGTTGAGACAAAACTGTGTGGGCATATTGTTATGTAAAGCTGATCACCAATTCATGGATGATAATTCAGTTACATGATGCCAACTGATGCCTGCTCCCAAATCAAATGATGTAACATTTATGCCCACATGTCTCTAAGCATAATGCACTATGGAAGACTATTTGGTGCAAGATTTTCTGCTGCCTTAACTGTCGAACTAGTTGGACAAGTTGCAGAATGTCATAGGACACATCCACAGCACTTTGCTATATGCAATGATAAAACCAAACATGGAATTACTCACAGGGAATTTTATATATTTTCATTTCTGTTCATTTTACATTACTCTTGCCCGAGAGCACATACATGTTGTTTCACCTTATTAGGTTTCTTTTTAGGGCAAGAGGCCCTTTCATAGTATAGTATGCAGAATTAGGCCATCAGTCAAGTTAGTATGTTATAATCTGGATAAGCCTAAGACTAAACATATGCACACAGTCACACAAAATGACTCAACATTGCAGACACGCATGTTAAATGGTTTACACGGCAAATGAGGAAGTGCGTGCAGCTGCTAACGGTAACTGGCTCGCTGCCACTTACAAATCCCCTCCTGCACAAAATGTTACAAAATGTGATCCAAATTGTGTATTATTAGTCAGAATAAATCCCTTTAATTAGAGAGTGGAGTAGAGAGAAAAAAGTCCTCAAGGGGAGAAGTCTAAAGCGGCATCGGATGGGAAATTCAGAGTAAATGGGCTTACTATGTTTTACACCACTTATCTTCTATGATTCTATGATATTGCAGTATTTCTGCGTTTTGGGTTAGTTCAATCTGGGCTAAAAGTAAAGCATCAAACCTCTGTGTTGTATGTGAAAGGTTGTCGGTTTGAGAGAAAAGAGCTACACTTTGGTTTCTTCTTCTGCCCTGACTTTTCTTGATATCAGTTTGTGGCTGCTGTGTGGTTGTTTCTTCAACCCGCATTTATTGGTACAGAGAGATAAAACCATGTCCTGTTTCACACTCATTTCTGCAAAATATGTTGGTTCACTTTTTCTGAGTTTAGTTTCAAACCTGTAATCAAAGAGGTTTGTCTTTCCTGCAGAAATAACCTAAATAACTCTTTGGATAGCTATTCAGGCATGCAGTATAGCTCGTTTTGCCCTTGAGACAAAATACAAATCTGTGGTTTAACTGTCTGCTCACTGTGGTTGTGCCCTGAGACATGTAAATGAATGGTCAAACAGAAAAAACGAGACTATCTGCTTGGCTATTTCTAGTCAGTGGAGAGGGAGTTGTTAAGTTCATGCAAACCACCAGGCTTTACCCTGAGAAATGGTACAAGAGTTTAGGTTTTTAACCGGTGGGTCGCTGGTTTGAGTCGCTGGACTAGCAAGAAGTTGAGGTGGGAAAATGAGAGCGACCGCTTGTCCCAGTCACCACCACTGTGGACCCTTGAGCAAGGCCCTTAACCCCTGACTGCTCCCCGCATGCTGCACTGCGGCAGCCCACTGCTCCTACTATGTATCGTTAAGGTTAACTATGAATAGGATGGTCAAATGCAGAGAAGGAATTTCCCCAAGGAGATCAATAAAGGTTAGATTATTATTTTAAATTCCAAACATGGTGTTCAGGCCTTTAGTGGCAGGAAACCCTATTAATGTGGGTTTCTAGTGGAGCAGAGCTTTAACTGAAGACTTAAGGTTTAACATACATGCAATTTACTTACATGCAAATTTGTATGTTGAATGCAGGACACTAATACTAACACTTAGGTATTTTACAATAAGCTGCAAAGGAGCTCAAATTGTTTCAACATGGTTTGTTTTCTGGTGCTGAGAAGCATGTACTGGTATACGCACAAACCCTGACACTTCACTTACTATGCAGTGTCAAAGTTTGTACTTCAGACACTCGTAGGTTAAATAAAAAATGTGACCACAAGCTGACACTTAGTCGCTTCTTTCAATACAGTACATGAAGTCGATGGCTGCAGTGGGGGAAGGTGAAGTGCTTGTGGGTGGGGAGTATTTGTTTTACAAAGCAGTCAAAAGCTTTAGTTGATAAGGCAGTGTGGGGGAGCACAGAGATCTACAGCAGGCTCATTTCTTTTCCCCAATGTTGAGACTGGGTTTTATTTTCATTTTGACACCATATTCCAATGAAGATGAAGATAATAAAGGTAGTCCTCTGACTAATCGCTGTATTTGTCAAATCCCCTCTAGGTATGTTTCGTTTCCGGGGAAGCAGCTTCAGACCTGTTTTGACGATCAAAAAGCCCAACCTAATGCGTCATTTAGGACTTTTAGTTTCTGTTTTTAAACATTTATTTCTTCTATTTTCACTTGTTACTGTGACAGAAGGATGTATGAGGTTTGTGCCGAGGCTCTGCCCTGCTCTGCTGTGCTCCTCTGGAAAGCCTCCCAGGGCTCGGCGGTTTGTGCTCGGACTGCAGCTCTGTTGGGTTGTTTGTCTGCGAGCGCCAGCACAACATTTGTGCAGCCTCTGTTTCCAAGGTGAGCAGGAGAGCATGAGCTGAGGGCCTTTTGAGTCGCAGTTTGAACATCTAGAATGTTCTTTTTTTGCCAAGTTCAACCTTCCAAGTACAGCAGGTTTCATTTGGGCTGCTTGTGTTTCACCTTGCAGTCAAACACAGTTGCTTTTGGTGTCGAAGGATGCTGTTATTTTAGATACTTTAGATACTTTTTCTAGGTTTTGACAGTCACGGGAGTCTCAAATCTTGACACTAAAGTCAGAAAAGGCGTTTCCCAAGTGCCGACTTTTTTGGATCCTAAACAACTGTATATTGCATCAAATTTAATGATATTTCAACTTGTAATAATGCAGTTTAACATTATTCACCTAATCGAATGATATCAATACTGTATTTTGTGCTGCAGACAAGTTTTTCAAAGCAAATTCCACTAACTCACGTTCCTTTGAGGTACTTTATTGTTGTTTTAGATTGATACTGGACATTTTGGAAACATATCTACAACACTTAGCATTGCAGATTGCCTGGTTCTTGAACAAATGTAAAAAAAAATCCAGTTGCCAGCACCCTTGAAGCTCCATAAATAACACTGCCTGAATAAAGCGATGTATATTTTTAGACCGAATAACTGGAAATTTAAAGAAGTTGCCGTGACTAATCCAGACAAAACCCAACTTTGCAACTTTACGGGGCATCTTTTAGGTTATCTTTTGCTTTCATTTAATCATCCATTGTTTAAATTAGTCTCCAAATATGTTCAATATACAGTAACAGCTTTTGGTTTCATCATATAGCATAAGTAACATGAAGCCACTTTACACATACTGAGCCTTTATTGTGAAAGTTGAATTCATGTTGCAGCTCTTTGGTTTTGATTTGTCAAATTTCAGGGCCGTCATTAAATTTGTCGTCTGTGTCTGACCACACTTCTGCCCGCCGCTGATGATCATTACACAACAATGTTATGTCACAAACCGTTGCTTTTATTTGAAGGTTTCAGTCTTGGCCTTGGGGGGTGCCAGACTGTTTCCTGGCATTGTGAGAAATTTAACAGTCCAGGGATTTCAGGCACATGTTTTTGTTTAGCGACCACATACTTGCATGTGAAGAGCTTGTTTTTATGTGCTGGATGGAACTCTTGTGCGAGAGAAAGACAATAGTACAGGTTTTTCTGCTTTCTTGAACATTTCACTCCAGCCTTGATGGTGTTTATTTTGTTGCGACTGACAAAGAGAGGCGCACTGGCCGTAAAACACCCTCCGTCTCTTTGATTCTCCGCGAGATTTCCCTCCATTTGTTTTGCCTAGTGGTGGTAACTCTGAAGCATCTGCGGATTAGTGTCATGTTTCTATCACTGGAGTCAGGAAAATATTGTTGAAACCAATAACAAGCAGCTGCAGTTATCTTTATCTTTGCGTGGTTTTAATCAGCTACAAAGAGTGGATTTGGTGGTAAAGCAGCTGTTTGATCACAAGCATCCGTTTACTGACAGGAACCCAACCAGGTAGTGTGCTTCCTATTGGACACAGTAGCAACCAGCAAAACAAATAGACAAACAATTTACAGTGTTCGCTCACTACAGGCTTAGTAAAGAAGCTCTTTCAAGTTGTCTGAGACTAATTATTTATAAACTTCACATTCCTCCCTGCTAAGCTACTTCACTCCCAACAAATGCCTCCGTTTTTTTTTAGCGACTGCCAAGAAGAGAGTTTCGGCAAAAGGAGAACCTGAATGGTAGTTTGACAGTTTGCACTGCAGAGAGAGAAAGTTGTGGGCATGGACTGACAAGGGGTAAAAAAAAAAAAAAAAAAAAAACACTGAACAGAGAAACCTTTCTGTTCTGCCTCATTTCTAATGTCGCCTCTGTAAATGAAAAAAAAAAGCTGTTCTTCTTTAGCGGCCCACACAGGCTGTCAAAAACAACAAGGAGACAGTTGAATTTTCATCAGACCTGCGGAGGCCGTCACCTCAGGCACTTCCACGGCTTCTCAGGCACTTTTGACCTCTTGTCTTTATTAGTGGCTTGACTGATGAAGAAAAAGACATCACAACACAATTTGACAGGATTTTTCTTTCTGATCTTTTGACCTCAGTGTAAAAGTACTTAATTAGAAGCCCTGTATTTAAAGTCTTAGACGTAATTGTACTTGTGAAGCTGAAAATGTTAGTTTTACATTGATTTTAAATGTTAAATATTACTGGATGAGTATTATTCCAGCATAAAACAGTATGTTATGATATACATGTTATAGGATGTTATGATCTACATGGCAATGAGCGACATCTGTACCACCAGTGCACATAGATTGATTTTTTGATTTTATTTTGTTTATAATGTATTTTGATACTTTTTTAAATGGATGGCACTAACATGAAGGAAAGAAACTTTTTGGTTCCTCTGTATGTCCTGGATTTATTTATGCTACTGTATTCTATATATTTTATAAGCTCATAGTGCATCACATATGTAAAATATACCTTGATTTGCAAAGTAAGTACAAACTATAGCTGCTAACTACATATAACGAAGTACAAAATGTGCAGTATTTCCTAGTATACTTGTAGTGAAGAAGAAGTACAGTACTTGACTTAATTTGCTGAGTTTCATTTCACCACAGAAGCTTCTGTGAACTCTTTAGGCAGCTTTCAGTGCTTGTTATAGTTTAATATCTAACAATATATTTTTTTAAAAACAACTTTTTTAAAACCTGAGATTACTGGTCTTAATGAATGCACATGTTCAATGTTATATTGATTTTAAAATTACCCCAATTTTCAGTGACTTACTAGCTTTTTCTCACTCCTTAGCAAAGTAAAAATAGCTCAAAATATATTTTTTTAAATGTGCATCTATGAATTGAATTGTGCAGCCACACTTCAGTAAATCCTGAGCACTTATAAAGTTTTGATGAGTCCCCCCTCAATGCAGTGTTGTTCTGGCCAATTCTTAAACTGTAAAGAGCAGACAAAGGGGTAGGAGGAGCTGGATGGGAGGTGGTGGGAGGAGTTACTACAGCTGCTTTCCCTTCCACTCAAAGTACAAAAACTGCCTGTGATACCGGCACAAAGGAGAAGTGGAGACTCTATCTGAGTGTGATGAGTGCTGAGCAAAAAGCCCTCGAGGCTGTTAGAAGGAGACTCAGAGAGAGGCCCTGAGAGACCCACTCATTTAGCAACAGACAGAAAGAGAGGCAGCAGGAAGCAGAGGACAGACAGTTGAAACACACTCACATTGTCACACAGAGCAGAGGATCCACTCAGGCTTCAGCTCTGCTCTTGGGAGAGAAGCAGCATGGTGGTTTGTGGTCAGGACTTTGTGAGATGTGGAAAGCTTTTGGCAACTTTGCTGTTTTGGAGCTGAAAAAGGACAAAAACACTGAGTTTTGACAAAGAGAAGGAATCTTGCCATGAGGACACCTCTCTAACAGACCTGAGTGTGGATATGTCACCATTTGCTGTGTGGACTGACCGGCTCGGACCTTTCTGAGTGAAAAGGAGGCACGTTTGGGTGACTAATTCATCTGAGTGAGTAAAAAACTTTAACTTGTGGGGTGCAGCCTGGTAGAGAGACAGGGCAGGGGGAGGGGAAGACGCTCCAGCCTGGATCTCTGTCCTCTGGGAGGGGTCTTTTCAACGTGAAGGAACCCCCAAAATAACTCCATCCAGACAGGGCAGAGATTGACTATGTGCAGCAGTCCTCTCTAACATGGACAGCTGTTTTTCAATGTATCCCGGGGTTGGACTGTTCTGTTCTTTGCTTTTCATTCATGCTCATTTCATTGTGGAGGACAGCCCTTTTATTATATAGCTATTACATAACAGACACCCCTCATCCCTCCGCTCTTTGTCTCTCATAATGTACAACACTACCCCACTGATGGACAATTCCACCTTACAATGGTCTACAAGTACCCCAGCGAATGGAAACTGCAGCAAGAACGACGGGTTCAAGTACCCGCTGTACAGCACAGTCTTCAGTATTGTGTTTGTGATTGGACTCATCACCAACGTGGTGGCCATCTACATATTCACCTGCTCCCTGAAGCTGAGGAACGAGACCACGACCTACATGATGAACCTGGTGGTGTCTGACCTGCTGTTTGTCTTTACGCTGCCACTGAGGGTTTTCTACTTCATCAACCAGAACTGGCCTTTCGGGACGATGCTCTGCAAGGTCTCCGTCTCCCTCTTCTACACCAACATGTACGGCAGCATCCTCTTCCTCACCTGCATCAGCGTGGACCGCTTCCTGGCCATCGTGCACCCTTTTCGCTCAAGGATGCTGAGAACCAAGCGCAATGCCAAAATAGTGTGTACTGCTGTGTGGGTGCTGGTGCTGTCGGGGAGTCTCCCCACTGGGTTCCTGTTGCAGACCACCTCCAATGACAACAAGGGAAACGCCACTTTCTGCTTCGAGAACTTCTCGTCCAATCAGTGGAAATCTCACCTGTCTAAAGTGGTGATCTTCATAGAGACGGTGGGCTTCATCATCCCTCTGCTGCTGAATGTTTGTTGCTCCATCATGGTGCTGCAGACTCTGCGTCGCCCCCAAACCATCAGTCAAGGAGGGAAGATCAACAAAACAAAGATCCTGCGCATGATAATTGTACACCTTTTTATTTTTTGCTTTTGCTTCATCCCCTACAACGTAAACTTGGTGTTCTATGCCCTGGTCCGCACTAAAACTTTAAAAGGCTGCTTTGTGGAGTCGGTGGTTCGAACCATCTATCCCATAGCTCTCTGCATTGCTGTATCCAACTGCTGCTTTGATCCTATTGTTTACTACTTCACCTCCGAGACCATCCAGAACTCCATCAAGAGGAAGTCTCAGGTCGGCCATACATATGACGTCAAGTTCTCGGAGGCCCTGCAGTCGGAAAGCAGCTCCAATCTACAGTGCAGCCTGAGGAATCTCAAAGCTAAAGTCTTTCACAGCGAGTCTTCAGTGTGACGGTGGGTCTGCTGCATTCTGCATAAAAGGTAAAATCCATCCATCCAGAAAAAGACAATGGATTTTTTTTTTTTTTTTTGGAGAGCTTTATCTTATCTAAGTCTCAGGGCAATTGACTGTCCTTGGCAGCCTCTGCTATTCAGTGTTACTACATGACCCTTTGTTCACATCTGTGGATTTATTATTACTACTTACTAATTTCCCCTTTCCTGTGGAATATACTGTAATTGTGTTAAGCACAATTACTCTGCCAGTGACCTGGAAGGGAATGTGATCACTGAACAGCGGGACAGTTATGATATTGACTGCTTCATGTGCCTGTATATCTGTACATTTCCATGGTAAGTCGTGGTGCTAACTTTAGAGTATTATCTATTAAATTAACATAAAGTTATATCAAACTATAGATGTACAGGGCTTCTTTTTTCTTGTCTTTTTTAAATTGTGAAATACAGATGGGTCACAGAAGTGCCTTTTTTTTTGTTTTGGCAGCATTTCATTGTAGGCTCTTTGTCTTTATTGACCATTAAATGCACTGACAGAGTTCTCCATACTGCACTCATGCCATAGAAATGAATAAAAGTCTTGTAATGTCTAAAACAAAGTGAAACCTTTTGTCATTTAAAGGAAGAAAATGCTCTTGACAAGTGTTTAACTTCCTGTATAACATAGTGCACTAAGATTCTGAATTATTTTTTGGTGTGATATCTATTTATTTACTAAATCAAACCTCATGAGACTACTCCTCTAACTTCACTTTGTACAAATCAGGCAAAGATTGAAGTAAACAAGTGTGACTTCACATTATTCAACTTCTCTAATACTTGTCCAGCTTGAAATTAGGAGGGAAAGAAGTGGAAGTTGAAATTCTGATGCAGTCTGTGTGACTCCCACAGGGGAGTGCCAGCTTCCTGTGTGGCAACCAGTGGTTAAAGAGAGAGGAAGTCTTTATTAGTGGCGTCTGACAAAAACAGGCTATTCAAATTTTTGGGAAAACATCACATAAATTTATGTGTAAATGTGCGGTAAAACCCACCAAGTGAGCAAGTATAATCGAGTGGCGCTAGAGTGGATCATCTGGTAGTGAATTAAAGCAGTGCAGCATGTGTTTTTGTTAACCTAGATAGGAATTTCATTTTATCATCCTGTAACATTTTGTTTGACTCCTTCACAAGGACATGGTGTTTTTAAAATTTAACCGTTCCTCTGCTCAAAAATAGTATAGTCTGTGCTACTCCACAGTAAATCAGAAGGCCTTTGATCCACGTCAGATTACAGTTCTAAGCCATGCAGGGTACAACTTTTATTAAATAAGACCTGTGTGAAATATTTGTCACACTGTGGATAAATTTACCAGCAATATGAGGAGTCAACACAGCATGTGAGAGAGTAACAGAAAGCACATGGAGGCTTATTGACATAGCCTGAGGGTCAGTCAGCGGCACTTTATTCACACCCCACCTATAACTCCAGTTCTGCAGCCATGTGAGCGAGTCAAGGACGAGGTTAAAGACCTGGGCTGTTATGAAAACAAACAAGTATCTGCACAGAAGGCCGTCTTCATCTGACTAGCTGCAACAAGACCTCATGCTCACTGAGCCTCATGAATCGTGTTAAGTGTCAAGAGGATAACCACACATCACTGGTTCATCACTATGCGCGATTGTATAAAGGAGTAAGGTTGTGTATTCAGTCTGCTTACCAGGTGTTTGTGGCTGTTGACATTTCAGCCAAAGGTCAGAGCAGCAACAGATAGAGAAACAACGGAAGTCGCACTTTAAATGCGGTTAAGATAACCGCGCACATTGTCTAAACCCTTTTCACTGTCATTTTGCATCAAAAGCAGACAAATAAGGGAAGCGAATATGGATCTTTCTGATTTTTTCCATATCTTTGTGCACCTTCCTCAAAAACAGAAATTGATGCAACTTCTAGTAATGGTTCCCATCTAGTAATAAGCATGTTGTTCAATATATTTCAAAAAAACATGAAGTTATGTTAATGCAAAAGTTTAATGCTTGCTAAAGAGACTGTATCAGGGATTGGGCCTCTGACGTGAACCCAGCAGACTCCTCTGTATACACAACAGTTATCTAATCAGCCTGACCTCTCATTCCCAGCAGGCTGCAGTATGAGAAAACACAGACGCTGCACTGCTTGTCATCGCATACATTCTGTTGTACGTTGCTCTTGTAATTTCAGAGAGGCGCTTTCATCAAAGCGCTTTTGTACAGTGTGAAGATCCATGAGATTTTATTGTGTGACAAATTTCACACCAGTAAACATTTCTATGTCTAAGATTCTGACATTTGAAATAGGTTTGACTTCCAAAAGTTAGCTGGGTTTTGCTATAAAATACCTTGTAGAGCTATCATCCTATAAATAAGTAATTAATGATGGCTGGAATCCTCCAAGGCCACACAAAAGAAGAATAATGTTTAGGCTGTGAAGCCGCCTTCATCAGGGTCATCACAGTTTAATGTCATCCTGCAAGTCTTACTGGAGACAAAAACAAGTCTGGATCTAGACTTCCAGCCTCGGGTTTGTATTCTCCTACGATCAATCCAGCATATTTTCTCCGATGAACCTATTAATAGCTACTTTGAAGTCCTGTCAGTCCGTGCCAGGAGTAATTTCTGCTGGGGCATTGGCAGAGACCTACATTTGTTTGTGCTTTTGAGGAAAAAAAAGGCCTAGTCGGGTAGGTGGTGAGATCCTCATCCTCAGATTCATTCCACAGCTCTGGATCACATGACAAAGGATGCGCCTATCCCTTTTAAATGGATCTGGGGGATGGGGGGCGGGGTTTCTGCAGGGGATAATCAGCCATTTTCCCTTCATGTCTTAGAGGATAAATTAAGTAGGAAATGACTGCTATCACCCTGATATGGCAAGTGCCCATTTAGATATCTGCACTATTTTCCCACAACATCTTCAGCATCTCTGATACATCCAACAGGGTTTTGTGGAAAGTGGGTATTATTATATAGAAAGTTTGTCACCCTCTGGGCGGTTGGGGGATGAGGGGGGCGGTGTGTGTGTGTGTGTGTGTGTGTGTGTGTGTGGTGGTGGTTGGGGCGGGGGGTGGGGGTGGGGGGGGGGGGGGGTTGCAGACTACTTGTTTTGCCAAATAACTTTCCTGACTGTGACTGAGAAGGCAATAAAAACACACAAAACATTACTTTAGGTAATCAGTTGTCAGGATGTGGTTTGATAAAAAAAATAGAAGGTTCTTGCTTGTGCTGGCACAACAGCCCCAGTCATTCCCAAATCAGAGGCAGCACTGAACTAATAACAACCTCTGGAATGGGCTCAGTGTCTGCAAAGAGGTAGGTAGGCTAAATAACCGACCAAACAGTCACATGTAATCTCCCTAAACTCCCCCGTCGCCTCTGACCATAAACAGGCCTTATCAATCCCTGCAGGAGTTATGCGACCACATCGAGTCGTGGTTGCATAATATCTCAGGAATGAAACAGAAAGCATCAGCATGTTGTTAAAACACTCCCTTCATCAGGGTACCGAGGTGTCTATGAAAACATTCAAACAGCACAAAGTGTTCAGCCTGCAAAGAGGAAGGAAAGTCGATCCTCGCCTCATATATTTCAGCAACAAGGAAATTAAACTGGGATATTTCAACCAAATCTGACAGAAAAATGTGCACATAATTCATAAAATTCTTAACTTCACTGAGCCTTTACCTTGAGGTGGGAATTAAGCCTGTTACAGCCTGTGTATGTGTGCCATTGGTACAGCAGGCAACCACTTCCTGTGACAAGAGATGATTCAAGGAGGAAAAATGTGTGGTTGTTCAAACTGAAAAGAGCCACAGTGCTTTTGATTTTAAAATTTACTATTGCATTTTTTAAATTCTGTGGAAATGTTGAAATACATCTGCAGCAGTTTGAGTAAACTCGAAAGCTGCAAGTCCCAGCATGACAAGAGGTGAGAATGGCAAAAGGTGTTCTGACTAAATCTGGAAACTGCTGGGAATTCACATGCACTGACTCACAATGTAGGAATTCATCTTTTGATTTATCTTTTGGAAACGCCCCTTTTATTAAGACACTTAATACAATACAATGTGCTGTTACATGTCACATGTGTGACATGTAACAGCACATCCAAAAGTTCTTTTGTTTCAAGCCTGACTAAGCATGGCATTACAGGCCACTGGAAAAAACACACACACACACACAAAGATTGGGTGTGTTCTGCTTGATGGGACAGGTTGGGGTTTCCTTCGCTGGAAGTCCTTCCTGTGGACACTCCTGAGGGTTTAAACAATGTCTGACCAGCCAATGTGAAGACATTAATCCTCTCCTGTAGTTACAGCCTCTAATCAGAGAGAACAGCCCACTGGTGCAACTGACAGTCTCATGAGAGAAAGGAAAGGTCGCCAGGTCAAACCCCACAAGAGAGACATGTCCTTCCCGTCCAGTAAATCCCTCCATGTAGCAAATTATAATGTAAAACTGACAAAAATGTTGTAAAATGTCCCTGTAGAAAAGGGATTTGTTGCAGTAAGCTGTTCATTATACTGCAGTATTGCAATATCACATTTTAAAGTGTTTCTAGCTTAATTTTAAATAGTTTGCATTAACAAATTTGTTTCATTTCTGACCTTTGCTGAGTCCTTATCTGCCTGTTTACTGTACAAAGATGTGGCAAAATGTTAAAAAAAAAAAAAGTACTAAAAAAGTTTTACTTGAACTGCATAATAGCTAAAGAGTAGATCAGCAAACATTGTGCTGAACTAGAATTCACACATCAACTTTTACACAGCAGTTCCACTAAAGCACATGGCAGGATTAGTGATACCCGGGCCCCGCTAATACTGCAGCACACACTCATAAACAAATGCCCATAGCACACTCCACAGCACAACCACACATAAAAGCCGACGCTTACAGGTCAGCCTTGAGGTCAGCGTGTTCCCCGTAAGGAATTTCCACAGAGACTCACAGACCACACAATACTTTCCCTCAGTTCCTCAGCAGAATTCAGTCTTCTGGAGCCTCAGTTTAATTCGCTCAACCCACATTTGTCTGGAAGCCACGGTTCTAAGTAAGATATAATCACATTCGCAGTTCATTTTGTAGGGTTCCTGTTTTAAATAGTGATCTGTCTCACCCAAAAGAGCGCTGCGAGAGTCGAATTTACACATGATGTGCTTGAAATATGTTCTCTTTCTGAAGCAGGGTCCTGCAGAGACAATGAATTGACGCCTCTCGGTGGGAAGAACGTGGCTCATTGATACCCCTGAGGTTATCTGCAATGCTCCAAAGCAAACCACACAATTAGCCCCATGTAGCAGACAAATAGGTCCGAGATAATTCCAGTGGACACAGAGGTACCATCAAGCAGCCTGATGGCCCATAAGAGAGATCCTATAATCATATATTAAACGGGCTATTTCACTTATTTTACAATATATCCACATTAGGGAAACACTTTGCAAGTTTTAGCTGCATAGCCAGAAGTAATTACTTACTATAACTATAAACCATCCTCTGGAACTCTATTCTGGGGAATAGTTTGCAAATAGTAATATAAAATACATGTGCCATAGTAAATGAGGCAAAACATAAAACATCGCCATGTTTTAGCACACATTAACAAAGAACAGTACATTCTCTGGTCTTCACAGTGTGAAACCTTTACACTGATGCAAACAGTGCTGACGTTCTGACTGCTTGGAAAGTCGAAGTGGCCTGACTGATAAAGGCTTTAACCATTAACCCGCCACTGATGCTTTCTTTGTTGTCTGAACTTGTGTAGTAGATTGTACTATTAGTGATCAATGAGATGTAAACACGACTTGTGCCACTATGCAAGAATCACAAGACTGGATGATGTGACTGATGCTGGAGCCTGGACTGCTATACTATCTTTTTCACACTTGAATGAACCTGTGACTTAATGAAGCTTTATTTTCCTCTCAACCAATAAACCTTTTCATGTGCAACCAAATGCAGGAGCTTATTTAAAGGCAAATTCAGAGTCTAAAGGACACACTTTAGCTATTTAAATAAAATATACAGGAAATTATACGGTACTGAATTGTTTGAAAAAAATCCTTCTATGCTGTTCTCTTTATAATTAAAGACGCTGTGCACTGTGGGTGTATTCATCCAGCAACTTCTTTGCTGGATTTGCAGCCGAAAAAAATCAAGTAAAATCTCAGGCTCATTTCCATACCACAATGCACAGGGCTGCTTTTAACAGAACTTAAGAAGCAAAAAGATGGCTGGGGTGAGATGTTTTACACAATAAGCAGAGGCGCAGCTGTAGTTTCTGGTGTGCGTGGGGGGTGGAGGGTGAACTGTGTGCGAACAGCGAGATGAAAAGGACACAAGACCTCAAATTCACTCTTGCCTCTGGCACAACGAGAGACAAAATGAAACTACAAGGTCAAGACTGCCAGTTAAATTGAGAAACATTTGACCATCAGATACAACCTCATACCGCAAACACAAGTCTTTAAAATGCACATTCTTGCTTCATCCAAAAAGTTGTGAAACAGTTGTTTTCAGTGACCTGCGTTTAGGCTGCAAGAGTAAAATCTTGACTGCCACTGCTCTATTATTGGCTCAAAAGGAAGGATGGCAAAGAGACATTGCAGCAGAGCCTGTGACCCTTCCTAAAGGTGGACCAGCTCATCGGGAGTCAGCAGGCATGGGAGCTTCAAACAATAGCTGCATTTAAAACTTGCAAAAGGCCCCTACACCCTGCGCGGGGCCAGCAGTGTCCCACTTCACATCACCGAGGATCCTAAATTTAACTGTTCCTGACCTTTTTTACTTCGAGTGGGCTGATGAATTGTGCAGTTCCACGACAAAAACCCTGCTAGGCCACGCCAGTCTCTATTGTCTGATACAGAGGAACAAAACACTGGCAGCAGACAATGGAGGGTCACTGCTGAGGGCTTGAAATAATCATAACAATGACAGCTCTCATATTTATAGTTGCAAAGAGACTCCCAACTGCAGAGACCAAGTGCTTTGTTATTAACAGGAAGAGCTGCTCCACATGAAGAATAAACAGCACTTCTCGTTACTGGGTGAGTCATGGCGGCAGGTTTTGTGGTCGACTGCTATGGATACCAGGAAGGCTTCACATGTTCACTCGACTCTAATACAGGAACGGAAACTAATGTATAAATACAGAACAAACGATACGAGAAGCAGTGAAGATGCTGGAAATATGCAAAATGATTTGCTTTGAATTATAAAGCCGAAAGAGGATTTTGCGAGAAAAATGTCTTTCTAAGCATCGGTAGCCAGACAGAGATCACTGGGTCATCTTGCATCTGCAGAGCTCTTCCTGAGTGAAACTGGGGCGCTCAGAAAGCAGGCCACAAAAACAGGGAGGCAGGGAGACAAAAGGGGAATAGAGATTTTGGCAGATAATGAGCCAATATTTCATCAAGGGTGATGACAGCAGCCGAGGGTTGAGGTGTGTGGACAACGTCCCAAAAAGATAAAATGAAAGGTCTTTTGTGCGTCGTTTGATAAGAGGGGATGTCGCTTGATTGTTTGCTATCAGGTCACCAGGATGAGCAGGATGAAGCACCTCAGATTAGGTGCAGTAACCAGAAAATGCAACTTTACTGTGACTCTGTTGCAACACAGGATGTAACATGTTTCAAAATGTCCAAAACAGAAAGCGAGAACGGAAACTCTACATCACCATGCGCGCCTCAGTTCCGCTGGTTTTATTTTTTCACGTGTGTGCTACACTACACTAAACTAGGACAGTGCAGTTTAGCTTGACTCTTCAACAAACACACCGCTGTGAGGTGACACGTTTCACATCGGAAGGTGATGTGAAGTTCTTGTAGAACATTTTACTTCTAAGTGTCTGCTGTGGTTTGATCACTGAGTTGAAACATGAGCCAAAATACAAATGCATTTTCTCTTTGACCTCACAGACCCGTGGTTAAGTGTAGGAGTGTTGCACAGATGCCTTTCATTCAAACAAACGTTGCTTTTTTGGCCCATTTATAGCCATTGAGATACAACAGATAGAACTTCACATCCTTCCTGCAAGAGGAAGCCTCTGTTCATCTGCTGTTCAGCACTGTATTTTATTAAGTACAATAACTGTTCAGTCAGGATTTACTCTCAGGCCAGGTCATGCACCTTTATGTCACCTGTCAAAGGAGGGGGGCAAAATAATAGACACCTGCACAAACCAGTAGTGCTTTGTTGTACAGACAGGCTCCCTTCTGAGGTTTTATGGTGATGTATTCTTTGAATATGAACAGTAAGAATAATAAAGACAAGGAAAACAAATAAAAAAGTAGTTCACTGATTAGGAATTTAAAATGTAGCACAACCATTGTTTCATTTTAATCACCCTCTGTGCATCTGTCATGAATGCTGGCTGATTTAAATTACTCATCGCAAGACAAACAATTACTATGACAATCTAAAGTCTATTTTTTTTTTTTTTACATTTAAACCAAATAATTCATAGCAAAAACCTTGAACTGACATGTCAGCTTGTTTGGTATGTGTTAATTTCAAACCAAAGTACCAAACAGTAGTAGTTTTTTGACACCTTGGTCCAGGGAACCTAAATAAAACTTAAGTTTTAAATATAATACTATTTAATGTATCAGTGTCTAATAAAGAACTTTAATAAGAGAAAAACAGTCTATTAAGTGGAAAAAAAACAAACATCTAAAATGTGGCAAAATACTCAATATCAGTGGCTAATAAAGAACTTTAATTTGGGAAAAATAGTCTAAAGTCTTAAAAAATCCTGATTAAGACAAGTAGACATCTGATCAACATAAACAAATTAAGAATCTGAGTAACACTTTCTGATGCTCAAGACTACATTCACTGATACTTTAAGAATTAAAACTACACAAATTAAATAACACAAATTCAAGCACCTCTGACTTCTTTGTTTAGATCAGACTGAGCTGCAAAGACATTGTCTTTATTTCAACATAGACGCTATGGGAGACCCTCCTATCTGCAGGACACAGACCACGATGACGCTGTACGCTACGCCACTTTATCTGTATGTTTGCTGAGCATGGTCATCGTTGGAGGTACGAGGGGAATTAAAAATAATTTCAAAAGGCAGGGGGCTGGACTGGAGCCCTGGATGGGGTTTCATTGTGGCTTCGAGATAAGCGCTGAACTGCAGCCCTGAGCTTCCTCAATAAAATATATCATGGGCAGATATTTGGCCCACAGACTCTCATAGCATGGAGTTGCTCTATCAGCCAATGGGAGGCTCACTCACTGGAGGAACTTTGGCAGCTGGATAATCCATCCCTGGTGTGACTGTTGGTGAATCAGCACCAGCATGGTTTTGTTGACTCAAGGGTCTGTAGTATCTACATCCTGTTGAGCCCAAACTGTCATGGGTGAGGCTTGGGTTTTATTCGTCTGTTGCCAAACATGTGGTTGGGCTTTTGTTTGCCTTTATTCTAAGCTTTTAATTTGGTAAACAAAAGAGAGTAACAGGTTTTATTTGTTCCCTTATATTAAAAGTCTTTTTTCTCTTGGGGGGTGCCAACATATGAGAACACAGTCTCTTAAATTCACATATAATCAGATGTGGTCTCACAGATTTATCCGACTGCATGTAGTATTTAACAGCAGAACACTTTAATTATATCTGAACCAGAAAACAGCTTCTCCCACTCCAAAGGGTTTGCATCAGTGATTTCAAACTCCACCTAGTGGTACATGGTCAACATCTACAGTAGAAAAGACCAGTGCTGTCATCTACCAGTGTGTCTGCACCACTTTCACAGCAAATTCACAACAACAGCTAAAGAAGGCCAGATGTATGGTTTGTTAGTGTCTCGTCAAGAGAGAAAAGAATACCAAAGGCTGTTTAGTCTAGTTTTGATATTACAGAGGAAATAGGCTTCAAAAGGTGCAGGCGAGCTCGAAACGGTGCGACCCCGTGGAGACCCGGCTTCTCTGTGTCTAAGATTTCCTGCTTCCCCCGACAAGCCAGCTTCCAGACGGTCGCAATCTACTGGGAATGTTATCATTGTTAACCTGAACAGCACACAGCAGATGTTCGAATCGAATCCAAAACAGCACACACACACACATCTCAAGGATCTTTATGTAAAAAAGCTTTAACGAAAACAAGTTGAACAATAATCAATTGAAATTTTAGTGTCTTGTTGCAGCATTTACAGTGTGATCAAACCACAAAAACTGTGCAAAATTTGACACATACATCATAAAAACTGATTGAGCTTAACTAGATTTTTGTAAACTCGGACAAAGCCTGCTATAAAAATTGGCCCCCAAGTTACAAGATCAAAACATGATCTTTAATACATTCGGTGAAATCATTTTGGGACACACAATGAGTTAGTGTTTTTTAGCAAATGTAAACATGAACAGTGAAGGCCTTGTGACTGTGTAGGCTCAGAAGGAATGAGGCCTCAGTGTTCCAAAAACATTCTCTCAACTTCATCCATCCAGGCACAAGGAGATTCTTCCTCAAAGTCCCTGTGAAGAAAAGGACATGCAATACAATGCATTTCAACTATGTTTTCATATAACAGGTCACATATACAAATCATACAAATGCAGCACATTCCACACACTCAACAGCGGTCCAACATATTCATAAAGCACTCTCTGTTAACATTAATATTTAATATGAATTTCAATGTGAACAATGTTTATTTTGTCTATGGTGTTTCATACTTTGCTGAACAGCCCACACTGCTGGACTTTAGAGCCCAGAAACAGAGCTTCAAAGGACTTTCTTGTTTACATTTTATTCTTCTTTTTCCTACCTAATGCATATTTTGTAAAAGCTTGTAAAATTGTGTTTTCCATGACCTTACACAGAGGTTTAAACCATACTGGACCACCACTGAAACTGCATTAGGGAGCATAATAACATGACCAGCCTACAGTTATTTCCCTTTTTGGCCTGCTGACATACTGTGTGATTGTATAAAATATGCTTTTCATGTTAAACGAAGCAAAAAGACAGCATTACTTACGTGTCTTCATCATCAGAACGTGGCTGCAGTCGGTACTCGTCTACGATCACTTCTAGCTCTGGACCGTCAGTGTCATCGCCCTGCGGCTGGGAGAGCGGCCCCACCAGAGGATCATGATCTGAAAATGGAAATCAGACCACACACACAGAGCCTTTGGTACCAACTACAATACTACTGAGACAGAAATTAGTCTTTTAGGATGCTTACAAAAACATCCTCTAATTTCAGTTAGTTTATCTTGCTCTACAGCTCTTTTACTAGGACTGCAGAGATCAACAGACCTCCTCTCTTTATTAAAAAGGTGCTAAAGGATCTCCTCAGCTGTGCCTTCCCCAACAGACTCAGAATCCTCTCGGGAGGATCCTTCTCCCACCGTCTCCTCTGCCTGCCGTCCTCTGGCTCCTCTGACACACCTGGAAAAACAGGGACGCAACACTTAATTCTCTGAAGTTTACTTTTGTACATTTCAGGAAATTAAAATGCTGCTGCCTGTCATACTTCCATGAGGAGAACCGGTGAAGTTCTGTCCAGTTGATGTCATGCTGTCAGACGAAATCAGGCTGGCATTGGCCAACACCTGCATCACTGTGTCTGATGGTCCAGCAGCCCACTGCTTTCGAGGGACGGACTCTCTGCTTTCACAGCAGCCTGCAGGTAACTGAGCACCTGGGGTAAATGGGTATTTATTGCATTTTTAGTTACTTTCTTTGGTGATGATACAAACACTGAAAATTATTTTCTCACAGACATGTAAGTTCAGCAGTTTTCACAAAATTTTAAGCAATGTGCTTCTCCCACAATCGCAGCTGTGTATTCATTTTCACGACGACATTATTAACTTTGACTACCTTCAAATGTTGATGTTTTTATTAAACTCTTCTCTCCCAGAAGATTAGCCACCTTCTGGCCCTCTTCTCTGTTCCATCGACCCGTACGCCTCCCTTGTTCCTCTGTCTCTATGGCCTGTAAAGGATTCAAAGCACTGCAGTAAATCAAATACATAACATGAGCTCTGTGGCCATCTGAACTAACAGCAGCTTGTCAAAGGTCAGATTCCACATAGGGTTACCACAGCTGGGGAAGTTGTGTAAGAGCTTAAATTCTCACACTGACACTGTGTCTTGCCAGTTTGTCATTCTGATGAACAGGCAGTCATAAAATCACTTCAAGTTCAGCTGATTGAGTAACAGTCCCCATGCAGGACGCTCATGTTTTTTACTTGGGAAGGCAGATGTGTACGCAGGAGTCTGGAAACCCGGTGAGAGGTCAGGATGGTGTGCAGGGACGGCCGGTCTTTTGGGTTGGTCTTAAACATCTGTTTGACCAGGTACTGCAGCTCGTAGGGCAGGTGGCTGGGGAGGGGTGGGTATGCGCCCCGACACACCTTAAGAATCAGGCTCTTCCAGCTAGAAGCCTGGAACTGAGCACATAAAGTGAGCTGTGAGAATCTCTGAGACAACAAACCGTACTGCAACATCTGAGCCACAAAAAATACACAGCACATAATGTAACTCAGCTGAAGACACTGGGCCTCCATCATTTCACAACAATGCTTTGCAGTATCTCAGTGTGCTCTAAGATGACAGCAGTATTTTACACAATGATTCATTGACAGTATTTGGAGAGAGGCCTACAGTCAAACCCTTGGTGCATGGGAGTGTGGAGGGAAGGGAAGTACCGGGTGTCGCAGGGTGCAGAGCTCATAGAGAACACAGCCCAGAGACCACACATCACTGGAGAACACAGAAAGATAGATGTGGTTATTCATTCACACCAGACATTTGTCACATACTGGCATAGTCAAAGAGATACAAGACTGGCAAACCCACGCATGAGTTGCATAACCACTGCTGAGCTGAGAACTCAGACTGTCTCAAAAGCTCCATGTTGTTGACACATTTATTGACACTTCAACATCCAGAACAGAACAATTGGCCACTGAAGAGCCTTGTGTTCACGTATGCTGTCAGAAAATCAAGTCCGAAGAGACACTCGAAGCAAACATGGGAGTTTAAGACAAGTCATGGACATTTTTGTAGTTTTTTGGAAGAAAATCTATGTATAGCCTTGCCCCACAAACACTTTAAAGCACTAATGAGGGGAGTTTCAAAAAGTGTTTGTGCTCATTATTGAAAAACAATATTTCTGCATGTTCTCTGTGTGTAAGCAAAGTGGCACACTGTCTGCATGTGCTCTTACCTTCATAATGATATTCAAAATAGAAACAGTGCCTATTATATATGTTTTATATGTACCTTCTGATATATAAAACTACATTGTTGGATCTTGCACAATATCTTTATGCACACTAATCTAACTTTTATACTTTTTTATAGAGATTTTTTTTCTGGTTATCTGCATATCTCTCTGGTCTGTTTCTTATACATGCAAATTTGCACAGGCTATTGTTTTCTTTGTAAATACATGTCAAGTAAATATGAATCTACTAGTAACATGTAGTGTGTGCCTCAGTAGAGCATTGTATGAATAAAATGTATTCATATATATTCATTTTTCTGCTCTCATACATGTTTTGCTTTAGCTATTTATATTTCCTATAACAATGACAAACATTTCTGCACAGTGACACTGACCCATAGTTAATAAGAATTCATTTCATCAACATATTGTTGAATATCAAATAGAGGAACAAGTAAAACTATCGCAATAACATACCTCTTATTGTTGTATGGCTTGTTGTCCCAAATTTCTGGTGCAACATAATATGGTGTCCCGACATACGTGTGAGCGTAAGCCTTGGAGCTGCAACAAATTTATATTCAAAGTTTAAAATATAACGGCCGTAATTGAAGCATCAAGCATTAAATTTAAAATTACAAATCTTTTCTCTTCCTTTACCTGTTGAGAATACACGCAGAGCCAAAGTCTCCAAGCTTGATAGTCCCATTATCTGTCAGGAAAATGTTCTGGTTAAGGAAATGAGAGAGAGAAGTGATGATTTAACATGAAGCAAAAAACAAGAGCAGCCAACTATAGCAAAATGATGATATTATGCAGAAATGGAAGATAATGTGATCTTATCTCGATCAGCAATTTCATCATTGTTCATTTCTTTCCACAGCACTCGCACTGATGAGATTCTATCAACATGCAACCAACCAATACACTAAATAATTGACTTCTTGTTCTGACTCAGGAGACAAACATAAAGAAGCCTAAATTAAACAGAATATACACTAATTAAAAGACAGTGTTTGCACTCTATTTACATGAAATCCATGAATAATTCCAAATTATAATACCAAGACTCCATTATACCTTAGATTTCAAATCTCTGTGCAAAACTCGCTTATCATGAATATGCTTTGCACCTGCACACATCTGAGCAAACCATTTCAAGATCTGAGAAAAGAAAAACAGATTTAGGTGAAACTATTTTTTTAAGAAATAAGGAACAATGCTTTATAAAATAGTTAAGGCCTACATTATCAACACAAAACTGGGTAGTTTTCTGTTGCCGAATCCTCTGTAGCAGGTCTCCTCCACTGCAGTACTCCATAACAATGTACAGGAGGTCATCAGCTGAACAAACACAATCACATTTCCTATTATACAATGCAAACAATTAGAACTGTATGTCCCAAAATATCTTGTAATAAGTTCTAAAGTGTGTGTTGTCCATGTGATTACCTTCCAATGCCTCCCTGAAGGCCACAATGTGAGGATGTTTCATTCTGGACAGCAGGATGGCTTCTCTCCTTGAGTTCTCCAATTTGGACTGATTCTATAAAAATGCAAATACAGGCACAAATGCATTCTCTATTCTGCAAAACAAACAGACTCCACGTCTCAATGTGGGCAGTAATCTGGTAGGTTATCAGCAAGACACAAATAACATCTCCATATCTACATTTCATATTTGTCCTCAGGCTATAACATTACAGTTTGCATCCAAATATAGCCTGTGGATTGTTTGTTTCTCCATGTGTAGTAGCGAAAATCAACATATTTTAATGTTTATTTTAATATTTCAGCATTTTTATTATCATGTTTAGATTGCTGCACTGAGGGGATCCACTTGAATTACTTATCCCACCAGACAGGTGGGAACAAAGCTGCAGTAGGAACACTATATCACGTACCTTTGGCAGCTGGATTTCTTTCACCACATATTGTTCCTGACTGCTTTTACACCGGACTAAAACAGCTCGACCGAAAGAGCCTTCACCGATGACTTTCAGGAGTGAATATTTCTCCATTGTGCCCCTTTTTTATGAAGCACAAAGAAAGACCACAGCGGACAAAAACAACAAGCTACAACGCGATGAACTCGTCACATCACATTTTGTTTTAGTCCCCCGTGTTCATAATGACACTTTTACAAAGCGTACAAAAAGCGAAATGTACCAAAATATCCTCCAGCTGCAACAGTGTTGTTTGTTTGAACGCTACTTCCTTATTATTGTATGACGTAGGGCAAGGCGCAGCCGCACTGCGCACTGTGGCCGCAAGATGGCGGCAAGTCCCAACATCTGCATTTTAGATTAGTCTGGTCACGAAAGTTCCCCCGCTGACCATAATAGTGTTAAAATGATATACTCTATGATTGCAATGGTGTCATGGTGGGATATTATAATATTGTTATTAAAAAGTAACGGCTCACCTTCCAATTTGCATTATTATTAGTATATTTTCACTTCATTATACAGTATTGTTATTGTGTTTTTTGCCCTTCCTCTTTGACTAACCTGTTCAGAAGATCAAATTTTAACTGTATAAAAAGAATTTGAACAGCACAAACTTCATTTAATATTTATATATTAATATATATAATCTAACTGCATATAGACTGTAGACTGCCAGGTATAGGTTTACCAAAAAAGCAAGACTTATTTCAGAAAGTCTGACTTAATTCATGTTATTTTGATTACATAACCAAATTTAATATAGTTCAAGCTCTATTAATCCGGGCAGTTTATGCTGGTCACTAATGTGTATGTGTGTATGTTACTAATGTGGTCCAGGGCAGACTAACTGTCAGACCCACTGATGCTCAACCAGGGTTCCTGTAGTCATGAATTATCATATTATCATGAAATAGAATTATCATATTATCATGAAATAGAATTATTTTATTGTCATTACACAGTTACAATGTAAATAATCAGCAATCCTGTCAATGCAATCGCATAATCAGACAACAGTGGAAAAAATAGAAAAAATGTGCAAATATGAAAATATAGTAATAAAAAAAAAGTACAAGAGTCAACTATGCAAACAGTTAAATAGCTTTTTGTTGTAAAGATAGCTTATTTGGTTATTAGCAAAACCATATAAAACAGTATTGTAACTCCACTTCTAGACTTTGCATATTGCTGAACATTTACAGAAATGTAGTGGCTTACAGCAGTACAAAATATACATACAAGGTGCAGTTGTATGTTGACATGTGTAGGTTCAGTGTATAAATAGAAAGTGCATTTGTATGTAAACATGGAGATTCATTTTTGCCAAGGGGGAAAAAACACTCTCTGACTGGTATGTATAAACTCCTCCAGTCACAATAGTATTAGGCGCTGCAAACCCAAGGATGCAGCAACCACATCCCCTCAAACTAGTGACGGGGGAATTGTTCTGGTGAAACATTTACATGCAGGGAGGTGAGCACTGCCATTGAAAGGGCAAATCCACCAAGAAAAAAAAAAAACATAGGGGGGCTGCCTTATAGCATCATCCAAATCCTCGGCAAAACTTGAAATTTTCTGCATATAGGTTGTTGCCTGGAGGTTGCGACAATGTGCGACAAATGGCAAATTTATAACTGCAATCCACATCTACTGGGTCATACTAACGTTCCTGCCACACTGACCTCACAAAACCAAGGTTTTACCATCTCTGGCATGCTGTCATATTGCCTCGTATCAGTACAAAAATTGATGTTTGCAGAAAATCAACATAAAAATAGTGTGCACATACTAATATGTTGACTTCTTGAATTAGTCTGATTGTATGAACTGACTTTTATGGATGTGATTTAGCCCTGACTGATCTGTTAGGTACTGCTAAGTCAGATGTTGGACTTTGACCTCTACTTTTCTTAGCACGCTTTATGGAACAGGCCCCAGTTCTGGCTTCCTCCCCTGTGTCTTGACCAAATCTGTTGCCAGAGAAATTGAATAAAAAAAAATCCTAAAGTGGTCCAGGTCAGTAGCACTGGTGATCTGGTTAAATACTTACACTGAAGATTGGCTAAGAGAAGCTTTTCTAATCACAGAACTAATAAATAAACAAGCCAGAGTGGGGGAAAAAATGCCTGCAGGGCCACTGTGGAGAAAGTAATGTGATGGCCATGACAGAAAGGAAATGAGGGGTGGCTGAATCTTCCACACTTCTGCACTAAGGGCCCCTCAACCTGCCACTGGCCTCACCGTCAAAAATGGTGACATTTAACACTAATTGGTTCAAAAGGTTGGTGACCTTCAAGCACAGGCCAAAGTGATTGGCTGTCAATTAAAGTGAAAATGGAAACAAAGTGATGTCATTGGCTGAGACGAGATTATCTCACCAGGAAGCTCCTTCAGAGCCTGGATAGCTCAGTCGGTAGAGCATCAGACTTTTAATCTGAGGGTCCAGGGTTCAAGTCCCTGTTCAGGCGATTGCAGTTTTAGGTTGTTTAATGGTTAGACTGGTAGTGAGGTTAATGCACTTTGAGACCGCAGGACATGCCATTGTCAGGAAATAATGAACGGTTTCCTGGTTTGATACATGTGAACACAATGCAAAACTACTTCAAGGTGAAGCAAACGTGTCTTAAAGAACACAAAGTGTAGGTTAAAGTTTTGACACAAATAATTAATACCTTACATATGTGAATGTAACTTATTTATTCATAGGTATTATACTGAAGACTATTTAAACTCCCACATTACCACTGTAACAGGACAGAGGATATGATCTAAGCCTACTCATTAGCAAATGACTATAGTTCTACTTGAATGTGATCTCTTCATTCACTCGTTTTTGTCCATATCTATAAGCTATTAAAATCAAACGTTAAGTTAATGGTGATATTTTAAAACTAATCTGTATGTCAGCTTATATTTGTCTCATTACCTTCTGCTCTTTTTTTCCCTCTTTGGCAGTGCTCTGGTTGGACCTATCTGCAAATAGTCTTCCACAGGAGGAAAATAAAGGCAATAATGAGGTAAATATTGGGCATGGTACAACAGATTGTTTACAGCTCCTGGATTATGCTGCACAAGCTGTTTGGGGGAATGTGGTGGACAATTTTTGTGCTTTTCTTGGAGTGCCTCATTTAGTTTGGAAAGACGCCCTGTACAAACCCTCAGTGGAGCTCCTACTGATAAAGGAATGGGGGGCTGCATGCAGTTTGGGTGAACTATTTCTCAAGGCAAGATAGGAACAAGGGCTTCTTGTTTTGCATTATATAATTTCATATCATCATAAAAGAAGAAGAACCCCTAGTTGGTGAAATTTATGATGTAAAATAATAAGTGGGGGGGGGGGCAAAAATTTGTAAATCAAATTAAAAAGACTTTAAAAAAATCAAAGTTTGTTTGTGACCAAGGAACCATGCAGTGCAAGTGTGTGTTTGTCTGTCTGCCAGGGATTCTACCACAGATTTAATATTTAATTTGTGAGGTGATAGGGGTGAGATAAAGATCATGTTTCTACAAGAACAGGCATCAGTGTAGGTGTTTGTGGAGCTGAGAGCACATTGAAATGCAGACTCATAACATATGGTGTGAGTCAGACTCTGTGACTCTACCAGTTTGTGCTGCTACATAAATGACAGTTGACAGACGTGAAGCAGCTGTGAGGCAATAAAAAAGTGAAAATAAATGACAGTAATATCATCCAAGGTAGAAGTTTCTCAATCCTCCATGGACCTACATAATATACAGACATTTCTAAGGCTTTTTTTATCAGTTTCTATTTGTTTTAAAGACATCTGTAGTTATTAACACCACAAAACCTCATTGATGTTCTTCACATGGCAGCTGAATGACTTAAAAACAGGGTCAAAGACCAAAAAAGTCAATAAATCCTGCATGAATGACTTTCTCTAAATCCAATTTATATTAAAAGAAAGTCCCCCATGTCAAAATCTGTCAGTTTTCAGCCTCATTTAAATTTTTATGCCTGATTTTATAAGTGAAATACATCTCTTTTAACATAAAAAATCTTGATGTCCAGCCAATCTAATTTCTAAGAGGGGTGTACATTACAGTGAAAGCCATCAAACGGGGACGAATGGAGATACACTGTCCATTAGAGACCCATTATAAGCAGGAGAAAGATATAATACCTTATTCTTAAATATAAAAAAACCATTTAGGTCCATGAAAGAGTGTTGCAATACACTGTAACAACATTGTGTGACACTTTTTAATGCCTGAGACAAACAGAGACAGCAGCAGCAAATCTTCTCCCTGTAAGAAATGAGATCATTAAAGCTATGAAGAACTTTTTGATGTTCATTGATATCAGCCAGTTCATGGAGGAAACATTAAAGATATAGCCTGGCTCCAAAACCGCTGGATCGCAGCCCAGATCTGAAAACTGTTAGACAGTTCAAACAGAATGAATCTGAAATGAAACGGATGAGTTCGATCTGATAATTCAGGCATCAAAGAAACTACGTTTGCATGAGTGAAGCTGCTGTGTGGGCAGCGAAGGTCACAGTCAAACTTTACTGAATTTTAAGGTCCATTCGAACATCATAAACAAAGATTTTTATCACCGTCCTTACCCTCAGACCATGATGCTGATCCTCAGATAATTATCCTGATATTGTCACCTTGTCCCTCTTTCTCGGTTCATTGTCTTCACTGTTGTTTATCGGTTTATCCTTCATAGTCTTTGAATTTAGATCGGGCTGTCTTTCTGCTGAAGCAGCACATCCAAAACTCACACCCTCACAGTGATGTAAAAATACTCCAGCCAAAACCCTTCCATTCAGAATCCCACTGAAGTAAAAGTACATACATGTGATCAGCATAAAACAATAAAAATATTAAAAGTTGGTTCTGCATAAAAATGGCTCCTGTGGCTGATAGATTAATACTGATGCACATCCAGGTGCTCTATTCTTCCAGTTTTTCTTTGCTAATTCAATCATTTTGTTCCTGATGACTTCATATTTTCACATTCTGTTTGTTTTCATTAGCGATTTTCAAAAATATCAATATATTGACATCCCAGTGGAACTCTGTGAAAAACACCCAATCTGTCATCTGCAGTTTTTATAGATGGAAGCAGTTATTGAGTTCATGTTTGATCAAGGTTTTAATTAAAAGTTACTCTGTTAGACATTTTTCAGTCATTTAAAAGGAGACGGACAGATGACAGATTATGCTTTTCCTGAATAAGTGAAAAATACAATACAATATACACCGATCAGGCATAACATGACCACCTGCCTGATATTGTGTTGATCCCCCTTATGTGGTCCAAAATGCTCTGAACCATTTGACATGGACAAGAGGACCTCTCAGGGTGTCCTATGGGGTCTGGAACCAGGACGTTGGCAGTGGATCCTTTGGATACTCTGCCTTGGGATCAATCAAACTGGTTCCACTGCATCCTGTTGATGCTTGATCAGAATGGGGTTGTAGGAAGTTTGGAGGTCAAATCAACATGTTGGGCCATTGTCATGTTCCTCTACATGTTCCTGATTGTTCGATGTTTTCGCCTGTAGGGGTAGGTCAGTGACATTTGGGATTTCCATTTGGATGAGAGAGTGTGCTTGTTCTGTGACAATGTTTATTTGGGTGTCTGAGTCTCATCAACACAGATGGTAGAATCCAAGGTTTTCCAGCAGAACAGCACATAGTACCAATATGATCAATGCTATTCACTTCACCTGTCAGTGGTCAGAATGTCGTGGCTGATCGGTGTAATTTCATGATGAAATGTTGTCCATCAGATTGAATGTTTATGTTCTACTCTACAAGATAGGGCTAAAATAGTGTGTCATGCACATCACTGACCAGCAGTCAGAGCATAATCAGAGCATGATGGTGATGTCAGAGAAGGACAATGCAACTGTTTTTGAGGCTGCAGAGGGAGAAGGGAGAGTATGTGACGGGAAATACCTTGGTTAAGATTTTCTGTTTCTCAGAGCTCCAAGATGTGTTTGATTTTTAATAAATCTAGATTATATCTCTGTAATATAGTTTTGGACGACATCGCTGCTGGTTGATTAGGCAGTAATGATGAGCAAATCAAGGCTGGCCAGATTTGATGCTGCTGAAATTTTGAGACATATGAATATAAAACAAATAACATTTACTTCAAATTACTGAAAATGAAATGATAGCAGAATGAAGGGATGGTAAATAAGTTTCCAGGTACTAATAGTACTAATAGTTTTTTGTTATGGTTTGTGGTTTTAGTTAGTTGTATTTGTTGTTTTATGTCCTCATGTGTCTCCTGGCATTTTATTTTCTAACTTTGTCTGATTTTTCCTCCCTGTTTGACTGCTCCACTTACTTTCACGTGTGTTGTGTTTCCCTCATTAGTCCTCTGTGTTTACATACTGTGTATACACTGTCCTGCATCTTTCTTTGTCTCTGTGAGTTCATTCTGTTTAGTCTCCTGTTTGCAGCCTTGATTTTCCTGTTGGAATACCTGTCTGCTTTCCACCTGTTTGCCTCACTCCTATTCACCCACCTTATGTTTTCCTGCCTGGATTTCTACCTCGTGTACCTCACACTAGTTTTTGTATTTTTGAGATTTTTGGGGGTAGATTTCTCTTGGACTTCGGGGATTTTAAATTTGGTTTTATCCATGGCTCACCAGGTTTCTGTTTGTTTCATCAATTACTTTTTAAAATAATAATAATAATACATTGGTTTTATATAGCGCTTTTCATGGCACTCAAAGACGCTTTACATTGCGTAATTCATTCACTCTATACTCAATGGTAGTAAGCAACGTATGTAGCCACAGCTGCCCTGGAGTAGACTGACAGAGGTGAGGCTGCCGGTCTGCACCATTGACCCTTCCGACCACTACCAACCACTCACTTTCACACCGCATTCACCCAGGCTTCCTGGTGTTCCCTCACAGTCTCTCATCCAGGCCAAACCTCACTTAGCTTCTGAGATCTAATGGGATCAAGCATCCATAAGGCAGTATGGCCATACAAAGGCAGACAACTTTTTAATAAAGTTGTCTGCCTTGTGTCTGCACTTGGAATAAAAGGTGCAATTTGTATTAAAGGGAAGAACCACATTCACTGACCTACTGCATTGAACACAATATCCTGAAATAATAATAATCTTTTGTTTTTACATAGTATTAAACAACTTATTTAAACAACTCAGACACCTAAAAATCTGTAAAACAACTTAACTAGTAGCTAGATATAGACTGATAGATAGGGCTGCCTGGACACTTAGGGTGCTTCCAGATGGTCTTGTTGTCTCGGGTTAACAGCCAAATGACCCATGTTCCTCAGTCGCCTGCATGCAGGATTGAAGCTGCAGCTTCCAGTGCTATCTTGCACCTGCTGTTTTTGCCCCTTTCCCACTGCTGCAGGACTTCTCTGTACTCCCGCCTGGGCTAGGTGCTTTAAGTGAAGGTCGGCTCGCACACACTGGAACCGCTCTTTAAGCCTGGTGTCCTTCCTTGTTGACACGGCAGATCAAGATGGCCCAGGCGACTGCCAGGTTGGAGGTTTGTTGTCAGAGGTGCCTCTCCCAGATTGACTGCCTTACAGGGCTGGAGAGCTCCTTCTATCCTGCTGTAACTGTAACCCTAGAGGGGAGACAAACAGGTACTGCACCTTGCCCGAGGGTGATTTGGGAATAGTGACAGTTAAGAGATAACTCCATTTTGTCTCATAGTCGAACCCCAGATACAGTTTGGTGACATGTCCAGATGGGAAACTGATAGATATACTGAAGTAAAATGTAAAATAAATAGCTCTGACATGCAGTGGGCAACTAGCTACAAAGTAGTACAAAACAGAAAACCTCGAGGTAAGTAACTGTACCTCAAAGCTGCACTTAAGTAGCAGCAAGTGACTAAAAGTGCTACTTTCCCTCATCTGGAAAACCAACACGTATTTTCAGGATGGCATTAACTTTATAGACATTAGTTGTGGAAAACTTCTGCAGTGGTTTTTAAGAAACCCTAACAGCACAAATCAGACCTACAGTAACAATATGATTAGCTACCTAATCAAGTCAAACCCTGGAGTGCTCCAAAGTCTAGGCCTGTGTTTTCTCCACAAGAGGGAGAGACTCTGATCATCTCAGGGATTATGGTGGAAATGTAAAACGTTCTACTGCTGTGGAAATTAGGTTCATAATATAGACACATGATTGGAGGAATGAGCACAATTTTAACGAATCCTCAACGAAAACAGGAAATCAGTACCTTAAAATTAGTTTTTACCAGTGTGGAAAGACAGTTACAGCAGTTCAGATTATATAAAAGTATAACTGACTTTCCAGGTTTGCTGAAAAATATCTATGTAGTTTCACACTTCTAAAGATAGAATTACCTTAAAACTGCATTAAACAAATTTAGCAACAAAAATATCAATTGAACACGAAAAAGATTGGATAAAACATGTTTTTATAATACTAGTGCCTGATATGCAGCCATGTGACAATGTCCTGAGGTACTATTGCTGCCCTCAGGGACTTGTACAGTATTTTGGGAGCTTTACCACAGGATTGTGCCACAGACATCCCCGAGTACCACAAAAATACCAGAGGAAAACTTTACAGGAATATAAAAAAGTACTGCAGGAAGTTGGCTCTCGAGAGCGTTTCAGTCTTCACTTGCCCTTGACAAATATCATGCTCTTTAGCTGCTTGATTTCCAACTTTTTCTCTGCAGACAGTCACTAATTTTGTGGTTTGACATTTACTGCTGGTCAGGTGGCGAACTACATGCTCATTAGAAGCTGTTTGCAGAGTTTGTGATGAATCTTTGTGAGTTTATCTCTGTGGACAATCTTTTTCCAACGCTGCGCATGTGATTCAGTGTGATCCTGAAACATGTTGCAAATTTAAACCGTTTCTAACAAAAAAAGGCATTGAAGATTAAAGAATCAAGGCGGCATTCTTAAAGAGCTGGTATTTTCTTGCGATCGCAAACCCACCAGTGGCCAGAGGAGCTGTTTATGACTGAAAACATGCCGGGATTCACTTCATCAAAAGGCCTCGTGGAAGAGCTCAGCTGGGACAGCATGCTGGGGGACAGGTGAAGCGCTTCATGCGACTAGCGTCTTTAAAAATACATGATAGGAAAACAGGTTTAAAGCAATTTAAAACAGCATCACAACAGCAGCATATTTGGAATCCGTTGCTTGCTAGCAAATGGTGAGGGATGAAAGAATCAACGTGTTTCTCCTGGGAAGCTTGTGTACTGCAGAGTGTTGATAGCAGAGTTGATTACACCAACATAACACGACTTCGGTGTTGTGACAATTTTCAGATAGGAGAATGCTGCTCTTGCATCTTCTCTGCGTATAGCTCTCATTAAAGCAGGTTTTCCATATGGCCCTGGAATATTTGCACTCAGTTGGCTGTCTGTTGTGTTCAGTCTCTATAGGTGGTTGTGTTCTGAGCAAAGAGAGGGCTAAAAATTCAAATAGTACAAGGGAACTTCACTCAGCAGAGAACGGTACCATTTCTGCAAGCTTTAAAGAGCTCACCACACTGTTTTCTTTGTGCCTGCAGATATAATTTCAGATCTTTGGTAATTTGTGATGCAGCGCTTCTGGTCTTTAGGAGCTATAAAGTTACCGTTGATGGGTTTGGAAACACTGCCAGAGTCTGAGCTTCAATTGAAGGCGCTTGAAAGGCGATGCCAACCTGCATCCTACAGTTTCTCATTGATGCGGCACACAAGGAAGACATCTGTCGGAGGAAACCAAAGCTTTCTCACTCCTCCCATCATTCAGTGCCAGTCTTCATCTTACCAGAAAATAATTGGGGGAGAGGATGAAATGAAGTAGGAGAGAAGAGGAGTGAGGCAACATGGAGGTCATCTGAGATTTGGATGTTTATCTCATAATGAGAAATTGACATATTATTGATGAAGTGGTTGCGACATATAGCCGACGGGGTGGTTTTATTACTGCTGTCAGAAAGTGAGTCATATTTCTTCTAAAAAGCAAACAGAAAACAGCGACCAAGGCGTTTAATTGAGCGAGGCAAGACGCGCAACTTTAGAGGGCAGCGCTGAAGTTGCCTTCTGTCCTGTGGGATTTACTGCTCATAGTAAATAAATAAGGAAAAAGTCATAAAATGCATATCAGCGAGGAGCGATCATCCTGCATGCAGATGAACCTCATCAGTCTGAAGTCTGATAATCACATTTTGGCCAAGTACACTCATTTTAATCCTCTGCACCCAAAACCTGCCGGGAGGGTTGAAAGGGCATGTTATCTCTAAAAAAAATCACCAAAGTGGTACCATTTATCAGCCAGAAACTGTAAAATTGTTGGATCTTCAACTTCCCTTTCCAACGGTCCTTGAGCTACCCGTCTGTGAAATACAGTTCCATCAGGAAAATGAGCACAGTCTGAGCTTAAACTCCTAATATTTCACCCAAAGCACCTTATTCTACATGTCTCATTTTTTTAAAAAAAATGTCAAAAATAAACTGTTTGCTTTAACCAGATTCTGTAAAAAGAAAAAAGAAAAAAAAAAAACACTATAAAATTTGTTCACAACTGAGACACTATGAGTGGCTCAGCAGTGACCAACAGTGACATAACAAAATTTTTTGCCTGAACTGCAGGATGTGTATACACATAGCAGATAAGAGACAAATATGGAAATGCATTAGACATTTACTTGATCAGTAAAATTAATGCAGCATTGGGTCAAAAAAGTATACACAGGACCAAATAGTCAGCCAGTTGTTGGAAGATATATTCGGCATGGTGAAATTCAAGAATAGTGTGAAAAAGACCTAATTTGTAGAGGTTGTTAAAATGTAAGTTGTGAGACATCTGTAGCGTGCAAAGTCACCATGTTTTCCTATATTGCTAACACCTGTGGGCAACTTGGAAAATGTTGTACATCCTGATTCCATGTTTCATCTAATTTTGTAAAATAAATAATCCAAGAAATTCTAATTAGAATTATCTTTTATGATGACATTATTACTGTTTCATGTTGCAGAGAAGACATTGTTGAGCTCTCTTTACCTTGATTCTATTGTGTCCATAGAGTTGCAGGACTTTATTTTAGAGTGAAAATGAGCCCACAGTGAATACAAAATGTGGCAAGAGCTAAGAACATGCCCAGAAACTGCTTGGAGTTCAGATAGTTAAACCCACGTATGTGATTTTAATCATTCTGGCTGATTACAGGTGTTCTCAGGAATGTGTAGTATCTCTTAGACCAGGGGTGTCAACATCCGGTCCTCGAGGGCCACAATCCAGCATGTTTTAGATGTCTCCCTCTTCCAACACACCTGATTCACATGATCAGCTCATCATCAAGCTCTGCAGAAGCCTGATAACGATCCTGATCATGGGAATCAGGCGTGTTGGAAGAGGGAAACATCTAAAACATGCTGGATTGTGGCCCTTGAGGACCGCAGTTTGACACCCCTGTCTTAGACTCTCCTGCACAGAAGCACAGGTGTCTAACTCTTATTGCTTACTGGGACGCTTGAATGCAACTGAGCCATCTCTTGTTAATAGCATCACCTGTACTTTAGCTTTTCCTAATATAAGTCAAAATATCTGCTGGCCAGCATGGATCCAGTGACTTCATGTAATCAGCAGCATCAGTCCACCCACTGTGAACCTGAGCAAAGGTGGAGCCAGCCACAATTGGAAACACCAATGTGTGTATGTGCACATACATGGGCTTTAAAATGTAAACAACAGCACAATTAATATTGAGCAGACACTCTCCCTTGCTCAAATATGCCCTCCCACTATGGGCTTTACCTTTTTCTGAGTATAAACAAACTGCTAATTTAGAGAGCCTGCTAACCACTGCCTCCCTGCATCCCTGGGGGTGAACCAGTGAACCTTGAGCTGTAATCCATCTATCCCTGTCTGTGAGCTTTGAGTAACAGCCTCTGATCCTCTTTGCTGATGCAGTTTGTCTGGTGTGTTTTTATCATGAATTCCCTTCACTTCTCTGTCCATATTAACAAGGTAATTGCCAGATCTCCAAACGCAGACATTCCCAGCTAATTGGCCGTTTCCTTTAAGTGGAGGAGGGACTTGTGAAGCACAGTTGGTGACAGAACAGAATATGTGACTGGGATTACATTTTAAATCAACAGGATGGAGTCACTTCAAAGAATTGCTTCCTGCGTTAGTCTATATTCAAATTTTTTGACATTTTTGCTGTTTTTATTAAACAAACAATGAAGAAAGACAAAAAATGTGGGAAAAGAGAACAAGGTAACAACATGCTGTCAGGGTGCCACATATCAAACAAGGGGCTCACTGCTGATCGCATTTGCACCCATGTAAAATGAACCATCGGGTCTTCCCAGGTTGGGTTATATTCTAAATATTGGGTGTAGCCAACCCAGTCTCCTAAAAAATACAGTCCAATTTAACTGTCTACATCCTAAAATGTTCTAGCAGGTTGAAAAGATATGGTATTGCTAAAAAATCACCAAAGTGACACCATTTATCTGCCAAAACCAGAAAAAATTGTCTGATTTTTAACTTTCCAACGGTCCTTGAGTTGCTGTTTCCATCAGGAAAATTGATCTAATCTATGCTTAAACTCCTAATATTTCACCACAAAATACAGTCTTATATAGTAAAACTGTATTTTTAATACAGTAGTTAATACTGTATTTTGAGACAAACATCATTTACATGTGTTTTTGACATACCCAAATGTGTTTCAAATCAACGTATGTGAGTGGGACTGAACAACAAACATGTTGCGGAAGAGTCATATTTTAACCCAAACCATGATATTTTCCTCAAGCTAACCAAGTAGTTTTTCTGCCTAAACCTAAACAAACAGAGAGAGAAAACCAGCTTAACTTAATAAGTTTAAGCTCTGGTCTCCAAGGAGACAGAGGTCAGGCTGGTCGCTGACCTCTCCAGCCTCTTTATACAGACTTTGCGGATCTTTCAAACCAGAAACCCAGTGTTTATGTTCTCTTGTTTGCTGTCTTTTTGCCCCTGCTATCCTTTACTTTCTCGGCTTTACCCTCACTCTAACCAGTCGAGGCAGCCCGCCCTGAGCCTGGTTATGCTGGAGGTCTCTTCCTGTTAAAAGGAAGTTGTATTTCTTTAACATTTCTAATTTCGTGCTTTATTGGATTCATGGGCGTTCCATGTATAATTTTGTAGGGCAGGCATAACTTTAATTTTTAAATTAATGAGTTAATTGAGCTTAGTTAAGAAGATAAGATAAAACTTTATTGATCCTGAAGGAAATTCTTGATGAAAAATGAAAATACACATGAAGAGCTCATCTCGCTGACTGCTGCTCTGGACAGCACTGGTGTGTAACTATTATATGTTATACAGTATATTCACCTTATATTCTAATTTAGTCAGGTGAATTTGTGTTTTATATAACTGCGGATAACTTTATCATTAATTTTTCTGTAAATTCACATAGTGAATAAGTCTGCAGGATCTTCACCTGTATTTTTCAACCGCAAAACACTTTGGCTTATCGGCTGTTGTTTAAAAGATGCTCTTGAAATAACAGTGACTTGACTTTCCTGTTATGTTCCTGTTATGCATCACAGCTGCAAAAGTATGTTTGTTTCAGAATGAAATCACTTTTCTTACAAAACGTAAATGCAGTTTAGCTGTATAGGGACATAATATTGTGGGGACAGAGCTGCCGTAGCTGTGTTTGTTATTGTGCTGCACGTACTTCAGGATAGAAATTCGTCACATGGTTGGTGTTTGTGCCTCCGCCTGCATATTTACAACAAAATAACAGTTAATGAGTTGTGTTGAGGGGCGACAGACCACTATCTTGCTACGCAGACTCTCTACGGGTGCAGACAGGGCTCACTATCTTGCTATCCTGCAGCAATATCCATTATGCAATATCTTTATGGAGATTGGTGTTATAGTAGCACAAAACCTTTTTCAAGCAGAGTTGCTCTTAAGGGCAGCAGTTATCTCGCTAGGGAATTATCAGGGTGGGAAAAAAATAATTAGAAAGAATTAATTGATGTGGCTAGAACCTATGTGGCTGCCAAAGTTGAACCCTGCAAAGGTGATTCAGTGTTTTCGTCCTTAAATAATTAAAGTGGCCCCGAGAGCGCAACACGCTGCAACCACAGGCAGACAAAGAGCAAGCAAACTAAGGAAACATCTTCACTAAAATGACAATACAGATTTACGTTCTTCCTAAATTGCAGTGTGTTGAACTCGGGGGATTTTCTAACAGATGCTTGTTTAATTATCTTTGTTGATTTCTGCTTGTGTTTTCATCTCTCATGGCATTTTCCTTAAAGGTTAAAGAAAATGAATTAAGGACTAAACTTTAGCTGACCTTCCAATATGAAATTATAATAATGCTCTGAAGAGCGGGTCATCTTTCTGCTCCGTCTTTTAAATATTTTGCCTTTGAAACTAATATGTATTTGTTTCTTGACTCCATTAGGGTTTGAAATGATCATTTTTTTATAAGTCAGCTGTTCAACCTTTTAACTCTGCTATCTAACACATGCATTTGCAGGTTTATCTGCCACAGATCCCTGCCTCTGTCCCAGTACAAAGGAGATGAGCACAAATTAGCCCTTATAACATTAAAAAATCATTCTACCCACAGTGAACATCAGCGCCAGTCAGTCTGAATTCACATCACTTACAACGCTTGTAACATCCCTTTACTTAGTCACTGATGGGAGCCACTGTACGTCCCAGTTACCACACATTTTGCATGTTTTAAGACAATCATCCGCCTACGTGTAACAAGAGCTTGGATTGAATGGTACACCCTGTCACTCCGAGATATGGCTGCTGATATGAAGGAAAGGAGCACTCCAACTTGACCCCAATGTGTCTGCCTGCGCTGATGAGGCATCTGGTTGACACTCTGTAACAATCACCGCTGATATCAATCAGCGCAGGCAGATCAGAGAGCCGGAGCTGAATGCAGAGGAGCCACGCCAACATATTAAACAGAGCAACTACTGCGAGAGATATTTCTCAAGTGAGATGGAGAGGAGGGGGCGTTGCCATTATCTGCTGGAATGCTGCACGTTGTGAGAAAATGGGCATGCTAATGAGGGCCAAACACGCCGAGAACAGCTGCATTGCAAATGAGCTGACTTTGTACACTCTGGGCTGGGGATGTGCTGTTTGTTAATCAAAGGAGGGAAAAAGTGGAGACGAAACCGGTGGCTAAAAATAGAAAACTGAAAAGCTGAGTGCGCCTCTGATGGCACACATACAGCCCGTGGTAATTGCTAAGAAAAAAGGTTACCATTATTGCTATTCACACTACGAAGGCAGGTTGTGGAACTATGAGATACCCCTTGACATTAAGCTGATGGCCCGATGGATGCAGAGCTGTTCAATTTTCCAGGCTGTGATTGCATATTGGGCTTTGTCTGCAAGCTTTTTGAAGTCCAGAAACCTGATCAAAAGGCAAAACCTCTGACGAGAGGTCGCGAGATTTACCTCATCAATAACAGGGAAAAGTTAAATTCACAACACTGTCTGTCCTTATCTTCTTTATTGATGGGGGAAAGAAAGGACTTCCACATGTAGTGAGCATTTGCAAAGTCAAGAAGTCATGGGAAAAGTGTTTTAGGAATGTGGGAGCAGGCCTGTTTGTTTTGCTTCAGGGCAAAGTCTCTAACTAAAAAAAACCCCTCTGAATCCAGTATTTCAATAAACATTTATTTACAAAACCAAAATAATGACAAAAGAATAATTTGAGAGTGAATACAAAACATGTGATAATATGATAAAATACATTACCATACACAATGTATATCTTATGAGTGTGTTAAATAAACTATGCGTAATTTTTTTTTTTTTTGGAATCTGAAAAGGCTGAGTCGAGGAAGCAGGCAGCCAGTGTTGGATTGCTGTACGTTATAGGGATTATTGCATTTCAGTTTGTGTTTAAGGCAAGAATGAAACATGAAGAGGGGGGAAGCGTAACACTTCACGTAACAATGAGGCAATATTACTTTTTCTGTTCATCACAGGGCACACTATCACATAAACATCAATGACCGAAGGAGAAATAAAAGGAAGACAAAAAAGCAGAGAATACTCTTTTTCATTAAAGAAATAGTTATGTAACAACTTTACAAATAGGATTGGTCCATACATTTTTCATTTAAGAACAGGATTTTGAGAGAAGTACCAGTTTTCAAAGCCATGTGTGTGTGTGTATGTGTGTGTGTGTGTGTGCTGCATTATGAAACAGTCCCTGCAGTTGTCAGAAGAGTAGTTGTCCCATGATGTGCAGAGCACCATAATGACTTGGTGTCTTTGGTGCCTGATGTGCTGTACTGGTGTGAGTCCACAGAGTCAGAGTCCTCTCCCTTTTGTCGTATACCGCCCGAGGTCTCTCTCCGTCCCCTCCTCGTCTCTCTGAAGCTCAGTATGGATACTGCTTCTGCTTCTTCCCCGCGAAACAGGACAGCCAGGTGCACAGCAGCATGGCGGCCGCGGCCCCTGCCCCTGTGCAGTAATACGCCCAACCGATCTGGCAGGAGCCTGCGGACGAAAACAGGATTTAGAGAAAAAAAAATCATTTCACCCCTTATTTTATCCGTCTGTATGTCAGGATATCTCCAAAATCCCATGAATTGATTTAAATGAAATTTGATCGGATAAGCCTCTGGCCAAGGAATCCCTCATTGTGGTGGGGAGAAGTGGAGAACCAGGAATACTGCTTATAAATATCACATCACTTCAAGAATAATAATAAAAAAATGTGCTTCAGTGTTTACTCCACTGAGATTAAATGCACAGCAGGGGGATATAAAATTGGATCCAACAGCTCGACCATGTCTTGAATGATAATTTAAGTGTTATCATTTAAAACACAAATGTTCATTTGAAATACATAATATATCTGTGTGCAATATATCATAAGAATGCAGCGCTATACTTTTGCTTTAGAACCAATATTAACATGTGGGTGTTAAGCAGCGAGAATGGTGTGTGAACTGATTAACATTTTTGCTCAGGCTACTACATTTGCCTTCTCCTTGTGAAAAAGTGTTAGCATTGCTAAACCAAAGGCACGGAACATAGTTTGAATTCATTTGCAAACAGTGTGGTATGTTGCAAACACTCAGTACAGATGTCAGGAAACGTGGGACCAGTAGCACAAAATGCTGAGACTCAAACTGAAGAGACACATTCTCAATAATCCTCAGAACAAAAATGATGCGCATCATCAAACAGGATACGACGTGCATCTGATTTTTAGAAAATGTTGTGATGACCATCAAGACTTCTCATTACAATCAATTTCTGTGAGAAAATACGACTGAATACAGTTATCTAATTACTAGGTGGGTGGAAGGAGGAGGAGGCATCGCACAAATCATATGAGCCACCTTGTCACTGTGGAAACTGGATTTAACAGCCAAAATTGAAAACACTTATTTCTCTGAGTCACACTTAATGAAAATTGACATCCCCTCTTCTCAGAAATGTGGATGTAGTTGATCTATTAACTAATTAAAATTAATGATGGGAATATTCCTTTTGAAAAACACATTCTGTCAAAGTAGCGACGTGGACATTTCGTGCTTTCAATCCACTGACGTAAGTATGCCAATTTCCCGATTGAACTTCGGTACATTCAGACTTATCACTGCTCTCTTCATGGTTAATGGATGAGGAATGAATCAACCAAGGAACACATCACTTGTCCCAAAACATTTTTTTATTGTTTTTTGTTAATATAACATAACACTTTAACCCTTACAACAATCCCTATGTCCCCCCCGATGAGAGAGTGAGGTGAAACTGAAATAGCTGTGGTCTACAACAAGCGAATTTAATTTGCCAGCAGCGCTGGGGAAAAAAAAGCAAGCTGATGCAAACGCACTTGTTAACAATAATTTATATGTAACAAGAGTCTGTTCTTTCAAAAGAGGGAAACCAGGGAGGGGGGCGTGAAATGAAAACTGGATATCCAACAGAATTGCTTCTGATGACACGCTCTGAAATGTTTAAGATGAGATGTTTAGGAATTGAAATCAGTCGTAATAACTTTGAAAATGAAGTTTGAAATATGTGGAAATGGTTTGGATTTAGTTGCATCTATCTGCTTACACAGTGGGAGCTGCAATCTGTGACATGACAGAAGATGCATCAAACCTTGTGATTTCTGCATCTTTTCTATAAATATTAGTGTATTTGCACAGTTGTTAATACATTTGCCTGTTTGATATTCATTGATTTGTTGGCAGTAGTTTGAAAAGACAGTGATGTTTGTCTGACAGGTGAAGTGAGTAACATTGATTATCTTGTTGCAATGCAATGTTCTGCTTGGGAAACTTTTGTCTTGGCAATGATATTTGCAGACTAACACACCTCCAGAAGTCCTTTGTCCGTGCCCCGACATGTCAGGGTTGTTTTGGCTGCACCAGGGTGAACTATGCAATATCAGTGTGGTTGTTTTATTCCAGTTTATCAGTGTATCTTAACAACTACTGACCAGACTGTCCTGAAATGGAATCCAAATATTCACTGTCTAGTGCTGATATGGTGCCTCTGTCGGGTCACAAATTATGACAAAAACCAACATTTGAATTTCCTGGAAGTCCTCAGTGTTTTTGGTGGATCCTACCGTTCTCATAGAGGCACCACCATCATGGCAAAATGTTCATTTGTGCATGACAAACGTAAAAATCGGTTGGGAAGATTGCACCGATATCCGCAGACTGAATTCATGTTTCCACAAGGATGAGCCTTCTCATTTCCAACACTGCGTGAATTTCCTGCATGTGTCATCCTCGGGTCAAGAAGTCAGCTCTAAACACAGCAAAATCAGTCAGACAAAACGGAAATCTAAGGATGAGTTTGCCATCTTTAAAAACCCATCGACGTCGAGTAACTTGTCTATGTGCAACTCCAATGTCTGGTAGTACTGTTAATTTACGTCCTCAAAATATTTCAGCAAAGAATCAAACGCGATTTGATTAACATCAACTAGAGGAGCAGCTGCAGTATGAAGATCTCTCCCACCTCCCCAGTGTCTGATAAAGTAGCACATTACTGTCTGTGAGATAGTCCTAAAATGCCAGCTGCATACAGAGCACAGAATCGAGCTCCTGCTTATTCTCAGCACATATTTATTGCTATAAAACACTTTAGAAATCGCCAGCTACTGGAGGTTCAGTTGACTTTTTTATCGTGCATTTTAAACACCAAGAAATCATCTCGCTTCAGTATTTGACAGAACCAGAGTCTCATGTCTGCTCGCTGAAAAAGGCAGAATGTCAAAGTGTCAGACATGAAAGTGTTTTCTCAGCTTCACATGTTTCCATTGATTCTTCTATTCTGGGACCGAAACATTCAGGCAAACACAAGACTTAATTTATGCACCATCTGTGTGTCATTTATGGCCTGTGTGTGTGTGTGTGTGTGTGTGTGTGTGTGTGTGTGTGTGTGTGTGTGTGTGTGTGCAGTGCTGTCAGGCTGTGGGTGTGTTTGCAGACGTCTTACCTAGTTTAAACTGGTCTGAGCTGTTGTTGCAAGTCTGTTGCACCTCCTCGCTGTCCCACCCCAATGGATAGAGAGCGCAGCCCGATCCGATAAGCAAGCCTGAGAACGAGGTGAAGAGGAGGAAAGTCAGTTGGCGATGAGGGAATTGCAGTAACACGACTGATCACTGGGGGTTCAAAACACATCACAAAACATGGCTGGAGGCTGACAAGACACAGCTTGCGAGGGGAGACCTGCGGCAAGGACAAAGCCTCATCATCAAGGTGCTCCCTGGGCTCCTCGCAGAAGGTCTGCATTGTTTTGTGGGAGACCTCGCCTCTGTTGGTTTTCATAATTTAAGAATCTTTTCATTAATGTGAATCAAAATGCAAAGTGGCACACTGTTTCTTTACTTCGTTCCATCCAGATATGGCGAGGTGGAATGAATTTAAACCCAGCTTTTGTGCGGATTCTCTCACATTCTTCTATTTATGTTTTAATTAAAACGACCAAAAAGACAATGAGCTGCTGCTTTGCAAAATAGTGATACATATGTGACCTCACCTACGTGTTTTTTCTTTCATTTCACCTTATCATCAGTTTCCAGCAGAGGCAGCTCTGACCTGTTCCAACAGTTTTACCTCGGAACAAGCCACGCAATATTTTACACAATGACATGGATAGTGGTTTTACCTCACTTCATCACAATTTCAGTGCAACAAAACAAAGCACTCCTCTGCCAGCAGCTCATAAACCCGCTACAAATAACCAACGAACATATGCAAATAGCTTGGCAATTTCTCACACAGGCAACAGTGAAAAAAACAAGCATTTTTTGGTACGCAATAATTACTGTAAAACTCTGGAAAATCCTTGAGGGACTGCTTTATGTCAGTGATTAAAGAGACTTATGACTGTGCTTAAAGCTGCGCACTGAGACAAGAGTAAAATCTAGTCAAGGCCATTACATTAAGGATTAATATCCTCAATATCTGCCTGCAGCCAGGTCCTGACAAGTTATTCCCTGGATGTCAAGGCCTGTCTCTTAAAATTACCCTGTGGGGCCCCCTGGTAGGTGGCTCCGCCATCACATTAGCTTAATCCCCTCCGATGTGTCTGCCCTGCTATCAGTTTTGGGATGTGAAGATGGCAGCAGTGGAAGAGAAGACAAGAAAGCACTGCCTTCCAACCTGATTACTTGTGCCATCCAGGACTGCCTTATTACATCTAGACCAGATAACAAGCTGGAATTAATCCACATGCTAATGCAGATGGGCTAGACAAACTGGCTAACATCTGAGGTGGAGCAGGGAAAGTGAAAAAGACATCTGTGTTTTCCCCAGTCGCCTTTCAAAAGGACAACGAATGTCACTGGTGCAGTTCTGGGAGAAAAAATGGAGCCGCTCACTGTGGCACTGGTGGTAGAAAATCAATTCAGTGAAACTCTGGCATGTTGATGAGAATGAAGGGATATAAAAAGGCTCTGACCAAGTCTGTGTCATTACAGCTCAGGATCAGAGGGGATCCGGGGATTTTCATACGCAACAACTCAGCCGTTTCTCCCTCAGACCCTTAAGAGAACTTCAGACGAGTTTCTGCTTCAGACCTAAAATTACTACCTTAGCCGAGCAGTACAGCAGAAGTGAAACAGGAGTATTTGATGTAAATCCCTGTTCAAGCAGTCACCATGGACCCCTGATGAACATGAAACCCCCACTATTCTACAAGGTATAAAAAAGCAGAGTGTAAATGCATGCATGCAGTGATTTAAATATTCTCTGTTATATAATGTCATCGAATGTGTTTTGATTCAAATTTGTAACAGTAAAGACTGTAGAGCATGCCAGCATGATAATGTATTCATGATTAATATTAAACAAAATCTAAAATTCCCTTTCAAGTGTTGTGTAATGCAGAGATACAGCAGCATGTAATCAATTTGAATTTCCTTGCAGCAAAAATGGAAGGGGGGACTAAATGTGGCTTTGTTTCCCAGAGACATTGTTATTCTATCCAGCAAAGTGTTATATTTCCATTGGACAAATCACAATTTATGGGGATTCTCAATCACGCTTTGATTAACACATTTGTTAAAACGATCAAAAACATTCAGTTGCTCTGCTGTGTTGCAGGCACCAGAGAGAAGAATAGGGAAGAGAAAGACTTCAGTGCATAGTTTCCACATCAGGTCAGATTATGGTGATGACAGTGAACGCTGGAAATTGCTTTAAGACTAGAGGCAAGACGGGAATTATAGCCACAACAAAGACACGAACCGAGCTCCACTGTGTAACTTCGAAAAATCAAAGGTTTCCCTGTCACTGCTATCTGTTATTTCTGGGGGATAAGCTCACGGAGCCTGCAGTTGGTGAAACCAACGTGAGCACTCACATGTTGGCGTGACACTATTAGGACAGATCCTTGCAAAGCACAAACCACCGTGGGAGCAGACGGACAAAAATACAAACCTATAGCTAAGGTGTAATTCACTTCTGGATCATATGTGGTCCCACGTTCCTCTTCTGGCTTTTATTTATTTGATTTATTTATTTTTCCCAGGATGCTTAATTCCATCAAATCCCATCCTCCACACTCACTATGTGGGTTATTGAAAACCAGAGGTAGGGAGGCTGGTGACTGGGATGTGGGGAAAAGATTAAGAAGAATGAAGAAAACCGTTCCTTCGCATGTTGTTTATGAGGCGAGCTGCTCAAAAGAAGTGTGGAGTTGTGAGAAGCAACTACCTCGGGCTCTAATTCTGCATGCATGCTGCTGTAGACAGATACTTCCTGTCCTTCTTACTTGCTAAGCTGACACAGATACACCGCGATCTGCACAAACAAGACAGTCTGGGATTTGTGTCATTTAGCATGTGCTTGTCAGCTACAGCAACCTTTTCAGCTTGTGACCTTTTAAATGAAAGTAAAGCCTTCTCGTGACCTCCCATCACAGGCGTTCCTTTCTTTCTTTTTTTGCATGAATAATTTTGTGAATTCCCCCCACATTGCTTAACTAAAATCTACTGTCTTGTGACCAGTCTTGAGAACGACTGAACTGATGGACAAAAAAGCAATAAACTGCATGCTCGACCTAATAAAATAACATAAAAACTAATGATTCTCTTGGGAAAATTGGGGAGTTCTAGAAAAATAAGCAACAGGCAAAGCTTAAGAGAAAACATAAAGTAATATGCTAATTACAGCATACTGTATGGTGCAGAATGGTCTGACTGCACCTCATTATCACACTGCTGTAGGGAATAATAAAACGCTTTGTGTTTGCATTTCTTTAAACAGCTAAGCCCAGGATGCAGCAACAGTGTTCCTGCAAAATAGTGTCAGGAGGAATTGTTTTGATGGGACATTTGCATGCAAATGAACTGAATTCTTCTTATTGCACGATCAAATCCTTCCATTTTCAGTGTGGTAGGTTTTCGTTTTTGTTTCTCATAGTGAAGGGAATTCTGGAAACATGTAGATCGCCCAAAGGGAGGAGAAAGCCATGTGGAATACGCAGCCAATCAGACTAATTATGCCATGATGTTCAATAAAAAGCTTTTCCCTGCAAGAAGATAGGATTTCAAATCTTCTTGTTCTTTCTGCTGCAAACTGTAATCTTTCAAAGAATTTCAAAATCTTGAATTCAGAGTCTTTTCAGTTCTAACTAATAACGTCTTCTGTGAATTTCACAGCTTTTCCCAAAGCCCAGAAAGGAAGTCTTCAATTTTTAGACAGTATGAACAACAGATGGGCGTCTCATGATGAAATCATTGCAGTGCTCCATACAGCTGCCATGAGGATAGTTGGTGGAATTCACCAGAAGGTTGTTACAGAAGCTCTGTAGCAGCTACACGACACTGAAAAACAGACGTACAGAAAAGATCATAAACGCACAAAAAGTCTGCTCCTGCCAGCATCCACAGGCGCTCTGTTCGCTGTCCACAGAGGTTATTAAAATCCAAATAACTTGTTTTCCTTTAGCAGCCTCGATCACGCCTTCAGGCCAAACGTAAAGATGCCCTCACTCAGCTTTCTGGGACTCAAGGGTTCAAGTGCTGCTCTATCTACACAGACCTGGGAGGTCTGTTTGTTTACCTTGCTGCATTTTTTGCCGACAACCATTGTTTGTAAAACCTCAGCGCCTTTCGGAGTTTTGTTTCAGTTGCCATGGCAGCCAGCTGATGCTTGATAAGTCTTCAGCAGTGGAGGAGGCGGAGAGGAAGAGGGTCGAATGGAGTGTGCAGAGCAGAATATAGGAGGCCGGGCAACTGATTCACAGATTGAATTTCAATTGATCTCCATGTGGTCGTTATCAGAATGACTATCTGTGGCCTAATGGCTTCTCTGAAAGGCTCCTCTATAGACTAGGAAAGAGTTGGGTTAAATGGACTCAACCAAATACAATCAGTCCCTCAGATCACTGTTTAATCCATAGAATCTGCTCTAATATAGTGATCTTTCTTCTACCTCTCCTTGCCTCAGATTTCATCATCATAGTTGGGTTTCACTTTTGAAATCACATTTTTCGCTGGTTTGAAAAGCAAAGAGAAGAGTGTTTTATTCCATCAGGGCTGAGCCATTGTTCCCGTTCCTTTTTCTGTCAACGCTTTTTACCTGAATGAAAAACTGCTGCCTTTTCATATCCCCCCCAACATTCTCTGATTTAGGGAGAGCTGATGCCTTTTGTCAAGCCTTCCTGCTCTCTGTCAAGACCCAAGGAATTTTCTTTACCCTCCTTCATGCCCCGAGACAATACCATTCAAGGTTATCATTCAAGAGGCCAAAGAGGGCAGAGGAGGGGAGAGAGAGAAAGAGAGAGAGAGAGAGAAAAAGCTGCTGCTAAAGCTGAAGAGAATTTTGGTGGCCAGGGAATTGGAGTGGGGATATGCCTGAATGAGCTGGCTTAATGTAAGACATTCCCTTTTGGGCTTGGAGGATCATCCAAAAGTGGCACAGAAATGTAAGAGCAACCACACCTGGGGAGGCAGGCCTGTGCAGCATCCAAAATAATATCTACCTTCACACGCCCGTTGGTCTTTTTTGGGTTCAGAATTGTGTTTTTTCCCTCCAAACAATTGGAGAGAGAGCCACAGATAAAGGGGGTAATTTCTCAGCGTGTCTGCGGGAAACAAGCGGCGACTTAAAATGATATTATTAACATGTTAATGGCGAACCTCATTCTCATTCTCTGCCAGTTTACTTTTCAGAGCTTTAATCAAAAGCAGCCACAGGTTCCCGGTGTCGCATCAGCCTAAACAGCCCATGTGACTAATCTGTCCGTGGACCTCTCCCTGCATGCTGAGGCCCGTTTCACTCACATCTTCACTTGAATCACAAGGCACATAGCGACTTTTGCAGCCTGCTTTTCTTATCACTTTTTTTTTTCTTCTCTCCTTTAGTCTGAGTCAAGATCCGCACACAGCCCTTTTTCGGAAGGGGGCTTACTCCTCTGTGAACATTTGGTGTTTTTTTTTTTTTCATGTGGGGATCTGGAGATTCTGTTGAAAGGAGCAGCGAGAGAGAGATGGCGAGATGGAGGATGAGGGGGATGCAGAGAAAGGAGGGATTTATAGAGAGTATGTGAAGTATGTGTGATATGTGATGCGCACAGTGGAGCATATAAACACTTGCTGCAGCCAATGACTGGAATTCGGCGTCATTTAGCCTAAAGTCTACACATTGGTTTCCTGCTTCTTTACAAAAATGCTGTATCAAGCTTGTTAAATATTCATTTTTCCAGCTCAGTATTACTTTGCTAACATTGTGGGTCTTTCCAGAGACAAGAAGAGTGTTTCTGATGAAGATGAACCATATGTTCCCTCAATAAATACCAAAAACAAATGAAATATGCTCGTTTCCTGCTGTTCCAGTCTACAGTCTTTTGCTCAGCTTTGTTTCTCTATCATTTGTTGGCTTTGCAACATCAATATCAAACACAGGAAATTGTATTAGTGACCAGGCCAGTAAGCTCAGAGCTCTATGACAAACAAGCTCTGACTGTTCACTCTGAGTGTGACCATCAACTCCATGACACATTTCCTCCCTCTTCCCCTCTGGTATTTGCTGCCGCCGGCCCATGAAAAGGTCAAATAGATCTAAACAGTCCTTTATCTCACATTATTAGGTCAGGTCCATGTGAGGTCTGTGTGGCTGTGGTCTTGTGCCATCCTGCAATGTTTTGCTCTGTATCGCTTTTTTGTTTTCGTTTGTCGGATAATAAACTGAACTTAATTCCAGTGATTCAAACATCTGCCAACACACCAATAAGTAGCATCGTGGTTCATCAATTTAACATTTTGGGAATTCAGTCAATTTTTTTTTTTGGCATGTTTGCATTATTTAAGATTTATTACTGCTATACTTTGTTACCAAAACTAAGACTACTTCAATATTTCAAGCAACCGAGATATTTTTTCACAAAATGTAATGTGCCTGTGTTCACATATTCTGCTTTGATTGCAGCTGTTTTCTGCATGTTTTGGAGAGAGCTTCTATCTGAGGAGGTGATACTAAATCTCAGTACTTTCAAGTGGTGCCAGCAGTGCTGTTAACCGTTGCTGGTTAAGCAAATGTGAATGCAAAAACGGCCTACGACTGTTTAGTGCACTCCTACACAGCGGAACACTGTGCAGCAGAGCAAACTGCCAAACAGGGCATGATGCAGAGCACTGGGTGCTGTTTTTGACCACCATCCCAGCTTGGAAATGTGAGAAAAACTTAGTACCAAAACATTTTATCAAGTACTTTTAAAGTTCAGGCTGTGAAAAGGTTGCATTAAATGGAAAACTGTCAAATGAGACTACTTAATGACTAATGCAGTCAGTTTTGATTACATATCTCTGAGGGAACGGGCTGAGGAGAAGTCCAAAAATGAGGAACAGTATGTGCTCAGTTGGCCTTTGCCACTCTCCTGTAACACATTCCCATTTCTCTGTGTGTCCACCCATCAGTCACCAACACTGGCCCTGGGCGGAAAGAGCAGTTTGTGTTGTATTGATCTGTTTCACTGCTTTTCCTACAGGCGTTCTGTCAAGAGCTGGTCTTATCTAATCACACCATTCATTTGTCACACAGTTTCCAACTACAACCAGTAATTAATAAACACACCAATTACAAGAGCAAAATTAACTTCTGCTTCATTAAGCAGCGGTCAAAACAGCCCCTCACTTGTGCTGCTTGGGAGCAGTGCTGGAAAATGTGCATGAGCTAGAAGTGGGGTGTGCTAAAAATGAAGCAAATAGCTTTGAAAAAGGAACATCTTCTGGATGTGTGGGGAGAATGAGCTTTTCACACACGGGCGTAGATATTTTTCTGTTTGTCTCACTCTTTCCAGCGACAATCCCTGTGCCTCCCTGCAACCTCAACCATGTCTTCTCTGATCTCATATTGCAAATTGGACATTCTTTCCCCTCTTTTCAGTCAGGGGAGGGGGGAGTCAAATGCAAGAAAAAGAGAGGGCATGCTAAACACAAGGAAAAGAATTCAGCAGCATCCAGGAAAAATTCCTTCCGAAATGCATCGCATACTTTGACCTTTCTCTTGTAAATCTACTCACTCGTGGGCTAAACTGTGCTAAAAGCATGAAATCTGTAAAAACGGTGAGTTGAGGGTGTTCTAGTACCTTAAAAAAAACCAAGTGCCAAAGATCACCTGACTGCCACTTTACTGCACTGTATCAATTTACTGTCTCATTTTCGTTCTTCAAAGAAAGATTAGCTTTTGCAATATCTCGCCACATTTTAATGACTTATTATCACGATGAGGCTTGGTGGCAGGCTGGTGACAATAAGCTACTTTACTTGCACATAACAGAGATGGAATCAAAGCCAGCTCACAATAGATCTGAGCAACATTTCCCGGCCTCATTTAGATTAAATTTTGGCAATTTAAAAAGACAAAGTAAGCAGAACGCGTGCAAAAAAAAATAAAAAATACACATCTTCAACAAACTGTAACACTGTCAGCTTGGCAGTCTGGAATTTCAATTTAAAAAGTGGTGGCTGTTCCATCCATCAGAGAGGCAAGTGAGGGGAAGAAGACGTGTGATGAGAACAACAAAGCCAAACGGTAGCCTATGGAAATCCTCCTCAGGGTAGGATCCACTTTATAGGGTGCTACAAGTGTAGCTCCTCTAACTGGGTCATGTCTGATGTGCTGAGCAGCACCCTCCTCCCACTGACAGAGCCTGACAGAAAGGCATGACAGCGGGCCACGTGTCCAAAAGTCAGCGAATACCTACAGCAGTGCTTTCCTGTCGTAATTACCCTTTATAATGAGCAGTAAGCATGCTAACGCAGGGCCTTCTGGGGAGTGGGGAAATCAAAGACGCTGCAATCGACGCTGTAATATTCATGTTAATAGCATTCAAATATGCAATGAATGTTTTAGTATCCTCCACATAGACACTGCCAGACATCAAAACTGCCTCTCCGACAGTACTGGGGCTCATCATGTGAGCAGCTCCATACCGCAAACACAAAGAGCCTCCTTTCAAAAGACAATGCAACGCTTCAGGGATTGAGGAAAAACTGACTCCCACTGCCAAGTGTACAAAGTACTCCATAGCCTGTGTTTAAAGTCTCGGCCCACTGCATTCACGCTGTCTTCTGGGACACACACCAGGCTGGCTTATTACCCCCGGGGACTGAGTTGGATTGAGTTTACAGTAAGCAGCCTTACCCTACTCCCGAAAAAGCCAAATATTCCCTGAACTAACAGGTCAACTCTTAGTCCCAGGATTTCATTGTGTGGATGTAGTATGAAAACCGTTCAGTAAAGAGTGGAAATCTCATTGGGACACGAGGCCATTTCTAAAGCCTGGGAAGGGTATGACCTACAAATAACAGCAGAATACACAGCACATTCTAAACAAAGCATAAAACTGCCATTTTTTAGAGGGGGCTACATGTTCAGAGTGAGAAAAAACAATTTTATTCAAGTTTGATGGCGGAATTTTGGTTAGATACGAAAAGCTGAAAGGACGTGTAAACTGCTTGATGTAACATTTCTTGAATAAATTCAGTTTATTCCCACTCTGATAGCTGCTATATTATTAAATTACAGTAAATTACAGCTTAGCTTCATGCAGAAACAAAGAAAAAAGCCAGAAACCGTAAAAGCTCATTTAAAAATGTCAAACCCTGAGGAAGTTACCTTTTTCAAAATTATACCAACTGCACTGACATGGAAAGGTTACATGATGAAGCTCAAGTGACTCCTCTTTCATGCTGTTATCGTGACATTTGAGAGCCCTTAAGGAAGAGAATGGCACAAATGGGAACACATTATGTAACATGTCAAGTAATCTGTGAGCAATACAATAGGGCGGCACAATGGAGAGGCAGAGATCAGGTCATGGCAGACTGTGTGCGCTCGTGGCATTTTGTATGATATTGAATTGGTACTGTGATCCTATAATCATATAATATCTGGTTTATCCTGTCCGCTCAAGGATGAAAAGCCATTTCTGCCCCAATGATTCCACAGATTGAAACCAAACAGATGTCAAGAAAAGGCTACCGATTCTATTTTATATGAAGATTAACGATTATCATGCTTTTTTTGTATATTGTTCAAGAAAAGGCTACCGATTCTATTTTATATGAAGATTAACGATTATCAGGCTTTTTTGTATATTGTTATGCCATCTATGACAGGATAGTAAAACGTACTGAAGTAAACAGAGGTGGATGCTGTTATTATTGAGGTAAATGCTACAGATGAAACTACAGCCTCCTGTTAGGACTTGTCTACTTGACAGGGGAGTCCTTTAGAGCCATCGATAATAACAGAAAATCTATAACCTCAGTTTCTTAACACTGAGCGAGAGGAAAATAGACATGACAGTGATGCTTGTTGGAAACACTTCGGTGTTAAAATGTCTGATATGGTAAACAATGATGAAATATACAGAGCGCCTGAGGGCTTTTCCCAAACCGGCGATTATTTTTTTGCTTTTCTGGTCAGAGAACTGGCTAAATGTGATGACTTGATTCTTGTTTTGACAGGCACATTCATTAAAATGTTCATCTTGATAAACAGTCTGTCAGTTGAGCCCTCAGGCGGACTAATTCAAAAACACTTAAGGTAAAGAAATGAAACCAGCTGGATGAGTATGAACTCTGACAAACTGAAACCCAAAGGGCTGCACACCAGCAGGATGGCTGAAACGAAGTAGTTTATATGGGTAATTATAGAAAATTCAGAGAACACACACAATTATGTGAATTAGATCCGCTGCTTTCCTTTTCTTGCTCCTGCATCCATTTAGGAAAATGTGAAGAAAAAAATGCAATGAACAATGGAGCAGCTATTCAGCATGATGCTTTCTTAATAAAATGAGAACTTTTAAAACAGGATGGCGTCCCGGCCAAGTTTCTTTTTCTTTTTTTACAACGCTTCGGATAATACAGACTTAAAACCTCCATTACACCTCTGCCTCCCACAAACACATGGCTTCAATCAAGCAGCAGGCATTCATGCTGTAAGAGTCAGTGGATCATATGAATCCACAGATTATAGCGGAGGCGCAAGGACGAATGAAAATCAATAGTTCCCGGAGTCCTTCCAAAATTGCCTTTCATCGAGTTATTTCAAAGAGAGAGAGCAAGAAAAAATCAGAATACAAACACATGCAGTAAGAGGTGGGAACCATGCTGCTTAAGCACTAGCGCTTTCCTCTAACAGTCATACTGGTTGTGCATTTCGACTGTCCCACTGCCTCATGCTCAGTTAATGAGGTGAAGGCAGGTAAAGCATGTCTGCCTCTGCATTTCATGAAGAACATTAGGACAAGAAAATGATTTTTGTAGTAGCTTCTCATTAAGCAGATAGAAATTTTTCCCTAGAAAAAACTGCAACCCTCTTGTATGGTTTTCACTATTCCTTGCTATTTCGTGGCAAAAACAAAATTTTGCATGTAAAAGAAAAAGTGGTGGTTTTCGTCTTGCTGCAACCCCAAAACGAACAACCTTGGGCTCTGTGGATAAGAGACACTTGGAAGAATTAAGAGATACAATAATACAATGCAAAAATTGAGATGTTCTCTTCTGGCTAATCCCATTTCTAAATTAGAGAGCAGCAGCCTTATAACAATGAGTCAGTAGACACGGATGCTATTTAAATTCTGAACTGCAGCTCCATCAAGCTTGATGTAGCAGAAATAAAGTGCAATAATATTTCCCCTTTGTCATCTTAGTACTCAGCCTTCTCTCCATTTTAGCCATTCGGAGAGTTTCGGAGCTCACAAAGCATCTCAAAATGCCAGTATTGGGTCATGATATGGTTTAGTGCCTGGACTGCCGGGTGGAAAGTGTTAAATTACAACCATGTTTCATATTCGGATTTAAAATCATCGCTGATCTCCCTCAATTATACAAATTACTTCCCAACCTCAGCTCATATTAGCTCCGTACAAACAGAGCTTTGTAAAGTTCCATTATAAAGTTCCATCAGTATTCATGAACATGAGCGACTGTCTTCAGAGGCTTAAAACCAGAGATAAAACTTGGGTCTGCTACACTGACGACGCATTGGAGATCAGCTACGCCAAATGAAACTGAAATTCCGCAGCAAAAATGAACTTCGTGTCATTGTGGGGCATCACGATGATGAGGCAGAAAAGTTGGCCTCTCTGATGTCATGTGTCCATGAAGGCTCCTGTTCCCTGCCAGAAGAGCTCACCCACAAAGCAGCCGCTGATTGAATCAATTGGAGTGCCTTTGAATCTAAGAGTGGGGGCTTGTTCCTGCTCACAAATTACGTCTGAATTGTCCGGGATCATAGGTCGGCGCATGTGCAAACTCCGTTTTTGGAGGATGTTTTTTCTTCTTCTTGGATGTTGATTACTGTAGCACTGTTATGGCAGCAACGCAGTGACTGAATGGGCTGCCAAGGGGCTGTTGGGAATGTACCACTGGACATTTCAGAGCTAGTCAGGCTGATTGATTGAGCCATAAAGAGTTTGTCCGTGGGGCTAACAGGACTCGGATAAAAGATTAGGAGTCTGTTGAGTGTTGATTAATGTTAGAGGATATAACCTCTGGCCAGTAGGGCTGAGAGATTTATACAAACAGGGTCTCGGCAGCGAAAAGTACGCGCGCCGAAATTGGAGTGATTTCAAGTCAGTGAGGACGAAACAATCAGTGGGTATCCCCAGGACACAAGCGAAATTTAAATAGAATTGTCGCAACTCCATTATGGCACAAACAAGTGTATTAACAGACAGATGAAGCAGGACAGAGCATGCTGAAAGACATATCTCAAAGGCAACAACCAATTTCATTTTTTGCTTTTTTTCTGAAATGAATGCAGTGACGGCGGGAGAAGAAGAAGAAAAAAATTCCTCTGCATATTTATACAAGACCTTGTCTGTGTCAAGCCCCTGCCCCACCCCCTGGACTTAGGCTACCTGATTAGTATTCAGTGAATTCATTAAGACACAATCGCTGGTGTCTGGGAACATGGGAACTCTTGATGGAGGAGAGGTTGAGTTCAGCCCACTGGGTAAGTCCCTACAGAGCGTAAACCCACCCCATCCCCCAAACCCGAAGGTCACCACGTCCTCACTCTGCCCCTGATCTGATGATCAGAGTCCCACAGCAGTTGGGGAGGTTCAGTGTTAAGATCTTTATTTGCACACGCTGTGTTGTTGCCAGCATGCAAACATCTGCACCGACTGGAAAAAAAGGTAAACGTGAGTCTTTTGGCTTGATTGTCCCCAAAGTGGACGACAATTCATCACGCAGGAGGGAGTGTTCTAGTTATAATATAGTGTTTCCCTTTTGTAAGCTACAACAAAATATAAATGAGATCAGACTTTGCAACTTGCACACCATCCATCCCTCAAAAGTGCACCCCCACCCCCCATTTTCATGACTATTAAAATCAATGTAGAGATGAATGAACAGCGGGAACCAGGGGGACACCGGGTACACAAACTCTTCCGGCTGCTCCAGTGGCTCATACATTAAGGAGGCGAGCTTTGGTTGCATCCTGGCAACCCAGTGATGAATCATTCCTCAGGGAAGCACTTACACACTTGAGCCAGTTTAATAAAAAAACACCCAAAAATCCTGTCCCGCATGAAAGCCTCACAATAATAAATCACAAGCGTTGCACACAGCCACGCTGCACAAAATCCAGTAGCGTTTGGGCTCGGCTCTTCGCTCACTGCCGGACTGTCAATTTCGCGTGTGTTCCTTTCATCCCGCCATTATCATTCTTACTCGCAGCGCAAATCTTGTCGTCATCAACTCTTATCTCAGAAAAATGATTTCAAATTATGAGAGAATTATCAAACACAAGGCACAAACACATCCCCAGGGCTTAATATCACAATTTGTGCTTCTGTGTTTCACTTCAAGTGGTCTCCTGATGGCTGACTAAAGATTTTTTTGAGCCTGCACCAACTTCGATGTGTTTGCAATAAAACTAATTACTATTAAAAAGTAGAATACTATGAAGAACTGTTGTGGAAAAGGCCACAGCTTATAGATCCCAGAGAGAAATCTGTGTCATATCCTGAAGCTTCTTTCTGTTTTTTTGCACTACAATGAGGAAGAAATACTTTGATCATCCACTGTATCTCACTTACCAAGAGGAGAGGAAAACAGAGTCTGGGCATAAGAGTTGGGTTTTCCACACAGGGGAATGCAGAGTAGAAGAAAATGAGGTGAACAGTCATGAAAAGAGAAGCGGTGAACTTCCAGCACGCTGCAGCCCCCTTGACAGCAAAGTAAAGCTCTGAAGCAAGTGTCAAACAAAACAAATTGCTAAAATCCTTCTGACACACCACACGGTCTGTGGATTGTCATGACATGAGTGGAAATTAAGTTGCCACAGAGAGAGAGAGAGAGAGAATGTCAAGGATAGATCACCAACATCAAGAATAATGCTGACTTCAGAGGGGTGTGTGTGCTTACGAGGTATCACTTTACAAGTGAAAATTAATTCATAAATCATTATTTGTGGCTCCTTTGTTCAGTACAGGATTGAAATTCTTTTGTGCACCGTGTTCAGTTTTTGTTACAGAGCCAAAGCTAAAATAGACTTCCTCTCAGCAGGGACCAGAGTATTCTGTCTCCAAAGATGCGTTTTTTCCTTGCAGAGCCCAGGCATGCAAGACACATAAGCACGAAACGTGACAGCGCGAGCCAGTCAATAAACATACCCAGGCAGTGCACTTTCATTTAGGAAGGAGAGAGTACTTCAAAGTTCAGCCTGCGGGGTCAAGCAAAAATACAGAGGAATAAAGAGGAATCTGTGCTGACTGAAAATGCATTCTGAGATGGCGAGAAACTGATACGGTGGCAACAATAGCAACAATAAACACATCTGTAGTGCATTGAAGCTCAGGTCAAAGAGAGGAAAAAGCTGTTGAAATGTCAAAATTGCAATGGTGAATTTTGATACTTCAGCAGTGAGAATAACTGAATAGAAAAGCAATTTGTATCATTTATGGCAAATCTTTTCAGAAAAAAAAAACGTTCTGACAGAATATCTGCAGATCAGAGGCCAAGTATTAACCAGCGCTCACAAAAGCAAGAAGTAAAAAATTCAATGGCTGAGGTATGAAAGCTGCACAAAGAAAAGTGTGTGTCCCCGTGAGAGAATGTGAGTGAGATCAGGGGCATGTTGCAAAGGTTTAAGGTACCCATTACTGCTGAGTGTAGCTGCAATGGGATTAGTGGTACCCGGAGGGCACAGATGGCACCAAAATCCTCCGAGCCGTTCTGAAAAGGTCACACAAAATACAGGAGAGCCACCCCCATCTACTCACCCACCCATTCACCGCTGCTAACAGATTCCTCAGGCTGCCTTGTGCTTGGGCTTTTAGTCCCTCATCAATCCTCTGAATGCCCCACAATCACTCTTTTCAAGTGTGGAACAGAGACAGGAACAGAAATGCCTTTAAAATGTCAAACGGCGCCAGCCCTGACTCACAGTGTCATTGATGAGATCGTGGCAAAGGGCTGAATTCGGTGAGAAGCGCGTGGCACTTCAGAGTAAAACAGATTTTATCAGAGCTCCTTTGTTAAGATGTTTAACAAGAAGGGACAAAAGATGCAGATGCGGAGGGATGTATAAAAGACATCAATTCTCACAGAGAACAAACGAATGGCTGTGCACATTTTAATTCGGTTTGAAGGTCATTGTTGACCCTTTCCATTCTCATCCTCTCATTCATTTGTCTCTGTCATGCTTCATGTACTCATGTTACGTCTGCTGAGTGAATTGCAGAGAGGAGACCTGCTCTCCTCCTCTGTCTTGTTTTTGCTATACTGCTGTGTTTGTGTATTTCCTGCTCCCATACGGCTGCATCCTCCCCAGGCGCTGGCTCCTCCAACAACACCATATGGCAAGGCCAACTAGGCAGGCAGGGCTCTGCAAGACTCTAACAGCATCTTTTTTTTTTTTTTAAACATTTTCCAGGGATCCAGTACAGTGGGACTTATGTCTGTGTATCACAAGTACAGATATCTGACCACAACAAGGCAGGGATTTGCAGGAAGAGATGAGAATGTATATATGCTTGTTAGATAAGGTGAGTACATGTGATGCTGGTCACAGCTTCTATAACCTCAGGAGGGTTTGCAGGTAAGAACCTTTTACCTGTAAATCATTGCAACATATTTAAAGTCTTGGCACAAACTCTTTAAAACCAGTCTAAAATGACACAAGCATGCTTTAGAAAGTGTGCCTATTGGATAAAAAGTAAAATAAATCTCATTTTAATCAGTTTTTACAACAACAAAAAAAGCTTTCTACTGAAACAAGATGTTGGACTTAATACACCGACAAGCCATAACATTCTGACCACTGACGGGTGAAGTGAATAACATTGATCATATTGGTACTATGTGCTGTTCTGCTGGAAAACCTTGGATTTTAACATCCGTGTTGATGAGACTTAGACACCCAAATAAACATCGTCCCACAACAAACACACTCCCTCATGCAAATGGAAATCCCAAATGTCACTGGCCTACCCCCGCAGGAAAATGCACCCCACCACATGGAAAAAACATCTTGAAACATGTTGAGGAACATGACAATGGCCCAACATGTTGATTTGACCTCCAAACTTCGTACACCCCATTGTGATCAAGCATCAACAGGATGCAGTGGATCAAGTTTGATTGGCAGAGACCCCACTGCACAATCTAGAATACCCAAAGGATCCAGTGCCAAAGTCCTGGTGCTAGACCCCATAGGACACCCTGAGAGGTCCCCTTGTCCATGCCCAATGGTTCAGAGCATTTTTGAGCACATAAGGGGGACCAACACAATATTAGGCAGGTGATCATGATGTTATGTCTGATTGATGTGTGTCAAGATAAAGCCAGGGAGTCCAAAGTTGGGTTTACTATGTGATTCTTGCCAAGAATAATGAAGTCATCAATTAAAATGTTTTGCTTTTAAGGAGGTAAAAGTTTTCTTAAAAGGCTAGTAGCTCCCCAAAGCCTTGTCACTTATATGCTACTATACAGCTTGTAAACTGACAGCTGGTGAACCCATCATTGAGCTATGGAGAGAGGTTTAGATGATGTAACTCAAAACTCCCAAACCTGCAGGATAACTTCTTCAGGGTTGTGGATATAAAATGAATCTATAGCTGTACACCTCATTTCTGTTCCGTTTTGCAGGGTAATTTAGGAGAAAGCTGACAATGCTGAAAATAAGTGCAGCGTATTTTTCCTCGCTTTAAATTCTGTTGGAAATCAGGCAGAGAGACACTTAATGATAGCCAGCTGAGCGGTGTGTTCGTCCAGTCAGGTGCAGGCAGCCTTTGTAATGATACATGAGTGACTGTCAGTCAGCTCTTGTACGGTGTGGTTGAAATAGCTGCCAGGCCACAATGAGCAAAGTGAAAGCTGTGGCTTGGCAGTGGCAGCAAACCATTTATTCCAAAACACAGAAATTACAAGGTGCAGTATTTTTGGTCAGTATGTATTGAACTGCTGGACTCAAACTGTTTTTTTTTTGTTTTTTTTTTTGCACTTCACCTTAGCAACACAACCCTTGTTCATCATCTCTTCAGGTTGGGAGCTGACTTAAGATTGGCTGGAAGGAACATCAAACACTCCCAGTTAATATATATGTTTTGGGGGGAGGTTTGCCCCTAAGTTTATTCTGACAAATAGCTTTGTGCCATTTCGGTACCAGCAGCTGTAGGAATGAAACCAGCTTGTGGAAGGAAGTGTGAAACCAACTCTGCTGCAAATAGATTTACCCAACCCTGCTGGCCAGACAGGCATGTGGAATATGTGTTATAATGTGAAGATGAAACATTTTTTGCCCTGCGATCACACTCCATGCGTCAAGTGTGCTCTCGACTGGAAGCTCGGTTCAAATGGAAAGGTGTTGCCGCTGCATTTTTTCTCTGCACAGGCATGTTGTCAGGAAACAGGGCTGAGGTGTTCTCCAGTTTGTTGTGAGAACCTTAGTATTAGAAAATTACATGTTGTGATATCTAATTAATTCAATCTGTCCATGTGAGATCCTCCTATAGGACTCTACAGCTTGCAGGAACATACATTAAATGCATTATGTAGTAACTGATACTAGTGTCAGGAAGTGATCGAGAGTCAGCACCAGCCCTGACATCTGTGACTGATTACAAGTTGTAATGTGCCAGTGATAAATGTGTGAACATGAGGTGGTGATGAATTTAACAGTGTTCCCCAAGGAAGGAGGACCTTCCATTACAGATCTTATTACTGTCTCGTCCTCCTGATGGCTTAATTGATCCTCGTGGGCCAACAAACGAAACCCTCCTCCACCCATCCAAAGATTATGACACCCAATAGGAACGTGGAAAGAAAAAAAAACCCCGCCACAGCAGCTTTTTAACAGAACCAGCCCTCTTGTTCAACATTTAATTACAGAGATATAAGGCACGGTTGTAATATTGAGCAGTTGCTGGACCATAAAGGTGAATGCAGCGTTATATCGCTCAAGTTAATTTTCACTGGGTATAACTTGTTTTTCCTCAGTGCAGATAATGTAAAAGTGGCCACTGGTCTGATTGGCATGTCCTGCTGCCAGGGCTTCTTCTGCTGCGCTAAACTGAGTGTCTTCATGGATGAATTCAGCGGAGAAATGCAAAGCATGGAAGAATAGCACTCGTTTCTACCCACAGAGGTTGACCACGGCATATGCTGCTGCTTATTATTCCCTGTGTCTGCTTGTTTTCCATTGTATTTATAGCAGGGGGAAACTTGATTTAGATCTGCTCCATCTGGTGATTTGCTGTAGGATGGGTGCCACATCTTCCGTCTCTTGTGTGTAATCCCCCCCCCAACACACACACACACACCTCTATGCTTACTGGCTTTTATTTAAAGAAGATGGTAAGTAAGATAGCAGGGCGTCGCTCCTCTCTCTCCGTCTTTCTCCCTGACACCAGCTGCTGCTGCACAGTTTATGATGCCGGTTGCTAGAAAAAATACGGAGGGGGGTAAAAAAAAAACCTCCCACTTTCTCTGGTGGTATGCAAAGATTCCACAGGAGGCCTCCAGAGCCCCTTCCCTCTTGCACAGCACAACCCTCCCCCAGCTTCGGCTCCCATCAACCTTCAGCAAGCCCCTGAACTGGGAGGGGGAAAACGAGTGGAGGTAACAGGGCTGAGGTTTGGGGAGTAGAAGAGGAAGCAGCACATTAAAAACCATCTTTACCCTCTGACTTCAACATCTGAATCTCCACTTACCGCAATAACAAAATGAGCAACGTGGTTTTCAAGGATTTGTATCCAAAAAAAAGAATAATTTCCCTCGTGTAAATGCACTGAAATTCAGAGGACAGGATAGTCGAGCTGCCAAAAGATGATTTCCTGATATAATGAATTCTCCAAATACATACATGCACCAAAAACAGAAAAAAGAGCAGAAAAATAAAATCCTCTGACCACTGCTGATGCCAGACATGAGCCCATTTCCACTATAATTACATCTTAGAGGAGATCATAATACCTCTTAATGGGAAGGAAAGTCATTGCAATGCACAACTGGTAATGTGATCGTCTACCCATGACTGACACTCAATTCAAATCTTTAAATGTCCTTATTTCATTACCCTCTAATGTATTCTTTACTCAGTGTGCTGGTGCAGAGAGAAGTGGGGAGAAAGATGAGGGAAGGGATGGTTGAAGATGAGCTACTATCACAAATGCCTCATTTCATGGGTTATTTTTCTGCTGAAAAAAAGTTCAAATTGGATCGTTTCTAATCTGATATTTAATCGGCATCTGGCCTCAGCTGTGACTGGCCGCTTGACTCCTTTACTGCAGCATTTAGGCATCGAGTTTGTTAAAGCTGTGTTTGACTTCCTCTCGAAAGGAACAAACAAAGAGCACAGCCTCTAGCAGCTTCGTCAGGCGCGACATGTCATTCATTTTGCCACAATTGCAAGACTTTCTGAGTGTGCTTGCCAGAGTAAACAACTCACCATAAGGCTGACCGTCTGTCTGCTGCAGTAAACTTTAATGTCGTATCTTGCACGGTTTGGGCAAGATTGGGTTCCGTTTTGACTCCATTTCTTCCATTTGGTTTTCTTCGAAAATGTAGCTTAAAATTTTGAAGAAAAGGCTGCCTAATTTAAATGGATTGGACTCCATACAAAATTGTCCATCTACTGCTTTGCATAGATTCAGATTCACACAATGCTGCTAAAACAGACTGTAAAGCCTCTGAACTGAAGTCCACTGATTGCATTGTGCGACAAAACACAAGCAAACAAGCACACAAATGACTTGCAAACAGTTCTTTGTCTTCCCAAAACTTTGCGTAATTGAGAGTAAACACTCTGATGTTGAGCATCTTCGGCTGCTGCTGCACCATGTGCATGTGTTTGCACAACCACGACACTGATTGTTTGCTCGAAACCCGCCGATGTGACAAAAGCTTTTGACTGACATTTACAACGGGAAGGAAACAAAAATATTAAATGTTTTTTCAGCAAACATTCTTGGGCGATACGTGAGCAGCTTCCAAAACAAACCCGGAGACAGACGCAAAAAAAATAACAGGAAACTGCACAAACAGCGCGGCTAGTGAGACTTCCCCATGCTGTTTGCTCATCGTCACCTCAGTGTGCAGGCTCGGTCACGCCTGCTGGTTGCCTCTGAGGCAGCTGGATGCTCCCCATGGGCAAAAACAGGGCCATCTTCACCGATTTTCATATCCATGCTCACCGACGGAGCGTGTGGGGGAAGAGACAGGCCACTGCTCCGGTGCACACCTGGTGACCAGATGAAGGCTTCGGGGTTCAGCGTTCCCACATAGCTTTGCATATGCAGGCACAACAGGATAGGCGTGAGACTGTTTTCTGCCTCTAGCCTGTCTTGAAGACGAATGAGGCAGTGGTGCAAGGCCTGGAGGCCCCCGGGCTCCCTGTAGGTGCCTCACTATTGGGTTGGTAGATTAGGTCTGGATCGCAGTTGACATGCCACAGCAGCGAGCAATTGGATGGTGGAGAGAGAGTGTGAAGCATTTTCCTCCATTACTTTTTACACAGCTGCCCTGTGATTCTGTGTTTTAGATGTTTATATCCATTCTGTAAAGGATAAACTTATCTACTGCTGGACAAATAATCAATCACTCAATCGACAGATGATTTAAAATAAAACTGTTGAGGGTATTAAGTAGCTATTTCACTGCGAGGATGTTTCTCTGGTTCATCTCACTGTAAATGGAATCTCCTTGTGTAATGGACTGTTGGGCATCACCTTGTGCTGTGGAAATGAGTTTCATCCCTGCGCATATCAATACTGATCATGAAAAACCGATGCAAAGCTTTAGGCGTTTCATTTGTATTGTTTAGGCCATTAGAACATAATAATAACAGATCGTCTTTCCAAGCGGTTCATATTATCACGGGAAAGACCACATTAGCAGCCACTCAAGTGACAGAAGCCCATTTTCCCCATGTTCCCTCCACCACCCCCACCTATTACTTTGCCCGAGAAGATATATAGCCGGCCATATACATGCCAATGAATCACGGGCCCGCTCTGCACACGACACGTTGCCCTTGGATAGGTGTTACTTCTCAAGCTCAAGGTCTAACAACGGGGTAATTATCACAAAGAGCTGAGACAGAGGAGCGTGTTAGAGGATGATATGTTTAACCGAGGTGTGAGTGGAGGCTCCTTAATTGCCAGACGTGCAGCATAGGATCAATCATTTGGTGGGGTTTTAAGACGGAATACAAAAGAAGCTCGATAGCTGGCTAGCAGAGGGAAAGATCAACAAAACGCTGCATGCAACGAATCAAGACTGCTGGAAAAAGCACTGCGAGAAACAATAAAAAGGCACATTTGGAGTGCAGAAGGAGGCTGCAAGGTGTTGCTCACCACAACAAAATGTCAAGCAGTGGTGTGCTGATAACTCAGGAGAGGATGCAGCTCTCTTTTCACAGATCAATAAGTCCCGGCTGTCACAAGCCTGGGCCGGCCGAGTTCCTGCTCATGTCTCCGCCCTCCACTGTTCCCACAACTCCCATCCACCTCCTGTGTAGCTGCCCACGGGGCTTGCCGAGGGGAGCAGAGCGAGCTCAGAACAACAAAGCTTAAAGCAAGGACACTAGTGGGTTCCCAGCTGACAGAACTGAGCTTTGATCATGATTACAGATTGCTGTGATTCAGGGCAGGTGTCTTCCTGACTCAGCAAACACCCTGCTGAGAGCCCATCAATAAGCAGTGGGAAGAACGACTGTTTGAATGGTGTGCCTTCAATGACAACAAACCTTTAAACCTCTTTAAACCTCTGATACGTGTGTACAAGCTGTCTGCTTTGAATTGTTGTTTTGTTCGGTTGGCTTCCAAGAAAAAAAGAGGACGCTTGTGAAAACCCAGGGGAGCTTCTGACTAGATTTCAGATAGAAACCCAAAGATGTTTAACGTAACCACACCCAAGTTAGTTTGTCCCACTTGTGTATCTGTTTTCTTGTTTTATGAAACCACACAGATTTTTTTACTTTACTGACTAGCATCACATTCCAGCAAATGAAAACACACAGCGACTGCACTGAAAGTAATTGTAAAACTCCAGTGCCTTTCTCATTTGACGTTTGGAGTGGCATATGTGTAGTATAAATGTATCTCTTCAAAGTGAATGTACGCCGCCGGGGGAGATCTCCACGCACCAGTTGCCAGTAGCCATTCAACGACTGCCCAAGAAAAAGTGCTCAGTTCCTCTCGAGTCTTTCCCAGCGAACATCTCCAAAGGATAGAGAACAAAGCTGTGGATTGACCAGCAACCATATATTTGCCAGCTTTTTCTTTAGTACAAGCTTTTTTTTCATTTGGGTTGAAAGTGTGAAGAAGAAGCAGGGAGTGTGAGATTCACACCAGCACATGAAAGCTCCGAACCCACGGGAATGCAATCCTTTAAAATAATAAGCTGTCAGATTTCCTTAGAAACCTTTGACATTTCATTCCGCACCGTTTGTCTCTACAGTTTTTCCTGTCATGTTAAACCACATTTTTAAAACCCCCGAATTCATGATAAAAGTAGTCACATTAATACTTCGCTCAGTTATAAGCATGCTGGCAACTTTAAAGAGGAACTCCACGATCTTCAGGTCAGTTCAGGTGATGCGTCTTTTTAATTTCCCGTGGCCAGCAACATGTCAAGATTAAGTCAGTGTTGTGATGAAATATCTTCAGTAGTGTTTGCATCCACAGTAAACTTTGGGTTTTGGTTGCAGGCAAAAAAAAAAAAAAGGTAAGATCAAGGGCTCGCATCTGTACATTTTGCGCCGACATTAATAATCACACAGACAGACATAGTGGTTTCTTCAACAAAGCAGTCTGTCAAGCCACCTGATTTTCATCAAGAATTGCAGCCCTGTGCAGTCTGATCCAAAAGTTGGTCTAATCACACAGGAAGCATCTGCCAAGATACATGATAAAGTCTTGCTCATATCCTAGAGGACATTTCCAGCACAGATCAGCAGCCAGCCAGTCCATATGCTTTTCAGCTGCTTCTCTGCTTTTTAACAGGCCGAATATCATCTAGCTCGCCTCCAACTGCAGCGCCTGGGAAAGTGGAAGCTAAACGATTGCCGAGCTCCAGACACACTGGAGGCTGCAGGAGAAGATGCTGAGATAATAATGGACACTTACTAGCTGGAACCCAGCGGGATATTGCAGGGTCTCTGTACACCACACAGCTGCCTCCGCTTTTATTGACATTTCGTGCATGCAGCCCGAGTCAGTTTACCAGATGTCTTACAGAATTACCTTGATGTCACTGGTGTCCACGGGTGATGTTCGGTGTTACTACAGAATAACTGATGTCAAACTCGTCAACCTCTATAAGAACCATCGCTGCCATTTTGCCATTTTGGAGAGTTTATGCAGATACAGAGGCAAAAAATAAAACAACACAATGCAACATCTCACTTCCGGCTGTTTGAGAGTAAGACGTCGGTGTAGCACCAGATCTAAACTCAGATATCAAGCTGGCAATCAAAACAGTACAACCTACACTTTGTCCACTCCAGTGTGTGATTGGCAGCCTGCACTGTGTTATCAGCAGGCCAAAGCGCCTGTGACTCCTCGGCTTCTATTATCTCCCTTTTTGCACATGACGAGCTGTTCGGCATCCATCATGAGTGAGGCTGAGTGCTCTGTTGAGGGAGAGAGAGAGAGAAAAAAACACCCACGCTCTGTCCAGCCGCTTACTCTGTGGTTATCTTCAAATGTCAGATGGTGAAGCACATCACGGTCAAGCTGAAACATGTTGAGCAGAACGGCTTTGGAGGATTTCAATCCCTGATCCAGCAGCTCTCACAAAGATTCAGCGATGTTAGGAAAAATAACATTGACTTCTAACCTGCTATCCCTTTGTCAGAACAGTTTAGCCAGTCGCTGTAACTATGTTGTGATGACAAACAAGCATCTGAATCTTCTCTTATTTGTGTAATTTAACCCTGAAATAATCAAATTAGTTGTGCACTTTGTGAATGAGCTAAATTTCACCAAAGAACATATCTGAAGTTTTCCTGCAAATTAAGTTCTCTAGCAGGGAGGAGGCAGCAGGAGGAAGAAATGTGAGATGCCCTGAGAGGAATGCTAATAAAGGACAAGTGTTAAGCTCTTTTCTGACATGGAATACGTAACACTGAGGCTTCATCAGTCTGTTAAAGTGATGGCATTCTGTCATTCAGACATAGGTCACTTTTCTGTTAATGTTCCTCATGGTTTTATTCAGACATGCCCACCACAGTCATGGAGAGAGCTGCTGTGCAAACACGATATTTGTAATTCATGCAAGATTAGAGAACGCATCAAGTCATGTATAATGCATAATAATCCAATAACAGGACTAAATCTAAACTAACAGTGATCTTATTAAACTGTCCAAAAAAATAACAGCTTGTGCATGGTTTCATAAATATGAAGATAATCTAACTTTGCCAACAGTAAAATAACAATACCAAGACTCAGTGATTCAACTGCAGCTGATAAACTGTCTGTAGTCAAGAAAAGTAGACAGTGTCATTTACCACTACTTCCTTGCTTGTCCTGTCTCTATGGTGGGAATTATTTATATTTACCATAATTGTAATGACGCTGTTGTTATTCCATGTGTGTAAATGCATACAACTTTTCCACTTTGGAGGCACTCACATGGATCCTGCTGCTATTTGATGCTGCATATATTTAGTAAACTTAGAGGAAAGACTCCTACAAACAACTGTGAGCAGCAAACTAAACTTCAGCTCCTGTTAACTTTTTGTCAAAACCTGGAATACATTTACTATTGGTGAGTATTATTAATCTGACCTGCTCTGTCTTCATTGCAGTGAAATTGTATATTCAATGGGCATTTCTGTTTGTAACTGTGAATGAGAAAGATGTTTTGTGATTTTGGCACACAAACTTTGTCTTTAGTGGTCTCTCTGTGATGTTTCTGGACCAATGCTGGTGCTGAAATGTGGAAATAGCCTTCCCTAAATTGCTTCATGCAACTTGGAAGTACGTCGCTTGTGTGTCCCTATCTACTGTGGCATGTTGAAAGTGTTGCAGAAATGTTGCTAGGTCTGGCCTAGTAAGATTGCCATCTTGACTTTTTCAGAAAAGTTAACAGAGTTCTTATTCAAAAGTTCAGATGTCATCAGATTCACAGTGCACATCTGAGAAAGGCTTTAGAGTAGCACTATCAGGACAGTAACGATAGCGACACATTCAGTAATGATCAAGTCTTAGCTGGCAGTGCAGGAGATAAGGAGATGTGAGGGATATCACTGGCAGTGGAGCAATGCTGTTCCGCTCCCAAAGGCTTGGTTCCACATATAATGACTTTATAATTACAAACTCTCCATTCTGCTTCACCTTAACAGCTGACACCCTTGTCTTTAGTTGTCTCTGTTAAAAGCTTTCTGGTTTCCTTCTAATTTGCCACCGTAATGGTGGTTACACACAGGTAAAGTCAGACTATAACACTGAGGTGCGGAGTCTGTAATGGGGTTCATGTATTTCATTTAAGGAAAATCTATACTCGGTGCATATGTTCGCTACTAGAACAGAGCAGACCCTGCCAGAAAAAATAAGTAAATTTGATCCCATTTTCGCTTTTGAATGGATTTAGATTACTCCGCCTTGTGAGGCTTTATTTAAAATGAAAGGCAGAACACAAAAGAGATAAACGATGGTGGTCAGTGTTTGCATTATCTTGGCACTATTCAGTGAAGATTGGTGTTTTCATTATGTTGGCAAGTCTATAAAGCCAGACAATAACTCATACTAAATCATTTCGATTCATCCGCACCATCTCCCGCTAGAGACATCAGCTCATGAGCCAGCTCATGCAATAGCCAGAATACGTGATTTTTAAAAAAAAACGCCGGGTTCAGTCACAGTACGATTCTAAATCACACCAAAGAAAAAGTTTCTGTAGTATTCTGATGTAACTGGAGCCAGGTTGCCGTTGCTATGGGGAACCCAACAGTGAGCCGATGGGCCAGGAAACTGGGTGTAGTTGGCTGGCAGGCTTGGGAGCACAACACCAACAGGGGAATCAGACTGGTCCGGTCCCAGAATTAGAGAGCAGACGGCAAAGTCGCTCTGCCGGATCAAAGACTACCTTTGTTCCCATGTTCCCCCCTTTGGAAAGGAGAACTCTCAGCTTTCACTTTTTGTGACATTTTGTTTCTATTCAAGCAAGAAGAACACGGACACAAGTGTAGCGAAAAGAAAGTAAGTGAAAAAGAGCATAAGTGAGTAATGGTAATAAAAGCGCATGAAAATGGCAGGAGGAGGAGGAGGTGGAGCGGGCACGGAGGGCAGATTGTCTTGCTAATGTTCTCTGCTCTTATAACAGGTGAGGAATGAGATAAGGTATCACTGCTGATATCAGTATCTCCCCAACCAACCACACAGCTATTTGTAAGCTGCACCTGACCCAACATGTCAAGACAAGTCCTTGATTTAGCTTCTAATGCTGGTTTATTTATTACATCAACTGTTTCTGGATGACACTTTATATAATAGCTTCTTTAAAGCTCCATACAGCTCTTCTACAAAGCAGTTTTTTCCGCAGCAATCCTATATATGGCCATCCACTCTGGCTGATCTTCATAAACACATACAAATATGGGTAGAGCCGACGTCTTCTGCCCTGTTTATAGCCTCCTCTAGTTCTCCCTGAGATGAAGCTTACTTTGTACATTCCACAGACCTTGTGTTATGCTTTCTCAAGGCTGCATTTTGGACCGAGTGGCTCAAAATACAACCAGCCACTCTCAGCTGAATGAGCGTCCCATCTTGGGGCCTCTTATAGCACTTTCACCACCTTTTGTCTGTTAGCCAGAGAGGATAAATGCCTGACTTCAACTTCTTTCATGCTGGGTTTTGTTTATGCCTCGCTGTTGTTGCTGATTTTTTTCTCACTCTCTATTGGGTTCACCTGAAGGCCAGTCAACAAGGTGCCATTTAACTGTTGAGGCTTGGCAACAATCTGCCCGTGGTGGGTATAAATAGACTTTGGGGGCCAACGTGACCATCAGCAGATATGGTGGAGTATTGCTTCATGAATCTGAAGGAAACTTGTAGCGTCGCCTTGTTTGTCTTAAGCAACAAACCCCTAACAACGAGACTCCGGGGGGATTTCTCCAAATGTTGACCCTCTCCGTCCTCTCCGGCTCTCTTTCCTCAAGTCTTCCCTCTGGGTCTGCACCTCCTGCTGCTGTGGAAACCAGATCCTGTAATGGGAAAAGGCCCACCCAACTACTGCTGACCAGCTGGAATGAGAGTCTGGGAAGTAAAACAAAACTAACTTCCACTCAGACTTGAACAAAACCTCCCCACAAGTAAGGCTGTGGGCCACAAATTTCAGATTATTCTCCAGCTTGTGTCAGCCTTCTAAAAAAACTGAGGCATGCACATTTTTTTCCCTGAGACATAATTTCATGCGGCACAATTACAGGGTTGTCATTTTACGATAATGATGGGAGTGACATTTCGCTTATTACAATGCCAAGGTGCCTTTGGTGTTTCTTTTCTGCAAGGCTTCTGAAAAAATGCACATTTCGCTCTTTCAGAATTATTTGTGTTGATCAGTAAACACACACAAACACTCTCGAGGGTCTCTCTAATTTATATAAGCTGAATTTTTAATAGCACAACTCTTGACTCTGTTATCACACACTTAATATAGATTTTAGACCGCGAAAGGAGAGTTGTGAATTTTAGCCAACACATTTCCTTCCACAAGTATGTTCATTAATAGCCTCTAAAATTAAAATTGTAGTGGGGTGGGGGCGGGCAACAGAATATATTTACCCCAAATTCCCAGCATTCCTCAAGGCAGACAGCATGTGCGGGCCCAGGCGTCAGCAGACAGGATATTAATACACTCAGCCACACGCAAGAACTAATCTGCGGGAGCTCCATGGAAAACATAGAGGTACAAGAAGCTGCAAATTCACACCTAAAAAGAGCACATGTCCCTTTCACACATGCAGATACTGTCAGCAGGTCTTTAACAGGGCGGAGGCCCCACTTGACAGACTAATGTCCAGGCACAGCTGAGTCCAACCCTCCTCTGATCTGATCTTCAGCTGCCTTTTACACCGTCTTCACCTGTCCTCGGCGTCTGGCAGCTCGGCCACACGTGTGACCCACTGAGCTTGCAGGACCTCTCTCCCGGAGCTGCACGCTGACCCTGATCTAATTCTCTCAGAGACAGAGGAGACTCTCTTCCCCACATTACCTACCACGAGAGGCTCCGGCTCTCCATGCGGCTCTTAATGCTATTCCTGGCCTTGAGAGATGTGGGAGATACTTGGACACGATTTAAATGAGATGTCCACAAGTCAAAGGAGAAAATGACTCACTCCTGAGTGGGTGTTCGCATTGCCTTTTAGGATAATGGAAGTTTGCAATACAATGCATGTATGTGTCTGCAGTTTCACGGAAAAGACACTAAAGAAATGCATTACCGAGGATATCTCTTTACCAAACGCAGACGTCTCTCTTTTCTCTGCTGCTGTTTTAGTCCTGCCTCCATACATCCAGCCCATATTCTATTTTTTCAACTGGCATGCTATTTGACCTACAAAAGGGCAGCACAAAAGAAGTATTGACCCCACATTCCCCTCACTAGGAGGAACAGGGTATAATTAACTGTAGTGTTAAAGGCACGGTGCCTCTGAGACTGTAAAACAGGGTATGAATACTGAGCAAACTGCTTTATCCCACAGGGCTCAGACCCAATCCATGCAATCCATACTTATTCATTTATTCAGCTAACTCATGGCCCCAGACTCCCTCCGAGATGTCTAACAGGTCAAACATGGGCTTTCTGTCTTCTTCATCCCTAATCGGACATAACATATGGTGATACATGTATTTTTTTTTCTTTCTTTCCCGTGTTCTCTATTTGTGTTTCTAATGAAAGGAGTTTGTTCTTGTGACTAAAGCGTTGCTCACTGTAGGCGCAGGCCAGGGTGCTGACATCAAACATGCCCTCTGCAGTGTGTGTCACCAGAAGCGAAGCCTTCACCATCTGTTAAACATCTGTCTAACCGATGACTCATCCAATTGCACATATTCACTGTTTTAAGTGTCAGTGGCAAAGATGTGATGTGTGTTAACAATTACCTCTCTGTCTGCTTTGCCCTTTTCTGTTCAAGCAGAGGAGAAAATCCCTAGAAAACTTTACAGAGACATTGATGAGGTCCTTGGACTCACCTCACAATTATTACATAATCTATATGTATTGGCGATGAATATGTCAGTTACATGGGTCAGTGGAGGCAGTGCTGGCAGGTCGGCCAACCACTTTGGCCCAGACTGAAATACTAAATGAACTGCCATGAAATTTTGTCAAGAGGACATATCACTTTGACCATCCCTTGACTTTTTTTTATCTAGTGCCATCATTAAGGCAAATTTTTAATTTGTTCAATACTTTGGTTTAGTCAATACCTGCATAACTAATGACCATCCCATCAACTTTAGCTGAATGCTGTGTTTAGTAGGGGTGCGCAATATTGGATTTTCGCCGAAATCCAATTTGTCAATATTTTCTGACTCACTGCCAGCGACAGCACATATCCACCAAAATGCAGAGAACGTCAAGTTGATATTCACACTCACTGGACAACATAAAAAAAACCTACTTCAACATATTTATTTTTATGTGACATTTTCAGACAAAACTGTCAGCATCACCCTTTCTACCTGTCAGTGTTCATTTTTAGGCTTCTATGTGGCCATAATGTTGTGCATTACTGGTATTTAATTTTAATAAGCTAATATTACCATGTTACCGCACAAAACTAGCATCCTGGCAAACCATTTACCTGCTTAGCATCATATCAAATTGTCATTGTGAGCATGTCAGTAGCATGTGACTCAAAACACTGCTGTGCCTAAGTTAGTCTGTGTGATTAATGAATTAGTCCGTCTCTAAAATCTGAGGAATTGTTAAGAAAATGCTCACCTCAAATTCCTACAGGCCACAGTGAAATTACTTGCCTTGTCCATTCAACAGGCTAAATCCTCAATCCACTTAATTTGTAATTAGAAAAAAACAGAGCTTTGAGGCGCTCGAACAGTTTTTGATTGTTTGCCTGGTACATTTCTGATAAATTAACAATGAATAAAATAATTGATTACAAAAAGTCATTCATTCAACTAGTAGTTTAATCACTAACAAATTCTTTCCCTGTATTCATTCATTCCCTTCAACAGCCAGGCTCCCCTGTTGCCTGCTTTCACAGCTACATTAATGCCAGACACGAATGCAGACACACCAGGCACGTTTTCTGGAACAGTTCTGTTCCCAGTGACACACAACAACCTGATATGCAGCACGCCTGCTCCTATAGCAGCGAAAACAATGACTTAACAGAGGAATAGACAGAAATAACCCTTCTGTCTGTCCTTTGGTTCCCCAGACTTCCTGTTTGACAAAACTAAATCCCTGTTGATGCTGGGCTTTCCGCCCTATTCTCTCTGTTTCTGTCTCACTCTTGTTTTCTTTTTTTCGCATTTGTGCTCTCTTGCTGTCTTTCTGGCTGAGTCCAGGTCCGCTCTTCGGGGTCACTAGGTACTGGCCCAATCTATTTTTTTTTCCTGTTTGCAGCACACAGAAATCTGTTCAGCCACTGCGAAGAGGAGGAGGAAGAGGAGGAGGACAGCGAGGAAAAGAGAGATGGGCAAAAAGAGGGGAAGGACTCGGATGGGTGGACAGAGAGCAGAAACAGGGGAAAGGTGAAACAAGCCTGAAATAGAGAGTTAAAGACTGAGAGCACTGGAAATAATACTGGAGTAACCCCAAAAGGGGAAGGGCAGGGAGGGAGGAGTGGAAAAGAGTGAAGGGTGAAGGAGAAAGATAGACCGAGTGCTGGCGAGAATAGACTGCCTGTGGTGCTCAGGCTACATTTCGCTGCTTTCTGACTCCAAGCACCTCTCTCGGTGGGGGTTGGTGGGGGTTTGAGGGAAGTGCATGTTGTAAAAAAAATGTCTGCTGAGCTGAATGAGCGTCTTACAGTATTACAGTGGTCTGTACTTTGGGTGATCAATCAACCCACAGGAAGAGACATCCACTTTATAACCATCAGAGGCCGGAAACGTAAGCAATGAAGAGCAAGGCAACGCTCTAAACACCATTACACAAGGCTCCTGTCCGCAGTGAGAACTCCTGGCCTTCTCCTCTCAAACATATGGGCCGGTGCTATCTCATTAGTTTTATGCAATGCCTACATGACAGATGAGACAGTGTAGTCCATCATCATCACACCGAACTGGCAGGCCTATGAGGAGGAAGGAATACAGATAGGTTTTGGAAGTAAAAGGATAACACGGCACGTCAGGATATATTTACCCATCGCCCCGGAAATGTCTCGTGATCCGACACCATTAAACAATGACTGTCAAGAGACACTGCTCCAAACAGAACGTCTGTCCCCCCCTTAGAAAGATGAGCTCTTCATCCTGAAAGCCGTCCTCATATGGATGTGATTTCATTTTGTTGTACCTCTTGAAAATGAGTGCTGGTGCTGAGAGGGGAGTGGAAGCACACATTCTGGGACTGGGCCTGATCCAGCTGGCAAGAACTCACAAAGCCGACACAAGGACAAAGCTCCTGGCTGTGCTGGTATGGCTCGGAAACAGGACAACACAAGACCGTGCCAAATAGCCCTTGGCAATATTATGGAAGCCACAAGGGCCGCCCATCTGTAATTTATTTACATGTCTTTAAATTTCTCGCTTGTGCTCATGCCCTTCATGTACCCTTTGAGCTGAGAGGTAGTGCAGACGTTCGCGGTGAAATTAATTTCGTCTGGGCTGAGTGAAACATGACCAGGATACTCAACTGCATGTTGCGTGTGACAGGTCGCTCCTGCAGATACAACGGAGCTACTCAAGGAAGTGATACACTATTGTTGGCAAACTTAGCAGAAATAAGTGAATTTCATCCTCTGTGCGGCTTCATATTGTTCATTTACTGACATTCCACACCAGTGTGGGCAAACGAGTTGCTGGCACAGCGGTGTAAACACAGCCAATCAACCAGAAAACGAAATGGAGAAGCTTTCCCAGACGGCAACGCAGCCAATTATTTGATATTTCAGATCAACTGCAGCTTCAGTGGAGGCTGGTGTGGGAAGTATTGGACCAGTGCGGTCAGAAAGCAAACTGCCGAGGCGAGATCCAGAGCACCACATTGTTTCCCCCCCTCGGACGCGTCCTTTTGCTCAGACAAACCGGCCTAATACGGTTTCATCTACTTTTATTAAATTCTGTCTGTACTTTCAGTCTATTTGAAGCTTCATCTGCTTCTTCAATTCCACTTTGAAGAAATAAAAGACCCACACACTCAAAGTAAGCGGTCAAAAGATATATACATGTCCAATAAATTACAAGTTTGTCATCCAGCTCTCAGAGACCTCACAGGGGAGCATAAAGCAGGGAGGCATGTGAAAACTCACATTTTTATGATCTCATTTCATCAAAGAACTGTCAGAACCCAGAGCTAATATTTAATGTAATAGACATTAAATGTCTCTAATCAATAATGAATGCTTTTAGCCCTTCCCACATGGATGACATTGGATTTTCCTACAAAAACTATCTAGAGCACTCTGTACTTTTGCAAAATTACACTATAGATTCCTTGCTGACCACAACCTTCTCTTATCGCAGTGGAAATGCTGTGTTGAGCTATTTCAAACTTGTTTTACATCCCTGGGGGATGTTACACCTCACAGGTCTGCACCTTCTCTGAAACAGTAGAAGCTCACATGAAGTCTTGTACCCTACATACTGTCCCGGCAAACTCCCTGCAAGAGGACAAGTGCAGCCCGTCACGCATCGCATTGTTTGTCTTATTATTTCACCTTGAGTTTTAAGGACTCAGCAGTTCGACCCTTTTTCTCAATAAAATATAGCTTTTTCTCAATAAAATATAGCTTAGACCCTCCAGCCTTGAGCAGTTATATCTTCTGACATTTTGATCAAGAGTTTAAATGATTTCAATCCAGCTGACATTCTCTGCAGGTCAAGGCAATATTTGGAAAGGGTTTTTGCACACGGTAGTTTGGAACAATAATTTATCACTGCCTCTTCTAATATGACCTGTGAAGATCAACAGTGCAAATCAAAACCTTTTGTTTTTTTGGATCAAAAAATGCCTGCAGGGTTTTCTGTGACACAAACTAGGACACATTAGCATTTTAGGTTATTAGATGGACGTCAACAAACAATCGTGAGGCCTTAAAAGCTGATTCCCAAAACAACACTCTCAGTCTTCACATCTTCTAGCATTCAGTCTAAACAAAGGCATTTATAAAACTTGTCTTTTCTTTCTTTGGCAGTGTAGAAACAGCTTCCTTCATCTTTTCCTATTTTGCAAACAACAAAACACTAATTAGAACTTTGTTTTCTCTGAAAATAGACTGCAGTGATTTTTCATCAGGTGTGCTGAAAAATGGGTCACGCTACTCCACTTTTGGCATCTTTGGCATCAATGTTTTCCTCCCAGTTTCGAAATGATTTGGAGGCTTTGCTTTTAAGCTATGTTCAGGTTTGGCATCTGGCTATATCACAAGCCCATTAATCCCTTAAAGCCAGTCACACAATGCGTGAATTAAACCGTCTCAGACAAGGGTTGGAGATCTGAGACAAAATCCTTGATGTCGGGGGCCAATTCAGAGCACATGGCGGTCACTGAAATCTCAAAGTTCAATCTGGTCTGAGAGAAAAAGCCTGAGCCGGGGATAGAGAACTTTCAGACATCTGCAGATTTTCAAGCATATTCTTCAGTTTGGACCCTGCAGCACTTCTGTAGCGTGACATTGACACATAAGGCAGGTTTGGAGAACAATAAGCCACACATCCAATAAGAGTGTAAGAAAATCCATCAAAAAAGGTAAAAACCTGATGTTAGCAGATTCAAGGTTATGGGATAGTTTTATCTCTGCCATAAAATATATATAATGAGAGCATCAAACAGAGCACAGTCTACTTATAGCTATCTTAAGGGGCCTTTATAATTTATCTGTGGCCACTGCAATCTGCATTTCCCAGCCACTTGCTCTTTCAAATGTGACATCGAGCCCTTATTGTCTCCTTTTCAGCTCATGGGAGTGATCTAGTCCTGTTCCTTAAGCCCCGACTCCACCGCAGCGATTTGTCTTCGCTAGATATCCCGGAGACTTTTCGAACATCCCATGAGAAAAATCAGGCGTCAGTTTTATAAAGCCCTGCCAATCAGTAGTATTAAACAGGGAAAGGAGCATCTCATTATGAAAAAGCTCATTAGAAACTGACCTGGCCCCAGGCTCCCATCACTCTCCATAATATCTAAATGCCGATGGAGCAGAGCAGTTACCCAACCACAGCTTGGATACAAAGACACAATTTAAATGGAGGTTACTGTGCTGAGGCTAGATGGGAGGTATATAAGAAGGTACAAGGAGCGCTTTAAGCGTGGATGTTGAAAAACAAACATTAAATAGCTTTCCTCCCGCTGTGTGCATCTCTGCTTGAGGCACCCAAAAAAGACAAGGCAACGCTCAGCAGGGGGGGGGGCAAAATCCCTAACAACCAAATCCAAGTCAAGAATCTTTAAACGCCTGAGCCTCTCATCTGTGCAACAGTCGTTTAGAGTCCGCACCGCTGCTTAACGAACACTAGAAACTCCAGCAAAGGCAGTTGTTTCATGCAAGTCTTGCAGCTCTCAGGCCTTTGATTGCTGAGCCAGAACACGCTCATACTCAGACTCCAACTCTGTGTCCTGGAGGAGATCTGGGCCTGTGCCATTAGCAATTAACAAGCTCTGGAACAACCTCGCCTTCAGTGAATTGGGAAGAAAACTGCATTACAAGAGGTAAACAGCAACAATAATAGTTATTGTTAAAAGTCCTTTTTGTTGGGGTTGCAGCTAACGAGATAAAGCACTGATAAACCCTTTCAGCTCTAATCTGTTTCATGGGATAAATTACAGGACGATGCAAAGTGGATGTTTCACTTGTGGCAGCCCAGAGGCCTCTCTGGCAAGATGCTCTTCATTAGCGGCCCACAATAGGAGCACAAAAGGAGGACGACACCGAGAGCAGACGCTGAACTGTGAGTCTCACCTCACTATCGCCGCGTTCACTTCCTCTCCCTGTTCCTGCTAATTACTCAGATCTGATCACACTTCTCAGCACCCGTTTCGGTTGTTCCGCAGCACATCTTTATTTCTCAGCAAGCCGCTCAGTTAATAAGACGCGACTGTTTCCCTCATCAGGTATTTTTTCTACCCCCCCCACCTCTCTCAACTTCCTCCCCTGCCGTCCTCAATGTTTCGACTTGCTTTTTCAAAGTGATAGAAGACAAAACAAGGAACAGCCCACTGAGCTTCCCAGTTGTGTCACTTCCAATTAGCCCTCCTCAGACATCTCTGCCCTTTGGCTCGCCAGCGTTCAAGTTAAGAAAGATCTGAGCGGCGTCCTTTATGTTGTTCGCTGCCCTCCTTCACCATCCTGCCATCTAAAGTCATGCGTATCTGGATTTGTGAGTCCAAGAAAAGAAAAAAAATCGCAAGAAAGACAGACAGGAATTTTTTTTAATCCTCTAACCAAAAATAGCAGCTCGCTGTAACGCTGGATGTATGGGGCTGCTGCTGCTGCTGCTGTGAGCTTAAAAGGAGGCTTTCCTTACATAAAAGTGCACACTTCTGAATAAACCAGCCAGCCTTCACCTTAATCATCCCCCCATATAATACATCATTAATACCGATGTTCATAAGTAGCTAAGCCTTTTAGAATTAGGACATGGTGTCTTGTGGTGGTCCTCTGTAGATTTATCCTTCTGGAAAAACCTGGCAGCTCCGTCAAATCTGCCTGCAACCTGCTTCTCCGTCACATCACTTTTTAAAGCCAGACCGAAGTGATGGGGGGATTGTAAACAGTCGAGTGGTGAGCCACAGTATGCGAGCGAATGTTTTTCAGTTAATGAGAGGGCTGGAGCACCGCAGCTTCTTAAACTAGGGCAGAGAAATTTGCAGCTTCAATGGAAGTCTTCCCTCAGACCTCACGTCCCGGGAGATGCACATGTGCGAAGCTAACAGGACACATAAACAAAAGCTGCTGTGCGGAGCTGTGTCCACTTACTGTAAGCAAACAAACAAATAAAAGGGGCGTTTTGTGGGCCAAAGCTGCAGCGCTGATGGGGGCTTATCAAAAAAAAAGAAAAGGCTGTGGGGTTCTTTGAAACTACAGGAGGAATTCTGTATGAAACGCGGCAGCAGAAAGTCGTACTGACATATTTTGGGCATGTTTACAGCACAAATGATTTTTCATCATTTCAGTAGTGAAACTACAAACAAAAGATTTGTACTGATGCCAAACATCTGCTGCGTGCAAGAGGGAGCACAAGGAAAATGATTGGTCCGAGTAAAACACAGGAAAGTATTATAAAACTCAGCCAAGCTCTGAAGATTTTTTTCTTCTTCATCAAATTATACGTTCCGCTATATTTACAAAAAGCGAGCCCATTCCAAGCCCTCAAATGGGAGTACAGTCGCACACAGCCAAAAGTCCATTTACAGAGTGAGCACATAATGTTGACAAACACCTCATGCACCAACACACTTTATGTGAAATTAACAATCCAGTTTGTTATGTGCCACTTTTAAAAACCTCCTCATAAAAATCAATCTAGTTCCATACAGCAATAAGCAATAGAGTGAATGTTGCTCTTAAATTTTACAATGAACAATGTAAAAAAAATGACCCGACTTCATTAAGCGAGCACCAATATCTCACTGGGAGACTTTTCATTTCCTGTGCAGTGAGTATCTGAGGAAACGGCGGCTGGCAGCAGGTTTGCTGGCCAAGAAAAGCCTCAAGATTTCCGCGCCTCCTTGTTTTCTCACCAGCGTGACTTTGTTTCACGTCTTGTTTCGGTGAACAAATGTGATGAGAGGCTGATTACAGCTAATAAAAGCCCCATGATCTTTTTAAGCATCTGTATCTCCAGAGTTATAGAGGATCTGTGGTGTGTGTGAATGAAAAGCAAACCATAATGAATGATTGATCTGACTGTTAACTCACAGATCTTTTTCTGAAATTGCAATCAGAGCCTCTGCACTGCACAGGCAAAACAGAAGCACCACATTCTGAAGTTGGTTTCAGGGCTGACCGCAGAAGAAAACATCACGTAGTCACTCACCCCCAACAAACTGAATGCCGCCAGCCACGCGACCAATGGTACGCGAGATGAGGTCAGAGATGCAGCAGCCCATGAGAGCTGTGAGCGCCACCAGCAGGAGCAGGCCACATCCCACGCCCGTCACCACGGTGCAGATCCTCCACTCCAGACTTGGGATGCCGTGGAAGGAGGCATACCGGCCGCACTGCTCCAGCATCACCGTGGCCTGCCTTTCCTCATCCCTCACCGGGTAGGAGCATCGGCGGAACGTGCCAAAGGACACTGGCTTGTCCATCTGCATTCCCAGCAGCCAATAGGGCATGAAGAAGCCAACGCAGGAGGCAGCGGCGCACATCAGGGACAGCAGGGCCCAGATAACACCCGTGCATGTGAGACTAGACGCCATAGTAAACAGTCTGGGGAACGGTTCACACAGTCACTGAACTAACAGCAGTTTATACGAGCAGTTGCTGTGTTGCAGGAAGCCTCGCAGCGAGCATTTAACACGAACAGCCTTCACCTTCTCAGTGACTCCGGGTCCCTGTCAGGAGGAAGAGAAACATCCAGACTGAGCACTGACAGACACATCATCTGTGCAAACAAGTTGTTAGCTTTTGAAATGGCAAGAAAAATCACAGTTTGGTGGGTTGAAAACAATAAATCTGTTCCCTAGATGTTATAAATGCACAATTAACACACAAAAAACAAGACCCACAGATGTGAAAATAGGCAAAACAAATGAGACTCATCAGTCAAAAATGGCTTAATCAAGTTTTGGGACAGATTATTGATTAGTTAGATCTGTTTCTTTTTCTGTAAAGTCTTTTCCACAGAGATTCAGTATAATTACATTGTGAGCAAACATTAATTATAACCACAAACTAAGGCCAGTAAAAAATCAATTCAAGTTTGAAGAACAATTATTGAAGGCTTTTCACACACTTCACAGTTACAGTTCTTATTATTATTAGTCCACAAAATTAAGCCTACTTGAGGCAGCAGTGGATATGCACAATAACTATTCCCATTAGGTGGCCTGTTATTTGAACAATTAGTTGTAATTGGGTATAGTTGCTAAGAATTTCATTTTATTCTAATAACAATGTTAACTCCTCTATAAAAACACCACTATCATCCATATAATGAACTTTAAAATGACACACAGAGTAGCAAAAGAAAAAAAAATGCAAATAATTCAGCCTATGAACCCCCCACAAAACCAGTGGAAACCTACTCTGCAGGAGCAGCCACTTCAGGACCATACAGGGATTTCTTTTTTCGTTAGGGGTGACCTCAAGGAGCAACACTACAGCCTATTATCGCAGTGCTACACTGTCGGAATGAAAATAGTGGAAAACAAGGCAAAGAAGCGCAGAGAAGGCAGCTTACATGTTGGGAGAGGTGCGCTCGGTGTGCACTCAGAGGGTATTTCCATCTGCGGACTCCAGCTGTGTTGGCTCTCAAAGCAAACTTTTTTCCTTCAGTCAAGGAAAAGAGAGAGTAAAAAAGCGATACCTTCGACCTGAGAATGTAAAGAAAATCCCCCCTTAAAAGTGACTGCAGGATCCGTTCACAAATCACTTCCTCCTCATCAATGCATTTAAAGCGAGGCGATGATCAATTATTCACTCCGGTGCGGTGCAGAAACGTGCAGCTCTGACTGACTGGACTCCTGTTTCCACATTCCTGCTCAGAGAGAGGGGGAGAGAGAAAGAGAGAGAGAGAGAGAGGGGCGGGGAGGAGGAGGAGAGTCCGTGAAGCACTCTCGGGAGGTGACCATCAATCACACAAATCCCCACCCAGGGGCTGGACTCACAGCTACTATCATTCCTGCAAGCTGCTGCTGCGTTCACGGACGCCTCGGATGAACAAAAACAGCAAAAAGCGGTGAAACTGTTAGGATGCAGCAGCCTATTTATTCGCACAAATATAAAAAACAAATAAAAATAACTCAATAAAATAATTTTTAAAAGTGTCATTGACTTGAATGTGCTGCTTTACTGCAAAAAATAATTACTGACATTAAAATTCACCTTGTCATATTTTCAAGTAATTTTAAACTTTGTTCTGCTTTGCTTTTTTTGATTTTCAGTGATTTAATACAATCTCTTACATTTAAGTCACAAGCTTACAAGATATTAATTAACTAATTTCATAAAGAGTACGTGTTTGTTATGTTTGTTTTTTTACATTTTCATGGTTTATGATTATGCACCCCCATGTACACTGATCAGCCACAACATTCTGACCACTGACAGGTGAAGTGAATAACATTGATCACATTGGTACTATGTGCTGTTCTGCTGGAAAACCTTGGATTTTAACATCCGTGTTGATGAGACTAAGACACCCAAATAAACATTGTCCCAGAACAAGCACACTCCCTCATGCAAATGGCAGTCTCAAATGTCACTGGCCTACCCCTGCAGGAAAATGCACCCCACCACATGGAAACAACATCAAAAAATCAGGAACATGTTGAGGAACATGACAATGGCCCAAGATGTTGATTTGACCTCCAAACTTCCTACACCCCATTGTGATCAAGCATCAACAAGATGCAACGGAACAAGTTTGATTGACAGAGGCATTTCTGACCACATGAAGGGGACCAACACAATATTAGTCATAATGTTACGCCTAATCAGTGTATGTTATCTGCATTTGTTTTACACATCTCATCTGGAAATAATATGACATCTTCTTCATTGAATTTGTTTTGTACACTCACAAATAACTACAGTTATAGGATGTGTTGATTCTATGCAGTACAATCAAATGCTTTAGCCACTATATTATGCATCTCAGTTCATTAATATTTATGCTGCCCATAGAAAGCCCAACACAAGATATTGATTAACTGCACAACCTAGCAATTTAAAATAACCTGTGGTGGTGATGTGGACAAGTAGCCTACTAAATAAACAGAAGTTGTTAGAAATGCAAGACAATAGGAAATAGTCAGAAAATGTTTAAGAAAATGTTTGGTGCCAAAAAAGTTGATAACAATACAGTGTTTCAGTAAAAGTACTAGTTTTTTTTAGTTGGGGATTTGGATAAATTATCATCTATGTATGATCTTGATGTATTACAGTGTTAGTTATATAAGGTGATATTGTTTTAGCCATTTATAAACTGGAATTAAATGATCCAAAACCCACTATAATCTGTGTATTTGTGATTTATTAGTCATATTCTCAATTTAGGACAAGTTGGGAGAAAAAAACATTTTAAAAAAACTCTTTGAAAGTTTATGTCAATTTTTTTTTCAAATACAGCTAATCTAATGTCAGTTTCTCTATGCCCCTAACTTTGTTGTGCACAGTCAGTGCAGTTGTTTAACTTCATGCTCAGACAAGTAATTTTTAGCCATATTGGGTCTTAGCCCAGCTTAGTCCAGCTGTGACACTACCAAACAAGCCACAAGATTATCCCACCATCTTGTTTGTGCAAACTAAGAGATCACATAAAAACTGTTTCATCCAATTGTACAGAAAAAAAGCAATTTAAATTTTCAAATTTTAGATAGTACAACAGATGGAAAAGCCACATCTTTATGTGACTAATAGTGCATATTGTTGTTGTTTTTTGCATGCTTGTTTGCTTTTTTAGATTCTTTATTATGAATTTCTGAGACATACTGTAAGTTACTGCTGGAACAATTTAAATGCACAATAATGCCAACAGTACTTGAATGCAGCATTGTTATCAGCGTTAAATATTTCCTGTCTGAGTGAGTGTGGGAAGGCAGAGCTAGATTTATTTTTGCCTGTACTGAGCAAGATTTGTATTGGAGATCTCATTCCATTTTGTCTTGTTGCTCTTTTAAAAGTTATTCTGACACAGATTTTGACCCAGTAAAGTGGAAATAAAGGAGCTACTTGAGCCAGCAGTCTCCCTTGTGAAGCACATGTCCTGTAAACTTATGAATGTTTCAGGACTCTTGTTATACAGTAACTTGGAGAAACACAGTAGTAGGACTATAATAACGTAATGGAACAGGTCAGCCCTAATGTTTCTCAACTGAATGTTCCAGTTCACAGTAAAGGTCATCTCAGGGCACTTCACATACTAAGGTCAAGACTTTACAGTAATATATTATCAAGAAAATCCCCATAAATCCATACAGTTGTCTTTTTAAGTCTCTGGAGTAGATTGAAGAGGTAACAAATGTTATATTTTTGTAATGTCATTACTATTATTATCATCATTCATCCGTGATTACCTCCCATTCAATAAATACAACATCCACAAACAGAAATAATTAACCACTAGGCGGAACCATTTATCGTTTTCCTCCGGGAATCTCGGCTCCACCCGGACGTTTTTTCCAAACGGACCAAAACATCTTTCCGAAAGTTGACGTGGACGCTTATTTGTGTACAATGGCTGATACTAAAGTAGAAATTTCAACTGACAGCTCAGCGGTAATACAGAATTCAAATGTGTCTTCTCAGCCCAATAACCCGCTGTCACGGAAACTTAACAAAATACTGGAGACGAGACTTGACAACGACAAGGTAAGCCGGAGGAGGTTAGCTCGATGCTAGCAGGCTAGCAGTGAGTAAACCTGGAAGCTGCAAATCGCGTATCAGCTGTGTAGTATTGTAATTACGGCACATTTACTTTCCCAGAGATAATCCTTTAGAGAAGACAACAGGTCTGCATTGTCTGCGCTAAGTCCTGATGATAAGAATAATGTCAATAATGCCTGATAATTAGCCGTTTAGCGGTTAGCGTGTTGCTGCACACCCCTTCATTGTACACTATGCGGGTGTTTGGTCCCTGGAGATCCCCCTGACATCGATATTGTCACTTAGCTTAATAAAGGGAAGCATATGCTGCAAATGGGAAATGTGGCATGCCCAATTTCATTTCCTTGAAGTGTGGGCTACAGTGTTATGTGTCCAAGGAGACCAGATTCTCGGGGACGCTATGCTTGTCACAACAGCTTCATTAAGTGTCATTATAATGTCCTTTCTGTGCTTTCAGGAGATGCTGGAGGCTCTGAAGGCGCTGTCAGTGTTCTTCACTGAGAACAGTTTGCGCACCAGGAGAAATCTTCGCGGTGACATAGAGAGGCGAAGTCTGGCCATCAACGAAGAGTTTGCAGGAATATTTAAAGAAGTAAAAGAGGTAACGCACAGTTTGCATTGAAATACTGTTTATTACAGTTCGAAACAACACTTAGCTCTTTCTCAGTCGAACAAGGCAAAGCATCTGTACAGTCATTGTTGTTGGTTCACCTTTAAATTGTAATTTATGAAGTGATGCATATTGGACCTGATATTTTTTTTACTAGATTAACAGAAACACTTCGAGTGAGTGCATTTTAAAATTCAGAATGTGATGTGCAGTTTAAAGTTCATATGGGTGTGCAAGTATAACACCTTACTCACTAGCTTAAGGTTAATTTAAACACAAGAAACTTGTGGGGGGGTAGGAAACAAAGAGGTTTTTTATTTTTTTTAAATTACATAAATGCAAATTCACCCACTCTAATCCTATATTCTACATCCCCGCTTTTGCTAGCAGGGCATTCATTGGCTTAGTTCCACTGGTACGCCAGTGCACATTCTTATCTTTAAACCTTACCCACAAAATTAGAATTCCAAATTTTCACACATGATGACTGTCACAACAATTACCAATCACATCATGAGCCTCTGTTTGACTGGGATTCGACTGTGTTGCGGTTTTTATTTGGTGCTGAAAGCAGGCTGCCAATCAAAAACAAACTAACATAAATAAAGAAAAGAAGACTCATCCACCCCAAAGGGAATGTCCGTATGTTTTTGCCTGTCTTCTGCTCGCTTGTTGGTGTGGGCTAGACAAAAAAATAAACCCCCCCAAAAACAAACAGTTCCATGACAAGAGCAGCTCATGGACTGGTTGTGTTGTCCATGGAAGCAAATATTACCAGATTTGATTAAAATAATATTAAGATACATACTGATTGAGTGTTTAAAAACTACATGACTGAACTTCAAATACCTGCTATGTCGACTTACTTTCCTACCAACTGACAGCTGCATTCGACCCACATGAAATTAGGTCAGATTTGAATGAATTATATTTCACAGAGTGCCAGTGCTGAATGAAATGTGCATTTGCATTACTTCACCAGCCGGAACCAACATCTCAACTTGTGTTCCTCTTGAAGGTAGCCTAATATCGGCAAATCCTTACTAAGTTACTTACTCTATATAAAATTTTAGAGAATTCTTTAACTGACAACTTGTGATTCAAGCAGACTGCTTGCAAATATTTATTTCCATGTTATTAGTCTGCTACTAGATGTTCTGTCATGACTGATTATATTGTGTGAAGTCCCTGCTGTACATGGTGCCATTATTATTTTAAAACTTAGTCATTAATATTATTTCTATTACATCAAATCTACTAACACTGGCTGCCGCACCTCTCATTGATTTTGTTTTTTTAGACAGGAATAAATTTGCATCAGTGCTGTTGTAACTGTGTTTTACATTCTCCACAGGAGCTTGAAAGTGTCCATGAGGATGTCCAGGCAATGAGCACATGTTGTGAAGAAATGACCAGCAGATTAAAGGTACAGAAATCATCCTCATATGTTATTCTCCTGCATGTACAATAATTTACTTAAGCTAAACTGAGTATTCAGTCAGGGATTGTATATTCATGTTGGCTTGATATTAGTATGTTGTGCATCAAATACCCTGTCCATCACTTCATTTGAGTGATTAATTAAGTTTATTTTGAAAATGTCATATGTTAAAATCATCTTCTTCTAATCTGTCTAACTAATTATTCTACCTTCTCTTCAACAGGCTGCAAAAGAGCAAACGCAAGACCTCATAGTAAAAACCAACAAGCTGCAGGGAGAAAAGTAAGTTGATTCTTATGAGTAAAAAATATTATGTGTGTGTGTTTGGATGTGTGTGGGTGTTAACTTTCTTACTTGCCATATACATTTATATTTCAAATAAGATTGCTGTCAGAAATCAACGGGGAAATGCTTTTTAAAAATGAAATAGGAAATCCAGTTACCTTTGCAGTTCTGCACTAGAAATTCTGCTGACTGGCTGACTGACAGTATTTATATTATCATGGACCTTTCCACAATAAATATATCTTACGTTTCAAGATATGTCTCATATAATGGTGGTCTTGCAGTTACATGAACATGAGGACAAGTACAAAGTCTTGGACAATTTAATTTAATCCAGTGCATAGTAATTATTGCCAGCCATGGGAAACTTAATAGTTTAATTGACCAACTGCAACATTCAGTCTATCAGTTAGGAGTTAATTCAGCTCTATTCTTTATTGAATTACATTATTTAAGTTACAATAAATAACAAAATATGGTAACTGTTTTTTTATATATATATTTGGCTGCATATATAAAGTGGACAGAATTCAAGTTCCCATCACTTGCTCGATGTACACATAATGCACAGGAAACCTTTTATACAAGATGTTGCTTGTTGTAAGGCTTTTGTTATGGATTACATTGAACAAATGTGCTCAGCACAGTTCCATGACATTTGCTCTCATAAAGTGTTTGGATAATAATTAATCAGGATGTGATTGTAACTGAGCTCTGACTGAAATATAAAGTAGGACCATACGATGAGGCTGCCATTGTCAGCTTTTTCACCAAATGTCAGGGAAATCATAGAGATAGGATGGCCAATTTATTCAAAATTATCTGCAGAAATTTCAAACCGTTATTTCTCCTCTTATCTTCTCTGAAGCGAAGTCATTTTGGAAACGTGTCGCATGTATCACTGATAGGCATCTTCATCAGGCTAAAGCGAGACACCATCATTTCACTCTCGCCTGAGTCTCATTTTGACAGAAATGAGACACCGTTTAGTCAAGTTTCCATTTAGGCAAGTTTCCAGACAAGTAGCAATTGAGTCAAACTCCACAGCAGGAATATCATGGTCCACTTTGAAAGCGATAAGCTTTTATTGCTCACATGTTGTTTGAAAGAACAGACTTGGCTGAATGTGCGAGCACTTCCGTGTTTTCCAGGATTTGCCTCTAACAGTTATCTGTCAAAGGGGATTTCCACATTTAATTAGAGTCAGGTAATTAGGTAAATAAAAAAATGCTATACTGATCATATAAGATATTTTCACAAATAGATATGACACTTCAGGTTAAAACACTTATAAGTTGAACGCTGCAATTCTAATCTGTTAAAGTTAAAGAGTTTCAGCGCAGGGCAGGAGATCCTGGCAAGCATGTCTTTATTTTTGATGAGGAGGGATAAATGATTCACGAGGTTGATTAATATTTCTTCTGCAGTTGTCTATTTGCATAAGGAGAGCAGCAATCATCATTAATAGAACTTTATTTATTTTATTAGTCTTGTCCTATGATGTTTGGCCTTGAGTTGTACATCAAAGTAGTTCCTGTTTGCACAGCACTACTCCCTGATCTTATTGAAGCCAGACTATTACAGCTGGAGAGCAGCTCACAAGTGCATTCTTGTATGTGAGCGTGTGCATTGAGATTTGCTGACAACACATATTAACCGCCATCGGATATGCAGATTCAATATATTCAGCTCATCATGACATCGAGTCAAAGTGCAGACAGACAGTGTATCTTGGGTACTCATTCATCCACAGCGTTTAGAATACTGATATTTTTCGGTTGAAAGACTTCCAATAAAATTAATCTGGGTATCATTAATGTATGAATTTGTCCACCAGAGTGTTGACAGCAGTATGAAAATAAAACACCTGCTCCTGTTCGCTGACAGCTCGAGGTTGGGGTGGGGTTCATTAGCATTTGTGGCAGATGTGACCTCAGTGCTTAGCGACCTTGTGAGTTGACATGGAGGCAGGGCCACGGGTACACATAATGTAGATTTCTGGCAAAAGACATTGCTGACAGCTGTGATGTACAGCCGCAATTCCATGCTCCACTGGCAGAGCTTTAGGACCTCCTTGACTAAAAGGTGACATAGGAGGGGAAGCAGCAAGATTGAAGATAGAGGAGATGAGTTCTGAATCCGAAAGACACCAGTGGGAATAAAGCCACCAGTGAGTGCACGCAGGCAATGAATTAAAACAATGTATCGCTTTGTGAAAGGCGGTCGAGCCGAAGGTAAGCAGTCAGAGGTTTTACATGAATGCCCTTCTGAATGACCCTCTTGCCTTGTCTTTTTCTTTGCATAGCGGTCCCACTGGGACCTGCTGTCCGTCTGTGTGACATTTTCATGCGCAGAACCACAATGACCCCACAGCCAGATTGGATGGTGTGTGCACGCTGGGCTTTGACCTTGTCTTTAGCGATTTTTGTCTCAGAAGAGCTGCCAGGGGAAGTGTGCAGTCAAGCTGTCCTCTTTCAGCTTCCCACCAGTTCGGCCACTGCACCTCTCCATTCTAGTCTTCTTGGTGAGATCTATTTCAGGTCACACAAGCCTCTGCAGTCCCAAGCCACTGTCTTTTTTTTTTGCATTTTTGTCCCGTTGACACTTATTATAGCAGTACAACATTTGCAGCATAATGTCACAAGTTGTGTTGATAGGGCAGCTCTGCTGAGAGAGTACTCTCAGAGCTTTTCAGAGCTCTGCAGATGGTCCTGATTTGTATTTACCTGGCAGAAGAGGCCTGTCCTCAACTGTTTGTTGTCTTATCTGCCAGTGGCACTGTGTCATTTGTCACCTCTAATGAAACGGAAAGTAGCAGCAGATTACTTACAGTTTGCAGAGGCAAAGGGAGAAGAGGTGAGCCACTGAGTGCAGGCGACCTGTGTTTGTCCGCTGGCTTTCAGACGTGCTGTTCTTTTGTGTTGGGCTTGTCCTGTTCAAAGTTGCTGTCAGCAACAGGACTAAATTGGTGTTGTGTGTTGTTCCATAATGAAATGTAATGCAGCCCACCTGTTCTCATCTGTATAATCTTTGCATTAGCGTGACATGACATCATGTTGAACAGGTTGAGACACCTCACAAACGGATGTTTCTGTTCGCTGTATAAAAGCTGAAGGGGAGGGACTGTTGGACTAGTTCTCCAGTTATTACTAAACCACTCAGGCAGCTATAGTAGGCCTGCTTGGCTGCCTGCCAAAGAACAATTCAGATAAATTTAGTAACCACAACCAAGATTTAGCTGCATTTGATCCGTGGTAGCTCTGCATTTCCCACAGTAATTCTTGCACCAGGTAATGAATCATTGGACATGGAGTCCCGTGTGTCATTGAGACAATTTTTTATGGACAAAAGATCTCAGTATGACTTTTGTGTAGATCATTAATAAATCAAGAGTGCTGAAACCCATGAGAGAACAATCAGGGAGTGTGAATGACAACCTGTGTAAAATGACACTTGAGCATTATCAGCTAGCGGCTAATGAGGATATGGCTATGAGTGTGCCTTTTGTGCAGTCTGATGTAACTGCATGCACTCTATGATCAGTGACGCGTGGCTAACCAGCAGCTTTGTGAATGCCAAATCTCCATGCAATTCTTTGAAAGGGCCCCCTGATAGATTCTAATGGATAATCGACCCACATGGTTTACAACTTCTGAGACCATTGGATATTTGAATGTTTGGGGCAGTTGCTCACCATTACTTCTGTTGCTTATCAGTCAAACAAGAAACAACCAAAAAAAAGTCTGTAAGATTTTTTCATTGAAGTATTTAAGTCACTTTGTTTAAAAGCTAGTTAGGTTGGTAAATGCTACTTTGTAATAAAGCTTTCACTTTTTATGAAGTTGGTGTTGATTTATCAGCTTGGCTCTGCGAGGTAATTAAGTAGGCACTGGTAATTTCAGTGTTTCACTCTGACAGAGCTGTTTATGAGCTTGTGCTGTGTTATATTGCTTAAACGATTTCTGTGCTTGAACAGACAAAATCAATTGGCCTACTTGAGAAATCTGAGCACACACACTAAGAAACAGAGAGTTAACACACTCTGTGACTTGTTTTTACCCCATCATGTAACCTGGATCTAAATTAACTTTTGCACTTGTTGGGGATACTTCAAGAAAATCTTATATCATTGACTTCATTTTCCTCTGAACCAGTAGTCCGCTGTTTGTACGTTTTGCCTTTTACAGTTTGACGCTGCAGAGTCACTCAAGTATGTTGCCTCTCTCTGGTATTTCAGTGATTGCAGTCTGGAGAAGAATGTGTCATGTCCTGACAGTGCTATAGAAAATGATCCTGCTGCTCCACCGTTGCTGTTGCTGTTGCTGTTGCTCTTGCTCTTGCTCTTGCTTGTTCTGCAAGAGAAGCTCCCACAATCCCCATCTCCTCACCTTGTACAGACGTGTGCAGCCTGTCTCTTTGTTGTGATTTATATCCTGGAGGAACAGGTCTGTCACTCTTGGCCTGGATGTGAGAAATAGGGGGCATTTCTTTTCTTGTAGAGGTGAATCTGTTGTGAGTTCGACGTGCGAGCGAGGTTTTCTCTGCTGGTTGCTCCCAGGTCTGAAGTCGAACATGTCCATACACAGAAAATAAATTAGGGATGTGGAACAACTGGGAGTGAGTGCCGCACTAAAATGAAACACATTAGGGTAGATTGTATTTGACATGTGAAATTGAGTAAATTACACACTTAGTGGTTTACCCATAAGAACTATGTTGCAAGATGAGTGACAACAAACATGGAAGTTTCCTTGTTTTCCTTCCGTAACTTGCTAATGAGTTAGTTTTTTTGGTTTTCTTGTCCCAGACGCCATGTGTGTGTCTTTTTTTCATTTTCTTCTCTTGTTAAGATAATAACTCAACAACCTTTAATGATGCAAATTCCATGTTTATTCTAGACTATGGAACAGATGATTCAATTAGTTGCTGGTAAATGCTTGCTGCATAAATTTGCATATTTGGGATAAAAATTGCTTTTCTTGAGACGGTGATAGCTTCTCGCTCGACAAGAGTTTGCAGACTTCGTATTAATATTGCTCATGTATTGTGTGAAGACAAGCATGTTTGCATGGAAATAGTTCTTTAATTTATTCATCACTCAGTTTAATTACTGACCTCATTAGCATAGCGTGTTATTTCTTATATATCATTGTTATTGTGGTCGGATATCAGGGTGTTTGAGTGCCTCTTGTTTTAATTTGTTATCTTGCAGTAGCGTGATAGTTTCTCACTGACTCCAATCATTTCTGATTCATGTTTTTCCTTTGTGTTTTTGAAGTTTTTACACATGTGCAGGGTTGGCCAGTGGCGGATGTCTCTGCAGAATGAAAACATTTTGTTATTATGTCACCACTTGCAATTTTGATGATGTAGCTTGGTATCTGTAATGAAGTCATCTTTTAAAATATGCTCCCAAAGCCTCTCTGTGCATCTGTTATCTTAGCGTGTGGACCAAATCTCAACACACGCAATCACAAAGGGCAAAGAAACCTTAAGGTCCTGTGTGTGTGAGGCTCGGTGAGTTGTACAGAGAAATACTGAATCATAGGCTCCTGTTACAGTTTTACAACCCCTTACTTTCAGCTGGCTAAGCACTGGTAATAGCCATGTGAGAGACAATAGTTGTGTAATGTTGGGTTCCTCCGCTCTACCAAAATAACCTGGTGATTTACTGATCCTGCCTCGCCTTCGCCATGAGGAAGAGAATATAGACGAGGTGGTTTGGATGGAATGAAGTGAACGGAGGGAGGACTCGCTGTTGTTCTGCTATCCCGTGACAGAGTTCCCTGTTTGACTGGGGTGGTTGCCATGGTCACTATTGTGCTGAGACACTTATAGTGACACCGATAATGATCGCTCGGCTGTTATTGATAGTGACAAAAACCTGGCCAGTATCCGGCCCTGTGTTCTTTTTGTCTCTCTTGTCTTCCTCTGATATTAATTTTCTGACTGCACCACATGATATCTTCACTCCGTGTCCCACCCTGTTGTCTCATTCTCACTTCACTCAATGTGTGTGTGAGGAGTGTGATTGCCATCTGCTGTAACTATATGAACATTACATCTTGTTTCAGGACAGCATGCATTTTTGTGTTAAATGAAACCACACAATGCGCCGCACTTTTTATTTTCACAGTAACACAAGGCTGATGATTAAATACGGTGATAAAACTCAAAGATGAAAGACTGAAGAAAATATACTTTTTATGAGATAAAGATTCACAAGGGTTTTCAAGATAGAACAAATCATGATGACAAGAAAATGCCCAACTGAACAGAAACTAAATAAAAAAGCAATAAAATGAGAAAATAATTCTTTAGAAAATGTATTAAAGTGTAACATGGACAAGTGATGTAAATACCATTTATCGATCTCCCCTTCAGTCAACGCCTGGAGGTGAGAGCTCAGGTTGCTCAGGCTTTCCTTGCTAAGTTCCAGCTATCTAATGAGGAGATGGGCACACTGCGAGGGGCTCGGGATGCACCCATTTCTGAGGTAATCTCTATTATCATGTATATAGATGAAGTAAATCATGTGAAGAGTCCTACCACTGGTACCCACAGAAGGGGGAGGATGCAGTATCAAGCACAGATAATTGCCTTGCTGATCAATAGGTATCATTGATCATCAGTTTGATCACCACTCCACCACAGCTGCTGTTACATGTAAATTGTTGTTAGACGTGGATATTAACCCTCTGAAGCCCAACCAGTTTCTGGATGATTTTTGCTCATTGCAATATAAAGTCCTACACCTCTATGGAAACAGCAAAACCATGACTAGAAGTAGAGAGAACACAGACATGTATTTTGTACAGTATAAGACAGTTATAATGCTTTTAATCATAAAGCAGAAAAAATAAAAGTTGACTTTCTTTGATAATTAATTTTACAAAAATTGAAAAACCCTGGAATCAACAGTGCAATAAGTGGTGACTCAACATTGTATAAATATTTCACTACTTCCATTTTTATCTGTTTCCCTACTTGTCTTCTTTTTGCTCTGTGTTAACACAACCTGCAGTTCATTCCGTAGTAAAGTCTATCAATTAAAATGTTAAAATCAGTGTCGAAGTAGCTTTTTTGTGCAACCTTTCCATTACTTTATATAAATTTAGTAAATATGCAAGAAATATACATATATCAATGATCTTGAACTTTGTGAATATTTACAGTGAGAGATTTGGTAGGTATAGTGACACACACACCTGTCAACCTCAAATCAAGGTTATATTTTACATCTCCAATATCAAATGATCAGTTAGAAATACTGTCTTTGGTCCTGCTCCAAAACATTTTTACCAAAGCTGTATTTTTTTGCGGTTTCCAAAAAAGTAGACGTTGACTTTTGCAATTCTTTCACCTACATTGTTGATAGTATAATAATCTGTGTGCTGTTACATTTCCCAGGATTTCTTCAAAGCTCTCAGCCGAGTGAAACACATCCACGAGGATGTGAAAATCCTCTTGCGAACCAACCAGCAAACTGCAGGGTAAGTGTTATTCTGTGCTCCACTTCCAGTAAAAGTGGGAGAGTCTCTCTTAGATTCATTTTATTCTCCTTCCTAAATTTACGTCATTTATTATGAACGTAAAAGGTGGAAGAGACAAATGGAAAATAACATCCAGGTTTAGTATTCATGTCAGGCATCTGACACTATTCTCCAGGTCATGAGTATGTAATGTGTGGTCTTGGCTTGTGCGCTTGTTTCAGGTTAGAGATCATGGAGCAGATGGCAGTGTTACAGGAGACATCATATGAGCAGCTTTACCGCTGGGCTCAGAGTGAGTACCGTACGCAGATTTACAATCACCAGTACACTGAGGACCTACTGTGAGCCTCTTTGGATTGCATTTTGTCAAAATTAATGAAAACTGTAGTTTCCTCATGAGGGCTCTGAGTCAGTTTCCATTCTTGTGTCTGGTGATGACTTGTTAGTTGTTTTAATTTTTTCTCATTTAAATACAAAGCTTTGTTGTTTCAAGTGAGAGTAAATGTGTGTATAGGACACATTTAAGGACACGTGTGACTCATATTCTCTGACTGTTTTTGCTAAAAGAATGCTGGAAAACAAACTTTTCCATAGCTTAGACATGGTTTTTGCCATTGAAATCAAAATGGAAATAAACCATTTAGATCACAGAAACCTCATTTGTGCAATTATGCAATAACAAACTAAACCATTTACTAAAATATGAGTTGCTCTACAGACACTTGTTTTGCTGTAGTTTAGATTTACTCCAAGACTGAAGTCCCGAAATTTTCAAGTGAAAGTTTTGTAATGGAAAAATAGAAGAGTTATAAGTTATAATGTTTGGTCATTTCTTTTCATGTCATGAAAGTTAATGTACATTGCAAAGGGTCTTTACTTTGTGAATTTGGCAGTTGTTTAAAAGGGACAGCTACATTAAAAAAAACAAAAACTACAGCACATCTTTTAAAGGAGACAGTTATTTCTAGCATTAGGTAATACTGACAACAGCAGAGTGTGTTTATCTATTTTCGCCGCTGTCTGGAAGTTTGGCCCCAGTGTATCCATTGTTTGTGTTGTACAAAACATAAGCAAGCTGACCGACGTCTTGGTGAAAGCTCATGGGAAAATGTGATTGAAAAACATCCTTGGTGATTTGATTTGCCTGTCTCCAAGTTATCATGCTCCAAAACATTTAGCTGCAGTGAGTGGAGAGTAACACAGGCACAGTTACTAGACTGCAGCTATTAAATCAATTGGATGATGCACCTTTAGTTACATTTCATGTGCTATTTTCTTTCTTCCTACATAGATGAATGCAGAGGACTGACCCAAGAGACGTGTGATATCAGCCCTGTGTTGACTCAAGCCATGGAAGCCTTACAGGACCGACCCGTCCTTTACAAGTAGCCTATCAGTACACAAACAGAAACATACTTATCTGTACAAATCACTGGCTCCCTTTATCCTTTTGAGCATCTCCGTATTTCGTTTTTTCTTTATGTCAACTTGTTTGTAGTGATGAATTTTTTTAAGCGTGCAGAAAGAAAGGATCAATGCGGCTGAGATGTTGTGGAAATTTAATACCAGGTAAACAGGCCCTAAAATGTTTTTGAACTATTTTCTTTGGTAAGTCTTTGCCAAATAGCTACAAGCATTCATTACAGGAGCAGATGTTTGATTAATTCGAAATGAAGTTGTCGTTTTCCCAGTGATTGTAAGGCTCTCCTGTTTCACTGTGCTACAGTCCTCTTTGGGCTTTCACAGGTGAACTGTGAGAGCTGGGGGCATTTCTTGTCCCTGTGTTCTTGGAGAGAGAAGCAAAGAGGTTCTTGGTTATAAAACAACAGCGCAAACAGCCTAAAGCAACAGAAAATGTCGCCATCATGCAGCCAGTAGAGGTGGAAAGTGCACATCTACTAAAGGGAAAAAAAAGAAACACTGGTAATGTGACGGCGTCGATACATTTCTGATGAATCCTATATACACAATACAAATTGTAGGTGGATATTTACCATCAATTTATCCAAATTTAGTCGCTCATAGTTTAATAAGACAGTATTCAAAAAATTTTTTAATTATTGTGATTATATTAAGTGAATATGTTGCGCAACATTTACTTTTGTGGTAAATACATACAATTTTTTTTGCAATTATTTTTTAATGCTTCTTTAAAAATTGCATTTTTTTGCTCACAGGCATACAGTATTCCTCTTTTCTGTCATTGCTTCCTCTTGAAGTCTGAAGAATTCTGTGTAACATTAATACTTCATGCTTGTGACATGCTGGTAGAGTACAAGCTACAAATAATAACTGAGTACACTCATCCAAATTTTGGTCGTCAGTTTCACCTTTAAATAACAGAAAATTAGCTTACTGTGAAGCATTGTGTCAGTCCTGAATTTATCATGTCTATTTGTTTTCAATCCTCATTCAACTCTTTCAATTCTAATTTCTTTTTGCGATAAACAAAGAGCTAAACAAATCTGAGAATCGTGACACACTCACCCATTATGTTCGACTGAGTTTTGAAAATCTCAGAGTGCTTTCAGATGTATGAAGTAGATGCAGTCGAGACTGACAACATTTTTAGACATTTCCACATTTTCATCTGTGAGACTGCCAATTATCAACAAATCCCTCTGAGGGATTTGTTGATAATTGCACTGCTGACAGAAACAACAGGAAGGAAACAACAGTAGCATTCTGTGTGCTCAGATTCAGCCAAAATACATACAAGGCATCTGGTGGTGTCTATGAGACCTTGGGCAATTGTTGACTGCAAAGGTTCTTTTTCATGTGTATATGAAATTTGAACCCCTAAAATTTGAACACTGTCTCTACCATAGTTGCCCTATTTTTATGTACACTGGCTATTTGATTTCAAATCAGATTTCTTTAAGCACAAAGGCTGAAGAGCAAAAAAATAGTGTAACTGCCCAAACACATATGATCTAGACTGTATGAGTCAATAACACTAATGCCCTTTACTCACAGTTATTTTCAGGTACAGACTGAAACAGGAAATACAAAGAAACCGGATAAACACGATTTCAAAAGCACTGAATGTCAGTGTCTGTGTAAATGTGTAAATAATGTGTAGCTACTTGTACAGGAAAAGATCATTTATTCTAAAATAGGACAAATAATTGCACACAAATCAGGTTTTCAGCACAAATGAAACTTTCACACGTTGATATGTTTCCTTCTGTCTGTCTGTGTTCTCGGAAAGGCACCTGTCTCTGTGCCGACAAAGCATCCAAGGTCATGTTCTGGCTCTGGCTGGATATGTTGAGGCTGACAGAGTGGATGCCAGCGTTCTTGGAATCTTAATTCAGCACTATCTTTTGTTTAGTCTGTCACAGAGCCTGCCACCGACAAGTCATCAGAACAACCTCAAACTCTTTCCATTTTGGAAAAGCTGCCTACAGTGTTGATCATAGCAACTGACCACAACACACAGTCTACACAACAACAGTGCAGCCGCTGGCTTTTCTCATGAGGTCTGGGTTTTGAATGTTTCTCCTTTGTCTGGTCAGGTACACCCTGGATGAGTTTGGGACGGCACGCAGGTGTGCGGTGGTACGAGGCTTCATCGATGCCCTCACCCGCGGGGGGCCGGGAGGAACCCCCCGCCCCATAGAGATGCATTCACACGACCCTATGAGGTACATCTCCAATCCCATTATAATGAAATTCCTCCATTCTTGGATCTCATGTAAGAGGTGAATGATGCAGTATCGAAAGAAAACTTTTTGGACATATTTAGAGCTGGAGAAACTCATGGATACTTCTTTTGTGTCTGTGCATTAGGTTTGAAAGAGAACTAAATAACTACGTCAATATGACTTAGCGCAACTCACTGATTACTGTACAATATAAAGAAACCTCCCCGTTAAAAATAGGACCGTCTACATGCCTAACCACAAGTATGTGTGATTATTGAGTCATTATTTCAGTTTTAATAAAGAAATGAAATCATAATAACGATCTTTCCTCTTTGCATGTATGCACAACATACCACTACACAGTATGCAGTTCAGTGCAAATATTTGAGGCATTAAAAGAATGCCTTTTCAGATAATGTTGAAATCAAGGCAATATTTTGTGGGATCACCCTTACCTCTTAAAACAAATTCTCCTGCACAAATTCTCCTAGGTACACACATACACATTTGTCACAGTATTTGTCAGCTAGATTGTTTCAGAGCTTGCTCTAGTTCTGTGGTTTTTAACTGTCTTAGTGTCTGACTGATGATGTTGAGCGTTCTTTGGGGATGATACCATCTGCTGCAGAATTCCTTGTTGTTCTTGTCACCGTAGACAGTGCTTCATCACTCTGGCTGTATGTTTGGGCCTGTTGTCGTGCTCCCTGATGTAACTGCATGATGACCATCTATCTAATGCTACTAAAACATTTGCAGAATATGGTATACATTGTAAGAAATTATTAAAGGAAAAAGTGCCAGACTGTTCTGCAGATACCAGAATTTTGCTTGATTGTAGGAGAGAATTTTACTTGACTAAAGAAATTATTCAACAGAACTTAAATTTACTCAGACACATTTGGGTTTTTTTCATTCTGACTGTTGCAGGAAATGCAGTGCTGTTCCTCAAAAACACAGCTAATAAGTATTAAAGGCATATGCATTTTAAAGTGCATCTCTAATATCTTTGATTGTGCATGTCCCTGATGTATAAATAGATTTCATTTTCTCCCTATCTCCTCTGAGTTTTAACTTTAAAATCCAATTCAGGAAGATGTTAAATGTCTACTTATCACAGAGTGTCCGAGTGTTGCCTGTGTTTCCTGTTGTACCGCGTTCTCTCTTCCTCCTGTGCCCAGGAGCCAAATGGGAGATTTTCTCAGAATACCAGCCGTGTGTTCAATACAAAATCACCTCCACTTTATAGAAGGCATCAGCAGTTCTGAGAACAACAAGTTCTTTCTCACCTCCCCGTGTCCTCGCACTCACTCGCAAAAACACACTCACCTACACACTCGCTTACACACAATAATTTAAGTTTAACCTTGCTGTTTTCCGCCATTGTGTAATGCCAAAAGTCATGCGCGTGTTTGTGTGTGAGGGAATTAAACACAATGACCCATGCCTTGATGTCGCTGTGGTTGCAGCATGGTAAGATTAGCCCCTCGGCTTGGACTTACAATGACATACTGTTTAATACAGGCTGTTTTGCTGCTCTTTCAGGTATGTTGGGGACATGCTGGCCTGGCTGCACCAAGCCACTGCATCAGAGAAGGAGCATCTAGAAGCTCTGTTGAGACAAGTCACTCTACAAGGTGTGATACATTACACAATATTGTCCATCATTATCTGATACAGTTTTCTCTAATTTATTTTCATTTTCATCGTACTACTTACAAATCACTTGAAAGGTGACTTGGATAATCACTGCTTTTCAGAGATGTGTACGTATGGTTATATTGTGCTGTCTGAATTTAATAATTACATTACTGTCATCTACCTAAGAAGAATGAATTAGGAATAGTGTGTCTTTATTTCAGTCAGTGAATGCATCACTGGTGATGTACGTTTGGACCACAAATTTCTGTTGTGTGTGCTGCTTCTTCTTATATTAGGTGTGGAAGAGAACATGCAAGAGGTGGTTGGACACATCACTGAGGGAGTCTGCAGGCCCCTGAAAGTAAGCAACCAAATTGGTTTCAAAACTATGTAATAGCTATTAGGTTACGTTTTGCTCGTGCACTCACTCAGTGTATTACTGATCTGTTTCTCAGGTTCGGATAGAACAGGTCATTGTGGCAGAACCAGGTGCTGTGCTACTGTACAAGCTGTCCAACCTGCTTAAGTTCTACCACCACACCATCAGGTACATTTCACTCCATATAATACCTCAACAGTGACTTTAAATCTGAAAAGACTGCTTGTTTCATAAACAAAAACTAAACCCTCTGAACCATAAGCAGCTTCTGGATGTATTTTGCTTCCCTCGTAAGTTTACTTGCTGTGGGCTTATTTTTCGTTGGATGAAAGTCCTGCACCATCATGGAAACAGCACAACCATGGCTGAAAGTAGAGAAAAATATATTTGTGCAGTGTAACAAAATTATGATGCCATAACCAAAAAGCCAAAAAGGACTGATACAAGACTTTTCCATGTGCCCACAGATGTTATGAATACTGGAAAAAAATGTTGCTTTTTCATACTATAGATATTATACTACGTACACTTTTTTGTCTTGTTTCCTTACTCTCTACAGTCACTAATGGCTTCATTATTACAACAAGAAGTGCCAAACTGTTTGTATTTTTTACAGAACCATGTCAATCTGAACACCTTTTGTAGAATTGTAGTTATTTTAATGAAATACTGTGATTAGTTTAGAATGTGCTTGGATTTGACTAATTTCCAATCATTACAAATGATTAATTCAAGGATGTTGACGTTGAACGTTGAAAATCAACTGATTCTTTCTGTTTGTATAGTTTCTGGCTCTGATAAATAGTGGTGTTTTGTTGTTTTTAACTTGGCTTCCAAACTCACTGACAGGTTTTGGGTTTCAGAAGGTTAATAGGCTGCTATTTTGAATTGATTATTCATTTAAGTTATTTTAGAACAAAATATGCCTTGGTTCTTTCTTTGCAAATTTTGGAATTTGCTGCTTGTATAAATTAATATAAACTAGTATAAACTTTTTCTTTAAATTTTTAGGTTTTAAACATTTCTTGACACATTGTTAACGAAAAGATAATTGATCCAGTAATAATAAATACAGCCCTAGTTGTCTTACCTGCCTATCTGATCTTTGTTAAGCTCTATCATTGGAACCAGTGCTGCCTCCTTGCTCATCACTATTGAGGAAATGCACTTCCTCAGCAAAAAGATGTTCTTCAACAGTCTAAGCCTTCATGCAAGCAGACTCATGGACAAGGTATGGTGTGACCAGGATGGTTTTTATTTGTATACTTTACAGTATTGTTTTCTCTTGTGCGAATGTGAGAAAGTGACTGCTAAAAACAACATTTTTGTCTAAAGAAAGCGATAAAAGTAAGAAGCCCTGTTTTTAAAATAGGGACGGTTCGCAATGTTCTTTCATAAAAATGCTTAAATGACAGTGCAGCGTAGTTCAGCGTTGCTCCCTGTGGACCCACATTGTATATTTCAGTTCTACGTGTAAACCCTCAAAGACAACAAGGCTATTTCTGAAGCCCTTTTGCTTGTAAACAGTTTTGGCCTGCTGGCCACAGCATCAAAATGGCGCTAGCTGCCAAGAAACACCAGACTTGTTACCATTTAGTTAAATTGGCATCCAAATATACATCAGCACGAGCACGAGCTCTTCCACATTACAGGCTGGCTGTGTCCCGATCAATAGCAGTTACAAGAATTATCCCTGTAGCTCAGTGTTAATCAGATTGGAGGCCCTCTGGGTTTTGGTGTCAATTCCAGCTAATGTCAGGAACACAGCCTTCTCATAATTTGCTCTATTAGGTGGACAAAGGTGTCCATGCTCAGTTCTTCATTGTGTGTCCAGAGGCCAATGAAATCAAAACCCTCTTCATTATAAAAGCTCCACTGACTGAGGCTGAGTAACAGCAGGTAGCAGTTGAGTATTTGGTTCATCATGCTACTTATTAGGGATGTTTGCTTTGATGATGCTACAAGGACTACTTGTCTGTCACACACAACTAACTTCTGTGAAACTTTTCTTGTTTGCGCCTCCTCCTATATCTCATCTTGTGGCCTTGTCTGCTGAGCAGGTGGAGCTGCCACCTGCAGATCTGGGACCTACAGCCTCCCTCACTCAGACGCTCTCCCTCCTCAGGGAGGTGCTGGCCTCCCACGACTCATCCGTAGTTCCTCTGGATGCCCGCCAGGCGGACTTTGCTCAGGTAAACACACTTTCCTACAAAATGATCAAGATGAGAACACACAGGATGTTTTCTAACTGTTCATAAAACTCAATGCCATTTCTCTTGTTGCTTAAGGCTCCGTCTCACTTTCTCTCTCCCAGGTTCTCTCTTGCATCTTGGATCCCCTCCTACAGTTGTGTACTGTGTCAGCCAGTAACCTTGGCACAGCTGACATGGCGACCTACATGGTCAACTCACTGTATGTCATGAAAACCACACTGGCCCTCTTTGAATTCACTGACAAGAGGCTTGAGATGCTCGAGTTCCAGGTCTGTGCTTATCACGTATAATATAATCATTATACATGATTATAAAAAAATTAATAGTGAATCAGAAATTCTTTTTTTTAGATATCTATTTACATTTGAGTAATTAGTCAAAGCTATGAATTTAATAGTAGAACAAGACGGATGACATCATGAAACACTAATGTTATGCAAGATAAAGACCCAATTTAGTCGTCACATTGTCTAAATTGTTCATTACAAATAGTGAATTGTTCTTGCCCCTTCTATTAAAACCCAAAGAGCCCAAAGCCTTTATTTAAAAGATTGAATTTGCTGTCTAATAAAAAGGGAGTGCGTCATGTATTGTTGCTCATGCTGTAATGCGCCATCTATCCCTCTATTTTTAGCACATCTTTTGTAATTGAGCACCACAAGAGCTCCTGTAGAAGTTTCATTATCAATAGCACAGTGATCCTCCATTAGCCACAAGTACCATTGGTTCACAATGCAGGCCTGGACTCCATTTTAAGCCACTCTCCCCCATTTTTCAGATCGAGGCTCACCTTGACACCCTAATCAACGAGCAGGCATCCTACGTGCTGACCAGAGCCGGACTGAGTTACATTTACAACTGTGTCCAGCAGCACAGTGCTGAACAGGTCTCACATGGAGCACTTAACCACATGTTTGCATGCACTCACTCATGAAGTTATAGAACTGTGTTTTTTCTCACATCTCTCCTGTTAATGGTGTTCTTTTAATATCATCCAGGCCCTAATAGTATTGTTTACACTACCTCTTTGGGCTTTGACCAGTATTTGTAGGCTTTACTATTGCTATGGTTACCACATGACCAATGTCTTTGTTTGTGCATAATAGCATTTCTATCAGATTTTCAGATGAGAAAGGGACAGAGAAAGACAGATTGTATCATGCTCTATTAAAATATATTGGCTTCAGCAGAATTGTCCTGTGCAGATAAGAGCTGATGCCCCAGAGCCTTCCTCCCTCTTTATAACACACTTTGCCACTGGGCTGACTGAGACCCATAGTTGTGGTTTAGCATACAAGTCTTGACTCTGGTTCATGTCAGGACACACCACACCCTGCTGCTGCTGCAGCTCAACCCAAAGCTCAATCACAAACTGTCATTTTTCTGCAGACTGCCTCTCTCCCCGGGTGGCCTGTCTTGGGTTTTCTTTAAATGGTTGTCTATTTGAAAAGATTAAGTCTATCCTTCTGCACTTGCCAACATCCCAGATGTCAGTGACTGACAAAGATTCTGGAATTTCTTTGAGACTTTTTTGGTTTACTTCCATTATTGGTGTTACATTTCATGTTGTATTTTTCTGTGATACATTAGAGGAATAGGAAAACAGGCATTAAAATAAAATCATTCACAGGGCTAGTAGCCTTCCTCTGTAGAAGACTTTGTTGTCTCATAGTATGTTTGTTAATGTGCCCATATCTCTATAAAAACACTCAAGGTGCTGCACTGTTGCTTTGAACCTTGCACTGCCTTCTATTTGCTGGTTTTAATGTTGGCAATTTAGGCATTTAAGCTTGTCTTAATGTTACCATTCTGGATAATCAGTGACGGCTAATTGCCTTAAAGGTACATGCTGTTGTTTACACAAAGTCAGACATGTATTTACTCTGTCATGTAAACATCAGGATTTAGGGAGGAGATTCTCTTTTTCACAAACTGAAACACACATATCTAAGTTCACTTAATCTGAAAAAGCTGGACTATATTGATAGATTTTATTACCAATTAATTTCTTCAGTGCTATAGATCAGTGCTGAATGATGAACCAAACTTATTAAATCTAGGACTTATTGACTTATATTTGCTTTGTTTTCAGTACATGACTTGTCTCAATTCTATTTTAAACCAAGAATAGCCACAACAACCCAATCATTCATTTAAAAACATGAGATAGGTGTAGTAAATGAGATAAATGTGGCATTTTATTATGATACAGAGCTTAGATTATATCGTATACCCACAGTGTAAATCATCTAACCGTTTTCCTGTAAGGACTGGAAGAAGTAAGAGAGACATACACAGTTAAGATGTCTTTTTTTTTCTTAAACCTTTAGAATTTTGTCCAGAAGTAATGGCATTCAGTCGGGCATCAGTTTGTCCATATCTGCATCTATTTTTAGCAGCTGCTTGAGGCAATATGGTCATAAAGGAGGAAGAACCTTTTCAGTGCTGCATGCCGACATGAATGAACCTCAGCCACCTGATCTTTGTTACACTCTAACATTCAACATCACTGCTGTTCAGGATACTGTGGCCTTGAGTTGTATTCTAAACTGATGTTCTCTTTTCTTGTCTCAGGGTCCTCTGTCCCTCCTCCCCAGCATGGACAGCTCCTCTGTGAAAGCAGCAATGGTGAGTTACAGCACTGGTATTAATAGAGCTAATTTATCTACAGATACCTGATTAATGCTGCTGTTGTCGCTATCGCACAAACAACAGGTCCAGTTTGATCGATACTTGTCGTCACCTGACACACTTGTGATGCCGCAGCTCAACTTCCTGCTGAGTGCAGCCATCAAGTGAGTCCTTAACATTGATTGTGGCATTCTCTGTTCACGTACAGAATAGCATATATGCAATATTCAGGCTTGTAGTTAAATGTTTACATATCACATGGTATAATAATGGGGTTAAGAGCGTGTTCAGAGTGATTAAAAATAGAACAGGACCGTCAACCCAATAACGTCCAACATTTATTAGTTTCCCAGATGTAATGCGATCATTACTGCATTCTAAACAAAACACTCGACTAAATGCACGGGGAGTTTGAATGCTAAATGGCCAAGCCCACCAACACATTGAGAGCACAGTCGGCTCTGCACGACTGCCTGTATTTGTCTTACTGATCAGAAAATGCACATGCTTTTAACTCAATCCAGCTTCTATGTTGGAGGGCTTTTTCTATGAGTTACGTTTACTGGGAAGTGCAGCAGGCTTGAGGAGCACTTTGTACCTCAGGTTAATGTTCTCTATTAATGGACATGGGAGGACTGATGGGCAGGACGCCATTAATTAGCTTCTGGTCCATTTCTCACTCACACTCGTTCCCTGAAATCATTCTTCCTCTTGGTCTTTCTCCCTCTCTCTCCCACTGTCTCCCATGTCTGCTTCTCTGCTCACTTAAATACACAAAAACATCCACCAGCACTTTGAGAACACTCCTGGTGCACACAAACAATGGGAATGTGAGTTTAGACTCCTTTCGCTTCACAATTTGTGTTAGTGCACTTGGTGTGGAGTGAAGTGTTGTACACGGCACCGAGGTACCATGTTCTCTGCGGGCCAATTAAAAATATGGATTCTCAAGAGCTTGAGTGGGATACAACTGAGGTGCTCCCACTGTGTCCTTGGGGCCTCTCACTGGGCTCTTCAGTCCATGTGATGCATCTTCCAGTCGTACTCCACTGCAGGAAATAGTCACATTATGTTCATCACTTTGCTCATAATGTATATATAGCTATACATACTTGCACAGATATATATATATAGAGAGATGTATACGATAAAGTAATGTTCCTTCTAAAAGAAAATGTGGCCCTTTTCTTGGTCTAAAAATGTCAAAATAGTAACCATTACAATATCCTAAAGTTTAAATTTTAATCTTCAGACATTATATTCTGGTAAATGAACAGTCCAAAATCCAAGTTATTTTATTTACTGAACTGTAAGACCGAACATGGCAGCAGATTATCACATTTTAGAACTTGAAACCACCAAATGTGATGCATCACTTAAATACCAAATTAGTGCCCAGTTTATTTTCTTTCAATTGACCAGTCTATAAATCAATGAATTGTTGCCGTTCTAAAAAATATAATAAAAAATAAAAAATATAATATTTATAAAATGCAGCAGAAATGCTGATGAAAAACAAAGACATATTATGATTATGGAGTAAAAACATGTGTAACCAATACAGAAACCCATAAAATTCAATATACACAGACATTCTTTTTAAGTTAGTTTAAAGGTTGCTGCTAATGTGATTGAAGGGATTAAAATTCTCTCATTTGAGGGATATTTTTGTACTATATCAGTATGTGTTATTGTGGAAATCTCCTGATTTTTTGCCTCTTTGCTGTAATATGTATCCATAGATGGCAGTGTGCACCACATACTGTCATTCTTTGTTTTGATACAACAGGGGCACACAGTGGTCACTGAGCAAAAATAAGTGAATGCTTACTCAGGGCATTTCAGCTATTGATGACTGACTAATTACAAAACAACTCTACTTGTCTGATTTAGAAATGTTTTAAAGGTTGTCTTTTTTAAGACATTTTAAGAGTTTTGTCTGTTTGTACAGGGAGCAGATTTTCCGTCAGTCAACAGAGCTGGTGTGCCGAGCCTATGGGGAGGTTTACACAGCTCTGACCAGCCCATCTAATGCCTACAAGGACCCTGAAAACCTGGTGCCCAGATCCCCTCAGCAGGTTCAGACCTTGCTGTCCTGAGAGACACTTTTGTCCCACCTCGCTGATCTCAAAGGCCGCAGGCAAGCCCCAGCAGAGGACCGCCTGCAGGTTATTTAAAGAGCCATGTAATTTGTACAGTATAATAACACAAATGTATATGAGTGTTGATGTAAAGGTGGGGTTCTCTCTGGGAAATGTGGAATGTGGGTGTACATAGAACCTTCTGTGTCCCTGGAGGAAAGAAGATTATATATATATGATGCATTTACTTGCCCTGCTGCAGGCATTTTTCTCTCTGTAAAGCATACAAGTGTCTTTCTTTCAGTTTGTTTTTTTACACAATGTAACCCTGTTAGGTTCCATAATTATAGAAAACAAAGTCTTTTTTATTGAAAATACTGAATATTATATAAAACAAAAGGAAACCCAGGATTTACAAGGCTTGTCTTATTTTTAAATGTGGTCAGGAAAATTCTTCGACAATGCCAAAGGGAACCTCAGAGGCTTCAGTAGAAACGTCATGTTTATTTTAATCCCAACTGTTTTGAGTTGTAGGGATAAAATGGAAAATCAGTCTTACCATCACATTTGACTTTTCAAACCGTGTCTACCATGTGGACTACAATGTGAATGCAAGGCTTTAATAAGATTGGATTTAGTTAAATTGTACCGTTACACGAATGACATTTAAAACTAAATTTAGTGGGTCAGAAAGCAGAAATGTTTTTCCTCACTGTTGTATTGACATGCAAATTAACTTTTTCACTACCTGATATTTTTTACACCCAATACACTTTCTAGCCTTACACTGTATTACCTCTTTAAATTAAAGGTATAAATAAAAGACTTGGGCTTTGCAAGAAAATATTCATCGTTTGAGAAATGAAGATATATCTATGTCTACAAAACCTAAACATTTTTTAAACCTTAGGAGAAATCAACCACAGGCTGAAAGGATTATCCTCAAGTTATTTCCAAATGCCCACAAAGAACAGCTTGTGTCTTTGATCTCTCTCGAGAAAACCACACAGCGATGGATATTTGTGACATGATGACATATAATATCCTATCACTGAAAATCTGAGACCACCCAGCCAACATAATCCCCAATAAAATGCCAGTAAAACTGTAAAGATAAGTGAATATTGACCCAGTGTGTTGTTATGGTCTCTGGTCTGAGAGGCAGCATTTCATTTCTGCTATCTGACATCAAGGTTCATGGCAACCAGCCTGATCTTGGCAGGACTGCCAGCACTGAGTCCCAGGATTTCCCCAGCTCACCGGATGTTACACAGCTATCATTGGCCAGGACATTGAGTACTGGGAATAAATGGAATACCACAAAGTTCAGCATCTGGACGGCGTTCTTAAGTCCTTTAAATAGACCGGCTCTCTTTTCTACTTCTGCTTGGCTACGGTTAGATACAAACTGGGTCTTGAGGGTTTTTACTCAGCAGTCTTTGGCATAAAGTGGGATGATGTTAAGGAGGCAGGATTATTGAATAACAACACATTGTTCATGTGTAACAATACACACAGTGCAAGCCTTCACTTACTCAGCTGCACATCGGTTGTTTGCGAATACATGGGCCTGCACAGCTCAGCATGTGAGAGCCTTGTCCTTCCAGTGGCTGTATTAAGGAGTTAACAGATGTGACAGGTGATGGAGTCACCACTTAGAGGCAGGTAGTGGTGAGCACAGTGGCAAACATTCATCCCATCATCCGCTCCATATGACAACAGTTACCAAGCTTTTGCCTGCTGAAGCATGAAACCAGCAGGAATCTGGGTTAAAGGATAATACTAGCACTATTTGAGTTTTTTTCCTCCTCTTGCTCCAGTGGCCAGTGATAAATGTGGAACTACAGATGACAACTTTAGTCTTATCTAGTGCCTCAGCAGAGACTTTGAAAGGAACTTAGAAATTTGCAGCACTCTGGAAATCACATCTTACTGCACATCTAAGCTTAGAAATTCCATGTGTTGCTTCTTCATTTGGAAATGAAACATCATCTCCTCAAAGCTTGACTTAGTAACTAGTAGGAGTGATAGTTTTGTGCCACAGCCTATGTGCTGCATTTAAAAAGAAATTTGTTAAGTCATGATGCAGGATAAATTCAGGGGAAAGGCTACTGTTAGTTTATTATAAGTTGTTATTGCAAATGTCAGTCCCTGCAATAAGAAAAATAATTTTGTTTCTATTGGCTCACATGTTGTGTTTTCTGTAAACTAAATATACTGTCTACACATGTAGATTCATATTTAAATCGTATTTTTCTAATCACCAAATCACTTATTTCCTCATGAGCCTGATTATATAGAATGTGATGTATTTAAGCATTTGCAAATTTAACAGATCTATTAGACCTCAAAATATTTATTATTTTTTTTAGAGCATGTGGTCACATCTTTGCAGCATTAAGTCTAAACTTTGGTTTGCATAATCAGCTTGTGCAAATTATAGAATCTACTGTCAATTGCTGAAGTTACATTTTAACTAAGATCTTTAAAATGAGAATCGACAGTGGAAGTGTTTTGGATCAAATATTCAACTATCTAATAACAAAATTTTGAATGGCCGTCAAGTGTCGGTCAAAAACATTACATCTGTAATTCCAGAACCAGTTTCAGTGTTTAAATTAACTTTAAATTTTGATTTATTGGTTTATGGCAACCATAGCATGCATACTCTTGTGTGGAAACTGAGAAAATTTTCTGTCTAGCAAACACATATAAAACAGCATCGTCTGCATACATGTAGAAAGCTGTCTTATGACACAGTGAATGCTGACATTAAGTTTTGCATAGCTCCTCTGTGAAGATTCCAGGTTAACTGTCACTGTACCTTCTTGAATAACAAAATATTGTGTATACAATTAGGAGAGAATCTTAAAGTTTAGAACCCAAATTATACTGGAATTATAGGCCCAAACCAATTTTAAAGAGTCAGAAATTCTGACATCAATATATCAGCCAAAGTTGTTTATATACAGTATGGTAGAGTTATAGAAAAGGGAAAATGATAGGCTATTGTTTATTCATTTTATTAGCAATGTGTTTCACAAACTATTCAGCAACTTACCACGAAAACACTGCTTGAGTCTCCATCACCGTCTGTTCAGCTGTGATACGTACTCTGCTACATGTGCTGCAGACAGTACTGAGACTATTGTAAAAATGGAGTAAACCATCTCTGCCAGACAAATAATGTGATGACACGGTTCTAAATTACCCTAAATATCTTTTTTTCTGTATTATGCTCTGTAAAAGAGTGAGTATGTTGTCTGATATGGCTGTGACCAGACAATATTATCTGCTAGCCGATATATCGGTCAGGCTCTAATACTAAAGCTGTTTTTAATTTAGAGGAAGTGTGTCAGTGCAAACATCCAAACCTATTACCTTAGATGGGCAGAAATGATAAATGGCAGACACTGGAAAAAGAAATAAACAAGAACTTTGTCACTGCTGACTTTTTTTTTTTAACCAGTGCCACCATAGTTAAGGAAAAATGCCTTCTTCTGCTTTCCACCTAATCTTCCCACACAGATAATGTAGAATCCAACAGGAAGTTGTTAGGAAATAATGGACTTTGTGATGGTAAACTACCAAGTAAGCAGGCTTTAAAGTGTACAATGTTAATGAATTATCTGTTTTGATTAGGTTCTTCATTTCACAAACTGTGCTGTACTTTCAGGTTACAGACAGTTGCATCATGGCCTCCTCTCTGGTTAAACATTGAACACAAACTTTCTGCAAGAGGAAGGGAATTGTTTATCTCCTCTAAACTAATTTCTCAGTCATTATGAGTAACATGGTCTTGTTCAATACTTGGAAAATGGTTTGCTTCTGGATTTCCTCACGTCAGCAAAATGATTAGTTTGAATTGAGCCTCTCATCCCTTCTCACTCCTAACATCTCTTATTAGGCCCATTAGAATAAAGATATTAGTTATGTAACATGCTCCCCATGTATTGTGTCCTCACTGCTTCAAGCGGAGGCTATCCATCTTATAATGAAGCTGAAATATCTCCTCCATCTTATCAGTGCTACTTCTAATTATTTCTCATCATCCTTTTTGTTATTTGAAAAAGGTTACCTTATGTCAAATCTCTCTCTTTGGAGACTATTATGTAATTTGTCTATTAGCACAGGAAGGGGGGCACTGTGAAGTACTGACCTGAAACCTGAGTGCACACTAATTAATTTCCTTTTCTGATTGTCTGCTGTTCCCATCACCCTAATCAGCATTTCATTCACTCGGCTCAACATAACACGACTTCAGAAACTTCAAAACTGCCTCAAAAGTCAGCATTTGCCGCCCGTGATTTTGACACATAAGACACAGTTATTAATGCACATCCATCTGGCGCTGCTATTGACAGGCATACTCCCTGACTGACCAGATGCATGTCCAGGTGGCCTGATAAACAAAGCATATCAGAGACGCTAACAGCACAGTGTTTGGATAGTTGTGGGATGAGAGGAGAGCACAGAGCTGACTGGCTCTCTGTAGCTGAAGATTAGCCAATGATGAAGCTGCTTTGCCCTCACGCTGTTAGAAAAGGTTGGACCCCCTGATGGTGCCCCAGAATGCTTGTACAGTATTGCGTGTGACTGCGATACTTCATTGTGTAAGCCTTTCCTCCCAGCAGAAACATGTTTGCTTTTGCTGGTATGAAACACTTTGTACAGAATCCTGGGCTGAACACTAGCACGTTCAGCGATTTCCAAATTGTGTCACTAATGACCAGATTTTTCCTGTGTTGTTGTTGGATTTTAGTCACCCGTGAAAAAATCTCTCGCTGTTATTTTTTTGCTTGCGTGCACATAACATCTCTTACAGCGTTGTGCGAGACATGATAGTGACCGTCACGTAGATTATCTGTGGTGATTATCAATGAATATGTTAAACTAAAGGGCCAGTAGATGCTGTTTTGTCCAAGTTTTGAAAGAGTGCCAGGTTTGCCACCAGCACACGACCAAATCCGTGAACTTGAAAGACACACAGACCTATTCACACTAACAGAAGAGAGAACAAGAACATGTAACAAATTTACCATGACTAATGCCTCTGTGAGTAATCCAACATGCTGTCAATCATTACTCACACAGAGAACACTGTCTTTGCCCTCATTGGTCCATGCTGTGCGCTTCTTCAAAGCACAGTCCCGTGACTCCCATCCTGAGGCAAAAGAACTGGGCCAAGCTCTTTGTGTGTGTGTGTATGTGTGTGTGTGCATGAGGGGAAGAAAGACAGTGATTATATGAACTGGGGTTGTTCTTGTTGCAGGGGTCATGGCTACAGACCCAGTCAACCCACTTTCATGTGTCCCTGCTCAGGGACGGTAAACAAACAGGGCTGTGAGCACAAGCTATAGCCACATTACACTCGGCTCTGTTTTGACACCAGAGTGCCTGGATGGTGATGCAACGAGAGGAGGCTTTGATCCAGGCACAGGTGGCAACATCTGCCCTCTTATACACTTCATCGCCGTTGTGATAGATGGAAATTGGCCGCATCTGTATGTCATTATCAAATGAATTTCTACCATCTAGGTTTATTTCCGCATAGCCAACTAATGAAACAAGCATTTGGCTGCCTCTGTCTCACCTTTTCTCTGTTTTCTTTTACCTAACTGATGTGTTTCTTAAAATATACTTCTGCAGTCGTTTTAACATGAAAAAGTATCCCACATGTACAACTGCTTGCCCAATTATGACATTTCTGAGTGAGCTAAGTTGTCCCGACTGAGTCATGAAGTGTGATAATACTCCTAAAAATAAAAGGAAGTGAAAGTCTCAGATTGAAGAGCAAATTTCCCATAAATCTCTTTGTTTTCTGTTATGACGTAAATGTTTTAGTTTCTCTTGACCTTTTATCTGGGAGCACAAAGATTATTCTTAATGTAATGCCGAGCATTGTTGAAGTTCTTGTTTTTTTTTTTCATTTACTTGCGGTCTTCTCTTGATTCCAAAATCTGTTATTAGCAGATTTTGAGCTTGAGCTTTTGCAGATATATTGTACAGAAGTCATATAGATTTTTCGTTTTCAGAAATCATTGGAATTTATTTGTTAGGTAATCCATTATCGTGGTGGGAAATAAATTTTTGCACCTTTAAATACAATTGTAGACAAATTTTCAAATCTTCCAACAAGAAAATGAATATGAGAATTTATATTCTGCCTCATATGTTTTTCTTCCAAAGATCACAAGGAAAGAACACCCTTGTATGTGTGTGTGTGTGTGTACGTGTGTGTGTACGTGTATGCGTATGTGTCTGTGCATGGGTGGGAGCTGTGGGGGTGGATGTGCACAAGCAGCAGCAGAGGCCTGAGAGGGGAAGGACAGAACAGAGCCCCAGTTACTGAGTAACCCAGAGCAGCAGTCCCATACTCACCTTTCCCCTAATAGCCCTTCACCTTTCGAACCACGTGAAGCGAGCCTGTATGCTGACTCCCCATAGTGTGCGCTCAGACACACACACACACACACTAAGACAGCTTAGCCAGTGAGAGAATCACAGCAGCAAACACAAGAGCATTAAGTAGAAATTTCCCTTGACACTAGAATGGGCAAAGTAGCTTAAAGGGTGAATGTGTTCATTTTACTGTCCCGTAACATAAACAGAGCAGAATACACTGTATCTGTTAAGTTCGAACTTGGCTGTTGGTCAGTACTAATGACTCATCACGTACCACACTGCGCTGGCATTTCTGGGTTTTTAAAACTCATGTTCACACATTTCAGGGTGCAGACGGCTCCAAGCTGTCCGGTGCTATTTGGCCACGTGTGGTTGACTGTCACTTCACCTGTAGTGTACGTGGAGTTAGGGAAACAGCACTGAACAAAAATATGAACGTTGTATGCCAATAGTGTGCTTTCCTGACTTGGAGAATCCCATTTCTGTTGTTATTATTTAGCCAATTGTGCACACAGAGTTTTGAGCTGATCAATTGGTGACAAATTCTTGATGTGAATCCACAGCTTTGTCAGGTGTGGCTCTAAAGGACAATGATCAGATACTGTGACCAGTACAAGACAATCCTTTGAGCAGTCACAAAAAAGGCCACCTTAAAATGCCACACAATGCCACGGGTGACAAGAAAAAGACGAGGATGGGTTATTGGCATGCTCGATGTCAGTTAAAGCCGTAGCCAGGCACTTGATTTTCCACAACTACGCCTTCTGCCATCTAAGGAATCATTTCAAACAGCTCTGGATGGACGTGTTCGACAACTTGATCCTGTTGCCAAGCCCTTCATGATGAGTGGGACAACCTTAAGAGAGCCAGCAACCTCTACTTCTCTGCATCATAGTTTGTAGTCATGGTTTGTTAATCTGGCCATTATCATTTCCAGTGTAAAGTTGTTTAATGACGTTCATTCCGCTGTAGAGATGTCATGTCTTAGAACAACAAATACTTGTCCCCTTTTGTTGAAAAGAATGGATAGGATAAAATACTCCATGATCCATTTATTTTTGTTTTGTATCTGTCCAATCAAATGAAACGTTTAACAGAAAGCATGAGGAGTTGCATCTCTTGGTCCCTGTCGGGTTTTTTTTAAAGAAAAAATCCAACCTTCCATCTAGAGACACTCCTGTCTTCAACTTTCACCTGACAGCTTGTTATGAATGAGCAGAATCACAAAATGTCACACCTCTGAATGTTAACAAGCCTGATGGAGCAGGATTAAAACAGCATTGTTATTATTTCTCTCCTTCATTCACTCTTCACTGACTCTTTTATTCCAAGAATGTAACCTAATTATTTGCTATTGCAATTAATTGCTCACTAGTGAAGCATTCAGAAAGGCTTATGGGGACTTAAAGTAAGGCACAACCGAAGTTCTTGAAGCGTAAACTGCAGGCGAATACGGCTGGCTGGTGAAATGTGTGGGAATGTGTGTCAGCAGAAAGCCACTCCTTCCCATTGTAGTGGCTGAATGAGTAAGATGTCGATGGAAAATATGAGTCACTCTACCTACAACTCACAACAATAATATTTAGCATGAGCAGAGGACTCGGAGCAGTCTGCAGAAGGTAGATTGGTGATTAGTGGCTTTATACGCAGACTGGGAGTGGCTGTGACAAAACTGCTGGCCTGACATCATTAATCCATCCCAGCCCACACACTCTCCACGCCAGACTGGTAAGGGAGGTACTGGCAGAACGACGGCTGCTAAATCAGTCCCGGGGTGAGCAGCAGAACCAGAGAGATCCAGATCAGCCACACAGAAACTTTTCACCCGTTCCCTCCTTGTATGGGTGTGACGGGGAGTTTTTCTGGTGATGCCGTGTTTTCTTAAAAAGAGTGTGCTTTCTGCAAAGTCATTGAAGTCTTTGAAGTTATTGAATGATTAGAAATAAGTATGTGAAAAAAAATATAGTAGAAATATATTTAAAATGGAGCTCTAGCAAAAGCGTATATTTTATGTTTAAGCAGTTTGGCCAACAGATTTTCCCAGAATCAAATATTAGATACGCCTCGTGCTTTTTTATGTAATATGGGTTAAACTAGCTGTTTTTTATTTAGGCAATATGATGAAAAGGAGAAGTCTTCATGACTCGTGACTGTCCCTGCATCAGTGGACTCCCCACAAAAACAGAAAAAATCTGGAGCACAGTCAGTTTGTGAAAGCACCACATTTCTGTAAATAGCATTATGGACCTTGTGAAGTGTTTTAAATAGCAATAAGCGCTTGGACTGCAACACATTATGCCAAATAATAGCACTCTGAAGCACTTTTCTCAAGACTTTCATGTATTTTGTGGCATTTTTTCTTTTACGTCAGTTCAATTAGAGGAGACACAAGTTGGCATGAATACAGAAGTTTGCTTTGTTTGAGCGACTATGATGTCAACCCCATTGAATAGCTGGATGTATAGGATAAAATGCTATACATAGAAGCAATTAAAGATCCCCCCAGGGAGTCATAGAGGGGTCTGGTTATGGAGGGGTGAAGCTGCGATGAAGCACAGACGAGCAGAGAGATAAAGCAGCTAAAGTGAATTTAATGTCATTAAATGTTCAGCTACATAAGCTATCAGTGGCTAATTTGCTTTTTAGTTTTGTGAGTAAATAATTATAATAATAATAATAATGCATTGGTTTTATATAGCGCTTTTCTAGGCACTCAAAGATGCTTTACATTGCATTATTCATTCACTCAATACTCGTTGGTGGTAAGCTTCATATGTAGCCACAGCTGCCCCGGGGTAGACTGACAGAGGGGAGGCTGCTAGTCTGCACCATCAGCCCCTCAGACCACCACCAATCACTCACTCTCACACTGCATTCATCCAGGCTTCCTGGTGTTCCCTCATGGTCTCCCATCTAGGCACTGACCAGGCCCAACCTCGCTTAGCTTCCGACAAGACAAAAATGTAGTTAAAAAGTTGTACAGTAAACCTAAAGAAACATCCAAATATAAACCGACCAAGCAATTTTAAAGGAGAAAGACTTTTTCCATTGGAGACGTGAAGCGGCAGGATTTTCCCACCAGTCAGTAATACTGATAAACAACAGACAAATGATCAGTTTATACGTAATAGAACTCACATGCGTGACAGTCAGCTGTAGCGCTGATTCTCTCTCATCTTAGGATCAGTAATAATTATCCACGTAACATGGCACAGAATTCCTCATTATCCCAGAATAACTGGCAAAAGTCAAATCTCGTGATGAGAAGCAAAATATGTCTTGGGTGCGGTTAGAAAGGAGGATAAAAAAGTGAGTCTTGTTTTCTTTTTAATCTAAACCCCGTAGTGTTTCTTTTTTTGGAAATAAATAATTGGTGTATTTTTTCGTTGCCTCCCTGCGAGATACAAACAGAAAAACTGAGTAATCATTCAAATTTACAAATCTGCCCGTGAATCACAGCTACATTGAGGTTGCAGCTCAAGTTCACTGTGTTGACTCAGAAAGTGAATCACGGCACCTGCAGAGGACCCAGATCGTCCGAGCAGCTGTCCCAACAAGCCGGGCGCTGGGGCCGGGGCCAGATCGGGCCCTGTTTTTGCGAAGGAGGCGGAGGGGAAGCGAGGGGGGTCGTTTTCAAATCATGGAAGCAAATCAAATCCATGCAGAGAAAACAAGCTTTGGTATTTAACCTGAGTGCACAGAAGCAAAGAAAGGGTGTTATTATCGAATAACTGGCCCGGTGGGTAAACTCTCCAGCCATTTCCTCCCATTCATACTCCGAAAGGTCTTGACTTTCTCTTAAGTGACATGTTGGCTGCCGCGTATGAAATTTTTCGGATTGATCAAGAACTAGGAAGTTGTGTTTGACCTGAAGTAGGAAATCGTGGTAGGAAGTCAGATAAAATTCAAGAATGGAGAATCAAACCTTCACAAAACTGCTTTTCCACTCATCTTGCTGTGTGATTTATGAAGATTTGTGCTGTTTTTGCCTTTGTCTGGGTTCAACATCTGTAAAGCAACATGCCAGATTCTCCTAAACATCTGTTTTCAAAGGCCTTCATTTCATTGCAGTTACCTGTTATGCTGCATTAGAATATTCATACCCCAAAAGGAACACTGTGTTATGCTTATTCTCCAGAGACGTAGAAAAAAAAGTAGTATTTATGACATTGTGAGTCCAGAAGTTAGTTTCTAATTACACTTTTTACTTTTTTGTGCGAGATGAAAGAAAAAGTTGTTTTGAAGGTATAAATTATGGTTGTCGTGGAAACAGTGTGTGATTTTAGCTTGGCGCTCTCATACGTGGGTGGCCCAAACATGTGAGTCAGCGAAATAGGCCACTCACATTGCATCTGCTGTCACGATATGAGAGATTGTGAACTCTATGTATTTTTTTATTTTTTTTTTATTATTCCCTGAAGAGAGGCCATATGGTCGAGCCTCCTTTCAGCTGGTGAAACCCTCAAAACTCAGTTGTGTGGTTCAGTTTTTCTCAGGTTCAGCGCAAAATGAACACTCAGGTCAAAAGAAGCAGAAGCATTTTGTAAAAGGAATGAACACTAGGTTTACAAGTCCTTCGCAGCATTTGCTTCATCTGTGCAGTCTGACGATTTAACTCTCTGGGAGAAGGTGAGCACTAGGATCCCATAAATGTCTGATTTCAACAAGTGCAGCCACTTCAGTCCTGATGGGGAGACAGAGCTGAAGACTTTCCTCTTCGCTGTGAGCAGCAGGGTGCGACTCAACCGCAGGAAGCATCTTTACACGATGAAACTCTATTTTTTGTACATCAATCAATATATCAGTGGAGCTGTTTTTTAGCACAGCAGTGTGAGCTGAAGTGTTGTACTTTTCATTTGATGTAATTTCTGCTTTTATGCCTCCGTGTCAGCAGCAGTCGTGCCATTATGCTTTCTGGTTGTTCATTCAGTAATCTGTTCCATTCCTGTGAACGCAATATCTCTTGAACACCTCAAGAACATGTCTTCAAACTTGGGACACACGACCACTTGAACTCAAGGGTGCACTGATTCAATTTTAGTTTGCAAAAGTCAAAAGTTAAACTCACTGTGGGCCCAGAAACACATTTCAAAGAAATGTCCAACATTAAAATATGAACTTATTTTATATCCAGAGGGTCAAAAGTCTACTTCCCTGTGACATCATATTGTTCTGTCATCAGCAAAACTCAGGAGCAGAAGGGGAAGTTTACATAAACCGCAACTTGACTGCTTGGTGAAGTGATAATTCTAGCTGTATTTATAAGAATTCAACAAACCAGAGTAAAGTGGCATATATAAAGTGACTTTTTTAACCACCAACCAGTTGCACAGGCTTGTCCAGAGAGAGCTGATTTCTGTCTCTTTTCAGGACAGACTCTTAGTTACAACAAGAAGTGAAAATGAATTTTAAAAAATAGCAAAACATTTAACCCTGTAATGCAAACAAACACTTTTACATACTTTAAGTCACTTGTTGCATTTAAATCATAGATGAAGCCTCTGAAGTCAGATTGCCTCAGTGTAATATTCACAGTAATGTACGGACAAACCTTTGAATCATGAAATTCTTACGGTCATGTTGAAATTCATCAATTTTTCTCAGTGTTGACTGAAATATTTGATGTTTTTTTTGTCTTATTTGGCCCTTTGCCCACAATGATGTCTCACAGAGTGACTCAAAAAAATTCACTGAGCTGTGTTTTTCAGCTGGAGTATTTTGGATTCAAGACAAACGAAAACCCTTATGAGAATTCATCAGTTTTTAGAAGTCATGGGACCTCGTACAGCTTTCAAATTATGGTTTATTGAAGAATTATTGAAAACCTCTGTTGAGACACTATCACCCCTGTGAAAAGGTAATAGACCCCGGAACCTAATGACAGGTTGGTCAACCATTGGCAGCAACAACTGCAATTAAATGTTTGTGATAGCTTCTGATCAGTGTTTTACATTGTCATACAGGAATTCTGGCCCACTCTTCTCTGCAGAATAGTTTTAATTTGGCCACATTACATGGTTTTCCAACATGAACTGCCCTTTTAAAGTCTTGCCACAGCATCTCAATTGGATTCAAGTCCAGACTTTGACTCAGGCACTCCAAAACCTTCATTTTGTTCTTTCTGAGCCACTCAGAGGTGGACTTGCTTGTGTACTTTGGGTCTTCGTCTTGCTGCATAACCCATTTGTACTTGAGCTTTAGGTAATGAACTGATGGGTGGATATTCTCCAGGAGGATTTTCTGATAAAGAGCAGAATTCATGGCTCCATCATTTATGACAAGTTGTCCAGGTCCAGTGGAAGCAAAACGACTCCAAACCATCACACTACCACCACCATGTTTCACTGTTGGTTTGATGTTCTTCTTGTGGAATGCAGTTTTAGCTTTACACCTGATGTAACAAGTCCCATGTCTTCAAAACAGTTCCACCTTTGACTCATCAGTCTACAGAATGTTATCCAGATATTTTTTTTTGCAAAAGCCGGACGAACCTTTATGTCCAACTGCCAAATTAATTTGGACATTTAGTGGATTGGTAGCTAAGGGGGCAATTACTTTTTCACATCGGGCAAGATGAGCTAGACAGCACATTTCCTTCAAAAAATAAAATTATTATTTAAAAACAGATATTTTGTGTTTTCTTGGGTTATCTGTCTTACATTAAAATTTGTTTGATAATCTGAAAAACTTAAGCGTGACCACTATGCAAAAATAGAAGATTTTTGTATGTGGAAACCTTCGTTTGAACTTTTCTTGGGACTACTAATTCAATATATTCTGACTGTTGTGCCTTTCAGAGCAGATACCAGATGTTCCTGCTTCTGTTCTGCTGGATTCATAACCCTGTAATGAGCTTCAACGTTCCTGTGACAATAAGCCCTAAAGACATGCTTCTGTACCACTGTGTCTGAGTGGTGAGTGCTTTATTGAATAAAAAGAATAAATTGTATGTGGTATGTAGGGTCAATGGCTCTTTTTGCAAAGTTCTGATTTGAACTTACGAACACGAAACTAAGCTTGAATATGGTTATTATATATTCTTGAGTCAAACATAAAAGACTCTATACAGCTTAAAAATCAGCATCAAAGAAATCCCTTGATTGAAAGAATGTGAAGGAAACAAAACCATGTTGGAAGGCTTATTATCCTCTAGTCAGTGACAATACAGGGGCACTAATGAGCTCAGGGAGTCAGAACGGCAGCTGTAGTCTTCCACCTGCTCCCTGGCACTGGCGCCCATGAGAGCAGGTTTGGATCACACCTCGCTCGAAGCTCCTCGAGCCCCAGGAGACGTCATGCCACGAAGAGCCTTGTCCAGACTTGCCGGCTTACAGTCAAACTGACTCCAACCCAACAGGTCAGGCCTGTTTTCCTGTGTATAGCTCGGAGCCTTGTATGGGATAATTACCAAACTTTCAAGGATGAATATAACATTGGATTAACCGTAACACCTGAGCCACCACTATGTATTATGTGAGCTTGTGTAGGCAGCTTGGTTATATGTGAAACCAATCTAACGTTTGTTACGACAGCCTCATCTCACTACTTTTTAATATGATTGTCAAGTAAATACAGTAAAAACTTGAAACTATCATGAGTTTATCATTTTTTGAATAAACTATCTTTTACTTTCCCTTTCTTTCATTTATGTAGTTATAGGCTACTATCTATGATTTTTTATATTTAATTACAGTGATATTGTTTATTAAGGCTTTCTTATCCTATGAAAGTGAACAGGACCCTCCAAATGACTTTCAAACATGAAAGCATCACCAAAACTGCTGAACTGTTGTTCACACGCTTTCAGATTCCACCTGATGCTGCAAACTGTCATGTATTGCAGCTTCCTGGGACACTCAGGCCTTTGGGGACTAATAAAGCCTGTCATGCAAACTGTAATAGCCCCACAAATCCAAAAGGTGCGAGGCATTAACAAACAGTCCTGGCAGATTCTTGCACAACTCACTGCAAGAGGGGTGGCTGCGTTACACCGGGCCTGTGGGCATCAGCTGGGAAAACAAGCTGAAACTGATAACAGATCAAGCCCCACATTCCTTCCTGGACTGCGCTGAGGGACAAAGCAGACCACCAATTCTCACACACCACGGTGATAGCTGTATGCCTGAGAGTGAGGTGTGAGGCCTGCCTGGGTTGGCGGCGCCTCACAGAACTCCGGTTGCTTTGATTCGTATCTCATGTCATGGCCGGGTTGCACACGGCCGTGTGAATGCCTCTGTGAAGGGAAGAAAACAAAAACATACCGTACATCTTGCTGACTTTATTCAGTGTCAGTTTTTAGGCAAGTCTGTTTTTAATAATGTGAGGAATGGTTTGCACTGTGAGGTCCAGGTGCTGACAGACCTCCCTCCACGCTGAGCAGGCTAACTGGGTCCATGCTGTGCAGGCCTGGCTGGGCCCGGCTGGACGGCTGAGTACAGGTTGCCCAGCAAGCTGTGTTGTCTCAGCCTTCAGCCAGGGATGATAGATGGAGCTGGAAATGCTCCCAGAGAGGGGGTGAACACGTGTGGCAAGCCGTGGCAGGTGGTGAGCGCTGACTTGACAGCAATTAAATGTACAAATCTTTGATTAATCTCAAGGGAAGGTGGTCATTAGCAACAGTGAATCGGCTCACACACATGCACAGCCTCTCTTTCTCACAAAACGAACACACACAGAGACACATTTTTCATTCCAAGTAACGCTAACGCTAATGTACAACTGGATCTCATACAGCGTTAATATAATTCACCTGTGTGTGTCTATTTTTGTCCGTTTGTAATTTGCAATTTGAAACAAATAGCTATAGACACAAAAATTGTAGTGCTTTCAAAATGCTTTTTCATTCTACTACCTTCCAATCGGGAGAGACTAATGGAGAAAAAGACGAAATGAGGAAAAGCCTGTGGTGATCAGACTCTATTGTGACATGATCATGCTGAGGAGATCTGCATGAAAATCCTCCTGATGGAAACTGGTGGTGATGAAGAGCAAGACTGAAAGGCTGATGGATGAAATGTGAGGCAGGACGTCTGATGACACAGTGGTATGGTGTGTCAACATTAAACCACAGAGTAGCTGTAAAATTTGATGGACGTTAACAAAAGGACAATCTGGACAATATCTAAACTTAACTTCAAAGTTCAAACCTGTTTGATTGCTTTTGTGGTGTTCTAATGCCGCATCCTTTAATCTCAGCAATTAATGGAGTGAATAACATAGTGTCCTAACTGATGTGAATGATGTCCAAGAGCCTAAAAATAAAACCCAGGCTGTAAAAGAAAGCAAAGGGAGCTTGAGTAGGAAATGGCAACACCTGTGGTGGTTGTGTCCCTACTACTTACAAATATTTAAGTATTTTTATTTGTTCATCACTTGCCACAGCCTTGTGCCATAAATGTTCCACCACTTAACCTAAATGCAAATTTTAGTACCACTTTAATAGGAAGCAGTATATAAAGAATAATATCTGTCTCCATAGTTTGCTTCCCTAAGGCCACATGAGTACATTGGCATTTATTTTTTTCAAACTGCTCGTTGTCTTGACTTAAATTTATTTATTTTTTTATGACTTCAACACTGTCATTCTTGATTACTATCTTTGGAGACTGTGGTGAAGTGAAAGCTCAGATTATTTAGCTCTGATTATCAACAGATATTAATAAGCTACCTTTTAAATAAGTCTCCTCAAGCTTTACCAGAGAAGAGCTTTATTCATACAGTAGCCCATCTAACAGAGTCCAAGGTATCACCTTTACATACAATGCATCACACACAACTAGACCCTTTAGAGTTGCTACTGTCTTCCTGCGGGACTCAGAGTGTTTGAGTAATTGCTACCTTCTTCCCAGCTTGCTAATGAGGCCGAAGTTATTCCTTACACCCAGTCTGCCCCAGGTTTGGACATATCTCACTGTCTATATCCCATAATCCCATTGCCTAGGAAACAGAGGAATGCACGGCTTTATACCTGACAAACCTCCTGTGAATTCATTTAGCTCTCCATTGCCACAGAGAATTACTGAGCATAAATCACAGCTCAGAGCAAAGACTCAAATATCACTATGCACTTCAACTCAGAGCAAGTTCTGTGAAAAGCATTTCACTGCATCAAAGAAATGTGTATTATTACCAAATGGCTGTACGGTTTGATTAATTGAGGATAATGAGATTTTGTTTTCTGAGATGAGACGAAGGTCTTCATGTTCAGTGACTGTTGAGTTTGCTGCTCTGCTCCCTTCACAGGAGTCTGTCACCGTGGAGATGTGAATGTTCTCCTTCACTGCCGGAGCCAGGAGAGACTACAGAGCATCCCACCGGACCAAATCCATCCTCAGAATTACACCGGTTGATTCTCCATGATGAGATAATCAAAGATGCAAAACTTAACGTGACACTGTTCTGTGACAATTAGACAGAAAATCACAAAAACACGAAAACAGAAGAATTAAAACAGACTTATGTCGTCCATTGTGTTTGTGTGGGCAGTGAGGCACACATTTTATCCTCGATAAACTTAATAATTCCAGCACACTTTTCAATGGTAATGGAAATAACCAAAAAAAGGTAACAAATAGAAATGCCTTGAAAAAAGCGCATGAATAAAGTCTTCAAAGGCACTCTCTGAAGCGTTGGATCTGAAAGCCCATTATTTAATAAAGAATAGCCTCACATTCAGTAGCACCGACAACATGTTAAACACCTGTAATGGGATCTCTTTGTCCTAGGATGAATGCTTTCCTGCAGGATGCAGAGTAGATTTTATGTTTCCGGAAGCAGCAACACTTAACCGAAGAAATATTGTTTTGGTCTAAACTGAGTAACTTTAGGTAGAAGACTACAGTACATGAAACTCAAAGAAGGAAAGGAAACTCAAAAAACAGCAGCAAAAAGTTTTTTTTTTTAAAAAACAGCAAAAAGGGAATTCAATTTCCACTTTAATATGGCTACAACAATATATTAACACAATTTATCAAATAGGAAACAATGTGATAATGTGAAAGAGGTCCCACATGTAGAAAATGATCAACCAAATCCAAAGCTTCACCTCACTTTACAGGATTTTACTCTTAAAACATCATTTTTGGCCCCAGTAGACAGCTACCTACTCCCAAAACTTACTGTACACTGTTTGTTCAGCCCCAACACAGCAGATAAATGGGCTGATGGAGCATTTATCAGCTAAAAGGCCAGATATTTCCCTCATGAGTAGGTAAAGACTCAAAACCAAGGTAAAGGGCATGAATAGTGAACTTAACATCCTTTACATGGCCTGAGACTCAACTCTGTATAAAAGGTGTCTGTTTTTTGGTTTATCAGTTGTTGTATCATTATTATTATTATTTATTTATTTTTTGTTGCTATTGGAGACAGGGTTAGTAGAAAGCATAATCTGAGGAGTGTACAGTCAAAACAGTGAGGTAAAAGGGGCTGAAAGTGTCAATAGAGTCAAGGGTTTTGTAGTGTTGGCTGATTTTCTATTTGAACTTGACACAATGAGTGACTCTTTTACCATTAGACTAATATTTATTTGTAATTTTATACCTTGCTGAGATAAAAGTATTGATAAATGGAGCTTTAAATCAGGTGATCTGTGTTAAAAAGACAAGAGCTGTTCCGCCCTTTACACACAAATTTCCACAACCTGATATGTTAGATCACAGCTTGGACTGTAGATTATAGTTTTTATAAAACTGTCTCAAACTGCTGCTGTCTGAAGTTGATGACAAAATGCTTTACCGAGACATGAGCTTCTGAGATCATGTGATGATCCTAATGGAATAAATGCAGACGTAATGAAGGTGATACCGCCTGAGCAGATACGTTTGTGATGACGACAGAGTTGGGCTGTTGCTCTGAGGCCACATCACATCAAAGACAGTTCATGTCAAGCGATCAATAGCATTTCCTGGGTCTTGTTTCATTTCCCCATGTTTTTCTGCTCCTCCTCTCTTCTAAGAATACGCTGGCCTGCCTAATCACAGGAACCGACCCAGGCTAGAGGTGCATGCCTTTGCACATGGCAGCACAAATTAAAATGTCTCCTGCCACCCGCCTCTCTAATTCCCTGGCACTATGCCCCGGCCTGTCCCACGAATTACAACCAGACCTCCATATGGCGCAGCCAGCATGGGGCAGGCCAGCTTATTGACATGAGCTCCTCCCTGAACTCTCTATGTCAATAACCGAGGAGCTCAGAACACACGCATTTGGCCAGCCGCAGAGGGCTAACCTCATAACATTGTTAGAGGCAATAGTAAAGCTACTCGAAGGGTATTGGCAGGATTTTTTCTCTTTTTTTGGGCCTCATTTAAAGAACGCTGCCAGTCAATACCGCAACACGTGCATTAAATAGAGAAAGATTTAAGAGTTTAACCAATCCTGGACTGGTTAAGCCCCTGTGAGCTGCCCTGTGTGATTCTTAGGCAGGGGTCTCTGGGTCATTCCCAAGTCTAGACTGAAAAGGCTATTTAGCTTTTTAATCTCAATTTTATTGTTTTTCTCACAGTTATTGGTTTCAAAGAGTCGCCCTCTTACAGATTTTGAGGAGTTTTTTTCTTTTCCTTTATGCTGTAACCTCAGTAAGAACCTCTAAGTCACTAAAAGATGTGCTGTTTGTTTCCTTTCAGAACATTTATCAGTCAAGGAGTTTGACTTGTGATTATATTTAAATAACATCAAAGAAGTTACTTTAAAAGCATTGGAGTATGTGACATTATTACAGCACCAGTGATTTGATGACAATATCTGCATTAAAACAGCAATAGATGATGGTTAATAATGCTCATTATTTTATCAGATGACAGAATTTCTATTTTTCTACTCACTAAAGGCAGTTTTAGGATGGAAAAAAGAGCCTGATGTGTTAAATAACGAAGTCAAAGAGCAAACAGTGATCAAGTCATACATTCAGCTGTAAAAGGAACATTTTGTTTTTGAACCATTTAGACAAACAGAGAACATTTTGTCTCAATGTTTATTCTCCTTGCGAGACATAAACAAATTTTATAGCCTCTTTATACACTTCAAAAATAAAAGCTTAAACTATAAATTTCAGGGGAAGGTCACAAAATAAGTGATAACTGGAAATAAAATGCAAGAGTGTTTACCACAACAAAGCAGAGACAAAAACACTCAACTTTTGGTTGCTCGAAAGATGAAAATGGAATCTATGCTATAAATTTTTAAAAAAGGGGTTTTGGGTTGCCATTTCCTTTCCTTTGTTCTCTGCTGGGTGTATCACTGGCTGTTTTTTTTTTTTTGTTTGTTTGTTTGATTGCCTGTTTTTTTTGCTTGTATTCAGTTGACTTTTAGGCTTTGTGAAGATGAAACATTATCCCAAAATGCAAAGAATCTAGGTAGCTAGATGAAAAATGTGAATTTGCATTGATAAGACATGAAGGTAGATTCCAGATAAAACACTTCATAGTAAACATAGAGAGGGACAAGGAGGCGGAAGCAGCATCCTCAAACCAAAACCCAGACAAAGATGTTGTTGAGTCTTTTATCAAGAGCAAATCTTTGACTGCAGCGGTGATGAGATAAATCCTGCGGCTGGAGCTCAGAGACCAACTGCCTCCACCTGAAACCCGGTGCCAGACTTTTTCAAACACACATGCTGCTTGGTTGGGATCAGCAATCGGTGTTTGTCAGCCGCCGCTGAAGTGCTGTTGATGGTGTTGTTTTCAAATGTCCTGCTGACACTTGGTGCTCGCCCACATGTACCCTGGATGCATATTATTAGGCCGGAGCTCAGGTAAACGATATGTTCCTGGATAAAACGTAAACAAGCCTGAACACACCTTATGATACGCATGAGTAGAGGGGACACAGAATCAAATACACTGATGAATAAGTGCATCACCGGTTGAATGGCCCACTGCAGAAGCAGGATGCCTCGTCCCATCCTCTGTCATTGACACTCGTGACTAATGGCAGGGTAGGGCCAAGCAGTGATGAAAATTATGTTGCTGCACAGATAAAAATAAAGGTAGCTCTGTCACTAATTACAGCTGAGATTGTGATGGCAACAGATTCAACATCTGATAGAATGAACATCAGCGGAAAAACCATAGAAACCCTTCTGATATTTGTCAGTCATAAAAACATCCAGATGCAGCTCCATCCACAAGAGAGACCAGACAGTCTTTGTGGGTTTACTAGAATTAAGCTAAAACATGGAAATAAGTACTATTGTTCCAAGACAATGAAATTTAACGTACCACAAGCTACAACAAAACAAAATATAGTTAGAGTATCCTGTGGTTTTTATTTTTTAGTCTCTGCGGAGGTGTACAACTGCTATCTGCTTGGAAACAATCTGAATTTATTGATATAGAAGAATTGAAACTGATGTTTTTATTTGGTTTCTCTTGTACTACAGGCGGCATGTGGTAGAAATAGTGGATTTATAAGATAAAATTCAAGAGATTTGGGTTCTTTCCACTTGCAGTTAAAGATATGAATCACTGGAATAATCTACAAATGTTAAAGAGGATATATCTGAGCTATTTAAAGTACTGTGGTTTCTGTAAGATCGATTCAGTAAGCCATGTTATCTTTCTCTAAAGCAATTTGTAGTGTCTTGCCTGTTCAATTTTTTTAATTATTGTTTTGTGCATTTGCATTTTAATTCATCTCATACTACTGAGTTTTCCCCTTTGTTTTGTTATCTTTTTTAAGTGTTTAGCACATTTAATGCTTTACATAAAGAGTCTATTTGAAAGAGGCAACACAAACAAGCCTGCCTCACCTCATTCATCCTTTCTCCTCTCTGTTGATGTTTTACTTTGTCTGTACCCTCTTGCTTTTTTTCTGTTCTTCTTTCTGTCGCTGCGCTCTTGTAATTTTACCATAGAAACTTTATTGTTTACATCCTGTGTGCCTTTCAAAGGCCGTGTTTATTCTCGAGAGTGCCGGTGTGTCTCTCTTACTATCATTCTGGAGGAAATACCATGAGTCGCGTGCCAGTCACAGCTAACCACAAACCCAAGCTGGGTGGAGAGGGGCATTTTTCATATAAATCATGGAATATGGCTGTGGGCGAGCCTTTGCCAGGCTGAGCGAATGGCCACAAATAGACTCCCATTGCATGTAGTAACAGCTTTGAGCAACACAAAGGCAGACTGTAGTAACCATTGCCAGTGTTATAGCTGGGGAAAAGGGCCCTTATTGTTCCAGTGCGTTGGGAAGTTAGTCATGAGATATTACCAGACTGTCAAGTTCAATCCGCGAACCATCAGAACTGAATGCTTTAAAATCTCAGAGTTTTCACTTCAATCCTTTCAGCACCACAGGGTTTGACAGTATGACAGAAAAAGTCCCTTAATGAACCTCACTCGAGATGTCAGTGGGTCGAGTTTGACACTCTTTGGTCTTCGACAAAACACTCACAGGCACTGCTCTGTCTGGCTCCATTTCCCAAGATTGCTTACATCACATGGCATAAATAGAACTCTCCGGGATATAAATCCAGTGCTGTGATGATAGATACTAAAATAATGTCAGAGGTGGTTAACAAGGACTGCTTGAGCGAGAGCGTGTGACAGTACAAAGGCAGCAAGGAGCAAAGACTGATGTGGAATGTAACTAACCTGGAAGCTAAAGTCATATGGGGCTAATCGGTTCCAGCCATGCATAAATTACAAAGGGAGGAACAGGGGACGGTCAGCAGCATGGGCAGAAACTGTAAAGATAAAACGAGAAGGGGGGACAGAGAAAAAATCGGATCAGCATGTGCATGTGTGTGTCCTGCCTGTTGGGTGTCTTATCAGTGCTCCTGGAGAGGTCAAGTCAGGACACAAATCACACCCCCAGGCAGGGCTGCCTCCTCTCAACTTACCCAACAGTTAAGCTACATCTGTTTCTCCTTTGCTTTCTCCGTCTCCCCGCGTCTTTCTCCCTCAGTCTACCCTGAAATATGCTGTTACATAGCGATGTTTGTTGGCCCAAAAAGCGGAGCTGCTTCGGTTCAGGTTGGTGTGATGTCCTGTGCTGGAGCTGGAGTACAACTAATCATCTAATCAGAGGCATGTACAGGTTGTCTAAGGACAGGGGAAACAGTGGTACCTCTGTGGTGCACAGGGGCAGGTTTGTGTTTAGGTTTATGGTTTGTTTAGTCCAAAGATTACAATAGATTAGCACTTGAGCAAACCACAGAGGCACTTTGGGCTTACCAGCAGAGTACCTGTGCCAACCAGAGAGGTACTTGGCCTCGCTAAAGGAATATTTGGACTGACCAAAGGGGCACTTGAGACAACCAGAGCAGGATCAAGGCCGGCCAAAGGGAAATTCAGGATAAAATGAAGGGTATTTTTTGCCATTAACAGGGATCCTCAGATAAACTGGAGAGGCATGTAGGAAGACGGTGGGCACTTGAGAAAACTACAAGAGCACACAGGTGAACAACAGGTGCCCAACAGAGGGTCATCAAAGCAACACTTGGGCTTACCAAAGGAGGTATTGCAGCCAACAACTAGCTCTTGACTTGGAAGAGCACATAGGACAACCAAAGGGGTCTGTGGATAAACTTGAGCACTTGGGCAACCTAGAAGGGCACTTGAGCTAACAGAAGACTATACTGGGATCAATTAGAAAAGGCACATTGACCAAGCAGAGGGACATTTTTTTTTAGCAACAATTAAATACTGGAGCCAAAAAGAGATCCATGAGGGCAAACTATGGACACTTGGGCCAACTCTAAGATCACTTGAGTTCACCATTTGGGCACTTGCACCAACTGGAATGACATATAGGCCTTTTGAAGGGCACTGTACCCAGCTAGAGGAGAACCAGAGGACATTTAGGATGACAGTGAGGTAATTCTGGGTCCTGTTGGCTTCACATTTAGGGAAAAACAAATTGTGGAACTCTGTAATTGGGGCATAAACATATCACGAATAATTTTTTTTTCAATTTTAAAGACACTTTGGCACATGGGGCCAGTTATCCAAAATAAATTTTCTCTTAGATTCGTTATGCTATGTTGCAATGATGCCCTTAGGCCTTCAGGTAAAATGCTTTTTGTTTGTCAAAAGAGAATGTGAATAGAGTTTAAACAAGCAATTATCTTTTGAATTTAAGAAAACACACCAGATGAACTATCTAACAAATAAAAATATGTTAAAGGCTCAGCTGCTGCTGGTTTCTGTCATGCACTTTGGCACTTCACTAGTTACATGGATCTTTGCTCGATGTCTTTTGGGTCTAAAGTCTCTTTGAGACTTATTTGTGTCACCTACAGAGCCCTGAGGACACACCTCAAACGCACACACACTTGCATGTTCAGTCTTGCATGAGAGCTAGAAAAGATGTCAGTATGTATGATAAAGTGCAGTAGATACAGCAAGTTGTAAAGTGATCATTTGTGTTGTCCTATTTACAGTTTAATTTTTTTTTTATCAGTAACAGTTTTGTGTAGTCTTGTTTTTTCAGTTATAACACTAAGATATTCATAAATGCTTTATGATGAAAACTCAAACAGGCATATTTTTAATGACAAAGCACATGAAGGAGGCTCTGATGACAGATTATTTTTTGGTCACAGTATTCTTGTACTGTCTTGTATTGTGTGTATCCCACTGTACAATAACAGCACCTGTTTTATTTTCTCTAACTCCTTGTCCTCAATTCTAAACTGGGACACAAAGAACTACTCATTAGAAACTGGAGGAAAATGCAGAAAGTGCACATGCAGGGCGAGTTTGAACTCCATGGCATATTCCAACATCCTCACACTACATTTGTGTCCTGACATGGCCCCAACCGTCTAACTGCGTTTTGTCTTCTGGCACCCAGGGGAACATAAGGATCACATATGCCTTTGGCAGCAGTCCACGCCCACATTCCTCAGCTATGTGCTCACAAGCATTCTCCCTGCTCCCCCTCCCACTGCGCTCTGACACCAAAAACTTGGCCCACATTGCTGTACCCTGTAAAGAAATGCAAACACTATATTTTTCCTGGACACACGGGGAGGTGAACATATATTTGTGCCACTCCTTGAACCAAGCTGATCCTTCCAAGTTCTTCTAAACACGCAACTGAACTGACTGTTATGTAGGTGGATTAAGTAGGCTTGTCAGGCTTCGGGAATAGGGTTCATTTCAGGTAGTACCTACATGCTGATACTTATTTCACGGAAACTTCCTTTAGCGTAAATTTCCGCTTTGTAACAGTAGGAAAAAAAATGGAAGAATAGGAGGCCTTGACTTCTAAAGAAGAGAATTTAGCCAGAGCTTTTTATATGACTAAGTCCCCAGTGGCTTGTCTAGTTAAAGGTTATCTTTTACTCACAAGTCAAAGTCAAAGACAGCGAGGCCAGGGAGGCTGTGCAGTTTGCTGTCTGGGGTTACTGGGTTCAGTGGTAGGGGGTGCATGGTGCGGAATGTGGCTGTAAGAAAAAGCCAGGAGGAATCATTATAGGGAAGAAATGAGACGCCAGAACTGGGAGTGCAGCGCATGAGTAAAGAATTTTCAGTCTTTTATAAAACAAGCCTCTGCACATGGCTTAAATCTTCTGTTCTGGATCTTTTAACCTCCTGTGACAATGTGTACTTTCCAGTTTTTAAGCGTGGATACTGAATGGTCGACATATTCTTACACTGAGTATATACTAATATACAGGATACGGGCTGATTGCTGACATTTTATAATGATTTCTGCCATCTAGCTCCTGACTTGTTAACTTTTCTTATTGCAAAAGTAGCCAATGTTGCATTATGCTACATTCTACCACACTTTACTAATAACCCTCTGCACATTTGTCAAGTATTTCACCTGGAAATGTCAGCTGGCTTATTAGCTGGGATGAAAATGTGACCTCTGGCCAGACCACCTGCTAATCATCTCCTGCCAGGCCAAGGACGCTTTGTGTATTCGGGTGCCAGAGGAAAAATATAAACCACATTGGAGTTTTAGTTATGCAGAAATATGTGGAATAATCGGATCTGACTGCTGTGGAGGCAGAATCATTTGTTAAGCAGAATAACCAACTAGCAATTTAACTGGTTAAATTTACCTACAGGCATTTACTGTCGTGATTTTGTATTTTTTTTGCACCTTTAGATTTCAATTTTTGCCAATAAAGTTTCTCTCCCATGCTTACTTTCAGTCAGTACTTTTTAGTTTCTGGATCTTTTTAACCTCCTGTCCTGGTCTTCTTTAAGGAATAATGATGGATTACATCTGCCAGCATAGCAGCTCCAAAGATGTGCTTCAAACCAAACCAAAAACAAAAAAAAACCCAACCTTTGCCTGCAATATAATTCATGTTGCTGAATAACAAATCTGACACATCTTTACACAGAAGTACATTTATTTAGTTCTTAATACATTAATATTGAACAACTTACATATTTGTATTGATTGCAAATCACACAGCACAATTCCAATTTATTCCTGTATACCTGCATTAGGTAAATGTAACAGATTTTTTTAAAATTTTAAAATATGTAATGGGAACTCTTCCTCTTGTTACGAGGAGCCCTTTTGTTATAAAATGTAAGTAAAAGTGCAATATCTAAATTGGTCCAGAATCTGCATCATTTTGAGCAGGACTTCTCTGACGAATAAATATTGTGTGTTTCAGTTTTAAAAATGCAGTATATCTTTACATTTTTTTTTGTCTGTAATTTGCTTTTTTTTATGCTATTTTCTAAAAACTGTAGCTGAATACAATAAAAACAACATTGTCAGTTTACAAAAAGCTTAGCGTATCAATCACTGCATCATCTATTTTTCTAAATAAACTTCATTTTTTCCCATATAACTATCTGGAACATAGAGTTTTGACAACAACAACACCATAACATCTCACAGCGCTATGTTACAATAAAATATCTCTGTTAAAAGTTCAAAGGAAAAAAGAAAAATATAACAATAGCAACATAAAATTAAGGAATACAATGCATAGATTCAATCATTTAAAAATGTTTTGAGATATAATTTACTTAGTACAGCTCTTTAACCTTTAGAGTGAACCTACATGGTTTCATTACAGTTTATCCTGACTCGAGTGACCGGCACAAATATATATAGTTCTGAACACATCACATGATAAAAATGCTAAATATATCACTTTGACTTCAAAAGGCAAATTTGGCTATAGTACACTATGGCATGTTTGGGTAAGAAAAGGCAACACCTGGCAACAAAGCCAAACAGCAGCTTCTTTATCGGCTCCTCTGCCTTTTGAAATGTTAAATTTTTTTATTTTTTACTCACTTAAACTTGCTTGCTCTTTCTTAAAATCTGTCCCTGGGGTCAAATCATTTGCCACTGCTGCTCTGGAGTATGCAAGTTTTCATTTTATCCAAAAAACAAAACTAAATTAAAAGATTTTTCACCTGTGGTTGAAGGTGAACTCATTAGTAAAACCGCTCAAATGAAAACCATGCATACTCAGACAACACGGGATCGCCTACTGATATGTGAGGTTTCCAGATTAATCGTATAACGAAGGCTCTCAGTTTCATTGCTAAGCCACTTGGTCTTTCAGCCACCAAACCAGTCGACTTCATGAGAATCAGTCATGCTGACAGACGAAGGTCGCGACAGTGTCGTACACGATTTTCTGCTTCTGCACAATAAGTCAACAGCAGGCTGCAGAGTTTGTTGTTAGTACAGCAATAAGTGGGGAAAGCAAGTTTGAAAATGCAAATGTACAAGCTCAGATACTTAACACTTAGTGGCGCTTTTTGGGGAAAAACTTAAAATAATGACTAAAATAGACTAAAAAAGATGACTGGGGTTATCAAGTCATGCGTTACCATCATATCAAATGCTTAAAAAAGACATAATGATAGGTAGAGGTAGGAGGGGCAGAGTGAAAGCAGTAAGGCTGTTCTTAATGACAGCATTCAGAGGGCTCTTTTGGACAAAAAAGGAATCATACTGTACTAATCTGAACCACTAACCTTTTGCAATAAATAGGACAATACAAAGAGCTCTGAAGCCCAACAGGGCATCGGCTGGTTTACTTGCAGTGTCCTGGATGACAATCTCTGCAGGCCTCATTCAGCCTTGGCCTGACAACAACAGTAGCACTGAGAATATCTTTTATTTAAAAACCGCCTTGACCTCATCACAATCACAGCGCCTAAAATGCGTTCAGGAAACCTTAACAATAACAATTTACAGTCACTTATTTCTTCTGCAGACAAGTGAAAGCAGGAAATTGAAAATAAAAGAGTTCACTGTTCTTTTCTTCAAGACTGCTGGATTTGAGTATCTTCTGGACTGTAGACATTTACAATATTAAAACCCTTCAAGCCTGCAGTCAAAATCTACTGTGTTAGGCACAATAAATAGGCCCCTGTGGTATTAAGGTTCAGAGTGACAAATAACTCAGAACAATTCTGATGTCTGAGTGCAGGTTATGCAACAGCATAAATCTATATTAAACCACAAATAACTTATGTCTCAAATATATACTAAATCTAGTAAACATCTACTACATCATTTTAATATACATTCTTAATGTATGTACAGAGGAATCAGAAAGTAAATTATCACTTTACAGCCTGATTGATCTCAAGCACAGATGTGTTTAAAAGAATCAGATCCAGTTTTCTCTGTGAGCTCATTTCTGTTGCCTTGATTTTTGCTTCCATTACTGTAAACACTATTTACAATCTTTAAAAATACATGACGAGACCTGATTTTACAAACCGTATGATTACACTATGTACATTCAGGTAATAAGTCAGTTATTATGTAACATCACCCAAGGATTCTTTGAGAAATTCCTTGCTTGTTTTTTCTTTTATATCATGACAGTCCACAAACTCTATGAGCCAGATCACCTTCATCGTCCATCCGTAGCGGTAATCAATTACCATTACTTGTACATACAAAAAGCTTGATTTGTGACACACAGTAAACAGCATGGTATGATTTCGTGCACTTCTACACATTGTGCTGCAGCTGCTGATGAGATGTAGTTGGCAGTGTCACTTGCAAAAATTACAGACTCGACTAAATTACTGCTCAACTCTGTAACCTTTGTGTGTAAACCAGAGAGGTGTGTTTCAGTTTGGCTCTTCTGTTAAGGCAAAATGTTTGGCACTTAGTTCGTACGGACTATTACATGTTTGAAAAAGAAAACCTGATTTCATTTTCAGGGGCCTAATGGTGATTTGTCCTCAGCAGGTTGTAACCAATCTCATCCTGCTGATGTGAAAAGCACTTAAAAAAAAACAGGAATGTTGTTGGAGCAGAAACTGTACGGGATGCTGGGATGAGAATAAAATGTATCTTGAGATACATGTTTAGTCTCAAATGAGTTTACCAAACAGCAACAAGAACTTTTTTTGCATTACAGTTTCTACCCTGACACCCAGCTGTGTGTGGTGGTCTTCACCCCATGTGGGAAACCTTGCTGGGTCACCACTGGCTCAAAGTTGAAGTCCAATGAGTCTCCGTCCATCAGAGTGTCATGGAGCACCGTTTCCATGTCAAACTCAAACTTCTCGATGGACATGTCATCCAGGTCACTGGGGAGTTTCTCCGGGTATGAGGGTGGCGACAGGCCCGGTCGGCCGTATCCGTTGGTATTCAGAGGGCAGAAGCCGCCAGGCATTCCTCCCCCGCTTAGGTGACCAGAGAGGCTGTAAGGCATCTGCATAGGGCTTTTGGCTGCAGGCACTCGCGAGCTGCCCCCGCTGTAGCTCAGGGACATGAGCAAGCGACCGTTCATAGCTGGTGATGAGGCTGGGGCTTGGCTGTGCACATTGTGGGGGTGAGGGTGAGAGAGACCATGAGGGTGACTGTTCCCTCCTCCCATGAGTTTGGCTGCATGCTGGCTGCTGCTGTACGGTGGCAGCATGCAGCCTCCACTGGACTGCGACACCACAGTGTCCACTGATGGCATCAGGTCTCCGTGCTGGTCTGTATCTGAAGTCAGCAGCTCCTTTAGCAGCCCTGCAGTGCAACTGTACTGCCCCATACTAGGTCCGAAGCTGGGCTTACTCTCCGACAGTGCCTGCAGCGGCATGGGTGACAGGGTGTTCATTCCCGCTTGGCCGTACACACACTTGTGGTAGTCCTGCTGGGACTGCGAGGCCATGCTGGGCGAGCTGTAGGCAGGATACCCGGGGCTGGGCTGCATCATGGGAGAAGGGGAGGACTGAGAGGAGCCGGGGGTCGTCGCCCCTCCTCCAACCTGAGAGTTGTTGGGTGACAGCAAGTTCAGGTTGTCCAGAAGGTTCTCCATTACGTTCTCAGAGCTGTGTCCCAAAGAGCCTGTCATCTCCGTGAGACTCGGCAGCGTGGCTGTCATCTTGGCTCCGGGGGCTCCTGGGTAGCCCATATGCACGTCTGTTTCGCCAAGGTCATCCTCAGGCATGAAGGGCGAGAGGCGGCCGCTCAGAGTGCTGGCGTTGGAGCTCGTCCGAGGCCTGAAGCTGTTCCACGCATCGTAGTCGTCGTTGCTGTGGGAGTTGGGGCTGCCAGGCCACTTGGAGTAGGATCCTGGGCTGTCTGCACCTCCATCAGGGCCGCCCTGCAGGGACAGCTGTGGGGAGACAAGGAGACTCTCAGTGCACTAATAATACTATGTGTGCCAGAGTCAATCAATTCAACATACTGTTGGCAGAAACCGGTGGAAATAAAACAGGGCTCAATGATAAAAGCACCAGAAAATATTCTTGCCGAATATCGTACCCAAAATGTGATCATGAAAATGGCTCCTCAGCTGAGACAGGACAGGAAGAGTTTGTTTGTTTCAGTCTCTAGAATTCAAAATCTTTGTCTTACTTTGTATAAATCAATTTAGTTTGATTTATACAGCATATAGTATACCAGCCTCAGTCTTTTAGAACACACAAATTCATCAACACACTATTAAAATTAGTTATTTTTTCATAGGAAAACAACACTGGATTATGTCTGAGCAAAAGTTCTTGGATGGATCCCTGTCTGACTTACCTTTTTCTTCGCTGCTCTCCCTCGGCTCTTGGTGAACTTGCTGTTGTTGTCCATGGAGGCCGCCCTGCGTCGCGGGGACTTGCCGCTCTTCCCGCCCTCCGGGTTTAGCATCCACCATGAACTCTTCCCTGTCCCTTCATTCTGGACGCGAACAAAGCGGCTGTGCAGGGACAGGTTGTGTCTAATGGAGTTCTGCAGAAGAGGTGAGAGAGAGAGAGAGAGAAAAAGCTGGGTGAGGTGACGGACAAACAGAGAGATTTGCCCTTTTCCCACAACACCTCAGTTCTGCTTTACCACACAAGTGAAAATCCATCCGTACAGGTGGTTCCCTTTTAAAAACATGCTCGGCTTGACAGCTGACTTATGAGGAGAAAGGGGAGATTTTATGGTCACTCAACAATCTAATACCGTTTGCTATTCAAAAAAGGCATGTGCACAAACACGCACACAATAGATGCGGGTAAGTTTGCTCCATGAGTGATACATCCTGAACAGAACAAGGATTAAACTGCAGGCACACTTTTCTCCAAATACACTGTACATGTGGGCCTTCCTTCCCAAAACAGAGGGGCCTATTGTAAAACACCATTAAACCAACAGTCACATTCCACCTGACTGTGTGTCTTGTCTAAACCAGCACAAAAAATCAAAGGGAGGAAACAGACTAATCTTTCCTCCTTACATACACATTAATGCTGCGCTCGAACGTTGCTTAGTGACGCCACCAGTGGAAAAACTAATTTTTGTGCAGGAAGCTAGTGAAGCGTTATAAAAACAGGGCAAACAAAAGAGCGAGAATATTGGGCAAATGTCTGCTGAGCAAACCACAGAAAGTAAGACGCCGTTTTCTCTCTCTCTCCCGGCTACTGTAATGGGACGCTCGGGTTACTCATCGTTTCAGACTCGGTTTGTTTTTCAGCCTGATTTTCAAAAACCCGTCGGCTCAAACTGATGTGACCGTTTACCCTCAGAGAATAATTTACACTTTGGTTCTGTATCATTTTGTGTCCAGGACTTAACATGAAGTAATGAGCCTTGTCCAGACATTACCGTGCATGCGTAAAGCTGGTTGTTTTGGAAGAAAAAGGCTGAAACTCCCGCCACACACACACAGACACACACACACACACACACACAGAGCTTAGCGTGCATAGTGGCTAACGTCATCAAGCCTGTTCCTGCTGTGAGTCACCGCTTCACATCTGGTTCACAGTCTGCCCTCTGCTTTGCCTTCACCTCTGCTTCTCCTCATCCCCACCAACTTTGCTCAGTCTGGTCCCAATCTAACTTATGCCGCACTTATTTTTTTTATTTGTTGATGAACTTCTTGTTTAGTCTGCAAACATCTCATTTTAATATTCCACAGCTCAAAAAAGTAAAGCCTTCAACCTGCAGCTTAAAACCCACAGATACTTAATATACAATGATATAAAACAGAGAAAAGGCGCAAGCGTTTGACACTTCCCTCATAATTCACTTAAAAGATTAAAGGCACTCCAGTCATTTAGTGTGTCTAAAGCTGGGAGACTTCAAGAGACATTTTCTTTTTTCAAAAGTGCTTCAAATCAAAAAAGCTGGCCAGATATTGTGACTATACTAGAACGGGTCAAGCTCTTAAAACACTGCACCCTATTATTGCCTATAATGCCACTTGATAGCATCTTTTATTGGACCTCCCACAACAGAGCTGTTAAATCCTAACACATTTCGAGCTTTATAACTCCAACATTTTCTCTTAAACATGTTAAATCCGCAGTTGAAGCCGAGACGACACTATCAGTTATTTTCTTACACTCTGAGAGACACAAAAGACATTTAACAACTGCTTTAATGGGCCAAGTTCGACTCCTCATCACACGTGTATGTAAATGTGTCAAATTTTTTCATTTTCTCTCATTTCTCTTTAACCTCTCCTGTTCCTTCTAATTCCTTCCCTCACGAAGACCCGTACGAACACATATGAATGTCATTTCCTCTGAATCAAATGATCCGAACTGCCTCAGCCAGTAGTCCCAGGCTAGTTTGCATGATCTGAGATACGTGACAGCCCTTCCCTGATTAGCCTAGCAAATGCTTTTCTCCCCCCTTCGCCTCCTCGTGCACATCGGTAGCTATGACAAAAGGCGAGGAGCAAAGTCTGGTCATGAGCCTCTCTTTCCCATGACTGCTAAGAGTGCTGCTGATTTCAGCTGTGCTGCAATAAGGAATGACTGCAATGTGCACACAGACGCCGGGATGTCCTGTTACAGCCCTATATCATCCTGATGACAGGAAAGGAGAAACTCGCAGCTAAAGTCTCTACTTTGGCCACTTTGGTTTCTATTTTGGCTGATGTCATGCTAAAGCGCAAGGGTGTGATGACCGGGAACATTTAAAAAAAAAGTACTGGTGCAAGAGAGAGGGAGTAACAAGTGAAGGGTCATAAAAACTCTGATGGGAACTGCCAGAACTCGGCAGAACTCGGTGTGCCGTGTGGGGAGTGCGGCTGAAGGGTGTCTGCTGGGGCCAATGGAAAAGCCTCGTCTCCCACTGTGTGTGTGTGAGAGAGTGCCAGCTCATGTTTTTAGTGGAATGGCAGTACGACAAACAGCAGCACAGTATGGTTTTGATTTTGTAGCTCCCTCCTCTGCAGGCAGTGATATAGTGGTCTGCAAACACACGCTATTGGGGACGAACACACGCACATGAACCGAGACACACATGTATCAATGAAAACCCCTTTGTGCTAATGACTAAAGAAACATTGCTCAACTTTTTCTTCTTTATTATTTTTAATTTTTTAATATATGACACTTTCTTTACAAATTTCAACTCGTTTCTTTTAGATCCCGAGACTGTATGTGACACTGATTTATCACTGGCTGCAGTACACAGGAATCTAAACATTCCAGCTAATCACTGTGTGCAAAGTTCAATTGTAATCACAGTCAACTTGTTAGTATCTCTTAGGAAACAGTTAAGGCAGGATTCCCAGCCAGGCAGCCATCACAATCAACATTCCTCGGCAAGGTTACAAAACCCACAAATTCACAGAAGTGATTGCTGTCGCTGGAGGACGGTCCTATCGTGTGTTGTGTCAGAATAACACCATCTTATCTCAGACGTTTTCTTTGTTTTTTCCCCACAAAAAAATGCAAAAATAATAAAAACAGTTTAGAAAAGCATATTGCACTCAAACTAATACTGGAAATGTTAATACATACTAACTAGGAATGAAAATCTCTGCACATCATAATAAATGTTAACTGTAACCTGACACTGATGCATCAGTAAAGGGTACTTCATGCAGCTATAGATGATTAAAAAAGACCTCTCTGTGTTGCTCATGAGCCCACCGTAAGAAGCACCACCTCCATTCTCTGAGTCAACAGAACAGAGTGGCGCTGGCAAAACACAAGGAAGTGACCACATGAAAGAGGACTGTGGCAGGAAACAGTGCTGACTTCCTGTCTCACAGGAAACATGGCGGTCGGTAAGCAGAGAAAAAGGCATGGAATGTGAAGCTGCGGGGTCGTGCGCCAAGTGGACACCGCAAATTCAACCCCCCGCCTTCCTCCCCAAAAACTGCCAAAACAGTTTATGTTTAGTTTATGTTTAATGCCTGATGTCACACTATGTTAATTAAATGAAAGTAACGTGCGACCTGCAGAACTACGTGACTGGATACGTCACGACTCCACACGTAGCCATAGTATGTGTGAGGAGGAGAATGTGTTTGGAGTATTAAAGAAATGGAGAAAGAGGGGTTGTGTGTGACGGAGTGGGCTGGGATCAGCAGAGAACACACTGTGCTGATTTAAACTCCTTCTCTGGCAGCACTACTGAAAGGCCACACTGTTCGGTACATCACCCTCTTCCAGCTTTGCTCCTTTGCTTGACTTCTCATCTCCTCAACCCTTTTTAATGTCATCTCCTCGCCTATATTCCCAACTGCTTTCATCTCCACTCCTCCTTTTTTCATCTCTTCATCTTGTTTTCATTCTCCAATCCTTTTTCTCACCTCATTTTCTCTTCCTTCCCTCTCCTCCTCCTCCTCTCTCAGTATTTTCCCCTACCTTCCCTCCCCTCCTCAACCTGTTTCCTTCCTTTTCCTCTCTCCTGCTTTTTCATGTCGACTGTGGCCGCGCTCTTGCAGAAAAATGGAGATGGCGTGCCAGACAGATGCTGGCAAACCGACTGAGGCGCTGACACTTTCAGAGCTGCTCAAATGTCAACTCGTCTAATAAAAAAATCCCCAAAACAGTGCAACACCACCTACACGCAGTGCTGCTTTGAATCAAGTGAAGCCACAAGTGAAACCTCAGCTGCAAAGCCTATATGGCTATACGTACAGAGTGCAGCTCCTCACTGACTGAAAGCATGCAGCAGTTATGATCTCACACGGCAGCTGCTATAGCTTCACACACATTTACCAGAGATATGGAGCAGATGAAAGTAAAAAATGTGGTTTCCCTGCACCATTTCCGCTGAACTCATTAGTTAAACGGTGCTGTCCTGAACAGGCATTTTCACCTTTTGTTGCCAAGGTTTCAACCCAAACAGTAGGTGTGTTCCTGCACTGCAACCTGCTATTTTCTGTGTAATGTCTGCAGCTGTGATGGGGACATCCTATAGAGCCTGTGCACCATTTCTAACCACTGAAGTAAGTAGGCCCAAAGCTGCAGCTTGGTCATGTCTGGAGGTTTATGCTGAGTCTGGCTGAGTTAGAGCGGTGCGGTTATGACAGAAAACGTGCAAACTTGTTATTAGCCAAACACCAGCTCAGCATGTCTGCCCACTTAACAACAGCATGGGGCTGAGCACACAGTTCCAGGTGAGAGGGCAGGTCGGCGAGTGGCCGAGAGCTACCATGAGCTGGAACTACAAAGTCATCAAAAAATACACTCCAAGTGATTTCTCCCCTCTGTAGCAGATAGTATTCTGTGATCCAGAGGACGAGCCAACTTCAAATAGTTTATTAATGCGGAGAGAAATGTGTCTGAAGCAAAAGGTATCAGGTAGCAAAGGCTGAATACTAAATACTTGGACAGATTTATACTCTTAATTGTTCGTTCTTTGATCATTGTATGCTTATGTACTTCTAGTATAAATCATAATCTAAATTAAAGTCTCTCAAAGTATCATTTCGCAAAAAGTATCTCAAATATTGGCTCTAATATTAAAGAATTTCCAACAATGCAGCGGTTTTAAAACTCTAGAAACTAAACTGTACTGACAGCCATAAGTCACATTTATTTTTTCTTTATGTGGAAATTCTGCTTTAATTGTGGGGGGATTTTTTGCTTGATTGTTTAAACAGGCAAAGTGGGTTTTAGACAGATTGGATACTGATAGTAAATAATGACAAGATCAAACAAATTGTAAGTATCTGCAGTTAAATCGACACGTCACGGAATATTTAGCCAGTGGTGCAACAGTTTACACTGGAAAATGGCAGCTGCTTTATTATACATTAGAGAAAACCATCAGAATATCACAAAGACTGTTGCTGTTGTAATAATTGTGTGTATTAATCCTCACACATGTTTGGAGCCTGGCGATGAAATGATCTTAAAAATAATCGAAAAAACAAAACAAATTCCCTCAATAATGACGATAAACTGATGCTAAATGCATCAGCCCCAATCATCACAATCACCACAACAGGCTACAGGAAAAGTAGTTATTTAACTCACACATGTTGACCCAAAACAAGGAAAAAAGCACACATGTTGCTGGGATTTCTAAGGCTGAGTGACATGTGCTGCAATATACGCAGGTGACCTGACAATGATCAGAAACACACCCCAGTTCCCACCATTTCAAAAGATAACGTTACAGTACCACTGAGAATATAGTAGTCCCAAACTGCTAGCACTCAAGCAACAGCAACCAACCTCTAACGACCTAAAAAGACTGGAATCAGGCCTTGAGCTGTTTGTGTATTAATCCACTTTGTAGGCTGTGATTTTTATATTCTTATTTATGATATAATTATTTGGCACATAAAAGTGTTAATGTGTGTGATGTTGATTTAAGACGTGTTAGAGTTTGATGACTGCAGACACAGTCAAGTTAGTAATAAAAAGCTAATAAGTTCGAACCATAATAAAGCTTAATTTGATTTCTTACGAATAAATTCTGAACTGAATCAAAAGTCACCCCTTGAACTTCAATTTCAGTGGTTTGCTGTTTACATTCAGTGTTACTCATCAAAACATATTGTGTGACGTGTTGAAAGTGTTTTGTTCCTCATTGATTGTGATAATTCTCTATCAATCATTGGGAAAAAAGATAATATTTTTGCCATATTGCTCAGATACATACAATGAATCCATCTTTGTCTCTCCCACATGCGAAAAAAAAAATATAGCAAAACACATTCACAAAGCAATCTGAACAGACTGTGATGACTTCATGTGTTTGCAGTTTGATAGGTTATCATCAGCACCAATATTGAACTGACCAGCGATAATCACTGACCTATTTACTAAAGTCAATACAGTGATGATCATAAAAGGCAGTGGAAATCAAAAGCAGAGCACAGGAAATGTAAAACCTCGGGCCTTCTTTATTATTTACACCCTCGGTTTAAAAAAAAAAAGTCTGGAGCAAAGCAAATGGTTGTTGTCACTAATGTTGCATAGCAGCGAGCAGCACGGCACAGCGCCTCAGGTTTGACTGGTCAGAAAAGCATAAATGTATCACTGTTAGCAGAGATATAAAAAGAAATCTGTTTTGCCACAATTTCTGTTTTTAAAAAAGTCTTGGGTTAAAAATGGAAACTGACCCTAGGATATGGTTCTGGACAGAAATAGGTCGTTCCTGCCCTCTCCGTCCATCCCGCCTCCTTCCTAGCCTTCTATTCCTCCCTTGTCCTTTTCACTCGCCCCTCTGGGACATCATGCATGTACACTACTTGCCACAGATGATCCGCACACTTGTGTTGCAGGGGGAAAAAGGGTCCCTTTCTCACCCGTTGACGTCAGCTTCCAATAAATCAATTTGGCAGAGAGAAGGGGAGAGCGAGGTCCAGACACAGAGCACTCACTGTGCGGCTTCTCAAATTCACTTTAGACTTGTATGAGCCCAAGTGGCAGTCTATGACTTCCAGGAAAGTGCCTCCTCCAAATGGTCATTGTCAGATGCTGAGTTATATGACCATCATAAAGCGCAGATGGAAAGGCAGAAAACGCAAGTCATGCAGGAGCAAATCTGTCTGCAAATGTATTTACTGACGGCCTCTTGGCAGGATCGCCTTTTCACAATCCTCTGCAAGCAATCTTAGTGCAGGCAACCCCCCCTTCCCTTACGAACACACACACACACACACACTGCTGGACTTGGAAGGCTGAATTGATGCTGATTGGTTAAGCTGAAGATTGATCGGTCTCACAGACACTGGAGACAAATGATAAATAGTCTGCGAGTGGTTTTGTGCATATGGTGAGACTCAGCGAAGCCACTGACACTCCGGAATCTTTCATCACCATATGATAGTGTGAGACGAGTGGCGAGCGAGACGAGTGGCAGAGTGGCTATTAGTGAACTTCCTGCTGCATTGTATCCGCACAGGAAGCGCTGGCCAGTCCTGATACTGATCCCACTGATGCCTCTGGTTTCTATGCAAAACGAGACCCTGGTAGGTGCAAAGAAAGGGACTCGCCGGAGAACACAGCGGGTTCAAGAGCCACGATTTCCTAATCAAAACTCTCTAGTCTGACGGGGCAAAACAAGAGGAAAAAGGAAGGAGAGGGGCATTGTCCAGGTAGGCTTTTTACAGCAGGATTACAATGGTGGATAAAGCTCTTACTGTACATCTTAGAAACAGTTCCCCGCTTAAGATTTGCCCTCATTATGGTCCCAAACAAACACAACTCGGGGTAGAGAACAATACATCATCTGCCATTTCCTCTAGTTCGTCCAGGCCTGACATTTGGACAAATTACTCAGAAGGGAAAATCAACTGAATAAGCAAGTGAGTGACCATACATTCAAACTTTAAACTATATAATCAGCAAGTCAAACAGTCCACTGGAAGCGAGCCGAAGTTTTTGTGGTCGGTGGCAACGAACCTTCAGCAGCCAATCAGGGTTTTGCAATCCCTTGTTTTCATTTCATCAGGCCAGTAAGGAAAAGGACGAGAAGCTTACTAAAAACAGCTCTATGGCAAATAACAAATAGAAGAATGATCCAGGGGAGTAGTTTCTAACAAAATACACCTACTTCATGTTTTTGGTCAAGCTGTTGAGACATTTCAGCTCACTTAAGCTGAAAAAACAAAAATCAAAATATCTACATTTTTCTACATCATAACAACGGCTGAGTTATCGATTTCAGCTGAAAAATCAATAAATTAAGTTATTAAGACTTTTGTTTTGATCATCAACTAATAGTTTAACTGCATTCGTCACTAATTCTTTAAGTGACGCCTCAATTCCTTTTAATGCTGACACTTCAGTGCTTCAATTATAACTCTATAAGAAAAACTCCAAGAAGAAGAAGAATTAATGGTATATTACATTTTAACCCATTTACATTGTTTCAAAAGGCGCTAAAAAATCAAACCTAAATGCATGACTGCATTCACTAACTGAATAATTAACGCTGCAATTTTCTCACAACACATACACTGTTTACAATATCGGCTTTGAAAATAATGCCCCGGCAGCGTGGTAACAGCGATCGGAGCCCTGTGTTTACATGTTGTCCTCGCTCTCTTGTGCTTGTTGATTTCCTGACTCAGACTTAAGCAGCAAGCAGCTCATGTGTATAGACAGGGACCGGGTTGTGCTGGCCAAGCTTGCCATGCTAAAATATGTGCATGTGTTGCTACATGCAACACAATGTGGGTCTGTAAATGCACAGAGCTGTGTCTGTGGAGTGGGGGATATTTTTTGCCTCTGATCGGCATAGCCACTGGGCTGGGCTGCTGCCTGCTTGGCCTGGATAAAGATGCAGTGTGTGGACCACTGCTGGGTGCCTGTGTGGCAGCCTGAACCGAAGGCCTGACCCACCGCTGGAGGGATGAGGGGGCTGCGTTATGGGGGGATGGGTTTATATTTATCCGCTTGTTACCCCTGTTCAAACTAGCAAACATGGGGATATCCCAGAGCTGTTTTATTGCCGGTTTCCAACGATGAGTCTCCATTCAGTGACAGGGCTGAGAGGATTTCTCGCCTGCACACTTCTTTTTTGTGTTGTTTTAATACTAAAGCGTTGACACAAACAACTCTAAAACATCTGCATGGAGATGGCTGTTTGTGAAAAGTTAAGTAGTTTACATGCTACATGAGTATGTCTGTATGAAATTTAGCAATATGTGGAAGAAAAGAAAAAAAGTTGCCACCTGCTAAAGCCCAAAGATCAACAGAAAACCTGAGAAAAAATGTCCACCCACACCATCTGAATACTCCGTTCTCCAAATCTGAAGCACTAAACAGATTCCTGTTGAGCACAAAAAATGTCACTGAAATTAAAGGGCATCGTTTGGAGTTTAGGACTTGACAGAGTGTAAAAGAGGGCATACTGTCAATGACATTGGGGCTCATATTTTTGGAGTTTGAAGTCACAGATAACCATTATTTCTAAGCTTTTTTTCCTTTGTGGAAGAGATCTGATTGACTGATCAACCATCATCATGGAAGAAAATTATTTTGCTTCTCGTTTTCGATGCCAATCCTTCGATGCGCACAGCATCCGTGAAGCAGCATGTACGTCGATACCTCTGTGAGGCTGTGATGCACTTACCTGTACTCCAGTTCTAAAATTAGCATGAGTCATAACCGTTTCTAGCGGGAAAAAAACACAAACACAAAGAAAAACCTTATGAGAGGCAGTGGAACCATTATTTCTTTTATCACAAAGTCCTGTTTAATGGGCACACTGCGCAAAGGAAGTAATGGCGACACATCTAAAAAAAAATAAATATGTGAATTGAGCGGGACGCACATCAGGAACCAACGACCAGATTCATGATTTCTCAGAAAGATATATTTGGATGTTTCTAAATGCAAGAGCAATGTAGTTTAATATAAATGTACTGCTTGGCTTATCACTTTCGTACAGTTGTTTTTGGATATTATTATTATTGTTAAAGATTTATTTTTGGGCTTTTGTGCCTTTATTAGATAGGACAGTGGATAGAATCAGAAACGGGAGAGAGTAGGGAAGGACATGTGGTAAACGCCCGAGGTCGGAGTCGAACCCGGGACTGCCGCTACGCCTCTGCATTTGGGTCACGCGACATAACCATTAGGCTATCAGGGTGCCCCCTTATTGTTATTATTATCATTATTATTGCCTGTGTCCTTGTTATTCAGCCCTGTAGCTATGTCACCAGTCACCATCGGAATTGCTATGCCAAATAAAAGTCATAAAAAAAACATTGTAGAAAGAGATTTTTGTGAGTGTTTCTGGGTATAAAGTGAAACTAGATGCATATCAACACAAAAAAACTTCATCAGTCTTGTTGACGGCTCACGTTTATGTGAGGGACAGTAAACTCTAAGTGTGATATTACCTCAGTCAAGACCTGGACTTGGCATCCCAGGACCATTATCAAACTGGCATCCGTACAAGTCAGGGAAGGGAGTCTCACTTCAGCATTTACTTTGACTCCGTTTAACACGTTGAATCTATCAAGTGTGCATCATAATATCTCAAGGTGAGCATTCCGAGAATCTGAAATATTTACACAGAGGGCCGATAAGGAGGGACACCGATTCACTTCCCAGCTCTGAGTGGAGCTAAGAGGAAGAAAGAAGGAAACACTGGATGAGGAAGAAGCCACTGATTCTGGCGTCACGCTCAGTGTTGCTTCCTCTCCTGATGACATAACTACCCCACATACCTTGTACTGCTTTCAAAGCACCCACTTCCTGTCAGTCAGAGGCAGAAATTTGCATTTCTCAAAGGGGAGATTTACAGGTGGAAGAAGACAGAGACAACAGAATCACGAAAAAAGATCCTTTATGCAATCACTGCAGTCAACTGCATGTGCCGACTTAGAACATACAACCTATTAAATTCCCATTTTATTACTGTTGCAGCATTAAATTAATCGCTTTTCCTCAGATTGTGAGTGTTTCTGCATTTCAGATCATTTCTGAGAGACTGATAAGATAAGACAGACGGAGCTCGACAACATTAAAGCTTTATTATTAGTGCAGCATAGAATAACAAACTACATTCAAAGTTTCATATTCCATGGAACTTTCTCAAACAGTTCTCACTTTTTGATGCTAAAACATTCCACGTCAAGACTAAACAGAGGAAAATTCCAAATGATAATGTCTTCAAACAATGAAAATGCCTCTGGATTGTTAACAAAACAGCGTAATCTTTCTAGTCAATTACTTCAAACCAGGATATGAATGAATCATTGAGAGAAAAATGACTCCGCATGTGGTTACACATCCAATCAGCCTGCCTGGCACTGCTGTGCTTCCTAGAATTTAATACAAAAACCCTGAAAGAGGAACCACACTGAAAAGTGAAGATGCTACCCGCAGACTGTACAGAGCATTTAGCTTGTTTATGTCGAGCAGTAGAACAGACATACGATGTGCTACGTAGTGGAAACTGGCAGGGCTTGCTTTGGAAATTGCTTACAGAAATCTATTTTTGGGCAGAAAAGTGAATAAAAATAATCAGTTCTAGTCGATGTCAAGTGACACCTAACTGCTGGCAACCTCTCTTCTCTCCACTATGTCGGTCGAAAGCCTTGCTATACAACACCGACAACAGTATAACAATGTTTCAACACCAATGCAAACTTACAGTGAACACTCCTGAGGGCACTTTGGTTACGATGTCACGCACTTTGGCCTCAAAACAAACCATCGGTCCCCTGTGGCAACACGAGCAGGGGGAACCTGCCGTCAGACGCACAGTCATAACGGCACTTCTGATTAAACCGTGGATTTCAATTTCCACCCATGCCAGCCAGCTATACAGCTTCAATAAGCGTTCATGTATGTGATAGAGGGCCTGAATGAGTGTGTGATGGTGTGATAATGCTGGGCCAGTCTGACAGGCACCGCGCATAATCGCTTTAGGGCAGGAATTGCACAACAATGTGGGTCTGGGTAATGCCTGTGGTTTGGGGCCCTCAGCAGTGAGCGGTCCCATAAAAAAGTGTTGCTCTGCTCACTCCTTGTGTGTCTGCAGCCAGTTCTCTCTCACACACACACACACACAGACACGCATACACACACGCACACGCATACACACACACAAGCTATGAGAAATCGATGGGACACCACATTTTTTTTCGTTGCGGGCTTTCACTTCTCATTCGAATGGTGAAATAATTTAAAAATCACAACAGTTCCTCTTCTCCCACCATAAAACAATGCTGAGGTCTTAATGTAACCTCACTGGAGATTTTTCTAATTTTTCTGATGAGAAGTTGATATGAAATGCAGCACGACAGCATATTCCGTGAAACAGCCAGCCATGCCCGGGCAATACCACGACCAAAACAAAGGATCACGTGCTGCTGTGCCGCTACTACCAAACCCTGCGCTCAGAAAAACAAAACATTGTGACTCATCCTAAATGACTGTTTACCTGACAACAGCACTGGATGTCAAGTCCATGTTTTCAACTCTAGCGTAAAGCAACCTGCGTGGGCGTCAGTCCTCTGTCTTGTAGAATGAGGTTCCACTCTCTGCCGCCAGTATCTTTTTTTGTATATCGCTTACACTCAGTGTGCAGTCGCTGGACGCTACACACACTGAATGATCTGTCCTCTGGTCTGCGGCCAGAAAAAGAACTGACAAAACAAAAACTCTGGCAGGAGCGCGTCGGGGTTGTGTGATGCCAGCGTCTGAGGTGGGTGGAAACACCCGTGTACACATCTGACATGATCTGTTTGAATTCTCAAAATGAAAGGAGCACATTATGGGATTTTCCAGTGTCCTTTCCACTGTGATAGAGGTTTGCTACTTGTGAAATTACCAGCAGTAAGACCAACATACTGTTTAACTTACTTTTAGAGAAGCAAAGCTGCAGTTTGATAGCTGATTCCCTTAAAATCTTATTTTTAAGTTGATTTAAGTAAAAAGCAGTGTAAAAATATTCAGTAAGTATAGAATAATGTAGATAAACAGAAAATAAGAAATTAGAAAACCTTGAGTGAGGGAAGATTCACATTCAGCAGCTGTATGATAAGACCAGAGTTTCTCTCACTGCTATTAAAAGCACTAAAATTATGTTATAAAACAATTTGTTTAACTCAGTTTCTTGGTAAATTTCTCATTGGTGGCTCATAGTCTTGACTATATATTTTTTAAACTTATTTTCATGTTACATAGCTTCTTCTTGCTTTGGGATAATCCGAGTGAAGAAAAACCATTATGTCTGCAAAACAGTCTGGCAAGCGAGAGCGGTGAACAGATTCTGAACTTTTTTGAGTGAGAACAACACATGGGATCAATTGGTGATATTCATTTGAGGTTAAAGTGACTTCATAGCAACAGAATTGCTGGATCTGTAAATAAAAGACACGTGTGCCACACGCAGACATAAACACTCAGACACCATTTGACAGCCCGGCTGCACAGCGCTGACCTGCTTTCCTACCTGTTTACTATTTGAGTCTGCTGAGGCTTGATTAATATACCCAGAAATGGTTCTCGGTGAGACGGAATGAAACACAACAGAGTGTAATACTGATGCCGGCGCTGAAAGGTAAACAAATGTGGAGCAGGACAGGACGAAAACATGACGTTGTGAAATCATGTGATGGGGCTACTAGTTTCACACAGTTGCTCAATCGGATCCCAGCAGATGAGCACAGTTACATCATATTTTTTATACCATGCTCAGCCACAAACACATAAATAATCAAAGAAACTGCTCCAAATTGTGATCATGCAAATTTCATTCTTTTGTAGCATTAGGTAGCTTTGTTTTGAATTGTCAATGCACTGTTTTGAAGCTCTGATGGTCGTTTACGCTCTCTTTTTGGCCTGACATGCACTCAATAGTTTGTTATTTAATGGGGTAAAGAATCAATATGTCAGCTGATAATGGAAATAATCATTACTGCCGTCCCAGACAGAGCAGATTAAAGGCTAACAGGTGGTAATCATCAATACTCACAGCTGCTTTTTAACACCCCTGTTGTGCCAGCTATGGTGATTCAGCACTTCAAAGCACTAAGTGATACCAAAAGTGAAATGGAGGGAAAAGGCAGTGGTAAGAAGATACTGGATTAAAATCATCTGGGCGAGAAGAAAAAAGGCGGAATATCACAGCACAATAAAAAAGATATAAAAGCCTGTGCTGGAATGTTCTCTGTGTCGGCCTGTCTGTCTGCCTGCCATCGTGTCTGTGCATCTGCCAGCAGCAGGGCTTTAATTATGAGGCCCAGGTTATGTGCACACACACACACACACACACACACACACACACACACACACACACACAGGAGACTAGCGTCCCACATATCTCTAGCACAGTGCCTCACAGTTCCGCTGACTAACCAGTGGCACCAGACTTTGGCCTGCGGCTCCCTGATTCCAGTAAATGTCTTGTTATGCAACTCCTAACAAGTGTCACCCAGACTGAACTTAGCGCATTCTGGGTCTCTGCTGTGCTGCCTCTCTCTCTCTCTCTCTCTCTTTATAGCTTAATTTCTCTCTGAAGACAGTCAGCAGTTAGCTCCTTAGGGTTTGACCATGGGGGTAAGGAGGGGTGGAGGTTTGGGGAGGGTCCAGTAACCCTTCAAAACACCAAGTGTGGCCCATTTTGTGCTGAGGCAGAGAACCAGGGAATGGAGAGGCAGGCGACACAGGCAGGAAATGGGGAGGAGGGTGAGGAGAGCTCCTTCAGCTCTTTGCCTGAGAAACACAGCTGCCCCTCATGTCTTGGGGCAATGCCAAGGCCGGACTCCTCTACTGCCTCAGGGGGGGTGAGAGGTGTGTGTGCGTGTGTGTGTGTGTGTGTGTATGTGAATGTGTGCATGTGAATGTGTGTGTGTTGGAACCAGTAGAAACAGGAGGACTGCTGTTCTATCCAGCTCTCTGTCCTATAAGACAAATTCAGAGCCACAGAAACAGTCTCTGAAAAAAGTATAACCAGCTTTTTGCTCGATCAGGATTATTCATTCTCAGATTTCTTAAACTCATATTCGCGGGGTTCATGGGGAATACATATATAAAAGGGAAGATTTCTGGTTCTTTCTCACAGTTGCCAATTGCTTGCTTAAAGAGAATCCCTTCTTTGGACTTTATGGGTTCTCTTTTGAAAATTTGTGAAGTCTTCACCTATGAGATGACACACAGCAATCAGATGCAACTCTGCATCCTCACTCAAGAAAAATGTGTGGAAAAAAGTAGAAAATCATGAAAAATTAAAGCCAACAAAACAAACGTGGATGTGGAATGTGACTCTGAAACATAGTTATCAATCACATAAACTGGAAGCAGTTGCCTTTAATGTAATATTTAAGAGGATGTGGACAGCACACTGCAAGTTGGCTGATAATCTAAAAGTCGGTAGATATTTTGCTGCATCACTGACACTAGTGTCACCTTCCTTTTGATGACTGTGGTTAAACTGAACCATCGACCACCATGCTACAAAAGAATGAGCTCAAAAGCTTCACAGTAATATTGGACTGACAGTCCAGTGTTTTTGCATCAATTTAACAGGCTGAAGTTTGTTGGCGGCTTAACTCACTGAGTGGTAAAACACAAACTTTGCTTTTAACTTTTGAGTCAAGTTTCCTCATCCAAATCATTGTTAAAACAAAAGATTGTATCTTTATTACATCTTTTTTTTCTATAATGTTTTTAATCATGCTGTAGTTCAAGTTTAACCAATCTTAACTTGGAGAATGTTTCATAATGTCATGGCTCTGGAAGCTGCATGTCCTGTTGTTTTCTACCGTATTGCATTTATTTATACGAGGTGAGATTAAAATGCAACCAGTGCGATGAAGCAGTGAGGATACAAGCTACACAATAAATCCATTAGGCAAACATTTTAGCAAATATTAGCTTATTGCAAACATATCAATTTAGCAAATGATTATAAATGGATGACTAACATCTAAATAAAAGATAAACCTGATAATGAAGCTAACAGAAAAGGTTTGTTGTAATACGATGTCATTTAGTAAAACCATTACTTCGTTTGTCCAATAGAGGGCTTCCGGATCGGTGACACAACTTATTGCAGCCTCTCCTCTCTGCGATACTCTCAGTGTTTACTGTAAGACTAAGAGGGATTGGAGTCAGTAGGTGCAATACATGGTAATGACCCTCGTGTCGCTTGCTGTACATTCTGCTTGGACCTACGTGTTTGTCTGCTCCGACATAGTTTGTTTTGAGATCCGTGGGAGTGTTTACCAGCGTGGGCCGAGGAATTTCAGGTCAAGAGAGCCTCGTGTACAGAGAGAACGTACAACTGAGGTGATCCTGATACTGACATCAAAGCGTACCGGAGCCATGCGGCAAATATTTGTCCTGCAGTGACGTACGGATAGTAGAGGAATACAAGACAGAACAGAATTTTGGCATATATGCAAGTATGTGCACTGTATATGTTACACTGTAACAGGGTGAAATGTGTGTGACTGCCTCCGTGTGTCATGCTTGAGCTGCCCGCATTAATAACATTTTCAAAAAGTGGACAGTCTGCTGGAGAAAGGGACATATTAAAAATAAATAACCAACTCTGCAGAGAGGTTTGGTGATACATCATTTGTGCCATCTGTTCTCCTTCCTGTTGGATGGCATCCTGTGCCAGGGCCAGTGTCCAGTCCACTCAGAGAGCTTCTCCAAGCTGGTCCCACCTGGCACAACTGTCCTCAAAATTCACACTGTCACAGACGGCCTGAGAAGTATGGAGGCTGTCATGACTCAGTTCAGGCACGACCAAATGTGGAGGATCAGCAGCTCTGTGAAACGAGCTCGGCCTCCAACAATTATAGAGCAGACAGCCTTAATCATAGATTAATGAAAACTTCATGTGCTCCGGCCAGAACACTTTAGGGGAACCACGTCTGCTCAGAGACATCAGCCACACGGAGAAAATGATTCTTAATAAGTTCACAAAGGCTGAACCAAAAGTAAATTACAACTAATATTAAAAGGTGTTGAGCAGTCACTGCTTCGTAGAAACTGAGCCATAGTGTTGTGACTTCTGTCATTGAGATGTACTGTATATCTTACAGCACATAAACTAACTTACTCAACCCATGAATCAATCCAATATTTCCACAAACTGCAGAACATGTTGTCAGTGTTGTTTTGTGCTCTATTGAGGCTCTCGGGGTAAATATTCAAGGTGATTTGTGCCTTTGTTTGAATATCTAAACTCATTTTGCGAAACCAGTGTCTTTGAAAGGAGGCCTGCCGCACAATTTACATATTTTCATGTCTTCAATCAGTCATTTCAACCTAGCCCAGACACAATATAATGAGGTGGACCAAGACCAAAAAGCCATATTTGAGAATTTGTGATTCATTGCTGAAAAAATATTTTCTCACATTATAAATGGAGACACTCATGGAGTTAAATGCTGATAAATTAACATGACTGTCTAGAAATATCCTTTGACTTCAAAAGGCAACGGCAGAGCCACTACATGCACGGCTCACCACATCATTTACATTTTGCATTAACATCTTTATCATGGAGGCATATTCTCTTTAGCTCAGTCCGCCTTATAAGTGAGCTCGCTCTGAGGAGACAATGTGCGAAGGCCCCCTGTGTGGAGCTGAGGGGAGCTCTATGAATAACTCCCCTCGCAGCAGTGAATGGCACTTTGCTTTCCCACAGTATTACTCAGTTTACACCCCCAACATGGCAGGATAAGCAGAGAGCCCAGGCGGTGGCTGTGCTCCCCTCTCCAAGCCGCCAATCACAGGAAAAAACTGTTAAATGGACGGAGCAACGGCAAGAATTTTCACTGTTTATTTAGTTGTATTGATGAAGACGCGGGGACATGTTCGGTCCTTGCCTCCGTGACTCTGCTGCATGTTCTACAAAATGTAAATGATCTACTATTGTGGGTTGATGATGCTGGAGACAATTAACTCGCAGTCACTTCTCGTCTCAGCCGCTCTCTGCTATATAATAACTTGCAAATTACACTGTAACCTGTAAGAATCACTCGGAAAGTGTCGACTACAGGTGTGTGCCAGGGTGCTAATAGTACTCCAGACACTCATGCGGCAGGGTGAGAAGTCTCATCAAAAATGCTTATTACATCATTTTATAGTAAAAAAAAAAAATCAGAAAAATCTCTCCGTTGATACTTTGCAACCTCAGATATAGTGTGACTAACGCTCTGTACGTGTTTGTGTTTTTGAGATGTTGCCTAACTACACAAACACTTACAGATTCATTAATTTCCCACATGGATGCATCCTTTTGAATTTTCTATGTTCTATGAATTAATCATAAGTATTCTGGATGACGGTTGTCATGTCTATTGAAAAGGATCGGGTTCAACAACATGGTTAATGGAGAGAAAAAATCTTATTTAAGAATCCCTATAACTATGTCCATACTAACATGAACACACAATACATTTTAAAGTTTGATTTGTGTGCCTCTATGATTCATAAAGTGAAAATCATACTGTATGTTAAAGTCACCCTACTTTTACCCAGCAGTTGTGAAAGTGTTTAAAGTACAAATGCATATAATGAATAAATGAAAGCACAAAACCTACTTGGACACCTTCACCAGCCTGGCAACAGCTGTCCAGTACCTGCTTTGTTGACTGTGTGTATTCCACTACACTGAAGGGGTTTTTCCACTCTCATTTCATCTGACTTGACGGGACGACGTCTGACAGCTCAACGTGAGTTTTGTGCTTTTTTTGTAAACACTGAGGTCAAATGGATGAATATGGAGCAGCAGCCAAAAACAGCAAAATATGAAAGATGCAAGAGAAATATCTAGATTTTTTGTTAATATATCTCTCTGTGCCAGAATCACTGGGATCTAAAAAAAAAAGACTCTCCTTGGCATTCGTGACTGACGTGAATGTGTCATCTCTCAGCACATGACTCAAACATGGGAGCCTGCTCTGACAGGGGAAGACAAAAAAAGCTCTCCTCACAACTGCTTTAAATTTCATCGGCAGCCCAGACAGCCTATAACAGAGGGAAGCCATAATAAATCTCTCACTGTGTGGCTGCAGGCTCAATATGATTTCCTGCTGGGAGAGTAGACTGTCATTAATTTATTGTCAGACACCACTGAAACTATGTGTCTCCAAATGGAGGTTTACGCCCTTCAATAGTGTGCAGTGGGAGGGCCCGCTGTCACACCACATCAGAAATTTTAAGTCCCCTCTTGTGTAATGTTTTGGACAGTCTCTAGGACACATGAGCGCCTCTGGTATCTCCTTACAACACAGATGTATGAATACAGCTTCATTCAAGGCCCACACTCATACAAAGAAAGCCGATGTAGCCTTAATATCTACTATCTTAAAAATAAAATAAATTAACAGCAAAGAGAAAAAGGCTGCCTCAATCATACTGAGTCAGAGGTTGAGGAATTTCATGAGATGGATGCAATAGGGCAAAAAGAACCCTGTTGAGTCAGGAGACTTAAATGAATCACACAGTGCAGGAAGAAGCCAGATGACTAGGTAAGGTGCTGGTAGCAATTGGTCCCTTTACTGAATTGCCATGAACTGCACAGATGACAATGGAGGCGAGACATGTGACATGTGCAAAGTCACGTAACTCTTCATGCATGCTCTTTTGTCAGTGTGGAAACATTTGTGGAGCAAAAGAAAAAAAAGGTGCAAATATGACCAGAAGTCCCTGCAGAAGGATGATGGTAGATGATGGAGATAAGAAAATAAAGAACCCTGACCAGAATGCGTTATATAATCATAATAAAGTGACTATTAAATACCACAGACAAGCCCAGAAATCCCAGGAGGGATATTCCAGTGAAGCCACGAACGATAAAAAAAAGATAACATAAAGCACAATGATCCCCCTGTAAGTACCACAGACTGATCAAAACTCCCCCCACTGGACCACTTTGTATATGAACTGCATGAGCAGCAGGCATTCATGATCTGAACAATCAACCACATACACACATGTTAACAAAAAAAAAAAGTACCAAAACGTACCTTCCAGCCTGCAGAGCTGTTGCTGTCTCCTTTGTCCTTGAAATAAGGCACACTCTTCACCATCCAGTCGTAAATCTGAGACAGAGTTAGTCGGTTCTCGGGAGAACTTTCGATAGCTTTGGTAATGAGGTCTGCATATGACATATTCCCCCACGCGTTTCGCCTGGAGGAGCTGCTCTTCCTCTGGGCAGCGGCTGCAGCGGCTGCCGCGGCCGCCGTGGAGGACGAGCCCACCGGGGTGGAGAGCAGAGGCACCTGCTGCTGCTGCTGCTGCTGATGGGGGAGTTGTGGGTTCGGGTGCTGCTGCTGCTGATGCTGCTGATGTGGCTGCTGCTGCTGCTGTGGAGGTTGCTGGTGGACGCAGTTCTCCTGACACTGGAAATCAGTGCAGAGGATGACGGGCTTCTGCTCCGCGAAGTCCTCAGTCTCCTCCAGCAGGCTCAGGTTGTTGATGAAGTCGCTGTTGTTTCCGGCGGGCTCCTGCTTCACGGACGGCACCGGCGAGGACGTGTTGGAGTCGCCCGGGTTGATGAACTCTGGCCGGGGCAGGGGCCAAGTGCACGACCGGGGCCGCGACAGGGGCTCGAAATCCGGGTCGATTTCCACCAGGTGTGGTTGCTGGGCCGCTTCCGCCATAGTCGAGAGGTTTTTTTTTTAAAGACACAATAGTTACAATGTCATGCAAATATGACGAACCTGTCGCCTCCCCCCCTCCAAAAAAAGTAACTTCGCCGCTGAAATGGGAGATGAATCTGTCCGGGAAAAGTGTGCTCCGCCTGGGCGCAAAGTCTGCACTGGAAGTCACATCCCAAGCCGGTGAGGATCTGTGTTAACAGTTGTAAAAAAAAAAAAAAAAAAAGAAGAAGAAGAAGAAAAAAGAAAAAAAGAAAATCTGCTTCTTAAAAAGGCCTTTTTTTTCAAGTGAAATAAAGTGGAGTAAGTGGCACGGTGAGTTGAGCCGCTGCTTTGTTGTTGTCCGTTCGGAGCGATGTGCCGCCACTGCCTCGTCCAGCCTGTTGACTCTGTTGTGCAGCATGTGAGGACTTACTGGAAGTATCATTTGTCAGCTGACACCGCCCACATGAGACTGACAGCCGCTGAGCACCAATGAATAGCATCGAGAGGCAAGATTAAAAAAAAAAAGCTCCTTGTTTTCATTCTTGCACTAAACCTAAAGACTAAAAATGGAACATTTATCTAAATCTGGAAATGTGTTTCTTCATAGTACTATTGTATTGTTTGATAAAATAAATGCATATAGATTTGTTTGTTTTTGCAGCAATTTAAAGGAAACATTATTTAGGCTTAAAAAGTATGCAAAAGTTGGGCACACTTTAGTAACTTACATATGTTGTTGTTTTCTTAAGGTGAAGTGTAGCTTGTGGCAACGTTCAAGCACTACCTGTAAAGTCTCAGAGCATCACTTACTCCTGAGGCCATACCTGCCTCTTTCAGATTTGCAATTCGGGTCAACTGTCAGCTAATGACAAATAAAAGCGCATGATTCATTATCTGGCTCCTCAAACTCTGTGGTTACACTCAACAACCAAGAATTCCTCCAAGTGGTCAACAGAGGATCTGAAAATGAAGCTGACTGATGCTTGACTGGTGCTGACAAAGCAGAGGAAGGCTATAAAAAGATATTATAGTGCCTCCAGCTTGCAAATTCCACCAATCCAAGATATGATTAAGAGAAATCAGTTAAGAAGAACTGAGGAAATCGAGACAATATCTGGAAGATCGAGAAAAACTTTCAGATAATAGTGTGTGTTCCAGGTGAAAGCTGACACAGGAGCAGTGATGCTCCGTTCCACTGTGCAGCAATGATGCACAAACATGATCTACATGAGATATTTAAAACCCCAGAGACTGGCTTCTGCAAAAGTACATCTAAAAATGTGTCTTTGAGAATCTGTAGGTCGATTTTAAATGTGGTTTTGGTGCAAGAACGCCTACAAATACAATTCAAAAGCAGTGATATTTGCAAGAGAATGAATTGCTCTTATTATCTTATATACCATTGATAAATTAAAAAGTAGGGCTATCTTCACTCAAAGAGAGTTCTTTTTACCATCCACAGCTCAAAAATAACCAAATATTTACTTCCCCATGGTCTTTTTTTTTGCACAATTTATTTAATATGTATGCTCTATGAATTTTCTGATTACAACGTGAACAGCCTCATTGTGTCAGTGGGTTTTAACTAAATTACTTTTACATTATTACCGTCACTGTCTTTGGAGCAGCCAGTAATCACAGCATAAAACCATTTAAAGCACAGGGTTTGTAAGTGTCTGTAAATCTGAAAACAAATTTAGAAAAATATGATGACATTTCTTATATCTAGGGGTACCACAGACATAAATAAGGCTACATCTTTAAAAGTCTTATCTTTTTATAGTAACAATAAAAAGAAAAACAGAAAGACAGATTTTTAAAAATATATTTTTTATTCAAAGAAAGGAAAGAGTGGATTCTCAGAGTCAAATTATTGCACCAGCTGCCTGCTTGTTTGATGGACCAGAAGCTGGTTGGGTGTCTGTGGTATTAAATGTGTTGTACACTGACATCTTGTGGTTTTGGAAGGTATTACAACCAGTTACAGACATCATGGTTGGCATAAAATCCCCAGCCTCGTGAGTTGATGGTTTTCCTCGAGATGTTATGGCACAGTTTCCTGCGCACATGAGCTGCCTCATTCTGCGAATCTGACCACGTGAAATTGAAATCTAATATTACCTACCAGCCTGCAAGACAGCTCTTCCGCATTCATTTTTTTAACTTGAAAAACTCCTCCCAGTCATCAGGATAAAGTGTTGAGACGCAGCAACCTACTTTTTTTTTTAACCAGACGGTGTCGGTGACGGTGATTTTAAGAAAGACAGAGCAGCAAATATTGGCTCAGCAGTGTCAATCAAAGACGATACTTTCATTTATATATGCAATAGTTTTCACTTTAACATCAACATTTTCCTTTGTTATCTTGTGTCTTTTCATAGCTTGACGCAGCTCCTTGTGCGCTCTGCGTGCGTAAAGTGCGCACGGCAGGAACGACTTGCAGGAATTTACCAATGAATTTCACAACATGTTGCGAAAGAAAATCAAAGTACAGGAAGACGCCGAACTCTCACGGGCGACAGCAGACTTTTGAGGACTGTCCTCTGTTCCTGGAAGTTGTATTTTCTGCGAATTGAGACGCTAATTGCGTGAGTGTAGGTCCACATGGAGTAAAGTGCAATAAAAGTTCTCAGAGTTGTTCTGTGTAAGCGAAACAAGACGTCTAGTAAACACAACCCTATCTTGAGGAGGCCACAGGTGAGCATCAGAGATCTACTTCAATTTTTTTTATAGATTTCTGCCCTTTTGTGCTTCAATGTCTAGCCCACAGTAGATCTTCTTAATGTTCTCCATTGCATTATCTATATATTTACTGACTTTATAAACACCGTCTGTTTGTGGCTGTTTGCATGTGGAGAGATTATGCAATAGTTAAATAGCTGCAAGCTTAAATTCTCGATATTTTCAGGCTTTTGACTCATCATGGCTCCACATCCTGTAATCCAGGCAATCATCGACTTCTCTGCTGGAGCAGTAGGTGAGTTCTATTTGTTTAGATCAGTATGTATGTGTTTGTATGTCCCTGGCTGTCTATCTAAAAGCCAAACTATTGACATTTTTTTAAAAGGTGCTAAATTAAACATAAGCTGGAGATTTTCTCTCACTTTAATGGTAAGATATATTCAGGATGACCTTCGAGAGATGCCCTGAGGTCAGTAACAGGCCACTTAACTCCTTATTGATACATTTATATTACTAGAGACTATCTCTGTGTGTAGTACAGAGTAACAAGTTAGACTGAGCAACAGATATCTCGTCTGGCTGCATTTCTGGATCCAGTTTGTGAACGTATGCATATATATCTGGGGAGGCATAGCAGTAAAAAGTGTTTTTAACTCTTTCCTTGTTTCCTGGTTCCTCTGCTTTGTGCACTACTCTGATCCTAAATGATTCACTGACTGTAGGTGGTACAGCCTGCGTGCTGAGCGGTCAACCGTTTGACACGGCAAAGGTGAAGATGCAGACGTTTCCCAGCATGTACCGAGGCTTCATCCACTGCTTCATCTCAACCTTCAGGCAGGTGGGACTGCTTGGTCTCTACAAAGGCACAACTCCGGCCCTGTTGGCCAACATCAGTGAGAACGCTGTGCTCTTCTTGAGTTACGGCCTCTGCCAGGATGTCGTCCGCCTGTTGGTCAGGATGGATAAAGAGGCAGACCTCAGGTTAGCAGCTGATGTTTCTGTGTATTTATTTCAGATTTACAAAAAACTACAACCCTGATACGAATATGCATTGGAGGTGTTCAGTTAGTTGTTTACACAGTGACTTAAATATGTAGCGTAACTACAGTTTACAATTAAAATGCACTCATTAATGAAGGGGCACCACTTAGACTTACAATAGGTGTCTAAGAAACCTTTATCGAGAATATTTTATGTTGAATAATCATAAATTTATCAAATCTACTTGTATTGATCAATCTCATTACCAAAAGTTGTAAATTCTGATTTCATTGACCTCTAGTTCCCAAACAAAGAAATACACGGCAGAACCGATGATAATAATACACAAACATTTATTAACTAACACTACAAACAAACAATAAACAACAATGACGTAACAACAGACAGTGAATGAACAAATGAATGGGGATAAGCTAATTAACTGTGATCGTCACTGGAAGCAGCTGATAGAAAGGTGATGAATTTAGAATCACTTTGGAATTGGAAGCCAATTGTAATTTATAAATTCACCCATTTAGCAGAAGGAAAATGATACTTGCGTAGCACTTGATGGAGGGAGAGGGAGGCTGCTGCAGGATGTCCAGCTGTGATGATCTGCTGCATGAGTCGAATCAGGTACGCAGAGACAAGGTTGCACTTTGGTGTAGTTGTGTTGTAAAAATGTGCCAAAGTACAAACACTGAGAGTCAAAGCTCATAGTTAAAAGAAAATGTCCGTGCTGTTGCGTTATTAAAGTTAACTTAAGAAGTCTAAAAGCGTGATTCATCACTCCAGAGAATGTGTCTCCACTGCTCTATAGTCCACCACTGCTTTACACCACTACATCCGGCACTTTGCATTGCACTTGGTGATGTACGGCTTGGATGCAGCTGCTCTGCCATGGAAACCCATTCCATGAAGCTCTCTGCATACTGTACTTGGGCTAATCTGAAGGCCACATGAGGTTTGGAGCTCTGCAGCAATTGACTGTGCAGGAAGTCGGCCACCTCTTTGCACTATGCGCCTCAGCATCTTTTGTAAAAGTCAAGTTATGCTAATGATTTTAGCTCTATGTACCTGTTCACCTTGGGTACCTAGTGTGAGATGTAAGAATGAGAAGCCATCTTCTAGGTGAGCTTTTGACTATAACTTTAAAGTTTTAGTTTGCCAACTTTGGGTGGTGTGTCGTGTCACATAATGCAGAGTGAGCATTTGAAATCACGGAGATAATTGATTATCATCGATTACTTAACCCCCACTTAGTAAGGTTAAGGGACCTGTATATAGTTGAAATCTTTCTTTTTAATCTAAGTAGTTGATTACTTTCCTTTTGTATGTATTATATTATTCATATACATTTGTCAATCTTAAATTCTGGGGTTTGATTTCAGTTTGAGCATATGATTTCCTTCCTCAGAATAACAAACAAACAAGCCAGAACTTGCCTGATACCTGTCATAACTAGTGAGATGTCTGTCTGTCTTCACCTGTTTATCTTCAGTGTTCCCCGGGCATGCGTGAGCCACCCCGGTTATCCACCAGAAAATAACAAACTAAAACAAAAAAAACAGGGCAGGGGCACACCCACTGCCACCACCTGTCTAATCAGGCAAGTTTGGTGCTTCATTATTTGATGCTGTGATTCAAATTTCAGATTTTGTCCCCCACTTGGTTTTCTTCTGTGGAGATGTGTTAAGGACAGTCTAACTTGTGTCAATGAATAATAGTTCTTTCAGCTGTCTTCAACCTGTTTGGGCAGCACTGCTGGTTAATAATTATGGAGGTGAGTGCCCTTTTCCTGTTTTCCATAACTGTGGTTTCTTCAGGACTTCCTGGTCCTGGGTTGCTTGGTGGATTCTTCTTCAAGTAATCTTTTCGCAGCTGAAGAATCTCCCGGTCATCCATTTTCCTTTGATCATTCGTCTTTAAGCTGGTTCATAATTCCACCTTTGGTCACGGTGGCATTGTGGCTGATTTTGTCTTGATTTTTGGGGAGTTTTTGAGGTTTGACCACCCTTGAAGTCCCTGTTGGTGTTTCGTTGATGCTTGGTCTTCAGTCTTTCAGAGTACTGTCGGTCTTTCCACGGGTCTCACTGAAAACTTGATGGCTCATTGTTTCTAAGACCATGGTCATAACGATGGGTTAGTCTTCTCCATCCTTCATTATACCTGCGAGGTTGTACAGGCATTTGGATGCATGAGCTTGCATCAACAAAGGATGAGTCAGAGTCTTGTCTTGTGTTGCATAAGACTGTTGTCTCAGCTTGTTTCATAGACATTCTCTTGTGTTGATTGTGACCCTTTATAGCAAGGTTACGTAGTTGCTGGCTGGTCATGGTTCTAGGGCAGACCGTCACACCTAGGTAGTGGCTCAAGGATGGATGCAGGTTCTGTAGGAACAGGGTCTTGAAGGCTTTGTCTTCTTCCATCTCTGGTTCATTTCTGGGCCCAAAGTAGGATTTACGAAGATGGCTATAGTAGGCTTTAGGAGTTTCTTTCCTGCCCTGCCTGATATTCAGTGCAGCCATCAAACCATGCTCTGATTCTTTTATCAGTTCTTCACATAGCAGCTTGTAGTTGGCCTTAACCTTGTCTGGCTGGCGGTCAAGGAAGCTGCGGACCTCAGGACGAGGTTATTCTGATTAGGTTGAGAGCATCAAGGCTGGTTGCTTGGTCCAGCATTCTAAGGTGGAAGTCAATATCTCGTAGATAATCGTGGATGTCATGGTCCCCTGAATGACTTGGTTTGAAAGTATCGATGTTTCGGGCCAATCTATCAAGTTGTTTGTATGACATGCTTACTTGTGGTGAGGAGCTATAGACTTTTCTTTCAGTTGCTGCATTGTTTGAGTTGCTTCTTCTCAGGTTGATATCAATGTCGTCTGAGTGTCGGCCTTGCAGCACATTGCACTGGTGAGTTTCTGTCTCAGCACCAGGCATCTGGCTTTGGATCGGCTACACACATTGGCTTGAGGGAGGTGACTCTGCCCGGCAGTGCAGTCCCATGTCATGGACTTGCTTCATTTTCTTCTTCACCATGTTTAACTCATCCTTGTCGACTTGCCGTTCTTGCTTAAGGTCAGTTATGCATTTAACTGCATCATGTAGAGCTTCGATGAGGCTCTTCTTGTCCTGGAGCTCTTTTTCCATCTGGGTTTCAACTTGTTGAAGTCTCTGTGACATGCTATCTGTGGCTGTGTTTGCAGACTTTGTCCGCTGATTGATGGAAGCTTGCAGTTCCAACATGGCTCTTAGTTTCTCCATTTGTCCTCTGGAAGTGTTTTCCTCTTTCAGGTGCTCATCCAGTCGTATTCGGGTTTCCATTTCGTACAGAAGTGCATCTCTTTTACTCCGCTTCATCTGGGTCATAGAATGCGGAATGATGGAGTCATAATTCAGATTGAACTCCTTTGGATTCCTTATTTGTTGTTTCTCTTCATAGCCTGGAAGGACGTTGCCTGTCATGACATTCAGCCAGGTGTTCATGTCCTCCCGAGGGAAAGGGGGAGTGTTTTGGTTACTCATCATGGTAGGTGACACTGACATTTTGTGAGTCAGGTGTAAATAAATGTTAGAAATTTTAACAAAACTTGTTCGACTGAACTAGGTGAAGGACTGACACCATGTACTTCAACAGCCAATAATTGTAAACCTGCTTATGGGAAGTATTACTTTTAGGTTTCTGTATTAATTTTAGTTGTTTATTTGTTGTTAATTTATGCAACTTTGTGGTTACACTAAGAAACAATTGTGTTGACAACTATGTTTATAGTGTCTTTAAGTTTGATTGTTTTGAGATTTGTTTTTGTGTGAGGAAGCCTGAAAGTGAGAGTAAAAAGGGGGTACAGGAGAAGAACATTTTAACTGTAAATCAGTTCACATCAACTCAGTCCCTATACCACCACAATATACCAACTGCTTAATAGGACGATCACTTTAGAACACAACAAATACACACTTAGAATCAAAGAGAACAGGTGGGGTCAGTTTGAGATTGTTGTCTCTAGAGTTTGATGTTATAAATGCTAATAGCATTGGCATCACACAGTTCTCTGCTTGCTAACTGCAGAGGGTGAAGCTCTGTGAGGGTCTGTGTGTGTGTGACGTCAGTATGTCAGGCTTTGGCTCCGCCCCCTGATAGACCCTCAGAGTTGAGACTAGTGTAGGTCAGTCTCACTTAAAACACAGAGGTGGTCACGTCTGTAACTTTAACTGTTTCTTTGCTTATCAACTTTAACAATGGACCTGAGTACAGCAGCTCTTTATGTTTGATCACACAAGTTTCTTCTGTGTGAGTTTCAACAGTTATCAAGCAGTTTTGCTTTTTCACAATCAAACAGGTTCTTTTTCACTCTGTCTTAAATTCAGGAGCATCTAGATAAGTGAGAATTCTGATTTCTTCACTATTCAGTCGTTCTCATCCTGATGTAACGCAGCGACGGGTTATATTGGCTTTTTCTTGAATTAATAATTTCCTCATAAACAAAAAAAATGAGTGATCAGCAATTTAATTTTATTTCTTAGCTTTTCAAAAAAAAAACAAACTTGAGGGCTTCTCTCTTTGATGAGACAACAACATGTGTGGATCAAGTCCTACACATGCAAAGAACAATTATAATCAGGGCTTAATTTATGAGGCTACTGCAGCTCTGGTGCAGGTAAGTTCTTTAGTATCATATAGTATGAATCTTTATACACTACAATGCCTATAATACATATGATAAGCACTATATGTTCAAAGCTTGGTAACAATTCTGGGGCACTCAGTAATTGTACTCTATTAATCAGGGTTCAGCTTAAAATCAAACTTTCTGGAAAATCGCAGCAAGTTGATTATCTATTCAAAACATTTAAAGCAACAGTTCTGGAAACTCGCAGCAACTGTCATAAATGTCATGGCCACAGCTGTTAGGGCCAGGTAGTGGCAGTGCTCTCCCTCTCTCTCTTCCCCCTCTCTCTCTCTTCCCTCTCCTTTCTCTCTAGGTGGGCGTGAGCGTCTGTGGCAGCAGGGAATGTGCCAGGTGTTGCAGGTTTCCAATTAGCAGAGGAGACACACCTGTGAGCTGCAACTGCAGCCACTTCACTCTGCCCTGCTTAAAAGCAGCAGCCAGTCTCTGTCTCTTCGCTGGACCGTAACAGTCATCATTTTGGATCACCGGCAAATCTCCACCACCATTCCGACCAGCTGCTACCTCCACCAGACTATGACCCCAGGAATCCTCCTCTGCTGCCAGCCAAGACCATCACTGGAACCTCACCCAAACAACTCCATTCGCCATTCCCTGCCACGTCTGCCTGTCGGCTTGCCTGCCCGTATCGCCTCAGATGCTCCGCCTGCCCAACCCCTGTCTGTTCCCCCCTCTCCGCTGGTACAGTAAAGTTTGTAAATACTTTTGTTATTAGAGAGGGTTTTGTTTGTTGCTCTTGGCCTGTAGCCATTCAGTCAGTCTGTAGGTTCTGTTTGCACGTAGGCGTGATTGATCTCAGAATACTTTCGTCTGTCAGTTTGTACATTTGCAATTTTGTATTTTTTGTTGTAGTACCCTTAGGTACCTTTTGGTTAGTGCAGGTTCTGTCAGCAGTGGTCGCTCTCCTAGCCTGGTCATACCCGGTGTGGGTCAGTGTTTGCGTTGTATTGGTATCCTTTGTTAAATTAAAGAAATCCTTAAAAATCAGTTTCTTTGCCGTGTCTTATTGCCTAGCACCTGAGTCTCTGCACACCGTCCGTAACAGTACGGTCCAGCCAGAATGAACTCAGCAGGCAATGAGACCGGCGCTGCGGCAGCTTCAGGTGAAGGGTCAGTGCAGCAAGCTATAGCCAGCCAGGGAGCTATACTTGGGCAACATGAAGCCCTGCTACGGACTCTAGTTGAAAGTAATAATGCCTTGTTAAATCAGGTTTCCTTGTTAACTGGAAAGATTACTCAGCTTGCAACTCCTTTAGATCCATCTGCCGCTGCAGCAGCGTTTCCAAACCCAGCTATGAATGATTCAGTTAATCCTGTTTTGGCTCAGCCAGTTAGAGAACCTCACGTCCCCTTACCCGAACGTTATAGTGGAGATAGCAGTTCTTGTCAGGCTTTTTTAACACAAGTCTCCTTAGTCTTCGATCTACAACCGCTCTCTTATTCTACTGAAAGGGCTAGGGTAGCATTTCTAATTAGTTTGCTTACTGGCCCGGCGCGGGAGTGGGGAACTGCTGTTTGGAGCCGACAAGAAGCCATCTGCAACTCCTACATAGCATTTGTGGATGAGATGAGAAAAGTCTTCGATCATCCCGTGCAGGGAAGAAATGCCGGCCATCGGTTGATGTCAATCCGTCAAGGGAATCGCAGTGTGTCTGAATTTTCTGTGGAGTTCCGCACCTTGGCGGCAACTAGTGGCTGGAATGATGAAGCTCTCCAGGGAGCGTTCTACGCTGCCCTCCATGATTCCATCAAGGACGAGTTAGCCACTCGAGAGGAGACCTCCAGTCTGGATCAAACAATTGCCCTTGCCATTCGAATTGATAGTCGGATGAGAGAACGTCGAAGGGAGAAAAACCTACGTACGGAACCTGCCCGAGGCCCACCACTGGATCGACAAGCTTCCCTCACCATGTCACGACACCCAGTCGAACCAGAGCCTATGCAGCTAGGTCACACCATGTTGTCTGTAAAGGAGAAACAACATCGGCGGGATACAAATGCATGCATGTATTGTGGTCAACCCGGTCATTACATCGCTTCTTGCCCCAGGAGATCAGGAAAAGACCAGGCTCATCAGTAGTAGGGGAGATACTGGTGAGCCAAGCCTCTTCTTCCTCTGCTCCTCCTCGTCTGCAAGTCTCTGCCTCCCTCTGCTGGCAATCTCAGTCTTTTCCTGTTCAGACCCTAATTGACTCTGGAGCAGAAGAAAACTTCTTGGATCGCCAACTAGCCGGTCAGTTAAACATTCCATTGATTCCTCTGAGAGTTCCACTTGACGTTCGAGCCCTGAACGGTTTACAGTTAACCCAAGTTTGTCAAAAGACTGTCCCAATTACGCTGATCCTGGCTGGCAACCACCGTGAGACGACTTCCTTTTTTGTGTTGGATCATTCTAACCCTCCTTTAGTGCTCGGTTATTCCTGGCTCCAACACCATAATCCACGCATTGATTGGAGGAGGAAGGAAATCATCTCCTGGGACCCTGTCTGCCACGAAACCTGTCTTCACTCTGCCTTGACGCCAGCCAACTCCGCTTCGTCCAGTCCTGTTCCTCCCATAAACCTTGAGTCTGTGCCACGTGAGTACCATGATCTTGCATCTGTTTTTAGTAAAGAAGATGCCCTGTCCCTGCCGCCTCACCGCCCATATGACTGTGCAATTGACCTTATTCCTGGTGCCACCCTTCCATCTAGCCGTTTGTATAACCTCTCTAAACCTGAACAGATTGCCATGGAGACCTATATCAGAGACTCCCTCGCAGCTGGTATCATAAGGCCATCTTCTTCCCCAGTTGGAGCCGGATTCTTCTTTGTAGATAAGAGGGATAAGACTCTTCGACCATGCATTGACTTCCGTGGACTGAATGATATTACAGTCAAAAACACCTACCCTCTTCCATTGATCAACTCAGCCTTCACCCCGCTACATGGTGCAACAATCTTCACCAAACTCGATCTTCGAAACGCCTATCACCTCATCCGCATCCGCCAAGGAGATGAATGGAAGACAGCCTTCAACACTCCTCTGGGACATTTCGAGTACCTCGTCATGCCATTCGGCCTCACCAACGCCCCGGCTGTCTTCCAGAATCTCATTAACGACGTTCTGCGGGATATGATAAACCGTTTTGTCTTTGTCTATCTGGATGACATACTCATCTATTCAAGGAATGCCGAGGAACATACTCGCCACGTCCGTCTGGTCTTGGAACGTCTCCTGAAGAACCGTCTGTTTGTCAAGGCAGAAAAATGTGAGTTCCATGCATCAACTGTTTCATTCCTGGGCTTCATCATTTCCTCAGGTGAGATAAAGATGGACCCCCAGAAGGTATCTGCTGTGCAAGACTGGCCCGTCCCTGAAAACAGAAAGCAGCTTCAAAGATTCCTTGGTTTTGCTAACTTCTATCGCCGATTCATCCGGAATTATAGTAAAGTGGCAGCCCCCCTTACCTCCCTCACTTCTGTCAACAGACCATTCTCTTGGACCCCTGAGGCAGATCAGGCCTTTCAGGATCTTAAACGGCGTTTCATCTCTGCACCAATCCTGATCCAACCCGACCCCTGCCTGCAGTTTATAGTGGAGGTGGATGCATCGGATACAGGAGTCGGAGCTGTGTTATCCCAACGCTCTCCCGTGGACCAGAAGCTACACCCCTGTGCATTCTTCTCCCGCCGCTTATCACCTGCCGAGAGGAATTATGACGTCGCCAATCGTGAACTTCTGGCAGTCAAACTCGCTCTGGAGGAATGGCGGCATTGGCTAGAGGGGACAGAACAACCATTCATCGTTTGGACTGATCATCGAAATCTGGAATATATCCGTTCTGCCAAGAGGTTAAATGCCCGTCAAGCCCGTTGGACCCTCTTCTTTGGACGCTTTAACTTCACCTTGTCTTATCGCCCTGGTTCCAAGAACATCAAGCCGGATGCCCTGTCCAGACAGTTTGCTGCGGTGGAGTCACCAGGTGAACCAGAACTCATTCTTCCAAAATCTTGTATGGTGGCATCTCTAACGTGGGAAATTGAGTCCAAGGTTCGACAGGCATTGGAGCTTCACCCTGATCCAGGTAACGGACCCCAAAACCTTCTGTTTGTACCTGACTCTGTGCGTTCCCAGGTTCTCGTTTGGGCCCATTCATCTCGGTTGACATGTCACCCTGGTACCTCACGAACCTTGGAAGTTTTGAGACAGAAATTCTGGTGGCCTACAATGGAAAAGGATACACGTGAGTTTGTCGCAGCTTGTACAATCTGTTCAACTAACAAGACCTCAAATCGACCCAGCGCAGGTTTACTCCGGCCTCTGCCTGTTCCACATCGACCTTGGTCCCACATTGCCATAGACTTTGTTACCGGATTACCTCCATCTCAAGGTAACACAACTATCCTCACCATTGTTGACCGTTTTTCTAAGGCTGCCCACTTTGTTGCCATTCCCAAATTACCTTCTGCTAAAGAGACTGCTGACCTGTTGATACTACATGTGTTTAGGCTTCATGGAATACCTGCAGATATTGTTTCTGATCGTGGTCCACAGTTCACCTCAGAGGTCTGGAGGACATTCTGTTCTGCCCTTGGAGCTACGGTCAGCTTAACCTCGGGATTCCACCCCCAGTCCAATGGCCAGACTGAAAGAACCAACCAGTCCTTAGAAACCTACCTGAGATGCATGACTTCTGACAACCCCACAGCATGGAGCAACCTGTTACCTTGGGTAGAATACGCTCACAATTCTTTGTCTAACTCCTCTTCTGGCCTCTCACCCTTTCAGTGTTCCTTGGGGTATCAGCCACCTTTATTCCCTTCGCAGGAGCGAGAAATTGCCATTCCTTCATTGCAAACCTTCCTTAGACGCTGTGAGAGGACTTGGAAGCGGGCCAGGACCTCTTTGCTGGAAGCAGGTCAAAGGATGGAGAGACTGGCCAATCGCCATCGTGCCCCTGCCCCAGTCTACGTACCTGGTCAGAGAGTTTGGCTCCGAGCTAAGGATTTACCCTTGAAGGTCGAGTCCAAAAAGTTGGCTCCTAGGTTCGTCGGGCCCTTTCCTATTGAACGTTTGGTTGGCCCCAGTGCTGTCCGTCTGAGGTTACCCCCGTCCATGAAGATCCACCCGACCTTTCATGTGTCGCAAGTCAAGCCAGTTAAGGAGAGTCCATTGGCCCCCCCTGTCCGTCCCCCTCCACCGCCCAGGATGGTGGATGACGCCCCTGTTTACACTGTTAGGCGCCTGTTAGATGTTCGTCGTCGGGGTCGTGGCCTCCAGTATCTGGTTGACTGGGAAGGATATGGACCTGAGGAGCGTAGTTGGGTACCACGGCGGTTCATTTTGGACTCGACCCTCATCAAGGACCTCCACCGTCGACGACCGGACAGGGTAGCTCGTGCACCAGGAGGTGCACCTAGAGGGGGGGGTACTGTCATGGCCACAGCTTTTAGGGCCAGGTAGTGGCAGTGCTCTCCCTCTCTCTCTCTTCCCCCTCTCTCTCTCTTCCCTCTCCTTTCTCTCTAGGTGGGCGGGAGCGTCTGTGGCAGCAGGGAATGTGCCAGGTGTTGCAGGTTTCCAATCAGCAGAGGAGACACACCTGTGAGCTGCAACTGCAGCCACTTCACTCTGCCCTGCTTAAAAGCAGCAGCCAGTCTCTGTCTCTTCGCTGGACCGTAACAGTCATCATTTTGGATCACCGGCAAATCTCCACCACCATTCCGACCAGCTGCTACCTCCACCAGACTATGACCCCAGGAATCCTCCTCTGCTGCCAGCCAAGACCATCACTGGAACCTCACCCAAACAACTCCATTCGCCATTCCCTGCCACGTCTGCCTGTCGGCTTGCCTGCCCGTATCGCCTCAGATGCTCCGCCTGCCCAACCCCTGTCTGTTCCCCCCTCTCCGCTGGTACAGTAAAGTTTGTAAATACTTTTGTTATTAGAGAGGGTTTTGTTTGTTGCTCTTGGCCTGTAGCCATTCAGTCAGTCTGTAGGTTCTGTTTGCACGTAGGCGTGATTGATCTCAGAATACTTTCGTCTGTCAGTTTGTACATTTGCAATTTTGTATTTTTTGTTGTAGTACCCTTAGGTACCTTTTTGGTTAGTGCAGGTTCTGTCAGCAGTGGTCGCTCTCCTAGCCTGGTCATACCCGGTGTGGGTCAGTGTTTGCGTTGTATTGGTATCCTTTGTTAAATTAAAGAAATCCTTAAAAATCAGTTTCTTTGCCGTGTCTTATTGCCTAGCACCTGAGTCTCTGCACACCGTCCGTAACAATAAACAAAGTCACAGCAGTCAGATAACATCTGGATTTGCCACATGCACACATCTGTCTCTCTTGATCGCAGCGGATCAGACAGCATAAAGCTCCAAATAAAAGTAACTTGATTTCAAACTTAACACAGATCTGTGTTGATTATCATTAAACGTGCTTCAGTGAGTAGGTACAATACTTGAGCATTAGGTGGCTAATCTAATGACACAGGAGCTATAGGTGAACACAGCTGGAATGGCTAGAGCTTTGTAGTAACATTCACACTGGTTCAGCTGATCAGGACTTATTAGACTGAAGACACGGAGTCTGTCTTTTAACTTTGACCATGTAGCTGAGAGTCTCGTCAGTACAGGATTTAAATTCAGGGTTACTTTGTGCATGTTAACTTATGGGCTGGTTCTGTTCTTTAAGTTACAACAAGGAATTATAATGTCTAGGCATTATAACAGCAGCAGCAGCCTGAATACACTCCGTAGCAACAACACAAAGGCTACAAACGGACAACGTATGTTTTTTTTTTTTAATATATAAACTTTTGCTTGCAGGGAGTTGATTCTTTAATAAAATGGAGTGTATATGTTGATGTATTTCTTTGTTACAGGAACGGCCGCACCAATAATAATTACTGTAGCGTAACTACAGCCGTGTTGGCTTGGAATGCTCTGCTCCTTTGTACGCTACAAGTAGCTTCTCATCCACTAAGTTTGTCAACTAAAAAGATGGCTATTTCCTCAGCCATTGGGACATTAAACTAAAGGGCATCTTTAAAATATTTATCTTTTTAATTTCCTTGTCTGCAGTTAAGCATTTAAGTAAGATACATAAAGAAAGTAACTTTTCATCATTAATATGTAACTTGGAATCTTCATCAAAATCTGATAGCTAGAAGAGATACCTATAATTTTAAGCAAGCTAAAAAAATGTGTGATCTAACTGCAAACATAACATTACATGTAAATCCAAAAGAAATCCATAGCAAACAATGTCCAACATGACAAAAGACCTTGACTGAAAAATATTTGGGAGTGACTCTTAGTCTTTATTCATAGAACATTCACGTGCACAGGCAGAAGCTGTTCCCTTGACATTTAATAAGAAGGTGACTGTAGTTGAGGCTCTTTGTTTGTCCTCTTTGAGATGAAATCAGTTGTTCTAGATCCAGACCAGGAAATGTAACTACGCTCCCAGAAAGTCGTCTTGGGTACATTCATAGGATGGTTTTCCATTTAGAGCACTTAATGGTCAGAGACGTGGAGGTTATGTGTGTGTCAGCAGGCTACAATAGAGCTATTGACCAACGTCATATTTGTAATTACAAGAGGAATGGATTATATTCTAACTGTCCTGTGCAATTTCTCACATAAAAACTGAAGCTGGGCGTCTTTCTGTATGCATGTTAAAGCCGTTTATTTATTTATTTTTTTGCTTTTTTCTGCTACTGTGCTATTCTTGTTGCTCATCAGTGATCTTCAGAAAGCATCTGCAGGTTCTTTAGCCTCCATCTTCTCCTCCATGGCACTCTGCCCCACAGAGCTGGTGAAATGTCGCCTGCAGGCCATGTATGAAATGGAGGAATCTGGAAAGGTACAGAGAGGACAAAGGAGGTGAGTGGGACTGACAAGAGAAGAAGAATAGTTTCAGTTTCATTTGATTTCAGTCGCTTTTGACTGTGTCTTGTGGTGTGACTTCAGCACAGTGTGGACTGTGGTGAAGACGGTGTTGAAGACAAACGGTCCTTTGGGTTTCTATGAAGGCTTGACGTCCACAATTGTGAGGGAGATTCCAGGTTACTTCTGTTTTTTTGGGGCCTATGAAGTGTGTCGGTCTACATTTGCACAGCGCATGGGCACAGACAAACATAATATAGGTATGTTTGTAGCAGTTTCCTTGATTGATAATATTAACCAGTTCCGGTGATCTGCCTACAACAAGATCATCTGTATTTGCAGGTATCCTTCCACTCATGTTCAGCGGTGGATTCGGGGGAGCTTGTCTTTGGTTGGCGGTTTATCCAATAGACTGTGTGAAGTCCAGGATCCAGGTGTACTCTTTAGCTGGGAGACAAGAGGGCTTCATGAAGACCTTTATGGGTATTGTGCGCACTGAGGGTAAGAGTTGATCATGCATTTTTCAATTCAAACTGTACAGCTCTCACATACTGTTCATTTATCAGCCAAAATTTGATACACTGCTTTATCCTGTAGAGCAAGGGTTCCCAATCCTGGTCCTCGAGAGCCCCTGTTCAGCATGTTTTAGATGTTTCCCTCTTCCAACACACCTGATTAAATGATCAGAATCATTATCAGGCTTCCGCAGAGCTTGACGATGAGCTGATCATTTGAATCAGATGTGTTGGAAGAGGGAAACATCTAAAACATGCTGGACAGGGGCTCTCGAGGACCAGGATTGGGCACCCTTGCTCTACAGGATAAAGCAGTGTATCAAAATTTGAGAGTCGTGGGCGACTGGAGCCTATTTCAGCTGACTTAAGGGAAAAGGCATTGTACATCTTTGACAGGTTGCAAGTCCATCACAGAGAGACAGACAACCATGCACATTCACACCTACAGCCAATTTAGAATCACCAGTTAACCTCAGCATGTCTTTGGACTGTGGGAGGAAGCGGAAGCACCCAGTAAAAAGGGAGAACATGCAAAGGTCGAGATATAAACCCAAGACCTTCTAGCTGTGAGGCGACAGTGCTAGCACAAATGTGATCTACATGAGAAATACAAAACCTTCGAGGCTGACTTCTGCAAACATACATCCAAAATCTATGTTTGTGACTCTGTAGGTAGATTTGAAATGTGTTTTTTGTGCAAGACAGGGTCCAAATACCTTTCAAAAGCAGTGATATTTGCAAAAGGAAGAATTGTGTTAATTAAGTGTTAATTATTTTCTGTTTTTTATTTCATATAAATAAATAAATATATGTGTATATATATATATATATATATATATATATACACACACACACACACACAAAGTAAGACCAGCTTCACTCAAAGAGATTATTTTTTACTTTTTCCCCTCCACAACTCAAAAATAACCAAATAAGTACTTTTTTTTTTACACAATTGATCTCATATTTAATGCCCTATGAGTTTTCTGATTACAAACCATATTTGTCATGTAAAGTTTAAACAATCTCACCATGTGAGTGGGTTATGACTAAATTACTTTTACACTATTGCTTTTGGAACAGCCAGTAAAGTGTTTGCAAAACCTAAAAAAAAAATTAGAAAAATGTGATGACATTTCTCAAATCCACTGCTCTGTTCTCACTTACTACTGGACAAAAACTATTAGTTTTGCACTTCACCAGCCACTCAAATGTTGTTACACCCAAACCACATTTGTCACAACAAGGGAGCAGAAGTGACTATTTTACATAACATGTCCATAAGATCATAGTTTGAAGGGCAGAAACTGCATTATTAGGCTTTTTATAAAGAACTTTGGTTCAGCAAAAACAGTGTAACCCAAACACACACAACTTCTGACTGACTCTCCCATTTAGCAAGCTTAAACATTAAAAAAATTAACAATACATACAAAATATTTTTCCATGTTTATCTCTGTTTTTCTACTTTTGCTTTTCTGGTCTTTCTCCTTCTGTTTGGAGTGTCTGGCTTTCTGATGTTCACTGGTCTTCCCTAGCATCCCTTTTTTCTTTTCTGCCATGTCTGTAAAGCACTGTGTAGACTCTGATTTTAACAGGTACTGTGTTAAAGTTATTATTAAATTATCCTCTGCGGGCACACTTCTCACCATGACATAAGTTAAACTGAAAAGATTCTCTTAATAGTAATAGGTTTATTCTTGTATGTTTCCAAACATTATTTGATACATCAGAAAAAGTATTGTACTATGATTTTTGTGGTACTATAGTCACCATCCAGTGATGTGTTGAGGGGATATTAGAAGAAGATGAGCCAGACTGGCATCAGGAAGTAACATAGTTTACACACACTGTTATACTGTCAGGACAGAAAGAGTGAAGCAAATTAATTAAACCTGACAACAATGAAAAAAAGGAGTGCACATCAATAAGTCACTTGAATTATGGTATGTACAGTATAAAGGATGTCTAACACTAGTGGCAAAGAATGTGAATTAAATAGGAACCAATGAAAACTACAAAACTAACCCAGACTGGTTTTAAAAGGCTGCTGGAGATGCTGTGGATGCGTTTTGTTACTAATTGGTCCAAGCTGGGGAAATACTCATCTGTGGGGAATTACTTTTGAGGCCTTAAGACTATCTCTTGCCCCACAGGGTTCACCACTCTGTACTCTGGCCTGACTCCCACCATGATACGCACCTTCCCTGCCAACGGAGCCCTCTTCCTGGCTTATGAGTTTAGTCGCAAATTCATGATGGAAGCAGTCAGCGCCTGATGTGGGGGATCTTTCCACTTGAAGCAGATAATCTGTTAAAAGCTGCCTCTTCTTCTAGTATTTAACATTATATAACTGGAGTTTTATAGTTTCTTCATAGCTGATGAGATGTAAAATGATGTAAATATTGTTGTTTATTTAATGATATCATTAGAAAATCCTGGTGACAACATGAACATTGTGTATTTGTTCTTTGCTGGCCTCAGTGCTGTCTGTCCATACCCTTGTGTTGTCCTCATGTTCTGTATACAGCCCATGTTGTCTGTGTCAAAATGACCCACCTTCACTAAACCCTCAATATAAAGCAGTTCAATTGAATTTTAAACACCAAACCTATTTTGCCTGAAGAAACAACTTGTCATTCATCACAAATTGTGTGAGTTTTCTCTCTTCAAAAGGCAGAAAGACTGCATTTGTTCAGGAGACACCACTCATTTCTATGACACTGTCAGTTGTATTGTCTTTTACTGTATAGGTGGCAAGCAATATTTGTATTGTATTTCTGTAGCCTTAGAAAGTAGCAGAAATGTGCAAAAATTGGTTTTGAATGCATTTTTTTATCCCAATATGTCAGGTTTTTTTTTTTGCCAGTGAACAATGTAATAAAATATACAAAACAAAAATGTGAACAACATAACACAGTCATGTAGGGCAGCATGCAAGTGCACAGCCTTTGCAGATATATTTCTTACCCTGCAGCACACAGTATGTGTTTTACAGTCCTTTGGCAGGCGAACCCAACACTTTTTCCTCTTACTTGCCCCAGCTGGGGCAGTGGCTGGGGCAGCTGGTTCCTCATGTTGATCAAGACATTCGTGACATCCGTGATCAGACAAGGTGGCCCTATTATTACATTTTGATCGCAAGAGCCTGTATGTTCCCACACCTGTTTGCCCAGGCTTTTTACCCTCTGTAGGGTTTGAAACTGCACAAATACAGACAAGATGGCAATATTGTTATGCTTCAAGAAATCACAAGAGCCTGTTTGTTCCCACATTTCAACACACTCTCACCTATAGTGCCAGCCCTTTGGGTCAGATCTGGTCACAGGCAGTGCACTCCCCTGGAGAAGATCACATGTCTTTTCATGTTTATGTGTGCTAGTAATTGATCTTAGACAGAACAAAAGCATTCTCACATTTTTGTGGTGTGTAACTGTGACTGGGATTTCAACTCAGTTTGACTGTCAGGTCATTTTGACCTGAAGACAATATTAGTATCTTTTTTTTGTACAGCTTGAGACATTTTTGACAACATACCGTGGTGTGACACTCATCAGACATTTTGGATGACACAATAGTTTGAAGTTTTTGTGACATTTTTGACAACATACTATAATAAGACATTTTTAAATAAAGTTGTATTCTTCACATTCAAATCTGAGTTTGGAAATTTTATAATCAGTGGCTGCCATTTTTTTCTTACTTTGAATGTGTGTCTGCTGATAAACTTTTTTTAAATTGACATAAGCTCTGTACTCTGCATACAAACCAGATTGTACTCTCTGATCCGGTATAGTGGGGTTGGGGGGTTGTTTGTCTATTTGTTTGTTTGTTTGTGTTTAATGTTTAACAATGTTAAAAATAAATAAAAAGACATTGATTAAAAAAAATCGAGTTTAATACTTTTAATGGTGTCTGAACATGTTGCGAATTAGTTGATAATGGCAGCCTGTCGAACTAAATCACCATTTACATTTAAAAGAAATACTGCTAACCTGAAGAAATCTTCTTCTCTCTCTTTCTTTTTCCCCTGGAGTAAACTTTACAAAATATGCCATTTGGAGTGCAAATATTTGGTGATTAATCTGCTGAAAAACAACTTTATTTGCTTTTTCTTGATATAAATTTCTTAACTCTTCTTTACCTAAAGCATCCTCTTTAAAGTGCAGGAAACGGTGCACTTTTGCAGCTGGAAATAAGACATCCCTTAACGAAAAACTAAAACCATGTACTCTGTTAAAAAATAAAATGTATTTATTTCACTAGAATGTAAGATTGTAATTTAAAGAACAGAATCAATTTCATCATCTGCATTTGCAATCTGTGAAATCAGTGTTTGAATTTTGACCTGAATATGCTTCTTAGAATTAAGAATTAGAAATGGTGGCCAGCTTCAGCCGAGCCGAGACGACAACTTCTCCAAGTTGGCATCCAGCTTGCGATAGAATTCAGGAATCGCATCCAGCTTGCGATTGAACTCAGACTCAAGCGATGTGTGAGTTCAATCGCAAGCTGGATGCGATTCCTGAATTCTATCGCAAGCTGGATGCCAACTTGGAGAAGTTGTCGTCTCAGCTCGGCTGAAACTGGCCACCATTTCGGATATATTCGATGCAAGCCACCGGGAGACACAGAGAGACATTAAGGCAGACATAAAAATTCCAGAGTCGGCCTGACCCGAAACAATTGCTATCTTCATTGGCTCCCAGACATAACCAGCCTTCCCAAGCCGGTTATCTATCCACTCTCCTGGAGGTCATGCAGACAGATGCTCCGGACCTATCCCTCCCCACCACCTCCTCCTCCTCCTGTGAACTTTGTTTCTGGATCAGAACTCTCCAGGGTCGTCTCCACGGCAACGGCCGTGTCCACGTCATAAGAGACAATTGGATTGAGACTGAACTGAGATAAAGGACATGGGCTCACACATGCACACACACGAAGAAACATAGAACATGCACCTCCTACAACTCAAGGCCTTCTTGCCCCCCCTCCCCCTCATTCCTCCATAGTGCAGCATGGAGGGAGATGTGATGCGCCTGAGCGGCTGCGTGCGTACCTCTGTGTTGTGCTGTGGAAGCCTCCCCTCCCCAACACCCTCCCCTAACCCACATGTGCAAGTCTTTGAGTTTTTTATGTTGCTGTATGCTGAGGCGTTTTTTCTCCCAATCCCACACTGTGTCCCCCCCCCCCTTTAACAGGAGCCTAGTTTGGGAGTTGCTGTTTTTTTCCCTCTCTGCCTCTTGTCCTCCCTTTTCATCTAAGTAAGACGGGACGCTGCTCGTTGTGACCCACAGTTCTCCTGTCCTCCCCATGTTTGTGTTATTGTCTTTTTTATGTTTCTTGGACGGGAAACTGTAACTGAAATGTAATTTCGTTGCTCTGAAACATGTGCAATGACAAATAAAGCATTCAATTTAATTCAATTCATTCAATTAATTATTCAGTATGCCTGAAGAAGATGATAGCATCAAGTCTGAGGCCTTGTATATAATTAACAAACAAAACAGTACAAACACTAATTTTGAAACCTGAGGTCATCCATTATGCCCACAAACAAATAACAAATAGGTCATAGCTGTACTCAAACTCGCTCACTTCAATTACATGCGACAAAAGTATTAGTAGCATGTTGTGTGTGGCATTGTGAACAAGTGATCCTGGATTTGCAAACACATCATGTAGCCAGCTGACTGGCATGTGACAAAGTATGATGTGACAGTCCATTAAGGAACTAACTGAAAAATGATTACTGAAAATTTACAGTAAGAAGCTGCTCCCATGTTAGTCCTTTTTCCTCACACGCACTATGGACTGCTCAACTTCCTGCCATACAAATTACTAGACCCCTATTCCTATTCTATAAAATGAATGTATTTATTTTTCTACCTATTTGGAGCCAAAGGCTAATTCATTCAGTAAAAACTGGGAAATCTTTGGGGAAAATGTGTAAACTTTCCATACAAGGGGAGCTGTTAGCATGATCACATCTTCTTTCTGCACCGTCTCTCATGTTTCATGACCTGGACACCGCTGATTATTTATTCATTGTCTGCACTCAACAGGGTGAGCTTGAATGTAAGAATATCATTGAAAGGCACAGGAGTTGAACTTGAAGCTGTTAGACACCATGTTTCATGTTACCAGTTGGCACCCACTAGGTGAGAGAGTCAAACACCCTGTGAGAATTTGACTTCACGTGTGTGTTTCTCAGACTCCTGAAGGGGCAGTGAGGAAAGTCGAAACGACCACACCCTGCAGGGAGAACAGACAGAGTAAACAAGAGCTGCGCTGCTTCACCTGCTGCATCCACAGCACTGACATCCCACCAATGATCTCAACAGCGTCCAGCACAGCAGAGATGATTACACAGGGAAAACTTCACATCAACGAGGAAAATATTGAAGGTAAATACTATATAGTATCTTTGAAAATGTGATTTTCATGTTTATACTGTTATTAGATGTAAAATGTTTTTCCTTTCTTGACAACTTGCTCAACAAGGACACTAATTTAGACAGAGAAGCCTTAAATAATTAGAGATAACAGATTTCTGCTTAAAGGTCCAAAGAGAGTTGATTTTGAGGGACCCTGGACCCATTTTTGTCAGAAAATTGGCCCTCTTTGACACAACATCACTGTCATGTTTTTATTTTTTGCTTGCAATGTTTATTATTAATATTGCATTTGTAAAGATTTAAAGATGCAATAAGCAAAAGAACTACAGTGGCATTTAAGGAGAGCAGAAGAAGGGAAGAAAAGGATCTGAACATGAAAGCAATGATTTGAAATAATCAAGTCACTATACTTCCTGTGCATGAATGTAATAGTATGTCTTAAGCTTTTTCCAGCAATTGTTTGGCTTCATTAACATTCGTTTTCAGCCTTACATTCACTTTTAATGAGACAAGCATTTTTCATCATGCTTTATACTTACTGGTTTAGCACATTGCTCACCCTCTCCATCCATCCATTATCTATACACCGCTTAATCCTCTGCAGGGTCACGGGGCGGCTGGAGCCTATCCCAGCCGACTCAGGGCAAAGGCAGGGGACACCTTAGACATGCTACACATAGAGACAGACAAACAAGCACACTCACATTCACACTTACGGACAATTTAGAATAATCAATTAACCTCAGCATGTTTTTGGACTGTGGGAGGAAGTTGGAGTACCTGGTGAACACCCACACTGCACAGGGAGAACATGCAAACTCCCAGATCCCAAGCATCCTAAGTGGGACACGAACCGGGGATCTTCTAGCTGTGAGGCGACACTGCTAATACCGAGCCACCGTGCAGCCCCCACTCCATCGCTCCCTTCAAAATCTTCAAAATCAAATCTATTAGTTTGTAAACTCACTTTAGATCCTGTCTTGGAAAATTTGCATGCTCATTTTTTGACAGCACTCTCAAGAGAAGTTAAAAGCCAACCTCTTTTTCTCCAAGAGCTCTCAAGTAATGAAGTGTCTTCCTTATTAAGCAAAAGTGACAAACGTTTGCTGAATATAGCTTCTCAAATTTTGGAGTTTTGGTAAACCTGACATCACAGTGTTTTAAAGATGGTAAATCAATAATAGCACTCTGTGACTCCGGTAAATTTTTCAGTTAATGCGATTTTTCTCAGAGATTATTTACATCATTAGTGACAAGTGTGGTTCCACAGGAACGTTCCAGTGTTTAATGATGGCAACAAATTGCCTTTAACAACTTTCAGTATGAAATGTAAATACTCACAAGTGCTGAACAAAAGTGTGTTGGCAAATATGCAAAATACTGCACCTGCACTGCAAATCTGACAAGTGTTTCCTCTCTCTCTCTACAGATAAAAACTCAGGGAGATTACAATGTTGTGGTTGGCTGTTGGTAATAGTATCCTTCATCTTTGCAGCACTAACCTGCCCACTCACAATATTTCTGAGTGTTAAGGTAGAGTACATTCTCATTGCGCACTGTTTCGGATTTGATTTGCCTTGGAAAACACAGATTGCATTTAATTCATAGATTTTGCTGCACATGATGAGGTGATATTTCTCTTCACACTGATTTGTTTTTTGATCTCTGCATGGCTGGTTGTCTTCAACGGACAGATAGTGAAGGAGTATGAGCGAGCTGTCATTTTTAGACTCGGCCGGATTGTAGACAGGAAACCTAAAGGGCCAGGTTTGTGATGTAACCCCTAACATACCTACATTGAGGGAAAACCATTCCAGAAACTGATTTCCTGGCTGAAAACGTCTGCTTAGAAACTATGTTTCAAACAATGATCTTATTTATGTTTATCCCTTTCCAGGACTTTTTATGATTTTGCCCTGCACTGACACCTTTGTGAAAGTCGATCTGAGAACTGTGTCCTTTGATATCCCTCCACAAGAGGTGTGTCTCAGAGTCTCCTGTTTCCCAGTCTTTGTAAGCTTCTTGGGTGAACTGAATAGTTTTAGCATCATTAAAAGGATATTTTCGCCTTTGCAGATCCTAACCAAGGACTCAGTGACAGTGTCTGTGGATGGTGTGGTGTATTTTCGCATATACTGCCCCATCTCAGCTGTGACCAAAGTGTCCAATGCACACTCATCCACACGACTTCTTGCTCAGACCACTCTGAGGAATGTGCTTGGTACCAAAAACCTTGCAGAACTTCTGTCTGACAGAGAGGGTATTTCAGTCAGCATGCAGGTGAGGAGAAAATGCTGGAAGACCTGTAATATTTAAGGACAGGTTGAAGGCAACGATTCAAGTTTGGCTGTTAAAATTCTCTCTGATGTCGTGGGGCAACAAAACATAACTGTTAGGTCAATGAGTGCCATCTTAGCCTTGAATCAAATAACCAAAGTAAAAAAGATAAACACAATTTATGGCTTGCACAGGCGTCTTTGTAGCTGTTGTGTTTATGTTTGAAGGATGACAGTTTTCCTCGTTACCCTCCATATATCCCTATATTGCTTTGTTTGCTTTGTCTAACTGTACAATTTACGAGAAAACATTAGCAGTGAGGAAAATTCGGATGAAATGCTCAACAAAAAACAAAAACGCTGATAAGTGAATGAGCCCTAATTCTGGCGTAATCTGCTGCTTTTTGGCTGCATTAGCTGTTAGTTTTGGCCACTAGAGGGAATAAAAACAATTGCAATAGTTTGCCAACACAGTTAAGAGCAGTGAGACTGAACCAGAGAATAGATGTAACACAAAACCAAATTAATAAGCTAATGCAGGCTAAAAAGCTCCATAGACCTGAAGAGTTGGGTGTTAAGTTTCATCGTCGTTTGATTTGTTGCTTATTAAACTGTAACTGTTGGATGGTTCTGTGTAACTGGAGTATTTGCTGTTCAATATCACTCTGCAGGAATCTCTGGACGAAGCCACCGATCCATGGGGCATCAAGGTGGAGCGTGTGGAGATCAAGGATGTGAAATTGCCTCAGCAGCTGCAGCGAGCCATGGCGGCCGAGGCCGAGGCCAGCCGGGAGGCCAGGGCCAAGGTAAGGAGAGCAATGGAAGATTTACCTTCATTTCCATTTCATGTCCTCTTACCATGAAGAAGAAAGAATAGCGAGGGAACCTCAGTAGAAATAATGCTTGCCTGTGTTTCAGATCATTGCTGCAGAGGGAGAGATGAAGGCCTCCCGGGCTCTTAAAGAAGCTTCTATTGTGATGGCTGAGGCTCCTTCTGCTCTCCAGCTGCGATACCTGCAGACTCTCAACACCATCGCAGCAGAGAAGAACTCCACCGTCATCTTCCCTGTGCCTATAGACATGCTGCAGTCCTTTATGCAGAGAAAGTGAGGAATCTTATAGCCAGCAAGTTTCAAACTACCTAAATTAACTCAGATCTGCACTAATATTATTGTTATTAATACAGCTACAAATCTTCAGTGGTATCTCTTGTAGACGCGATCTTAAAGTCCTTGTGTGTTCACTGCACTATTACCATTGAACTTTCCCCTATTTTGCCAAGAAAAAAAGAGCTTTTAATTATATATTTACATGTATACCCACATTAAATCTCGTATTTGCACACTTATTATGTATACGTATTGTGATTTAATACTTAAATACAAAGTGCAACATATACAGTATCGACATAAATTCTTATCATTGATCACAATATTTTTAACCAGCTAAGCTACAGTTGCAGTTCTGGAGGATTTGAGGACGAATAAATAAATAAATGAAATGCACAGGAAATGTAAAAAAAAAAAAAAATAGTGCACAACAACCTCATGAACACATGCTTTCATATAAACTCAGCCTGTGCATGAATTTCTGAAATACTGAACACAATCTTTTACAACGCAAGTCTTGTAAACAATCAACCGACGTCACAACATCCACGTGATGCACCAGCCTCCCTCCTCTGACACTGAGATGTAAACTGTAAACAAAAACTCGTATTCTAGTGTCGCACAAACATTCAGTAAATGAGTACAAGGTCATGTCCACAGGACACAGAGGCAGTCAGTGCAATCGCAGTACCTGATGGAGAGAAACGTCTTTTCCACTTCCTTTTAGAACAAAGCGACCAGCAGACAAGTTAAACATAAGAAACTTGTCCAAACAGTGAACGCAACTCACCTACAACCAAATCCCTGTGTGAGCTGATTTTTACATTTTATGTCTAAGGGGTTAAATAAAAGAAATACGGCTTTATTACAATAAAGAATTAATGTAATAAAACTCTATTTCAGCTTATTTAAACACATTTCCTGACTACATTACACTCTTTGAAGTATTTTTACACACTCTTTACATCCACATGATGTTATACAAAGGATGATTCGCAAAGCAGACCTTTGAGATGAGCGGATATGTAAATACAGAATACAAAAAAAATGTTCTGGCAGTTGCTTAATTCTCCTCAAGACCTGAGATTATTCTCTACAATGAGAAATGAGGTAACCTTGCAATCAGGTTTTCAAATGATTTAGCAAATTTTGGACAACAGGAAGTCAATTGGAGGTTCAAATGGAGAATATAAGTTTGGGTGCCATTCAGATTTAGATTTTCTATGATGAAAACACAGAAAACTTTTAGCATCGCAGAAAACAACAGCAGCTCCAGGCAACTGTTAGAGCACCGAGAGTGTGCTCCTAATGAGAAGAGAAAGAGAAAAGAAAATATGTAGACTAAAACGCAACGGGACAGCTTTACATTTTGCAACATCTGCACCATTCATGGCTGATTCCGCAGCTATTAACGCCATAGATACGACAGCTACAGGACAAAATGAACTGCTGTGTTGAATGATTTCCTCTTTGGTGGTTTCTACAGATCCTGCACTTTTATTTCTTAGGAAATGATTATATTTTCTTAACCCAACCGAAGGCAACTGACACTTAGTCTGAAATCTATAATACAATGACTATTTCTTGATTTCATTTTAAATAGATCCTGTTCAGTTTTATTAAAAGTAAGATTCAACTTGTGTTGCCCCTTTCCCCTTCCACTCCATATCATCCCAATGTCTTTAATCCTAAAGTAAAGTTCATCATAACTGGAAGACAGACCATGCTTTAAAGAGAGCAATACCTGTACAATTTTCAGTTTTCTGTAATAAATAATATAGTTACACTGTGTTGGCAGTTCAGTGGATTTATGATTTGTTATGATAGCTAGCTGTTCAAGAAGACAGTAGGGTGGATGATTGAGGTTTAAATGGCTAGACAGTCATTCATACACTCCCAGTATATGAAATATATTTGGCATGAAAAGGTTAACATGCCACAGAGAAGAATCCATACTTTCAGAGTAACTCACTGTAGGTAGTTTTGTGATTTCTTGTACCCAAAGTATTGCCTGTGCCCTGGTAAACGTTGCTGGTGGGAGAGAATGGACGGCAAAAAGGCGCTTCTTGTGTTTGTCTTTTGCACTTCTGATGTTTGCTATGTCTTGTTCATCCGTCATCCTGAGCGCTGGATGAGAAGATGGAGATGCGGATGGAGGCGAAAACATAGAGACGAGGCACCGTGACTTTGATTCTGCTTTCTGAAATCTACAATGACCGGGTTTTTCATGTAACTGGAGTATTGCAGTGCTTCTGTTTGTGGGGCGTTGGTGTGGAATAGAAAAAAAGGTGGAGAATTCCCTCTTCAATGATAAGAGGTGTGATCATTAATACAATTCGTTGGGTCAAAGGTTAAAATTCCTGGGGTTCAACTTTGGAAATGCATTTCATTTGTGCCCTTCCCGTCTAACTGAGAAGAACATTCAGTTTTTGATTCAGTTTTTTAAAAAACCATGGTGTCTGACACCAAATTTAAAGAAAGCATTTGACAGAAGAGCTTCCATGAAAGTGTCATTGATGGTAGGAGTGTGGGCGGGCAGGGGAGCCTGGGCCAGAGGGGGGCCGATGGTTAGGGGAGGAACTGGGGGACATGCGAGGGCTCAGCTCGCCTGTCTGCAGACGCCACAGCAGCTCCTCGTTGGTGCGACTCAGACGCTTCTTCTCGTTGCTCTCCTTCTCCACGTTCACTTGCAAGTTGGCGTTTTCCTCAGAGAGTTGCCTGACGAGGAAAAGGGAAAAGAAAAAGTTAGAGGTGGAAGTTTGAGTCTTTGCACACTGGCATATTTTCCTAAAACTGTGCAGATACAGGAAATCATTTCCGCTCACTGCACTAACTCTGTTTAACTCCTCACCTCTGGCTGACAGAGAGCTGTCAGCACTCTCTCTGCTTTGTAACATCTTTGTTGTTTTTGTAGTTTTCTGTTGCATGCATTGCATTACTTGCACATGTTACACTGCTGTTTTCAGGACTCCATTTCCTCATTCACTGTATATTTCTATTGTTAGCATTTTATACTTTATGGTGCATTTTTAAATTCAATAGTATATTTTTATTCATAATATATTTTACACTTCATTGTGCATTTTGTATCTTAGTATGTTTTCTATAATATTACTGTTATATTTTATATTTTTCAATTGTGATGGTGGTCACTTTACTCTTTCTGCTTGCTACTGTAACAACAGAATTTCCCCTTAGGGATCAAATTCTATTCAGTTCTATTTTATTCTATTCTATTCCTTGATATAAGCTTTGTCATCTTTCTGGGAAGTGTATGCCATCACTAAAGAGAGGTGACCAAGTTAACAGAAAGCAGGGTCAGCAAATAAATTATTTACAAATGTAACTTGAGCATTACTTCACTGATTCTGCAGAGTGGGAATATTTTAATAGTAATGTTTTGCAGCGTTTGGGCTGCAGGCCTGTGATAGGCAAGATTATTTTAATGAAATAGTCTTTTAATTCCTGCTTCTGCTTCAGAGCAACAGGTTGCGTCATCAACTCAGAACCTTCTGTCTTCAGTCAGCAATAACCTTCCTAATATGTAAAAACACTGTAAGTAATGTATACAAATTGCAAAGACTTCTCTCTGAACTAAGTTTTGAATCTGCACCAGTCCGTGTATAAACTGACCTGGACACAGCGAGATTCTTGTCTATTCGTTCCTTCAGGTCTTCGTTCTGCTGCTGTAACACCTGTACTCTCTCCTCCAGGTACACATTCTTTTCAGCCTGCTCAAAAACACAGATGAAAAGGTGGACAACATTAAATTCTTCAAATGACGAGTGGCAGTCTAGAAAGAGTGAAACAGGGTTTGATGCTAAATGATGTGGGTTTGCAAAGAAAACATTTGTGGGAGTGAAGACAATGTGTTAAATGGGAGGGCTGCAGTATTGATGTACTCAGATGTACAACTTTTATTAGAGAGTTTATTTCTTTTAACTTCACATACAAACCAGCTTGAAACTTAACACCAGATTCCCTTTGATGCTAAACGAAAGCAGAAACTTGAAGCCTACT